>CM046875.1:265855595-267321845 GCA_025667525.1 Glebionis coronaria
AGTTACATGTTTTCAGTCAGGATTTCATGGTGAATGTGGTGTGTACCTTGCATCCTTCACAAGGAGCTGATCCCTCCTACCCAAAACCAGTATATTAAATTAGAGGCAGCCCCTCTAATTTGCATGATGAGGTCACCCCTCCATGTATTCATGCGCGATGGATTTTCATGACCTATATTGGCTAATGGTAAAATATGTTAAACAGTTTTTACAAGATAAACATAAGGCTTTTCAAACTATAAAACCAGTTTTACCAAGACTTAACCGGGTTATCCAGGACTTAGTTTCTTCCGCTGTTTCATGTTGTTATGCTTATATTATTCATGCTATACTTGTATATACGTGCACTGAGCGTTATGCTCAGCCGTTTTTCCTTTCATGTTCCCAAAATGACAGGTACCCAGGACTCGAGCATTTGGAGGACGTGCATAGGATGGAAGCTGCCATAGACTTCTTTTCCTTTTTGCCTTCATATACTTATGCTTGTTTAGTCTTTCATTCATTTCTTTTTCTTTATTATGTTTTGGGCTTATGTTTGGGAACAGATGTTTGATTCCGGTTATCCCTATGGTCATGTAATGTTTTAGACATTTATCCTTGTATACTTTGATGACACGCCATAATTACGCGTGACATTCCATTATCAAAATGAGGTGTTACAATAGTTCTCGTAACACATCGAGTGTTCGTAAGGCTTCGTCTTCGGCTTCACCTTCTTTGTCCAATACCATTGATGCTTGCCAAATTGAGGCGAACTTTGAAAATAAAATCTTTGATAAGCTTAAAGGACTTTTAATTGAATTCAAAGTTGGAGAACAAAGTGCTCCCGCTACGGCTAAAGCGGTTGAGGTTTCATGTATGTATTGTGGTGGAGGTCATGATTTCTCCGAGTGCATTACCAACGGTGGTAACACTTCGAGTGCCTACGCGCCACGGGAACTTACAACCAAAACGGTCAAGTTACCCGCTCCAATCAATTGACTCCACCGGGTTTTGTTCCAATCAAAATGCTAACAACAACTGTCGAAAAAATCAAGTTGGATTAAAAAACAATTACAAAGGAAACTATGGGAATCAAGGGGCTAATAACAATCAAGTTTCAAACAAAAATCAAAACAATGATTTTCAAAACAACAACAAGGGTTTGCAAACTTTGAAAGATCTTCCAAATGAATTTTTTGAATACGCTAATGGAAACGATGCTAGGTTTGACAACATTCAAAGAGAAATCATTAGCCTAAGATCCGAGTTTAAGAATGACTTGAAAAAGGAGTTGAAAAACGAGTTAGCAAATGAGCTTAAAATCTATACAAACAAAATGGAAGGAATTGTAACAAGGTTACAACAAAACCCAAAAAAATGGAACAAGGGCAACATGAAAAAAAACAAGAGATGATTTAGGCCGAGAAGAGGCAATCTATGTTTGAGGATAAAATTTCATCTATGTTTGAGGCTATAATGTGCAAACCGTCTTCGAGTAGTCTTCCTAGCAATACCATATCGAACCCTAAGGGAGAGATGAAAGTAATTACCACACAAAGTGGTAAGACACTTAAGGAACCGACTCCTCAACCAATTGCTCCTACGGAGGATGCTATTGAGGAAGAACCCGAGGTGATGGTCAAAAAGGAGCATGTCCAAATCCCACGAAGTACCGCTCATGCCACACCTACGGTTGACCCATTACCACATTTGGAACCCGACATTCCAAAGGATATGCCTATGCCTCAACCCACACCACCTTTTCCCTATCCATTGAGACTTAGAAATGAGAAACGTCAAGAGCGCGACAATTACCAATTTGAGCTTTTTATGAAAATGTTTCGTGATGTTCATTTTAATGTGAGTTTTGCCGATGCTTTGGTCATGATGCCTCGATTTGCCGCTAACTTCAAGAGTATGTTGAACAACAAGGAGAAATTGTAACAATTGTCTAGTTGTTCATCGGTTTATCTTAACCTCATACCTCAAAATGTCGATGATCTCGGTAAATTCTTGATTCCTTGTGCAATCCAAGATATGGAAGAATGCTATGCCTTGGCCGATCTTGGTACTAGTATTAACTTGATGCTACTTGCAATCTCCAAGTCGCTCAATCTTCCTAATCTTACTCCTTCACTAATGTCTATCGAGTTGGCCGATCATTCCACGATTCCCGCATGTGGATTGGCGGAAGACGTTTTTGTGAAAGTGGGAAAGTTCTATTATCCGGTAGACTTTATCGTTGTCGATATTCCCACGGATCCTCGAGTTCCTCTCATTTTAGGTCGTTCGTTTTTGGATACGTCTATGGCTTTAATTGATGTGCATGATAGAAAGATCACCTTACATTTCAGCGACGAGGAACTTGTTATAAACGCAACTCAAAATTCTCTAATTTCTCATGTTTATTCCGTTGCAACCGTAAACCTCATTGATATGATCGACGTTGTTTGCGAGGAATTTTCACAAGAAGTTTTAGGTTTTGGTGATGATGAAAATAGTGGCAATCCCACTATGCTAGATCCCATTCTTGATAACTCGACACCAACCTTCACTCCATTTGAAGGTGGTGGTTTTACGTTGGAAGAATTCGATGTTCCATGTACTTGTGACGAAGACCTCGACAATGATGAGGACTTCTCGATTATCAAGGATTTTCTTAACGATTTCCCATTTCCTCCACCCGAGGAGGTTATGAGTATCAAGCCTAAATCTTCAATCGAGGAACCACCTATCCTCGAGTTGAAAGATTTACCTCCTCACCTTGAATATGTATTTTTGGAGGTGGACGACAAGTTGCCGGTTATTATTGCGGAAGATATTTCGGATGATGAAAAAACCGCACTTGTCGATGTTCCAAAAGATCGCAAAGGGGCAATTGCGTGGAAGTTATCCGACATTAAGGGGATCGATCCCAAATTTTGTACCCATAAAATATTAATGGAGGAGGATTACAAACCCGCAATCCAATGTCAAAGGAGGGTGAACCCCAAAATTCACGACGTCATAAAAAAGGAAGTCCTAAAACTCCTTGACGCGGGAATGATTTACCCTATTTCCGATAGCCCTTGGGTGAGTCCTACTCATTGTGTCCCTAAGAAGGGAGTAATGACCATTGTGTCAAACGATGCCAATGAGTTAATTCCAACTAGAGTCGTGACGGATGGAGAGTGTGCATTGACTATCGTAAGTTGAATGACGCCACTCGAAAAGACCATTTTCCCTTGCCCTTCATGGACCACATGTGGGAGCGTCTTACGGGAAACAATTTCTATTGCTTTTTAGATGGTTTTTCCGGTTACTTCCAAATCCCCATCGATCCTCGTGATCAAGAAAAAACTATGTTTACGTGTCCATATGGAACGTTTGCCTATCGTAGAATACCATTCGGACTTTGCAATGCACCGGGAACCTTTCAAAGGTGCATGATGGCTATTTTTCATGATATGATCGAGAAGACGATGGAAGTCTTCATAGATGACTTTTCCGTGTTTGGTAGTTCGTTCACTTCGTGTTTGTTGAATCTTGAGAGAATGTAAAAACGTTGTGAGGAAACCAACCTTGTGCTTAATTGGGAAAAATGTCATTTTATGCTTAAAAGTGGAATCGTCTTAGGGCACAAGGTTTCGAAAGCGGGGATTGAGGTAGATCAAGCTAAGGTAGACGTCATCGCCAAATTACCTCATCCCAAAACCATCAAGGGAGTTAGGAGTTTCCTAGGCCACGCGGGCTTTTATCGTTAATTCATCAAGGATTTTTCAAGATTTCTCGACCTATTATACACCTCCTCGAAAAAGATGCACCTTTTGTCTTTGACGAAGATTGTGTACGAGCCTTTGAAATCCTTAAGAGGAAATTTACCGAAGCTCCCATTATTGTTGCTCCCAATTGGAACCTCCCCTTTGAGCTCATGTGTGATGCTAGTGACTACGCTATTGGGGCCGTATTGGGGAAACGTCATGAAAAACACTTCTTGCCTATTCACTATGCTAGCAAGACAATGACCGAGGCTCAACTAAAATACACTACAACGGAGAAGGAATTCCTTGCCGTGGTGTATGCATTTGAGAAATTCTGACCTTATCTCGTCTTGACTAAATGCATAGTGTATACGGATCATTCGGCTATCAAGTATCTTATGGCTAAACAAGATGCAAAGCCAAGATTACTTCATTGGATTCTCCTCCTTCAAGAGTTTGATCACAAAATCATTGACAAAAAAGGAGCCGAGAATCTAGCGGCCGATCATCTTTCTCGTTTGGAAGATCCTCACCAAAGTGTTTACGAGCCAAAGGAAATCACCGAAACATTTCTGCTCGAGACACTTGGTGTAGTGAATTCTAAGCTTGATTCTTCTACCCCATGGTTTGCGGACATCACAAATTACGATGTGGGTAACTTCATCATCAAGGGTATAACGACTCAAGAAAAACGAAAATTCTTTCGTGACGTCAAGTTCTATTTTTGGAACGAACCTTACTTGTTTCGAACTTGTGCGGATCAAATCATTCGACGTTGTGTCTTTGGTACCGAAGCTTCTAACATCCTTAGAGCTTGTCACGAGGGACCCACGGGTGGTCACCACGGTGCTAATCTCACGGCTAAGAAGGTTTTTGGTGCCGGTTTCTTTTGGCCTACTATTTACCGAGATGCACATGCATTTGTGAAGTCGTGCGACTCATGCCAACGACAAGGAAAAGCCTCACAAAACGATGAAATGCCACAAAATATCATCCAAGTGTATGAGATCTTTGATGTTTGGGGCATTGACTTTATGGGGCCGTTCCCATCATCTCGTGGTAATAAGTACATCATTGTCGCCGTTGACTACCTATCTAAGTGGGGGGAAGATAAGGCTTTTCCCACCAACGATGCTCATGTGGTAGTCAAGTTTTTGAAAAGCTTGTTTTCTCGGTTTGGAACCCCTCGTGCGATCATAAGTGATCGTGGAACCCATTTTTTTAACGACCAATTCGAAAGGTTCCTAAGGAAATATGGGTTTACACATCGTCTTTCTACGGTTTATCACCCGTAAACGAGTGGGCAAGTCGAGGTTTCAAACCGAGCATTGAAGAGGATCTTGGAGAGATCTATTGGAGAGAACCGACAGTTGGTCGGATAAGTTGGATGATGCTTTATGGGCCTTTCGGACCGCTCATAAGACGCCCATCGGGTGCACTCCTTATAAGCTTGTGTATGGGAAGAATTGTCACTTGCCAATTGAACTCGAACACAAAGCTTATTGGGCCCTTAAGCATTGTAATGATGATATGGATACCGCGGGAAAACACCGGAAAATGCAATTAAATGAATTGGATGAATTAAGGGACATTGCCTATGAAAATTCATTGATTTATAAAGAAAAGACTAAAAAGTTTCATGATTCAAAAATTAAAAAACCGGGTTTTTAACATTGGAGATCAAGTGTTGCTTTTTAACTCACGATTGACAATCTTTTCCGGTAAGTTGAAATCCCGTTGGTCCTGTCCATTCACCGTGACTCAAGTTTTTCCTTATGGGACCATCGAGCTAGCTAAAAATGATGGCCCCAATTTCAAGGTGAATGGACATAGGTTGAAGCACTAGTTTGGCGGGGAAGTTCCATCCTTGAACTACCTCGACCAAATCACCTTCCCCAATGATAATTAGTATTGAGGGGATCGAGTCGAGCTCATGGCTCGGTAATAAAAAACGAGGTGACTCGTTGGGGAGTCCCATGCTTATCCTATGTACATATTAGCGCTTTCTAATGAAGTAACGTGTGGGGATTTGTGCCCTTACAACCTTTGTTCCGTGGTTGTTTGTGAATTGTGGATTTTAAATGATCATGATCTTTATGATTGGAGCCTCTCGTGTTCGTTTTATGGGAGTACTCGATCGTTTGCTTGGAAGAATTTCTCAATATCCATGATATATCCTTTGATGTTCTAACCGTAGGTTTATAGCACACTTCATAAACGGATTTAAATTTAACGGTTACACCCTTTCTATGCTAGATTAAGCATTCGACGACGTCTCTATTATGGGGGTGTTCCAACCCTTAGACTCGAAACATTGAGGACAATGTTTAAATTTAGTATGGGGGGTGATTAGATACTTGCCTTGCCAAACCTTCACGCTTTCCAAAGTTTATCTTTTTGTTTATCGTTTTCTTGCAAAATAAGGCTAAAAATGGCCAAATTTTAAATTTTTTTCTCATGTTTTATAAGTGTTTGAAGACACGAATGTAGGTTTTCCGATGGCGAGAATAAGAGTAATTTTTGACTCGACCGTGCGTGTTGTGTGGAAACCATTATTCATGGATCGATTAAGCTTACTAGGATATGTATCTCGTTCATATGATAAACATAGCGGAATTGAACAAGACACATGAACAAGGTGTTTACTTCCAACGATTACTTGTATTAAACTTCAAACGGTTACAAGTAACAAAGCCTAGACGTGTTTACAAGAACACACACGTCTAGAACACACGACACACGCTTTATGACTACATTGTGAATTATGAGATGAATAAAACCTACGGTCATTGTATTCTATATATACTAGAATACAAGACTTTTCTTACAAGAAAACTTTAATTACATTAGAAGTCCCTCCATCTTTTGCTAATAAGTCCTCCTTGTTGTATGAAAGGGCTCCATATTCTTGTAAAGCTTGATATTTGCATATAAGTCCTTCTTGTTTCATTATTCTTGTTTTGTCTCATCAAATTAATTCCCAACATGTTGAGCACTTAGCATCGATTCCTTAACTTTATATTAGGCTAAGTCTCTTAAATGAGGACGAGAAATGATAGAGTTAATTATAAGTTACTATGATAAACGTAGAGTACTCTTATTCTTTCAAAAACTCATGTGTTCTCATTGTTTGCTTATTCTTCCTTCGCTTGTAAATATTTTTTGCTTAATAAGTATTGACTTAGCGGTTTAGTCTTGATTGTTGGTTTCTAGTCTTTTCTAGTAGCTTCCATGTAATTAAATTGAGAAGACATTAAGGTATTGCCAGTAATAACTAGATTTTACTTAGTTATAAAAGAGTTATCGTCCGATTTTTCGAATTGATTACTAGTAGAAAGTGCGAATCAGTCGTTCTTGGTAGAAATTTAAATGGATTGGTTATCTATTTTAAACTAAAAGTAAATATGAAAATGTCGTTGAGTAAAATAAAAGCTTTAAAAATTAAACTAAAAATTACTAGAAAAACACTTGAAAACTTTGTAAAACTAAAATTTTTTAAAAACGTAATGAATTTAAACTTGAAAACTTTGTAAAACTAAAAACATTGTAAAAAAATATAATAAGACAAAACTCGTTTAAAATAATACTAAGTAAAAATGCGGGAAAAGTTAAATTTGAAAACTAAAATAAATAAAACAAAAACATAAGTCAGATCGCAACACGATCGTACTCAGACCGCAGTGGTGGATCACACTCAAGAAATGAGGGATCACACTTGGTGATCGCACCAAGTGATCGTAGCACACGACCGTAACAATCAATCGTAGCCTAGATCGTGGCCAAGTGATCGCACTCAATGCGATGGAAACAAGTGATCGCACCCAAGGCAATCGCAGCCACAGATTGAACTCTATTATCGTACCCACAATCACAACAAGTGATCGTGGTGTGGATTAATGAGTGTGATCGTAGCGAACGATCGTACTAAGGATCGTCGTAATGGATCGCAAGTAGAAACCCTAGGGGTTTATGCTATCACACTTACTCGATCGTACTGGGTAAAACATCAAAGCAGTTACGATGGGATTTAATACAAGGCTTTTGACACCCCGTATAAAAATTAGTTCGTTTAAGTATGTCTCTTCGAATTGAAAAATGAGTTTAGTGTGTGTGCGACTCAGTCGTTCTTTGGTGAAACAAAAGTGTGTCGTTGTAGTATAATTAAAAAGTGCGAGACGTAAAAGTAAATGACGTTAAAGTAAAATGGCGTTAAATTAAAAGGTGCAATATTTAAATACTTTGAAAAGTAAAATAATTAAATGACTTGAAATTAAAAACGTGACGAGAATTAAAATTAGACAAAATATGAAGATTTAAACTTAGAAAAATAAACAAAGTTAAATAGAGAAAAACAATGCCAAATCGGAATGTATTTCGATCAGACCTCGTCGGAATACACTTACCACCTAATCGGAATGTGCACAACCTGCCCAATCGAAATGTTGAATTACCTGCCCTGATCGGAATGTTGATTGGAATACCAATCGGAATACTGTCACTATACCTGATCGGAATATCAAACTTACCTTTGATCGGAATAAGGAATGAACCCTGGTCGGAATGCTGATCGGAACCCTAATCGGAATATTTTCACCTATTCTAATCGGAATAACCAAACAAACATCTCGATCGGAATGTGGAATAGCCTCAGATCGGAATGCTGTCACGGAACTCTGATCGGAATACCTAAGCCACCTCCCAATCGGAATACCAAAGCCCTTTTCCGACCAAGCCAAGAAGTGCTGGTCGGAATATGAAACCCTTTTCCGATCAACCAGATCGGAATACAGTGGAAAAAGCACAAATTAAGCTAGAAAAATAAGCTACTAATCAAATAAGAACACAACAAAAATCCTAAGGTAAACCGTATAAGAAAAATCCACTCAACTGAAATTTAAAGACTTTTATAACACGAAAGGAAAAGGTTTACGAAAAACAAAACTCTATACGAAAATGACTTTTATAAAAACTTTATAAAACTTAAAAATAACACAAATAAGCTATAAGAATCAATAATCCAAAACAATCACAAGCATAAAAACACAACCTTAAATCAAATAAGCAAGACAATAAGCATATAAAAATAAAGATCAAGCAAAGAAAGAAAGGTAGAATGAGAGATTAAAACAAGAAAATTAAAGAACACTTACTTGGAAATTAAAGGTATTAAAAGTGCAAGACAAGTATTTAAATTGACAAGTAATTAAAGTGCAAGAAAAATAAAGATGGAAGACTAATTGTCACCTTAGCCAACCAAATGAAAATGATTAAGAACTAATCTATATATAGGGGAGGATTAAGGAATGCTTAGGAAGCTTCCTCCCCTCTTTCCTTTCTCTTTAATTGCATCATTAGGTCCCTCCTTCTTAATCTCTTTGTTAATTGCACCATTAGTCCTTAAGCCTTTAAATCTTCTTTAATCTTGGACTTTAATGACTTTTGGCTCGGGATTTCTTTGAACTCGTCTTTTAATTCTTCAATAAATTAGACTTGAGTTTTTCGGCTTTTGATAAACTTCCGTCTTTTGACTTTTTCTTCGATAAATCTTCAGAATTGGTCTTGGACTTCTGTTCTTTTTGCACTCTTGACTTCGTCTTTCATCTTTTTCTTCAATAAATGCCCGTAAATGCCGTGTTTTCTCCACTTTTCACAATTTCGACCTAAATCACAACAAAAACACAAACCACGCATAATCCCGACATAAAAGACATAAAATACACGTTTTGGCTCGGTTATTATTGTAATTAAGTCAAACCGTTGTAGAAAGTATCAATCAATGTGACGGGAAGCATGTTGTGGTTTGGACAACGATCAATCAAGACATTTAATACAAGAATTTAATAGATCCAAAACTTTAATACAAGAATTTGCAAGATCCTATAGGCGACTCGAAAACCCAAAACTTTGATTTAATAGGCTAAGCATCCGCGAGTCTCATTCCTTGAGATTTTAAACTTTGGAGAACGAGAGATGATAGAGCCAATTATAAGTTCGGTATCCTTTCGTGAATTTATGTGAGTTAATTATAAGCCTATTCTCCCATCGCCTGCTAATAAATTTACCTGCAATAAATAAGGTTGTACGATTTGAAAAGTTACTTAGCTTCTAGCCCAAGATCGTTTAAAAGTTGCTCGGTATGGATTAGAGTTCATAGCCAAGGCATAACTTATTGAAGCGGGATGCGAAGACTGGCGAGTCCGAAAAGGCCCTAACAAGGCATGGGGGCTATATTTTTTTTTCTAAAGATCCAAAAGTGATGTGAAGAATCATTTATCAAAAATCAATATGAAGGATCGAGACACACGACGAAAAGCAAAAACTCCCCAAAAGTCATGGAGAAGTGTATCCGAAAAGACCCTAACAAGGTATGAGGATAAATAGATCCAAGTCAAAAAGGAGGCGGATCGTTGTATATCAAAGTTCAAAATAAAGATTGGAGAAAAATGAAGAAGTCGTGGTCCAAGTATGAATCTCTCAAAACTTCAAGTGAAGAATTACTATATGAAGAGAAGACCATTATTTCATGAATGTATCTCAAGGTTTGAAGTATGAAGTCGCTGCCAAATATCGGTCCGAGAAAGGTCTCAAATCGCGAAGCGAGTTATGCCAAGATATGAACTTTATGAGGTCCCGAGAAGCAGTTCTAAAAGATTTTTTCCTTTAGCTAACTATTGATTAAATCGTTCACTTTATTTTCGGCCTAATAAACTATCGAAATAAGTCAAACAATGTATCCTCGTGATCATTCAAGACAACAATAAAATATAAGAGATACACATAGGAATAAGGGAGTCTAAGTGAATAATTGGTCCACATGAGTTCGTGTTAGTCTACTAACTTATAATAACAATGATCTCGTTTTTAAGCTTGGTTTGGAGAAAGTGAAAACTTGAGGATGATGATTATTCACTACATTTCCAAAACCCAAGGTATGCTTTTTGATTTCTTTACTTTGAATGTTTATAATTTTCTATCTCTTTAATAAAGGCCAACGTTGATTAATTAAGATGAAAAATGTAATCTTGCTTTGTAACTAATGCATTGCATGAGGACATTGCAATGGTCAAGTGTAGGGGATTTGATAGGTGTGAAAACACCCATCCTTTTTACCACTTAATTACAATAATAACCGAGCCAAAACGTGTATTTTATGTCTTTTATGTCGGGATTATGCGTGGTTTGGACAACGATCAATCAAGACATTATATCTTTCCCAAGCATCAAAAAGAGATTCATCGGGATCTTACATGAAACCGCTGATTTGATTGCGAAGGCTCGTGACCATGGATGGTGGAAAGTAGCGCGACAAAAAGCGTTGAGTCATGTCATCCCAAGTGTGAATAGAATTCTTCGGGAGACGATCAAACCATTTCTCGGCATGATGTGATAAAGTATGTGGAAAGAGTTGTAGGCAAAGAACATCCATTGTGGCACCAGGCAACTTCATGCTTTGGGTGATTGTAATGAACTTGTCGAGGTGTTTGTTGTCATCATCATCACGCATTCCGGCGGATGGATTAGTTTGCACTTGCTGAATCATGTGGTGCTTCAACGAAAACTCAGGAGCGTTGATTTGCATCGGCGCAATCGGTCCTCCTCGTCCAAACATGGTAGGTTGACAAAGCTCCTCCATTGTCCGAAGATCGGGCTGTGGAAGAACATTGTTTTTATTATTGAGGTGCGGTGGATTATTGTTGTTGTTAACACCTGACATACTTAAATCTTCTCGAGTCTCGGGCTCTTGATAATTAGAAGATCTAGTACGCATACACCTACAAAGGCAAAAGAAAAAAATACCAAACACAAAGACAATATATATACATAATAAAGATAAAATCTTTTTGGATTTTTGAAAATTTTAATTTTTATGCTTTTTTATCAATTTTTATTTTTTATGATTTTTTGAATTTTTTATGCAAGAAAAATAACGCTCACGAGTGAACGGATCCCAAAAAGCAACGCGTCTCTCACAGAAAACCGTTAATCTTTACGAAAAGAGCCGACAGCGGCGCCATTTAATACAAGGCTTTTGACACCCCGTATAAAAATTAGTTCGTTTAAGTATGTCTCTTCGAATTGAAAAATGAGTTTAGTGTGTGTGCGACTCAGTCGTTCTATGGTGAAACAAAAGTGTGTCGTTGTAGTATAATTAAAAAGTGCGAGACGTAAAAGTAAATGACGTTAAAGTATAATGGCGTTAAATTAAAAGGTACAATATTTAAAAACTTTGAAAAGTAAAATAATTAAATGACTTGAAATTAAAAACGTGACGAGAATTAAAATTAGACAAAATATGAAGATGTAAACTTAGAAAAATAAACAAAGTTAAATAGAGAAAAACAATGCCAAATCGGAATGTATTCTGATCAGACCTCGTCGGAATACACTTACCACCTAATCGGAATGTGCACAACCTGCCCAATCGGAATGTTGAATTACCTGCCCTGATCATAATGTAGATTGGAATACCAATCGGAATACTGTCACTATACCTGATCGGAATATCAAACTTACCTTTGATCGGAATAAGGAATGAACCCTGATCGGAATGCTGATCGGAAACCTAATCGGAATATTGTCACCTATTCTAATCGGAATAACCAAACAAACACCTCGATCGGAATGTGGAATAGCCTCAGATCGGAATGCTGTCACGGAACTCTGATCGGAATACCTAAGCCACCTCCCAATCAGAATACCAAAGCCCTTTTCCGACCAAGCCAAGAAGTGCTGGTCAGAATATGAAACCCTTTTCCGATCAACCAGATCGGAATACAGTGGAAAAAGCACAAATTAAGCTAGAAAAATAAGCTACTAATCAAATAAGCACACAACGAAAATCCTAAGGTAAACCGTATAAGAAAAAGCCACTCAACTGAAATTTAAAGACTTTTATAACACGAAAGGAAAAGGTTTACGAAAAACAAAACTCTATACGAAAATAACTTTTATAAAAACTTTATAAAACTTAAAAATAACACAAATAAGCTATAAGAATCAATAATCCAAAACAATCACAAGCATAAAAACACAACCTTAAATAAAATAAGCAAGACAATAAGCATATAAAAACAAAGATCAAGCAAAGAAAGAAAGGTAGAATGAGAGATTAAAACAAGAAAATTAAAGAACACTTACTTGGAAATTAAAGGTATTAAAAGTGCAAGACAAGTATTTAAATTGACAAGTAATTAAAGTGCAAGAAAAATAAAGATGGAAGACTAATTATCACCTTAGCCAACCAAATGAAAATGATTAAGAACTAATCTATATATAGGGGAGGATTAAGGAATGCTTAGGAAGCTTCCTCCCCTCTTTCCTTTCTCCTTAATTGCATCATTAGGTCCCTCCTTCTTAATCTCTTTGTTAATTGCACCATTAGTCCTTAAGCCTTTAAATCTTCTTTAATCTTGGACTTTAATGAATTTTGGCTCGGGATTTCTTTGAACTCGTCTTTTAATTCTTCAGTAAATTAGACTTGAGTTTTTCGGCTTTTGATAAACTTCCGTCTTTTGACTTTTTCTTCGATAAATCTTCAGAATTGGTCTTGGACTTCCGTTCTTTTTGCACTCTTGACTTCTTGACTTCGTCTTTCATGTTTTTCTTCAATAAAAGCCCGTAAATGCCGTGTTTTCTCCACTTTTCACAATTTCGACCTAAATCACAACAAAAACACAAACCACGCATAATCCCGACATAAAAGACATAAAATACACGTTTTGGCTCGGTTATTATTGTAATTAAGTGGTAAAAAGGATGGGTGTTTTCACACCTGTCAGGATTCAAAAGTAGAATAAGCAAAAATAAATAAGCACAAATAAGCAAAGACGAATAAGCACTTATTTAAATCTCAACCAAATCAAAACAAGCATAAATTTAAAAACTTTTAAAACACGAAATAAGAAAACTTTATGAATCAAACTTTAAAAAGACTAAACTTTTTAAGAAAACTAAAAAGTAAATAAGCTAAACACAAAATAAGCCAATAAGCATGATAAGCTCAAAGCTCAAATCGTATAAACATGGAAATGGATAAAAAGTTTAACTTTTTAATCACACAAACATCAAAATTAAACAAAAGGCATTAAAATTCCGGATCAAGAACAAATTAAAATCAAGAAAGGTAGAAAGAGATTAATGATGAAAAGCTTAACTTGAACTTATAGACTAGTGATTCCAAAATACAAGATCAAATCAAAGCTTAAACATGAAAAGAAAGAAAAGATGAAGTTCTAGTGAGAGAAAGTTTTAATACAAGGTTTTTGCCAAGTATGAAAGTTCGTTAAACCAGTCTTTTCGAATTGATTACTAGTGGAAAGTGTGACTCAGTCGTTCTTGGTGGAAAATAAAATGGTTTGATTATCTATTTTAAACTAAAAGCAAATATGAAAATGTCGTTGTGTAAAAACAAAGCTTTAAAAATTAAACTAAAAATTACGAGTTAAAAATAATTGATTGAAAACTTAAAAACTTAAAAGGTGAATTTAAAACTTGAAAACTTTGTAAAAACAAAAACTTAAATCCGTCGGAATGAACTTGATCGGAATCACATCGGAATGTACCCGTCGGAATAATCCGTCGGAAAGAAACCAAAGAAATCCTGTCGGAATATTTAGGATAGTATCGGAATAATGAAAATTGAAAGCTATGAGAATCAATTCTATCGGAATACAAGAAAAAGAACACGATCGGAAGAATGGTAACCCAAAGCTATCGGAATATCAAATCATCACCTCCGTCGGAATACCCAATCAGAATACTAGTCGGAATCATAAAACCCTTTTCCGATACTTGGATCGGAATACTCGTCGGAATCACAAACCCTTTTCCGACAGTTTTTAAATTCACAATAAGCTAAGTTAATAAGCTACTTTTTAATAAGCTCAAACCAATACTTAACCAAATTTGTAATGAAAAGATCTCAATAAGAACGAATAAGAACCTTTCAAAACTCTAAATAAGCAAAACTTTTAAATTAAACTTTAATAAAACGAGACTTTTTAAGAAAACTTAAAAGTAAATAAGCTAAACACAAAATAAGCCAATAAGCATGATAAGCTCAAAGCTTAATCCGTATAAAACTTAGATATGAATAAAAATATAAACTTTTTGATCTCATAAACATCAAGATGAAACAAAATCAAAGATTATCACGAAACAAAGATAAACAAAATAAAGAAAGGTAGAAGAAGCTTAAGATTAAAACAAGATTAAACTCTCAAAAGTAAAGATTTGATTCAAACAAGGAAGGAATAAAAAGATGAAGTTTTCCTAGTGAGAGAAAGTTAAATACTTTCTCTCTCTAAAAACTAAACTACTAAAATTGAAAATGAACTAATTAACTAACACCCTCCTAATGACACATTAGGAGGGTGATGAGACTGCTTTTATACATAGTCTCATCTTCCAAATAGGGCTTAAAATGCATTAAATATCATCAAAATACCCAAATATATGCTTGTGTTTGTTGCTTGTGTATTTTAGGTACGGATATTGAGATAATGACAAAAGATCACAAGAATCATGCAAAAACGAACACGGGAAACGAAGCCGCACAATGAACCAAGCCCTAGTGAAGACTTTCCCAAGATCAACCCTTGAAGATTTGAAGAATTATGAAGAAGGGTCCTCCAATTATGAAGAATTGACACTTTATACCCTTGTATCCTCATAATTACAAGTTTGGTCCCTAAAGTTTGTCAAAATTACAAAAAGGGCCCTTAACTTTGAAGAATTGGCAAGTTTAGCCCCTCAACAAAGCTAAATTGTCAACCAATATCATCCACAAAGTCAAATATATCATGAAGTCCTTCAAAGTACAAGAAATGACAAGTTTGGTCCTTTGAAAAATCCAAAATTACAAAAAGGACCCTCAA
Organism: Glebionis coronaria; assembly: GCA_025667525.1. Lineage (NCBI taxonomy): Eukaryota > Viridiplantae > Streptophyta > Magnoliopsida > Asterales > Asteraceae > Glebionis > Glebionis coronaria. The sequence goes on from CM046875.1 coordinate 265,871,194, forward strand.
CTTTCAACAATTGGCAAAAATGGTCCCTCATTTATCAAGACTTGGCAATTTCAGTCCTCCAAGATGACAATCATACAAGTCAAGACCATTACCTTTGAAGAAAATACCAAACCAGCCCTTGAAGAATTCAATTATGGCAAGAAATACCCCTGAATTCATGTTACAAAAGTTTATGGGCCAAAAGTGCAAAAAGTTCAAAGTTGATAAAGCTTAATTAGGCGCTGACAGAGTTTTAATTGCAAGTGACAAGAAGAAAGGAAGAGAGGGGTTAAAATTGTCCAGACATTAAACTTACCTAGACCAACCAGCATGTGCCACCTCACCCCACTTACTCTCTCCACCAATCAAATCCCTCCCTGGTGCCACATCACATCCCACTCACACCCGATTTAACTAATCTTTATTTTAAATAAAGATTATGGCGCCTAACACACCAATTAAACATTAAAACAGATCAAATGAGGTGTTCTTCATGTTCTTGATAAAATTGGGTTTTCATTAATGGCTTGAAATTAGACACTAATCTGCTCCAGATTTATGATTAATCATCCCCTAAACACAACCCAACCTTAAACATGGACACCTCATCACCCCATTTGTCTCCTTGTGACTCCCCTGCTCCACACCCATGCATACTGCCAAAAAGGTGGCAGCAATCCAACGTTTGACATTCATGCTTACTTTCTAAGCATCTTTTGAGCCATTAGATCACAACTTCATGCCAGCTATCTTCACAAGGGTCCAAATTCAGTCACATGATTCAAAATGAAGACAAAGACCTCAAGGGCATTTTTGGAAGATCAAGCACTAGGGTTTTAAGTTTTTAGCTGTTCCTTAGTCATTTGTATGCCTATATAAAGGCCTTAGGGTGCTTCATTAGACGTTTGCTTTTTGGTTTTTCCTTTGTTCAAAGTCTTGTAAATCCTTTTTCAGTTTAATGAATTTGAGTTAAGTACTTTGAAGAAAGACCAAGTGCCACCTTTATTCTGTTGTTTATGTTCTTAGCTTACTGTTTTTGAAGTTTAAAACCTGTTTTCAAAAGAGGAGTGTGCACAAGTTTGCATATTTTCCTCATTTTCTTGATATTTTGCTAAGTCTTGTTCCAATCTTGGAATTCTTGGGCTATAGGGCTGATCATAGCATCCTAACTGAGTTGGTTAAGGTGTGGTGAGGCTTATAACTTGGGGATAATCAAGTGTGGGGTAACAAGTTTGCATCAATCAAGATTTTTCCAAGTTTCTAATTTTACATGTTATTGTGCTTAACCCTTGTTGAATCTTAGCAGGCTTTTGTGGAAGCTTGTGCTTGTTCTTGCTAGCACATAAGCTCAAAATTCATGGGTGTGGATGTACATCCATAAGGTTTGCTTACTTAATCTCCAAATCTGCTTAAAAAGTGATTTTTGGTGATATTTGTATGAAACTGTTGTTCTTGTGAATTTTGTGGCTTGTTCTTGCTTGAATCTGTTATTTAGACTTGTTAGAGTGTTAATTGATGCTTGGTTGGCCTGAAATCTTGTTTTGCTTTTGAAAATCTTGATTTGAAAAAGTTAAAGGGGTGTTTGGGTCTACTGATTTATGCTTGTAATCTGATTTTGTGTTAAGGGAAAGTGTTGTTTATGCTTTGTATCTGATATACCTTTGTTTGAGAGTGTTTTGCTGCAAGTTATTGGGTTTGAACACTTGAATTGATCAATCTGCTATTAAGACCTTGTTTCTGCTTGTTTAGACCTAGGATTTTGGGAACACTTAGTGTGTATGCATGCTTAGGGATAAAAGTGGTTTAAACAAAGTTAACTTAACCTGTTTGAAAGATTTGAGGTGTTGAAATTGGCTTGTGTGTCAAATACATCAGCAAAAGTAGAAATCTGCTTGTGTAGTGTTCATCAGTAACTTTGATAGCTTGGATCTTGCTTAATTCTTTGAACCAGTGCATGAAACCTGTTTAGACTTGCTTATTGGAGTTTATTATAGCTTGTGTGTGCATTTGGTTGAATTTGGTTGGCTGATTTGTGCTAAAATTGCTCTTGAATGCTAAACTGCTCATTGTTCATGTCTGTGCTATATCTGGTGATAAATTGATTAAACTGTATCAATTGGCTGTTTGTGATTGTGTTATTTTGCTTGTTATTGACTCCTTTTGATCCAAAGATCAATTGGGTGCTTTTGTGAAAACTGAATCCTAGAAAAAGTCACTAAAGACAACAAGTCAAAATAGTCAAGCAGTGGGAAAAGTTCCCACTGCTCAACATCCAAAACTAGCCCCTGCTAGTGCAATTTTATCATCAGCTTATCAATAAGCTATTCTAGCTTATTCTGACTTGCAACAACTTATTTTTTGTAATAGATCTTCATTAGTTGACCCATTTAAGTGAACTAGAACTTATCAGACTTTGACTTTGACTTTCCACTAGAGAACCAACTTGTTTGACTTTTAAGATAAGTGCTTATTTGATTTTCCAGCTTATTGAGTGTGCTTATTTGAAAGTTCTTTGGTTTTTAAGCTTAGTTTTGTCAAAAGAAACATTTTGCAATTTGAATCAGCTTCTGAGGTGGTCTAGATCATAAAAACGACTATTTTGTCGTTTTGTGAATAAGTTGTTGACTTGTTTCTGGCTTATTGAGTGGTCTTATTTGAAATTTCTTTTTACAGAAGTCTTTGTTAGGTCAAAAGAAGGTTGTGTGTTAAATTTTAGCTTATGGCATCAGCTTATAGCTTAATGGGCCAAAAAGCCCATTAAGAATAAGCTGCTTAATATAAGTTAGCTTATTTCACATTTTCAGCTTTTGGGCCTTTGGAAAAAGTTGTTTAAAATCAAATTTTGAGTCAACCTGTGCTTTTTGAGCTTATTTTGAGCACTTTTTCTTATTGGGCCTTAATTAAGCCCAATAAGGGACTGTTTAGGGTTTGGCCCATTTTCTAGGCCCAATAGGGGTATTTAGGTAATTTCACTTTCATTTCTGAGTTATTTAGGTTAAATTAAGCTAGTTTGCAAGTTTTTAGAATTTTTATAATTTTTGGATTTTTTATATTATTTTAATATTATTTTATTATTAAAAATTAAAAGTCTGATTTTCTAGGTTTTTATATTTTTCCTAGGTTCTAAATACTTAATTAGGATTTTTGCAACTTTCCAAATATTTTTTAGGTCTTTTAATTATTTGTTATAATTAATTTAAGATTTAATTGATTTTAGGAGTTTTTAATTATTTAAAAATAGTTTAAATTGGTTTTAAAATTTTGAAAATAGTTTTTAGCTTAATTAGAGTATTTTTGAGGTTTACAAACTTGAAAATCTTGTTTAGGGCTTTTTAATAATTAATTTTGATTTTTAGGGCTTTAATTAGCATTAAAAAGTCATTATCTAATTAATTAAAAGGTTTTTGCAAGTTTTGATTTTTTGTAAACTCTTAGAATATTATTAAGGATTTTTGGTGATTTTTAGGAATTTTTAGGAATTAATTTTAATTTTGGTGGTTTTTACGACTTTACGTGTACGCCTTTTTAGACTTAGTTTAATCCGTCTTCATAACCGTCATTCTTTTCTAATCCCTTTTCTATTTTTCTTTTCTCAAATATAACCACAAATTAATCCAAGTCATTACACACATAACACACTAGCCTCCTTGAGAACGAACTTAATTGGGTCATTCACACACGGTTTTCCTAAATCGTCGTGCTCACTTGCCCTTTTATTGCACTCTTTTCCTAAAGGTGTAGTTTTACTCAACATCATTTTGGCGCCGCTGCCGGGGAGGCGTGTTGTGTTATGATTTGGCATTGTTGTTTTTATACTAACCATAATTAGTATTTGTATTAGTAGCACTCTACTAATACGTATTATCGTTTTTTGGTTTTTGTGTGAATATTATTACTATATTGTATACGTAGAACAATAAATACACAAGTACTCCAAATACGTGAGCAATCACAACCTTGACTTGGGAGGTCATTACCCAATCATTGTATTCGAATCTCAAACCAAAGAAAAAGGCAAAAATAGATAAATACTTTCGTGAAGCTTAATCTTGAAAATACAAACTATAAGGTGGGTATTAGGCGGATATTATAAAATATATCCTAAGGAAAAAGGCTCTTAAGTGCTTCGCGCCGCCTCGTTTCCCCGCTTGCTTGTGAGTATTTGATTGTGAGAGTGAATCGAGGGTTTTGCCGCCCAAAGTATTACTAAGTATCATATATATTTTCTTGGTTTCAATTTGATTAAACCCTCTTGAACGATTTGGTGTTCCACCATCGTTCTAAAGTCATCGAAGGCGTTCACTCCACGTGTTCGTTTTCATTCTTTGAGGCTTCGTTAATCAAGAGATTTGATTAGTGAGGAGATTTGTGGACTTTTTGTCTACTTAATACATTTCACCAAGTTCCAAAAAAGGTTAATACAATCAAAAACCACAAAAAAAAAAAAATTAAAAAAACAAAAAACACCAAAAAGAATCTTCTTTGCTCGTCCCCTCGTTGTACGTGACGTTTATGCTAACTCGAAATCAAGCAAGACGTGCTCGTAAACGAAAAAACAAATCCATCACTCCAAACAATTCTAGTGAGGAGTCTCCTATTGACGAACCCATTGTAAGAGAAGCACCAACCATGGCGAATCGAACTATGATGGAGTTACTTCAAGCACCCACCGAGGGTTATGGAGAGGCTATTGTAATTCCCGCTATCCTTGCGGAGAATTTTGAGGTTAAGACGGGTTTGTTGTCCATGATTCAAAACAACAAATTCCGTGGTGATGAGAAGGACAATCCACACAACCATATCCGCCAATTCAATCGTCTTACCGCTACTTGCAAGTTTAAGGATGTTTCAAACGACTCGATTAAGATGATGCTTTTTCCGTATTCCTTAACGGGGCCCGCAAAAATTTGGTTAGAGAAAGAGCCACCCAATTCTATATTGACGTGGAAGGATCTCGTGTCTAAGTTTGTGAACCAATTTTTTCCGCCCTCTAAGACTACGCACTTGAAAAACGAGATTTCAAAGTTTTCACAAGAATTTAATGAAAGTTTTTCAACGGCTTGGAATAGGTTTAAGGAAATGTTACATGAATGTCCTCATCACGGTTTTTCCGATTTGCATCAAATTGACACGTTTTACAATGGACTTAATGATCATGAAAGGGATTATTTGAATGCCGCCGCGGGTGGTAATTTTTTGTGTAAAACGGTTGAGGAAGCTTTGGTGATAATTGAAAATAGATCTAAGGTGTATAGTCCTCGTAGCACATCTAGTGTTCGTAAGGCTTCGTCTTCGGCTTCACCTTCTTTGTCTAATACCATCGATGCTTGCCAAATTGAGGCGAACTTGGAAAACAAGATTTTTGATAAGTTGAAAGGACTTTTGATTGAGTTTAAAGTTGGTGAACCAAGTGCTCCCGCTACGGTTAAAGCGGTTGAGGTTTCTTGCATGTATTGTGGTGGAGGTCATGATTTCTCCGAGTGCATTACCAACGGTGGTAACACTTCGAGTGCCTTTGCGGCCACGGGAAATTACAACCAAAACGGTCAAGTTTCCCGCTCTAATCAAATGACTCCACCGGGTTTTGGATCAAATCAAAATGCTAACAACTATCGCAACAATCAAGTTGGTTTTAAGAACAATTACAACAAGGGGAATTATGGGAATCAAGGGGCTAATAATCAAGTTTCAAACAAAAATGATTTTCAAAATAACAACAAGAGTTTGCAAACATTGAAAGATCTTCCAAGTGAGTTTGTTGAATATGCTAGTGGTAATGATGCTAGGTTTGACAACATTCAAAGAGAAATAATTAGCCTAAGATCCGAGTTCAAAAACGACTTGAAGAAAGAGTTGAAAAATGAGTTAGCTAATGAACTTAAAATCCACACCAACAAGATGGAAGGAAATGTCACTAGGTTACAACAAAACCAACAAAAGATGGAACAAGGGCAACATGAGATTAAACAAGAGATGCTTAAGGCCGAAAAAAGGCAAACCGAAGCCGTATTGAGGCAATCTAATTTTGAAGATAAAATCTCGTCTATGTTTGAGGCAATAATGTGTAAACCGTCGTCAAGTGGTCTTCCTAGTAACACCATATCCAACCCTAAGGGTGAGATGAAAGTGATTACCACACGTAGTGGTAAGACACTTAAGGAGCCGATTCCTCAACCAATTGCTCTTACGGAGGAAGCAATTGAGGAAGAACCCGAGGTGGTGGTCGAAAAGGAGCATATTTCAAGCCCACAAAGTATCGCTCATGCCACACCTACGGTTGACCCATTACCATCATTGGAACCCGAGATTCCAAAGGCTATGCCTATGCCTCAACCCACACCACCCTTGCCTTACCCATCGAGACTTAGGAAGGAGAAACGACAAGAGCGCGACAACTACCAATTTGAGCTTTTTATGAAAATGTTTCGTGATTTGCACTTTAATGTGAGTTTCGCCGATGCCTTGGTCATGATGCCTCGATTTGCCGCTAACTTTAAGAGTATGTTGAACAACAAGGAAAAATTACACCAAAAGTCTAGTTGTTCGTCGGTTTATCTTAATCGCATACCTCAAAAAGTCGGTGATCCCGGTAAATTTTTGATCCCTTGTGCAATCCAAGACATGGAAGAATGCTTCGCCTTGGCCGATCTTGGTGCTAGCATTAACTTGATGCCACTTGCAATCTACAAGTCGCTCAATCTTCCTAATCTTACTCCTTCACGAATGTCTATTGAGTTGGCCGATCATTCCACGATTCTTGCATGTGGTTTGGCGGAAGACGTTTTTGTGAAAGTGGGGAAGTTCTACTATCCCGTAGACTTCATTGTTGTTGACATCCCCACGGATCCTCAAGTTCCTCTCATTTTAGGTCGTTCGTTTTTAGATACGTCTATGGCTTTGATCGATGTGCATGCTAGAAAGATCACCTTACGTTTCAACGACGAGGAACTTGTTATAAACGCAACTCAAAACTCTCAAATTTCTCATGTTTATTCCGTCGCAACCATAAACCTCGTTGATATGATCGACGTGGTTTGCGAGGAATTTTCACAAGAAGTTCTAGGTTTTGGTGATGAAGAAACTAGTGGCAATCCCACTATGTTAGATCCAATTCTTGATAATTCGACACCAACCTTCACTCCTTTCGAAGGTGGTGGTTTTACGTTGGAAGAATTCGATGTTCCACGTACTTGTGACGAAGACCTCGACAACTATGAGGACTTCTCGATTATCAAGGATTTTCTCAACGATTTCCCATTTCCTCCACCCGAGGAGGTTATGAGTATCGAGCCCAAATCTTCACTTGAGGAACCACCTATTCTCGAGTTGAAAGATTTACCTCCTCACCTCGAGTATGTCTATTTGGAGGAGGACGACAAGTTGCCGGTTATTATTGCGAAGGAACTTTCGAATGATGAAAAAACCGCACTTGTCGATGTTCTTAAGGCTCACAAAGGGGCGATTGCGTGGAAGTTATCCGACATTAAGGGGATTGATCCCAAATTTTGTACCCACAAAATCTTAATGGAGGAAGATTTCAAGCCAACAATCCAAAGTCAAAGAAGGGTGAACCCGAAAATTCACGATGTCATCAAAAAGGAGGTCCTTAAACTCCTTGACGCGGGAATGATTTACCCTATTTCCGATAGCCCTTGGGTGAGTCCTATTCATTGTGTCCCTAAAAAGGGAGGGATGACCGTTGTGCCAAACGATGCCAACGAGTTGATTCCCACGAGACTCGTGACCGGATGGAGAGTGTGCATTGACTATCGTAAGTTAAATGAAGCCACTCGAAAAGACCATTTTCCCTTGCCCTTCATGGACCAAATGTTGGAGCGTCTTGCGGGAAACGATTTCTATTGCTTTTTAGATGGTTTTTCCGGTTACTTCCAAATTCCCATCGATCCTCGTGATCAAGAAAAAACTACGTTTACGTGTCCATATGGAACGTTTGCCTATCGTAGAATGCCATTCGGACTTTGCAATGCACCGGGAACTTTTCAACGATGCATGATGGCTATTTTTCATGATATGATCGAGAAGACGATGGAAGTCTTCATGGATGACTTTTCCGTGTTTGGTGATTCCTTTACTTCGTGTTTGTCGAACCTTGAGAGAATGTTAAAACGTTGTGAGGAAACCAACCTTGTGCTCAATTGGGAAAAGTGTCATTTTATGGTTAAGAGTGGAATCGTCTTAGGGCACAAGGTCTCGAAAGCGGGGATTGAGGTAGATCAAGCTAAGGTAGACGTCATCGCCAAATTACCTCATCCTAAAACCGTCAAGGGAGTTAGGAGTTTCCTAGGCCACGCGGGCTTTTATCGACGATTCATCAAGGATTTCTCGAAGATTTCTCGACCCATTACACATCTTCTTGAAAAAGAAGCACGTTTTGTCTTTGACGAAGATTGTGTACGAGCCTTTGAGATCCTTAAGAGGAAACTTACCGAAGCTCCCATTCTTGTTGCTCCAAATTGGAACCTCCCCTTTGAACTTATGTGTGATGCAAGTGATTACGCTATTGGGGCCGTTTTGGGGCAACGTCATGAAAAGCACTTCTTGCCTATCCACTATGCTAGCAAGACGATGACCGAGGCTCAACTTAAATACACTACAACGGAAAAGGAGTTCCTTGCCGTGGTGTATGCATTTGAGAAATTCCGACCTTATCTCGTCTTGACGAAATGCATAGTGTATACGGACCATTCGGCTATCAAGTATCTCATGGCTAAACAAGATGCAAAGCCGAGATTACTTCGTTGGATTCTCCTCCTTCAAGAATTTGATCACACCATTGTTGACAAAAAAGGAGCCGAGAATCTAGCGGCCGATCACCTCTCTCGTTTGGAAGATCCTCACCAAAGTGTTTACGAGCCCAAGGAAATCACCGAAACATTTCCGCTCAAGACACTTGGTTTAGTGAATTCTAAGCTTGATTCTTCTACGCCATCGTTAAGGGTATGACGACTCAAGAAAAACGAAAATTCTTTCGTGACGTCAAGTTATACTTTTGGAACGACCCTTACTTGTTTCGAACTTGTGCGGATCAAATCATCCGACGTTGTGTATTTGGCACCGAAGCTTCTAACATCCTTAGAGCTTGCCATGAGGGACCCACGGGTGGTCACCACGGTGCTAATCTCACGGCTAAAAAGGTGTTTGATGCCGGCTTCTTTTGGCCTACTATTTACCGAGATGCACAAATCCTTGTGAAGTCTTGTGATGCATGCCAACGACAAGGAAAAGCCTCACAAAAAGATGAAATGCCACAAAATATCATTCAAGTATGTGAGATCTTCGACGTTTGGGGCATAGACTTTATGGGGCCGTTCCCATCATCTCGTGGTAATAAGTACATCCTTGTTGCGGTTGACTACCTATCTAAGTGGGTGGAGGCGAAGGCCTTGCCCACTAATGATGCTCGTGTGGTAGTTAAGTTCTTGAAAAGTTTGTTTGCTAGGTTTGGAACCCCTCGTGCGATTATAAGCGATCGTGGAACCCATTTTTGTAATGACCAATTCGAAAGAGTCTTAAGGAAATATGGGGTTACACATCGTCTTTCTACGGCTTATCACCCACAAACGAGTGGGCAAGTCGAGGTTTCAAACCGGGCATTGAAGAGGATCTTGGAGAGATCCGTGGGGGAAAACCGACAATCTTGGTCGGATAAGTTAGACGATGCTTTATGGGCCTTTAGGACCGCTTATAAGACACCCATTGGGTGCACTCCCTATAAGCTTGTGTATGGAAAGAATTGTCATTTGCCTATCGAGTTAGAACACAAGGCTTATTGGGCCCTAAAGCATTGTAATGATGACATGGAGACCGCGGGAAAACACCGGAAAATGCAATTAAATGAATTGGATGAATTAAGGGATATTGCTTATGAAAATTCATTGATTTATAAAGAGAAAACTAAAAAGTTGCATGATTCAAAAATTAAAAACCGGGTTTTTAACATTGGGGATCAAGTTTTACTTTTTAATTCAAGACTTAAAATATTTTCCGGTAAATTGAAATCCCGTTGGTCCGGTCCATTCACCGTGACTCAAGTGTTTCCTTATGGGACCATCGAGCTAGCTCAAGATGATGGTCCTAACTTCAAGGTGAATGGACATAGGTTGAAGCACTACTTTGGTGGGGAAGTTCCATCCTTGAACTACCTCGACCAAGTCACCTTCCCCAATGATAATTAGTGTTGAGGGGATCGAGTCGAGCTCATGACTCGGTAATCAAAAACGAGGAGCCTCGTGGGGGAGTCCCATGCTTATCCTATGTACATATTATCGCTTTCTTAGTCTAATGTAGCTTACGTGTGGGGATTTATGCCCTTCCAACCTTTGTTCCGTGGTTGTTTGTGATATGTGGTTTTTAGATCATGATCTTCACGATTGGAGCCTCTCGTGTTCGTTTTATGGGAGCACTCGATCGTTTGCTTTGGAGACATTTCTCAATATCCATGATATATCCTTTGATGTTCTAACCTTAGGTTTTTGGCACACTTCATAAACGGCTATTACTTAATGGTTACACCCTTTCCATGCTAGATTAGGCATTCGACTACGTCTCTAGTATGGGGGTGTTTGCACCCCTAGACTCGAAACATTGAGGACAATGTTTAACTTTAGTATGGGGGGGTGAATAGATACTTGCCTTGCCAAACTTTCACGCTTTCCAAAGTTTATCGTTTTGTTTATCGTTTTCTTGCAAAATAAGGCTAAAAATGGCCAAATTTTAAATTTTTTCTCATGTTTTATAAGTGTTTGATGACACGAATGTAGGTTTTCCGATGGCGAGAATAAGAGTAATTTTTGACTCGACCGTGCGTGTTGAGCACTTAGCTTTGATTCCTTAACTACACATTAGGCTAAGTCTCTTAAATGAGGACGAGAAATGATATAGTTAATTATAAGTTACTATGCTAAACGTAGAGTACTCGTATTCTTTCAAAAACTCATGTGTTTTCGTTGTTTGCTTATTCTCCCTTCGCATGTAAATATTTTTTGCTTAATAAATATTGATTTAGCGGTTTAGTTTTGATTGTTGGGTTTCTAGTCTTTTCTAGTAGCTTCCGTGTAATTAAATTGGGAAGACATTAAGGTATCGCCAGCGTCACGGTTTTGAAGTATTGGCACCCTAATAATCGAAAGCTTCACCCAATAATAAGATTTCAAGTGCTCACCTAAATCAAGCAAACAATTTGAAGCCCCACAAGGGCGAAAGATCTATGCAAAATTGAAAGTGAATCAAGCCTTAATCTTCGAAGCTTTAAAGATCCAAAATTCGCCTTAGCGTGAGGATATACGTCTTTGGCTAATAAAACCACCGATGAGGAGGATAATAAAAGGCAAGGCAAGACCGAAGTCATAATAAAAGCTTCATGGCGAAGTTGAATAAAAGATGGAGGTAAACAAAAGATAATAAGGCCCTTCCGTTAGGGGGCGTATAAAAGTCTTGGTAATAAGTCTCATGTTCAAAACCGTTATAAAACCGTGTTTATCGATTCTTCTTGTCAACTTAATTTTTTAACATCGTCGTCTAATAGGAGGGGTTATTGATTTGATGGTCTTAGTTACACCGTTAGGACTCTATTTTTAGACATAAATCTCTATTATCGCATAAGTCAAACAATGAATCCTCGTGATCATTAAGACAAAATAAAATATAAGAGATACAACTTAGGAATAATGGGAGAATAAGTACGTGATTAGGGCATATGAGTAGTGTTAGCATTACTAACTTATAATGACAATGATCTCGTTGCACGCTTAGCATGGAATTAGAGTGAAAATCGAGGACGATGAAATTATTTCTAACGAAGCATTCACGTGTTCTTATTCTATGAACCTAAACGTCCCATTTTGCGATGAAAATCATACATTATGTCTATAACACAAGTAGTAGTAGTAGTGTAGCTAGTTTATCATTCCAATAAAGTGAATAAAATGAATTTTGGAGATGCTTTGATACTTTATTCTAGCATTGCGTGAGGGCACGGCAATGGTTTAGTATGGGGGAGTGATGAGACTGCTTTTATACATAGTCTCATCTTCCAAATAGGGCTTAAAATGCATTAAATATCATCAAAATACCCAAATATATGCTTGTGTTTGTTGCTTGTGTATTTTAGGTACGGATATTGAGATAATGACAAAAGATCACAAGAATCATGCAAAAACGAACACGGGAAACGAAGCCGCACAATGAACCAAGCCCTAGTGAAGACTTTCCCAAGATCAACCCTTGAAGATTTGAAGAATTATGAAGAAGGGTCCTCCAATTATGAAGAATTGACACTTTATACCCTTGTATCCTCATAATTACAAGTTTGGTCCCTAAAGTTTGTCAAAATTACAAAAAGGGCCCTTAACTTTGAAGAATTGGCAAGTTTAGCCCCTCAACAAAGCTAAATTGTCAACCAATATCATCCACAAAGTCAAATATATCATGAAGTCCTTCAAAGTACAAGAAATGACAAGTTTGGTCCTTTGAAAAATCCAAAATTACAAAAAGGACCCTCAACTTTCAACAATTGGCAAAAATGGTCCCTCATTTATCAAGACTTGGCAATTTCAGTCCTCCAAGATGACAATCATACAAGTCAAGACCATTACCTTTGAAGAAAATACCAAACCAGCCCTTGAAGAATTCAATTATGGCAAGAAATACCCCTGAATTCATGTTACAAAAGTTTATGGGCCAAAAGTGCAAAAAGTTCAAAGTTGATAAAGCTTAATTAGGCGCTGACAGAATTTTAATTGCAAGTGACAAGAAGAAAGGAAGAGAGGGGTTAAAATTGTCCAGACATTAAACTTACCTAGACCAACCAGCATGTGCCACCTCACCCCACTTACTCTCTCCACCAATCAAATCCCTCCCTGGTGCCACATCACATCCCACTCACACCCGATTTAACTAATCTTTATTTTAAATAAAGATTATGGCGCCTAACACACCAATTAAACATTAAAACAGATCAAATGAGGTGTTCTTCATGTTCTTGATAAAATTGGGTTTTCATTAATGGCTTGAAATTAGACACTAATCTGCTCCAGATTTATGATTAATCATCCCCTAAACACAACCCAACCTTAAACATGGACACCTCATCACCCCATTTGTCTCCTTGTGACTCCCCTGCTCCACACCCATGCATACTGCCAAAAAGGTGGCAGCAATCCAACGTTTGACATTCATGCTTACTTTCTAAGCATCTTTTGAGCCATTAGATCACAACTTCATGCCAGCTATCTTCACAAGGGTCCAAATTCAGTCACATGATTCAAAATGAAGACAAAGACCTCAAGGGCATTTTTGGAAGATCAAGCACTAGGGTTTTAAGTTTTTAGCTGTTCCTTAGTCATTTGTATGCCTATATAAAGGCCTTAGGGTGCTTCATTAGACGTTTGCTTTTTGGTTTTTCCTTTGTTCAAAGTCTTGTAAATCCTTTTTCAGTTTAATGAATTTGAGTTAAGTACTTTGAAGAAAGACCAAGTGCCACCTTTATTCTGTTGTTTATGTTCTTAGCTTACTGTTTTTGAAGTTTAAAACCTGTTTTCAAAAGAGGAGTGTGCACAAGTTTGCATATTTTCCTCATTTTCTTGATATTTTGCTAAGTCTTGTTCCAATCTTGGAATTCTTGGGCTATAGGGCTGATCATAGCATCCTAACTGAGTTGGTTAAGGTGTGGTGAGGCTTATAACTTGGGGATAATCAAGTGTGGGGTAACAAGTTTGCATCAATCAAGATTTTTCCAAGTTTCTGATTTTACATGTTATTGTGCTTAACCCTTGTTGAATCTTAGCAGGCTTTTGTGGAAGCTTGTGCTTGTTCTTGCTAGCACATAAGCTCAAAATTCGTGGGTGTGGATGTACATCCATAAGGTTTGCTTACTTAATCTCCAAATCTGCTTAAAAAGTGATTTTTGGTGATATTTGTATGAAACTGTTGTTCTTGTGAATTTTGTGGCTTGTTCTTGCTTGAATCTGTTATTTAGACTTGTTAGAGTGTTAATTGATGCTTGGTTGGCCTGAAATCTTGTTTTGCTTTTGAAAATCTTGATTTGAAAAAGTTAAAGGGGTGTTTGGGTCTACTGATTTATGCTTGTAATCTGATTTTGTGTTAAGGAAAAGTGTTGTTTATGCTTTGTATCTGATATACCTTTGTTTGAGAGTGTTTTGCTGCAAGTTATTGGGTTTGAACACTTCAATTGATCAATCTGCTATTAAGACCTTGTTTCTGCTTGTTTAGACCTAGGATTTTGGGAACACTTAGTGTGTATGCATGCTTAGGGATAAAAGTGGTTTAAACAAAGTTAACTTAACCTGTTTGAAAGATTTGAGGTGTTGAAATTGGCTTGTGTGTCAAATACATCAGCAAAAGTAGAAATCTGCTTGTGTAGTGTTCATCAGTAACTTTGATAGCTTGGATCTTGCTTAATTCTTTGAACCAGTGCATGAAACCTGTTTAGACTTGCTTATTGGAGTTTATTATAGCTTGTGTGTGCATTTGGTTGAATTTGGTTGGCTGATTTGTGCTAAAATTGCTCTTGAATGCTAAACTGCTCATTGTTCATGTCTGTGCTATATCTGGTGATAAATTGATTAAACTGTATCAATTGGCTGTTTGTGATTGTGTTATTTTGCTTGTTATTGACTCCTTTTGATCCAAAGATCAATTGGGTGCCTTTGTGAAAACTGAATCCAAGAAAAAGTCACTAAAGACAACAAGTCAAAATAGTCAAGCAGTGGGAAAAGTTCCCACTGCTCAACATCCAAAACTAGCCCCTGCTAGTGCAATTTTATCATCAGCTTATCAATAAGCTATTCTAGCTTATTCTGACTTGCAACAACTTATTTTTTGTAATAGATCTTCATTATTTGACCCATTTAAGTGAACTGGAACTTATCAGACTTTGACTTTGACTTTCCACTAGAGAACCAACTTGTTTGACTTTTAAGATAAGTGCTTATTTGATTTTCCAGCTTATTGAGTGTGCTTATTTGAAAGTTCTTTGGTTTTTAAGCTTAGTTTTGTCAAAAGAAACATTTTGCAATTTGAATCAGCTTCTGAGGTGGTCTAGATCATAAAAACGACTATTTTGTCGTTTTGTGAATAAGTTGTTGACTTGTTTCTGGCTTATTGAGTGGTCTTATTTGAAATTTCTTTTTACAGAAGTCTTTGTTAGGTCAAAAGAAGGTTGTGTGTTAAATTTTAGCTTATGGCATCAGCTTATAGCTTAATGGGCCAAAAAGCCCATTAAGAATAAGCTACTTAATATAAGTTAGCTTATTTCACATTTTCAGCTTTTGGGCCTTTGGAAAAAGTTGTTTAAAATCAAATTTTGAGTCAACCTGTGCTTTTTGAGCTTATTTTGAGCACTTTTTCTTATTGGGCCTTAATTAAGCCCAATAAGGGACTGTTTAGGGTTTGGCCCATTTTCTAGGCCCAATAGGGGTATTTAGGTAATTTCACTTTCATTTCTGAGTTATTTAGGTTAAATTAAGCTAGTTTGCAAGTTTTTAGAATTTTTATAATTTTTGGATTTTTTATATTATTTTAATATTATTTTATTATTAAAAATTAAAAGTCTGATTTTCTAGGTTTTTATATTTTTCCTAGGTTCTAAATACTTAATTAGGATTTTTGCAACTTTCCAAATATTTTTTAGGTCTTTTAATTATTTGTTATAATTAATTTAAGATTTAATTGATTTTAGGAGTTTTTAATTATTTAAAAATAGTTTAAATTGGTTTTAAAATTTTGAAAATAGTTTTTAGCTTAATTAGAGTATTTTTGAGGTTTACAAACTTGAAAATCTTGTTTAGGGCTTTTTAATAATTAATTTTGATTTTTAGGGCTTTAATTAGCTTTAAAAAGTCATTATCTAATTAATTAAAAGGTTTTTGCAAGTTTTGATTTTTTGTAAACTCTTAGAATATTATTAAGGATTTTTGGTGATTTTTAGGAATTTTTAGGAATTAATTTTAATTTTGGTGGTTTTTACGACTTTACGTGTACGCCTTTTTAGACTTAGTTTAATCCGTCTTCATAACCGTCATTCTTTTCTAATCCCTTTTCTATTTTTCTTTTCTCAAATATAACCACAAATTAATCCAAGTCATTACACACATAACACACTAGCCTCCTTGAGAACGAACTTAATTGGGTCATTCACACACGGTTTTCCTAAATCGTCGTGCTCACTTGCCCTTTTATTGCACTCTTTTCCTAAAGGTGTAGTTTTACTCAACATCAGAGGGTATATATAGGAGGTGGGGAGGTGCATGTGTTGCTTCCTTTTTCTTCTTCTCATCTCGACTCGATTTAAATTCTTTGTCTTTCTTGACGTCGTCTCGGGATTTGTCGATATAAATTGAACTTGTCTTATAATTTTCTTCTTCTATTAGACTTGAGTTCTTTGACTTCATTAAACTTCCGTCTTTAGACGTTTTCTTCGATAAATCTTCATAATAGGCCTTGGACTTCCGTTCTTTTTTTGCACTCTTGATCTTTTGACTTCGTCTTTTCTCGTTTTCTTCGATAAAAGCCCGTGATAGCCCATGTTTTTTTTCCTTTTTCAGTTTTTTATCCTGAAACACAATAAAAACACAAACCACGCATAATTCCGACTTTTACGACATAAAATACACGTTTTGGTCTTGTTATTATTGGAAATAAGTGGTAAAAGGATAAGTGTTTTCACACTTATTAAATCCCCTACACTTGACCATTGCAATGCCCTCATGCAATGCATTAATTTCAAAGCATAATTTACATTTTTCATCATAGATAACCTACCTTGGCCTTTATTAAATACTAAACTTTTTAGGAAACTAAAAAGATAGAAATATATACAAAACAAGTAAAGAAATCAAAGACTTACAATGGGGTTTTGGCCATCATGAATGTTTATCATCCTTAAGTTTCACGTTCCCCATACCAAGCTTAAAAACGAGATTATTGTTATTATAAGTTAGCAAACTAACACGAACTCATGTGGCCCAATTATTTGCTTAGACTCCCTTATTCCTAGGTGTATCTCTTATATTTTGATTTTGTCTTGAATGATCACGAGGATACATTGTTTGACTTATTTCAATAGTTTATTTAGGCTGAAAATAAAGTGGGACGATTTAATCAATAGTTAGCTAAAGGACAAAATCTTTTCAAACTGCTTCTCGGGACCTCATAAAGTTCATAACTCGCTTCACGATTTGAGACCTTTCTCGGACCGATATTTGGCAGTGACTTCATACTTCAAATCTTTAGAGATATTCATGAAACAATGGTATTCTCTTCATAATAGGAATTTTTTCACTTGAAGTTTTGAAATATTCTTCTTAATTGGACCACGACTTCTTCATTTTTCTCCAATCTTTATTTTGGACTTTGATATACAACGATCCGCCTCCTTTTAGGACTTGGATCTATTTATCCTCATACCTTGTTAGGGCCTTTTTGGATAGACTTCTCCATGATCTTTAGGGGAGTATTTGCTTTTCGTCGTGTGTCTCGATCCTTCATATTGATTTTTGATAAATGATTCTTCACATCACTTTTGGATCTTTAGCAACAAAATGTAGCCCTCATGTCTTGTTAGGACCTTTTCGGACTCGCCGATCTTCGCATCCCGCTTCAATAAGTTATGCCTTGGCTATGAACTCTAATTAATACCGAGCAACTTTTAAACGATCTTGTGCTAGAAGCTAAGTAACTTTTCAAATCGTACAACTTTATTTATTGCAATTAAATTTATTAGCAAGCGATGGGAGAAAAAGCTTATAATCAACTCACATAAATTCACGAAAGAATACCAAACTTATAATTGACTCTATCATCTCTCGTTCTCCACAATTTAAAATCTCAAGGAATGAGACTCGTGGATGCTTAGCCAATTAAATCAAAGTTTTGGGTTTTCAAGTCATCTATAGGATCTTGCAACTTCTTAAACTTTTTCAAGTTTAGAATTCGCATTTTAATGTTCACTTGATAAACAATTTTCTAGGATCAACTATAGGAACTTGCGAAAAGTTCTCGTTCTTAACCCATGAGAGTTAAGACTTTCGCGTTTTAAGCTCCCTATATAAAAGCCTAGTAAAACTTGACTTAAACACGTTAAGGATACTAGCTAGAGTAAACTTAGATAAGTAAACTCGGGTTGAGTCAAAAGATTCATGACGTTGAAAAATTTAAAACTACTTTATTAAACTTTATTTTAGCAAAGAAAGTAAATAACGATAACGAAGGAAAAACTACTAGGCCAAAATAGATTAAAAATTTTAAAAAATGTCGAAAAATCAAATTTTCCGGTTAAAATGAGGATAAATTCATGGAAAAGACCACTTACTTCGATAGAATTACCCCCTACACTTGATATAAACATTGTCCTGAATGTTTAAGCATGTGGGAGTAAACTCCCCTACACTTAGGACATTGTGCACGTTGTTTAAATCTTGCTAAGGAAAGGACAACTAGTGATTTCAATGTGAACATATAAGATATGAAATATTGAATCACGACAATTTTGGATAGAAACAGGAAGACGGGTACACGGGATCACGGTCGTCAAATGTCATCAAAAGTGCTCTTTGAAGCTTAAATCCCTGCACAACATAAGAAACAAGACAACAAACACCTACGGGGCTCCCCCTACACTTATTATGAACACGGTAAAGGATAGATCAACGGGTTGCCTCCCGAGAAGCGCTTGTTTTTGTTAACCGAGTCACGAGCCTGACTCGACCCAAAACTAATTCAAGGGAAACGTGGTGAGGGATGAATCATCTCATGAGAGATGTCCTCACCAAAGTACAGCTTCACACGCTGGCCATTCACTTTAAAATTTGGCCCATTTGGCTGAGAAAGCTCAATGGTGCCATATGGGAAGACATTGGCGACGGTGAATGGACCAGACCAACGACTCTTCAGCTTGCCGGAGAAAATCTTCAACCGAGAGTTAATGAGTAAAACTTGATCACCAACGTGGAACTCTCGGTTCTTAATCCTTGCATCAAGGATGATCTTGGTTTTCTCCTTGTTGATCAGTGAATTCTCATAAGCTTCATTCCTTAGTTCATTTAGCTCATTGAGTTGAATCTTCCGAAGATCACCGGCTTTGTTGATGTCAAAATTGGCCCACTTCAAGGCCCACTACGCCTTATGTTCCAGCTCAATAGGGAGGTGGCATGATTTCCCGTACACAAGAAGATATGGAGTGCAACCTATCGGCGTCTTATATGCGGTACGGAAAGCCCACAAAGCATCATCTAACTTCTCGGCCCACGAGGCACGATGCTCTCCCACAGTACGCTCAAGAATTCGCTTCAACCCACGGTTAGATATTTCGGCCTGACCATTTATTTGGGGATGATAAGCGGTGGAAAGACGGTGATTGACACCGTACTTAGCCATGACTCTAGCAAATTGATCATTGCAAAAATGAGTCCCGCGGTCACTGATGAGAGCACGAGGAACACCGAATCGAGCAAAAAGCTGCTTCAGAAAGTTCACAACCACCCTTGCATCGTTCGTAGGGAGAGCCTTTGCTTCAACCCATTTAGAAACGTAGTCAACGGCTACGAGGATGTATTTGTTCCCTTTAGATGATGGAAACGGCCCCATAAAGTCGATGCGCCATACGTCAAAGATTTCACATTCTTGAATAAAATTTTGAGGCATCTCATCTTTATGTGTGATCTTGCCTTGTCTTTGGCAAGCATCACAATGTTTAACCATTTCATGAGCGTCATGATAAATAGTGGGCCAATAAAATCCATAATCGAAAACTTTCTTCATGGTGTAGTTGGGACCAAAATGACCACCAGTGGGTCCTTTATGGCAAGCTTCGAGAATGTCTAAAGTTGCGGGTCCATCAACACACCGACGAATAATCAGATTAGCACATTGTTTGAAGAGATAAGGATCATCCCAAAAGTAAGTCTTAACATCTTTAAAGAACTTCTTCTTTTGCTGGGATGTTAACCCTTCGATGATAATACCACCCGCTAAGTAGTTTGCAATGTCCGCAAACCACAGGGTGTCATCAAGATTGGAATTGATAGACATTAAGGCTTCAAGGGGAAAAGAGTCATTGATCTCTTGATTCGGATGATCCCCTTGATAAGGATCCTCAAGTCTACTTAGATGATCCGCGGCTAGGTTTTCGGCTCCCTTCTTGTTACGAATTTTGTTTTTAAATTCTTGAAGGAGAAAAACAAAACGAAGAAGTCTTGGCTTAGAATCTTGCTTAGTCAACAAGTACTTCAACGCGGAATGATCGGTGTACACGATTGTGGTGGAATGAACAAGATAGGGGCGGAATTTCTCAAAAGCATACACTACAGCTAAAAGCTCTTTTTCGGTAGTGGTATAATGCAATTAAGCGCCCGTCATTGTCTTGCTAGAATAATGGATTGGTTGGAAGTGTTTGTTCACTCTTTGGCCCAAAACCGCTCCAATAGCAAAGTCGCTAGCATCACACATCAATTCAAAAGGTAACTCCCAATTAGGGGTAACCAAGACCGGTGCCTTAGTTAGCTTGTCCTTAAGAAGATTGAAGGATTCAAGACACTCTTTATAAAAGATAAAAGGAGTATCTTTTTCCAAGAGGTGGGTCATCGGGCGAGCGATTTTAGAAAAATCTTGAATGAATCGACGATAGAAGCCTGCATGACCAAGGAAACTTCTCACACCCTTCACGGTTGAAGGTGGAGGTAAATTGGCTATGACATCAACTTTAGCATGTTCCACTTCAAGACCGGCTTCTGAGATTTTATGTCCAAGCACAATGCCTTATTTTACCATGAAATGTCATTTTTCCCAATTTAGAACAAGGCGAGTGTCTTCACACCGCTTAAGCATGCGTTCCAAATTGGCAAGGCAAGTAGAGAAAGAATCACCATAGACCGAGAAATCATCCATGAAGACTTACATAGTTTCTTCAACCATGTCATGGAAGATAGCCATCATACACCTTTGGAAACTCCCGGGAGCATTGCATAAGCCGAAAGGCATTCTTTTGTAAGCAAATGTTCCATAAGGACAAGTGAATGTGTTTTTCTCTTGGTCTTTAGGATCGATGGGAATTTGAAAATACCCGGAGAAACCATCTAAGAAGCAATAATAGTCGTTACCCGCTAGACGTTCGAGCATTTGGTCCATAAAAGGAAGGGGAAAAAGATCATTTCTCGTAGCATCATTGATTTTACGATAGTCTATACAAACTCTCCACCCTTTAAAGAGACGAGTAGGAATCAACTCGTTGTTTTCATTGGGCACAACGGTGATTCCGCCTTTCTTAGGTACACAATGGACCAGACTAACCCATGGTGAATCCAAGATAGGGTAGATCATTCCCGCATCAAGAAGTTTGATAACCTCTTTTTTGATAACGTCATGGATCTTGGGATTCACCCTTCTTTGGTTTTGAATAGTGGGTTTAAAACCGTCCTCCATGAGAATCTTATGTGTGCAAAAGTGAGGATCAATTCCACGAATATCAGAGATTTTCCAAGCAATCGCTTTCTTATGACTCTTCAACACGTTGATAAGTCTAGATTTTTCTTCTTCTATCATGTCCTTTGCGATGATGACGGGTTACTTCTTGTTGTCTTCAAGGAAAACGTACTCGAGATGAGACGGCAGATCCTTAAGCTCTAAATCCGGAGGATTTTCGATGGAAGGCGTAGTCAAATTCAGATCATCGATAGAGATTTCCTTAGGAGACTGTGGAGAAATATGGTCCTCATTGAGAAGTTTCTCAATGGTACGAATGTCTTCATCCTAATTGGAGGGAGAATCGTCATATTGCAAGTCCACATCTCCCAAAGTTGCTTCAAGTTATTTCAAAAGGAAATCACTTTCTCCAAATGGAGTTAGTGATGGAGCAATAGAGGCAACGGTCTCAACAATGGGTATAGAAGAAGAACCACTTTTACAAGCTTCTTTGAAATGTTCTTCACAAGCCTCATCAAGAACGTCAATGAAATTAACGCTCTCGTTTTTAGAAGGCTGGTTGGAGAGTTTACCCATGTTGAAAACGATTTTATCGTCACAAACTCTCATGATTAATTAGCCCGCGGCTACATCAATGAGAGTGCGACCAGTCCTCAAGAATGGACGTCCAACGATTAATGGAACACGAGGGTCCATCTCGTAGTCAACGACAACAAAATCCGTCGGAAAGGTGAATTTTTCGACACCGACGAAGACATCTTTGGCTATCCCTACTGGATAAGCAACCGTACGGTTAGCTAATTCCAAAGTCATTCGTGTGAGGACTAGCTCGGGTAGAGAAAATTGTTTCCAATAGCTTAGAGGCATTAAGTTGATACTCGCACCTAGATCGGCTAGGGCCATACAATTCTCGACCCCGGGGAAGTTGCAAGGAATGAGAAAACGACCCAGATCACCAAGTTTGGTTGGTAATTTCCTTAAGAGCACTGCGGAGCAATTCTCGTTAAGTTGGGTCCGAGCGATATCAAGAAGTTTCTTCTTATCACTGAGAAGATCTTTAAACATTTTAGCATATTTCTGCATGTGAGCGAGAGCCTCAGCAAAGGAGATGTTAAAATTCAGTTGTCTAAACATTTTAAGAAAGTTAGAAACCTGAATATCATCCTTGTTCTTCAACTTCTCTTTCCTCAACCATAAGGGATAAGGTATATTGGGTTGAGATGAAGGCTTTGGAATAGAATTCTCACTCACATCCTTGGGTGGTGGAGGGGTGGAAGTAGAAGGTGGAGTGTGGATTTACTTTTCAGTAATCCGGTGGTCTAGGTGGGTGGTGGAAGGTGGTGGTAGCCATGGATGAGTTCAGAGAAAGAGAGATTGTGTGTGAAAGTTAAGAAAAGTGTATTAAACAAGAGAGAAACACAAGCAACACCCCTCCTTGAAAGCCTTGGAGGGGTATATATAGTCACACACGACACTTAAACTATACAACGTTTCCTAGTCTAGTCTATGCGTGTGTGACTATGATAACAAATGGGAACTCTTAAATGTCGTCACATAAAGTGAATTTCCAACAATCTTTCCCCATGGGACGACGTGTAGAATTCCTTACAATATTTTTCCTAACAAGTACATAATGATTAAGAAGAAAAGGTTCCATGAAGCGTCCAATGCTGATGATGTCTTCTGAGGCCTTTGACTTCAAGTCTTCACTTCAAAACGACTCATCTTTTAAGTAACTTGTAGTAGAAATACTGTAACGGTACGAGCTAAGTAATCCATATACTTCTGGTTTAGGAGAAGCTTCTTAATTAACTTCCCCTTAATTCATGCCACATAAACTTGATGTAGAAGCTTTTAAATAGCTTCCCCCTAAACCGACAATCCTCGTAAGCAACTTCAAAGCTTTCAATAAAGCTTAGAATGATTAAGCGCACAGCGGAATTTAAAAAGAAAACCCCATCATATAACATGATAATTTTGCTATGAGGGATTGAAAGTAAGGGGCACACCAAGTAGATCAACAACTTCTCTTCTCACGCTTGAATAGTTCTTCTGAATTTTTCTTCCCCCTGAGAGTTCAAGTTATGCATACTAGAAAGAATCAAGACATTTCTTCCCCCACATAGTTGAAGAAAATAAACCAATCCCAAGTATGAAGCTCAAATACTGAAGTAGACACTTTATCCCATTAATGAAGTTGACATCGTAACACTAGAGTCAATTAAGTCCCGGAAATGCACATATCTTCTTCCGGAGATGCACCAGAGTCAATTAAGTCCCGGAAGTGCATATCTCTCCATATAGGATAATGATGATGAATAATTGCAACAACAAAACAATTAAACATCAAAACAGTAGTGTACGGTTTAGAGATTGATAACGCCACGAGTTAAAAAACTGATTTGCTCTGCGATTATGACAAATGTCTTCCCGGAATGTCTTCAAATCAAAAAGAAGGTATGAAGTTCATCACGTGTACTCGTTGTGCGTTTAATGTGTCTTCTTCTTCCCCTTTGATGGTTTCGAAACTCGGAACCAGCAATAAATCGTACGCACATGTACCTGAAATCTCGTGAGAATAATAAATAAGATGAATTATATATTTTGTGAGAATCAGCTGCTGATCGAAAATCTCTACTCATAAACTCTCCATGGCCATCTTTACCAACCCATTTAAAAGCAATTTTAAGTGACCACTGATAGAATGAACCAGATACATCATACGTGAAACTGAATAAGAATCCCTCGATCTTGTGACTTAAGCTTGCACTATTGTTGAATGAGGAACGATGGAGAAATCTCTAAGTACCCAATGCATCACTTAAGAAGTCTATAAGCACAACACCTCTTGAAATTATCCACGTCGACTAAGCGCGTGACACTGAGTACAACAATGTAACCCCTTTAAGTGATAGTTATCCGAGTCATCAACCAACCACCCCGAACCCAGAAACCAGATAAACAAGTCTTCATTCTAAGATTAAGCACGAGCAAGTTATCTTTGAAGATAAAATAAATACACGCCATCGAAAAATCCGTCTTCAACTTCACATAGTTAATACCTGGTCAATCAAATCCGTAGCCACTAAAAATATACCTATTTTTCTTTTGGTCTCGTCAAAATAATTCTTGTCATTTTGTCTCGTCTTTTTGTCTCGTCACATTTTCTCATCACGTTAGTCAAAATATTTTACTCATTTTAATTTCACAGAAAAATGATGGCAAGTATTTTGATTTAACATGTTTTGCCTTGATAACCTCAGCCCATGTTAAACAAGAATACATAAACCAGCCCACCCCGAAGTACATAGTCTGGCCCTTTTTGGTAGACGCGTGAGTGACTCGGCCCACCACTAATATACTATCTAACAAGTATCACACCATTCGAGTAGACATCTTTACATATCAAATGAGAAATAAGTGACCCACCAAAACGTGGCCCATAACATTTGATATGCATAAAACGTGTATATCTAGCGGATGAATCTATAGTAACAATGTTCAGATAACAAGTGTCCAAACAAATTGCAACTAAAAAAACTCAATGGTCATGCGTATATCCCCTCTAATTATACGTGGGATGTTAGAAAGCAATTCTTGACCGGTCAACAAGAAAAAGACGTGGAATATAAAAAACCCACTCAACCTTAATTATCCCCACATTAACCTAACCTAAACTCTTCTCACCTTCGTTTCTCTCCGCCCCCATCTTAGTCAACCACCATAAACAAATCTCATGATCCTTCAGATTAACTCCAATCTCTAAAGCAAACATCAATCTCATCTATTTTAACCCACAAAACAAATCCGAATCATCCTTGATATGCATAACTCGAATCTTAAACCCATCAACAAAGCTTTCTGATTTAATTCACGTGAATATACTTGTTGAAAAAGGCTTCAAGATCTTGTAAATATCTAAGGTAAGTGCATGTTTATTTTTTGTGAGTCAAAGTTGAAATGAAGATTGGATTTAACATAATTGTTAATATCCTTTCTTTTACTTCGAATATCAAATGGGTTTAACCCAATATTTGATCTATGATGATATTAGTTTAGTGTCTTTAGATCTTATAAAGATCTCATATGGTCAAAAAATGAAAACGAATCTGAGATCCATTTCAAGTCATTTTGATGTTTAGATGGGTTAGGGGACGATGGGGTTATAGATAGATTTGGTGTTGATTGGGAGATAAACGAATGGTGATTGATTTGTTGGTTCTGGTCAAGTTTTGAGGTCACAATATATATTTTATACAACATTGTTACTGGTTTTGTTAAACTGGTCAAACTTTTTTTCTGAAAACAAACTGTAAGTCATCGGAATGTTTTATTTTAAACCTATCACAAGTCAATATGAGTCATCGCAATGTTTTCTCTACACCCCATCGGAATGTGTAACACCCCCAAATTAAAACAATTCAATACAGCGGAAGACTCGTTGGTGTTACGGGATAGCACATTACTCACATCATAGACAACGCATAAAAATCGCGTCGTTTATTAATAAAGCATTTCCATTCATAAATATCAAATTTACATAGGTCCCAAGTCATATTGTTTCATACAGGTTTTACAAAGCATTTGAATGGAAATTATTATTTAAGTGCGGGCCATGAATTCTTGATGTCTTCCCGAGAATTACCTTTAAGTACCTGAGATAAAACATGTTAAAAGAAAAGGTCAGCGATAACGCCGAGTGAATTCATAGAGTTTAATAAAATCATCAATATATCATTGGTATATAATTATTACCAAAAACCATTTTGTACAAATCTTTGTAATAGGCCATAAAATAGCCAAAGTCATTTTATACAAATCCTTATCAAAAATCATAATATAGGCTGTTGCCTCCAAAACCATTATACGAACCAATGTCGTAAAAACATCATACAATTTGTTTTATAACTTTGTATAAAGTTAAATAAAAACCGTTATATGGATATGGTTATATAAAACCAAAACACGAACATAATATCAATAATAAGACCCTGTATTGCTAGTCAGGCAATATATCGTAATTCAATGCATAAAGTAGTATTTCGTTATTTTTGGATTATTATAAGTCGCATGACATTGTTACCTTACTACAACAAACAACGGGTAGCTAGCCCGAAACTCAATTTGCCCATCTAAATTAGCGTGTCGTCACAATAATCACGCTTGTGTAAATCTTCTCATACATAAATTCGCTTACCAATCAATGTGGCACGACGGGGATCAACCGTCAAGGCGCGAACTGGGGTGATCGTCCCCAAATAGTACTATTATATGCATAAGAGTCTACCAAATCCCGGTAGTTCACAATTCATGCTAATGGGACTTTTAGTGACATAACCTAACTTTAATAATCCATTTTATTTCATACGTCGGGTCATATAATTATTCATCGGGTCATACAATCATTCGGGTCCAAATCAATAAACAAATAATCGGGACAACTAGTGTCCTATTTCATAAAAACTAACATGTTATCTCCCTCGCGGGTTTATAAAACATTTCATAAAAACATTTAAAAGAGTGCGAGGCTATGAACTCACGTTGATGTGGGAAGGCGGTTATCGGCGATTTGGATGTACGGTACGTGCTTCAATCACGGAAACCTAGACAAATAATAATCGTCTTAGACTCTTGTCCAATGACTTTATAAAAATAACAAATATACATATGATGATTTTATATATATGATGATGATCAAGTGGGTTTATATATTCTTATTTACTCATTCTAGTGTTTATGTATTGGTAACTTTTTACTAGATTACTAGTTTTACCTATTTACATGTTTTAGGTCCAATAAGCCTATTATAAGTTCATTAACTTGTATTAATCCGTTTTATACTTGTATTATCAGTATTTATACTTTACATGTTGGGCCCAAATGGGTTAAGCCCAATAAGAAATTTTTATAAGTGTTTAACTTATTTAGTTAAATTATTAGTCCAAATATGCTAACTTAACTCGTTAATGTCCGTATGTCATATAGTTCGGGTTTTATCGGTTTTTACTTGTATTGGGTACTTATATATCAGTATATGACTTTTAAAAACTTTACATTAGACGTGTTTGATCGTCTAAGTTTTAATTGGCGAAAAACGTTAATTTTACGGTAATAGCCGAAAAAGTCGTAAAAATCATGTTTATAGTTTTTATAACTTATAAATCTTATTCTACTACCATTTTTATAATGTGTCCATTTATTTAACCTTATACATATTTATATAAATGAAATTTATAAGTTAGTGGGTTTTAATTCACATTTTATACTATATTAGTTTGAGTGCTTATATAATACTATTAAACATTAATTCTTCAAAATTTGATTTTTAGTTTCATCCTCACCATTTTTATCATATCTTGAGTTCTATAAGGTTATAGAAGCTCATTTTTGGACACCATAAACTACATGATATGTGCTACAATTAACTTAGTTTTAGCTACTGCTAAATCCAATTCTAAATATCCCTAACAGTCCGTCCAAAACTGACTATTCAGATTGGTACTTCAATTTTGTTTTTATCATATCTCACTCATTATAATGATTCCATTGTATGTCCAACTCTCACATGTGTACAAGACCTAATACTTACTGTATATTGATTCCACTTTGCCATTTTATCAGTTTAACATGTGGTTAGTTACTGTTTTTATACAGCCAACTTATTAAGCAAGATTTTAACCTTTTTACATATGGTTTTCCATCTTTTTAACCATGTTTATCAACATCAAATCCCCACACAATATTTTTATCATCATATATTCATCATATACATATACAATAGGAAAGAAAATACAAGATTATATAATCAAAATAACAAGAGGATGGGAAGAACAATCTCTATACCACCAAAGTGATGAAAAGATGGGGTTGATGATGAACAAGACTTGGTTTTAGGTAACCAATCTTATGAGATATCAACATTACTTCTAGGATCACCAAGTATTTGTAGATTCCTCCAAAAATCATCCCTTGTTCTTCATGAAAACTACTTGAGAAATCAGCCTTAGACATCACCAAATCTTCTCCTTGGATGTTAAAATCACCACCAATCAATAGAGCTTGAAAAGGGCTTTATCATATGTGTGAATAACATATGATTTCATGGTTAAATTTGATCAAATGAGGGTGTTTAGGGGTGGTTCTTGGACGAATTTTAGAGAGAGAGGGAGGAGAGTTGTGTGAGATTTGCATGGAGTTGAATAAATAAAGTTGTTAGTTTGTGTTGAGTGGTTTTGTTGTGCATGTAGTTTGTGTAAGTAGCTAGGACAAGTGTCATAGCTTACTTAGTAAGATTTGACACATCTTAGATGTGTTGGTGAAGTTTTGGCCTCCCATTTGTGGGGTGAGGCAAGTGTAAACTTGTCTCATCCCACTAATTTACGGGTACTCCTCGATTCTAGTTTCCTCGATTTGCGTGCCCTCGGGTCGTTTTACAAAAAACGTTTTTCTAAATTATGAATCAATGGCACAAAACGAATCTAATAAAAATTGTCTCATCAAAAACGGAGTTCGAAAACATAAATATGTAATCCTAAGGTTTCCGGTTTAGTCGTAAAGGACGTTAAATTATAATCGTAAGTCCTAATCTCTTCTCGTAAATTTGTGAGTTTATGAACCAACACAAATTTAAAACTCCAATATAATATTCACGGATAAATTTATTTCCTGAATTGTCGGACTGTCGCCAAAGACGGTGTATGTAAACGTAAGCACGTAACGTAGAATCCTCCGATTTAGACGTAGTCGATGCTACTTCAAGATGTAAATCCAAATTACTTCCCAAAAATAAGTGAGTTCATAATATAACATTAAAATAATGATTTTAAATAATACTTGAGAATAAAATATCAACCATAAATTGACGGATTATCACAGAATGTATTCGTCGGAATGCATCTGTCGGAATGCATCCGTCGGAATGCATCGAATGTGATCTATCGGAATATTCGATCGCAATGTATAAACCCTTCGATTTTGCGATCGCAATATTCCGATCGGAATGTGAATCTGAAATCTTATCCATAGGACCTTTTCCGTTTTTTCTGGGAAAAGTTTTTTCTTCATCTGATATTCATCTTTATCATCAAGAAAAAAAATGAATAGTACTTTTAAACCCAATAGAAGATCTCAAAATAAGATGAAACCAGAAAGATTAGACGTCAGACGTGGACTTATGACTAGATCTAATATGGCTACAAACTTTTGACCAGAAAAATGTTTGACAAACAACAAAACTGTGACAAGAGACCAGTTGTGATAAGACCAGCTAATGATATTCAGACCATTAGGACAACAAAACTATGACAAGTTGTGAAAAGACCAGATTGTGACAAAAGAAAAACTGTGACAAAAACGTGACCAAATTGTTTTACTATTTGGACAGCAAACAAGAACGTAGTGACAAAAAAGTTAGAACAAATTCAAGAACAAAAAATTTTTTAGACCACCATATCAAAACCAAAAACACGATCCAAGGATTGAACCGAGGCTCTGATGCCAATTGTGGATTTACTTTTTATTAATCCGGTGGTCTAGGTGGGTGGTGGAAGGTGTTGGCAGCCATGGATGAGTTGAGAGAAAGAGAGGTTGTGTGTGAAAGTTAAGAAAAGTGTATTAAACAAAAAAGAAACACAAGCAACACCCCTCCTTGGAAGCCTTGGAGGGGTATATATAGTCACACATGACACATAAACTATACAACGTTTCCTAGTCTAGTCTATGCATGTGTGACTATGATAACTAATGGGAATTCTTAAATGTCGTCACATAAAGTGAATTTCCAACATGGAGGAATTGGTGAAATAGAGGGTGGAGGAATTGGAGAAGGGGACTCGTTTTCCTTTGTCACAATCACTGATGTAGGTGTAGGAAGCTCGGGTTCCTTTAAACCTTTTCCACTTCGAGTGGTGATTGCTTTCATCTCCCCTCTTGGATTAGCAACAGTGCTACTCGGAAGAGAACCTGAAATAGAGGCCTGATTACTTTGGAAAAAAATAGCCATCATATCCCTTAATTCATTCGTTTGACTAGTCAAAGAGTTTCACATATCGGCACGAAGATAATTCCCTTGTTTTGCCATATCTCCTTTCAAGTTGATGATTTGCCTCTAAAGATTCTACACTATCGCATCATTAGTCCTCATGTAAGTGTCAACCTCTTGATTAAATGTGGTGGGTTGGGTGGGAGGAAGAGCATGGTAGAGAGGTGGTTGATAAGCGGGTGGTTGGTGAACTTGATTGTTTCCTTGAGGTGGATATGGGTTTCTTTGGGTTTGATATTGATTTGGAGCTCGAGGTTGATTTGATTGTTGCGATTGAGGTTGTTTTGGTTTTGAGGGGGGAAACCGGGTGGTGAAAGAAAGTTGTTTGAACGATAACTGAGCAAATTGCGGTCACCATGAGGACGTGCTTGATAGCCTCCCGTAGAAAAGTTACCGTTAGCGGCATACACATTTTCCGGATTTTTATGAGTCGAAGGATAATCGGTGTATGAATGAGAACCCCTGCATATTTCACATGACTGACTCAAAGCATTAACTTGCGCATTGATGTTTTTGGTATTGTTAGTGGTTTGTAGAGCAAGTGCTTCAACAATCGAAGTAAGCTTATCAATTCTCTTGTCGGCATCACTAGTACTAGAACTAGCCACATTAGTCCGAACACTCTTAGTTTGCACTCTAGACTTATTCTCAATAATATCCCACACGGCATTAGAAGACTTAACCAAAATGTTACCCCCCGAGGCACTATTTAGTGAATCTTGGTCATTCATGCTTAAACCATTGTAAAAATTATTAATTTGATGTACTTTTGTGAAACCATGTTATGGACACTTTCTTAAAAGTTCCTTAAAACGATCCCAAGATTCACTAAATGTCTCACCGTACTTTTGTTCAAAGTTAATGATTTCATTCCGCAAAGCGGTACTACGTGAGGGTGGGAAAAAGTAGTTGATGAATTTGGTCTCTAAATCCGACCACGTAAGAATACTTTGTGGCGGTTCCTTATCAAGCCAATGGCGGGCTTGTCCCTCTAAGGAGAAAGGAAAAAGTTGCAAGCGAATCACCTCCTGTGAAACCCCATTATACTTGACCGTATTAGTGAGTTGAAGGAACCTATTGATATGGTCATGAGGATCATCAAGTGTACGCCCCAAGAATGGTTGAGTAGAGACCATTTGAACGAAAGCTGATTTGAGCTCAAAGTTGTTGGCTCCAATCTCGGGTATGACAATAGCATCAGTGTTGCCCTCTACTTGCGATTGCAAAAGCTCGATCATTGGTCGATTGTCCATGGTGACAATAGGTGGAGTTTCGACTTCGGCTTGAATTGCTTTCTTCTTACAAGCACGGGTACGCATACACACCTACAAAAAGAAAAGAAATATAGACAAGAAATATTTTTGGTTTTTTATGTTTTTCTATTTTTTTGAATTTTTGAAAATTTTTAATTTTTATGGATTTTTGAAAATTTTTGACACGAAAAAAATAACGTTCAAAAGTAAACGGATCCCAAAATCCAACGCGTCTCTCACTAAAAACCGTTAATATTAACGAAAAGAGCGGGAAGCGGCGCCATTTAATACAAGGTTTTTGCCAAGTATGAAAGTTCGTTAAACCAGTCTTTTCGAATTGATTACTAGTGGAAAGTGCGACTTAGTCGTTCTTGGTGGAAAATAAAATTGTTTGATTATCTATTTTAAACTAAAAGCAAATATGAAATTGTCGTTGTGTAAAAATAAAGCTTTAAAAATTAAACTAAAAATTACGAGTTAAAAATAAAAGATTGAAAACTTAAAAACTTAAAAGGTGAATTTAAAACTTGAAACTTTGTAAAAACAAAAACTTAAAGCCGTCGGAATGAACTTGATCGGAATCACATCGGAATGTACCCGTCGGAATAATCCGTCGGAAAGAAACCAAAGAAATCCTGTCGTGTAGGTCTATGGTTTCTTAGGATTGAACAATGTTATGAATTATCTATTGGATGGATGGAGAAGAAAGAACTAGAGAGAGAAAGGTAGAGAGAGAAAGGAGAGAAAGAGAAGAATGGTTGATTAAGTGAATGTGTATGTAAACACAAATGACCAACCCCTCCTAACATGCTAGGAGGGGCTATATATAGCCCACCCTACATGTGGGCTATATGGGATATATGGATTACATATAGGAGCACGAGCCCGTTACTTGAATATATCTTTGGAGTGACCGATCCTTTCTAAATACGTAAAAACGTATTTCCAACAATCTCCCCCAAAGGGAGGTCACTCCAAGTTACAATATCCTAAATAGTCTATAGCTCGTGATCTATGCTAACAATGATGTGACCGAGACTTTCCTTTGAAAAACGTATTTCCAACAATCTCCCCCAAAGGGAGGTCACACCATTTTACAAAATCTTAAACCTAGCATACTATGCTTGAGTCTTCGATCTTGTTCTTGTGAATATGCAGATGAGATCTTTGACTTTAGTCTTGAGCATGTATTTTTGCCTTGACCTTGTGCATTCATCACTTATGATATTTGCGTCCTCGTGACTTCATGTTCCACATACTTATACTTTTATAAATTCTTGAAAGCTTCAGAGTTTGATACAACGGAAGACTTGTACACCGCAATGCCACCTTCTTGTTACGCTGCATAAGACAGTTAGCAACAAAACATATACACGGATGAAATGGCTTTGAACATTTCATTCTAATTCGGTCGCATTTTACCTCCGGTCGGTGAAGACCGTTGGACGATATAAAATATCGTACTTGTGGCAGGTAGTTTCAATTAAGAACCTCCTTGACAAGATTTCGCGGGTAAACCCGTTCTCTTTATTCGACCGTCCAAAGCTGACTGCGTACATAAAGAGTGAAACATTTGGATAATAATATCCGCATGATTTGAAGCCGTCAATTCATGTTCCTGGAACAAGTGAAATTCAATTAAGAACCGCACCATCGTTGCTTTCCAGTTGTCACGAGCTTGATTCGTATAGAATCTTGCAAGTTACCTATCAATTGCTGTTTGAGGTTAACACTAGAAGGATTTCCACTCATCACTGTGAACACTAAGGTATCACTCTTAGTGTTCTGTAAACTTCACTAAGATATTGCGTAGAGGCCTGGAACGTGTTTAAATTCATTTAAGAATTAAACTACTGTTGCTTTCCAGTTATCACAAGTTTGATTCATAAAGAATCGCACAAGTCACCTACCATGAGCTTTTTGATATTCGCTCAAGAAGAATTTCCATCTTCATTGTAAATACTTTCATATTACTCGGATGTTCAGGCAAGATCATGAAGCTTTTGCGTAGGACTCTTAAGATCTTTCTTACTTTTCATAGTGTGTGAGGAAGCAAGGAAATATGAAAGTGTGTCCTAATGAGATATTTGATGATCTCAAATGGCTCTAGACTCAATCGCGCATTTTGGATTTTAGTGATCGGAGGCTGGAGAGGAGTGCCACCATTTCAATGCCAATTTATTCGGAGTGAATAAATCAATAGATAATGCGTTGTCTCCGTGTGATTAAAACAAATATCTTTTGAGAGATATCTGAGTTAGCTGGGATGGGTTGTGCATTGCATCACTGGGTCCATGATGTCTGTCTTCAATATCAAGCATCATTAAAAAATGATCTTAATAGCATATGTATTGACCCGGTTTCTGCCTAAGGTTGTAAGGAGGGCTTCTTTCTTTAGACCCTTTATCTTTACAATTCTTTTTCATTCTTCAACCCCTTCAATGCTTACCAATACGTCATAACTAGCACCTTGTTGTGATTGTTCCAGTGCTAACTTAAGTACTTGGTCGGCATTCAGCTACGTTCACAATCTTTCTCCATCTTTCCTAAGGACTACTATTTCTAGCTATAGAATGTCCTTGGGAAGATTCCTCTGGTTCTAGAGGAATCATTGGACTTTAACCTATCCTACCATCCTTATGTCACCACAATCTTCACCGTCGTGAATAGAGATGTTTTGGGTAAGTGTATGTCACCATGAAATCCATTTTGAAGTGCAGATCCATTTTTCTCCCCCTTAACATATGCCACGATATCCGAAA
The DNA here is from genome assembly GCA_025667525.1 of Glebionis coronaria. NCBI lineage: Eukaryota > Viridiplantae > Streptophyta > Magnoliopsida > Asterales > Asteraceae > Glebionis > Glebionis coronaria. The sequence continues at coordinate 265,905,684 of CM046875.1, forward strand.
ACATTTCGTGCATGTCGTGATGAGCTAGCACGTTAAGTTAAACCATTTTTGATTAATCATTTCCCATATTAAATCACATTTTCTCCCCCATATTAAAAATATTAACCCAATCAATGTTTTTAATATCAATTGATTTAATAGCATTTTAAGAAAATTTGGGAAGAAAAATGCAAATCCAATTATCTTCATGAATTACACAAGCTCCCCCTCAAATTAATGAGGGTGTACTTGAAACGTAAATTAAATACCTTTTAAACACAAGTGTAAGGTATTTATCACGTGCAAATGTGACAATCTAACATTTTCAGGTAGTAAAATATTTTCTCGTATAATATTTTGAAACTTATTTTTATGTTGGTTGACGAACTCACAATTTACGGATTTAAATTTGGGCTTACGTGCATAATTTGGCGTCTTTTACGACTAAACCGGAAACCTTAGGATTACGTATTTACGTTTTTGAACTCCGTTTTTGATGAGACAATTTTTATTGGATTCGTTTTGTGACGTTGATTCATAATTTATAAAAACTCTCTCAACACCCTCATCCTTGCCGTCCAAAATAAGCCAACAAACACCCCATTTGATCTCTTCTAGCCATGAACCACATGTTTACTAGCTCTATTAAGGAGTTTTCTTGAAGCCTTGCTCATTTAGTGGCCATATTAACATCTTTGGAGGTGATTTGCTTGTGTCCTAGGGCTGATTTTCCAACCTATGGTCTTGATATTTGATGGTCTTGGAGATACTTGTTGTGTTCATCAAGTTCTTGTCTTCCTAAAACAAGAAATCCACTTGGTTGGTAAATAAGATCATCCTCTCCATTTTTCTCTTGTTATTTTGTAAAGAACAAATGTATTGTCTTTCATTTTTTATATGTATATGATGTATATATGAAGATAAAAATGTTGTGTGGGGATCAAGTGTTGATAGATATGCTTAAAAACGTTGATAACTATAAGAAATGAAGCTAAAATCTTGATTATTTAGTTGGCTGTATAAAAACAGTAGATAACTAAAAGATGAACTGATAAAATTGCATGGTTTGATCCATTTACAGTAAGTAGAAGATGTTATACACATGTGAGAGTTGGCCATGCAATGGAATCAAAATAATGAGTGAGATATGATCAAAACAAGTTAGGTGGTCTAATCTGAATAAGCAGTTTTGTAGGGACTGTTAAGGCAAGTTAATCTCAAAATGGGCAGTAGCTATAACTAAGTTAAATGTAGCACATATTATGAAGAACATGTCACCCAAAAATGAGCTTCTAATTCTTTATAGAACTCTAGATATGTTAAAAATGGTGAACATGAAGTTAAAAATCAGATTTTTGGAAATAATGTTTATTATTATTATATAAGCACTCACATTATAATGTATAAAATATAAAAATATAAACCCACTAACTTATAAAAATTATTTATATAAATGTAAAAAAGGTTAATTAAATTGGTAAATTATATAAATGGTGGTAAAATAATATTTATAAGTAATAAAAACTATAAACTTGATTTTTACGACTTTTTCGGCTATCGCCGTAAAATTAACGTTTTTCGCCAAATAAAACTTAGACGACCAAACCCGTCTAATGTAAAGTTTATAAAAGTCATATACTGATGTATAAGTAACTAATACAAGTAAAAACCGATAAAACCCGAACTACAAGAAATACGGACATTTACGAGCTAACTAAACATATTGGGCTAATAATTGGACTTAATAAGATAAAAATTTGTAAAAAGAACTTATTGGGCTTAACCCATTTGGGCCCAACATGAAAAGTATATATACTGATAATATAGGTATAAAAGGGATAAAAACAAGTTGAAGAACTTATAGAAGGCTTAATGGACTTAAAATAGGTAAATAGGTAAAACTAGCGAACTAGTAAGACGTTACCAAAACGTAAACACTAAAATGAGTAAACAAGGAAGTATAAACCCACTTGATCATCATCATATGTACAAAATCATCATATGTATATTGTTATTTTGATGAAAGTCATTGGACAAAGTCTAAGACCGATTATTATTTATATAGGTTTCCGTAACCGAAGCATGCCCGTAGCCGATAATCCGCCTTTCATTAACAACGTGAGTTCATAGCCTCGCACTCTTTTAAATGTTTTATAAAATGATTTGTAAACCCGAGAGGGAGATAACATGCTAGATTTTTATAAAAATAGAACACAAGTAGTCCCGATTGTATGCTTAATGATATGGACCCGAATGATGCTATGACCCTATAAACGAGACTAAAAGGATTATTAGTAGTTAGGTTATGTCACTTAAAGTCCCATTAGCATGAATTGTAAACTACCGGGATTTGGTAGACGCTTATGCATTTGATAGTACTATTTGGGGACGATCACCCCAGTTCGCGCCTTGACGGTTGATCCCCGTCGTACCACATTGATTGGTAAGCGAATTTATGTATGAGAAGATTCCATAGCGTGATTTTTGTGACGACACGCTAACTTAGATGGGCAAATTGTTTGTCGGGTTCGCGGCCTGCTGTTTTCACAGTAAGGTAACAATGTCATGCGGCTAATAATAATCCTACAACGTATGCTATAAAACGTATGTAATTCAAATACAATGTATCCTATATATGATAACGACGCTATTAACGATGAATATATTACATATCATGGTAATATAGAGACTACGGTCTCATGGACGGTTTAAGATGTATGCTTGATATATATTGCCTGACTAGCAATATGAGGACTTACTTCCGATATTATACTTGTGTTCTGATTTTAAAAGATTGTTTTATATAATGGTTTTTATTAAACTCTATGAATTCACTCGGCATTCGCTGATATGATTTTTGCATGTTTTTATCTCAGGTGCTTGAAGGTAATCCGGATGGAGATCGACTCTGATGGCCCACATAATATTAAAAATGTTCATTCGATCTATGTTTTATAAACTTAATGACCTGTATAATTTGCGACCTGTTGTACGCTTTTGAAACTTTTTATCGAATGAATGTATGTTAAACCTTGAACAACCATTTTTATGTGTTGTCTATGATTGGAGTTATTGTGCTATCCCGTAACACTCTGAAAGACCCTTCGGCTGTACCGATACGAAAAATGAGAGTGTTACAGTTTGGTTTCAGAGCTCTCGTTATAGAGAACAAAAGATTTTAAAAACCAAGGTTTTGAACAAAACTTTTCAAAATCTTTTGACAATGAACATTTGAGAAAATATTTGAAAAATCTTTTGACTATAACGGTGCCAGAGATCTCCGACGTTACCAACAAGCCCTATTGAGAAGATATATATTTTGATATATATAATTTAATTTATATATATGTATATATCATGATTTCATTATGTATTGTTTAACTAGTATGTTATCCTAATACGAGATAAATATATAAATGCAGATTGTCATGGCTGACCCTAATATTCCTGTAGAAAACCATGCTATTCCCGAACCTAATATAGAAGATGATCCTTATTTAGACTTAGTAGATTATGATATCGATGATGAGGAGGAACCATTTGAGGATCCCGAGCCCGAGTTAGGACTAGGAGATCAGATTGCCCCTCAGGTTGACTTGGTAGAGAATGAGATTGAGAATGTGGATATTGAGAATGTGGATATTGAGAATGTTGATATTGAGAACGATGATGAGATTGGGTTAGATGAGTTAGATGACGAGATTGACGAAGAGGATGTGGAGGAGGATGTAGGTATAGACGTTGAGGTTGATGACGATGAGGAAGCTGAGCTTATTTATCCGTATGATGTTCCAGAGGGCGAGCCTTTGCCCCCACCAGTTTGTTTGTCTGATTCTGAGGATGAGTTACCTAGGGATGAAATGTCTGAATCGTCTGAATCTGATTCTGAATCAGAGGAGGATGAGGATGAAGATGCACCTGACGGTACTGATGGTATTGCTACTCGTAGATGTGAGATAGGAGAGTCGTCTAGTACTCGAGAGGCTACTCATATTGATGGTCTTGCACCATGGGCCTTGAGACGTGATCTAGATGCTTCCCGTGTTAAGAGTTGTGTGACAGAGGTTAGATTAGGTGTTGTTCAGACTCAGGTTGCTTATTTGGAGTCAAAGACTAAGGTTGGCGAGAAAGAGCGAGAATTGCTTAGTTTGGATTTGAGTGAAGTAGAGCGTGGATTGAATGAGGCTTTTAGGAGGTTATCGGTGTTGGAAAGTGGTGAGTATGCTGAAATGAAGAGAAAGGTGAATACTATGGAGATTCAGTTGAGTGTAGCTCGTGCGATGCGTGAGAAAGCTGAGAAGGAGTTGAATATATCTGGGGGATGGAATAGTAGATTTTATGCTGACATGGTTGAAAGAGGAGTAATCCGTAAGCGCCCAGCTGAAGATGTGTCTAGTGATCGTCCGACGAAGATTCAGAAGACGATGGATGATGGACCATCTGGCAGTTCTCAGTAGACCAGTCTGTATTTAGTAGTGACCTTTATATCTTTTGTGCTTTTGTAGCTTTGACTGAACCGACTTGTTAGTAGTAGACTTGGCACGAATTTTGAGTGTATATAGTGCTAGAACTTTGATATGGGATGTACTAAGACAATACTTTTGTTTCAGATCGAATGAAATATGTATCTTGTCTTGAATTCCATATTGTGCCTTATTTGTATCTTGATTATGAATTCAATCCATATTATATGAATCCTTTGTTGGATGAATGCTTAATACCTTGAAATTGTGAAATTATAGAACTATGCCGCCCAAGAAGGCTGTGACTGAGGATGATGTACGTAGGATTATTACGGAGCAAGTTACCGCATCTATGACTGAATTTATGGCAAATGCTAGAAATGAAGCTGGCGGTAGTGGAGCTGGCGGTAGTGGAGCTGGCGGTAGTGGAGCTGGCGGTAGTGGAGCTGGCGGTAGTGGAATTGGCGGTACTAATGTGAACGTGAATGCTAATAATGTGAATGCTAATGCTGGAGGAAATTTAGGAGGACTTGGAACGAATGCACCTGAAGTTGGTGGCTGTACTTATGTGACGTTCATGAAGTATGAACCTCTACCTTTTAATGGAACTGAAGGTGCTGTAGGACTAAGCCAGTGGATTGAGAAGATTGAATCGGTGTTTAGGATTAGTAAGTGTAAGGAGAAAGATAAGGTGACTTTTGCTATGGCTACTCTTAAAGGTCGTGCGTTGACTTGGTGGAACGGGAGAATTGCTTTCATGGGTCTTGATGCTGCTAATGCTACTCCTTGGGCTGAAATTAAGAAGTGGATGACTTTGGAGTTTTGTCCTCGTAGTGTGATTATTTGGTTAGAGCAAGAGTTGATTCATCTGAGAATGAAAGGTGTGGACATTGATAGTTACACGAATCGATTCCATGAGTTGGCCTTGCTATGTCCTCGATTGGTTGAACCCGAAGAGATCCGAATCGAGCAATATGTGAAAGGGTTGACCAGGAATATCCGGGGGGACGTGACATCATCGAAACCACTGACCATTGATGATGCTGTTCGAATGGCATACCAACTCATTGGATAGATAATTCAGGATAGGGAAGATGAAGCCCGTGTTGGTGAGAAAAGAAAGGGAGACGGTGAGCGTGTAGATAGAGGTGATAATAGGAAGAATTTCAATCGCCGTCAGAACAAGAAAAAGGGGAATGCAAATGCTCTTACCAACAATGCACCGCGCAACGATGATAGATGTCCTAAGTGTGGCAACAAGAGGCATGCTGGTGACTGCTGGAAGTGCCGAAATTGAGGAAAGCTTGGACACAAGGTTGAAAGGTGTAAGAAGGGAACCATTTGCTTCAACTGTAATGAAGAAGGTCATAGGAAATCGGAATGCCCCAAGTTGAAAGCGATAGTACCTGGAAGAAACCCCCAGGGTGGTATCTACCAAATTGGAACAATTGAGGTGAAGAAAGAGGATCCGAATGTCGTTACCGGTACGTTTCTACTCAACAATCATTATGTTGTTGCTTTATTCGATTTGGGTGCCGATAGGAGCTTTGTATCCACTAAATTTAGCGCCCTTATTGATATTGAATCTGTTGAGATAAGTACCAGTTACGAGGTGGAATTGGCTGATGGTAAATTAGTGAAAACTAATAAGCTATTAGAAGGATGCTCTCTAAATCTCTTAAACCATTCCTTTCCGATTGATTTGATGTTGATAGAATTAGGTAGTTTTGATATTATTATTGGTATGGATTGGTTGTCGCTGAATAATGCTACTATTTTATGTGGAGAGAAGAAAGTTAAGATTCCTCTTAGGAATAGGACGTTAGTAATTGATGGTAGTCGAGGTGAATCCCGTTTGAAGATCGTTTCATGTATTAAAGTCCAAAAGTACATCAGGAACGGTTGTGAGTTATTCTTAGCTCAAGTGACCGGGAATGAGTCTAGGGAGAAACGATTGGAAGATGTACCTATTATTTGTGAATTTACTAAGGTATTTCCTAAAGATTTACCCGGACTTCCACCGATAAGGCAAGTAGAGTTTCGAATTGATTTAATTCCTGGTGCTGCACCGGTGGCACGTGCGCCTTACCGATTAGCCCCTTCTGAATTAAAGGAGTTATCTGAGCAACTTAAGGAGTTGTCTGATAAAGGTTTTATTCGACCGAGCTCGTCGCCTTGGGGAGCTCCAGTCTTGTTCGTTAAGAAGAAGGATGGATCTTTTCGTATGTGCATTGATTATAGGGAACTGAATAAGTTGACAATTAAAAATCGATATCCTTTACCTAGGATTGATGATTTGTTTGATCAACTGCAAGGATCTAGTGTGTATTCTAAGATAGATTTGCGTTCAGGATATCACCAACTTCGCGTCCGTGAAGAAGATATTCCTATAACTGCATTTAGAACTCGTTATGGACACTATGAATTTCAAGTAATGCCATTTGGGTTAACTAACGCACCTGCGGTTTTCATGGATTTAATGAATCGAGTGTGCAAGCCCTACTTGGATAAATTTGTGATTGTGTTTATTGACGATATTCTAATCTATTCTAAGAATGAAGATGAGCATAGAGAACATTTGAGGATTGTTTTGAATTTGTTGAACGATGAAAGGTTGTATGCTAAGTTTTCGATGTGTTATTTCTGGTTAGATTATGTGCAATTTCTTGGTCATGTGATTAACAGAGATGGAATTCATGTTGATCCTGCAAAGGTTGAAGCTATTAAGAATTGGTCTGCACCGACAACGCCAACGGAAGTGCGAGAGTTCTTAGGATTGGCTGGCTATTATAGGCGATTCATTAAAGAATTCTTTTTGATAGCTAAACCCTTGACAAAGCTTACCCAGAAGAATAAACCTTTCATTTGGGGAAGTGATGAAGATGGAGCATTTCAGACATTGAAGCAAAAATTATGTAGTGCGCCAATCTTATCATTACCCGACGTGAGTGAAGATTTTGTAGTGTATTGTGATGCATCTCTTAGAGGTTATGGAGCTGTTTTGATGCAGAGAGAGAAAGTGATAGCTTATGCTTCTAGGCAATTAAGGAAGAATGAGGAGAATTATTCTACTCATGATCTTGAGTTAGGAACTGTAGTCTTTGCTCTTAGGTTGTGGAGACATTATCTGTATGGCACCAAGTGTACGGTATTCACCGATCACAAAAGCCTACAGTATATTCTCTACCAGAAGGAATTGAACATGAGGCAACGAAGATGGATAGAGTTGTTAAGTGATTATGACTGTGATATAAAATATCACCCAGGAAAAGCCAATGTTGTTGCTGATGCGTTAAGTAGGAAAGATAGAGAGCCTATCAGGGTGCGTTCTCTAGTCTTGACCGTGCACAATAATTTGACTGAGCAAATTAGAAATGCGCAAATAGAAGCTTGTAAGAAGGAGAATTTTGTTAATGAAGGATTCCGAGGAGAAGGAGATCCTTTAGAGGTTAGAGCTGATGGAGTGAAATGCTTAAGAGGTCGTATGTGGATACTTAAGTTTGGAGGCTTAAGAGATTTGATTATGTTAGAATCCTATAAATCTAAGTATTCCATTCATCCGGGATCTGATAAGATGTACCATGATTTGAAGAAGTTGTACTGGTGGCTGAATATGAAAGCTGACATAGCTATGTATGTTCTTTAATGCTTGACTTGTGCTAGAGTCAAAGCGGAACATCAAAAGCCATCAGGACTACTTCAACAACCAAAGATTCCTGAATGGAAGTGGGAGCGAATTACAATGGACTTTATCACCAAGCTTGCTAGAACATCATCTGGAAACAATTCGATTTGGGTTATTGTCGACAGACTGACCAAATCAGCACACTTCATTCCGGTTAAGGAGCAGTTCTCACTGGAGAAGCTGACTCGAATATACCTTGATAATTTTGTATGCAAGCATGAAGTGCCTGTATCGATCATTTCAGATCGAGATCCTAGATTCGCATCGAATTTTTGGAAATCTCTCCAAAGATCTTTGGGAACGAATCTCGACATGAGCACTGCTTATCACCCCCAGACTGATGGGCAGAGTGAAAGGACGATACAAACACTTGAAGATATGTTGAGAGCTTGTGTGTTAGACTTTGGTAAGAATTGGGATAAACATTTGTCGTTAGCAGAGTTTTCGTATAACAATAGTTACCATTCTAGTATTAAGGCTGCACCGTTTGAAGCTTTGTATGGTAGGAAGTGTAGATCTCCTGTATGTTGGAGTGAAGTTGGGGATACCCAGCTCACGGGACCGGAATTGATCCGGGAGACTACGGAGATGATAGTTCAGATTAAGAAGAGGTTGTTGACTGCCCGTAATAGACAGAAAAGTTACGCGGATGTGCGGCGGAAGCCAATGAATTTTGAAGTGGGTGACCGAGTAATGTTGAAAGTATCGCCATGGAAAGGCGTTATAAGATTTGGAAAGCGAGGAAAATTTAATCCCCTTTATATTGGACCCTTTAAGATTTTATCTAGAGTAGGTCCGGTGGCTTACAAACTAGAGTTACCCCCAGAACTTCATGGTGTTCACAACACATTCCATGTATCTAATCTGAAGAAATGTCTAGCAGTGAGTGATGAGAAAATTCCGTTAAGTAAGGTTCGAATAGATGGGAAGTTGCATTTTATCGAAGAGCCCGTAGAAGTTATGGACCGTGAGGTAAAGCAACTGAAACAAAGTCGGATACCTATTGTCAAAATCCGATGGAATTCAAAGCATGGACCGGAGTATACTTGGGAACGAGAGGATGAAATGTGGAAGAAATATCCGCACCTCTTCGGTTTCAATAAGAAACGGACATTCAAATGAAATGGATCACGAGGACGTTGATCCCTTTTAAGAGGAAAAGCTGTGACAATCTAACATTTTCAGGTAGTAAAATATTTTCTCGTATAATATTTTGAAACTTATTTTTATGTTGGTTGACGAACTCACAATTTACGGATTTAAATTTGGGCTTACGTGCATAATTTGGCGTCTTTTACGACTAAACCGGAAACCTTAGGATTACGTATTTACGTTTTTGAACTCCGTTTTTGATGAGACAATTTTTATTGGATTCGTTTTGTGACGTTGATTCATAATTTATAAAAACCTTTTTCGTAAAACAACCCGAGGGCACGCAAATCGAGAAAACTAGAATCGAGAAATACCCGTAAACTAGTGAGATGGGACAAAACACATTGTCCCACCCCACTAGCTTGGTTGGGACGGCATAACTTGACACCACACCACCAAGGTGGCATCAAGTTAGCTAACACATTCCAAGTGTTAGCCATGCTTACTCTTTAAGCTAACACATTCCACTAAACACAAAACTAGCTACTTGTTTTCATTATACCATTTCCCTTACATGCAAAATCCTCTCAAAACTCTCTCAACACCCTCATCCTTGCCGTCCAAAATAAGCCAACAAACACCCCATTTGATCTCTTCTAGCCATGAACCACATGTTTACTAGCTCTATTAAGGAGTTCTCTTGAAGCCTTGCTCATTTGGTGGCCATATTAACATCTTTGGAGGTGATTTTCTTGTGTCCTTGGGCTGATTTTCCAACCTATGTTCTTGATATTTGATGGTCTTGGAGATACTTGTTGTGTTCATCAAGTTCTTGTCTTCCTAAAACAAGAAATCCACTTGGTTGGTAAAGAAGATCATCCTCTCCATTTTTCTCTTGTTATTTTGTAAAGAACAAATGTATTTTCTTTCATTTTGTATATGTATATGATGTATATATGATGATAAAAATGTTGTGTGGGGATCAAGAGTTGATAGATATGCTTAAAAAGGTTGATAACTATAAGAAATGAAGCTAAAATCTTGATTATTTAGTTGGCTGTATAAAAACAGTATATAACTAAAAGATGAACTGATAAATATGCATGGTTTGATCCATTTACAGTAAGTATAAGATGTTATACACATGTGAGAGTTGGCCATGCAATGGAATCAAAATAATGAGTGAGATATGATCAAAACAAGTTAGGTGGTCTAATCTGAATAAGCAGTTTTGTAGGGACTGTTAAGGCAAGTTAAACTCAAAATGGGCAGTAGCTATAACTAAGTTAAATGTAGCACATATTATGAAGAACATGTCACCTACAAATGAGCTTCTAATTCATTATAGAACTCTAGATATGTTAAAAATGGTGAACATGAAGTTAAAAATCAGATTTTTGGAAATAATGTTTATTATTATTATATAAGCACTCACATTATAATGTATAAAATGTAAAAATATAAACCCACTAACTTATAAAACTTATTTATATAAATGTATAAAAGGTTAATTAAATGGGTAAATTATATAAATGGTGGTAAAATAATATTTATAAGTAATAAAAACTATAAACTTGATTTTTACGACTTTTTCGGCTATCGCCGTAAAATTAACGTTTTTCGCCAAATAAAATTTAGACGACCAAACCCGTCTAATGTAAAGTTTATAAAAGTCATATACTGATGTATAAGTAACTAATACAAGTAAAAAACGATAAAACCAGAACTACAAGAAATACGGACATTTACGAGCTAACTAAACATATTGGGCTAATAATTGGACATAATAAGATAAAAATTTGTAAAAAGAACTTATTGGGCTTAACCCATTTGGGCCCAGCATGAAAAGTATATATACTGATAATATAGGTATAAAAGGGATAAAAACAAGTTGAAGAACTTATAGAAGGCTTAATGGACTTAAAATAGGTAAATAGGTAAAACTAACGAACTAGTAAGACGTTACCAAAACGTAAACACTAAAATGAGTAAACAAGGAAGTATAAACCCACTTGATCATCATCATATGTACAAAATCATCATATGTATATTGTTATTTTGATGAAAGTCATTGGACAAAGTCTAAGACCGATTATTATTTATATAGGTTTCCGTGACCGAAGCAAGCCCGTAGCCGATAATCCGCCTTTCATTAAAAACGTGAGTTCATAGCCTCACACTCTTTTAAATGTTTTATAAAATGATTTGTAAAACCGCGAGGGAGATAACATGCAAGATTTTTATAAAAATAGAACACAAGTAGTCCCGATTGTATGCTTCATGATATGGACCCTAATGATGCTATGACCCTATAAACGAGACTAAAAGGATTATTAGTAGTTAGGTTATGTCACTTAAAGTCCCATTAGCATGAATTGTGAACTACCAGGATTTGGTAGACGCTTATGCATTTGATAGTACTATTTGGGGACGATCACCCCAGTTCGCGCCTTGACGGTTGATCCCCGTCGTACCACATTGATTGGTAAGCGAATTTATGTATGAGAAGATTCCATAGCGTGATTTTTGTGACGACACGCTAACTTAGATGGGCAAATTGTTTGTCGGGTTCGCGGCCCGCTGTTTTCATAGTAAGGTAACAATGTCATGCGGCTAATAATAATCCTACAACGTATGCTATAAAACGTATGTAATTCAAATACAATGTATCCTATATATGATAACGACGCTATTAACGATGAATATATTACCTATCAGGGTAATATAGAGACTACGGTCTCATGGACGGTTTAAGATTTATGCTTGATATATATTGCCTGACTAGCAATATGAGGACTTACTTCCGATATTATACTTGTGTTCTGATTTTAAATGATTGTTTTATATAACGGTTTTTATTAAACTCTATGAATTCACTCGGCATTCGCTGATATGATTTTTGCATGTTTTTATCTCAGGTGCTTGAAGGTAATCCGGATGGAGATCGACTCTGATGGCCCACATAATATTAAAAATGTTCATTCGATCTATGTTTTGTAAACTTAATGACCTGTATAATTTGGGACCTGTTGTACGCTTTTGAAACTTTTTATCGAATGAATGTATGTTAAACCTTGAACAACCATTTTTATGTGTTGTCTATGATTGGAGTTATTGTGCTATCCCGTAACACTCTGAAAGACCCTTCCGCTGTACCGATACGAAAAATAAGAGTGTTACAGCAAAGATCATATATGATAATGTATTCACAAGATTAGCAATTTATGAGGTTGGACCTGAATGATGCAGAACATCATATGAAAGATTCACATGGTTCTTGTTCTCGAATGTTGGTCACCTCGTCACGTCTGAAGTTATCTCTTGACTTCATGTGTATGATTGATATCGTTGTCTTGACACCAATATGTGAACTTGGCACTCTCGGCATCAAGGATTCTGAATGCTGGATAATTGCTCCCCCTCAATTGTTGACCCGTGTTCTATTGAAAGAGCTGTAGTCACCGTTAGAGTAGTCGCATTGTCGAGTATGTAGATATCAATTGTAAATTGCTACGGTTGGTGGAGATGATAACTTCATAAAAACAAGATTTCTCTTGTTTTAACAAATAAATTCACTGACACGTACATAAATTCGTGTTAGATTGTGTTATTACGTAAACACAATCCTTTACATGGTTATAAAGTAAACCATGCCTGAGAAAATTAATTCCCGTTGTTGAGTCAAAGCTTTCCCGTGAAATGCTTGACTTTAATATGAAAAGCGAGTTACTATCTGAAATAATAGCAAGCCATTTTGAGCATGTTTTAAAACATTTGAACTTCTGCTCGAACTTTATTTACAACCCCGTGACATTATTGAATGACATTTCTAGTATCGTAAATATTATCGATTCCAGAAGACATGCTCTTTTTATCAAAAACATTTTTTGAACACACAATTTTGAAAGATTTAGAAAACCTTTTTGAGAAATTCAAAAAATTGTGTTCAATGTTTTGAAAAACAATTAGTTGAGCTTAAAATGTTAAATATCTTGCAAAACAAGCAATTCTCGTTGTTAAGGATATGTTTATCATCGGCGATAAACTTTCCTTTTAACTGAAGAACGAGTCCTAAGTTGACATTTACTTATAAGTCGTTTTCATGAGCTTGAAAAACTTTGAATTTTTTAACGTAAAGCTCATGACCGAGAAAGATGAATTTCTCGTTATGAGGTAAAGTACTCTTATTTAAAAGATACACTTTCCTTTCTGAGCTTAAAACTTGGATGTTTTAATACAAGCTCATGACCGAGAAATTTTAATTTCTCGTTACGAGGATAAGCTTTCTTTAAAGATAAGCCTTCCTAAATTTGAAGTACGAGTTACAGTCTGATATTTAACTGTAAGTCATTGTGCATGACCTTAAAAACTTCGAATGTTTTTAATATTAGCTCATGCCCGAGAAAATTTAATTTCTCGTTGTAAGGATAAGTTTATCATAGGTGATAAACTTTCCTTTATTTGAAGATCGGGTCATCATCTGATATTTAATGATGAGCCTTATACATGAGCTTAAAACTTTTGGAATAGTTTTAAATTTAGCTCGTGTCCGAGAAAAATTTAATTTCTCGTTTTGAGGGTAAGTTATCGTTGACGAGATAAACTTCCCTTTCTCTGAAGTCTGGGTCATCGTCTGTAATTTAACGAGGAGCCATATACACGAGCTAAAAAACTTTGAATGGTTTTAATGTAAGCTCGTGTCCGAGAAAAATTAATTTCTCGTTTGGAGGGTAAGTTATTGTTGACGAGATAAACTTCCCTTTCTCTGAAGTCCGGGTCATCGTCTGTCATTTAACGAGGAGCCATATACACGAGCTAAAAACCTTTGAATGGTTTTAATGTAAGCTCGTGTCCGAGAAAAATTAATTTCTCGTTTGGAGGGTAAGTTATCGTTGACGAGATAAACTTCTCTTCTCTGAATTCCGGGTCATCATCTGTCATTTAACGAGGAGCCATTTTACACGAGCTTAATACCTTTGAATAGTTTTAACGGAAGCTCGTGTCCGAGAAAATTTACTTTCTCGTTTTGAGGATAAGTCATCATCGGGATGAACTTTCCTGTCTTTTGAGATCGAGTTACAGACTGTAATGTGACTGTAAGTCCTATACACGAGCTTAAAATCTTTGAATAATTTTAATAATAGCTCGTGCCCGAGAAAAATTAATTTCTCGTTGTAAGGATAAGTTTATAACCGGCAATAAACCTTCCTTTCTTTGAAGATCGAGTTATAGTCTGTAATGTGACTATATGTCCTTTAGTATGACTTAACTGCGAGTCCCCTGAGACACTTGTTTCTTAGATATCAGCTTCTTCAGCAACCAAATTCTGAGAGTGTCCTTAATTGAATGATATACAATGATTGGACCGCTTCGTTCTTTTGGAACATCCTCTTTGGTACCTGCATTCTCATTAGGAATTTGCATGCTTTGATATGGGTTAGCGATATCTATCTTAGAAGCAAGTGGGGGTTCACAGTTGGGCTTACTTGTGCCAAAGGTGACTTGAGGAGATGAATAACTTGTCTTGGTAGGCAAACGTTTCCTTTTTTAGAAAACCTTAAGTTCAGGCTTAAGTGATGTATCATCCTTTTCAATTCCCTCCCTAGTAGTCTTAGTAGAGTCAGAGACTATCCTAGTAAAAGGGCACTCGGTTCCTACAAGAGTGAAAGTTCTACCAGTAGGGCGCCACATTTTACCAACGGGTTTGATTTTAGCTACCCACTGGGATTTAAGTCTAGCACGGGAGTTCACCTCATTAAGTAATTTTTGATACAAGAATCATGATTGGCTTTAAAGACACATTTCCTAAATGCAGCATATTTAATGTCCGAGTAAGATCTAGAATTCCTAGATGATTGATTGATGCTCCTAGGATGTGACATGCTACGGTTAACAGTGTTAGGTAAACTAGAAGGCATCTGACTAGGTTTGAAATTCCTATCTCTTACCTGTGTCTTTTGCTTAGCTTCCCTTAGACCAAATGTATGGCGAACGTCATTTGAACTAGTTCGAGACGTGTTCTTTGGACTATGTCTAGGGAAACTAGAGAAAATCATGTGATTAGGTCTTGCAAAAGCTTTTTTAGTCGCTCGGATCTAAATGCAGTCGGTTGTCGAATGAACTGATTTGTAGGCGGTTTCCCTAAGATTGATGGTTTTTTAAGCTTAGTGTTCACACTAGTTCCTTTAGTTTTCCTTAATTCATTTCTCAAAGCAGCTATAGCAAAAACCTTTTCTTGTACTTGAGCCTTTAAAGTCTCATTCTCTTTGAGCAAGTTATCTTGAAATGCCAATTTAGATTCAAGCAACTTAATTTATTTCAAAAGATTATCCTTTTCAGCTTTAGAATCTAGAACAATTTGATCCAATTTTCGTTCAAGAACAACGTTTGACTTTTCAAGTTTTTCAAAATATGTTTCAAATTTCTCTGTTTTCTTTGAAAATTCAATTTTGGCATCCTCAAGCTATTTGGATTGCTGAGCTAAAACCGTTTCAAGCTCTTTAATCCTAGAATCATAATTATTTAAAGAAGCAGTCCTAAGACACTTATCATGATGTTTAGCATTTTGAACACTTTCTCCCCCATTATGACTCACATCGGATGAATCAGAAGTGGTATCGCTATCACTCTTTTCCATCCCATGTTTGGCATAATTATGTTCAGAATGCTCAACATGCTGAATATTGTTGAAACTTGGCACCTGAGCAGTTGGTGCTTGTGACTTGCTGCTCGTTTCATGCGTTCCTCCTGATTCCTTGCCATTGCTTACCTTGACGACCAATTTGGCACCTATTTCTTGCATCGGCCAGATCTGATCATCTTTTGATGACAGCTTGAAACGTGTCTCTCTCTCTCATGTTCATAAGGTATTGCTGCATGCAATGGTTTATACGACTCCTTGATTCTTTGAATATGACCCTTTTTCAACCGTATCTCGTTGTAGTTAACGAACCTTACCTCAATACACTTCTCAAGTATATTGATGTGATTGAGTAAACCACTTTTAAAGGTTTCAGTCTGGCAACCCGTATGCAAGTTGAAAATTTGGTGAAAGATTGGAGTCGAATAATCAAAAGGAGGTTCCATTGTTGAGGCAAAGAAATCCTTAAATTGTGTGCGAAGGATTTCTAGACATATCTTCGCTTTAACCTCATGAAGATTCTCCCTTTCAAATTGCAACTGTAATGCATCCAAATTACTGAAAATATTTTCTTTGAAATTATCCACTTTTCCAAAGAACATTTGAACTATGGCTGGAAGTTCGGTCATGTTGTTCGGATAGAGAATTGCAAGATGTGTCTTGGGCTCGTGAAAGATTTCCAATGTTTTTTGACGCAATTTGATCTCTTTGAGTTGCATGTGTTGCAGTTCTCCCTCATGAAATGTCGAACTCAACGATTCCATTGATGTTTGATGAAAGGTAAGTGGCAACGGGAGAGTATAATTCGACGAGAAATTGATTTCTCGGGTTTTTACAAACCAACAAAAAATCCGTAAATGACTCTAAAAATCCTCCATAGATGATATGTCTCTTTTCTCGACTCAAGAAATTCTTGGTCGGCTCAAATGATGATAACACCGGTGCTTGAGATCTTCTATGGTTGTCTTAAGTCCAACTATTTATAAAGATCGAGAAATTTCTTTATCGTTTAAGCACGTTCATTTGAAAAAAAATAACGACCCCCCAAATAAAAAAAAAACATAAAAAAATTTCAAATGTATCCAACAAAACTTAATATAACAAAATGTGTTTAACTTTTAATCTTTTGATACAGCTTTTGTAAAAAACTAATGTCAGAAATTTCAAATGTGTCGAAAAATGATTGGACCAAAACATGTTATGTGACGTCAGACATTAAAACATATCACCTCCTAGTAATAAGTTATGCTAAGAGGGAAAGGATTTCTTTAATTAAAACACGTTTTTAATTGTCATGTTATGCTAGAAGACAATTAAGAAATCTTCACAATTAAGAAACGTGTAGACAAAGAAGGAGGACCACGTGGCTGACTAAAACATATCACCTCCTAGTAATCTCCGCCCCTCTAAAAAACGTGTGGTCAGATATATAAATCCTTCCTTAAACTTAAGCCACCCTAAACTTAACTCAAAACTCCTTCCCTTCTCTCACCTAAAACAACTCACAAAACCTAATATCTCAGCCTTTGTTTAGTCCGCCCCCATTTTCTTCTTCTATTCTACTAGAAGGCCTCGATTCCTCCACAGATCCAAAAATTGAATCTAAAATCCTAGTTTCCTCCGCCTCACTTAAATCCTCCAACCAAACCAAATGTGAATCGAAATCCTATGAACAAACACGAAATCCTATGAATAAATTTAGCCTAATGTGAATCGAAATCAATGAAGCATCAGCTCTTTTAAACTACAAGATCCGAAAAGGGTCTCGGGTAGGTAATTCTAATGCGTTTTAATTTCGTGTTTGAAAATCGAAATAAAGATTAGATGATAACATAATTGTTATAGACCTTTTCTTTTTATTCGAATATTAAGCTTGGATTTTATCCGACAATAGATCTATGATGATTATAGTTTCGTGAGGCTTAATCTTAAATGATCTAAGCATGCATGTGAAAAACACGAAGTAGATCTGAGATTTTTGTGTTCCAAGTCGAGTCAGTTTGTGGTTTCAAATGAATTTTGGTTTGAGTCTTGTTGTGTTTGATTCGGTTTAGGTAATGTTTTTGGTCTGTTCGAGAGTTGTTGGGTGTGGTATTGGAGTTTGGTCGAGGGTGTTTGAGAAGGTGCAGGTGTATGTGTCGAGTGTAAGTGTGGAGTTGAGAGTAGTATGTTTCGAGGCTGTGTGAGTCCTGTTTCGAGTCTTGTTTGAGTCTTGTTTGAGTCCTGTTCCGTGTCCTGTTTGAGTCCAGTTTCGAAGGTGGGTATGGTTCGAGTGTAGTGTTGGAGTCGAGGGTGATTGGGCGTTTGTTGGTTTTTTGGTCTGTGTCAAGTCGAGGCGGTTTGTAGAGTTAACTCAGGGTCTGTTTGTGTGTCGAGTTGGTGTTTGTTTGATGTTGAGTTAAGAGTGAAACTATCGGAATGTCACAAGCAAAAACACCATCGGAATGTCAAAACAAAAAACACCATCGGAAAGCTCGATCGGAATCTGATCGGAAACCAGCGTCGGAATACCAAAGAGCAAACCAGTCGGAATATAGTCAGTCGGAATACAATCAGAAAGCCCTGTCGGAATATAGCCAATCGGAATACAATCGAAAAGACCTGTCGGAATATAGCCAATCGGAATACAATCGGAAAGCTCTGTCGGAATGATGTTGGAAAGAACCTAGTCGGAATCCTTAAAGACAAATATGTCGGAATGTTTTAAAACCCTTTTCTGATACTAAAGATGATAAAAAGGACAGAACAAAAGTTTATAAAATAAGATAAAATAAAAAAAACTGATACTTTTTAAAAACTTTTGAGACAAAGTAACACAGATCGAGACAAAAAAAACTGATACTTTGGAAAAAAATTAAAAAAATAAACTTGTTAAAATTAAACTGTGATAAATTAACACAGATCGAGACAGTAAAGTAAACTGATACTTGTTAAAGAAAAAATTAAACCGAGACAAATTGAGACTAAACTTGTTATAATAAACTTCAAAAGTAAGAAAGAAAGAAAAAAAAACCAAATCAATAGATCAAAAGCACGCAAATCCTAAGGTGCAACCATAGCTCTTGATACCAATTGTATGTCTACGGTTTCTTAGGATTGAACAATGTTATGGATTATCTATTGAATGAATGGAGAATAAAAAACTAGAGATAGAAAGGTAGAGAGAGAAAGGTGACAAAGAGAGGAATGGTTGATTAAGTGAATGTGTGTGTAAACACAAATGACCAACCCCTCCTAACATGCTAGGAGGGGATATATATAGCCCACCCTACATGTGTGCTATATGGGCTATATGGATTACATATAGGATCACGAGCCCGTTACTTGAATATATCTTTGGAGTGACTGATCCTTTCTAAATACGTAAAAACGTATTTCCAACAATCTCCACCAAAGGAGGTCACTCCAAGTTACAATGTCCTAACCATCAAGGGGAAGAAGAAGAAACATTAAACGCACAACGAGTACACGTGATGAACTTCATACATTCTTTTGATTTGAAGACATTCCGGGAAGACAATTGTCATTACCGCAGAGAAAATCAGTGTTTTAACTCGTGGCGTTATCAATCTCTAAACAGTACACTACTGATTAGATGTTTAATTGTTTTGATGTTGCAACTATTCATCATCATTATCCTATATGGAGAGATATGCACTTCCGGGACTTAATTGACTCTGGTGCATCTCCGGAAGAAGATATGTGTATTTCCGGGACTTAATTGACTCTGGTGTTACAATGTCAACTTCATGAATGGGATGAAGTGTCCACTTCAGTATTTGAGCTTCATAATTGGGATTGGTTTACTTTCTTCAACTATGTGGGGGAAGAAATGTCTTGATTCTTTCTAGTATGCATAACTTGAACTCTCAAGGGGAATAAAAATTCAGAAGAATAATTCAAGCGTGAGAAGAGAAGTTGTTGATCTACTTGGTGTGCCCCAAACTTTCAATCCCTCATAGCGACATTATCATTCTAAGCTTTATTGAAAGCTTTGAAGTTTCTTACGAGGATTGTCGGTTTAGGGGTAAGCTATTTAAAAGCTTCTACATCAAGTTTATGTGGAATGAATTAGGGGGAAGTTAATTCAGAAGCTTCTCCGTAACCAAAAGTATATGGATTACTTAGCTCGTGCTGTTATAGTATTTCTACTACAAGTTACTTTAAAGATGAGTCGTTTTGAAGTGAAGACTTGAAGTCAAAGGCCTCAGAAGACATGATCAGCATTGGACGCTTCATGAAAGCTTTTGTTCTTAATCATTATGTACTTGTTAGGAAAAAATATTGTAAGGAATTCTACACGTCGTCCCATGGGGGAAGATTGTTGGAAATTCACTTTATGTGACGACATTTAAGAATTCCCATTAGTTATCATAGTCACACACGCTTAGACTAGACTAGGAAACAATGTATAGTTAAGTGTAGTGTGTGACTATATATACCCCTCCAAGGCTTCCAAGGAGGGGTGTTGCTTGTGTTTCATTATTCATTTATCACATTTTCGTTTCTTTCTCTTTACATACACAACCTCTCTCTCTCTCTCTCTCTAAACTTCAACAATGGCTACCACCACCATCTACCACCCTACTAGACCACCGAATCCTAAAAAGCAAACCCACAATTGGCATCAGAGCTTCGGTTCAATCCTTGGATCGTGTTTTTGTTTCTGATTTGGTGGTCTAATTTTTTGTCTCGATCTATTGATTTCTTTGTGTCACAAATGGTCAAATATTTTTAAAAATTGTCTCTTTTTGTCACGGTAGTCATTTTAATCTTGTCTCATATCAGTTATCATTGAAACTTGGTCCATCAAAACAGTCGGTTACACAGTCATCATGTTTATCATTATACTCATAATCTGATTTAACATTTTGTCACATGGTTTCATCTGTTATATCATCTGTTTTATCATCATTTCTGGGTTATCTAATATTTTCTTTGAAGATGAAAAGATAAAAACAGATCTAGAAAACCCAGATCCGGATTTCAAGGAAAAAGTACTAATGGATAAGATTTCAGACGGGTACATTCCAACAGGTACATTCCGACGGGTACACTCCGACGGGTACATTCCGGCTAGTACATTCCGACGGGTACATTCCGATGGGTACATTCCGACGGGTACATTCCGATGGGTACATTCCGATGGGTACATTCCGACGGATTTATTCCGACAGATTTATTCACATTCCGATGGGACTTACTGATATTCCGATGGAATGTATTGACATTAAACATTGCGATGGGTTTTACAAACAGACTTCGTTGACCTCGTTTTTGTGACTTTACGATGTTGTTTAAAAGAACAACTTTATGAAAAGTTTAATAAAACCCAAAACCATGTTTAAAAAACATACCGAGACCTTGGACTTCACCAGAACCAATATATCATCCACCTTATTACTCCACAACACCCATTCATCATTCTAACCTATTTCCCATCGACACCTATCCCATCTATTAATTAAAAGAAATAAAAACAGAAATTAATTTGATCTCAGATTTATAACTTTTTCGTGTGTTGACATGAAAGCCGAGATCCATAAAGATCTAAACATGAAAACAAAATTCATCACAGATCTGTAATTACTTTTCGAGTATCAAGATTAACTAATAACAATTATGTTATAATTAATCATGGTCTCGTTGATACACAAGAAAAAGACACCATGCAAAACCATAAACCTACCCGAGATCCAATTAGAAGATCTGATGGTTATATTCTTCTCGTGTGGATCCAAAGATAAGGTAACATATATACAAATGGGTTTGGATTCGGTTATTTCAGTGGTTTGTAGATGATCTGATGAGAATGATTCATTTGATTTATTCAAGTCAAATGATTCATTTTGTGGGTTTGAAGCTATGCCTCGAAGGTCAATAGAAAGACAGATGAGTTTCATTTCTTATTGCTGCTTTGGGATGAGATTGAAAGAGATCATGAGATTGATGATTGTATTTTTATTGGTTGTTGGGTGTTTAATAAGAGTTTAGATGATTTCGGTTTGTGATCTATCTTGATGATGAATCGGTGGATGAGAAACTGAGATTATGAGTGAAAAACAAGGCAGAGGATTTTAGGTATGTGTTGGTCGGCTGGGAGATGTGATATGGTCAGAGTAAAAACGGTTGAATGTGTTTAGATCTTTTTTTGGTAATGAGATACATTAGGGTAACTGGAGTTATATACTCCCTAATTATCTATATGGACCAGGTATAGACATTAAATTATCTGTTGGGCCGTGTATACATAGGAGTTGACATGATTGGGCCAAAGTTACACGAATGTGAGGGTTGGAAAATTAAAAGAGACGTATTGTTTGCTTATGTTGATTTGCTTTGGATGGCCTGAGTATTTTGAGTCATATTACACTAACTTTATGCCAAAATTTTATTTTGCACACAGTTTTTGCTTTTAAATTATACTTTGGTTATAATGAGGATGTGACAAAGTGACGTGACAAAAAGACGAGCCAAAGTGACGGAATTTCTTTTGACGAGACCGAGGAAAAATGGCTATATTTTTAGTAGCTACGGATGTTTGATCGGGTATAAATTATGTGAAGTTGAAGACGGGTTTTTTCGAAGGCGTGTATTTATTTTATCTTTGAAAGATAACTTGCTCGTGCTTAATCTTAGGATGAAGACTTGTTTATCTAGTTTCCGGGTTCGGGGTGGTTGGTTGATGACTCGGATAACTATCACATTAAAGGGGTTACATTGTTGTACCCAGTGTCACGCGCATAGTCGACGTGGATAATTTCAAGAGGTGTTGTGTTTATATACTTCTTCAGTGATGTATTGGGTACTTAGAGATTTCTCCACTGTTCCTCATTCAACAATTGTGCAAGCTTAAGTCACAAGATCGAGGGATTCTTATTCAGTTTCATGTTCGGTATATCCGGTTCATTCTATCAGTTGTCACTTCAAATTGCCTTTAAGTGGGTTGGTAAACATGGCCATGGAGAGTTTATGAGTAGAGATTTTCGATCAGCAGCTGATTCTCACAAAATATATAATTCATCTTATTTATTATTCTCACGAGATTTCAGGTACATGTGCGTACGATTTATTGCTGTTTCCGAGTTTCGAAACCATCAAGGTGGAAGAAGAAGAAGACACATTAAACGCACAACGAGTACACGTGATGAACTTCATACCTTCTTTTGATTTGAAGACATTCCGGGAAGAGAATTGTCATAACCGTAGAGAAAATCAGTGTTTTAACTCGTGGCGTTATCAATCTCTAAATGGTACACTACTTTTTCGATGTTTAATTGTTTTGATGTTGCAATTATTCATCATCATTATCCTATATGGAGAGATATGCACTTCCGTGACTTAATTGACTCTGGTGCATCTCCGAAAGAAGATATGTACATTTCTGGGACTTAATTGACTCTGGTGTTACGATGTCAACTTCATGAATGGGATAAAGTGTCCACTTCAGTATTTGAGCTTCATAATTGGGATTGGTTTTCTTTCTTCAACTATGTGGGGGAAGAAATGTCTTGATTCTTTCTAGTATGCATAACTTAAACTCTCAGGAGGAAGAAAAAATCAGAAGAATTATTCAAGCATGAGAAGAGAAGTTGTTGATCTACTTGGTGTGCCCCAAACTTTCAATCCCTCATAGCAACATTATCAAGTTATATGATGGGGTTCGCTTTTTAAATTCCGATGTGCGCTTAATCATTCTAAGCTTTATTGAAAGCTTTGAAGTTGCTTACGAGGATTGTCGGTTTAGGGGGAAACTATTTAAAAGCTTCTACATCAAGTTTATGTGGCATGAATTAGGGGGAAGTTAATTCAGAAGCTTCTCCATAACCAGAAGTATATGGATTACTTAGCTCGTGTCGTTACAGTATTTCTACTACAAGTTACTTTAAAGATGAGTCGTTTTGAAGTGAAGAATTGAAGTCAAAGGTCTCAGAAGACATCATCAGCATTGGACGCTTCATGAAAGCTTTTGTTCTTAATCATTGTGTACTTGTTAGGAAAAAATATTGTAAGGAATTCTACATGTCGTTTCATGGGGGAAGATTGTTGGAAATTCACTTTATGTGACGTCATTTAAGAATTCCCATTAGTTATCATAGTCACACATGCTTAGACTAGACTAGGAAACAATGTATAGTTAAGTGTGGTGTGTGACTATATATACCCCTCCAAGGCTTCCAAGAAGGGGTGTTGCTTGTGTTTCAATATTCATTTATCACATTTTCCTTTCTTTCTCTTTACACACACAACCTCTCTCTCTCTCTCTCTAAACTTCAACAATGGCTACCACCACCATTTACCACCCAACTAGACCACCGGATCCTAAAAAGCAAACCCACATGTCGGAATAATTAGGATAATATCGGAATAATGAAAATCTAAGCTATCGGAATCAGTTCTATCGGAATACAAGAAAAAGAACACGATCGGAATACTGGTAACCCAAAGCTATCGGAATATCAAATGATCATCTCCGTCGGAATCCTAATCGGAATACTAGTCGGAATCACAAAACCCTTTTCCGATACAGGGATCGGAATACTCTTCGGAATCACAAACCCTTTTCCGACAGTTTTTAAATTCGCAATAAGCTAAGTTAATAAGCTACTTTTTAATAAGCTCAAATCAAGACTTAACCAAATTTGTAATGAAAAGATGTCAATAAGAACGAATAAGAACCTTTCAAAACTCTAAATAAGCAAAACTTTTAAATCAAACTTTAATAAAACGAGACTTTTAAGAAAACTAAAAAGTAAATAAGCTAAACACAAAATAAGCCAATAAGCATGATAAGCTCAAAGCTTAATCCGTATAAAACTTAGATATGAATAAAAAGATAAACTTTTTGATCTCATAAACATCAAGATGAAACAAAATCAAAGATTATCACGAATCTAAGATAAACAAAATAAAGAAAGGTAGAAGAAGCTTACGATCAAAACAAGATTAAAATCTCAAAAGTAAAGATTTGATTCAAACAAGAAAGGAATAAAAAGATGATGTTTCCTAGTGAGAGAAAGTTAAACACTTTCTCTCTCTAAAAACTAAACTACTAAAATTGAAAATGAACTAATTAACTAACACCCTCCTAATGACACATTAGGAGGGTATATATAGGAGGTGGGGAGGTGCATGTGTTGCTTCCTTTTTCTTCTTCTCGTCTTGACTCGATTTAAATTCTTTGTCTTTCTCGACGTCGTCTCGGGATTTGTCGATATAAATTGAACTTGTCTTATTATTTTCTTCTTCTATTAGACTTGAGTTCTTCGAATTCCTTAAACTTCCGTCTTTAGAATTTTTCTTCGATAAATCTTCAGAATAGGCCTTGGACTTCCGTTCTTTTTTTTTGCACTCTTGATCTTTTGACTTCGTCTTTTCTCGTTTTCTTCGATAAAAGCCCGTGATAGCCCATGTTTTCTTCCTTTTTCATATTTTTATCCTGAAACATAATAAAAACACAAACCACACATAATTCCGACTTTTACGACATAAAATACACGTTTTGGTCTTGTTATTATTGGAAATAAGTGGTAAAAGGATAAGTGTTTTCACACTTATTAGACAGCGTCATGGTTTTGAAGTATTGGAAACCCGAATAATCGAAAGCTTCACCCAATAATAAGATTTCAAGTGGTCACCTAAATCAAGCAAAGAATTTGAAGCTCACAAGGCCGAAAAATCTATGCAAAATTGAAAGTGAATCAAGCCTTAATCTTTGAAGCTTTAAAGATCCAAAATTCGCCTTAGCGTGAGGATATACGCCTTTGGCCACAATAAACACCTCATGGCGAGGTTAAATAAAAGGCGAGGCAAGACCGAAGTCATAATAAAAGCTTCATGGAGAAGTTGAATAAAAGATGGAGGTAAACCTATGATAATAAGGCCCTTCCGTTAGGGGGCATATAAAAGTCTTGGTAATAAGTCTCATGTTCAAAACCGTTATAAAACCGTGTTTATCGATCCTTCTTGTTGACTTAATTTTTTGACATCGTTGTATATTAGGAGGGGTTATTAATTCGATGTTTTTGGTTACACCGTTAGGGCTCTATTTTTAGACCTAAATCTCTATTATCGCATAAGTCAAACAATATATCCTCGTGAAACATTCAAGACAAAATAAAATATAAGAGATACAACTTAGGAAAATGGGAGGATAAGTACGTGATTAGGGCATATGAGTAGTGTTAGCATTACTAACTTATAATGAAAATGATCTCGTTGCTCGCTTAGCATGGAATTGAGATGAAAATCGAGGACGATGAAATTATTTCTAATGAAGCATTCACGTGTTCTTGTTCTATGAACCTAAACGTCCCATTTTGCGATGAAAATCATACATTATGTCTAAAACGCAAGTAGAAGTAATAGTAGTAGTATAGCTAGTTTATCATTCAATAAAAGTGAATAAAAATGAATTTTGGAGATGCTACGATACTTTATTCTAGCATTGCGTGAGGGCACGGCAATGGTTTAGTATGGGGGAGTGATGAGACTGCTTTTATACATAGTCTCATCGTCCAAAAGGGCTTTAAATGCATAAAATATCATGAAAATGGCCAAATATATGCTTGTGTTTGTTACTTGTGTATTTTAGGTACGGATATTGAGAAAATGACAAAAGATCACAAGAAACATGCAAAAACGAACACGGGGAACGAAGCCGCACAATAAACCAAGCCCTAATGAAGATTTTCCAAGAAAAACCCTTGAAGAATTGAATATTATGCAAGAAGGGTCCTCTAATATTGAAGTATTGACACTTTAAACCCTTGTATATTCATAATTACAAGTTTGGTCCTTAAAGTTTGTCAAAATTGCAAAAAGGGCCCTCCACTTTGAAGAATTGGCAAGAATGGTCCCTCAACAATGAAGACGTTTCAATATGAGTCCTCCAAAAAGTCAATCATACAAGTCAAGACCATCATCTTTGAAGAAAATGCTAAAACAACCCTTCAAGTATCAAGAATTGGCAAGAAATACCCCTGAAAATACTTTGGGAAATTATTTGGGGCAAAAGTGTAAAAAAGAAAACTTTAATAACAAAGGATATACGGTTTTGGTGTATTAAACAACAAATGACAAAGAAAGAAGAAATAAGGGACCAAAAGGGTCAGACAAACAAAGATACCTTAACCACTCTTGGCTTGACACGTGCCCCACTCACTTCCCACAACCAATCACAAGCCTTCCTGCTTCCACCTCACCATCCACTCACACCCGACTTAACTAACTTAATTTATTAAGTTTAATTAAGGCGCTAAACACCCATTCAAAATCAAAAACGGATTAAACACATGTTCTTGGTGTTCTTGAACAAATTTGGGTATTTGTTAATTACCAACAATTAAACCCTAATCTTCTCCAGAATTAAGATTAGGATGTCCCTAAACATAACCCAACTTTGAAAACCCATGCCACATCATCACCTTGGTCACATGATAAACCCTCCCTACACGATTTTAGGAGAAAAAGCCAAAAACCCTGCCACATCCAACGTCCAATATCCTAGCTTGAAACTTAAACTTATTTTGAGCCCTTGATGCACATCCTACACACTTTACAGCTTCTCAAACAGCCAAAGAGTTCACATGATAAAGCATAAAGCCAAAACTCTCAAGGGAAAAATGTGACTTCTACATCTTTATGGTTTATGTTTTTTATGTTTTTGGTTAAACATTGTAGCCTATAAAAGGCATAGGGCCTCATACATTGAGCCCTGCTTTTGATTTTTCCTTGTTCACTTTTCTATAAATCCTTGTTCATGTTTAATGAAAAGAGTTTGAATTTGTGAAGAAAAAACAAGTGTCAACCTTTATATCTGCTTGTTATTGTTTAATGTTAACTAATCTTGAATCTCAAAACGTATTTTCAAACCTTGTGCAAGAAATTGTACAAGAGCTCAAAATTTGATATTTTGCTAAGTCTTTGTTTAAACCTTGGAATTCTTGGGCTATAAGTGGATCATAGCATCCTGATAAAGTGTTATCAAGGTGTTGTGAGGCTTATAACTTGGGGATAATCAAGTGTGGGAACAAGGTTGCATTAATCAAATTTATTTTTCATTTTGTAACCTTTCTGTTTTTGATTTTATTGTGCTAACCTTGTTGAATCTTAGCAGCTTGTTTAAGGAAGCTTGTGCCTTGTTTTGCTAGGCACATCAGCTCAAAAATTCGTGAGTGTGGATGTACATTCATGAGGTTTGAGTTCTTGAACCCAAAAATATGAAAAATACTTGATTTTTATGATTTTGAGTTCTGCTTGTGTTCTTGTTGTTTTTATGACTTAATCTTGCTTGATATTGCATAATATATCTGCTATTGTGTTTGATTGGGCTTGGGTAACATTGAATCATATTTATACTTGTTTAATCTTGATTTAAAAAAGATAAGGTGTGTTTGGGTTAACCTGTTTAAGATCATAACTTGTTATTTTGTAATTGGAAATGTTTGTTTTAGTTTGTATCTGCTTATCACTTGGTTGTGTGCTAAAACCTGCAAGTTTTCAGCTTTGAAACCTCAAATTAAAGATTGTGCTATATCTCACTTATTTTGACTGTTTTTGACCTAAAATTTTGGAAACACCTAGAGTGTATGCATGTTTAGGGCTAAAAAGTGTTAAATCATAGTTTATATAACCTGTTAACAAGATTTGAGTGTTTGAAATTGGACTTGTGGTCAAGTATATCAGCAAGTGTTCATAACTGCTTGTTTAGTGTTCATCAGTAACTTTTGATTGCTTGAATCTTGATCTAGACTTTGAATCAATGCATGAAACCTGTTAGAAGTTGTTCATTTGAATTTATTATAGCTTGTGTATGCATTTGGTGAAGTTTGGCTGGCTTATTTTTGCTAAAAGTGCTTATTGAACTGAAACTGCTTATTGTTCATATCTGGGCTAGGTTTGTGGATATTTTGAATTAACTGCACTGATTGGCTGATTGGAATTGTGTTTTTGTTGCTTATATTGACTCCTTATGATTAACTGGTCATTTGGGTGCCTTTGCTTAACTTGAATCCACAAAAAAGCCAGAAAAGACAAAAAGTCAATTTAGTCAAGCAGGGGGGAAAGTTCCCACTGCTCAACCTCCAAAACTAGCCCCTACTAGTGTAAAACATCAAACAGCTTATTCATAAGCCATATTGGCTTATCCAGACTTGCAACAACTTATTTTTTTGTGATAGATCTTCCTCATTTAACCCATTTATTTGATCTGGAGCTTATTAGACTTTGACTTTGACTTTTTACTAGAAAACTCATTAAGTTGACTTTTACATATGTGCTTATTTGCTTATTCTGTCTTATTGCTTGTGCTTATTTTAAAACTTTTTGATTATTTTGCTTAATTAAGTCATTTAAAAGCTTTTGAAAGTTGAATCAGCACTTGAGGTAGTGTAGAACTCAAAACGACTATTTTGTCGTTTTGTGAAGAGAGTCTTGGCTTATTTCAAGCTTATTTCTTGTGCTTTTTCCAATTTTCTTTTTACAGATCTCTTAAGTAACTCAAAAGAAACTTATGTGTCAAATTTTAGCTTATGGCATCAGCTTATAACTTAATGGGCCAAAAAGCCCATTAAGAATAAGCTGCTTTGAAATAAGCTAGCTTAAACACATTTTCAGGTTTTGGGCCTTTAGAGTTTTGTTCTTAAAATCAAATTTTAAGTCAGATATGAGATTTTGGGCTTATTTAGACAACATTTTTCTTATTGGGCCTATTTCAAGCCCATTAAGGGACTGTTTGGACTTTTAGCCCATTTCAAGTCCCAATAGGGGTATTTTTGAAATTTCAACTTCATTTCTGTGTCATTTAGGTTAAAATAAACTAGTTTTCAACTTTTTAGAATTTTTATAAATTTTGGATTTTTATTAATATTTTATTATTATTTTATTATTAAAAATTAAAATTTATATTTTTCAAAGTTTTTCATTTTTCTTAGATCAAATACATTAAATTAGGAATTTTACAATTTTTAGAATATTTTTATTGTCATTAGATTAATTTTTTGAATTATTTTAAGTTTTAATAGTTTTTAATTGTTTTTAAATAGTTTTAATTAATTTTAAAATTTTCAAAAATAGTTATTAATTTAGTTAAGTTATTTTAGAGGTTTACAAGTGAAAAATCTCATTTTGGGCTTTCTGTTAATTAAATTGAATTTTTGGGCGTTAATTAGCATTAAAGAATTATTATTTAATTAAATAAAAGGTTTGAGTGATTTTTGATTTTTTGTAAACTATAATTACATTTTTAGGATTTATTGCAATTTTATAGGAATTTTTAGAGTAAAATTTTAATTTGGTCACTTTTTACGGTTTTACGTGCACGACTATTCGTCTTAGTTTAATTCATAAACGTAACCGTCTTTCTCTTCTAATCTCTTTTCTTCTTTTCATTGCTCATCTATATAATCACAAACCATTAATCATTTCGTAACACAACACACTTGCCTCCTTGAGAACGATCCCCACTTTGGGTCATTAGTGCTTGGTTTTCCTAAACCGACACTTAATACTTGCCCTATTTACCTCCTTTTCCTAAAGGTGTGTAAAACCACTATATCAGTGCACAAATACCATTTGGTGTACAACCTCTTCCTCCCAAAAGGAAGAAAAAGAGAAGGAGTAAAAACACCACCGTCCATTAAGCCGATCCCAAGAATCGTGCTTTGATCCACACTCAACAAGAAGCCATGGCTGGCATTGACACTCGACCTTTGATGGAGCACTTGCAATCCAATGTGCAAGGATATGCCGATGCTATTAAGATACCCGATATTCCCGCAAACACCTTTGAGCTAAAAACATCTATGATTAACTTGGTTTCAATCACACCATTTTTTAGGAATAAAAATGATAATCCACATGATCACCCTAAGAAGTTTCTTGCTCTTTGCAACACCATTAAGTACAATGGAGTTCCCTATGATGCCATTAAGTTGATATTGGTACAATTTTCACTAGAGGGCCATGCCAAGCATTGGTTAGATACACAACCACCCGAGAGCATTAGTACATGTGATGGTTTCACTAAGAAGTTTTTGAACAAGTTCTTTCCCCCATCTAAGACCACGGCTTTGAGAAACTTAATTATAGGCTTTTAACAAAAACCTAGTCAAACCTTTACTGATGCTTGGGAGGAGTTCAAGGAGTTATTGAGAAAATGCCCAAATCATGGATTCGATGAAGTTCACCAAATCAATACTTTCTATGATGGATTAAGACCACACCACCAAGATTCACTCAATTCTTCCGCGGGTGGAAATATTCTTGCTAAATCCATTCAAGAAGCTTGGGACATTATTGAGACCAAATCAATGGTGCCAACTAACACACAATTTGAAGAAAGGGTTCATGTTGTACAAAATAGTTCTCAAACACCTTGTGATAACCAATTCCTCAAGAGTCACCAAGAGATTCTCCAAAGAATAGATAGGAATCAAGAGATGCATTTAAGGCAAATCAAGAATTAATCCAAAACATTAAGGGCATTTCCTTGAACAATTCCACCAATGATGTACATGGTATTACTCTTTCATGTGAGACTTGTGGAGGTCCCCATTCTTATCAACAATGAGACAAAGTTCAAGGTTATCAAGGGGAGTGTTATGCTTACCAAGAAGAACATCGAGAACATTTCAAACCCAACATCAATCAAAACATTATTTCTTACAAGTCTCAAAACTACCTTGCTCCACCGGGATTCCCACCCCATCCACCCACCCTTACTCAACCCAATCCCCCTCAATTGTTACAAAGGAATCAATGGACAAGACCACAATACCAAGGGAACAACTACAAAGCACCCAACCACTTTCAAAATCAAGGAAATAACTTTCATCCACCCAATCAAGGATTTAACCCACCACCCCAACCCTTACCAAATCAAGGATACACTCAAGTTCAAAATCAAGGATATGTGCCATATGATAATCATGAGTATGTTGAGAGGAGAATTCGTGAAAGTTAAAAAAGAATGCATGAGCAAATGAAACTTACGATGTAGGAGCAAACTAAGAGGCTTTTGATGGCATTTAATCAAAGACCACAAGGGGCTTTACCTTCTAACACACAAACAAAACCGAGAGCCAATGTCAATGCTATTACAACAAGAAGTGGAAAAACGACTAATGATCCTTCACCTCCTACACCTTCTATTGTTAAGCCTACTATGATTCCATCTTGTAATAGGCCTTCTACATCTTCTTCACCCCCTCCAAGTTTTACTACCTTACCACCAACACCTTCTCAACCTATACCAACTTCTCCTTTACCTTCCACAACTCCCAATGAAGAAGCTAACAAAGAAAAATCTTCCACTACAACACCTACTCCACCTACAACTAAACCAAACCTTCCTTACCCTTCAAGATTGAGAAAGGACAAATTGAAAAACAAGGATGATATACAAGTCTCAAACTTTTTGAGGATGTTCAAGCAACTCAACATAAACATCTCCTTTGCGGAAGCTCTTGCTTATATGCCAAAATTTGCTAAGATGTTCAAAGATCTCCTCTCCAACAAGGAAAAATTGGTGGATTTGCCCAACACATCCCTTAACGAAAATTGCTCCGCCGTGTTGCTCAAAACCTTACCTAGAAAACTTGGAGATCCGGGGCGCTTTTTGATCCCTTGTAATTTTCTCGGGGTGGAAAATTGCATGGCATTGGCTGATCTAGGGGCAAGCATAAATCTCATGCCTTTATCAGTTTGGCAAAAACTCTCTCTTCCCGAGCTCATTCCAACAAGGATGACCCTTGAGTTAGCCAATCGTACCATAGCTTACCCGGTAGGTATTGCGGAGGATGTGTTTGTAGGTGTGGATAAGTTTACCTTTCCGGCCGACTTTGTAGTGGTTGATTAGGACATGGACCCCGAGAGTTCCTCTAATGGTTGGTAGACCATCTTTGAGGACGGGTCGTACTCTCATAGACGTGGTGGAGGGAGAACTAATTATGAGAGTTGAGGATGAGAAAGTGGTGTTTAAGCTAGGAAAAGTGACTAAGAAGTCTCAAGCTTATGAAACCATTAAATAGTTGATGTACTTGATGAGGTGTGTGATGAGCATTTCCATGACGCTTGTAAGAGTAATAGTGAAGACATGCCTCATGTAGAGACCGTTGCCTCAATTGCTCCCTCTTTAACACCTTTTGGAGAAAGTGATTTCCTCTTGGAGGAATTTGAGTCCAACTTCCTTGGTAATGATGATTCTCCCATTAATTGGGAAAAAGACATTCTCACTATCCAAAAGTTTCTTAATGAGGATCCCATTCCTTCACCCATCCCACAAGAAGTTACCAATGATGATCCATCCATAGTGAAACCTTCCATAGAGAGTCCACCTACCCTTGAATTCCATCCCACCTAGAGTATGCTTTCTTAGAAGGGAAAGACCAATTACCCGTGATCATTGCTAAAGATTTGAAAGAGAATGAGAAATAAAAACTCATAGAAGTCCTTAAGAAACATAAGCAAGCCATAGAATAGAAAATATCCGACATAAGGGGAATTGATCCAAATTTTTGTACACACAAAATCCTTATGGAGGATGATTACAAACCCGCTATTCAAAGCCAAAGAAGGGTTAACCCTAAAATCCATGAGGTCATTAAGAAGGAAGTTATCAAACTCCTTGATGCGGGCATGATTTACCCAATTTCTGACTCTCCATGGGTTAGCCCGGTACATTGTGTTCCTAAGAAGGGTGGAATCACCGTAGTGCCCAATGAGAACAATGAGCTTATTCCTACTAGACTTGTTACGGGTTGGAGAGTTTGTATTGATTATAGGAAGCTCAATGATGCTATTAGGAAAGATCATTTCCCATTACATTATATGGACCAAATGCTTGAACGCTTAGCAGGAAATGAGTATTATTGCTTTCTAGATGGATTCTTGGGTTATTTTCAAATACCCATTGACTGTAAGGATCAAGAAAAGACCACATTCACTTGTCCCTACGGTACATTTGCTTACAAGAGAATGCCTTTTGGCTTGTGCAATGCACCGGGGACATTTCAAAGGTGTATGATGGCAATTTTCCATGACATGATTGAGCAAACTATGGAAGTTTTCATGGATGATTTCTCGGTTTTTGGAAAAAATTTGTTTCACTTCTTGTCTCTCCCATTTAGAAATTATGCTAAAGAGGTGTGAAGAAACACGTCTTGTTCTTAATTGGGAGAAGTGCCATTTCATGGTTAAAGAGGGGATAATCTTGGGACATAAGATATCCAACAAAGGCTTAGAAGTGGATCGTGCTAAGATAGATGTTATTGCTAAGCTTCCGCCACCTACAACGGTGAAAGGAGTTAGGATTTTTTGGGTCATGCGGGGTTCTATAGACTTTTCATACAAGATTTCTCTAAGATAGCAAGACGATGACCCATCTCTTGGAAAAAGAGGCTCCTTTCATTTTCAACCAAGAGTGTTTGGACTCTTTTGAGATACTTAAGGAAAAGTTGACTAAGGCTCCCGTTTTGGTTTCTCCAAATTAGGAATTGCCTTTTGAGCTTATGTGTGACGCTAGTGATTATGCCGTGGGGGCCGTGTTAGGACAAAGAGTGAATAAGCATTTTCAACCTATTCACTATGCTAGTAAAACAATGACGGGTGCACAACTTCATTATACCACCACGGAAAAATAGTTGCTTGCTATAGTCTATGCCTTTGAGAAATTTAGACCCTATCTTGTGCTATCCAAAACCATAGTGTATACGGATCATTTCGCTCTCAAGTACCTCATGACAAAGCAAGATGCTAAGCCTAGACTCTTGAGATGGGTTTTATTGCTACAAGAGTTTAAGATAGAGATTCGTGATAAGAAAGGAGCCGAGAATTTAGCGGTGGATCATTTGAGTAGACTTGAGCATCCGTTTCAAGGAGATTTGCCTCATAAGGAAATCAATGAATCCTTTCCATTAGAGGAGCTCATGTCTATCTCTTCTCAAGAGGATGCAACCCCTTGGTTTGCGGATATTGTAAATTATCTTGTGGGGGATGTGCTAATAGAGGGTCTAACTTCCCAACAAAAGATGAAATTTCTTAAAGAAGTGAAGTATTACTTTTGGATGACCCTTACCTCTTTAGGCAATGTGTGGACCAAATCATTAGACGGTGTGTAGATGGGCCCGAGGCATTTAAGATTTTAGAAGCTTGTAATAAGGGACCTACGGGTGGACATTTTGGGCCCAACTATAACGCCAAGAAAGTCTTTGATTCGGGTTACAATTGGCCTTCTATATACAAAGATGCTCAAGAGATGGTGAAATTCTGTGATGTATGTCAAAGACAAGGAAAATTTACTCAACGAGATGAGATGCCACAAAACTTCATACAAGACTGTGAGATTTTTGATGTCTGGGGAATATATTTCATGGGACCTTTTCCATCTTCTAAGGGAAATAAGTACATACTCGTAGCGGTGTATTATATGTCAAAGTGGGTTGAGGCCAAAGCCTTACCTACTAATGATGCTCGAGTTGTAGTAAAGTTTTTGAAGCAATTTTTGCTAGATTTGGTGTACCTCGGGCCATCATCAGTGATCGTGGTACTCACTTTTGTAATGATCAATTCACAAGAGTTATGAAGAAGTATGGTGTTAATCATAGACTTTCTACCGCGTATCACCCTCAAACCAATGGTCAAACCGAGGTCTTAAAGCGTGGTTTAAAGAGAATTTTGGAAAGAACGGTGGGATAGCATCGAGCTTCTTGGCCGGATAAGCTTGATGATGCTTTGTGGGCTTTTAGAACGGCTTTTAAGACACCAATTGGTTGTACTCTATATAAGCTTGTCTATGGAAAAGCGTGCCACCTCCCATACGAGTTAGAGCATAAGGCTTCTTGGGCTCTCAAGTGGGCTAACTTTGATTTAAACCAAGCAGGCTCACATAGAAAGGACCAACTCAATGAAATGGATGAATTGAGAGCCAATGCTTATGAGAAATCATTGCTTTATAAATGAAATGGATGAATTGAGAGTCAATGCTAAGATCAAGAACCGTGAGTTCAAAGTTGGAGAGCCGGTTCTCCTCTTTAACTCAAGGTTGAAACTCTTTGCGGGCAAGCTTAAGTCGAGATGGTCCGGTCCATTCACTATTGCTCAAGTATTTCCATATGGAACTATTGAGTTGTCACAACCCGATGGTCCAAACTTCAAAGTGAATGGTCACCGTGTTAAGCACTATTTTGGGGAGGACATTTCCGTGGAAATGGTCCAAGAGATCCCTATTTTCCCCATGAATTAGTTCATTGTGGGAAGAGTCGAGCTAGAGACTCCTTAAATCAAGCTTGAATAACTAGGTTTAGAGGTTTTAGACTTAGAGTGTTGTAGGTTAAAAATAAGGATGGAGAGTTGATGAGAAGTGTAGGGGAGACCTTCCTTTTGTCTTCATGTTGTTTGTAGGGTTGCTCACTCATCACGTTCTTTGTAGCTTATGGAGGAGGCCCTTGTATCTGGTTCACTTTGTTACTATTGTGATTTTTCTTAGACACATTGTGCTTAAAAAATGAATTCACTATAGTTGATCTTTCCTTAGCTTGGGTTAAGCAAAGTATATTCATTGTCATAAGTGTAGGGGAAGTTTTTACTTCCATGCTCTTAAACATTGAGGACAATGTTTAGCTTAAGTGTAGGGGGGTCTTCTATCAACGTGACCTTACCTAGACTTTGTCACTGACCTTCATAATAATTGGAAAATTAATTTTTCAAACATTTTTCAAATTTTTGATCTACTTGGCCACCAAAAATATGCATTCATAATTTATTGCATCAATCATTTTTCATTTGCATAACACATTTACATTGTATATATTTCTTCTTTTGTTCTTTATCAAATATATAAAAAGAAAAAAATATAATAAGAACATGGTTTAACAAATTTAGACTTCTTTGACATATTAGGTCCGCCATGGATACTTTAACTCAACCCGAGTTTGCTTATCCAAGCATTCTCTAGCTAGTATCCTTAACCATGCAGTCCTTCATTGGTCTATTAGGCTAAGCATCCACCACTCTCATTATTTGAGATTTTAAATTTGTGGAGAATGGGAAATGATAGAGTTGAAGCAAGTATAAAAGGGCTAGATAAACTTCATGATAATTACTTGTGGCTAAACCCTTCTTTTCTTTACCTCTATTTTCTTCACATGTATATATGTTAATAAATAATCAAGAACGGTTTTAATTGGTTTGTAGACTCGTATGCATTTTTAACTAATCATTCATGGTTGGTATAAGTACGTCTTAAGATTCTAAGTTAGAATGTTTTATGTGTACTAGACTTATGTCATGCTTAACATTTAGCGGGTGTTTTTCCTTTTATTCTTTTCAACTTTATTTGTGAGGAATAAAGAAAAATAAGAGCGGCTTACAAAAAAATGAGTGGCTAGAAAAGAAAAAAAAGAAAAAAAAGAAAACAAAAAATAAATAAATAATTATACAAGACTCCCAAGAGGGGCAGTGAAGTGTTAATTATAGTAACTATTAGATTCCAATATTACCTTGACGGGTTGCGTGGATTTAATAGTTGCTCCAATCCAATATTACCTTGATGGGTTGCGGGATTGAAGATCCAAAGTCTCAAAAATGCGGAGGATGTAAATTATTGCGTGTGTTTTATTTTTCTTTTCTTAGCGAGTGTGTAGTTACTTATTAATGCATGACATGAGGATTTTACACAAAGGCGAATGACTTATTACTCTTGAAACGGACTTATATTAATTGTGAGCGGTTTTTAAAGTAACTGTTGAGAGGATTACTTAGGATTAAAACCGTGCTTCCTTATTTTTGGATTTTACATTTCTTATATTTCACGCTTTAAATAATGACAAATTTGCTCTCAAGCAATTTGCTCAAATAATAACCGGTTCCACATTTAATTGTCATGAATAAGTTGATGCACTTTTTACTTGTGAATACAATGATCCCATTTTTAAGCTTGGTATGGGGAAAGTGAAATTTGAGGGTGATAAGTGTCCATGGTACCAAAGCCCTAATTTAAGTCATTGATTTCTTTATGAGTTTTTCATTAAAACTATTTCAAGAAAATAAAAAATATATAAGTAGAATTGTTTTCTTTGTATTACATTGTACAAAATCAAAATCATGCATCATATAGAGTAGAATAGTGTAATAGCATTCCATATTGGCCAAGGTGGGTTAATTGTGAGGAAAATCTAAAATTGTGCTTTAAAATATAGCATTGCATGAGGTCATGGTAATGTTCAAGTTTAGGGGATTTGATATGAGTAAAATATCATATCAATTAATCAACAAATCACCCTAAAACACATGGAAAATACCTAACTTTTGTGCTATAAAGCAGTATTATGTGGTATGTTTTATGTTTGTGCTTAAATAGGTAACAAGGTTACAATTTCAAGCAAACAAGAGGAAATCAAGCTCATTTATGATGAAAAGACAAGAGAAGGATCAAAGATGACAAGTCATTTGAAGAAGGACCTATCTTGACAATACCCAAAAGTTGAGGGACTTAAATGTAAACTTTAGAAAAGTCAAGATCAAAGTCAAACTTGGTAAAACTTCAAGTCAACCAAGTCAAGGGAGTCAAATAAACAAGAATGCAAGTCAAAGGACCAAATTTGCCATTTAAATGAAGAAAGGAGCTCATTTGGATTTTC
Organism: Glebionis coronaria; assembly: GCA_025667525.1. Taxonomy (NCBI): domain Eukaryota; kingdom Viridiplantae; phylum Streptophyta; class Magnoliopsida; order Asterales; family Asteraceae; genus Glebionis; species Glebionis coronaria. The sequence goes on from CM046875.1 coordinate 265,944,180, forward strand.
TGATAAAGACAAGGGGCTGAAATTGTCAAAAATGCATCAACTTTGTGCTCAATCCGTGTATACACACTCTTGACCAATGAAAACACAAGAAAAAGAGAGTATGGATTGCCAACTCCACTGCCAGCTCACCCTTCAATTAATAAACTGAATATCCAAACAGTGCAGCGCACTTATTTTCTCTCAGCCAATCAGAGATCTACACTCCATAATTCATTTTATCCAATAAGGATAATGATCCGTGTGAAGGGCTATCATCCAACAAGAACATGACACGTGTCATCTCCAACTATCAACAAACCCAGGAATGATTTTGAGCTACGATGCATTTCATAAAACAGTTTCAACATGAAAAATGCTCAAAATGAGAAGACGAATCCAGATACATAAGTCAATTAGACTGAATATCATAGGAGAATAAAACCCCTTTCTTGTTCTTGGAGTGAATTCTACAATTCATCAGCTTTGGACACATGGAATCTTCCCATGGGTTGAGACACGTCAGACTTCCCCAACTCATCATCATCAACCTCTATAAATAGGATATTGTACTTTCATTTTCAGTGTGTAACTAAGTGTGAAAAAACACACACTTTAGTTTTTCTCTCTCAATTCTGTTTCTCATTCAGTTAGTAAACTTCTCTTAAGTGTTTGACATACACTTGGGAGTTAGTTATAGAATTAGTTCAGCAGTTGTAACTACTTTTCCTTCATAAATCAATAAGAATCACAAAAATCTCCATTTCTTATTATCATATTCATTTCACTTACTCATTCTTGCAAATCTGTTACTGTTTGTGATTTCATTGATCATTACTGATCAATGGAGTTTGTTTGAGACATTTTGGAGGTTACATCAAGTTTTCTGGCAAGATCAGTTCAAGTGCCAGTCCTAAGTTGCAGTTTGTAGTAGTTTGGTTTGATTTGAGCAAATATAGCTTATTGAGGTGATTAATGTGGTTAATGGTGGTGTATTGGTGTTGTTCTTGTAGATTCTAGTTGGCTCAGCGCCACACAACTCCATCAATTGAGGCTTCGAGCTAAAAGGCACTTGTTTTCTTGTTTAATTTCCTCTAAACTGAATTTTTTTTTGGTAATGTAAAAGTGGGCGTGCAACACGAGGACTTCCCAGCGGGTCACCCAAGCCAGTACTACTCTCGCCCAAGCACGCTTAACTACGGAGTTCTGATGGGATCTGGTGCATTAGTTATGATGCTTCATTCCTAGTGTAAACACTTTGTGCTGCTATGATCATGTGTTTTGTTCTGTTTTAGTGTAATCTTGATTAGTTTGATAGCTTGAGAGTAATCTTGTAGCTTGAATTCGCATTTACTTGATTATAGTTCTGTTTTTCATCAGCAATTAGTTTTTAAGAGCGTTTTGTTCAGTAGTATGTTAATAAGCCTAAAATCAGTCAGATTGACCTTCATTTTACTCATAGAACAAGTCTAGATATCAGTCATTACTTGATTCATTTCTTTACTCAAAATTACTTTGAAAAAGTGCATATTAGCCTTGTTAAGTAGTGTTTGGATTTGTAAGTCTTTGTGATTAAAACTTGTAAGAAACCTGTTATACTTGCTTAGCTATATTCAGTAACATAGTAGTAATCTGATTGTTTAGTTGTGTGGTCAAAATATTGGTCAAAAAGGCAAATGGTATAAAAAAGGTTTGGGTCAAGGTCTGTGAACACTTTAATTCATAAAACATGCTTAATTCAAATCATTTCCATGGATTCATTTCTTAACCAATTTGCTTGAAACAAGTTTCTAGTTGTAGCATATCATCCAAAGATCAAGTATGTGCAAGGAAATTTACAGTATTCTGTTTTGATTGAAAAATCAGCTTATTAATTAGTTCCTTTGCAAACTCAAGTTTTTGTAATAGAAAGTGGACTGTTTTCTTGGATAGCCATTTCTACTTCATAAATGTTCCCATTTTTCTTCACAATCCTGTTTAGAAACATGTCTTGAGTAGAATTTAAACTTTTCAGCTTTTTTATATTTTTGGTCAAACTTGGTCAAATATGCTCTTTTTAGCTTAATTCCATTTTCCAGCTTATTCAGTAAATCATTTTCAAAAAGAAAAGACATTCCATACTCCTACTAAGCTGTTTAACAAGTTTGAGTATAAAAATCTGATTGTGCATGTCTGGATTTTCAGTTTATTTAATGTTGGCTTATTGGAATAAGCTAGATTGAGTTCTACTTGGTTTTAAGCAGTTTCCTTACACATGTCTAGTTGAAATTTGATTTTAAGTCTTTTGAAAAAAGTTTGAGCTTAATTGGTTTAGAAATAAGCTCATACGAGCTTATTATTTGTTGAATGCTCATTTTGGTTAATAAGTATTGATTAATTACATTGTAGTCCTTGTGGATTGTAACTGTTTGCATTTGTAGTTTATCTTTCTAGAAATTAGGGTTTGCTAGTTTTTATTCCCTTAACTTTCAGTTCTTGTCAAAATCAGTTAGGTAGTTTGTGAAGTTTGTTTAAAGTTAGTTACAATTTACATTTTAGGTCCTTTTACTTCCTGAACTTTACATTTCAAGCTTGGTACTTTCAATTATTTTACATTTCAAGCACATTACTTTCATGTTTTTACATTTTGAACTTTTGTGAATAATATTTGGTAATTGCAAAGTGTTTTACGGATACATAGCTTAATATTTTTCACCCTTTTTACTTGTTGTTTGAAATAGACATAGAATATCCAAATACCCTATCAACCTAGAACAGTTATAAACTTGAGATTTTTAGGACCTTCAATTGGTCAAGAATCGAGAGAAAACGAACTTGAATATACTCAATTTTAGTTATCGTCGGGTTGCTCCTGCTCAACAATATATGTGTGTATTAAAACAACTTTTGACAAAATTTTGAAAAATCGACACCACAAAATATGTTGAGGTACAGAGTTGAGATGCCTTATCCGATATAATATATAACATATGACAAATTGAATATCATTTTCGGAATGTGTTGGATGCATAAAATATGACAATTTCAGAGATGTACCCAACAACATTAAAGGATTGATTTTAAAATGCTCCCCCTGAAAAATAGATCCAAATAACATATGACATTTTTGAGATATAACAACCACATTATGAGGAAGGGGGTGTTGAACACACAATTTTGAATGATTTAGAAAAAAATCTTTTGAGAAATTCTTGAAAAATTGTGTTCAACGGTTTTAAAATAATCATGATAGAAGACTTCTCTTCTATTGCTTTAGGAAATCGCATTGAAACGTACACTTCCCTTTCGGATCTGTTTTTCATAAGCTCAAAACTTTTATTGTTTTGTGACTAGCTCATGACCGAGAAAAATTAATTTCCCATTGTGAAGGATAAGTTATCATCCGTGATAAACTTTCCTTAACTTGAAGTAAGCTGACATTTACTTAGAATTCGTTTTTCAGGAATTTAGAAACTTGGAATGTTTTTATGAGAAGCTCATGACCGAGAAATATTAATTTCTCGTTGAGAAGGATAAGTTATCCTTCGAGATACACTTTCCTTATTTGAGGGCCGAGTCCTAAGTTGTGATGCGCTTAGAAGTCATTTTGAGAAATTATCAAGCAGATTCATTTGCCAGACCCTCCAAGTCGTTTGGGGTCATATACTTCATACCAAGACGACCAACGAGATACGCAAACCTATCTTGCGATAGAGCTTTTGTAAACAAGTTTGCCAGCTGGTACCCACTTCTAACAAAGTATAATTCCATGATGCCACGTTCCATTTGTTCCTTGATGAAGTGATACCTGACATCGATGTGCTTGGTGCAGGAGTGCTGAACCAGATTGCAAGAGATGGCTATGGCCGACTTTGAGTCACAATACATAGGTATTTTATCAAAGTGGAAGCCATAATCCGTGAGTTGAGTTCTCATCCAAAGGACTTGAGCACAACACGCGGATAGAGACACATACTCTGCTTCTACGGATGACAGCGAGGTGCAATCCTTCATCTTTGACGACCAACTCACGAGCTTGTCTTCCCCTAGAAATTGTATGCCACCAGAAGTGCTCTTTCTAGTATTAAGGCAACCTGCATGATCAGAATCTGAAAAAGTAATTAGATTAAAACCGGTTTCCTTCGGATACCAAAGTCCCATGTGAATGGTATTCTTAAGGTATCGAAAGATCCGTTTAACCTCCTTGAGGTGCTTTTCAGTAGGTCTGGCTTGATATCGTGCAAAATAACATGTGGCATGATGAATATCAGGCTGCTGGCTGTAAGGTACATGAGAGACCCGATCATACTGCGATATCGCGTTTGATCTATGGGAGGTGAGTACAAGTCATCGTCTAGGGATGAGGTCAACAAAGGTGTACCAATGCGAGCACATAAGGTCATACCATGCTTTTAAAGTATCTCTTGAGCATATTTAGCTTGGTTAATAAAGATACCACGTGGGGATTGATTAACTTGGAGGCCTATAAGGAATATTAGCGCCCCTATCATTGACATTTCAAATCTGCTGTGCATTAGTTTTTCAAAACGTTTTGAAAGTTTTGGGTTCGTAGAATAAAAAATAATGTCATCAACATAAACCTACACCAGTTATATGTCATCCCCATATTTTTTAATAAAGAGAGTAGAATCAATAGAACCTTTGGACAATCCTTTGGAAAACAAGAAGTTTGATAGTTCTTTGTTCCATGACCTTGGAGCTTGTTTATGTCTATATACAGCCTTCTTGAGACCGTAGACTTTGTCAGGATGATGAGGATCAACGAATCCTTCCAGGTGACTCACATACACTTCTTCCTTCAAATGACCATTGAGAAAAGCAGTTTTAACATCCATCTGATAATCCGTGAAGCTCTTATGTGCAACATAAGCAAGGAATATCCTGACTATTTCCAAACGAGCGACTAGAGAGAATGATTCATCAAAATATATTCCTTCTTGTTGAATGTATCCCTTAACCACAAGACAAGATTTGTTTTTGATGATTGTTTGTTCTTCATCCAATTTGTTTTTCCAGATCCATTTAAAATCGAGAACTGATGTTCCATATGGTCTGTCAACAAATTCTCATACTCCAAGTCTTCCAAATTGATGAAGTTATTCTTGCATTGATTCAATCCACGCATGATCTATCATGGCCTGTTTGATGTTTGTAGATACAGTGAAATTCACGGTGAGTGCATACATATATACATCGCCATCAGTTTCGAGTTGTCTGTGTGTTCGAACCGGTTGTGAAGGATTTCCATTTACTTGAACCAATGGATGATCACGAGTCAAATGGTGAGTAAATAAATATCGTTGATAGAATGTGTACATGTTTGACGGATCAACGTGTTGAGTAGAAGACTCTCCGTCATCACGTACCGGTGTACCAAATGGGTTGATAAATTCTTCTTTGTCAGACTGTGCATCGACTGCTTGATCATTGCTTTCTTACGCAACTTTGACGGTTGGTGATGTTGGTTGTATGATGGTTTCTTTAGTTTGTTGAGTATCCAATGGAATTGCCTCTTGAGCAACGGTTACTGAAGTAGATGCAGTTGTGTCTTCTTGACTTGGTACGGGTGCATCAGCAGTATTCACATCGGAAATATTTGACACAACTTGATTGTTTCCATAGTAATATTCATCAAATATTAGATCATATAAATCAACCAACTCATTCATTTGATTTGTATCCGTCGAGTCTGATGTAGGGATATTTTCTTGACATTCTTGCACGAGACGTACAGTGTGTTGTGTAGGTGCCATTGTTGGACATTGAGGTGCGAGACTTGAGCTGTTGTGATCAAGTACCATAACACAATTAATCCCAATTAATTCAAATGTTAATCCCAATTAATCCATAACACAAGATTCTGGAGAGAGAAAGAGAAGAAAGTTAGAGAGAGAAACTAGAGAGATGGTGGAAGGTTTAAACTTTACTAGAGAGAGAAAGTAAAATGAACCAACACCCTCTTCCACACATGGAAGAGGGTTTATATACCCACGAGCTTGGTGGGATTGTGGGCTTGTTTCCTTGGGCCGGGCTTGGCCTATCTTGGACATAAAGCCCCTACCTTAGACAATACTAGCCAAGTACCCGCACAAAGCGGCGGCACATACTCGGTGTCCAATTTTGTGGCGGGTATCTATTTTTCGTCAATACATTCTTAGTGGCGAATAATTTTCTTTAGACAAACTGTATTTTGGCAAATTACATTAACCATGACCACTGCGACATAATAATATGACCCTCTAAGTAATTTTCACTTGTCAAATTAAGATACCTGCCAACATTATTTTTTTTGGAAAAGCTACATGCAAACATTAATAAATCAACAAAACTTTCGTACATAACTTACTTTCAATATATATGATATAATTTTAGCAAAATTTACAAAACTTACATAACAAAATAAATTTTTTTACACAAACATCATTCAAACTCTAACAAACTATATACGTAGTGTTACTAACTTCTCATATATTGTGTTAATAGCTTACTTCAAGTTAAAGTGAAGACGATATTGGCTAAACTGCAATACCTATCTACTATGTGTCAACACATCATGTTATCTTGATGATATGATTCTGGTCTGGAGTGTTTCAATTAAGAATAAACCCAAACTCATGTGTGGGCCAAGCATATAATAGTTATAAGACACAACTAATATCGATCGGCTCTTTATTATTTTATACGGGAGCTCTTGGAAAAACCTTAAGGAAATTACTCGAATGTGTACCATGAAATCAAGGGTTTTAGGAATTGATGGGCATTAAAAGTTGTACGAGTTATGGATTGTCTTCATATAAAGGAAACTTCAATTTGCAACATGATCCCACCACTTGAACAAGAAATTATCAACACTATCATGATTCATGAACCACAACGACTTCTTGAGACCCTCCTGGTCTGCTTTCATCACGAGCTCTTTCAACTGCTCCTGGTTTACATACTTAACATCAGCAACCTCATCTAGATCTGGATCCATGCTAATTACCTCGGACAATAAAGAGTAAGTAATATCGTTCTAAAAAAATAAATAGTAGCAAATCAACTACAAAATGATGAGCACACTTGTTAGACTGGAAGTTCATTACTGGATTCGGCCCACTTTCCATCAGACGGTGCTTTGACCTAATGGGATAAACTCATAGACCAGAAGTTCATCCGAAAGAATACCGAGTTCGACTAATAGCTCCTTTTTATGTAGCATTTCTTACACCTATTAGAAAATAACATAATGAATAAACTGATAATGGGATGATTATCATAGGATTCTTATAGGAATAAACTTTCTAATACCACAATAATTCTCCTCGATTAACTTAGACTATCGGTACAATGGATGACCCCCAAATGTGTTTGTCTGTACCAAAGGGAACGCCACCTCTGTAACATACTAACATCTTTGCTTCAACCATGCATAATATATGGGTATTTAGTAAGACATAAGAACATGTCAAACTCCAGTAATTTATGCACACATGAAGGAGTAACTCATACTTTGAGTTGAACAAGAATACCACGAAATCCTTGTGCAACAAATGTTCAGATCTTACATAAAGTTGAACTAAAGATAAAAACATTTGTAACAACAAAACTTAAAAAGAACTACAAAACCTACAAACCTTTACAACAAACTCACAAAACTTTAGAACGAAAAAACTAAAAACTTGAATAACATTTGAACGTGAGTTGTTCTTGGTGGTGGTTCGATACATTTATGGTAGGTGTATCTATGGAGGTGTGGGCTGATGTGGTGACAAAGTGGTGGCGGTTGTGGTGGACTGGTGGTAGTGAGAAGGATGAAAGTGTAAAGTTGATGTGTTTTCCTTTTATTCTTATGGAGTTTTTAATTTTAAATGTAGTAGTAGGCTGTTTCGTGATAAATGAGCTGTTACTATAATTGTGATAAATGGGCCGTTTTAAGTGGGTTGTAATATAAATACTAAAGGAATGTTACGTTGCAAAATTGAATACATTAGAGAAACTTAAATACGTTTTTGTGTTGGTCACGTAATTAAAGAGTATAAATACATTCTTATAATATATATTAATGAGCCATAAAAATGATCTTTAACAATGTAGCAATTTCCATATACATTTGAATGTTTAGTTGTTATATACCCCATTTACCAAGAGACATGTAAATTTCCTAATAAAGAAATGTTAGAAGCTTAATATTTTAAGACTTCTAATTATAGAATATGAGGTAAATGCTTTATAAAGTAGTTAAGATTATCTTAAGGTCAAAGCCCGGTTAACCCGACTAACCTATTACAATACAAGACCGTCAACGACTAAGATGACCTATTACATTCTTGTTCGACTAGGGCTAACACATAGGAATATCCTTTGAAGGTAAAAACTTACCTCAGATATCACTTCCCCCTTAAAAGACAAAAGGGAGCGGAGTCTATGAGCACGGATCCTTGATAGGTGTGTAACACCCATCCTTTTACCACTTATTTCTTGCTAAAACAAGACCAAAACGCGTATTTAATGTCATTTATTTTGAATTATGCGTGGTTTGTGTGTTTGTTGTGTTTTCAGAGCCAACCGGATAAATATTAAAGAAAACATGGGATTGCACGGGTTTTATTGAAGAAAAAGACTCAAAACGAAGTCTATTGTCCAAGAGATGCAAAAGATTTGAAGTCAACGGGCCTATTTGAAGATTTATCGAAGAAAAGGACCAAAGATGGAAGATTTACATATGTCGAAGAAATCAAGTCTATCAACCGAAGAAATTAAAAGACGAGTTGAATTTATTCATCAACAAATCCCGAATCTGAGTCGAAAACGTCAACTTTACTGAAAAGACGCGAAGACAAAAAGAGAGAAGGAAAGCGCACTCACCAACCACCCACAATGGAATATAAATAGAGCTCTCCTCACATTTTAGATGCCAGCTTTTATTTTTCCTTCTTTTTCTTTCTTGTTTCGTAGGAAACACCAACACCATTAGGGTGTTTGGTGATTTTATTTTTCTTGAATTTAATCCATAGATTTGTAAGTTTTATTCTTCCTTTTGGTTTGTTTAACATTAAGCTTTCAATACAATCTTTAATTTCATCTTGTTCATCTTGTTCTTATTGATTTAAAGTTTTCAAAGTTTTATTTGGTTGATTTGATCTCCAAAAGTTAGTGGGTTTTGTGTTTTTATTGTTGGGATTTGATGTTTATGGTTGATAAATGATTAGTGTTTAGTTTGGTTTAAATATTTTGGTTAAATTTGGCTGGATTTGATTAAAATCGTATTGCCCTGTTATTTTTGTTTTACTGTTCTTCGTGACCAGATTCCGAATCATTTGTCTTCCATTTTTTATTCCGAATCAAGTGTTTCACATTTTTATTCCGGATCACCTTTTATTCCGGATCAATCACTTTCATTTTTCCGGATCGTCACATTTATTCCGGATAGCAACTTATTCCGCATCACATTTATTTCGCATCAAAACATTCCGAATCAACCCTATTATTCCGGATCACATGATTATTCCGAATAACAGATTTATTCCGGATCAAAGGCAATATTCCGAATCACACATTTATTCCGGATAACCCTTATTATTCCGGATAGCAATTTATTCCGGATCATCACCTACATTCCGAATCAACCTTCACAACATTTCGGATCAAAGAACATTCTGGATCAAGCATTTTTTCTTCCCAACATTCCGGATCAACAATAACACTCCGAATGAAGTAGAATATTCCGAATCAGATTTATTCCGAGTGAAGTATTTCAGACTTTGATTTCATTTATTGTTTTCTTTTACTGTTTTCTTATTTCCTTAATTTTCTAAGCTAAGTTTTCAAAGTTTTATTTACTGTTTCATTTTAAATCCAATTTCTATTTTTGCTTTTAACTTGGTTCTAATTTATCAATCGTTTTTAGCTTGTTTTTACGACTTTGATCTTTATTTCATTTTCGTAGAATAGAAAACCCAATCCCCAATTAGTAACCAAGAACAACTATTCCACTTTAAACCGTGATCGATTCGAGAAGATTCCGAGAACTTAATTGAACCCAAGCAAATCATTGTATCAAATGGCGCCGCTGCCGGCTCTTCTCGTAAAGATTAACAGTTTTTGTGAGAACTTGGATTTTGGGATCCGTTCACCGTGAACGTTACTTTTTCATAAAAAATTTCAAAAACCCTAAAAAATATAAAATTTTCAAAAATACAAAAAAAAACATAAAAAAAACAAAAAATAAAAAAATAAAAAAATTTCTTGTTTGCTTTGTTAGTTCTTTTGCAGGTGCATGCATACACGATCAACGTCTTATCAAGAGCCCGAGACTCTCAACAACTTAGACATGGCCGGTGTACACAACAACAATAACAATCCACCTCAAAACAACATGAATAACAACAACAATGAACCTCTACCGGACAATCGCCCTATGATTGAACTTTTGCAAGCACATGTAGAGGGCAACAACGATCCAATTGTCATACCCGCGATTGCCGCCAACAACTTTGAGCTCAAATCAGGATTTATTCAGATGGTCTCTGCTCAACCATTCTTGGGGCGTACCATTGATGATCCTCATGACCACATCAAAAGGTTCCTGCAACTCACAAATACGGTCAAATTCAATGGTGTTCCACAAGAGGTAATCCGTTTACAACTTTTTCCTTTCTCCTTAGAGGGACAAGCCCGACATTGTCTTGCAAAGGAACCGCCACAAAGTATTCTGACGTGGACAGACTTGGAGACCAAATTCATAAACTACTTTTTCCCACCCTCTTGTACTACCGCTTTGCGGAATGAAATTATGAATTTTGAACAAAAGTACGATGAGTCTTTTAGTGAATCTTGGGACCATTTTAAAGATCTTTTAAGAAAGTGCCCACAACATGGTTTTACCAAAGTACACCAAATTAATACTTTTTATAATGGTTTAAGCATGAATGACCAAGATTCACTAAACAGTGCCTCGGGGGGTAATATTTTGGTTAAAAGATCGAATGTCGCTTGGGATATTATTGAGAATAAGTCTTGAGTGGAAACCAAGAGTGTTCGGACCAATGCCGCTAGTGCTAGTACTAGTGAAAACGACAAGAGACTTGACAAAATTACGTCGTTTCTTGAATCGCTTGCTACCCAAATCGCTAGCAACACCAACAGCATCAACGCTAAAAACGCTCAAGTCAATGCTGTAAGCCAACCATGTGAAATATGCGGGGGTCCTCACTCTTACACTACTTGTACTTCCACCCAAGACTATCCTTCTGAGAATGTTAATGCAACATACGGTACCTATCCTCCGGCCGCTTATCAAGCTCGTCCTCAAGGAGACCGCAACTTGCTCAACTATCGCTCAAACAACTTTCTCTCACCGCCCGGTTTTCCTACACCCAATCAAAACCAACAACAAAACCTTAACCGACCCAACCAAAACCAACCTCGATCACCATACCAACCACCTCAAAGACAACCATATCCACCTCAAAGAAACAACCAAGTTTACCAACAACCTGCTTATCAACCACCCGCCAACAATGCTCCTCCCAACCAACCCACCGCATTACACCAAGATGTTGGAACCTACATGAGGACTAACGATGTGATAGTGCAAAATCTTCAGCAGGAAGTGCTCAACTTGAAAACAGACATGGTGAAACAAGGGAACGATCTTAGAGCCGATATGCGAAATTCTTTGAGTAGTCAAACGAATGACCTAAGGGACATGATGGCTGGTTTCTTCTAAGGTAATCAAACCTCTTCTTCGGGTACTCTTCCGAGTAACACCGTGGCTAATCCAAGAGGGGAGATGAAAGCAATCACCACTCGCAGTGGAAAAGGTACCAAGGAACCCGAGCTTCCTATACATCCACCGGTGATTGTGACTAAGGAAAACGAGTCACCTACTCATATTCCTCAATCTTCTATTTCCCCAATTCCTCCACCTCTTACTTCTACCCCTCCTCCAGCCAAGGATGTGAGTGATCCTACTATTCCAAAGCCTTCCTCTTCTTCCGATATACCTTATCCCTCAAGATTGAGGAAAGAGAAGCTCTAAAGCAAGGACGATATTCAAGTTTCAAACTTTCTCAAAATGTTTAAACAATTGAATTTTAACATCTCCTTCGCTGAGGCTCTCGCTCACATGCCTAAATATGCGAAAATGTTTAAAGATCTTCTTAGTGACAAGGAGAAGCTTCTTGATATTGCTAATACCCAACTTAACGAGAATTGCTATGCAGTGCTCTTAAGGAAATTGCCAACCAAACTTGGTGATCCGGGTCGCTTCTTAATCCCTTGCAACTTCCCGGGAGTGGAGAATTGCATGGCCCTAGCCGATCTAGGCGCCAGTATTAACTTAATGCCTTTAAGTGTTTGGAAGCAATTATCTCTCCCTGAGCTAGTCCCCACCAAAATGACTTTGGAATTAGCTAACCGTACGGTTGCTTATCCAGTGGGGATAGCCGAAGACGTTTTTGTAGGAGTCGACAAATTCACTTTTCCTGCCGATTTTGTTGTCGTCGACTACGAGATGGACCCTCGTGTTCCATTAAATGTGGGACATCCATTCTTGAGGACCGGTCGCACTCTCATCGATGTAGAAGCGGGTGAGCTTATCATGAGAGTGGGTGACGATAAAATTGTCTTCAACATGGGTAAGATTTCTAAACAGCCTTATTCCTACGAGAGTATTAATTGTATCGACCTTCTTGATGAGGCTTGTGAAGAACACTTTAAAGATGCTTGTAAAAGTATTCCTACCTCTCCTCCCAATGTTGAGACCGTTTCCTCTATCGATTCATCACTCACTCTATTTGGAGAAAGTGATTTCCTTTGGAAAGATTTTGAAGAAACCATGGGAGATGTGAACTTAGAATATGACGATTCTCCCACCGATTGGGATGAAGACATTCGTCTCATTGAGAAACTTCTCAAAGAGGACCATATTTCTCCACCATCTCCTAAGGATATTGCTATCAATGAACCGAATTTGAATACGCCTCCCCTCGAAAATCCTTTGAATTTAAAGCTTAAGGAGTTACCATCTCACCTCGAGTACGTGTTCCTTGAAGACAAGAAGAAGTCGCCCGTCATCATTGCTAAGGACTTGAAAGAAGAAGAAAAATCTCGCCTTATCGCCGTGCTTAAAGATCATAAGAAGGCAATTGCTTGGAAAATTTCCGATATCCGCGGAATTGATCCAAACTTTTGTACTCACAAGATTCTCATGGAAGATGACTTTAAACCCGCAATCCAAAGCCAAAGAAGGGTTAATCCTCGAATTCATGACGTCATCAAACAAGAGGTTATCAAACTTCTGGATGCCGGCTTGATTTACCCTATTTTGGATTCGCCATGGGTAAGTCCCGTCCATTGTGTGCCCAAGAAGGGCGGAATAATCGTTTTTCCCAATGAACACAACGAGTTGATTCCTACTCGTCTCGTTACTGGGTGGAGAGTTTGTATCGACTATCACAAGCTCAATGATGCCACGAGAAAAGATCACTTTCCTCTTCCTTTCATGGATCAAATGCTCGAGCGTCCAGCGGGTAATGACTATTACTGCTTCTTAGACGGTTTCTCCGGGTATTTTCAAATTCCCATCGATCCCAAAGACCAAGAGAAAACCACATTCACTTGTCCCTACGGAACATTTGCTTACAAACGCATTCCTTTCGGTTTATGCAATGCTCCTGGGACGTTCCAAAGGTGTATGATGGCTATCTTCCATGACATGGTTGAAGAAACTATGGAAGTCTTCATGGATGATTTCTCGGTTTATGGTGATTCTTTCTCTGCTTGCCTTGCCAATTTAGAACGTATGCTTAAGCGGTGTGAAGACACTCGCCTTGTTCTTAATTGGGAAAAATGCCATTTCATGGTAAAAGAAGGCATCATGCTAGGACACAAAATATCCAAAGCCGGTCTTGAAGTGGACCGTGCTAAAGTCGATGTTATTGCAAAATTGCCTCCACCTTCAACCGTGAAGGGTGTGAAAAGTTTCCTTGGTCATGCGGGCTTCTATCGTCGATTCATCAAAGATTTTTCTAAAATCGCTCGCCCGATGACCCAAAAGATACTCCTTTTATCTTTTCCAACGAGTGTATTTGATACAAGGCTTTTGACACCCTGTATAAAAATTAATGTTCGTTGTTGTGGTCTAATCGAATTGATCTGGTTTAACTATGCGACCTAGTCGTTCTTTGGTGGAATAAATAGTTGTGTCGCTGTAGTATTTAAAAATACGAAGACGTTTAAAGTAAAATGACGTTAAAGTAAATCTAAGTCTAATTTAAAGTAAATGGCAAGTAAGTGTGCAAGTATTTAAAAACGTGATGGAAATTAAAAGGCACTAAAAGTAAATAACGCAAACTTAAATCTAACTAAGGCAAACTTAAAACGCAACTAAAACTAAAACTTAAACTAAGGCAAGGCTAAAATAAATCTAAGGCAAATAAACTTAAAGTGCGTCTAAGGAAAAGGCGAGAAAAGTAAAGGTTGAAAATTAAAAATTAAAAACAAGAACTAAAAAGAACCTGAAAACAGCTCATTCGGAATAATCCTTCGTTCGAAACAATCACTCATCCGGAATGTCACCTTTGTTCGGAATGATTCTTCTTCGCTCGGAATATTACCAAAATCCTTGATCCGGAACAAATTCTCTATTCGGAATGTGTCACTTATCCGAAATAAATCTTTCGTTCGGAACTTTTGCTGATTCGAAACCCTTGGTTCGGAACTCACTGGTTCGGAACTTCCTAAGCCAAATCCTTGATTCGGAACCCTTGATTCGGAAGCCTTGGTTCGGAACTTTCTGGTTCGAAACTTCTTGATTCGGAAGCCTTGGTTCGGAACCTTCTGGTTCGGAACTTGCTGATTCGGAACTTTTGAATGTTCCGAATGAAACACTTCTTCACTGGTCCGGAACTCTTCCGAATGAACAAAATGTTGATCCGAAACTTCTTTGGTTCGGAACACTTTGTTCAGAACTTACTGATTCGGAACAAACAAGGATTAAACCTTCACTCTGAATCTTGGGTAGGCTTGGTTCGGAACTTCACCTGGGAATCTCAGTAACAGAAAAAAGCGAAGAACAAGGAAACACAGTATACACGAATCTAATCAAAATTTAACCAAATCAAACAAAAGATTAAATCAAACTAATCACAAAGCATCTACTAAACATAAACAAACAATCCAAATCCACAAAACTAACAAAACTAACCAAATTAATCAAAACACACTTTGATCAAAATAAGAACATGAACATGAACATAAACATAAAAATTAAAGATTAAAGAAAGGTAGAATGAGATCAAACAATAAAGATAAAGAGAAGAATTAAAAGAACACTTACTTGAAATTAAATGGTAATTAAGGTGCAAGACAAGTATTTAAATTTGACAAGTAATTAAATGACATGGTAATTAAAAGTGGAAGAACTAATTGTCACTATTAGCCAACAAAATGAAATGATTAACTTCCTAATCTATTTATAAGGGAGGATTAAGGAGTGCTTAGGAAGCTTCCTCCCCTCTTTCCTTTCTCCTTAATTGCATGCTTAGTCCTTCTCTTCTTAATCTTTGGTTAATTGCATCATTAGTCCTTAAGCCTTTTAATCTTCTTTAATCTTGGACTTTAATGACTTTTGGCTCGGGATTTCTTTGAACTCGTCTTTTAATTCTTCAATAAATTAGACTTGAGTTCTTCGGCTTTAAGTAAACTTCCGTCTTTCGACTTTTTCTTCGATAAATCTTCAGAATTGGTCTTAGACTTCTGTTCTTTTTGCACTCTTGACTTCTTGACTTCATCTTTCATCTTTTTCTTCAATAAAAGCCCGTGAATGCCCATGTTTTCTCCACTTTTCACCTTTTCGTCCTAAATCACAACAAAAACACAAACCACGCATAATTCCGACATAAATGACATAAAATACACGTTTTGGCTCGGTTATTATTGTAATTAAGTGGTAAAAAGGATGGGTGTTTACACACCTATCAAATCCCCTACACTTGACCATTGCAATGCATTAGTTACAAAGCACGTTTACACTTTCCATTATAATCAATCCATAATGGCCTTTATTAAAATGATAGAAAATAACAAAACAAGTAAAGAAATCGAAAACTTACGTTAGGGTTTTGAAAATGTCATGAATGATCATCATCCTCAAGTTTTCACTTTCTCCAAACCAAGCTTAAAAACGAGATCAATGTTATTATAATTTAGTAGACTAACACAAACTCATGTGGGCCAATTATTCACTTAGACTCCCTTATTCCTAGGTGTATCTCTTATATTCTATCGTTGTCTTGAATGATCACGAGGATGCATTGTTTGACTTATTTCGATATTTATTAAGGCCGAAAATAAAGTGAACGATTTAATCAATAGTTAGCTAAAGGACAAAATCTTTTAAAACTGCTTCTCGGGACCTCATAAAGTTCATATCTTGGCATAACTCGCTTCACGATTTGAGACCTTTCTCGGACCGATATTTGGCAGCGACTTCATACTTCAAACCTTGAGAGACGTTCATGAAATAATGGCCTTCTCTTCATTTAGGAATTTCTTCACTTGAAGTTTTGAGAGATTCATACTTGGACCACGACTTCTTCATTTTTCTCCAATCTTTATTTTGGATTTTGATATACAACGATCCGCCTCTTTTTTGGACTTGGCTTTATTTATCCTCATACCTTGTTAGGGCCTTTTTGGATAGATTTCTCCATGACTTTTGGGGAGTTTTTTGCTTTTCGTCGTGTGTCTCGATCCTTCATATTGATTTTCGATAAATGATTCTTCACATCACTTTTGGATCTTTAGCAACAAAATGTAGCCCTCATGTCTTGTTAGGACCTTTTCGGACTCGCCAATCTTCGCATCCCGCTTCAATAAGTTATGCCTTGGCTATAAACTCTAATCCATAACGAGCAACTTTTAAACGATCTTGGGCTAGAAGCTAAGTAACTTTTCAAATCGTACAACCTTATTTATTGCAGATAAATTTATTAGCATGCGATGGGAGAATAGGCTTATAATTAACTCACATAAATTCACGAAAGAATACCAAACTTATAATTGACTCTATCATCTACCGTTCTCCACAGTTTAAAATCTCAAGGAATTAGACTCGTGGATGCTTAGCCTATTAAATCAAAGTTTTGGGTTTTCGAGTCGCCTATAGGATCTTGCAAATTCTTAGACTTTTTCAAGTTTAGAAATTGCATTTTAAAGTTCCCTTGATAAATGACTCTCTAGGATCAATTATAGGAACTTGCGAAAAGTTCTTGTTCTTAAACCGTGAGAGTTAAGACTTTCGCGTTTTATAGCTCCCTAAATAAAAGCCTAGCAAAACTTGATTTAAACACGTTAAGGATGCTAGATAGAGTAACTTAGATAAGTAAACTCGGGTTGAGTCAAAAGATTCACAACATTTGAAAATTAAAACCACTTTATTAAAAATTTATTCTAATAAGGAAAGGGAATAACTATACAAAGGTAAAAACTAATAGGCCAAAATAGATCAAAATTTTTGAAAAATGTCGAAAAATTGATTTTCCGGTTAAAATGAGTACAAATACAAGGAAAAGAGCCAATTAACTTCGATAGAAGTCCCCCCTACACTTAATATAAACATTGTCCTCAATGTTTAAGCATGTGGGAGTAAACTCCCCTACACTTAGGACATTGTGCACTTTGTTTAAATCTCGCTAAGGAAGAGACAACTAAAGAGATTCCTATTTTAATATTGAGAAAATATAAAATAGTGAATCGAAAAGAGTTTAGGATAGAACCGGGAAAACAGAACACGGAATCACGGGTCGTCAATAATCATCAAGAGTGGATCTTTGAAGCTCTAATCCCTGAATAAGAAGAGATGAGAGAGAAAACACCAACGGGTCTCCCCTACACTTAGGATAAAGAAAGCTAAAAGATAGAAACATGGGTTGCCTCCCAAGAAGCGCTTGATTTTTTATTACCGAGTCGTGAGCCTGACTCGACCTTGATCATCATAGGAAGAAGCATGAAACATATCCACCAGGATCAAAGACATAGTTTTTGTCCATCAAATAGCACAAGCTTAAGGCGAACAAGGCAAGCCAAAGAAGAATAGGCAAGGTTCCCTTAAGCAGCGATGGAGCATGGTGGGAGCAAGTATGGTGAGGTACAAGCATGTCTGCAATAGTTCCAAAGATTTTTCATTTTATTTCATCAGGTGGATACTGAGATGGCTGAAGAATATCAATACCGGGGTCGAACACCTTTTCCTTTAAGAAAAAATAGCACTCAGGCTCAGTAGAGTGTGAAGAAGATCCGCGAAGAAGATGCACAACCTCGTCCTCAGAAGGGGGACAAAGAGGTGTTAAATCATACGTGTTGCGGATATTGGTGTCGACCGGTTTCTTCTCCTGTGAAAGAATGTTCTTCAAATCCAAAGTAGGATCAAGACGATAATCTTCAAAATCTAAAGGAGGTGCATCACTCTCATGAGGGAAGTAAGTGTTGAGAAACGTAGAGAAGTCTTCCTCAAATGAGTAATCGTCCAAATTAGGATCGAGTGATGGCGGAGGATCTTCATCATGTGAAGAATCACTCGAAAGAGTATCGGCCTCATCAAAATCATCATAAGTGGGCATCTCGGGATACTCGGAAGTACAATCATCAAAATCATCCGAATCTGAGCTAGAATCATCATCACAAGCATCAAAGATCGGTGGAGAATCGTAAATGGGTGAAGGGTCCAAGTTGGATAGAGAATCATCCACATCATCTTGAAAAAGTGGATTATCAATGCAAGAATCGAATAGAGGATTGTTGTAGACGACAAAATCATCAAGCACATTAATCATATTCACGGATTCTCGTCCAAAGGATTTGCTTGTAAGCTTCCCCATTTTGAACACTTGTGCATCATCCCCGACTCTTAAGATTAACTCACCTTCGGCAACATCAACTAAAGATCGTCCGGTTCTCAAGAATGGCCGACCAAGTATTAAAGGAATACGAGGGTCCATTTCATAATCAACAACGACAAAATCGATCGGGAAAGTAAATGTGCCAACTTTGATGAACACATCTTCGGCAATACCAACGGGGTAAGCGAGAGTGTGATTTGCAAGTTCAAGAGTCATCTTTGTTGGAGTAAGGTCAGGTAATGATAGTGTTTTCCAAACACTTAATGGCATGAGATTTATACTGGCCCCGAGATAAGCTAGGGCAGTAAATTCTTCGGTTTTGTTAAAAATGCAAGGCAACACAAAACGACCGGGATCTCCAAGCTTTTCCGGAAGTTCTTTAAGAATAACTGCAGAGCAAGTTTCATTTAAGCGTGTGTTGGCGAACTTAATCAGCTTCTCCTTCTTGTTAAGCAATTCCTTAAATGCTTTAACAAATTTCGGCATGTGGACAAGTGCTTCAACAAGGCTCATGTTGATGTTCATTTGAGAGAGCATCTTCACATAGCTCGACACTTGACAGTCATTCTTGGTTAGCTCGTTGGTCTTGCCTAATCGAGAAGGATAAGGGATATTGGGTTTGGGTGGTGAAGGTGAAGGTGGTAAAGGTTGAGATGTTGAAGGGTTCTTCTTGGGAACATCGTCATGACGAGGCGGAGACGGTAATGGTGCACTAATACTAGGTGTAGGAGGAGTAGGGATAAATGGTGGTGGAGGAGGTGTAGATGATGGGGGCGAGATCGGTGGTCCTACTATGGTGACTCCACTACGGGTAGAAATAGCACTCACATTTGATCGCGGATTGGTGACAGTGTTTAAAGGTAGAGAACTCGAAGTAGAAGATTGAGCTGCGGGTAAGAAACTAGCAAGCATATTCTTCAAATCATTTGTTTGATTGCTGAAGGAGGATTGGATATTATCACGAAGCTCGGATCTAAGGTCATTTCCTTGCTTGGTAATATCTCCTTTCAGATTGATAATTTGGCTCTGTAGATTCTTGATTTGCTCACCGTGGGTTCTCATGATGGCTTCAACATCGGGGTTAATGGGTGGGGTCTGTTGGGCGGGTGGTTGATAAGGATTAGAAGCTCTTGGTGGGATTTGGTTGCTTCTATTGTAGTTGTTGGCGGGATTTTGGTTTTGAGGAGAAAAACCGGGTGAAAGGTAGTTGTTTGACCGGTAACTCAGCAAATTTCTATCCCCTTAAGGTCGAGCTTGGTAATTTTCCGGTGAATAATTACCATAAGCTGCATACACATTTTCCGGATTTCCTTGAGTCGAAGGACAATCAGTGTATGAGTGAGGACCGCCGCATGTTTCACAAGGATTAGCAACCGCTTTAACTTGTTGTTGTTGGTTTGAAGCGAGAAGCAAGATACTTTTGTTCATTTCGGTCATCATGCGGGTGAATTCGGTCATGTCGGGGCTTGCTGAAGTGGAAGAAACATTGACTCTCAGGTTGTTCCTTGAATAAGTAGAGGAATCCCAGTTTTTGTGGTGAGTAGTCATGTTCTCAACAAGCTCTATACACTCCTCGGGTCTCCTTTTCATAAATGTGCCACCGGCGGCTGCATTAATCGTATCACGATCTCGAAAAGTCAAACCGTTGTAGAAATTATCAATCAAGGTGACGGGAAGCATGTTGTGGTTTGGACAACGATCAATGCATTATATCTTTCCCAAGCATCAAAAAGAGATTCATCGGGGTTTTGCATGAAACCGCTGATTTGATTGCGAAGGCTCGTGACCATGGATGGTGGAAAGTAGCGCGACAAAAAGCGTTGAGTCATGTCATCCAAAGTATGAATAGAATTCTTCGGGATACGATCAAACCATTTCTCGGCGTGGTGTGATAAAGTATGTGGAAAGAGTTGAAGGCGAAGAACATCCATTGTGGCACCAGGCAACTTCATGCTTTGAGTGATTGTAATGAATTTGTCGAGGTATTTGTTGGCATCATCATCAGGCATTCCTCTAAAAGGATTTGTTTGCACTTGCTGAATCATGTGGTGCTTCAATGAAAACTCCGGAGCCGTGATTTGCATCGGCGCAATCGGTCCTCCTCGTCCAAACATGGTAGGTTGACAAAGCTCCTCCATTGTCCGAAGATCGGGCTGTGGAAGAACATTGTTGTTATTATTGTTGAGGTGCGGTGGATTATTGTTGTTGTTATCACCTGCCATACTTAAATCTTCTCGAGTCTCAGGCTCTTAATAATTAGAAGATCTAGTACGCATACACCTACAAAGGCAAAAGAAAACAATACCAAACACAAAGACAATATATATACACAATAAAAATAAAATCTTTTTGGATTTTTGAAATTTTTAATTTTTATGGGTTTTTTTTTGAATTTTTTTTTTGCAAGAAAAATAACGCTTCACAAGTGAACAGATCCCAAAAAGCAACGCGTCTCTCACAGAAAACCGTTAATCTTTACGAAAAGAGCCGGCAGCGGCGCCATTTGATACAAGGCTTTTGACACCCTGTATAAAAATTAAAGTTCGTTGTTGTGGTCTAATCGAATTGATCTGGTTTAACTATGCGACTCAGTCGTTCTTTGGTGGAACAAATAGTTGTGTCGTTGTAGTATTTAAAAATGCGAAGACGTTTAAAGTAAAATGACGTTAAAGTAAATCTAAGTCTAATTTAAAGTAAATGGCAAGTAAGTGTGCAAGTATTTAAAAACGTGACGGAAACTAAAAGGCACTAAAAGTAAATAACGCAAACTTAAATCTAACTAAGGCAAACTTAAAACGCAAGTAAAACTAAAACTTAAACTAAGGCAAGGCTAAAATAAATCTAAGGCAAATAAACTTAAAGTGCGTGTAAGGAAAAGGCGAGAAAAGTAAAGCTTGAAAATTAAAAATTAAAAACAAGAACTAAAAAGAACCTGAAAATAGCTCATTCGGAATAATCCTTCGTTCGGAACAATCACTCATCCGGAATGTCACCTTCGTTCGGAATAATTCTTCTTCGCTCGGAATATTACCAAAATCCTTGATCCGGAACAAATTCTCTATTCGGAATGTGTCGCTTATCCGAAATAAATCTTTCGTTCGGAACTTTTGCTGATTCGAAACCCTTGGTTCGGAACTCAATGGTTCGGAACTTCCTAAGCCAAATCCTTGATTCGGAACCCTTGATTCGGAAGCCTTGGTTCGGAACTTTCTGGTTCGGAACTTCTTGATTCGGAAGCCTTGGTTCGGAACTTTCTGGTTCGGAACTTGCTGATTCGGAACTTTTGAATGTTCCGAATGAAACACTTCTTCACTGGTCCGGAACTCTTCCGAATGAACAAAATGTTGATCCGGAACTTCTTTGGTTCGGAACACTTTGTTCAGAACTTACTGATTCGGAATAAACAAGGATTAAACCTTCATTCTGAATCTTGGGTAGGCTTGGTTCGGAACTTCACCTGGGAATCTCAGTAACAGAAAAAAGCGAAGAACAAGGAAACACAGTATACACGAATCTAATCACAATTTAAACAAATCAAACAAAAGATTAAATCAAACTAATCACAAAGCATCTACTAAACATAAACAAACAATCCAAATCAACAAAACTAACAAAACTAACCAAATTAATCAAAACCCACTTTGATCAAAATAAGAACATGAACATGAACATAAACATAAAAATTAAAGATTAAAGAAAGGTAGAATGAGATCAAACAATAAAGATAAAGAGTAACAAGAATTAAAAGAACACTTACTTGAAATTAAATGGTAATTAAGGTGCAAGACAAGTATTTAAATTTGACAAGTAATTAAATGACAAGGTAATTAAAAGTGGAAGAACTAATTGTCACTATTAGCCAACAAAATGAAATGATTAACTTCCTAATCTATTTATAGGGGAGGATTAAGGAGTGCTTAGGAAGCTTCCTCCCTTCTTTCCTTTCTCCTTAATTGCATGCTTAGTCCTTGTCTTCTTAATCTTTGGTTAATTGCACGATTAGTCCTTAAGCCTTTTAATCTTCTTTAATCTTGGACTTTAATGACTTTTGGCTCGGGATTTCTTTGAACTCGTCTTTTAATTCTTCAATAAATTAGACTTGAGTTCTTCGGCTTTAAGTAAACTTCCGTCTTTCGACTTTTTCTTCGATAAATCTTCAGAATTGGTCTTGGACTTCCGTTCTTTTTGCACTCTTGACTTCTTGACTTCGTCTTTCATCTTTTTCTTCAATAAAAGCCCGTGAATGCCCGTGTTTTCTCCACTTTTCACCTTTTTGTCCTAAATCACAACAAAAACACAAACCACGCATAACTCTGACATAAATGACATAAAATACACGTTTTGGCTCGGTTATTATTGTAATTAAGTGGTAAAAAGGATGGGTGTTTACACACCTATCAGTATTGAAGCCTTCAACCTTCTTAAGGATAAGCTAACTCAAGCACTAATCTTAGTTACCCCTAATTGGGAGCTGCTTTTCGAGTTGATGTGCGATGCTAGCGACTTTGCTATTGGAGCGGTTTTGGGCCAAAGAGTGAATAAACACTTCCAACCAATCCATTACGCTAGCAAGACAATGACAGGGGCTCAATTGCATTACACGACAACTGAAAAAGAGCTTTTAGCTGTTGTCTATGCCTTTGAAAATTTCTGCCCCTATCTTGTCCTTTCTACCACCATCGTGTATACCGATCATTCCGCGTTGAAGTACTTGTTAACTAAACAAGATTCTAAACCAAGACTTCTTCGCTGGGTTTTGCTACTTCAAGAATTTAACATCGAAATTCGTGATAAGAAGGGAGCTGAAAACCTAGCCGCGGATCATCTCAGTAGACTTGAGGATCCTTATCAAGGGGATCATCCGAACAAAGAGACCAATGACTCTTTTCCCCTAGAGACCTTAATGTCTATCAACTCGAATCAAGATGAAACCCCGTGGTTTGTGGACATTGCAAACTACTTGGCGGGTGGAATTCTCATTGACGGGTTAATATCCTAAAAAAAGAAAAAGGTCTTCAAAGATATTAAGACTTACTTTTGGGATGACCCGTATCTCTTCAAACAATGTGCTGATTTGATTATTCGTCGATGTGTTGATGGACCGGCAACGGTACAAATCCTTGACGCTTGCCACAAAGGACCCACCGGTGGTCACTTTGGTCCCAACTTCACCCCCAAAAAAGTGTTTGACTCGGGATTTTATTGGCCCACCATTTATCGTGATGCTCACGAGATGGTTAAACATTGTGATGCTTGCCAAAAACAAGGAAAGGTCACACATAGAGATGAGATGCCCCAAAATTTCATACAAGAATGTGAAATCTTTGATGTTTGGGGTATCGACTTTATGGGGCCATTCCCTTAATCTAAAGGAAACAAATACATCCTTGTAGCCATTGACTACGTTTCTAAATGGGTTGAAGCCAAAGCTTTACCCACTAATGACGCAAGGGTTGTTTGTAACTTTTTGAAATCGCTGTTCGCTAGATTCAGTGTGCCTCGTGCCATTATTAGTGATCGCAGGACTCATTTTTGCAATGATCAATTTGCAAGAGTCATGGCTAAGTATGGTGTAAATCATCACCTTTCCACCGCATACCACCCACAAACTAATGGCCAGGCTAAAATCTCTAACCGAGGATTAAAGCGAATTCTTGAACGAACCATGGGAGAGCATCGTGCCTCATGGGCCGATAAACTTGATGATGCTCTGTGGGCTTTTCGTACCGCTTACAAGACTCCGATTGGTTGTACACCATATCGTCTCGTGTACGGGAAAGCATGCCACCCCCCCCCCCCCCCCCCCCATTGAGTTGGATCACAAGGCTTACTGGGCCTTGAAGTGGGCTAATTTCGATATCAACAAAGCCGGTGACCTACGCAAGATCCAACTCAATGAGCTCAATGAACTCCGGAATGAGGCTTATGAAAATTCTTTGATCTATAAGGAAAAGACTAAGCTCATTCATGACTCCAAGATAAAAAACCGAGAGTTCTAAGTTGGAGACAAAGTTTTACTCTTTAACTCTCGGTTGAAAATCTATTCGGGCAAGCTAAAATCTCGTTGGTCCGGCCCATTCACCATTGCCCAAATTTTTCCATATGGTACTCTCGAGCTCGCTCAACCTAATGGACCTAATTTTAAGGTGAATGGCCAACGAGTGAAGTTGTACTTTGGTGAGGAAATCTCTCATGAGATGATTCCATCCCTCACCACGTTTCCCATGAACTAATTTTGGGTCGAGTCAGGATCGTGACTCGGTTATCAAAAACAAGCGCTCCTCGGGAGGCAACCCGAGTATCTATCCTTTTCCGTTTAACCTCCTACGTGTATGGGGGCCTCTATAGGTTGTTTGTGTTTGTGTGGTGATGTGATTACAGCGATGAATGCACTTTTGGAACCTTTCAAGAACCGCGCTCCCGTGTTATCCAAAATCCGGTTCTATCTCTCAACTATCTTGATTCAATTTTCTTCATACTCACATTTGAAATTGATCACGTTAGTCGTCTCTTCCTTAGCTTGATTTAACCAACGTTCACAATGTCATAAGTGTAGGGGAGACTTTTCCCACATGCTTAAACATTGAGGACAATGTTTATATTAAGTGTAGGGGGGACTTCTATCGAAGTTTTAAGTGGACTTTTCCATTAAAATGCCTTCATTTAACCGGAAAATCATCTTTTTCAGCATTTTTCAAATTTTTAATTAACTTTGGCGATATAGTCGTAATTTTTAAGTTTTTATCGTTGCTTTCATATGTATATATCCCAAAATAAAGTCAAAATAT
Source organism: Glebionis coronaria (assembly GCA_025667525.1). NCBI lineage: Eukaryota > Viridiplantae > Streptophyta > Magnoliopsida > Asterales > Asteraceae > Glebionis > Glebionis coronaria. The sequence continues at coordinate 265,969,828 of CM046875.1, forward strand.
TAATAAAGTGGGGTAGCTAGTTTTGAAGTCTTTGACATATTAGGTCCGTTGCGATTATTTTGACTCAACCCGAATAGACTTATCCAAGTTTATTCTAGAAAGTATCCTTAACCATGTAGACCTTAATTGGTTTATTAGGCTAAGCATCCACGAGTCTCATTACTGGAGATTTTAAATTGTGGAGAACGAGAAATGATAGAGTCAATTATAAGTCGGTATTCTTGCACCAGCACACTTGGTGTGATTATTTGCCTATTCTCCCATCACTTGCTAATAATTTATCTGCAATAAGTAAGGTCTTACGATTTGAAAAGTTACTTAGCTTCTAGCCCAAGATCGTTTAAAAGTTGCTCGGTAATGATAAGAGTTCATAGCCAAGGCATAACTTATGAAGTAGGGCAAGATTGGCGAGTCCGAAAAGGCACTAACAAGGCATGAGGATTCAATCTTATAGCTAAAGATCCAAGGTGATGTGAAAAGCATTATTCCCAAAATCAATATGAAGGATCAAGAGATAGTGGGGCACGTGGGAAGTGAGGTGGCACAATGGTGTTGTGTGATTGGTGGAAAAGAGATAGTGGGGCACGTGGCAATCACTGTTTGGTCTAGGTAAGTTTCAATGTTTGACAGATTATAACCCTTGTCTTCTTTCTTGTGTTCACTTGTAATTTAATCAGCCAAAACTAAAATCCCTTTGTAATGGAAGTTTTGTTTTTCACACATTGGCCACAAAAACTTTTCAAAGGGTTTTCAAAGGACTTGTTTTGTAATATCTTGATATTTGAAGGGCTGATTTTGGTATTTCTTCATTCTTCAAGGTCTCCACTTGTTTCTTTGTCTTCATGGAGGACTAAAAGTGACAAGTCTTCAAATTTGAGGGACCATTCTTGCTAATTCTTCAAAGTTAAGGGTCATTTTTGTAATTTTGACAAACTTTAAGGACCAAACTTGTAATTAAGAGTATACAAGGGTTTAAAGTGTCAATTCTTCAATAATGAAGGACCCTTCTTGTACAATCTTTAATTCTTCAAGGACTTTTCTTAGAAAATCAACTCTAGGGCCCGGTTCATTGTGCGGCTTCGTTTCTCGTGTTCATTTTTGCTTGTTTCTTGTTATCTTTTGCTATTTTCTCAATATCCGTACCTAAAATACACATTGAACAAACACAAGCATATGTTTGTCACTTTTTATGATATTTTAACCATTTTAAGCCCATTATGGACAATGAGACTATGTATAAAAGCAGTCTCATCAAGGTGGTTATCGAGGTAACTACTACGGTAGAATCTCAGGCACATGGCGTGAGTACCCCTAAAACGAAAATCGTACCTCACAACCTCATGAGAACGATAATTCCGTTCCATCAAACGAGAAGAAACCTGAAGAATCGAACTTAGAAAAAACGTTGTTATCTTTCATAGAATCTCAAAAATCAACAAACACGTTCATTAAGAACCAATTCTTCCATCTCAAAGCCAACGTTGAAAGAGGACAAAGACACCACACCACCACTATTAGTGATCTCGAAACCAAGATCGGTCGAATCACCGACCAATAAGCCAATCGACCCAAGTGGTTCGTTGCCAAGCAACAGTCAAACAAACCCAAAACCATCTATGGATAAACTATACCGCCCACCCTCCTCCTGTAATGAACATGTAAATGTTGTATTCACAAGAAGTAGGCTGAGTTATGATACACCACAAAACCCAAACGCCAATGCTCCCACTTTTTCCGATGAAAGTGAAGATGAAGCCGATGAGCCCGAGATGGAAGAAACCGCTCCTCCTTCCAAACAAAAACCAAAACAAACCACACTATTTCCAAAACCAATACCAAAGGCGTATACACCCAAAATTCCATATCCTCAACGCCTACGAAAGGAAAAGATGGAGGCTCGTAATGCGAAATTCCTTAAGATGATCAAAGAAGTTAAGATCAACGTTCCCCTTGTTGATATCTTAATCGGCATGCCCAACTATGGGAAATTTCTCAAAGATCTTGTGAGCAACCATAGTAAGACGGAGCAGATCTCTGCCGCGTTTCTGAATGAAGAATGTTCTATAGCCTTTGAAAGAAAACTTTCACTAAAGCTCGGAGATCCGGGAAGCTTTCTCATACCATGTACTCTATCCAACAATGTTGAATGTCACGCCTTAGCCGATCTAGGCGCGAGTATCAATCTAATGCCATAATCATTATACAAAAATCTTTCAAAAATTATTTTGAAACCTACAAGTATGAGTATACGTTTGGCTAACCACACTTACCAATATCCCATTGGTATATCCGAGAACATGATTGTTCAAGTTGGCAAATTCATATTTCCCACCGAATTCGTAATCCTTGAAATGGAGGAAGACCATCAAGTCCCTCTCATTTTAGGATGACCATTTTTGCACACCGCCGATGCTATCATTCGTGTGAAGAATAAAGAACTCAACCTTGGAGTTGGTGAAGATCGAGTCACATTCTTAGTCGATAAAGCTATGCATCATTCTCATTCTAATGATGACACATGCTTCCGCGTGGATGTTATCGATGAAGTAACGGAAGAAGAGTTAGATGCATTGCTTGATGATAACGCACCATTCCAAACAACTTCGGAAAAGATTAGCGATACCGATCGTGATCGTGAATTCAAAGAATTCATGGCTCTTGATTATGAAGTAACTCTCGAAGAAGAGGAAAACAAACCCTTCGAAGTTTGGCATTTGAAGTCGAACTTTATAGTTCTGAAATCTATTCATGATCCACCGACGAATTGAAACCTCTTCCCGAACATCTCGAGTACGCTTATCTAGAGAAGGATTCACTCCTTTAGGTGGTTATCTACGCATCACTCGAGGAAGATGAGAAGAAACGCCTTTTTTCTATGCTCAAAACCACAAAGAAGCGTTTGCATGGAAAACATCCGATATACCGGGAATTGATTCGCAATTTTGCAAACACAAGATCAATCTTGAAGACGATGCCAAGCCCGTTATTGAGAGGAAACGTAGACTTAAACCAAACATGAAGGAGATTGTAAAACCGAAGTAATCAAACTCCGTAAGCAGGAATCATCTTTGCCATAGAAGATAGTCCTTGGGTTAGTCCTATTCACTGCGTTCCTAAGAAAGGAGGAATGAGTGTTGTGACCAACGAACATAACGAACATGTTCCTACAAGAACCGTTACTGGTTGGCGTGTGTGTATTGATTACCACAAATTAAATGATTCCACACGAAAAGATCATTTTCCTCTACCATTCATGGACCAAATGTTGGAAAGACTAGCGGGGAAAAAATTCTTTTGTTTTCTCGATGGCTTTTCCAGATATTTCCAAATACCTATCGAACCATCCGATCAAGACAAGACCACTTTTATGTGTCCTTTTGGAAAGTCACTTATAGGCGTATGCCTTTTGGTCTTTGCAATGCACCTGCGACTTTTCAAAGGTGTATGAACGCGATCATTCAAGACATGATCGAAGTATCCATGGAAGTTTTCATGGATGATTTCTCAGTCCTCGGAAACTCATTCGAGTCTTGCCTTTTTAATCTAGAGCACATACTCATCCGATGCAAACAAGCTCATCTCGTGCTCAATTGGGAGACATGTCACTTTATGGTGACTGAAGGAATTGTTCTTGGACACAAAGGCTCCAGAGCCGGATTGGAAGTAGACAAGGCCAAGATCGAAGTGATATCCAAATTACCACCGCCCACTAATGTTAAAGCCGTTAGAAGTTTTCTAGGTCATACGATATTCTACCGCCGATTCATAAAAGACTTTTCCAAAATCGTTAGACCGATGACCAAACTCCTTGAAACAGATATAGTCTTTGATTTTTACAAAGAATGCACAAAGGCATTTGAAAAGCTTAAAGACAAGATAACGAATGCACCGATCATGGTTTCACCGGATTGGTCGCGACCGTTTCAACTTATGTGTGATACAAGCGATTTCGTTGTAGGAGCCGTATTAGGAAAACGCGAAAGAAAACATTTCCGTCCTATACATTTTGCGAGCAAAACTCTAAATAGCGTGCAACTCAACTACACGATGATCGAGAAAGAACTACTTGCCGTAGTTTATGCTTTTGAAAAATTTCTATCCTATCTCGTGTTGTCGAAAACGATTGTATTCACTAATCATTCCGCAATGAAATACCTATTATCTAAACAAGATGCTAAGCCGCGTCTTATTAGATGGATTTTACTACTCCAAGAATTTGACATCGAAATTCAAAATAAGAAAGGAACTGAAAACGTCGCAGCCGATCATTTTTCGCGACATGAAAATCCAAACATGGAAGAGTTAAGGGATGAAGATATTGATGACCATTTTCCCGACGAAACTCTTATGCAAATCTCTACGGACGGATCTCCGTGGTTTGTAGATTTTGCAAATTACCTCGTTGGAAGAATTCTAAGAAAAGGATTAACCTATCACCAACGATGTAAATTCTTTTCCGACCTCAAAAACTATTTCTGGGAAGATCCCTACCTTTTCAAGGTATTCCCCGATGGCATGATTAAGATATGTGTTTATGGTGCGGAAACAAGAAAGATCCTTGATGAATGTCATCATGGCCCTACTGAGGGACATTATGGTCCTTCCACCACCGCGAAAAAAGTGTTTGATGTTGGTTTCTACTGGCCAACAATTTTTAAAGAGGCCTATACTCTAGTCGAAAATTGTGATGCTTGCCAACGTACTGGTAACCTCTCACGAAGAGATGAGTTGCCTCAAAACAGCATCAAAGTTAGCGAAATATTTGACGTATGGGGAATTGATTTCATGGGACCCTTTCCCAAATCCCATAAGTTCAAATATATCTTAGTCGCTATTGATCACGTGTCCAAATGGGCCGAAGCCGAAGCTTTACCCACGAACGATTCACAAGCCGTAATCAATTTTTTGAAAAAGCTTTTCTCTCGTTATGGAATGCTGAAAGCTTTAATTAGCGATCGAGGTTCCCATTTTTGTAACAAATAAATGGAGAAAATCTTAAAGCGATATGGTGTCACCCATCGCTTTGCCACCACATATCATCCACAAAAGAGTAGACAAGTTGAGAATACCAACAGAGCCATAAAACGAATACTGAAAAAAACAGTTAAGGACAATCCTTCCATTTCGTCAAGGAAACTTGACGACGCTCTGTGGGCATTTGATGAGACTGTAATTATACATAGTCTCATCGTCCAAATCGGGCTTAAAACGCTTAAAATATCGTCAAAATACCCAAATATATGCTTGTGTTTGTTCATTGTGTATTTTAGGTACGGATATCTAGAATTCACCAAAAGATCACAAGAATGAAGAAAAAACGAACACGGGAAACGAAGCCGCACAAAGAACCCGACCCGAATCATGATTTTCCATTCAAGTCCTTGAAGTTTGAAGATTTGTCAATATTGGTCCCTCAAGAATTGAATACTTGTCATTTTATACCCCTGTAAATCCTCAAAATTACTTGTGGGTCCTTAAAATATCAAGTATTTATAACTTTATTCCTTGGAGTATGAAGAAATTACAAGAGAGGTCCTTATACAAAGTTTACAAAACCCTTGTGCCATATTTGACAACTGGCCCAAACATTTAACAAAGGAAAAAGGTTATTTGGGCTGTTTTATACAAAGTGAAGAAAATGGGGTAGATGAGGGACTCATTCTGCCAGACACTCAAACTCCTCCTAGCCAACCAACCCTCCACGTCACCTTCCTCCACCAATCACTTCTCTCCTCTTCGCCACATCACTCTCCACCCACCTTAATCACTGATTTAATAAATCAGTTAAAATTTTCCCCCCTAAACACCTTTTTAAAACCCAATTAACCCCAAAATAGATTAAACACCCACCCATAGACCCTAAATACCCAGGTCGGATTAACATTAAAACAAAGGGGTTCTTGGTTTAACTTTCCAGAACCTTGATTAACTACTCCCTTAATCCAACCAAGTCACAAAACATTCCCATTTGACCTCAATGGGGCCCCCCGTCCTTCCCCTGCTACAAAAGTTCAAGAGATGAACGATTTGATCTAATTGCTTGAAGACTACGCACTTTTGAACGTCCTAGATCACTTTAGCAAGGCTGGAAACTCTACAAAACAACAAAATTACCCACATGGCTTGGCAGATTCATGGAAGACCAAATTCAAATTATTTTGACTTGAGGGCATTTCTGGAAGTTTGATTGTTAGGGTTTACTTTTTCACTTTGTTTTCTAGAATCTTCATCATGTAGTATAAATGTGAGACGCATGTGTCTCACATTGCTTGTTCCAGTTTTTGTAAACATTTTATTTAAGTAATGAAAATGAACTTTTAATTTGTTCAAAGCTGAGTTCCATTTAGTTTACTTGTTTAATATAGACATTTTACTGTCTTCAAAAATTAGTGTAAGTTTCATAAGTGATGTTTCAAATTTCCAGTTAAATAGGTTTGGTTCAAGAGGTTCTTTCCAAAACGTTTTTTTTTACTGTTTGAAATCCACACACACAATGAAGTGATAGTGGATTTGTGTGTGTGATTTCAAATCTGTTTTGTTGATTGTTATAGTTTCAAAGGTTTCAAACATTGGTTCCAAAAGGATTGAAGAAAAACAGTTTTATCATATTTTTTTACTCACCTCTTACTACTTGAGCAGTTTTACCCATAAGCCTTGACAAGCTTATTGGTTTAGCTGTTCAAGCTTGTATTTTTTCCCTTTTCTTGTTGTGTGTGTAGGTATCAAGGAAGCATCAAACAAGGCCAATTATTTCCATTTCATTTGTTGCTAGAAGACATTGTTCTCCCTTGGGTCCACTTGGATTCCTAACAACAGGGATTCTCTACTATCTCACAAGCTCACAAAAAGCTAAAACACCCTCTTTTGGAAGGCATTCAGCCAAGGTTAGGGCTTGAACCCCATTAGTCAAGTTTCTGAGTTTTTTGGTGTGATTTGTTTGAATTAGTGTGAATCTGCCTTGTTGTGTTTATTGATTGTTTGTTTTTGATTATTTATGCTTATCATGCATTTTAGAAGCAATTAGAATCAGTTTAAGCCCATTTGAGAAGCTATTGGTTTGTTAATTTTTAGTTTTCTGATTTAAAGGGTGTTTGGGATAAGGTTTTAAACTTATTGTTTGACAAGCTTTTGGTGTAAGATCTGTCCTAACTCACTCCATTAGATAGTACTAGGGTGCTTTGTTATCTTATTTTCAGTTTGGTATGTTAAAAACAAGAGTTGCATGCTAAATATTTGGTATGTAGCTAAAAAATCAGCAAATCAATTTTTCTGCCTGTATTTGTAGAATTTTGCTCACCAATTTTGTAAAGCTGTTAGATATTAGGTCAGTCTAGGGTTTTAGATCAACTGTGTGTGATTTGGTAAACTTGTATGCAAGATTTGATCATTTGAAATTCGTTTTTGTGCATGTAAACAAGTCTACTGTTCACCAGACCCTAATATAGCATAACAATGACTTATTTGTGGACTTTTTGTGTGATTTTTGTTCTTGAGTTGTGTGTTTTACATTTTTCATAGACTCCCTACACTCCACTGAGTGTAGGGGTGCCAATCATTGTCCACAAAACAAAGCAACAAGCAAGTTACACGTCATTTAGTGCCCAGACCTTGATTTTGCACTAGCAGTGGGAACAAAATTACCCCTGCTAGTGTATTGGTTGGTACTGCCAAGCTAGCAGACAAAAGTGGCAAAGTGTCACTTTCAGTAATCTTAATTTTTTGTCTTTTGTGACCAAAAATAGGAATTAGGTCCTGAAACCAGTTTTGTTATTTTTCTTATTTACTTTGTGATTTTTCAGTTTAATTAATTTTTATGTTATTGTTCATTTGGTATTTTTTTAGATTAAATAGCTATTTTAATTAACTTTTTAATATTCTGTTGTTGTCTTTTAGTGTGAAAAGTTTATATTTTTCAGTTTTAAAATTTTTCTTAGATTTAGAAAAATAGATTAAGATTTTTAGTTTAAAAATATTTTACTGTTCACTTTTTTAAATTAATTTTTATAATTAATTTAGCTTAATTAGGGTTTTAATTTAAATCAATTTTGTCTTTTAGTGAAAAATTTTACATTTTTCAAACTTTTTCATTTTTCTACTGTTCCTTAGTATAATTTAGGATTTTTAAAACTCTCAAATCATTTTTAGTATTATTTTATTATTTTTTATGATTATTTTAGTTTAAAAATAGTTTTTAGTGATTTAAAAATAGAAAAATAGTTTTGAAAATTTAGGAAAAATACTTTTTAGTCTTTAAATAATATAAGTGATTTATTAGTTCAATAAAATAATGCTTTGGACATTTTGTTAATTATATTTAATTTTAGGTCTTTAATTAGCATTTAAAAATGAATATTTAATTGATAAAAGGTTTTAAAATATTTTTGTTGGATTTTTATTCTTATTTATATTATTTAAGACTTAGTTTAAACTTTTAATTAATTTTTGGATTTAGTTTTTAATTTCGTCGCGTTTTACGTAATTACGTCATCGTTTTACGTCAACGTCGTAGCGTAATCGTAGTCGCTCTTTACTTTTTCTCTCTTTAAACCAAAAAACGTCACTAATCCAAAATTGATTTTATATATTGGCACATTAATCCACACACCTCCTTCGAGAACGAACCCGCATTTATTCGGTTTTACATTTTTTCTAAAACGTAACGCTTAATACTTGCCGCTCATACGCGTTTTTCCTAAAACGTGTACGATTTACCTACATCAATTTTTGGCGCCGCTTCCGGGGAGGTGTTTTTAGTGTTGCCATTATTACTATCGTGTTTGTGTGAGTAGTGCGTTTTTGCTTTTCAATTTTTGGAAAGCGTACATATCGTACATACTCATTTTTGTTATTTTTCATTAATATATTATAGTATCCAAATAAATCGTGTTTAATTTTCCTAAATTAAACACACAACAATCTTTTACTATATTGTAGATATCCATTATCATTTTCGTTTTTCTTGTGAATATATTACTATATTGTACTTACGTAGAACAATAAATATACAAGTACTCCAAAAGCGTGAAAACGCAACCTTGATTCGGGATTTCATCACTCGATCATTGTATTCGAATCTAAAGCAAAAGTTTAAAGGCAAAATAGATAAATACTTTCGTGAGGCTTAATTTCAATTAACACAAACTATAAAGTGGGTATAAGGCGGTTGTATTTCACGACCTAAGGGAAAAAGGGTCTTAAGTGCTTAGCGTCGCCTCGTTTCCCCCGCTTGCTTGTGCATGTTTTGAGAAAGAGGGCTAATCGAGGGTTTGCCGCCCAAGTATTATCTACGTATATTATATTTGCTTGTTTTCAAGATTAAACCCTCTTGAACGTTTTGGTGTTCCACCAACGTTCTAAAGTCATCGAAGGCGTTCGCTCCACGTGATCGTTTTCATTCCTTGAGGCTCCTTTAATCGAGAAGATCGATTCGAGGAGAGATTTGTAGATTTGAGTCTACGTAATACAACCAAAATCCAAAAAAAATTAAAAACAATAAAAAACAATCAAAAACAAAAAAAATAGAAAAATTGAAAAACCACAAAAAGAATCCTCTTTGCTACCACCAATTCTACGCTTAGTGCATGCGCACTCGATCGAAGGATTATTCTAATTCTATCGAAGCTTCGAATCGACGCAGTCGTAATCGAAGGAATCGACGACGTAGACGAGAATTAGAAACCGACGTTCCTAATATCGTTGTTGAAGAAACCGTAGAGGAGATGGCCAACAATCGTTCAATGATGGAATTGCTCCAAGCGCCCACTGAGGGTTATGGAGACGCGATCATAATTCCCGCTATCGAAGCGGAGAATTTTGAGATTAAGAGCGGAATGCTTTCGTTGATCCAAGCTATGAAATTTCGAGGTCGTAAAGCCGATAATCCTCACGACTATATTCGAAATTTTGATCGTCTTTTAGCCACGAGCAAGTTTAAGAATGTCGACACCGATGTCGTCAAGCTTATGCTTTTTCCGTACTCGCTCGATGGTGCCGCCAAGGATTGGTACGAGAAAGAGCCACCTAATTCTATAACTACGTGGAAGGATCTCGTTTCCAAGTTCGTTAATTAGTTTTTCTCACCGTCTAAGACAACGTTTTTCAAAAATGAAATTACGAAATTTGAGCAAAAACCGAATGAATCTTTTAGAGATGCGTGGGATCGTTTTAAGGAATTGCTTAGGCAATGTCCTCACCATGGTTTTTCCGAGTTGCACCAAGTCGATACGTTTTACAACGGTCTTAATTTTCAAGAACAACATTCGTTGAATTCCGCCGCCGGTGGCAACTTTTTGTGTAAGACTCCGAAAGATGCATTGATAATTATCGAAAACCGATCCAAGGTTTACCAACTCCGCAACGCACCGAGTGTTGCCAATGTCGCCAATGTTAGTAGTTCTAATCGCGACATTGAGAGAGTTGATGCGAAAGTCGACAAGTTGGCGAATGTGTTTACGTCTTTTCTTGTTGAGATGCAAAAGAAAGACGCTCCCGCTACGGTGAAAGCGGTTGAGGTTTCGTGTACGTTTTGTGGTAGACCTCATAATTATTACGAGTGTGCGGCTACGGATGGCCAAACGTCGAATGTGAGTGCGTTAAATGGAAACAACAGTTTTCAAAATCAAAATAACGCGGGTCCATCACAACAAGGAAATTATAACCAAGGCAACAATTTTCAAAATCGTAACAATTTTCAAGGAAATAATCAACAAGGAAATTTTTCGAATCAACGAGGTTATAATCAAGGTCGTAATTTGAATTGGCAAAATCGAGACAATAATCAAAACTCGAATTTTTCAAACAACAACAATCATGGAAACAATTTTTCAAGTGGGAATCAAAACAATTTTCAAAGAAGTAATCAAAACCAAGGGAACTTTAATTCAAATCAAAATAGTTCGTCAAACGATTTTCAAAATTACATGAAAACGAATGAGGCTAATATGAGAAGATTAGAGGGAGAAATTGGTACTTTGAAAAACGATTTTTCTAATACTTTGAAATTGCAAAACAAGAAGATTGAGCAAGGACAAATTGACATTAAAAAGATGTTTTCGGCCATAATGAACAAATCCTCGGGTGCTTCATCGAGTTCGTTACCTAGTGACACCATTGCAAATCCGAAGGAACAATGTAAAGCCGCCTCGTCTCGTGAGAAAGGTCGTGTGATTACCCCTAACCTTGAAGGATTTCGAGTTGTTCCTTCTTCTCAACCCTCGACTTCTAAGACGTCTTATTGTTCTAAAGTCGATGGGGTGAACGTGGCGACCAAGGAAAAGAGTGCACACCCTCGTGTACCTCAAATTCCATCCACGGTTCAAAAAGAGAGTTTTATCGACCTTACCAAAGTAACCCTTGAAGAAACTTGTGCTTCAATCCTTCTTAAAAAACCTAAAAGGCGTATTCCGAGAAAGGAAGAGGATCCGGGCCAATTTCTATTACCTTGTGATTTTTCCGAGATTGAGGGATGTTTAGCCCTTGCCGATTTAGGTGCTAGCATCAATCTTATGCCTCATTCTCTATGGAAGTTGATGAGATTGCCTTCACTTACCCCCACGAACATGACAATCGAGCTTGCAAATTGTACTCCACTTATACCAATTGGAATAGCCGAGGATGTCTATGTTAGGATTGGAAAGTTTGTTTTTCCCGCGGATTTCGTTATATCTGATTACGAGTGTGACCCTAAATGTCCCATTATTTTAGGCCGACCATTCTTATCGATGGCTCGAACCGTAATCGACGTTCACGAGGGGAGACTTACTATGAGATATGGGGATGACAAAATGGACTTTTTCGCTAGAAAATCCCAAGTGTTTAATGACAATGAAAAAACCGAGGTTTCAAAACCTAATGATTCAAATCCTAATGATTTCAAAATGTTCACTTTAGCTGAAAGAATGAGGCTTATTGCATGTTTTGAAAGAATTAAGAAAAACGGTTTTAAAGATGATGATTTTAATGATAAAGAGTACGTGTACCTAATTCAAAAGGGTATGTGTAAATTTATGGACGAAAACTCACTTTGGGATGTTTTTAGCGAAACAAGTGAAACACCAATTTCGAAGGGCGACGTTAGTGCCATCACGACAATGACCAAAATGGGCTCGTCTTCACCACCTTCGAAGGACCACGTCTTTGAGGCTTCAACTTCTAACTCCATCGAAGTGCCTCCTTTTCCTAGCCCAACACCCGTTGAGGCTAAAGGGTTTATCGACATCGATCCTCTCGTCTTAGAAAAGTCACCTAAGCATAGTCATTCGACTTGTAAGACCATGGTTGTGAGTGCTCACATCGACTCTTTCTTTGACGATGACGATGGCGATTTTGCCGAGATTGATCACGTACTTCGAAATCCAGATGCTATTTTTGATTCTCCTAAAAAGAAACATGTGAAGTACGATGATTATGAGTTTGATCCCGAGATCGAGGAAATCATTGAACGAGAGCTAGCTCTTATGCCTTCACTTCCACCTACGAGTGAGGTCGATCTTTCCAAAATCGAGGATGAACTTAATGAGTTGGAACGTCTTATTTTCGATGACGAGCCAACTCATGTGACCACCAAAAATCCAATTCTCGAGGAGTTACCTAATCAATACTCCTCAAATGAGAATTACGTTTACCACATTCGTGAGGATTTAACTTATCAACAATCCCCACAAAAGAATGATGGTTTCGTGCTTGATCGTGATCTTTTCGAGAGAGTTTCTAAAATACTCAAGAGGGGAATGAAAAACCTTGGTTTGACAAGCCTATCTTTGATGAAGAAATCGACGAGATCGACGTTCATGAGGATGACGAGTATGTAGACCCCGAATGGGTGGTGTTCTTTATTGATCGACGTTTTGAGAACTTATATAATCCACCACCCCCTAACCACGACTTAAATGTGAGGATTTTTAGCGCGACTAATATTGAATTTGACACGCCAAATATTTTCGACATTATCAAATCGGGTTTTCATAAAGAGGTTTTAAACGATGAAAAAGGAAAAGATTTTAAAAATGTTTTAAAAGATTTTTCTACATGTTTAACTCCGTCATCACATCGTTTTATGAGTGCTACCACCTCGTCTACTCCTTTTGACGACGATTGGTGTGGATCTAGTGTGCGGGAAGCCCCATATGTTTCCTCACATTTCTCCACCGAGGACGAGATTTATGATCCTAGAATTGCTTGTAAAGGGAAATCTCGGTCTTCCACCGATGCAATAAATGGAAATCTTGTCTATTTGCTTGGTGTGAGTCTACCTCGAGTAGCTCATAAGTTTGACTTACCCATTGCCCCACCTTTCTACTTCTCATCTATTTTCTTTTACCCCATTGGGATTCATGTTGGAGTGGCGTTGTTTCGTCTTTCATACGAAAACGAAGACGCTATCTTTGACCCCGGTATACGTATATCGGGTATTTAAAGTACTCCACGTACTTTTGGGCCTTAATTATCATGTAAGCCCCACCAAAAATGACCATACCTAGATTATCCCTAAATGATCACATTTATGGGGATTCGAGTCGAGCTTTTGACTCGGTTATCAAAAAAGGTACCTCGTGGGGGATTCTCATGCTTATCCTTGTACATATTATCGCTTTCTTAGTTTAATGTAACGAGGGGACTTGTGCTCCTCCAACCTTTGTTTCGTGGTTGTTTGTGATTGTGATTTATTAGGATCATCGTCATCATTGAAGCCTCTCGTGTTCATTTTACGGATCACTCGAGCTTCGATCGTTGCCTTTGGAGATTCCGATATCCCATGATATCCTTTTATGTTTTACGTTTATCTTATTAGCATAATTCATAAACGGCTTTTAGATTATTCGTTTTACCCTTTCCATGCTCGAGATTAAGCATTCGACTTCGTCTCTAGTATAGGGGTGTTTTTACCCCTAGACTCGAAACATTGAGGACAATGTTTAGTTTTAGTATGGGGGTGAGTAGATACTTCACCTTGCTTACGTCAACACGCAATCCAATATTCATCTTTTTGTTATCATACGGCTAAAAATGGCCAAAAATTTAAAATGTTTTCTAGTTTTTCATAAGTGTTTAAGACACGAATGTTGGTTTTCCGATGGTGAGAATAAGAGTAATTTTTGACTCGACCGTGCGTGTTGAGCACTTAGCTTCGATTCCTTAACTTTTAAGGCTAAGTCTCTTAAATGAGGACGAGAAATGATAGAGTTATTTATAAGTCTCGTAATCTTTCACGATCTCATGTGTAGTAATTATTAGCTTATTCTCCCCACGCTTTTCTATAATAAATTGTTAATAAATATTGATTTAGCGGTTTAGTCACTATTGTTGGTTTCTAATTTGTTTTAGTAGCTTCCATGTAATTAAATTGGGAAAACATTAAGGTATCGCCAGCGTCACGGTTTTGAAGTATTGGCACCCGAATAATCGAAAGCTTCACCTAATAATAAGATTTCAAGTGCTCACCTAAATTAAGCAAAAATTTGAAGCTCACAAGGCCGAAAAATCTATGCCCAAGTTGAAAGTGAATCCAGCCTTAATCTTCGAAGCTTTATAGATCCAAAATTCGCTTTAGCGTGAGGATATACGTCTTTGGCTAATAAAACCACCGATGAGGCGGATAATAAAATGCAAGGCAAGACCGAAGTCATAATAAAAGCTCCATCGCGGAGTTGAATAAAAGATGGAGGTAAACCGAAGATAATAAGGCCCTTCCGTTAGGGGGCGTATAAAAGTCTTGGTAATAATTCTCATGTTCAAAACCGTTATAAAACCGTGTTTATCGATCCTTCTTGTTGACTTAATTTTTTGACATCGTTGTCTATTAGGATGAATTATTAATTTAATGATTTTGGTTATACCGTTAAGACTCTATTTTTAGACTTAATCTCTATTCACACATAAGTCAATGATGTATCCTCGTGATCATTAAGACACAATAAAATATAAGAGATACCAAGTAGGAATAAGGGAGTTTAGGTTCGTAATTAACACTCATGAGATATGTTCGTGTTGCTAACTTATAATAACAATGATCTCGTTACACGCTTAGCATAGAATTAGGTGAAAATCGAGGACGACGAAATTATTTCTAACGAAGCATTCACGTGTTCTTGTTCTATGATCCTAAAAGTCACTTAATCGTGATGAAAACAATACATTATGTCTAAAACACGTGTAGTAGCTTATTTAAATTTATGTCTTCAATAAATGTCATCATAAAATGATATTTGGAAGTGCTAAGATACTTAATTCTAGCATTGCATGGGGACACGGCAATGGTTTAGTATGGGAGAGTGATGAGACTGTAATTATACATAGTCTCATCGTCTAAATCGGGCTTAAAACGCTTAAAATATCGTCAAAATACCCAAATATATGCTTGTGTTTGTTCATTGTGTATTTTAGGTACGGATATCGTGAATTCACCAAAAGATCACAAGAATGAAGCAAAAACGAACACGGGAAACGAAGCCGCACAAAGAACCGGACCCGAATCATGATTTTCCATTCAAGTCCTTGAAGTTTGAAGATTTGTCAATATTGGTCCCTCAAGAATTGCAGACTAGTCATTTTATACCCATGTAAATCCTCAAAATTACTTGTGGGTCCCTAAATATCAAGTATTTACAAGTTTATTCCTTGGAGTATGAAGAAATTATAAGAGAGGTCCTTATACCAAGTTTACAAAACCCTTGTGCCATATTTGACAACTGGCCCAAACATTTAACAAAGGAAAAAGGTTATTTGGGCTGTTTTATACAAAGTGAAGAAAATGGGGTAGATGAGGGACTCATTCTGCCAGACACTCAAACTCCTCCTAGCCAACCAACCCTCCACGTCACCTTCCTCCACCAATCACTTCTCTCATCTTCGCCACATCACTCTCCACCCACCTTAATCACTGATTTAATAAATCAGTTAAAACTTTCCCCCCTAAACACCTTTTTAAAACCCAATTAACCCCAAAATAGATTAAGCACCCACCCATAAACCCTAAATACCCAGGTCGGATTAACATTAAAACAAAGGGGTTCTTGGTTTAGCTTTCCAGAACCTTGATTAACTACTCCCTTAATCCAACCCAGCTCACAAAACATTCCCATGTGACCTCAATGGGCCCCCCCGTCCTTCCCCTCCTACAAAAGTCCAAGAGATGAATGATTTGATCTAATTGCTTGAAGACTACGCACTTTTGAACGTCCTAGATCACTTTAGCAAGGCTGGCAACTCCACAAAACAACAAAAGTACCCACATGGCTTGGCAGATTCATGGAAGACCAAATTCAAATTATTTTTGACTTGAGGTCATTTCTGGAAGTTTGATTGTTAGGGTTTACTTTTTCACTTTGTTTTCTAGAATCTTCATCATGTCGTATAAATGTGAGTCGCCTGTGTCTCACATTACTTGTTCTAGTTTTTGTAAACATTTTATTTAAGTAATGAAAATGAACTTTTAATTTGTTCAAAGCTGAGTTCCATTTAGTTTACTTGTTTAATATAGACATTTTACTGTTTTCAAAAATTAGTGTAAGTTTCATAAGTGATGTTTCAAACTTCCAGTTAAATTGGTTTGGTTCAAGAGGTTCTTTCCAAAACGTTTTTTTTACTGTTTGAATTCCACACACACAATGAAGTGATAGTAGATTTGTGTGTGTGATTTCAAATCTATTTTGTTGATTGTTATAGTTTCAAAGGTTTCAAACATTGGTTCCAAAAGGATTGAAGAAAAATAGTTTTATCATATTTTTTTACTCACCTCTTACTGCTTGAGCAGTTTTACCCATAAGCCTTGACAAGATTATTGGTTTAGCTGTTCAAGCTTGTATTTGTTCCCTTTTCTTGTTGTGTGTGCAGGTATCAAGGAAGCATCAAACAAGACCAATTATTTCCATTTCATTTGTTGCTAGAAGACATTGTCCTCCCTTGGGTCCACTTGGATTCCTAACAACAGGGATTCTCTACTATCTCACAAGCTCACAAAAAGCTAAAACACCCTCTTTTGGAAGGCATTCAGCCATGGTTAGGGCTTGAACCCCATTAGTCAAGTTTCTGAGTTTTTTGGTGTGATTCGTTTGAATTAGTGTGAATCTGCCTTGTTGTGTTTATTGATTGTTTGTTTTTGATTATTATGCTTATCATGCATTTTAGAAGCAATTAGAATCAGTTTAAGCCCATTTGAGAAGCTATTGGTTTGTTAATTTTTAGTTTTCTGATTTAATGGGGTGTTTGGGATAAGGTTTTAAACTTATTGTTTGACAAGCTTTTGGTGTAAGATCTGTCCTAAGTCACTCCATTAGATAGTACTAGGGTGCTTTGGTATCTTATTTTCAGTTTGGTATGTTAAAACAAGAGTTGCATGCTAAATATTTGGTAAGTAGATAAAAAATCAGCAAATCAATTTTTCTGCCTATTTTTGTAGAATTTTGCTCACCAATTTTGTAAAGCTGTTAGATATTAGGTCAGTCTAGGGTTTTAGATCAGTTGTGTGTGATTTGGTAAACTTGTATGCAAGATTTAATCATTTGAAATTCGTTTTTGTGCATCTAAACAAGTCCATTGTTCACCAGACCCGAATATAGCATAACAGTGACTTATTTGTGGACTTTTTGTGTGATTTTTGTTCTTGAGTTGTGTGTTTTACATTTTTCATAAACTCCATACACTCCACTGAGTGTAGGGGTGCCAATCATTGTCCACAAAACAAAGCAACAAGCAAGTTACACGTCATTTAGCGCCCAGACCTTGATTTTGCACTAGCAGTGGGAACAAAATTACCCCTGCTAGTGTATTGGTTGGTACTGCCAAGCTAGCAGACAAAAGTGGCAAAGTGTCACTTTCAGTAATCTTAATTTTTTTGTCTTTTGTGACCAAAAATAGGAATTAGGTCCTGAAACCAATTTTGTTATTTTTCTTATTAATTTGTGATTTTTCAGTTTAATTAATTTTTATGTTACTGTTCATTTGGTATTTTTTAGATTATATAGCTATTTAATTTAACTTTTTATTATTCTGTTTTTGTCTTTTAGTGTGAAAAGTTTATATTTTTCAGTTTTAAAATTTTTCTTAGATTTAGAAAAATAGATTAAGATTTTTAGTTTAAAAATATTTTACTGTTCACTTTTTTTTAATTAATTTTTATAATTAATTTAGCTTAATTAGGGTTTTAATTTAAATCAGTTTTGTCTTTTAGTGAAAAATTTTACATTTTTCAAACTTTTTCATTTTTATACTGTTCCTTAGTATAATTAAGGATTTTTAAAACTCTCAAATCATTTTTAGCATTATTTTATTATTTTTTATGATTATTTTAGTTTAAAAATAGTTTTTAGTGATTTAAAAATAGAAAAATAGTTTTGAAAATTTAGGAAAAATACTTTTTAGTCTTTAAATAATATAAGTGATTTATTAGTTCAATAAATAATATTTTGGACATTTTGTTAATTATATCTAATTTTAGGGCTTTAATTAGCATTTAAAATTGAATATTTAATTGATAAAAGGTTTTAAAATATTTTTGTTGGATTTTTATTCTTATTTATATTATTGAAGACTTAGTTTAAACTTTTAATTAATTTTTGGGTTTAATTTTTAATTTCGTCGCGTTTTACGTAATTACGTAATCGTTTTACGTCAACGTCGTAGCGTAATCGTAGTCGTAGCTCGTCTTTACTTTTTCTCTCTTTAAACCAAAAAACGTCACTAATCCAAACTTGATTTTATATATTGGCACATTAATCCACACACCTCCTTCGAGAACGAACCCGCATTTATTCGGTTTTACGTTTTTCCTAAAACGTAACGCTTAATACTTGCCGCTCATACGCGTTTTTCCTAAAACGTGTACGATTCACCTACATCAGCATTCTGAACAGCTTATAACACACCAATTGGCACAACACTTTATCGTTTATTGTACAATAAAACATGTCACTTGCCCTTTGAAATTGAGCACCGTGCTTATTGGGCATTGATAAGTGTGAAAACACTCATCAATTATGATCCAAAAACCACTCAAAACACAGTCAAATACATTATATTTAACTGAAAAATATCAGAATTACGTGGGTATTTGTGTTTCATGTGTTTTCAGGTAAAAAGATGCATTTTTTAGCAAACACGAGTTTTCTAGGATTTATTTGACGAAAAGACGAAGAAAAAGACGAAAGAGCTTTCAAGGACCTTACTTGCCGTTATTCACCAAGATCGAGGGCTTAAGTTATACTTTAAATAAAACAAAGGATGAAATGGAGATTTTTTAAAAGATTTTAAACACATTTGACAAAAACAATAAAGTGAAGGATCAAATAGAAACAATGGGAAAAGTTTATTATTAAACTTGGTCAAGGGAAGGTCAAACACATAACACAGTCAACACACACGTCTTTCTCCTTTCATCCCCGAGAAGAGAGAGAAAGAAACAAACGTCCTATATCTTTTCCACCACCGAAACCTGCAAATAAATTTTCAAGGATGATTCACGAGGATTCATACGAAACTCAAAATAGCAAAAACACTCCTTATCATTTCCTCTACATGAAGGTACCATTTAATTGGATCAAGATGAAGAAACGAAGAAACCCCCAATTTGAAGAATGAAGAACGAAGTCATCAAACCTCGTATTTTACACGTGGCATCAAGATATTAGAAGCAACACGTCACACCATCACTCTTCGGTGCCTATAAATACAAGATGAAGACCTTCATTTTCAGTCGGCTAGCTTAGGAGTAGAATTCACATAGTTAGGTTTAGGAGTAGCATTAGTTAGTTAGAATTTCACACAATGTCAAAGGTAGTTAGTTAATTCTGTTAGAGAATTCAGTATTCAGTTGTAACATTGTTCCTTGCTTTTTCATTAATGAAAGTTCTTAATTCTTCTTTCTTTATAATTGAGCTAATACTCTGTTGTCGATTTTCATATAATTCTGAATTAGTTGTTTTTATAGTTTCAATTTCAGTTAGTTTGTTATAACAAACCCAGCCATTGATGTTCTTCAATTCTTTTCTTTTAAATGTTTCAAAAGCTTACTATTCATTCTCTTTCTCAGTAGTTTAACGGATTACGTTTTTCTGTTATAGTTGTTAAATGTAGCTTCAAATTCTGTTCATAGTTTGTTTTTGACTTCATAGTTTTGAAGACTTTCTTTAGTGGCCAAGATTGTTGATCATTCAGTTTAGATAGGATAGATATAATAGGATCTTGTGTTTAGGCAATTCAATGAAATTCTATGATTGAGTAGTTCAGACATTGGTGTTTGGATAAGCTTAATAGCGTAACTGTTTCAATTTGTATTAAGTTCTGCTGGTGTTTGGTTTTGCTTTTTAATTCAAGCTGGTAATGTAGATAGCAGATCATCTGGTAGTCTGTTTTAGTTCAATTCTGCAGGTTAACGAGTTGCTGTTCTTCAATATCATCGATTATTATATTCAGCAGATGTGTTCGATTTAGAATTCTATTTTAGCAGTAGCAGATAGCTAAGCCAGGTCAGCGTCGTGCTTCTTCAACAACGGGCAGGCCTGGATGTGCAGATCAAGCGCTTTAATTTTATGCATTTAGATCGTAGAATAGTTTGTGTAATCTGCTTATTTGCCATTTATTAGATGTGAAATGTCTTTTATTAATATAGGAGTATCAACTAGTGTTTTGTTTTAGACTGATCATATGAGTTGTTTTTCTAATTCAATAGGATATATGGATGTGCAGATCCTTATTTCTTTCTCTTTTCTCTTCTCGTTAACTATTAGTTGGAGTTTCATGTTAGTGTTCATATATTACATTATTCCATAGCTATTCTCAGTTAGTTCAACTACTTGCTATAGAAGAATTAGACTTGCTTTTAGGCTTGTAAATTTTGTTCTAGGAAATAGGTTCATAAATTCTAAGTCAGTGTTTGGCATTACTATAGATTTTTGAGTTCCTGTTATGATCAGTAGGGTATAAAGTTGTGGTCAATTGTAGAATATGGAATAGGTATAAAATTCTGAGGATTAATACCTAAATTAGTCTATTTGTGTGATTCAATAAGTCAAAAACAGTGTTACTCAAAGTTAAAAGAGTGTAGATTTGCATATTTGTAGACACAAATTTAGAGAAATTTAGAAGTTGGAATTTGGCGATTCTAGGTACCTTTAGAGCTTCTTAAATCTGTTTTTAGTTATTTAGGACTTTGGTCTATTGAATTCATTTTAAGATGGGTAAGAATAAGGGAGGATTTAACTTGTAGTAGTAAAAAATATAAACTGTTAGAATTAAGTCTACGTGAAGATAATGGACTGAATGAGTTTTTCTTTGGGTTGGATTATCAAGATGGACTTAGGATAGTTATATGGGATGGATTTAGTTTTAATAATAGTTTAAATCTAGTACTTGTATAAACGTGTAACTCATTTAGATTTTAAATGAGATTAGGTCCACTAATGATAGTTAGTTTTGTGTTTTGATTTTAATTAGTTTTAGGTTTATAAAATTTGTTAATTTTGTATTTTGTTAAATAATTTTATATTTGCTAAATATTTTTAGTGTAGTACGTATATGTAGTAGTATAGATAGTATTTTACATTTTTAGGAGTTTTACTTGTCAAAGTTTTCAAAGTAGCTTAAATACCAATCAAGATTTTATAACCAAAAACAATAAAGTCAAGCTTGAAAAGTTAAATCAATTCGACTAGATATCGAGAATAACTACACTTAAAAACAAAATATTAAATGGCACCGCTTCCGGTTCTTTTCGTGAAGATTAATGATTTCGAATGAGACGTATTGGATTTTGGGACCCGTTCACTCTGTGAACGTTATTTTTACGTATTATAAATCAAAAACATAAAAAAATCAAAAAGATAAAAATAAAGAAAAAAAAATCACAAAAATCAATTCTTTTCTTAAAGAATTGAACCAAACAAAATTAAAAAAAATCTAAAAAGTAATCTTTTTCCAAAAAGATTACACCCAAAAATATATATTATATCGGTTTTCATCGTTTTTACGTACATATAGTATTTTCTTAAAAAAACAAAATAAATACAAAAAAAATTTCTTTATATTATTATATGTAGATACATATACGTAGATACGAACACTTAATACACATACTTCCATAAGTATTGCTTTTGCAATACACCGTGTTCGGGAGCATTCCGGTCCTTGACACGTGTATCGATCAAACTTAATTAAGGCACAATAGATAAAGACTGTGATCTACTTGAACTTGATAATAAGGACACTATGTGGGGGGTATAAGGCGAGTGTATTTTACATTCTAAAGAAGCAGGATCTTAAGTGCTACGCGCTGCCTCGTTTCTCCGCTTCCTTGTGGGTCTTTCAAGAGTGATAGTGGTGAGTCTTGTGCCACCCAATTAGTACTTACATATATTATATTTTCTTGTGGTTATTAATTATCGAACCTCGAGGGAGATAATCTCTTCTCCTTCAAAAGTCGACCGAGAGCTCATCTCTCACTCCTCGAGTTTACTTACACGTGTACTCGCACGCGTGTAACCATACCACCTTTGGTGTATTACTTCCTTCCTGGAGGAAGCTTTTAAACGTCATTCGCTTGTATATACATTCAGCCACCTTGCTAAACATGGATACTCGTTCCATGTTGGAGATTTTGCAACAACGATCCGCCAACCCTAATTATTTGCCTTGTTCGAATTGTGGTGGTCCACATGATACTTATTTATGTGATCAAAACAATGGCTATTTTGGGGAGTCTTATGCTTATAATGAAACCGTGAACCCTAATTTTCAACCTAACCTTCACACGGACTACACTTGTAATGACTATATGGCATATTCTGGTTTTTCGTCACAAAATCCACCATCATTTCATGATCAAACCTTTAATGAGCCATACCAAAACCAAGGATTTCCAATTATGAGGGTTTTCAGAATAATGATAATTTTCAAGGCTATAATCAAGAAACCTTTCATAATCAAGGATTTTCAAACAATGAAGGCTTTCAAAATGATGAAATTTTTTCATGCTATAATCAAGATACTTTTTTAAATCAAGGATTTTCACATTATGAGGGTTTTCAAAATGAAGTAAATTTTCAAGGTTACAATCATGAGAACCTTCATAATCATGACTCTTTTCAAAACTATAATCCACTTAATTATGGAAATCCACCTCCACCATATTCTTCGACTTATTCATGTGAGTTTTGCGGAAAAGAACCCCATTATGGTTATGATTGTTGACCAAAGGATCCGCCTTCTTATGCTCTTAATTCTCTCGATGAGTTATCTTTTCTAATCGAGCATGACGGAAGACACTTGGAATATATGTCGAAGGCTCTTAATCGTAGGAGAGAAATGAGCCTCGAGGAAAAAAAAGAAGAGTCTCGGTGGTTAAGGGAGGAAATTAAGTCTCTTGAGGATGAGGTAAAGAACAAGTGGTTTAATAATAAGAACATTGGTGATATGTATAGTGACAAAGTGAACAATTCCTCTCGTTTCGTCAAGGAAAATTTCGATGATTTACTCTTTAAGATTGATAAAAAGGAAGAAGAAGAACAATTTGTTGCTACTCGTGCTCGTTTGCTTTATCAATGCTTATATGACGATGACGAAGAACCTCCGATTTGCATGACACTTAATGATGACACACCTTCATCGCCTTTACCTCATGTGGAACCTAACAACTCATTAACCATGGGGGACGAGCCACTTAGCACTAATACAAACACCGATTTGGATGAATTAACCGTTTCTAGTGTTGAGAACCTTATCCCAATCCAAAGAGAGCCTGAGGGTATTTCCAGTGAACCATGTGACGAGCTTTGTATTGATACCTCTTGTCTTTACGATCACATTGAGATTTCATCACATGTTGACCTTCATGTTACTACTAGTGATTTTGGTGACTTTGATCTTGATGAATTGTTTAAAGAAAAGGATAATGAGATTGAGGAAGAGTTTATGCAAGACTTGACACAAATAGAGTATGATGATTGTGATTCTAGTGAGGCATCTTATGATATATTATTTGATGACTTTTCATGTCAAGATGACATTCCTAATTTGGATGAAGATTTTGCTCTTATAGAAGAAGTGGAAGATGTTCATATTCGTGAGGTTTTATCAAACGTGTATAATCTATCTCCTCGATTGAAGCATTGAATGAAAACGATAATGATGATTCCATAGAAGAAGAACCTTTCATTGATATTCTTCACCGGTTTTTGAGGTTTCACCTATTGATTTTTATGATCATATCATCCCTTTGAGTGATTCTATCAATACACCTTATTTTGACCTTTTTATTCCCACCCTCCCACCCTTGAAGTTGGTTATTTATGAAGATCCTATACTCTTGGAGATTGATCCTTTTTCACCTAAGGCAACTTTAGAACCCAAAACCTTTGATATGGATTCTCATATGGATATTGATGCCACCATAGAGGCTTATCTTCCTAATATTGATATTGAGGTTGATGATAGTGACTCTAATTGGGAAGAGGAGATTCATCTTAGCGAGAACTTGCTTTTTAGGACCATAGAGCATACACCTCCTTCACAAGACACTATTACTATTGATCCTCTTTTCACTATGCCTTCTATGGAAGATTCCCCACCTTTTTATGATGATGAGGAGGACCACATGGATATACTTGTTATGAATGTTTTGATACCTACACCTTCATTATCTCATGATGCTTTGATCACTAAGGGGGAATCTTATATGGTTGATACAAGTTCATCTTCTTATTTTCCCATGAAGGGAAAGATTTTTGACCCTGGGATACGTATGTTTGGGGAAAATTGGTTTTCATCTAATCCACTTAAGAGTGTGACTTCTATTGATATGGAATTCTTCTATAAGCTTACTTTGTTGATGCTTCCTACTTTGGAATTGTTCACGCCTAGAGATGGAAACTATGTATTTGATCCTAGTGTGCTTCCTATTTGAGAGATTTCGTATGTTGGACAAACTTGAGACACGTTGGACCATTCCCTTTATCGAGGCGGATATTGTAAATCTTATAATAAATGGAAACATGATAAGTTGAGTGTATCATGTGAGACGAGCTTCAAAGTGAATATTTTTATTTTCCAAGATGGTTTCCCCAAGGAAAACTTAATTCGGGGCCGTGTCGAGCTAGAGACTTGGGGTTAAAAAAACTCAAGCATTGAATAACTAGGTTAGAAAACGTAGAGTAGATCTAAATAGGTTAGGTTTAATAAGAGGATGTTATAGTGGAGTTGAAGTGGAGGGGTGACCTTTCTTCGTCTTTTGGTGTTTGTTTCAAGGGTTTCTCTCTCTCATTTAATACTTGGAGCTTATGGAGGATGCCCGTGTATCTGGTTCACTTCGATTAGTTTTTGCCATTGTGATATTCAAACCTAGTTAGAATGAATACACTTTAGTTGTCTCTTCCCTAGCTTGACTTAGGCAAAGTTATCAATGTCATAAGTGTAGGGGAGTTTACTCCAATACTCTTAAACATTGAAGACAATGTTTATCCTAAGTGTAGGGGAGACTTCTATCAAAGTGACCTTGCCTAGACCATTGCCTTTGACTTCATGATAACTTTGAAATTAATTTTTCAAACATTTTTCAAATTTTTGATCTACTTTGGCCACCAAAAATATGCATTAATAATTTTTGCATTAATCATTTTTCATTTGCATAACACATTTGCATTGTATATATTTCTTCTTTTATTTTTCATCAAAAATATATGAAAAGGAAAAAATATAATAAAGGACATGGTTTAACAAGTTTAGATATCTTTGACATATTAGGCCCGCCATGGATACTTTGACTCAACCCGAGTTTGCTTATCCAAGCATTCTCTAGCTAGTAGCCTTAACCATGTAGACCTTCATTGGTTTATTCGGCTAAGCATCCACTAGTCTCATTATTTGAGATTTTAAACTGTGGAGAACAAGAGATGACAGAGTTTGAAGTAAGTGTAAAGGGATAGATAAACCTCATATTCATTAATTGTGGCGTTTATATCCCCTTTCGTAACCTTTACTTTCTTGTCAACGCATGTATATATGTTAATAAATAATCAAGAACGGTTTTAATTTGTTTGTAGTCTCTTATGCATTTTTTACTAATCATTCATGGTTGGTATAAGTACGTCTTAAGATTCTAAGTTAGAACGTTTTATGTGTACTATACTTATGTCATGCTTAATACTTAGCGGGTGTTTTTCTTTTTATTCTTTTCAACTTTTTGTGAGGAATAAAGAAAAATAAGAGCGGCTTATGAAAAAAAAAATGAGTGGCTAGAAAAAAAGAGAAAAAGAAGAAGAAAAGAAAAAAGAATAATTATACAAGACTCCCAAGAGGGGCAGTGAAGTGTTAATTATAATAGCTACTTAATTCCAATATTTCTCTCACAAGGGTTGTGGGGATTTGATAGTTGCTCCAATCCAATATTACCTTGACGGGTGCGGGATTAAAGATCCAAAGTCTCAAAAAGGCGGATGATATAAATTATTGCGTGAGTTTTATTTTTCTTTCCTTAGCGAGTGTGTAGCTACTTATTAATGCATGACATAAGGATTTTACGCATAAGGCGTATGACTTATTACTCTTGAGTCAGACTTATATTAATTGTGGGCGGTTTTTCGAGTAATGGATGAGAAGATTACTTACGATTAAAAGCGTGCTTCCTTATTTTGAGATTTTGCATTTCTTATATTTCACGCTTTAAATAATGACAAATTTGCTTTCAAGCAATTTTCTCAAATAATAACCGGTTTTAGAGGAATAATAAGTGGGGGGTATAAGAGTAACACAATTAATCTATATGAATAAGTTGACGCACTTTCACTTGTGGATAACAATGATCTTGTTTTTAAGCTTGGTATAAGGAAAGTGAAACTTGAGGGTGATAAGTGTACATGGTACCAAAAGCCCTAATCTAAGTCATTGATTTCTTTATGAGTTATTTCCATCAAAACCATTTCAAGAAAAATTCAAAAACATATAAATAAGATTGGTTTCTTTGCATTGCATTGTAAATATTCAAAATCATTCAAGATGTAGTATAGTATAGTTTATTAACTCATAAAATGGCCAAGGTGGATTAATTATGAGAAAAGTGCACTCTAGAGCTTTGAGATACTGCATTGCATGAGGCTATGGTAATGGTCAAGTGGAGGGGAGTTGATAAGTGAGAAAACACTCATCAATTATGATCCAAAAACAACTCAAAACACAGTCAAATACATTATATTTAACTGAAAAATATCAGAATTACATGGGTATTTGTGTTTCATGTGTTTTAAGGTAAAAATATGCATTTTTGAGCAAACACGAGTTTTCAAGGATTTATTTGACGAAATGACGAAGAAAAAGACGAAAGAGCTTTCAAGGACCTTACTTGCCGTTATTCACCAAGATCGATGGCTTAATTTATACTTTTAATAAAACAAAGGATGAAATGGAGATTTGTTTAAAAGATTTTAAACACATTTGACAAAAAGATTAAAGTGAAGGACCAAATAGAAACAATGGGGAAAATTTATTATTAAACTTGGTCAAGAGAAGGTCAAACACATAACACATTCAACACACACACGTGTTTCTCCTTTCATCACCGAGAAGAGAGAGAAAGAAACAGACGTCCTTATCTTTTCCACCACCGAAACCTACAAATCAATTTTTAGGGATGATTCACGAGGATTCATACAAAACACAAAATAGCAAAAAATCTCCTTATCATTTCCTCTACATGAAGGTACCATTTAATTGGATCAAGATGAAGAAACGAAGAAACCCCCAATTTTAAGAATGAAGAACGAAGTCATCAAACCTCGTATTTTACACGTGGCATCAAGAGATTGGAAGCAACACGTCACACCATCACTCTTCGACGCCTATAAATACAAGATGAAGACCTTCATTTTTAGTCGGCTATCTTAGGAGTAGAATTCACACAGTTAGGTTTAGGAGTAGCATTAGTTAGTTAGAATTTTACAGTGTTAAAGGTAGTTAGTTAATTCTGTTAGAGAATTCAGTTTTCAGTTGTAACATTGTTCCTTGCTTTTCCATTAATGAAAGTTCTTAATTCTTCTTTCTTTCTAATTGAGCTAATAGTCTGTTTTCGAGTGTCATATAATTCCGAATTAGTTGTTTTTACAGTTTCGATTTCAGTTAGTTTGTTATAACAAACTCAACCATTGATGTTCTTCAATTCTATTCTTTCAAATGTTTCAAAACCTTACTATTGATTCTCTTTCTCAGTAGTTTAACGGATTACGTTTTTCTGTTATTGTAACACTCTCAAATTTCATATAGGTACAGCGGAAGGGTCAATAGAGTGTTACGGGATAGCACAATAACTCAAATCATAGACAACACATAAAAAGGGTTGTATAAAGTTAAACAAACATTCATTCGAGTACAAGTTTAAAGTTTACATCAGGTCCCCAAGTTTCATAGTCATAAAGTTTACAAAACATAGTTCGAATGAATATTTTTATTATGTGGGCCATCAGAGTCGATCTCCATCCAGGTTACCTACAAGCACCTGAGACAAAACATGCGAAAAATATATCATCGAATGCCGAGAGAATTCATAGAGTTTAGTAAAACCCGTTATATAAAACAGTTATATAAATCAGAAACACAAGCTTAATATCAGTAATGAGACCCCATATTGCTAGTCAGGCAATATATTATGATTCCATTCATATAGCATACATTATTTATGAGACCACAACCTCAGTATTTACCATTATCGGTATTTATTATCGTTGTTGTTGTTGGTGTTGGATTATTATAAGCCACGTGACATTGTTGCCTTTCTATAAAATATAACGGGTGCGAGCCCGACAAATATGTGCCCATCTAAATCAGCGTGCCGTCACTAATATCACGCTATATAAATATTCTCATACATAATTTCGCTTACCAATATTGTGGCACGACGGGGATCAACCATCAAGGCGCGAACTGGGGTGATCTTCCCCAAATAGTACTATTATATGCATAAGCGTCTACTAATCCCGATAGTTCAGAATTCATGCTAATGGGACTTATAGTGACATACCTAACTTTTAATAATCCATTTCAGTCATCCATTTTAGGTCATACAATCAATCAGGTCCATATCAATAAGCATACAATCGGGACTACTTGTGTTCTATTTTTCATTAAAAACTCGCATGTTATCTCCCTCGCAGGTTTACAAAATATTTCATAAAACATTTAAAAGAGTGTGAGGCTATGAACTCACGTAGGTCGGGAAAGGCGGGTTATCGGCAATTAGGATGTACGGTACGTGCCTCGATCACGGAAACCTACACAAATAATACTCGGTCTTAGACTATCGTCAAATAATATTTATAAAAGTTGCCATGTATATGTAATGATGTCATAACATGAGGATCATGTGGGTTTTTTCTTCCTTATACAACATTACTAGTTGTTTAGTATTAGTTAACTTAGGCTTATCATACTAGTTACTCTAGTTTTAGTCCATTTACATATTGAGGCCCATTATGGTCCATATGTTACAAAGCTCGGTTTTGTCGATTTTTACTTGTCAAATGTGTTTACATATCAGTATATGATTTATAAAAATGTTACATTAGACGGGTCCGACCATCTAAGTTTTATTTGGCGAAAACGTTAATCTTTCGGTTTTAGCCGAAAAGACGTAAAACTTATATATAGTTTGTAGTTTTAGAAAACATTTGAGTTTTACTTTTATAAAATGAAATGTTTATTTATTATAGTATACAAACTTATTTTATAATAGTTATTATTATTTAGTGGCCTTATACATACTTATTTTATAATAGTATTTCACTTTGAGTGCTCTTTTTATATTATATAGTTTATTAAGATATCTGATTTCTAAAGTCAAGTCCACCATTTTTGTCATATATTGAGTTCTACAAGGAGATAGAACCTAAAATTTTAACAGCATAAACTAGATGATGTGTGCTACTAATAACTCTTTTATAGCTACTGCTCAATCAGCATCTAAGTGTTTTCAATAATTCGTGCATAACAGACTAGACAGATTGGTACTACAAAAATGTTTTAGCCATATTTTGCTCATTTTTGACATTCCATTGCATGGACAACTCACCACTAATGTAAAAATCAATTTTATATCTATATATTTAATAATCTTAGCCATTTAACCAAGTGAAGATATTGAAACTTACTATTTTATACAGCCTATGTGACTAGTTATGATTTTTAACATTTTACTTGTAGATTTAAACATTTTTATCCTAATCTATTAACACAAAATCCCCACACAATATATTGATCATCATTTATCATCATATACATATACATTTTTGGAGAAATACATGAGTACATTTACAAAACAATAAGTTGATGGGAAGAAATGATTTTGTACCAACCAATATGATGAAAGGTTAAGGTTTTTGATGAACTAGACTTGGTTTTTGGTAACCAAATCATATGAGTTAGCAAGACCACTTTTGAGATCACCAAATGTATGTATACTTCTTGAGAAATCAGCCCTAAACCTTCTTGAAAACTCCTTTCTACTTGTTAAAATCACCTCCAATCTTCATTTCTTCAAAGGCTTATCAACATATGTAGATTGTGTATAAAACTTATGGTAAATTTTTGACGGTGGTGGTGTTGTGGTGGTGTATGTTGGACGGCAAAAAGAGAGGGAGAGGAGAGAGTGGGAAAAGTTTATCTAGATTTGTATGTATTAGAAATGGGAAATGGTTTAGATGGTTTTGTTTAGTGGTTTAGGAAAAGCTTGAGGACAAGTGTCCTTAAGCTTGTATAAAATTGACACCAAAGGGGGTGTTGGTGGCTTGTCTTGGCCGCCCATAGTGGGGGCGAGACAAGTGTAAACTTGTTTCATCCCCACTAGTTTACGGGTACTCCTCGATTCTAGTTTCCTTGATTTGAGTGCCCTCAGGTCGACTTACGAGAAATGTTTTTATAAATTATGAATCTACGGCACAAAACGATTCTAATAAAAATTGTCTCATAAGAAACGGAGCACAAAAGCATAAATACATAAACCTAGGGTTCCCGGTTTGAACATAAAAGACGTTAAATTATGCACGTAAGCCCTAATTTCATCCCGTAAATTTGTGAGTTCATGAACCAACATTAAAATAAAATATAAAATTAATTTACGAGAATAAATTTACTACCTGAAAATATCAGGTTGTCACAGCATTTCCTCCTATAAGGAATCTACGCCCTCGTTGATCCATTTCATTTCGATGCCTGTTTCTTATTGAAGTCAAAGAGGTGTGGGTATTTCTTCCACAATTCATCCTCTCGCTCCCACGTAAATTCTAACCCATGCTTTGAATTCCACCGAACCTTAACGACAGAAATTCGAGATGAGGTTTTGTTCTAGCTTAGTGTTATGGGTCCCACGGATGGTGATAAAAGGTCACGGCACATAAGAAGCCATTTACACGCCCCTATGTAGTGGAGCTGGGTGATATGAAAGTCATAATACAAAAGAAGGTCTACCAAGAACATGGATAACGGGATACGATAGTTGGCTGAGTCAAACAGGCGTGTATATATGCCTACTTGAGATTACATGCCATACCTGCGGAGTAACCCCCACCGTGAACCTTTTTAGGGCTTTCTACTTTCCCCAGTTAGTGAACGGGTGGTTGTCGTTCAAGAAACGACCCTGGAATGCCCCGATGACATATAGGAAACCTCTTGACTCCCTTAAGAATTGGTACGACCATTACTTCTTTGTAGATGAGAAAGTATTCCCTACCCCCTTCGTACTTAGAACCAAAGCCCCAAAAGACTATCCGCCCAAATCTAAAGATTATAGTAGCCGGGACCTGAAAATATTAAATACCCATCGCACAGAATTCCATAGAGGGTTGCCGGAACACTTTCTGTGCTTAGTAGGGATAAGCCGCCGTTACTTTGGGAGGGATGACCTATAACCGTGGTTCTTAACAGAACAGGGAGAGGGTAGGTCCTATACATATGTTTGTAGATTTGATTTGTCGCACATGTGTATAACTGTATTAACCCATATACTTGTAAAAAATTGATTGAAGAAATGAACCTTCACGGACTAATCCGCCAAGGCGACCCCATGAAGGTGGCGGAAGGATTCCGGCCATTGAAGCCAAATGAGCGCCCCTTGCTAGAAGCTCTTGCCGACCGTACAATACCGCTGGAGGAGACATCCGAGCCTAGGTCGGACGAAGAAGAGCCTGTCATTGAGAAATCCCCATTGGATTTCCACAATGAAGACGGCGAAGACCCATTGCTAGAGGGGGGCCCCATGAACCAGGAAGAAGAGCATGACCCCAATGAAGACACCACGCAGGCTTCCGGGTCCACCCCAAATACCTCTAGAAAGAGGAAGACAACCAGGCGGGTAGCGAAGAAAATTGGGGAAGATGCCGGAGTCGCAAATGCTCCCCCCAAGAAGCTGCGAAAAGACCACCCACAATACCAAGAACGAAGTGGCACCACAACTGTCCAGGCTGATTCCACCCCGGACATGGGAGGGCCAGTTCTGCGAGTCGCCCATGTGAGTGCCGTAGCTCCTACCGGCCCAGACCCTGTCATTGGCACCCCGTAAGTACCCCTCCGTAAGTATGATTCATATTTTTGTATGATGTATAGACTAATTATTGTCACGTGTAAATAACAGGACTAATCCAGCAGCCGCAATGCAAGGGGAAGAAGTGGGGAGAAATCCATCCCCCGCACCAACTAACAAGCCCCCATCACCTGCTACAACATGTGCCAAGGAACCGCGCCCCAAGGGGCCAGAAGAAAGCTTGCGCTTAGCATGGAACTTATCAAGTTTGACACGGCTGGAGGCTGAATCCGAGTGTTCAGAATTTATCGAACACATCACCCCGCCTGCCCTTGCACAAGATTTAGATGAGCTAGATCATGAGGCCCTTATTGAGCAGTTTGACGTATCATCCGCACATCAGGTGACGGTGGGTGCCGCGTTAAGACGCGTCTGATCCAGGCCCTCACTAATGTGAGTCGTGCTGACAAGAGGATAGCCCGTCGTGAGGCGATGGTCGTGAAGAACGAGAAGACCATCGCATCCTTGCAGGCGGCACTATTGACCGCCGAGGCGACGGTGAAGGAGCAGGCGCATCACGCCGACGTCAGAGAGAAGCGTATTGCTGAGTTGGAGGCCCTCGTAGCCGCATCAAATGAGAAGGTAAACTTTCAGAAATGTTGTACATACACTCCTACTTTTTGTATGCATGTAGCCCAAAAAGTATATATCCTTGTAATAACTCCAAATTTCATACGCAGGTGTCTGCGGCTGAGGCTGCTACTAAGGCGGTGACTGTGCAATCATTCAGCATTGCCCAGGAGCGTGACGCACTGAAGGAAGAATTGACACAGACCCAAACCAATCTTGAAAATCAAGTTGCCTCAGCTGATGAAGAGTTAAGCACGGTGGTTGTAAGCTGCGCTGAGAGAGTATGCCCCCCCTCTACTAACCGCTACAGCCGGTCGTAGGTGGATTATCGGGCAAGGACTGCGGCTTGCTGTAAGTGGGGCTCTGAACGCTCCACACCTACTGCAGGAGTTTGCTGGGGTCGTATCCGATGGGATCGACCGTGGTAGACATGAAGGCCTAGTCAAAGCTGCGGAGATGATCGCAAAAAATGAAGATATCACACAGCATCCATATCACAACCCCTCCGCAGCAGGTAAGATGACTGCGTCCATGGATGCTTTGGCAGAACTCCAACACCCCCTCCTAGACGAGCTTGAGGCAATGAAAGATGCTCCAAACGAAACTATAATGTCCCGGCTGAGTGCTGATCCTATTCCCTTGACGTTGGCCACTTACGATTCCGCATCCAAAGCCATGAAAGGCGAGAAGCCGCTTGGAGAAGCTCTAGATGCTATCGCAGTCAAAGCCCGGGACGGGAAGATGCTCGTGGGGAGGCCCTTCGTGCTTTAATTGAGGAAGGGAAGAAGGATTTAGGGGAATTCCTACCCCCCTTGTAACTTATTTGTTGTAAACACTTGTGATTATATTCGTCCGTGTACGTACACGGCTAAGACATATTTGTAGTAATTTGTCTTTTTATTTAGAAGTCCGTGATGACCACGGCCATTTTGTTTATATATATCGAAAACTTGTGTATTTTGACTTGTGTTTAAATATTGTAGCACAATACTGCATGATCTATCACGTCTTACACACAAAGAAAGAAAATACATACAAGTCTATAATTTACTAGACATGCGACGTGCGTCTTTGCTATGCGGAGCACCGTGTGGCTACGGCATATGAGACTTACCCCAACGTCTTGTGAGTAAGGTGTCTAGTAAGGACACATGATCCGTGCGGCTGGGGTTGCATCCCTCTTACGCGGCAAGTTGAATTAGTAGGTTCACTTAATCCTCTTACCCCACCTGGAGGCGTATAGTACATGTACAGTAATTTTGGAAGAATGCATATGAATAAAACATAACATATTATAATATAAATAAAATTCATACGACTAACGAAAAATCTAAAAAACGATTTGCACGAAACAGGCCGTGGAGCTAGCTAGGAACCACGGCATTTTATTAGAACGTTTACACTTTTGTTTGAACAATAATGACAAGCCCGAAAAAACAAGAAAAGAATCTAAACAAACATAATAAAAACAAAACAGATAAGACCGCATGGTTCTTTATTAAGACCGCATATAGCGAAGTACCCATGTGGAAGCTGTAGCTTTCAGAGATAGCAGCTTTTGAGATTGGAAATGTTCCATGTGCGCTCTAGGTCGCGGCCATCCATGTCACGTAGCTTGTACGCGCCTCGTCCCAAGGCGTCAGTGACTTCATATGGTCCTTCCCACTTAGGGCCCAGCTTTCCTGTGTTCTCCGCTCGACTTGCTTCGTTAGCACGATAGACGTAGTCTCCCGGTCGGAAAGAAACACCTTTGACCTTGGCGTCGTAATGAGCCTTCATCTTAGCCTTGGACTTAGCTTCATTGATGGCTGCTATTTCCCTTTTTTCTTCCAACAAATCCAGGTTTATTCGCAGCTGTTCATCGTTCATGACGACATTAACCTCCGCCGTGCGGATGGTAGGCATTCCTATTTTTGCTGGTATAACAGCTTCAGTGCCGTAAGCCAATGCAAATGGAGTATCTCCGTTGGCTGTTTTGATCATAGTTCTATGCGCCCATAGCACATGTGGTAACTCATCGACCCATTTACCACTTCGTTCATCCAGACGCGCCTTGATGCCATTCCCCAAGCTTCTATTAGCTCGTTCGACGAGGCCGTTTGTCTGCGGATGCTTAACAGATGCGAAGCGGCGCTTGCTGTTCAATGATGCACACCAATCTTTGAGCGGGTTGTCCGTGAACTGCTTGCCATTATCCGAGATGATTTCTCCTGCTAAACCAAAACAGCACACAATATGTTCCCAAACAAACTTCTTAACTTGTTTGCCCGTGATAGACTTGACTGCCTTGGCCTCTATCCATCGTGTGAAGTAGTCCATTGCAACAATCAAGATTTTAACTCCCCCTGCAGCTACAGGAAATGGTCCTGCAATGTCAATTCCTCACTTATAGAATGGCCATGGGGACGTGATAGGTGTAACCTCCTGTTGCGGGTGTCGCGGTACTGGCCTATGCACTTGGCAATCACTACACTTGCGAATCATGTCGCGCGCGTCTCTGTGCATGGTGGGCCAATAATATCCTGTTCGTAAGGCTCTGGCTACCACGGATAATGGACCTGCATGCATGCCGCACAACCCTTCGTGTATGTCACTGATTACGTAAGCGGCCTGACTTGGTCCAACACACCGCAACCATGGCTGCAAGAAGGAGCGTTTGTAAAGGATGCCCTCTCGCAGTTCGAAATGCTGCGCTTTCCTTCTTACTCGCCGTGCTGCTTTTTCCTCGTCTGGAAGGGTCTCACTAGTCAGATAGTTGATAATTAGGGTCATCCATGTAGGTCCATCCTCTTCAACTATAGCAGCAACCTCCCCTTCCGTTATAGATTTCTTCTTGAGTATTTCCACCAAGACTTATTTAGATAAGTGAGCGAAGCTTGTGGATGCGATCTTGCTAAGAGCGTCCGCCTTCTTATTCTCGCCCCTTGGTACCTGCTTGATGGAAAACTTATTGAAAGTCGCGATTAGCGACTTGACTTTTTCCTAGTACCTGACCATGTTGTCCTCCTTAGCCACATATCCACCTAGAATATGGTTCACTACAAGCCGTGAGTCCACGTAGGCCTCAAGGTTGCGGACTCCCATTCTAGCGGCGATTTTTAAACCCGCAATTAATGCTTCATATTCCGCTTTGTTGTTGGTGGTCGTGAACTCAAAACGGAGGGCGTACGTGAATTCCATTCCTTCTGGATTTGTGAGGATGAGACCTGCTCCGGACCCGTCCGTACACGAAGATCCATCCGTGAATAACACCCATGGTTCTGTTGGGATTTCGTCTTGCTTGATGATTGGCCCTTCCTCATCCGGTTTTTCAATCAGGAAATCTGCCAAGATCTGGCCTTTAACAGCCGTCCTTGGCCTGTAAGATATATTGTGCTCCCCCAATAGGATGCTCCACTTCTGTAGCCTCCCTGCCACATCTGGTCTAGAAATAACCTGCTTGATTGGCTGATCTGTAATGACTACAATTAGGTGCGCCTGAAAGTACCGGCGCAACCGCTTTGTAGCAAACACTAGTGCTAACACCAATTTTTCCATGGAGGAATAATTCAGCTCCGGCCCTTGTAGTGTTCTACTTATAAAGTAGACCGGAGTTTGTACTGTATCTCTATCCGTCATAAGTACCGCGCTTATTGCGCCATGAGTAGCTGAGAGATACATAATGAGTTCCTCCTTTGGCCGGGGAGCTACTAGCATAGGGAGAGATGCAAGATGCCGCTTTAGTTGGCCGAAGGCTTCCTCGGCTTCCTTCGTCCACCGGAAGTCTCCCTTTCTAATGCACTTCTTGAGTGTCTTAAATAGGGGTAATGACTTCTCTGCGGATTTAGATAGGAACCTATTCAGTCCGGCTAGCTTCCCATTTAACGATTGCACCTCCTTCCGTGTCTGCGAGGACGGTAGTTGTATCACTGCGTCCGTCTTCTATGGGCAAGGTTTGATTCCGTTTGGATCAATCAAATATCCGAGGAACATCCCCTCAGTTGCTCCAAACGTACATTTCTTTGGATTTAACTTCATGTTAATCCTTCTCAGAGTGTCGAATGTCTCTTGGACATCTCGGAAAAGTGCCTCCTCCGTGTGACTTTTTATCACCAAGTCATCAACATAGACTTCCAAGTTGCGGCCTATCTGTGATTCAAAAGCTTTGTCCACCAACCGCTGATATGTAGCACCGGCGTTCTTCAGTCCAAACGACATTTTCGTATAGCAATACATGCCATGGCTCGTATGGAACGCCGTTTTTTCTGCATCCTCCTCCGCCATCTGGATTTGATGATAGCCTTTATACGCGTCCAAAAAACATTTGAAAGGATACCCACATAGGGACTCCACCTTCCAGTCGATTTCCGGTAACGGGTAACAGTCCTGTGGGCAGGCCTTGTTAAGATCCGTAAAATCCACACACATGCGCCAACTTCCGTCATGCTTCTTGACCATGACCGGATTGGACAACCACTCGTGGTAGTATACCTCGCGCATGATGCCTGCATCCACTAGTTTCCGTACTTCCTCTAATATTACTTAGCTGCGCTCAGGCGCCTGGCCGCGCTTCTTTTGCTTGATGGGTTGGTACCCTTGGCGGATCTGGAGCTTATGCTCTGCTATCGCACGTGGCACTCCTGTCATATGCTTTGGCTCCCATGCGAATATGTCTAGGTTTGCACTTAAAAGAGAGCACATGGCCCTTTTGCCGCTATCCGAGAGTGCCCCTCCTATGGATACCTCCTGTTCCGGATAGTCACGGTGAATGGCCACCTTCCAATTGGGAGGTGGTGATCCATTTTTGGGTGGAACAGGTGGAGCCGGTGTTGTCACGGTGTGACACTCGGATGCCGGTACAATTGTGTTGTAAATGGTAACAATTCCCCCTTGCACGGGGAATTTGATCATCCCGTGTGCCGTAGAGGGTACCGCCCGTATAGCCAAAATGCCTGGTCTGCCTATGATTCCATTATACGGAGAGTGTGAGCGTATCACCATGAAGTTCATCCACGCCGTAGTGGAATGTTCCTCATTCCCAATGGTCACAAGCAAACGTAATTGCCCTATCGGCCAGATAGTGTCTCCGCTAAAGCCAGTAAGCGGCGACGTGGCCGGTACTAATTGGCTTCTTATTTCTGGGCATAACTGCACGAAACAGTGTTCATATAGTACCTCTACTGACGATCCTCCATCCACATACATGCGACGAACATTATGTGTTCCAATGCTTATCTCAATAGTGAGAGGTGCATCGATCACATCGCTTGCTGTGATGGGAGGGAATGAGATTTCCCTGCCGCGTGAAAATTTTTGGCCAACTTTCTGCCTCGTGCGGCGCTGTCTGGATTGAATCATGTATATGGTCGAAGGTTTGTCCTTTTGGGGATCCTTCTTATCATATTTCTTGTTATTGTCTTTTCCATCCTTCCAATCCTTAACTAGGTGCTTGAGTTTGCCTGATTTGATCAGCGACTCAATGTGCTTCTTGAGCTGGATGCACTCCTCCGTGCCGTGACCTTTGTCATTATGGAACTCGCAGAAGCGACTTCCTTGTCGACGTTCCGGCGGAGTGGTCATTGGGGGAGGCCTTGGGAAGTTCGCCCCTTCCGTCAGCAAGATCTCCTGGTAGGACATCTTTAGGGGGTGAACTTATCGTCCTGCCGTCCTCCTTTGCTTTGGCTCTTATAGTCTGAGCCCTTGTTATTGTTCTGATTGCCTTGACCGCCCGATTGTCTCCAGGACTGATCATTTGACCGATACCCATTTCCTCGGGATGGGTAGGCCGCGACAACAACTGTTTCTCCTTCTATGAAATTTCTGACCCTTTCCATGAGGTCATCATATCTCTCTGGACGCTTGTCATTGAGGCGCCTGATCAATTCTCTGTCTGTTATGGCGTGCATGTAGTCAGAGATCTTCAGGAGCTCCGGCATGGTTCTCGTGCGCGTGCACTCATCATTGAAGCATTCAGTGAAGGCTTCTGTGGACTCCCCCGGCCGTTGCTTGACAGTTGCCAATGAGACTGGATCCCTATTATACTTCTTCCTTTGAGTATAATTATTCTCAAAGGCAGTGCGTAGTTCCGTGAAACTGTCAATGCTCCATGGAGGGAGTGCCTCAAACCAGTCGCGGGCATTTCCGATGAAGGTCGAATTGAACATTTGGCACCATATAGGCATGGGCCATCGCTCAATTTTAGCCTGTGTATCAAATATCTTAAGGTGATCGACCGGATCACCGGACCCATCATAAGTCTTGATACACGCCGGCATGCGACGCTTGGTGTTCTCAGAATAGTTCCTTATGCGGAGGGTGAATGGGTCTTCCCTGGGATCCGCCCATGGCCGGGTAAGCCTAGGGTCATCCCATGGTTCACACCATGGACGCGAAAGATCCTCCGCTTTTGCATCTCGATAGTAAGGACCATCATAATACCCATCATTGTTTGGTGGTGGTGGAGGGGTGCGCCTAGGTCGGCGACGCTTAGGCGGATGGTCATCTGAGTCCTCTCCGAACGGGTCCGGGGACGGCGGTGGTGCCCCATCCTTTGCATAGGGACCACTTTTTTGGGATGAACCAGGAGCCTTTTTCCCAGTGTTCATCCTGTCCCACACACTCGGGCGACGTGTGGTCCTGGCCAGCTCTCGATCTGGTCGCTCGGGTGAGCCATCCGACCTTTCTCCTTATCGAGACTGCGTTAATTCCTGTATAAGGCGGTCTCCTATGCGCTCAAACACATTCCGGGGTTGAGGGGTTTCCTCAAAGGTACCCTGCTCCTGAGGCCGAGCTCTCCTTTTCCTCTGATTTTGGGAGGAGGTGGTTGGTCCGGTGTCACCAAAGTTGAGTCTGGCTTGGAGGTTCCTCCCCAGATTCAACCTTGATGCGATCCCTGGGACGATCCTTTCGAAGTTCTGCGTGGGAACTCGAGTAAGATCCTCCTCACTGAGTGGTAGGACTTCCACTTCTTCCTCCGTCGAGGGTCTGCGCGGTTCCTTGTTAGGAGGATTTGGCACTCCCCGGATCAGGGTTGTCCAGGGTTGAAGTAGGCGGGGTGTCATCGAGATCGTGCTCGTCACCCCCACGGGCTGAAAACCGCTACGGTTACCTGGCCCGCCTGAGAGGCGGCTAGGTGATTGGTTGGGGATGAGAATCCCTTCCCCTTGGGACTTCCGGTTCCCAGGATTCACGTTCCTGGGGTTAGCTTGCGGATGCCCCTTCGTCATTGGAAATTCGAGATGAGGTTTTGTTCTAGCTTAGTGTTATGGGTCCCACGGATGGCGCCAACTTGTTGATGCAAAAGTTGGTTGATCCTTGCTAGACCCGAATTAGGCTTAATTCGGGTTGGCTGGGCTCCGGCTCCTGCACCAAGTGAATCGTTTGGTTGGGATCCTGCACACTAAACAGCACGCGTTAGGCTTACCGTGGGAATGTTTCCCACGATTAGACTCCGGCGTGAGAGTAAGTAATCGATTTAAGGTTTGTGTGAGTTTTAGAGTACAAGTCGTAATACCTTTATGGAACCCTTGGGGGTTCCTTTTATAGGCAGTGGAACCCTAGTGGGCTGCCACTGATACTTTAGCCCCAAGGAAAGGATAACTATCAGAATTAGAATGATTGTTATCTTCTAATTTTGGTAGTGAATATCCTCTCCATTTGGGACGAAGATATTCCAGACAGAATATGGTTCTGTCTAATCTTATGTCGGCCGCACCGGGCCGTGGGCCGCACACATGTGCGGTTACTGTTTATTCAAGCCCATAAGCCTGAATGACATTTATCCACCCATCTGTGATGGACCGGATACGGGTAGTACCCGTGGGCCGGGCTCATGACCCGGTTGGGGACTATACGTCATCCACAATATATTTTAATAACACATGATCTAGCTTCCCATTTAAACAAGAAGCCATTTGGGACCCATAACACATGACGTATAAGCCTATGTGGGATTTGAACAAGTTGGCGCCATCCGTGGGACCCATAACACTAAGCTAGAACAAAACCTCATCTCGAATTTCCAATGACGAAGGGGCATCCGCACGCTAACCCCAGGAACGTGAATCCTGGTTGGCCAAGCAATACGAGGGCCTTAATACACAAATCCGGATACGGGTAGTACCCGTGGGCCGTGCATCAACTTTTTAATCAGTCCATGGTGTGCAACCATTGGGGGTCTACTTGGGATCACCTTCATGGATTAGGAAATATGAATTATTGTCTCATTTCCTGTCTTTCCTTCTGGGTGGGCATTAAACTTTTGCATCAACATACGACTTTGCTTAAGTTGCTTTACTTCATGATCCATGACCTCTACGGGTTCTTTAATAAAATGCAACTTCTCATCAATCCTGATCTTATCCAATGAAATCTTCTCATCACACGTAGCTAAACATTTCTTCAGATTAGATACATGGAATGTATTGTGGACACCATGAAGTTCTCGGGGTAACTCTAATTTTTAAGCCACCAAACCAAATCTAGATAAAATCTTGAATGGTCCAATATAGCGGGGATTCAATTTCCCTCGCTTTCCAAATCTTATGACGCCTTTCCAAGGCGACACTTTCAACATCACATGGTCCCCTATATCAAACTCCATCGATTTCTGCTGCACATCCGCGTAACTTTTCTGCCTACTTTGGGCTGTCAACAATCGCTTCTTAATCTGAACTATCATCTCCGTAGTCTCCCGGATCATTTCTGGTAATGTGAGCTGGGTATCCCCAACTGTACTCCAACATACAGGAGATCTACACTTTCTACCATATAAAGCTTCGAACGGTGCAGCCTTAATACTAGCATGATAACTGTTATTATATGAAAATTCAGCCAATGGCAAATGTTTATCCCAATTCTTACCAAAATCTATCACACATGCTCTTAACATATCCTTAAGTGTCTGTATCGTCCTTTCACTCTGCCCATCAGTTTGAGGGTGATATGTAGTGCTCATATCAAGATTCGTTCCCAAAGATCTTTGGAGGGATCTCTAAAAATTCGATGCGAATCGAGGATCTCGATCAGAAATAATCGATACAGGCACTCCATGCTTACATACAACCTCTTTAAGATAAATACGAGTCAGCTTCTCAATTGAGAACTGATCTTTAACAGGAATGAAATTAGATAATTTGGTCAGTCTGTCGACAATGACCCAAATCGATTTATTTCCAGAAGACGTTCTAGGAATCTTAGTGATGTAATCCATCGTGATTCGCTCCCACTTCCATTAAAGAATTTTTGGTTGTTGAAGTAGTCCTGATGGCTTTTGATGTTCAACTTTGACTCTTGCACAAGTCAAACATTGAAGAACATACATAGCAATATCAACTTTCATATTCGGCCACCAGTATAACTTCTTCAGGTCATGATACATTTTATCAGAACCAGGATGAATGGAATATTTAGATTTATTGGATTCTAACATGATTAAATCTCTTAAGCCTCCATACTTAGGTATCCACATACGACCTCTTAAGCATTTCCCTCCATCTGCTCTAACCTCTAAAGGATCCCCTTCACCTCGAAACCCTTCATTATCAAAATTTTATTTCTTACAGGCTTCTATTTGTGCATTTCTAACTTGTTTAGGAAAATTATTATGCACAGTCAAGACTAGAGAACGTACCCTGATAGGCTCTCTATCCTATCTACTTAATGCATCGGCAACAACATTTGCTTTACCTGGGTGATATTTTATATCACAATCATAGTCACTTAACAG
Organism: Glebionis coronaria; assembly: GCA_025667525.1. Classification (NCBI taxonomy): domain Eukaryota; kingdom Viridiplantae; phylum Streptophyta; class Magnoliopsida; order Asterales; family Asteraceae; genus Glebionis; species Glebionis coronaria. Next base: position 266,012,646 of record CM046875.1, read on the forward strand.
TTCTATCCATCTTCGTTTCCTCATGTTTAATTCTTTTTGATCGAGAATATACTGTAGGCTTTTATGATCGGTGAATACCATACACTTGGTGCCATACAGATAATGTCTCCACAACCTAAGAGCAAAGACTACGGCTCCTAGCTCAAGATCATGAGTAGTATAATTCTCCTCATTTTTCCTTAACTGCCTAGATGCATAAGATATCACCTTTTCTCGCTGCATCAAGACAACTCCATAACCTCTAAGAGACGCATCACAAAATACCACAAAATCCTTACTACATTCGGGTAATGATAAAATAGGTGCACTACATAATTTCTGCTTCAATACCTGAAAAGTTTCATCTTCTTCACTTCCCTATACAAAAGGTTTATTTTTCTGTGTAAGCTTGGTCAGGGGTTTAGCTATTAAAGAAAATTATTTAATGAATCGTCTATAATAGCCAGCCAATCCTAAGAATTGTCGCGCCTCCGACTTGGCGTTGTCGGTGCAGACTAACTCTTAATGGCTTCAACCTTTGCCGGATCAACATGAATTCCATCTTTGTTAATCAGATGACCAAGAAATTGAACAGAGTCCAACCAAAAGTCACATTTTGAAAACTTAGCATACAACTTTTCATCCTTTAACAAATTCAAGATAGTCCTTAAGTGTTCTCCATGCTCCTCTTTATTCTTAAAATAGATTAGAATGTCGTCAATGAACACGATCACGAATTTATCCAAATAGGGTTTGCACACTCGATTCATTAGATCCATGAATACCTACGGTGCGTTAGTTAACCCAAATGGCATCACTTGAAATTCATAGTGTCCATAGCGAGTTCTAAATGCAGTGATGGGGATATCTTCTTCACGGACGCGAAGTTGATGATATCCAGACCGAAAATCTATCTTAGAATACACACAAGAGCCTTTTAATTGATCAAATAAATCATCACTCCTTGGTAAAGGATATCGATTTTTAATCGTCAACTTATTCAGTTCACGGTAATCGATGCACATATGGAAAGATCCATCTTTCTTCTTAACGAACAAGACTGGAGCTCCCCAAGGTGACGAGCTCGGTCGAATAAAACCTTTATTAGACAACTCCTTGAGTTGTTCGGATAATTCCTTCAATTTGGAAAGTGCTAATCGGTAAGGCGCACGTGCCACCGGTGCAGCACCAGGAAATAGATCGATTCGAAACTCGACTTGCCTTATTGGCGGAAGTCCGGGTAAATCATTGGGGAATACCTCAGGAAAATCACAGATAATGGGCACGTCTTTCAATCGTTTCTCCTTAGACTCTTTCCCGGTCACTTTAGCTAAGAATAGCTCGGAATCGTTCCTGATGTACTTTTGGACTTTAATACATGAAACGATTTTCAAACATGATTCACCTCGATTACCATCAATTACTAATGTCTTATTCCTAAGAGGAATCTTAACCTTCTTTTCGCCACATAAAATTGTAGCATCTTTCAAAGATAACCAATCCATTCCAATAATAATATCAAAACTACCTAGTTCAATTAACATCAAATCAATCGGGAAGGAATGGTTCAAGAGATTCAAAGAGCATCCTTGCAACAACTTATTAGTTCTTACTAATTGACCATCAGCCAATTCCACCTCGTAACTGGTATCTATCCCAATAGGTCCAATGTCAATAAGGGCACTAAATTTAGTAGATACAAAGCTCCTATCAGCACCCGAATCAAATAGAGCAACAACATAATGATTGTTGAGTAAAAATGTACCAGTAACGACATTCGGATCCTCCTTCTTAACCTCAACCATTCCAAGTTGATAAACACCTCCCTAGTTGTTACTTCCTTGGCCAATCTTTTTCAATTTCGGACAGTCTGGCTTCTTATGGCCCTCTTCACCACAATTATAACAAAAATTCCCCTTTTACACTTTTCCACCTTGTGTCCTAGCTTTCCATAATTTCGGCACTTCCAGCAATCACCAGCATGCCTCTAATTACCACACTTTGGACACTTTTCATCACTTCGCGGGACATTGTTGGTCAAATCATTTACATTTCCTTTCCTTTGATTTTGGCAACGATTAAAACTTTTCCTATTGTCACCTCGACCTCCAAGATCGCCTTCACCCTTTCGTTTCTCACCAGCATATGCTTCATCCTCCTTATCCAGAATAATTTGTCCAATGAGCTGGTAAGCCATCCGAACTGCATTATCAATGGTCAACGGCTTTGACGAAGTCACATCCCCTCGGATGTTCTTGTTCAACCCCTTAATGTATTGCTCAATCCTTATCTCCTCGGGTTCAACCAACAGGGGACACATTAAAGCCAACTCATGGAATCGGTTAGTATAACTATCAATGTCCACACCTTTCATCTTTAAGTGAATCAACTCTTGTTCCAACCTAATAATCACACTACGAGGACAAAACTACTGTGTCATCTACTTCTTAATTTCAGCCCATGGAGTAGCATTAGCAAGATCAATGCCCATAAAAGCAATCCTTCCATTCCATCAAGTCAACGCACGACCTCTAAGGGTAGCCATAGCAAAAGTTACCTTATCTTCATCCTTACACTTACTAATGCGAAACACCGATTCAATCTTTTCAATCCACTGACTTAATCCTACAGCACCTTCAATTCCATTAAAAGGGAGTGGTTCACACTTCATGAACGTCACATAAGTACACCCACCGACTTCAGGTGCATTAGGTCCAGTGCCTCCTACATTTCCTACAGCATTAGCATTCACATTATTAGCATTCACATTCACATTATTACCGCCAGCTCCACTACTGCCAGCTCCATTTCTAGCATTTGCCATAAACTCAGCCATAGATGTGGCAACTTGATCCGCAATGATCCTACGCACATAATCCTCAGTGACGGCTATCTTAGGCGGCATGATTCTGTTATCGCAAAATTAAAAGTATATTAAGCAGTCACTCAATGAGGGGTTTAAATGAAAAGGGTCGATTTGATAATCAAGGAAGCAAATATATAAGGTATGACATGGAATTCAAGACAAAAGATACACATTTTGTATATCATAAACAACCACATAGTCTTAGTTAACTTCCACATCATAATTCTAGCACTATACAAGCCCAAAATCCGTGCTAGATCTACTAACCAATAAGTCGATTTAGTAAAAGGTTTACAAAAGATACAAAGATACTACTAAAGATAAACTAGTCTACTGAGAACTGCTAGAAGGTCCATCATCATTCTTCTTTGATATCTTCCTCGGACGATCACAAGACTCATCATCATCAGTTGGGCGCTTATGAATCACTCCACTTTCGACCATCTCAGCATAAAATCTACTGTTCCAACCAACAGATACATTTAACTCTTTTTCTAACTTTTCGCATCGCACGAGCCATACTCAACTGAATCTCCATCGTATTAACCCTTTTATTCATCTCTGCATACTCACTACTTTCCAACACAGACAATCTCCTAAATGCTTCATTCAAACCACACTCCACATAAGTCAAACCCAAATCAAGCAAATCTCGCTCCTTCTCACCAATCTTAGTCTTCGACTCTAACAAAGCAACATGAGATTGAACAACACCTAAACCAATCTCTGTCATACTACCTTGTACTCTAGAAGCATCTAAATCACGTCTCTTGGCCCAAGGTGCAAGTCCATCAATATGAGTAGCCTCTCGAACCCTTGACGACTCTTCTATCACATGCCTACGGGTAGTAATCCTATTAGTGCCATCATGTGCATCATCATCATCCTCATCCTCCTCTGAATCAGACTCAGACTCGGACGATTTATCACTAGGTAACTCAGAATCAGAATCAGACCACTCAACTGGAGGGGGTAAGGGCTCTCCATTCTCTACATCATAAGGAATGATAAGCTCGACCTCATCATCATCAATCTTATCACCTATATCTACCTCCTCCTCGTCATCCTCATCGTCGTCCTCATTACCTACATTATCTATACCAACCTCATCATCTTCCTCTATACCAACATTATCATTATCATTCTCCACAACATCAATCTGAGGGGCAATCTGATCTCCTAGTCCTATCTCGGGGTCAGGATCCTCAAATGGCTCCTCCTCTTCATCATCCATATCATCTTCTACATTATAACCCACTAAGTATAAGTACGGGTTATCATCTACGTTAGGTTCAGGAATATCAGGGTTCTCTACGGGAATATTAGGGTCAGCCATGCCAAATCTGCATTTTATAATATATCTCGTATTAGCATAAAAATAATCATTAAGCAGTTACATACTGAAACCATGATATATATATATATATAAATTAAATTATATATCAAAATATATATCTTCTAAATAAGGCTTGTTGGTAATGTCGGAGATCTTCGGCACCGTTATAGTCAAAATATTTTTAAATATTTTGTTCAAAATGTTTATTGTTAAAAGATTTTTGAAATGTTTTATTCAAAACGTTGGTTTTAAAAATCTTTCGTTCTCTATAACGAGAGCTCTGGTACCAAACTGTAACACTCTCAAATTACATATAGGTACAACGGAAGGGTCAATAGAGTGTTACGGGATAGCACAATAACTCAAATCATAGACAACGCATAAAAAGGGTTGTACAAAGTTAAACATACATACATTCGAGTACAAGTTTAAAGTTTACATCAGGTCCCCAAGTTTCACAGTCATAAAGTTTACAAAACATAGTTCGAATGAATATTTTTATTATGTGGGCCATCAGAGTCAATCTCCATCCAAGTTACCTTTAAGCACCTGAGACAAAACATGCGAAAAATATATCAGCGAATGCCGAGTGAATTCATAGAGTTTAGTAAAAACCGTTATATAAAACAGTTATATAAATCAGAAACACAAGCTTAATATCAGTAATGAGACCCCATATTGCTAGTCAGGCAATATATTATAATTCCATTCATATAGCATACATTATTTATGAGACCGAAGCCTCAGTATTTACCATTATCGGTATTTATTATCGTTGTTATTGTTGGTGTTGGATTATTATAAGCCGCATGACATTGTTGCCTTTCTATAAAATATAACGGGTCGCGAGCCCGACAAATATGTGCCCATCTAAATCAGCGTGTCGTCACTAATATCACACTATATAAATCTTCTAATACATAAACTCGCTTACCAACATTGTGGCACGACGGGGATCAACCGTCAAGGTGCGAACTAGGGTGATCTTCCCCAAATAGTATTATTATATGCATAAGCGTCTACCAATCCCGGTAGTTCACAATTCATGCTAATGGGACTTATAGTGACATAACCTAACTTTTAATAATCTATTTCAGTCATCCATTTTTGGTCATACAATCAATCGGGTCCATATCAATAAGCATACAATCGGGACTACTTGTGTTCTATTTTTAATTAAAAACTCACATGTTATCTCCCTCGCGGGATTAAAAAACATTTCATAAAACATTTAAAAGAGTGCGAGGCTATGAACTTACGTTGGTCGGGAAAGGCGGGTTATCGGCAATTAGGATGTACGGTACGTGCCTCGATCACAGAAACCTAGACAAATAATACTCGGTCTTAGACTATCGTCAAATAATATTTATAAAAGTTGCTATGTATATGTAATGATGTCATAACATGATGATCATGTGGGATTTTTCTTCCTTATACAACATTACTAGTTGTTAGTATTAGTTAACTTAGGCTTATCATACTAGTTACACTAGTTTTAGTCCATTTACATATTAATGCCCATTATGGTCCATATGTTACAAAGCTCGGTTTTGTCGATTTTTACTTGTCAAATGTGTTTACATATCAGTATATGATTTATAAAAATGTTACATTAGACGGGTCCGACCATCTAAGTTTTATTTGGCGAAAACGTTAATCTTTCGGTTTTAGCCGAAAAGACGTAAAACTCATATATAGTAGTTTTAGAAAACATTTGAGTTTTACTTTTATAAAATGAAATTTTATTTATTATAGTATAAAAACTTATTTTATGATAGTTATTATTATTTAGTGGCCTTATACATACTTATTTTATAATAGTATTTTGCTTTGAGTACTCTTTTTATATTATATAGTTTATTAAGAAATCTAATTTCTAAAGTCAAGTCCACCATTTTTGTCATATATTGAGTTCTACAAGGAGATAGAACCTCAAATTTTAACAACATAAACTATATGATGTGTGCTACAAATAACTCTCACTATAGCTACTGCTCAATCAGCCTCTAAATATTTTTAATTATTCGTCCAAAACAGACTAGTTAGATTGGTACTACAAAAGTGTTTTGGCCATATCTTGCTCATTTTTGACATTCCATTCCATGGCCAACTCACCACTTATGTAAAAATCAATTTTCTATCTGTATATTTAATAATCTTACCATTTAACCAAGTGAAGATTGATATGAGCAAAAAACTCATATCAATTTATCAACAAATCACCCTAAAACACAAGAAAAATACCTAAACTTTGTGCTATAAAGCGGAATTATGTGGTATGTTTTGTGTTTGTGTGCAAACAGGTAAGAAGGATACAATTTCAAGCAAACAAAGGAAAATCAAGCTTCATTGGATGAAAAAGACAAAGAAGGATCAACAGTGACAAGACTTTGAAGTGCAAGGACCTATCTTGACAACTTTACAAAGTTGAGGGGCTAAAGTGCAAAATTGTCAAAGTCAAGATTAAAGTCAAAAATGGTCAACTCTTCAGTCAACTAAGTCAAAGGGAACAATTATGTTCAAGAATGAAGTGGAAGGACTGAAATTGCCTAAGGAATGAAGATTCTAGCTTAAAATACCAAACTGCCAAGTACAAGGACCTTTTCTGCCAATTTTGGAAAGTAGTTTGTGCTTAATCCGTGTGAAGGAGTTTACAACCAATCAGAATGCAAGGAAGGGTTCACCAGGATTGCCAAATCATGGACACCTGGCCACTAGCGCCGTTTTCACAATAAATACAAAATCCCAACAGTGCAGCGCACTCAACCTTTCTCAACCAATAACAACACGCCATGCAATAATCACTTTTATCCAAATTGGATAACGATCTGTGTGCTTCCTTATTAACCGACCACAACTGGACACGTGTCATCTTCTTCAACAAAAATTGCCAGGAACGGGATTGAGCTAGGATGCGTTTCAGAAGATGATATAAACATCAAAGTTGATCAAAATCAAGAGACGAATACAACCTAACAACTCAATTAACATGAAATCATCTCAATCAAAAATCCCCAAAAGTGTTCTTCACCTGCAAAATTCAATCAAGCAGAATTGTCCACATGGAAGCTTAGGATTGGATGCAACACGTCACTCTCCCTCACCAACTCTCATCTGCATTCTATAAATACCCTAGAATAGCTTTCATTTCTTGTAATGTAGAAAAGTGTGAAAACATACACACTTTTTAGTTTTCTCTCAATTCATCTAGTTTTAGCATAACAACTCAAGAGACTGACAATCTCTTGAGTCTGTTATTAGTTGTAACCAATTTACCAGCTTTGTAACCACTTTTCCAATTCAATAAAAAAAATTCACATTCATCTCTATAATCTACTGTTCATACCCTGCTTCTTGTTACTCTGTTGCTGTTTTTAGCTAGTTATGATTACCATTTGATCATGATTAGCTGATTGAGAAGACTTATAGCTGTTGATCCTGTTCAGTTCATTCCAGTCTAAGTATTGAGTAGATTTTGAATATTTCAAGTTCATTAATGGAGATTTAGATGATGGTAGCTGTTGATTAGTAAAAATTTGGTTTATTCAAGTGCTAAGGTGGTGGTTTAGCACTAGCTAGAAAGCTCAGCGCTTCTCTACTCCCCAATGGAGGCCTAATCTAGAAGGTTTCAAGTTCTGAGTTCTTGTTCCACTCAATTGTTGCTTGCATGCTCAATACCTACTTAATTCTTGAGTGAATGCATGATAAAATGTGTTTAGCTAGTCTTTGATCTGATCTTAGTGTTTGAGTAGCTTAATTGTAGCTTAATACTAGCTTATTAGCCTTATCCTTGTCCTGTTTTCAGCTTTACAGTCATTTTAGCTTATTAGATCACACTGAGTTCTAGCTTGTTAAACTGATTGCTTTTGGTTAATTTGCACTTCATTCTAGCTATAAAACTTAGTCTGTTATTACTTTTTACTCAGTCTAATCAATTGCTTAAAATTCCTTCATAAAATTTTGTTAGAGTTCAGATAAGTAGTGTTTGGGATTAGCTTGCAAGTTGTTTTCAAGTGTTAGTATTTGGCCAATTCTAGTTCCTTTTTAGTCATCTAGTCATAGCATAATGATTTAAGTCATTTTCAAGTCAAGTCTTTAGTCAAAAAGGCAATTGGTAGTTGAAAAAGTTTGGGTCAGTTCTTGTTAAGTAATTTTTCAGAAAGTAGTGATTTTCAAATCATTGGAATTTCTTTAATCTTGGATGAAATTCTTTCAACCCAGCTTCTAATCATCACTCAACATATGTAGTTTTAGTGTGTAGCTAGAATTTCTACAGTATCCAGTTTTGAGAAAGAAATAAGCATTTAAATAAGCACTAGAGCATTTTCAATTCCCTGTGATAAATGGGTGGACTGATTTCTCATATTGGCATTTCCACTTCATAAACTTGCTAATTTTCTTTCACAAATCAATCCAAAAAGTGTTCCTTGATAAGTTTTGAGATTTTTAGAATTTTGGAATTTTGGTCAACAAAAGTCAACATAAGCTCATTTTAGCTTATTTTCAATTTTAGAGCTTATTACTGGATCATTTTCTTTGAGATTAGATTTCCCATTCTTCTTGTGAGCTGTTTAACAAGTTTCTTCATTAAAATCAAGTTGTACATGAGTAGCTTATTAGATAGCTTGTTTTGAGCTTATTTGAAATTGCTTATTAGAGTTCTAGCTAGTTTCAGCTTATTTCCTTTGACAAGTCTAGCTTAATTTCAATTTTAAGACTGTTGAAAGTGGTTTGAGCTTATTTGGTCAAGAAACGAGCTCAAACGAGCTTATTTTGTTCTTAAACCCGTTTTTGGTTAAAAAGTTTTGAAAATTGCACAAAAGTCCCTAGAGGATTAAGCAGTTTCTAATTCAAGCTAAACTTCCAACTAATTAGGTTTTGCAAAAGTATAGTCCTTGCATTTTCATGATTGTTTAAAATTGGTTAGTTAGTTTTCAAGTTAGTTAGAATTTAGTTACTTTGTTTGATAAATTTTCACATTTAGTCCATATAGTTAACTGTTTTTGCACATTTAGTCCCTATACTTTTTGACTTTGTATTTTTGGCATTTATTTTTCATTGAATTTACATTTTTAGCCCTTATATTTTGTAGAATTTACATTTTAGCATTTTAATTGAATAAATACTTGGTTTGTGCACTTTGTGTTACGTATAAGTAGACTGTATTTTTCATTTTATCAAGGATTTGTTTGAATTAGCTATAGAATATCCAAATACTTTACCAACCAAAAACAATTAAAAACTCGATCTTGTTAGGACTTTCAATTTGTTAAGAACTGAGAAAACGAACTTCAACTATACACATTTCAAATGGCGCCGCTGCCGGTTCTTTGACTTTACGAGAGACTATCGATTGACGGTTTTCATTGGCTTTTGGGATCCGTTCACCTAGTGAACGTTATTTTTACGTATCATAAATCAAAAACAAATAAAAAATAAAAAATATAAAAATATATAAAAACTAAAAAATTAACAAAACAATTCTTTTCCTAAAGAATTGACCAAACAAAATAAAAAAATCCAAAAAGCAATCTTTTTCCTAAGAGATTGCACCCAAAAATATATATTATTGGATTCTCTCGGTTTTTACGTACATATAGTATTTTCTCTTAAAAACTCATAAATACAAAAATATTTTCCATATATTATTATAAGTAAATACGTATACGTATAAGAACAACCAATTCACATATTCTCCATAAGTATTGCCAAGGCAATACACCGTGTTGAGGGGCGTTCCAGTCCTTGACACGTGTATCGATCAAACAAAATAAAGCAAGAATAGATAAATACTTCCAATAAGCAACAATTCGAAGAATACAAACAATTAAGTGAATATAAAGGCGATGTGCTATAAAATGCCTTCTAAGGGTCAATAGGTACTTAAGTGCTTCGCACCACCTAACCCCCCGTTCACTTGTGAGTATTCTAAGAAGGAAGGCTTCATTGGGGGTCTTGCACCCAAGTAGTACATACGTATATTATTATTTTCTTGTGGATATTTCATATTGAAACTCGAAGGGGATAATCCTTTTCTCTTTAAAGTCACACGAGAGCTTCTCTCTCATTCCTTGTATTGAGTTGCATGCTCACTCGCGGGCGTGCACAAATACCGATTGGTGTACAACCCCTTCCTCCGAAAAGGAAGAAAAAGAGAAAGAGTAGGAACACTACCGTCCATCAAGCTGATCACGAGAATCGTTCTTTGATTCATCCACAACAAGAAGCCATGGCTAGAGTTGATACTCGTTCTTTGATGGAACGTTTGCAATCCAATGTTCACGGATATGCCAAGGCTATCAAGATTCCCGATATTCCCGCAAATTCATTTGAGCTAAAAATGGCTATGATTAACTTGGTTTCTAACACACCTTTCTATGGAAACAAGAATGATAATCCTCATGATCATCCTAAGAGATTTCTTGCTCTTTGCAATACCATTAAGTACAATGGAGTTCCCCATGATTCTATTAAGTTGATATTGGTGCAATTTTCACTAGAGGGTCCCGCTAAGCATTGGTTAGACACACAACCACCCGATAGTATCACCACATGGGATGGTTTCACTACTAAGTTTTTGAACAAGTTCTTTCCCCCATCTAAGACCACGGCTTTGAGGAACTTAATTATAGGCTTTCAACAAAAACCTAGTCAAACCTTTAGTGATGCTTGGGAGGAGTTTAGAGAGTTATTAAGGAGATGCCCTAACCATGGATTGGATGAAGTTCACCAAATCAATACTTTCTATAATGGCCTTAAACCTCATCACCAAGACTCACTCAATGCTTCCGCGGGAGGAAATATTCTTCTTAAATCCATTCAAGAGGCTTGGGATATTATTGAGACCAAAGCAATGGTACAAACAAACACTCAGTTTGAAGAAAGGGTTCATGTTATCCAAAACAATTCTCAAACACCTTGTGATAACCAATTCCTCAAGTATCACCAAGAGATCATTCAAAAGATAGATAGGGATCATGAGATGAGTTTTAAGGCACAACAAGAATTGATCCAAGCTATTAAGAGCCTTTCATTGAACAATTCTACAAATGATGTGCATGCCATTACCCTTTCATGTGAGACTTGTGGAGGTCCCCATTCCTATGGACAATGTGATAAGGTGCAAGGTTATCAAGGGAAATGTTATGCTTACCAAGAGGAACATCGTGAACACTTCAAGCCAAATATCAATCCTAATAACCTTTCTTACAAGTCCCAAAATTACCTTACTCCACCGGGATTCCCACCCCAACCACCCACCCAACTTCAACAAAATCCTCCTCAAGTGTTACAAAGGAATCAAGGTCAAAGACCAACTTACCAAGGGAATAACTATAGACCACCAAATACCTTTTACAATAAAGGAAATACCTTTCAAGGTAACAATCAAGGGTTTTACAATCAACCTCCACCTTTCCAACCCCAAGGTTTTCAAGGAAATGTGCCACATGATTATAACACAATTGAGCTTCTTCACAAAATGAATCAAGAGAATGAAAGGAGGTTCCAAGCTAATGAGAAACGAATGAGATAAATGCATGAAGCTAATGAGAAACGAATGAGAGAAATGCATGAAGAATCAAATAAGAAGTTTATGATGCTTTTTAATAAAAGACCACAAGGGGCTTTACCTTCTAACACACAAACAAATCCAAGGGCAAATGTTAATGCTATTATAACAAGAAGTAGAAAGTCAATAAAGGATCCTTCACCTCCTAAGCCTCCTATTGTTCCACCCACTTTTGTTCCTACATGTGACAAGCCTTCTACCTCTACTTCACCACCTCAAAATGCTCCCATTCAATCAAACACACCTTCTCAACCTATTCCTACTTCTCCTCTACCTTCCACAACTCCCAATGAAGAAGCTATCAAAGACAAATCTTCCACTACAACACCTATACCTAAACCAACTCTTCGATATCCTTCAAGGTTGAAAAAGGAAAAGTTAAAGAACAAGGATGACATCCAAGTCTCAAATTTCTTAAGGATGTTCAAGCAACTCAACATCAACATATCCTTTGCGGAAGCTCTTGCTTATATGCCAAAGTTCGCTAAGATGTTCAAGGATTTACTCTCAAACAAGGAAAAATTGGTTGATTTGCCCAACACATCCCTTAAAGAAAATTGTTCCGCCATGCTACTTAAAACCTTACCAACAAAACTTGGAGATCCGGGGCGTTTCTTGATACCTTGTAATTTTCCTGGTGTAGAAAATTGCATGGCTTTGGCGGATCTAGGGGTAAGCATAAATCTCATGCCTTTATCGGTTTGGAAAAAACTCTCTCTTCCCGAGCTCACTCCCACTAGGATGAACCTTGAACTAGCCAACCGAACCATAGCTTACCCCGTAGGTATCGCAGAGGATGTTTTTGTAGGTGTGGATAAGTTTACATTTCCGGCCGACTTTGTAGTGGTTGATTATGACATGGATCCTAGAGTTCCTTTGATTGTTGGTAGACCGTTTTTGAGAACGGGTCGTACTTTGATAGATGTGGCATAGGGAGAACTAATTATGAGAGTAGAGGATGAGAAAGTGGTGTTTAAGTTAGGGAAAGTTTGTGATAGGAAAGAGGTTAAGGAGTCTAGACCGTGTGACACTATTAACATAGTTGATGTACTAGATGAGGTGTGTGATGAACACTTTCATGATGCTTGCAAGAGTACTAGTGATGAAATGCCCCATGTTGAAACCGTGGCCTCAATTGCTTCTTCCTTAACACCTTTTGGAGAGAGTGATTTCCTCTTGGAGGAATTTGAGTCTAACTTTCTTGGTGATGATGATTCTCCCATTAATTGGGAAGAAGATATACTTACTATCTAAAAGTTGCTCAATGAGGACCCTATTCTTTCTCCTACTCCACAAGAAGTTACCAATGAGAATCCTTCCATAGTAAAACCTTCCATAGAGAGTCCACCTCCAATTGAACTTAAGGACCTTCCATCCCACCTAGAGTATGCTTTCTTAGAGGGCAAACACCAATTACCCGTGATCATTGCTAAAGAGTTGAAAGAGGATGAGAAGGAAAAACTCATTGAAGTCCTTAAGAAACACAAGAAAGCCTTAGCATGGAAAATATCCGACATAAGGGGAATTGATCCACATTTTTGTACACACAAAATCCTTATGGAAGATGATTACAAACCCGCCATTCAAAGTCAACGAAGGGTTAACCCAAAAATCCATGAGGTCATTAAGAAGGAAGTGATCAAACTCCTTGATGCGGGCATGATTTACCCCATTTCCGACTCTCCATGGGTTAGCCTGGTACATTTTGTTCCAAAGAAGGGTGGAATCACCGTAGTGCCTAATGAGAACAATGAGCTTATTCCTACGAGACTTGTTACCGGTTGGAGAGTTTGTATTGACTATAGGAAGCTCAATGAGGCTACTAGAAAAGACCATTTCCCATTACCTTTTATGGACCAAATGCTTGAACGCTTAGCGGGAAATGAGTACTATTGCTTTCTTGATGGATTTTTGGGTTATTTCCAAATACCCATTGACCCTAAGGATCAAGAAAAGAACACATTCACTTGTCCCTAAGGTACATTTGCTTACAAGAGGATGCCTTTTGGCTTATGTAATGCACCGGGGACGTTTCAAAGGTGCATGATGGCGATTTTCCATGATATGATAGAGCAAATAATGGAGGTTTTTATGGATGATTTTTCCGTCTTTGGAAATTCATTTACCTCATGTCTCACCAATTTAGAAAGAATGCTTAAGCGTTGTGAGGAAACACGTTTAGTGCTTAATTGGGAGAAATGTCACTTTATGGTGAAAGAGGGAATTGTTTTAGGACACAAAATATCCAACAAGGGATTAGAAGTGGATCGAGCTAAAATTGATGTGATTGCTAAGCTTCCCCCACCCACTTCGGTTAAAGGTGTAAGGAGTTTCTTAGGTCATGCGGGGTTTAATAGGCGCTTTATACAAGATTTTTCTAAGATAACTAGACCGATGACTCACCTCTTAGAAAAAGAGGCTCCTTTCATTTTTAACCAAGATTGTTTGGAATCTTTTGAGACTCTTAAGGAGAAATTGACAAAGGCTCCCGTTTTGGTTTCTCCAAATTGGGAATTACCATTTGAGCTTATGTGTGACGCTAGTGATTATGCGGTGGGGGCCGTCTTAGGTCAAAGAGTGAATAAGCATTTTTAACCTATACACTATGCAAGTAAAACCATGACCGGTGCACAACTTCATTATACTACCACGGAGAAAGAGTTGCTTGCTATAGTCTATGCTTTTGAGAAATTTAGACCATACCTTGTGCTATCCAAAACTATAGTGTATACGGATCATTCCGCTCTCAAGTATGTCATGACAAAACAAGATGCTAAGCCTAGGCTTTTGAGATGGGTTTTGTTGCTTCAAGAGTTTAAGATAGAAATTCGTGATAAGAAAGGGGCCAAGAATTTAGCGGCGGATCACTTGAGTAGACTTGAGCATCCTTTTCAAGGAGATTTTCCAAATCAAGAAATCAATGAATCCTTTCCATTAGAGGAGCTCATGTCCATCTCTTCCCATAAGGATGCCACTCCTTGGTTTGCGGATATAGCAAACTATCTTGTGGGGAATGTGCTTATTGAGGGTCTTACTTACCAACAAAAGAAGAAATTTCTTAAGGAAGTTAAGTACTACTTTTGGGATGATCCTTATCTTTTTAGGCAATGTGCGGACCAAATCATTAGACGGTGTGTAGATGGGCCCGAGGCATTTAATATCTTAGAAGCATGTCATAAAGGACCTAAGGGTGGACATTTTGGGCCCAACTATACCGCCAAGAAAGTCTTTGATTCGGGTTACTATTGGCCTTCCATTTACAAAGATGCCCAAGAAATGGTGAAATTTTGTGATGTGTGTCAAAGACAAGGAAAAATTACGCAACGTGATGAGATGCCACAAAATTTTATTCAATAGTGTGAGATTTTTGATGTATGGGCATCGATTTCATGGGACCTTTTCCATCTTCTAAGGGAAACAAGTATATACTTGTGGCGGTGGATTATGTGTCTAAATGGGTGGAGGCTAAAGCCTTACCTACCAATGATGCTAGAGTTGTTGTGAAGTTCTTAAAGCAATTGTTTGCTAGATTTGGTGTACCTCGGGCCATCATAAGTGATCGTGGTACGCACTTTTGTAATGATCAATTCACGAGAGTTATGAAGAAATATAGAGTTAATCATAGACTTTCTACCGCGTATCACCCTCAAACCAATGGTCAAACCGAGGTCACAAATCGTGGTTTAAAGAGAATTTTAGAGAGAACGGTGGGAGAACATCGAGCTTCTTGGTCGGATAAGCTTGATGATGCTTTGTGGGATTTTAGGACGGCTTTTAAGACACCAATTGGTTGTACTCCTTATAGGCTTGTCTATGGTAAAGCGTGCCACCTCCCATTCGAATTAGAACATAAGGCATCTTGGGCTCTCAAGTGGGCTAACTTTGATTTAAACCAAGCCGGTTCACATAGGAAAGATCAACTTAATGAGATGGATGAATTGAGAGCAAATGCCTATGAAAATTCTTTTCTTTACAAGGAAAAGACTAAGAAATTGCATGATGCTAAGATCAAGAACCGTGAGTTTAAAGTTGGAGAGCCGGTTCTCCTTTTTAACTCAAGGTTGAAACTTTTTGCGGGCAAGCTTAAGTCGAGATGGTCCGGTCCATTCACTATTGCTCAAGTGTTTCCATATGGAACTATTGAGTTGTCACAACCCGATGGTCCAAACTTTAAAGTGAATGGTCACCGTGTGAAACATTATTTTGGGGAGGACATTTCCGTTGAAATTGTCCAAGAGATCCCCATTTTCCCCATGAGTTAATTCATTGAGGGACGAGTCGAGCTAGAGACTCCTTAACTCAAGCATCGTATAACTAGGTTTAGAGTGTTGTAGGTTAGCAATAAGGGTATAGAATTGGAGATAAGTGTAGGGGAGACCTTCTTTTGTCTTCATGTTGTTTGTAGGGTTGCTCACTCATTTCATGCTTTGGAGCTTATGGAGGAGGCCCTTGTATCCGGTTCACTTCGTTACTATTGTGATCTTTCATTGACACCTTGTGCTTAAACATGAATTCACCAATAGTTGACCTTTCCTTAACTTGGGTTAAGCAAAGTCTATTCATTGTCATAAGTGTAGGGGAAGTTTTTATACTTCCATGCTCTTAAACATTGAGGACAATGTTTAGCTTAAGTGTAGGGGGTCTTCTATCGAAGTGACCTTACCTAGAACTTGTCATTGATCTTCATGATAACTTGGAAATTAATTTTTCAATCATTTTTCAAATTTTTGATCTACTTTGTCACCAAAAATATGCATTCATAATTTTTGCATTAATCATTTTTCATTTGCATAACACATTTGCATTGTATATATCTTTTCTTTTATCTTTCATCAAAAATATATAAAAAGAAAAAATATAATAAGGATATGGTTTAACAAATTTAGACTTCTTTGACATATTAGGCCCGCCATGGATATTTTGACTCAACCCGAGTTTGCTTATCTTAGCACTCTCTAGCTAGCATCCTTAACCATGTAGTCCTTCATTGGACTATTAGGCTAAGCATCCACTAATCTCATTTTTTTGAGATTTTAAATTTGTGGAGAATGGGAAATGATAGAGTTGAAGCAAGTATAAAAGGGATAGATAAACTTCATGATAATTACTTGTGGCTAAACCCTTCTCTTCTTTACCTCTAATTTATTCGCATGTATATATGTTAATAAATAATCAAGAACGGTTTTAATTGGTTTGTAATATCTTATGCATTTTTGTCTAATCATTCATGGTTGATATAAGTACGTCTTAAGATTCTAAGTTAGAACGTTTTATGTGTACTAGACTTATGTCATGCTTAATACTTAGCGGGTGTTTTTCCTTTTATTCTTTTAAACTTTCTTAGTGAGGAATAAATAAAAATAAGAGCGGCTTATGAAAAAAAAATGAGTGGCTAGAAAAAAAAGAAGAAGAAAAAGAAAAGAAAAGAAAAAAAAATAATATACAAGACTCCCAAGAGGGGCAGTGTGGTGTTAATTATAGTGACTATTGAGTTCCAATATTACCTTGACGGGTTTCGGGGATTCAATAGATTGCTCCAATCCAATATTACCTTGACGGGTTGCGGGGTTGAAGATCCAAAGTCTCAAAAAGATGGCGGATGTAAATTATTGCGTGAGTTTTATTTTTCTTTCCTTAGCGAGTGTGTAGCTACTTATGAAAGCATGACATGACGATTTTACACATAAGGCGAATGACTCACTACTCTTGAAACGGACTTATACTAATTGTGAGCGGTTTTTCAAGTAATGGATGAGAGGATTACTTAGGATTAAAACCGTGCTTCCTTATTTTTCGATTTTACATTTCTTATATTTCACACTTCAAATAATGACAAATTTGCCCAAAAGCAATTTGCTCAAATAATAACCGTTTCCGCATTTAATTGTCATGAATAAATTGATGCACTTTTTACTTGTGAATACAATGATCCCATTTTTAAGCTTGGTATGGGAAAGTGAAACTTGAGGGTGATAAATGTCCATGGTACCCAAGCCCTAATCAAAGTCACTGAATTCTTTATGAGTTATTTCCATCAAACCATTTCAAGGAAAACAAAAAAGATATAAATAGAATTGTATTTTGTTCATTGCATTGTTAAAAATCAAAATCATGCATCATATAGTGTAGAGTAGCATAGATGCATTCCATAATGGCCAAGGTGGATTAATTATGAGGAAAATGTAAATTTGTGTTTTAAAATTTAGCATTTCATGAGGACATGACAATGTTCAAGTGTAAGGGATTTGATATGAGCAAAAACTCATATCAATTTATCAACAAATCACCCTAACACACAAGAAAAATACCTAAACTTTGTGCTATAAAGCGGAATTATGTGGTATGTTTTGTGTTTGTGTGCAAATAGGTAAGAAGGATACAATTTCAAGCAAACAAAGGAAAATCAAGCTTAATTGGATGAAAAAGACAAAGAAGGATCAAAAGTGACAAGACTTTGAAGTGCAAGGACCTATCTTGACAACTTTACAAAGTTGAGGGGCTAAAGTGCAAAATTGTCAAAGTCAAAATTAAAGTAAAAAATGGTCAACTCTTCAGTCAACTAAGTCAAAGGGATCAATTGTGTTCAAGAATGAAGTGGAAGGACTGAAATTGCCAAAGGAATGAAGATTCTAGCTTAAAATACCAAACTGTCACGTACAAGGACCTTTTCTGCCAATTTTGGAAAGTAGTTTGTGCTTAATCCGTGTGAAGGAGTTTACAACCAATCAGAATGCAAGTAAGGGTTCACCAGGATTGCCAAATCATGGACACCTGGCCACTAGCGCCGTTTTCACAATAAATACAAAATCCTAACAGTGCAGCGCACTCAACCTTTCTCAACCAATAACAACACGCCATGCAATAATCACTTTTATCCAAATTGGATAACGATCTGTGTGCTTCCTTATTAACCAACCACAACTGGACACGTGTCATCTTCTTCAACAAAAATTGCCAGGAACGGGATTGAGTTAGGATGCGTTTGATATAAACATCAAAGTTGATCAAAATCAAGAGACGAATACAACCTAACAACTCAATTAACATGAAATCATCTCAATCAAAAATCCCCAAAAGTGTTCTTCACCTGCAAAATTCAATCAAGCAGAATTGTCCACGTGGAAGATTAGGATTGGATGCAACACGTCACTCTCCCTCACCAACTCTCATCTGCATTCTATAAATACCCTAGAATAGCTTTCATTTCTTGTAATGTAGAAAAGTGTGAAAACACACACACTTTTTAGTTTTCTCTCAATTCATCTAGTTTCAGCATAACAACTCAAGAGACTGACAATCTCTTGAGTCTGTTATTAGTTGTAACCAGTTTACCAGCTTTGTAACCACTTTTCCAATTCAATAAATAAAATTCACATTCATCTCTATAATCTACTGTTCATACCCATCTTCTTGTTACTCTGTTGCTGTTTTTAGCTAGTTATGATTACCATTTGATCATGATTAGCTGATTGAGAAGACTTGTAGCTGTTGATACTGTTCAGTTCATTCCAGTCTAAGTATTGAGTGGATTTTGAAGATTTCAAGTTCATTAATGGAGATTTAGATGATGGTAGCTGTTGATTAGTAGAAATTTGGTTTATTCTAGTGCTAAGGTGGTGGTTTAGCACTAGCTAGAAAGCGCAGCACTTCTCTACTCCCCAATGGAGGCCTAAGCTAGAAGGTTTCAAGTTCTGAGTTCTTGTTCCACTCAATTGTTGCTTGCATGCTCAATACCTAGTTAATTCTTGAGTGAATGCATGATAAAATGTGTTTAGCTAGTCTTTGATCTGATCTTAGTGTTTGAGTAGCTTAATTGTAGCTTAATACTAGCTTATTAGCCTTATCATTGTCCTGTTTTCAGCTTTTACAGTCATTTTAGCTTATTAGATCACATTGAGTTCTAGTTTCTTAAACTGATTGCTTTTGGTTAATTTTCACTTCATTCTAGCTATAAAACTTAGTCTGTTATTACTTTTTACTCAGTGTAATCAATTGATTAAAATTCCTTCATAAAAGTTTGTTAGAGTTCAGATAAGTAGTGTTTGGGATTAGCTTGCAAGTTGTTTTCAAGTGTTAGTATTTGGCCAATTCTAGTTCCTTTTTAGTCATCTAGTCATAGCATAATGATTTCAGTCATTTTCAAGTCAAGTCTTTAGTCAAAAAGGCAATTGGTAGTTGAAAAAGTTTGGGTCAGTTCTTGTTAAGTAAATTTTCAGAAAGTAGTGATTTTCAAATCATTGGCATTTCTTTAATCTTGGATGAAATTCTTTCAAACCAGCTTCTAATCATCACTCAACATATGTAGTTTTAGTGTGTAGCTGGAATTTCTACAGTATCCAGTTTTGAGAAAGAAATAAGCATTTAAATAAGCACTTGAGCATTTTCAATTCCCTGTGATAAATGGGTGGACTGATTTCTCATATTGGCATTTCCACTTCATAAACTTGCTAATTTTCTTTCACAAATCAATCCAAAAAGTGTTCCTTGATAAGTTTTGAGATTTTCAGAATTTTGGAATTTTGGTCAACAAAAGTCAACATAAGCTCATTTTAGCTTATTTTCAATTTTAGAGCTTATTACTGGATCATTTTCTTTGAGATTAGATTTCCCATTCTTCTTGTGAGCTGTTTAACAAGTTTCTTCATTAAAATCAAGTTGTGCGTGAGTAGCTTATTAGATAGCTTGTTTTGAGCTTATTTGAAATTGCTTATTAGAGTTCTAGCTAGTTTCAACATATTTCCTTTGACAAGTCTAGCTTAATTTCAATTTTACTTTTGAAAGTGGTTTGAGCTTATTTGGTCAAGAAACGAGCACAAACGAGCTTATTTTGTTCTTAAACCCGTTTTTGGTTAAAAAGTTTTGAAAATTGCACTAAAGTCCCTGGAGGATTAAGCAGTTTCTAATTCAAGCTAAACATCCAACTAATTAGGTTTTGCAAAAGTATAGTCCTTGCATTTTCAAGATTGTTCAAAATTGGTTAGTCAGTTTTCAAATTAGTTAGAATTTAGTTACTTTGTTTGATAAATTTTGACATTTAGTCCATATAGTTAATACAAGCTTTTTGGCTAAGTATGAAATCTTATCGTCCGAATCTCTTCGAATTGACTATTGGTTCAAAGTGCGACTCAATTGTTCTTGGTGGAATAATAAATGGTTTGGTTGATTATCTATTTTAAACTAAAAGCAAATAAATGTGAATGTCGTTGAGTAAAACAAAAGCTTTAAAGATTAAACTAAAAGGGGACGAGTTAAAAATAAATGCTAAAAACTTTAAAGACAAAATTAGAAAAACATTTGAAAACTTAATGAATCTAAAACTTGGAAACTTTATAAAAAAACAAGAAATTAATCCATAGGAATGCCAAATCGGAATCATATTGGAATAATGGGTCGGAAAGTAAGGCTGATCGGAATGCTTGAAAACAAATCAAATCGGAATATCCAAAGAGATCCATATCGGAATATGGCCTAGTCGGAATGCTGGTACAATCGGAATGTTGGCAAATGTGGCTGATCGGAATATACCCTAGTCGGAATGCTGGCGTCGGAATAAGGCCAAATCGGAATGTAACACAAATCTCCCTCGTCGGAATAATAAAACCCTAATCCGATCAACAGATCGGAATACAAATGGTGCAAATCGGAATACTGAAACCCTAATCCGATCAGGGGATCAGAATAAGGGGGATAGTCGGAATGTTTGATCGGAAAGGGGTTTACCCTTTTCGATTACCTTATGATTCGGAAAATAAGCAAGGTGATAAGCTAATTTGATAAGCTAACACCAAAACTTGAACGAATCCAATATGAAAAAGACTAAATAAGCACAAATAACAACTTTTCCAACTTAAAATAAGCAAACTTTTAAATCAAACCATAAAAAGATGAAACTTTTTAAGAAAACTTTTAAAAGTAACTAAGCTAAAAATATGAATAAGCCAAAAAGCACAAGAATCTTAAAGCTTATTCGTATGAAAGCTTAAGTATGAATAAAAAATTAACTTTTAAGCACGAAAACATCAAGATCAACACGGATCAAATATATTTCACACCAAAATTAACCAAAATAAAGAAAGGTAGAAATAGATGAAAGATTAAAAGCTTAAACTTAAACTTGATTAATGGAATCCAAATACAAAAGGCTTAATCTTGAAAGATTAAAAGAAAGATAGAAAAGATGAAAACTTAGTGAGAGAAAGTTTGGAACTTTCTCTCTCTAAAACTAGAGAAAAATGAAAAATGAAAACTAACTACTAAAAACTAACCAACCCTCCTAATGTGTATTAGGAGGGTATTTATAGGGAAAATGGGAAGGTGTGCATGTGTTGCCTCTTCTTTCTTTCTTCTCGACTCGATTTAAATCTTTTGTCTTCTTGACGTCGTCTCGGGATTTGTCGATGTAAATTGAACTTGTCTTGTAATTTTCTTCTTCTATTAGACTTGAGTTATTCGACTTCATTAAACTTCCGTCTTTAGACTTTTTCTTCGATAAATCTTTAGAATAGGCCTTGGACATCCGTTCTTTAAGCACTCTTGATCTTTTGACTTCGTCTTTTCTCGTTTTCTTCGATAAAAGTCCGTGAAAGCCCGTGTTTTCTTCCTTTTTCATCTTTTGGTCCTAAAAAACAATAAAAACACAAACCACGCATAATTCTGACTTTTACGACATAAAATACACGTTTTGGTCTTGTTATTATTGGAAATAAGTGGTAAAAGGATAAGTGTTTTCACACCTATTAAATCCCCTACACTTGACCATTGTAATGCCCTCATGCAATGCATTAATTTTGAAGCACGGTTTACATTTTCCATCATAAATAACCCACTTTGGCCTTTATTAAATGCTAAACATAAAAAGATAGAAACAAGTAAAGAAATTAAAGACTTACATTGGGTTTTGGCTGCCATGAACGTTTATCATCCTCAAGTTTCACGTTCCCCATACCAAGCTTAAAAACGAGATCATTGTTATTATAAGTTAGCAAACTAACACGAATTCATGTGAGCGAATTATTCACTTAGACTCCCTTATTCCTAGGTGTATCTCTTATATTTTATTTTTGTCTTGAATGATCACGAAAATGCATTGTTTGACTTATTTTGATAGTTATTTAGGCCGAAAATAAAGTGGACGATTTAATCAATAGTTAGCTAAAGGACAAAATCTTTTAAAACTGCTTCTCGGGACCTCATAAAGTTCATATCTTGGCATAACTCGCTTCACGATTTGAGACCTTTCTCGGACCGATATTTGGAAGCGACTTCATACTTCGAATCTTTGAGAGACGTTCTTGAAATAATGGTATTCTCTTCATAATAGGAATTTCGTCACTTGAACTTTTTGAGAGATTCTTCATATTTGGACCACAACTTCTTCATTTTTCTCCGATCTTTATTTTTGACTTTGATATACAACGATCCGCCTCCTTTTAGGACTTGGATCTATTTATCCTCATACCTTGTTAGGGCCTTTTTGGATAGACTTCTCCATGATCTTTAGGGGAGTATTTGCTTTTCGTCGTGTGTCTCGATCCTTCATATTGATTTTCGATAAATGATTCTTCACATCACTTTTGGATCTTTAGCAACAAAATGTAGCCCTCATGCCTTGTTAGGGCCTTTTCGGACTCGCCAATCTTCGCATCCCGCTTCAAAAAGTTATGCCTTGGCTATGAACTCTAATTAATACCGAGCAACTTTTAAACGATCTTGGGCTAAAGGCTAAGTAACTTTTCAAATCGTACAACCTTATTTATTGCAGATAAATTTATTAACAAGCGATGGGAGAATAGGCTCATAATTAACTCACATAAATTCACGAAAGAATACCAAACTTATAATTGACTCTATCATCTCTCGTCCTCCACAGTTTAAAATCTCAAGGAATGTGACTCGTGGATGCTTATCCTATTAAATCAAAGTTTTGGGTTTTCGAGTCATCTATAGGATCTTGCAAACTCTTGGACTTTTTCAAGTTTAGAAGTCGCATTTTAAAGTTCCCTTGATAAACGACTCTCTAGGATCAATTATAGGAACTTGCGAAAAGTTCTTGTTCTTAACCCATGAGAGTTAAGACTTTCGCGCTTTATAGCTCCCTATATAAAAGCCTAGCAAAACTTGACTTAAACACGTTAAGGATACTAGCTAGAGTAAACTTAGATAAGTACACTCGGGTTGAGTCAAAATATTCACGACTTTGAAAAATTTAAAAACCACTTTATTTTAGCAAGGAAAGAAAATAATCATAACAAAGGAAAATACAACTATACAACTAGGCCAAAATAGATTAAAAATTTTGAAAAATGTCGAAAAATCCAATTTTCCGGTTAAAATGAGGGCAAATTCATGGAAAAGACCACTTACTTCGATAGAAGTCCCCCCTACACTTGATATAAACATTGTCCTCAATGTTTAAGCATGTGGGAGTAAACTCCCCTAAACTTAGGACATTGTGCACTTTGTTTAAATCTTGCTAAGGAAAGGAAAACTAAAGTGATTCCAATGTGAACATATAAAATATGAAATACTGAATCACGACAGTTTAGGATAAAACCGGGAAGATGGGAACACGGGATCACGGTTCGTCAAAAGTCATCAAGGTGCTCTTTGAAGCTTGAATCCCCCCTACAAGATAAGAAACAAGACAACAAACACATACGGGGCTCCCCCTACACTTATTATGAAAGCAGTAAAGGATAGATCACGGGTTGCCCCCCGAGAAGCGCTTGTTTTTGTTCACCGAGTCACGAGCCTGACTCGACCCAAAACTAGTTCATGGGAAACGTGGTGAGGGATGGAATCATCTCATGAGAGATGTCCTCACCAAAGTACAGCTTTAAACGCTGGCCATTCACCTTGAAATTTGGCCCATTTGGCTGAGAAAGCTCAATGGTGTCATATGGAAAGACTTTGGCGACGATGAATGGACTAGACCAGCGGCTCTTCAATTTGCCAGAGAAGATCTTCAACCGAGAGTTAAAAAGTAAGACTTGATCACCAACGTGGAACTCTCGGTTCTTAATTCTTGCATCATGGATGATCTTGGTCTTCTCTTTGTAGATCAGTGAGTTCTCGTAAGCTTCATTACTCAGTTCATTTAGCTCGTTGAGTTGAATCTTGCGAAGATCACCGACTTTGTTGATGTCGAAGTTAGCCCACTTCAAGGCCCAGTACGCCTTGTGTTCCAGCTCGATAGGGAGGTGGCATGCTTTCCCGTACACAAGACGATAAGGTGTACAACCGATCGGGGTCTTATAAGCAGTACAGAAAGCCTACAGAGCATCATCTATCTAATCGGCCCACGCGGCGCGATGCTCTCCCACAGTACGCTCCAAAATTCGCTTCAATCCACGGTTGGATATCTCGGCTTGACCGTTGGTTTGAGGATGATAAGCGGTGGAAAGACGATGATTAACACCGTACTTAGCCATGACTCTTGCAAATTAATCATTGCAAAAATGAGTCCCGCGGTCACTGATTATAGCACGAGGAACGCCGAATCGAGCGAAAAGCTGCTTCAAAAATTTCACAACCACCCTCGCATCGTTCGTAGGGAGAACCTTAGCTTCAACCCATTTAGAAACGTAGTCAACGGCTACGAGGATGTACTTGTTCCCTTTAGATGATGGAAATGGCCCCATAAAGTCGATGCCCCATACATTAAAGATTTCACATTCTTGTATGAAATTTTGAGGCATCTCATCTTTATGTGTGATCTTGCCTTGTCTTTGGCAAGCATCACAATGTTTAACCATATCATGAGCGTCACGATAAATGGTGGGCCAATAGAATCCAGAGTCGAATACTTTCTTCGCGGTGTAATTGGGACCAAAGTGACCACTGGTGGGTCCTTTATGGCAAGCGTCAAGGATTTGTACCGCTGCCGGCCCATCAACACATCAACGAATAATCAGATCAGCACATTGTTTGAAAAGGTAAGGGTCGTCCCAGAAATAATGTTCAATATCTTTAAAGAACTTTTTATTTTGTTGGGATGTGAGCCCTTCCTTGAGAATCCCACCCGCTAAGTAGTTTGCAATGTCTGCAAACCACGAGGTGTCATCGAGATTTGGATTTATAGACATTAAGGCCTCAAGGGGAAAAGAGTCATTGATCTCTTTGTTCGGATGATCCCCTTGATAAGGATCCTCAAGTCTACTGAGATGATCCGCGGCTAGGTTTTCAGCTCCCTTTTTGTCACGAATTTCAATGTTGAATTCTTGAAGGAGCAAAACCCAACGAAGAAGTCTTGGCTTAGAATCTTCCTTATTCATCAAGTACTTCAACGTGGAATGATCGGTATACACGATAGTGGTAGAAAGGACAAGATAGGGGAGGAATTTTTCAAAAGCATACACTACAGCTAAAAGCTCTTTTTCGGTAGTGGTATAATGCAATTGAGCCCCCGTCATTGTCTTGCTAGCATAATGGATTGGTTGGAAGTGTTTGTTCACTCTTTGGCCCAAAACCGCTCCAATAGTAAAGTCGCTAGCATCACACATCAACTCAAAAGGTAGCTCCCAATTAGGGGTAACCAAGACCGGTGCCTTAGTTAGCTTATCCTTAAGAAGATTTAAGGATTCAAGACACTCTTTGGAAAAGATGAAAGGAGTATCTTTTTTCCAAGAGGTGGGTCATCGGGCGAGCGATTTTAGAGAAATCTTGGATGAATCGACGATAGAAGCCCGCATGACCGAGGAAACTTCTCACACCCTTCACGGTTGAAGGTGGAGGCAATTTAGCAATAACATCGAATTTAGCACGGTCCACTTCATGACCGGCTTTGGAGATTTTGTGTCCTAGCACGATGCCCTCTTTTACCATGAAATGGCATTTTTCCCAATTCAGAACAAGGCGAGTGTCTTCACACCGCTGAACCATACGTTCTAAATTGGCAAGGCAAGCAGAGAAAGTATCGCCATAAACTGAGAAATCATCCATGAAGACTTCCATAGTTTCTTCAACCATGTCATGGAAGATAGCCATCTTACACATTTGGAACGTCCCGGGAGAATTGCATAAGCCGAAAGGCATTCTTTTGTAGGCAAATGTTTCGTAAGGACAAGTGAATGTGGTTTTCTCTTGGTCTTTGGGATCGATGGGAATTTGAAAATACCCAGAGAAACCATCCAAAAAGCAGTAATAGTCATTACCCGCTAGACGTTTAAGCATTTGGTCCATGAAAGGAAGGGGAAAATGATCCTTTCTCGTAGCATCATTAAGTTTGCGATAGTCTATACAAACGCTCCACCCAGTAACGAGACGAGTAGGAATCAACTCGTTGTTTTCATTGGGAACAACGGTGATTCCGCCCTTCTTAGGCACACAATGGACGGGACTAACCCACGGTGAATCCGAGATAGGATAGATCATCCCCGCATCAAGAAGTTTGATAACCTCTTTTTTGATTATGTCATGGATCTTAGGATTCACCCTTCGTTGGATTTGAATAGTGGGTTTAAAGTCGTCCTCCATGAGAATTTTGTGTGTGCAGAAGTGAGGATCAATTCCACGAATATCGGAGATTTTCCATGCAATAGCTTTCTTGTGATTCCTCAGCATGGCGATAAGTCGGGATTTTTCTTCTTCTTTCAGGTCCTTAGCGATGATGACCGGTAACTTCTTGTTGTCTTCAAGGAAAACGTACTCGAGATGAGACGGAAGATCCTTAAGCTCTAAATCTGGAGGATTTTCGATGGACGGCGTAGTCAACTTCAGATCATCGGTAGAGATAGCCTTAGGAGACTACGGAGAAATATGGTCCTCATTGAGAAGTTTCTCAATGGTACGAATGTCTTCATCCCAATCGGTGGGAGAATCATCATACTTAAGAACGAGAGGACCCAAGCTAGCTTCAAAATCATCCAAGTCACTTTCTCCAAAAGGAGTCAATGACGGAGCAATAGAGGCAACGGTCTCAACAATGGGTAGAGAAGAAAAACCACTTTTACAAGCGTCTTTGAAATGTTCTTCACAAGCCTCATCAAGAACATCAATGAAATTAACACTCTCGTTTTCCGAAGGCTGCTTAGAAAGTTTACCCATGTTGAAGATGATTTTATCGTCACCAACTCTCATGATTAATTCGCCAGCGGCTACATCAATGAGAGTGCGACCGGTCCTCAGGAATGGACGTCCAACGATTAATGGAACACGGGGGTCCATCTCGTAGTCAACGACAACAAAATCTGCCGGGAAGGTGAATTTGTCGACACCAACGAAGACGTCTTCGGCTATCCCTACTGGATAAGCAACCGTATGGTTGGCTAATTCCAAAGTCATTCGTGTGGGGACTAGCTCGGGGAGAGATAATTGCTTCCAAACACTTAATGGCATTAAGTTAATACTAGCACCTAGATCGGCTAGGGCCATGCAATTTTCTACTCCTGGGAAGTTGCAAGGAATCAAGAAACGACCCGGATCACCAAGTTTGGTAGGCAATTTCCTTAAGAGCACTGCGGAGAAATTCTCATTAAGTTGGGTCTGAGCAATATCAAGAAGTTTCTCCTTATCTGAGAACATCTTTAAACATTTTAGCGTATTTGGGCATGTGAGCGAGAGCCTCAGCAAAGGAGATATTGAAATTCAGTTGTTTAAACATTTTAAGAAAGTTCGAAACCTGAATATCATCCTTGTTCTTCAATTTCTCTTTCCTCAACCTCGAAGGATAAGGTATATTGGGTTGAGATGAAGGCTTTGGGATAGAATTCGCACTCGCATCCTTGGGTGGTGGAGGGGTAGAAGTAGAAGGTGGTGGGATAGAAGATGGAGGATTCAGAGTAGGAGACTTGTTTTCCTTTGTTACAATCACCGGTGTAGGTGTAGGAAGCTCGGGTTCCTTTAAACCTTTCCACTGCGAGTAGTGATTGCTTTCATCTCCCCTCTTGGATTAGCAACGGTGTTACTCGGAAGAGAACCCGATCCAGAGGCTTGTTTCCTAGGGAAGAAACTAGCCATCATGTTCCTTAAGTCATTCGTTTGACTTGCCAAAGTGTTTCGCATATCAGCTCGAAGATCATTCCCTTGCTTCACCATATCTGCTTTCATGTTGGCCATTTCCCGCTGAAGATTTTGCACGATCACATCGTTCGTCCTCATGTAGGTTTCAACATCTTGGTGTAAGGCTGTGGGTTGGTTGAGAGGAGGAGCATGGTAGACGGGTGGTTGATAAGCAGGTTGTTGGTAAACTTGGTTGTTTCTTTGAGGTGGATATGGGTTTCTTTGGTTTGGATATTGATTTGGAGCACGAGGTTGGTTTTGATTGTTGCGATTGAGGTTGTTTGGGTTTTGTGGGGGAAAAGCGGGTGGTGAAAGATAGTTGTTTGAGCGATAGCTGAGCAAGTTCCGATCATATTGAGGACGTGCTTGATAGCCTCCTGTAGCATAGGTACCATTGGCGGCATACACATTTTCCGGATTGTCGTGAGTGGAAGGACAATCGGTGTATGAGTGAGATCCCCCGCATATATCACATGATTGGCTCAAAACATTAGCTTGGGCATTGAATTGTTTGGCATTGCTGGCAGTTTGTAAAGCAAGCGATTCCACAAGCGAAGTAAGCTTATCAATTCTTTTGTCGGCATCACTAGTACTAGCACTTGCTACATTAATTCTAACACTCCTGGTTTGTACTCTAGATTTGTTCTCAATAGTATCCCAAGAAGCATTAGACGACTTAACCAAAATATTACCCCCCGAGGCACTGTTTAGTGAATCTTGGTCATTCATGCTTAAACCATTGTAAAAAGTATTGATTTGATGTACTTTTGTTCAACCATGTTGTGGACACTTTCTTAAAAGTTCCTTAAAACGGTCCCAAGATTCACTAAATGACTCACCGTACTTTTGTTCAAAGGTAATTATTTCATTCCGCAAAGCGGTACTACGTGAGGGTGGGAAAAAGTAGTTGATAAACTTGGTCTCTAAATCCGTCCACGAAAGAATACTTTGTGGCGGTTCCTTATCAAGCCAAATCCGGGCTTGTCCCTCTAAAGAGAAAGGAAAAAGTTGCAAGCGAATCACTTCTTGTGATACCCCATTGTGCTTAACCGTATTGGTAAGCTGAAGAAACCTTTTAATGTGGTCATAAGGATCATCAAGTGAGCGCCCCAAGAAGGGTTGATCAGAGACCATTTGTATAAAGCCAGATTTGAGTTCAAAGTTGTTGGCTCCAATCTCAAGGATGACAATTGCATCGGTTTTGCCTTCTACGTACGATTGCAAAAGCTCGATCATTGGTTGATTGTCCATGGTGACAATTGGTTGAGTAATGACTTCGGCTTGAGCTACTCTCTTCTTACGAGCACGAGTACGCATGCACACCTATAAAAGGATTAGAAAAATAGAAAAGAAATATTTTTGGTTTTTATGGTTTTTTTTAATTTTTTTTTGTATTTTTCAAAGTTTTATATTTTTTAGGATTTTTGAAAATTTTAAAGCAAGGAAAATAACGTTCAAAGATGAACGGATCCCAAAATCCAACGGGTCTCTCACTTAAAACCTTTAATCTTAACGAAAAGAGCCGACAGCGGCGCGATTTAATACAAGCTTTTTGGCTAAGTATGAAATCTTATCGTCCGAATCTCTTCGAATTGACTATTGGTTCAAAGTGTGACTCAATTGTTCTTGGTGGAATAATAAATGGTTTGGTTGATTATCTATTTTAAACTAAAAGCAAATAAATGTGAATGTCGTTGAGTAAAACAAAAGCTTTAAAGATTAAACTAAAAGGACGAGTTAAAAATAAATGCTAAAAACTTTAAAGACAAAATTAGAAAAACACTTGAAAACTTAATGAATCTAAAACTTGGAAACTTTATAAAAAACAAGAAATTAATCCATAGGAATGCAAAATCGGAATCAGATCGGAATAATGGGTCGAAAAGTAAGGCTGATCGGAATGCTTGAAAACAAATCAAATCGGAATATCCAAAGAGATCCAGATCGGAATATGGCCTAGTCGGAATGCTGGTACAATTGGAATGTTGGCAAATGTGGCTGATCGGGATATACCCTAGTCGGAATGCTGGCGTCGGAATAAGGCCAAATCGGAATGTAACACAAATCTCCCTCGTCGGAATAATAAAACCCTAATCCGATCAACAGATCAGAATACAAATGATGCAAATCGGAATACTGAAACCCTAATCCGATCAGGGGATCAGAATAAGTGGATAGTCGGAATGTTTGATCGAAAAGGGGTTTACCCTTTCCGATTACCTTATGATTCGGAAAATAAGCAAGGTGATAAGCTAATTTGATAAGCTAACACCAAAACTTGAACGAATCCAATATGAAAAAGACTAAATAAGCATAAATAAAAACTTTTCCAACTTAAAATAAGCAAACTTTTAAATCAAACCATAAAAAGATGAAACTTTTTAAGAAAACTTTTAAAAGTAACTAAGCTAAAAATATGAATAAGCCAAAAAGCACAAGAATCTTAAAGCTTATTCGTATGAAAGCTTAAGTATGAATAAAAAGATTAACTTTTTAAGCACGAAAACATCAAGATCAACACGGATCAAATATATTTCGCACCAAAATTAACCAAAATAAAGAAAGGTAGAAAGAGATGAAAGATTAAAAGCTTAAACTTAAACTTGATTAATGGAATCCAAATACAAAAGGCTTAATCTTGAAAGATTAAAAGAAAGAAAGAAAAGATGAAAACTTAGTGAGAGAAAGTTTGGAACTTTCTCTCTCTAAAACTAGAGAAAAATGAAAAATGAAAACTAACTACTAAAAACTAACCAACCCTCCTAATGTGTATTAGGAGGATATTTATAGGGAAAATGGGAAGGTGTGCATGTGTTGCCTCTTCTTTCTTTCTTCTCGACTCGATTTAAATCTTTTGTCTTCTTGACGTCGTCTCGGGATTTGTCGATGTAAATTGAACTTGTCTTGTAATCTTCTTCTTCTATTAGACTTGAGTTCTTAGACTTCATTAAACTTCCGTCTTTAGACTTTTTCTTCGATAAATCTTCAGAATAGGCCTTGGACATCCGTTCTTTAAGCACTCTTGATCTTTTGACTTCGTCTTTTCTCGTTTTCTTCGATAAAAGTCCGTGAAAGCCCGTGTTTTCTTCCTTTTTCATCTTTTGGTCCTAAAACACAATAAAAACACAATCCATGCATAACTCCGACTTTTACGACATAAAATACACGTTTTGGTCTTGTTATTATTGGAAATAAGTGGTAAAAGGATAAGTGTTTTCACACTTATTAATAGTTAACTGTTTTTTGCACATTTAGTCCCTAGATTTTTTGAATTTGTATTTTTGGCATTTATTTTTCATTGAATTTACATTTTTAGTCCTTATATTTTGTAGAATTTACATTTTAGCATTTTAATTGAATAAATACTTGGTTTGTACACTTTGTTTTACGTATAAGTAGACTGTATTTTTCATTTTAGCAAGGATTTGTTTGAATTAGCTATAGAATATCCAAAGACTTTACCAACCAAAAACAATTAAAAACTCGATCTTGTTAGGACTTTCAATTTGTTAAGAACTGAGAAAACGAACTTCAACTATACACATTTCAAAGATATTGAAACTTACGGTTTTATACAGCCTATTTGACTAGTCATGATTTTTAACATTTTACTTGTAGACTTTAACCTTTTTATCCTAATTTAGTAACACAAAATCCCCACAAAATATATTGATCATCATTTATCATCATATACATATACATTTTTGAAGAAAATACATGAGTACATTTACAAAACAACAAGGTGATGGGAAGAAATGATCTTGTACCAACCAATATGATGAAAGGTTAAGGTTTTTGATGAACTAGACTTGGTTTTTGGTAACTAAATCTTATGAGTTAGCAAGACCGCTTTTGAGATCACCAAATGTATGTATACTTCTTGAGAAATCAGCCCTAAACCTTCTTGAAAACTCCCTTCTACTTGTTAAAATCACCTCCAATCTTTATTTCTTCAAAGGGTTATCAACATATGTAGATTGTGTATAAAACTTATGGTAAATTTTTGATGGTGGTGGTGTTGTGGTGGTGTATGTTGGACGGAAAAGAGAGAGAGAGAGAGGAGAGAGTGGGAAAAGTTTAGCTAGATTTGCATGTATGAGAAATGGGAAATGGTTTAGATGGTTTTGTTTAGTGGTTTAGGAAAAGCTTGAGGACAAGTGTCCTTAAGCTTGTATAAAAGTGACACCAAAGGGCTGTTGGTGGCTTGTCTTGGCTACCCATAATGGGGGTGAGACAAGTGTAAACTTGTTTCATCCCCACTTGTTGGGTCCACTAGATATGGATCTTGCAGCCTGTTAAGGATGGTGAACGACTTATGTAATCACAAGTCTATTCACAGAGAGACTCTAGATGAAACCCACAGTATAAGTGCATAATACAAATACTATGAATAAGAAGAAACAAAATAACTAAATAACTTGATCCTTACTAAGGATTTCTACTATTAATATCTTATGAATAATGTTTGATGAAGGTGTATCTAACCCTTCTGCCAATGGTTCCTTTTATACTACAAGGAAACCCTAATACTACATTAAACCAAAACGTGTAACTTCTGATATGCATATCCTTTCCTAACATATCTCATGCATATCCTAACAAACTACTCAGAATAATAATGTTTGACTTTCTACTAGACAAGGAGCACGTGTCGCTCCAACTACTACTAGGACCAGGAGGAGCTACATACCTCCTAATTTATCTATTACAAATATCTATTCCAGAGGTCCTAACAATCCTCCCCTAAACTTGAATTTGACTTGTTGAGTTCAAGTTTCTTGGTAGATCTTTCAAAACAACTTGGGGATTGAAACAGCAACACAAACAGCAACAACATAACCTTAAGCAATGAACACATAAATACCGTTGCAATGAGTAACACCTAGAAGCTTCTTGAAAGCTTGAAACAAATCTGCACCTTGTTGAATCTTTACAGTAACATGAGTAGATTTGATGAGCCTTTACCAAGTAGCTGCTCGCTCTTGGGCTAGCTAGTCTTTGTGAACAAGCATCACCCTGGGAGACCAGAACCCAACCCAACTCTTAGAATGTAAATCAATGGTGAATGGGGGTACCCTAATGATTTTTGGCAAATCATCACAGCCGTCAACGGATTTGATATGAGTCTTTACCAGAAGCCGTACCCCTCCGGACTAGCCAACTCTTAGCAATTAAGCATCGGTGAGCTGAAAACCCTATAGGTTTGAGCAAGTTATTACAGCTATCAACGGATTTGATATAGATCTTTACCAAGAGCCGTACCCCCTAGACTAGCCACTTTTCAGTCTAGGACCAAGGCAAGTGAAAACAATCCAGTTTTAGGTAACCTGGAAACCATCAACGGATTTGATAATCACACCAGAGCCGTAGCCTCATGGTGAATCAAATCTTTCTTGTCTGCAAGACATGGTGAGTTGAGCACCATTTGTTGTGTGGACTAGGTCCAACACCAGAAGTACCTCTCAAACCAGCCCAAGTGTGAAAATGCCAGGTTGAAAACAATTTCATGATGGAAAAGTATAAGCAGATATTATATTATGTACAAGTGTTGAAATTCCATCACATGTTTAAAGTATAAGCAGATATTATATAAAAGTATTTTTTTAACTAAATAACTAAAGTAAAATGTGAGTCACCAATCACTGTACAGACTGATGAAAAGAATGTAAGTATAACACAAGGATAGAAGAAACAAACCAATCACATACCAGAAGCTGCAACCTTGTTTGCATGCAGCCAGGCTTGAATACCTTCAACCAAGGTAGTGGCCATGGCAAACTCATTACCAGAAGGAGAATTAGACACCAGCAAGTGGCACTCCAGCATAGCTTCCATGGTAGCAATGGTCAATGGATACTCCACACCAGTAAGCATAAAGACAACGACACCAGACTCAAGTTCTAACACATGAACACCACAACCAGCATACAACTTCCACCTCCTTATCACCCATCGAGGTTGATCCTTCCATACACTAGCATGGGGAGAATCAGGAGGGGAATCCAACATCAGCTTCAAATCACCCCAAATAGTCAATCCAGGCCAGGTATGAAGCTCACTCTGAGGCTTAGGAATCTCAGCATCAACCAAACCATACAACAGCGTAAGATCACGACGCTCCACCCATGTCAAAATATTTTGCAATCCAGAGACATATCGAGTGTAGCCATCACTTGTTGTAATCTTATGAGTAAAGGTACCACGAGAAATGGGGGATGTCCGAACTTCCCAAGCTACAATCACACCCTTACCAAGGTGCAACTCAGTCTCACTATCAGAAGCAACATCAATGAGATTGGCAGGATCTCTCTTTTCAAATGGGACAGACTTACCACGACGAGCCTTCTTCTTCCTAATAGAACGGCGAGGTGTGGGGACACCAGAAGAAGATTCCTCCTTGACTTTGACAGCAGCAGTAGGAACAAAGTCCTCAACAACCATACGATCAGAAGTGGCTGCATCAGCTGATGGAGTAGGAAGTGGTTCAGTCACCGGTGGTGGTGTTGGCTTTACAACAGGAGTAACAGGAGTAGGATTAGTAGTAGGATTGGTAGTAGCTTCATTGGTGGTGGTAGTATCATCATGAGAGTGGGGGGGATCAACATTTGAAGTGGTGGTGGTAGGAACAGTAGTAGAAGGAGCACTAGAAGATGGAACCCCAGCAGTATCCTTGTGAACATCTGACGAAGAGGTGGGAGGAGCAGCAGGCTTAGAGGTATGGACAACACGAGGAGGTGGGCAATAAATGGCATATTCAGGGACAGGTGTATTTTGACGCTTGATCATCTTTGTGTAAAGATCTTTAAGCTCATCAAAAGACAGCCTCCTTACCCTTTCCTATGTCCATCAAGTCTGATAGTAAGCAGCCGATTGATTCTTAACATATTGATGCATCAACCTTCTCTCCTCAGTACGTGACAAAGGTCTGTTACGGTGTTGTTCACGAAGCTGGGCAGCAAGAGATAACTATTGTTTACGCATTAAAGCCATTTCCCGTTGAACACAATTGCCTTGATTCACATCGGCACCCAACAAATCTGTGAACTGCGAGTAGTCTGAAGTAAGTATGGTAAGCACTTCATCCAGTCATGATCATCCCAATGCATGGCATTGTGCCTTAACTATTCACGTCTTTGTTGTTACAGGGGTTCATCCTCAGACTTGGCTTGTTGGTCAAGCTCCTCTTGCAATCCCTGAGCAGCCTCTTCCCCCAATCTCTCTTCCTCTAATTGTCTGTGAGTTCGCTTCTTAGGAGGAGAGGGTGCGTCAGTCATAGGGGCTTTACCCTTCGGATCATGAGAAGGACCAGTAGAAGGAACAGCAGAGTCATCCATTGGCTTGGGATCAGCAGCGGCATTAGGAATGCATGAAGGACTAGGAGGAGCAGGCAAGTCATCACTCGGCTTATCAACAAAGACAGCCCTGGCCAAAATAGTCAGCCCATCCTCCTCAACATCTTCATTAGAATCAGAAAGCACAACTTTCTTCCTTTGGCGCTTCTGCTGTGTCTCCAATGCTTTAACCCTGTTCGCTAATGGAAGCACGAAATCACGTGTGAGCTTGCGGTGCTGGTTGAGCTCATCTTCCAATGAAACAATCTTGGCATAGTGCCTGTGCATAAGAGCTAGCAAAGAAGTCAGAGTAATAGGTTCCTCAGCTTCCCTACCAAGAGGACTTGGCTTGGGGGATGCATCATTGGGACCAGAAGCAACAGATGGATCATCCATATGAGCATGAGAGCTAGAAGGCTTCTTAGCAGAATGCGTAACTTGGCTAGGAGGGGAAGTATCATCAAATGGGGAATCATGTGGGTGAGAAGAGGGGGGAGCCTTTGAGGTAGATGGAATTTCTACCACCACCTCTCTAGCTGTCTCCTCAACCTCCACATGAGGCACATCAGTGGCAGGGTGCTCCTCATCCATAGGATCATTCTCTAATGGAGGTTCTTCCCTGGCTTGATCAGTCGGAGGAACCACATTGGGATCCCCTTGGGCAAGGCCCATCATAGCATCAGTAAGAGGCCTCAAATGACCCTTATATCCAAGTTCCATATTCGGATACACTTTTGGAGTAAGCTTTGGGGGCACATATTCCTTCTTGTTCCTAAGTAGGCACATAAGAACCTGCTGCAAAAACCTAGGGTACATCAAGAACTTCTTCCTAGAGCCAGTATCACTAAGATTACTAATCATGCCATCAAACAAGTAACAAGAAAAGTTAAAAGTACGACCCTAAGCAATACAAATAAAACCAGTAGCAAGGGGATGGGAAACACATCCCAACTCCCAGACTTTGGACTCAAACAATGAATCAAGAAGCGAACCAACAGCTTCCATTGAGGGGAAAATCTATTCTTTTGGAAGTTAAACTTCCCCTCATGATTATAGCCTATAGCAGCCATACCATCCAATACCTCTGAATTGGGAATAGAGACAATGCCATCTTCATCTTGGAGATGAAGGGCAGACCTAATGGATGCCTCAGACACCACATAGGAGCGACCATCTATGGTAGCAAGGAGCTCTAATGGGCGACCCAAAACAGCAACGAGGTTGGCAGTTGCCCAAAACTGACGTATAACAGTATCATACACAGTGGGGAAAACAGTAAGAGCATACCTTAGATTGGAAGCTTCAATGTATTCCAGGATGTCTGTGAACTCATCTCTTTTAGGACCTTCGCCAAGATAGGCCACCTTGCTATGATCGGGTTTATACTGGAGTGTCGCCATTGTTGATGATTGAAGCAGTGGAAGATGGCTGATTGAAGAGGGTGAAGGGTAGGAGCGTATGTATGTGTGTATGGTTGTGATAATTGAGTCAAATGAGTAATTTGACCATAAATAATGGTCACAAAACTGTTCATTGACCCCTAATTATGGGGGTTGACCTTTCAAAATTAAGTCATTAATGCTTGAGTAACCACTTACCCCTTAAACCATTATTTGCAAATCCCATTTACCAAAGATAAACCAAAAAGATGTACACCAGAAGTAACTCGCGTTGACTTAAAGTCAAAACACGTAAAGGTCAACACTAGGAGCAACAAGTGGTCAACGAGAGTCAACAAAGTGAACAGTGACCAAAAAATGATACTAGAAGCCAAACATAAGTGAAAAATAAGGGTTAGTACCCACTAGGAGCAGAAGACTGCCACTAGGAGTAACCAAAATCTTCCACTGGAAGATGCACAAACCGCAAATAACCATGAAAATTGTTGTTAGAAGTTACCCTATGTACAAGGAAATATGTACAATAAGCCTCCCCTTAGGCTTAGCTTCCCCTCAATCCTAGGCCTCAAGGATTGACCATACCAATGTGAACCACCAAGTGGTTGAATCTCGGACCATCAAAGGCTTTAATCAATAAATCAGTAACATTATCATCTGTATGTACTTTAAGAACCTGTATCAGCTTCTTCTCATTGGCATCCCTTATAAAATGGTGCCTAATCTCAATATGCTTGGTTCGTTGATGAAAGACAGGATTCATCACAATGCAGATAGTGCTTTGATTATCGATGCATATTTTGGTGTTCATGAAGTTGAACCCATAATCCAGCATCTAATTTTGTATCCACAAGACTTGTCCACAGCAACTAGAAGCAGCTATGTATTCAGCTTCTGTTGAAGAGGTAGCTACTATTTTCTGTTTCTTACATTGCCATGAGATAAGTCTTCATCCTAAAAACTGACAACCACCACTAGTAGACTTCCTATCATTATTAGCACCTGCATAGTCACTATCACTATAGGCTTCAAGAACAAAAGGTGATTCCCTTGGATACCACAAGCCTAGCTTGGGTTGTGCCTTGATCTACTTGAAGATTTTCTTGACTACATTCAAGTTAGATATGGTTGCAGCCACCTGATGTCTAGAACAAGCACTTACTGCAAACATAATGTCCGGACGTGATGCAGTCAAATACATGAGTGAGCCAATCATTGACCTGTACATGTGAACATTTACCGGAGGATTTGGCTCATTCTTAAGTTTGACTTTAGTGACTTCATAAGGTGTTGCTACTGGTCTAAGAGGTTCCATATCAAACTTCTAAATGATCTCATGAACATACTTATCTTGACTAATGAAGATACCATCCGACTGCTGCTTGAGTTGAAGACCAAGGAAAAATGTGAGTTCTCCAATGGCACTCATCTGACATTCGCCTTTCATTAGTTGTTCAAACTAATCACACCATTCCTTCCTAGTAGAACCGAAGATAATATCATCCACATACACTTGAACCAGGATGATATCCTTGGCATTTCTTTTAAGGAACAGTGCCTCTTCTGTAGCCGTGTTTCAACAAGAAACTGGACAGACACTCATACCAAGCTCTAGGAGCCTGATGAAGTCCATATAGAGCTTTGACCACCTTGTAGACTTTCTTTGGATGAAGTGGATCCACAAATCCCTTAGGTTGAGTGACATAAACTTCCTCATAAATCTTGCCATAAAGAAACATACTCTTGACATCCATCTGAAAAACCGTAAAGCCAACATAAGAAGCAAAAGCCAAAAACAGACGAATGGCGTAAATCCTAGCAACAGGAGCAAAGACTTCAGTATAGTCAATTCCTTCTAGTTGAGTGTGACCTTGTGCAACCAGCCTAGCCTTATTTCTCACCACAATACCCCTTGCATCCTTCTTATTTTTGAGAATCTATTTGGTACCAATTGTTGTCTTTCCATCTGGCAAGTCAACTATGCTCCAAGCATTCTGAAACAAGAACTGCTGCATCTCCTCCTGCATAGCCTCCACCCAACTTTGATCCTCAAAATCATGTGAGACTGACCTAGGTTCCACCTGTGAAAGAAAACAAGCAAACAAACAGTGAATAAAGTCTGTGTCATTATTACGCTTTTGATCTTCAATGTAGCTCACAAGAGCATGATGATCAGACGTTGCTTTCTTATGCATCCGGCGAGTCTTGACAATAGAACCAGGATCTCCAATGATTTGAGTAGTAGGATGGTCTTTATTGATCTCCTGAGCAGGAATAAGAGCTACATCCACTTCTGGTGCCAAGTTATTAAGATTCCCAACAATGTCATCATCATATGAAGAAGAGTCGAAAATACCATCTATTGGCTGCTTATGAATATCATCCGGCTTAGTAGAAGTCTTCTTTTGATAGTTTCCCAAGTCAGAAGGACCAGAGAACGTAGTTGTGGAAGTAGGATCACTAACCGGACTACCAATAGGAGTTAAACTTGCACTAGAAGTAACAATAGGATCACCAGGAGTAACTGGTACAACAGGAGTACTCATAGGAAACTCAATGCCTGCTTGAGTAGCTGTTGTAGTAGCATCTTATTGTTGCTTGAGCAGTGTGTCAAGATCTCCTTGTGAATCTACAATGTCTAATGAAGAAGCATCAATAGGAGTAGCAGTTGTGTTAGGAGAGACTGTGGTGGAATAGGATGGAACAACAAAAATGTCATCATCCTCATGTGAGTCCGAAAAGCTAGAAGTAGCACCTACACTAGAAGTTGCAAACACTTTTGGACCTGCATCTTGGTAAGTTTTGGAACGATAATATCCTAATGAGTCACTAAGATAATCAAGATCAAAATACAATTCAGGACCTTTGCCTTGGATGGTTGTATTCTCCTCAAAGTACCTGAGATTAATAGTTTCAATGACACGCTTGGCATGGAGATTATAAATGCGATAAGCTCTTGAGTGAGCTGAATATCCCACAATGTAACCTTCATCTGCCTTGTCATCAAATTTCCCCAAATAGTCACTAGTATTCAGAATGGTGACAAGACAGCTAAATGGCTTCAAATGAGCAATGCTTGGGACTTTGGCTGTGAGTAGCTCATAGGGAGTCTTCTTATATGGATTGGTAATTTAAACCCTATTCAACACATAACTTGTAGTGTTGACAACTTCTGTCCAAAACATAGTTGGAAGCTTGGAATCTACAAGCATGGTTCTTTCAGCTTCTATTATAGTCATGTTCTTCCTTTTTGCAACACCATTCTGTTGAGGAGTCCTGACATCACTATAATCTCTTTTGATACCTTTGGAATTGCAGAGTGCTATGAGGTCTACATTTTTGAGTTCTGTTCCATTGTCACATCGAATACCTTTCACCTTCTTGGACAGCTGATTCTCAATGAGTGTTATTAAGTCTTTGAGAATCGAGTAGGTCTCACTTTTAGCAGCCAGAAAGAAAAACCACGTGAACCTGCTATATCCATCAGTTACCACAAGACAATATTGTTTATGGTCAATGCTCCTAATGGAGGTAGGACCAAATAAATCCATGTGTAGTAGCTGCAATGGTTTAGTTATGAGTCTGAGAGCAGTAATGTCCTTGAAGGATGCTTTGTGTTGTTTGCCTTTGCTGCATGTGATGAGACTGCTTTTATACATAGTCTCATCGTCCAAAACGGGATTTAAATGCCTTAAATATCATCAAAAATGCCAAATATATGCTTGTGTTTGTTACATGTGTATTTTAGGTACGGATATTGAGAAAATGTCAAAAGATCACAAGGAACATGCAAAAACAAAAACGGGAAACGAAGCAGCACAAAGAACCAAGCCCTAATGAAGATTTTCCAAGAAAAACCCTTGAAGAATTGAAGATTATGCAAGAAGGGTCCTCCAATATTGAAAAATTGACACTTTAAACCCTTGTATATTCATAATTACAAGTTTGGTCCTTAAAGTTTGTCAAATTTACAAAAAGGGCCCTCCACTTTGAAGAATTGGCAAGAATGGTCCATCAACAATCAAGACTTGTCAATATTAGTCTGCCAAAAAGTCAATCATACAAGTCAAGACCATTATCTATAAAGAAAATGCCAAAACAACCCTTCAAGAATCAACAAATGGCAAGAATTACCCCTGAAAATACTTTGGAAAAGTATTTGTGGCCAAAGTGGGAAAAAGGAAACTTGTTTAACAAAGGAATTCGTTTTTTTGTGTAGTTTAAACTGAAATGAAAAAAAAAGATGAAGCAAGGGGCTAAATCTGGCAGACAATGAAACTTACCTTAACCACTCAACTTTTGACACCTGTCCCACTAACTCCCCACAACCAATCAAAACTCACCTTTCTGCCACCTCATTTCCCACCCATACCAGATTTAACAAACCTTAATTAATAAATTAAATAAGGCGCTAAACACCCATTCAAAAAACAAAAATGGATTAAACACATGTTCTTCATGTTCTTGATACAAATTGGGATGTGTTTAGGGACACCCTAATCTTCTCTAGAATTAAGATTAGGGTGTCCCTAAACACATCCCAACCTTTAAAACCCTTGCAACGTCACTCATGTGCTCACATGTTAAACCCTCCTCACACGTTTTTGGGGATACTGCCAAAATTTTCCAGAGAATCAACACACCTTGTTTAGCTTTGTTCCTAAGCATCAATATAAGCCTTTGGATGCAATTTCAACCATGCCAACTCACACAAACAACCAAATTCAGTCACATGATTCCAAGATATTCAAACCCCTCAAGGGAAAAATGGGGACTTCATCAGCTTAGGGTTTACGTTTTTATGCATTGTAGTTAGTCATTTGTAGCCTATATAAGGCATAGGGCCTCATACATTGAGCCCTGCTCTTGATTTTTCCTAGTTCACTTTTTTGTAAATCCTTATTCATGTTTAATGAAAAGATTTTGAAATTGTGAAGAAAAACCAAGTGCCAATCTTTATATCTGCTTGTTATTGTTTAATGTTAAATAATCTTGAATCTTAAAACGTGTTTATAAACCTTGTGCAAGAAATTGTACAAGAGCTCAAAATTTGATATTTTACTAAGTCTTGGTTTAAACCTTGGAATTCTTGGGTTATAAGTGGATCATAGCATCCTGATAAAGTGTTATCAAGGTGTTGTGAGGCTTATAACTTGGGGATAATCAAGTGTGGGAACAAGGTTGCATTAATCAAATTTATTTTCCAAGTTGTCACCTTTCTGTTTTCGATTTTATTTTGCTAACCTTGTTGAATCTTAGAAGCTTGTTTGTGGAAGCTTGTGCCTTGTTTTGCTAGGCACATCAGCTCAAAAATTCGTGAGTGTGGATGTACATTCATGAGGTTTGAGTTCTTGAACTCAAAAATCTGATTTTGTGTTCTGCTTGTGTTCTTGTTGTTTTTATGGCTTAATCTTGCTTGATACTGCATAATAAATCTGTTATTGTGTTTGATTAAGCTTGGGTAACATTGAATCACACTTATACTTGTTTAATCTTGAATTGAAAAAGATAAGGGGTGTTTGGGTTAACCTGTTTAAGATCATAGCTTGTTATTGTGTTATTGGAAGTTGTTTGTTTGAGTTGGTATCTGCTAAACACTTGGTTGTATGCTAAAACCGGCAAGTTTTCAGACTTAAAACATCAAATTAAAGATTGTGCTATATCTCACTTGTTTTGACTGTTTTTGACCCATGATTTTGGAAACACCTAGAGTGTATGCATGTTTAGGGCTAAAAAGTGTTAAATCATAGTTTATATAACATGTAACAAGATTTGAGTGTTTGAAATTCGGGCT
This sequence comes from Glebionis coronaria, assembly GCA_025667525.1. Classification (NCBI taxonomy): domain Eukaryota; kingdom Viridiplantae; phylum Streptophyta; class Magnoliopsida; order Asterales; family Asteraceae; genus Glebionis; species Glebionis coronaria. The sequence continues at coordinate 266,055,917 of CM046875.1, forward strand.
TGTGGTCAAGTATATCAGCTAAGTCTTCATAACTGCTTGTTCTTGTTCATAAGAAACTATTGATTGCTTGAATATTGATCTAGACTTTGAACCAATGCATGAAACCTGTTAAAATTTTTTCATTTGAATTTATTATAGCTTGTGTATGCATTTGGTGAAGTTTGGCTGGCTGATTTTTGCTAAAAGTGCTTATTGAACCAAAACTGCTTATTGTTCATATATGGGCTAGGTCTGTGGATGTTTTGAATTAACTACACTGATTGGCTGATTGGAAATGTGTTTTTGTTGCTTATATTGTCTCCTTATGATTAATTGATCATTTGGGTGACTTTGCTTAACTTGAATCCACCAAAAAGCCACAAAAGACAAAAAGTCAATTTAGTCAAGTAAGGGGGAAAGTTCGCACTGCTCAACCACCAAAACTAGCCCCTGCTAGTGTAAAACATCAAACAGCTTATTCATAAGCCATATTGGCTTATCCAGACTTGCAACAACTTATTTTTTGTGATAGATCTTCCTCATTTGACCCATTTATTTGATCTGGAGCTTATTAGACTTTGACTTTGACTTTTTACTAGAAAACTCATTAATTTGACTTTTACATAAGTGCTTATTTTCTTATTCTGGCTTATTACATGTGCTTATATGAAACTTTTTGATTATTTTGCTTAATTAAGTCATTTAAAAGCTTTTGAAAGTTGAATCAGCACTTGAGGTGGTCTAGAACTCAAAAACGACTATTTTGTCGTTTTGAGAAGAGAGTCTTGGCTTATTTCAGGCTTATTTCTTGTGATTTTTCCAATTTTCTTTTTACATATCTATTTAGTAACTCAATATAAGCTTGTGTGTCAAATTTTAGCTTACGGCATCAGCTTATAGCTTAATGGGCCAAAAAGCCCATTAAGAATAAGCTACTTTGAAATAAGCTAGCTTAAACACATTTTCAGCTTTTGGGCCTTCAGAGTTTTGATCTTAAAATCAAATTTTAAGTCAGATAGGAGATTTTGGGTTTATTTGGACAACATTTTTTTATTGGGCCTATTTTAAGCCCATTAAGGGACTGTTTGGACTTTTAGCCCATTTTAAGGCCCAATAGGGGTATTTTGTAATTTGAACTTCAATTCTGTTTTATTTAGGTTAAAATAAACTAGTTTGCAACTTTTTAGAATTTTTTATAAATTTTGGATTTTTATTAATATTTTATTATTTTTTATTATTAAAAATTAAAATTTAGATTTTTCAAAGTTTTTTCATTTTTCTTAGATTGAATACATTAAGTTAGGAATTTTACAATTTTTAGAATATTTTTATTGTCATTAGATTAATTTTTAGATTTATTTTAAGTGTTAATAGTTTTTAATTGTTTTTAAATAGTTTTTATTAATTTTAAAATTTTCAAAAATAGTTTTAAATTTAGTTAAGTCATTTTAGAGGTTTATAGTGAAAAAATCTCATTTTGGGCTTTTTATTAATTAAACTGATTTTTTGGGCTTTAATTAGCATTAAAGAATTATTATTTAATTAAATAAAAGGCTTGAGTGATTTTTGATTTTTTGTAAACTCTAATTACATTTTTTAGGATTTATTGCAATTTTCTAGGAATTTTTAGGGTAAATTTTTAATTTTGTCACTTTTTACAGTTTTACGTGCAAGACTATTCGTCTTAGTTTAATTTATAATCGTAACCGTCATTCTCTTCTAATCTCTTTTCTTCTTTTGATTTCTCATCAATATAATCACAAACCATTAATCATTTCTTAACACAACACACTTGCCTTCTTGAGAAAGATCCCCACTTTTGGGTCATTAACTTGTGGTTTTCCTAAATCACTTGTTTGTACTTACCATAATTACGTTCTTTTTCCTAAAAGACGTATTTTAGAACTATCAGCACGCAAGGCAATTAATGTCATTTCTGAAAGTTTTGGGAGGTAATCCAGAGACCAAGTTCATATTCTCCAGTTTGTGAATGGTCTTGAAGTTTACATGTCCCATCCTTCTATGCCATTTGGTGGCTTCATCTTCTGCTTGTTTGGCAACCAAACAAGCTAGTTGACCAGTAGGATTAACTTCATTCAGCTTGATACTATAGAGATTGTTTCTTCTAGGGATTTTTAGTAGAACTTGGGAGTTATCCGGTAGCTTAAAGTCTTTGGATAACACCAGTGCTTCATTATCCGTAAAGAGGACAAACTGCTTCTTGTTACAAATCTGAGAGACAGAGATCAAGTTGAAGTGTGGAGGTGCTTCCACATAGTAGACCTGCTCAAAATTAAGGTTAGGTGTCTAAATAGTTCCTTTTCCAGAGATCCTTCCTTCACTACCTCCGAAGTACACCTTTCCGCCTTGAAATGGTACAAAGTTAGATAAAAGTCCTTTATTTCCTGTCATGCTGCTAGAGCATCCACTATCAACTATTCCAAGGGATGGGTCTTGGTATGACGTAATCTACAACAACAGAAAAGTCATATGCAAAAGTTAGTGTCTTAAGGGGACCCAGACCTTTTCAGGCTTGAGTCTGCCTTGTGGATCTTTAGTAGATAGCCAAGAAGATTGATGAGATCCACTGTTGTTCTTAGGCTGCCTGTTCATCATATGGGTGTTATTTTGTGACCAAGAACAACCTGCTGAGGGCTTAACAGCATAACCCAAATGTCCCAACCCAAAATATATTTGGTCTGAATTAAAAGCATAATTCTGATTAAAGTTCTAAAAATAGTTTCTGGTTGGTCTATTGTATGTATAACCATTGCTTCTCCAAATATTATAAACTAAAGGAGAGGTCCTTCTAGAAGAAGAATAAGATTGGGCACATGGGTTTAGTCTTCTAGAAGAAAAAGGAGCAACTCCTGGTGGACCAGGAGTAGGGTAAGCTTGATAAACAAAATGAGTTTGATCATAAAATTCACAATCCTTAATCAAATGAAATTTACTACCACAAACAAAGCATGTTTTAAAAGACCTTTTATTCAAATGACATTGTTTCACACTGCTAAATTTATTACAAACAATTCTAGGAGAATCAACATTCCTAGGACTCAAAAAACTAGAACTAGAAACAATGGAAGTAGAAGTAGAAGCAACTCTCTCATCACTCATCCTAGAACTAGTAGCAGCAGGGTCATTTGTCTTGGGACTTGAAGGTCTTGACTCTTCACTTGAACCACAGGATGCATAATCACTGGCCTTGTCACTGAAAGTACAAGAGACAAAGTCATTAGTATTAATAGAGATTTCTGGAGACTCATGCATCTGGGATCCATCCAAGTCAGTATGCCCAGATATGGGCATAAAAGTTCCTGTACGAGGTGGAGGAACAACATGCATTGCTGCTGCTAGTTTAAACCTATTGTAACTAGGTTTTCCCTCCTCCTCTTTGTCAAGATCAAAGACACTTGAAAAAGATAAATCAAATACATCTTCTAAATCAATATATTTATCAAAGCCTAAACGTCTCTTAGTCGTACCAGACATGCTACTATCAATTAACTTTGAAAGATTTTTGGGTGGTTTTTTGCCATTTTTCAAATCGTAAAAGTGTAGCATCCAATTTTTCTTGCATGTCTTGCTTAGACTTAATACTGTCATTGTTTAGTTTTTCAATATATCTAAGCATGTTAGTGGTGTTTTCTAAATCAATGCTTAGAATTCTTATCTTATCCTCATATTCACGTTGAGTATCTTAAAGCCACCTCTTTTGTTGTTCCAAAGTTTTTAAAGAACTCATATATGCTTAAACTTCTAGAAAATATATGTCATTTTGGTCATTTAGTTCATTGAATTGAGTCAATAGTTTTGAATATTTATCATGACAACCAAGAGGGCAATTTTTTACCTGAGGCGAGATTCCCATAAGAGCAAATTCTTCTGCTTCCTCAGCATCAGATAAATTCCCAGCAATCATAACAAATACATCAATAGAAGCTTCAGCTGTTTCCAAGGTAGTAGTCTGATGATCATTCCAGTTCACCATGGAGTCAACAGACACCAAAGATTTCTTTTCATCCTTGAGCTCTTGAACCTTGAAGGCTGAATACCTGTTCTTCTCCTGGTCATTTTTGTTAGGGCATTCCCTAGCAAAATGTCCTTGCTGTTGGCAGTTATAACATCTCACCTTGCTTCTATCAAACCTGGCTGGCTCTCTTGGGTTATAGTTGAATTTTCGACCGACTTTCTTTTCAAACTTATGAACCCGGAGAGTGAGCATAGCCATCTGCCATTTTAGATCCATTTCATCCAAGTCAAGTTTATCAACCTGTTTGAAATCATCAAAAGCAAGATGCTGTTGTGGGTCAACATCAGCAACAAAAGAGTGAAGAACAACTTCTACCATGCTACCAGTCTTGGCCTTTGGTTCAGGAGTAGAAGTATGTTGAGATGACAAAGTATAACTTGAGCTACTAGCATAAGACATTGTACTAGATCCCATGGAACTCATAAAAGAAGAGTTATCAAGTGTAGGAAAGGAATCACTTGAGTATCCTCTCACATGAGTCTCAAAGGTTTTGAGTTTATAAAACAAATCATCAAAGGAAAGAAAGTCAAGGCCTCCTTTTGCCTTTAGAGAGATTACTACCTAGTTCCATGAGTGAGGTAGGGCTCTAAGAAACCTGGCATTAATGTCTTCATTGTCAGGTTTAGACCTGAGTTGATTCAATTGACTAAGAATCTTTTGGAACCTGTCATAACCTTGATGAAGACCTTCTGTTTCAGAAATCTTGAAATCTGTGAATTCATCTTTCAGCATTGATCTTCGTATCTTCTTGGATTCCTCATTCTCTCCAAATCTTGCCTTTATTCCATTCCAAATATCCCTAGCATCATCCAAGTAATAAAAGTCACCCATGTGATCATCAGGAAGGGACTGAAGCAAAATAGTTTTTGCTTTGATTTCCTTCTGAACAGCCGTGATTTCTTCATGAGTTTTAGGATCGAGAATCGTGATATTACCATTCTTGTCTCTACCAGTAGTTTTTTTGCTGTTTCCATTCTAGACAATCTTCCAAAGGTCTAGATCAGTATTGGTGATCCAGCATTCCATCTTCATGGCCCAGCTATCATACTCATCCTTCTTCAAGAGTGGGAATTTTCCATTAGTATTTGAAATAGTAGCAACGATTTGCTGAGGTTGCTGTGTTTTAGAGGTGCTTGCTTCTCTTATTTCAGTAGAACTAGAAGCAGACATGATTAAACAATGATGTTAGTAAAAAGAAAAATTGGTTCTTCTTGAGCAGAGACTCTCCCAGGCTCTGATACCACTTGCTGGGTCAACTAGATATGGATCTTGCAGCCTGTTAAGGATGGTGAACGACTTATGTAATCACAAGTCTATTCATAGAGAGACTCTAGATGAAACACACAGTATAAGTGCGGAATACAAATACTATGAACAAGAAGAAAGAAAATAACTAAATAACTTGATCCTTACTAAGGATTTCTACTATTAATATGAAATGAATAATGTTTGACGAAGGTGTATCTAACCCTTCTGCCAATGGTTCCTTTTATACTACAAGGAAACCCTAATACTACATTAAACTAAAACATGTAACTTCTGATATGCATATCTTTTCCTAACATATCTCATGCATATCCTAACAAACTACTAAGAATAATAATGTTCGACTTTCTACTAGACCAAGAGCACGTGTTGCTCCTACTACTACTAGGACCAGGAGTAACTACATAACTCCTAGCTTATCTATTACAAATATCTATTCCAGAGGTCCTAACACCCCTAATTTACGGGTACTCATCGATTCTAGTTTCCTCGATTTGCGTGCCCTCGGGTCGACTTACGAGAAACGTTTTAATAAATTATGAATCTATGGCACAAAACGATTCTAATAAAAATGGTCTCATCAAAAACGGAGCACAAAAGCGTAAACCTAGGGTTCCCGGTTTAATCGTAAAAGACGTTAAATTATGCACGTAAGCCCTAATTTCATCCCGTAAATTTGTGAGTTCATGAACCAACATTAAAATAAAATATAAAAATAATTTGCGAGAATAAATTTACTACCTGAAAATATCAGGTTGTCACAGTTATAGTTGTTAAATGTCACTTCAAATTCTGTTCACAGTTTGTTTTTGACTTCATAGTTTTGAAGATTTTGTTTAGTGGCCAAGCTTGTTGATCAATCAGTTTAGATAGGATGGATATAATAGGATCTTGTGTTTAGGCGATTGAATGAAATTCTGTGATTGAGTAGTTCAGACAGTGGTGTTTGGATCAGCTTAATAGCGTAACTATTTCAATTTGTATTAAGTTCTACAGGTGTTTGGTTTTGCTTTTAATTCAAGCTGGTAATGTAGATAGCAGATCATCTAGTAGTCTGTTTTAGTTCAATTCTGTAGGTTAACGAGTTGCTGTTCTTCAATATCAGCGGTTATTATATTTAGTAGATGTGTTCGATTTAGAATTCAAGTTCAGCAGTAGCAGATAGCTAAGCCGGCTCAGCGCCATGCTTCTTCAACAACGGGCAGGCCTGGATGTGCAGGTCAAGCGCTTTAATTTTCTGCATTTAGAGCATTGAATAGTTAGTGTAATCTTCTTGTTTGCCATTTCATTGATGTGAAATGTCTGTTATTAATATAGGAGTATCAGCTAGTGTTTTGTTTTAGACTGATCGTATGAGTTGTTTTTCCAATTCAGTAGGATTTGTGGATGTGCAGGTCCTTATTTCTTGCTCTTTTCTCTTCTCGTTAACTATTAGTTGGAGTTTCATTTTAGTGTTCATATATTAAAGTATTCCATAGCTATTCTCAGTAAGTTCAACTACTTTCTATAGAAGAATTAGACTTGCTTTTAGGCTTGTAAATTCTGTTCTAGAAAATAGGTTCATAAATTCTAATTTAGTGTTTGGCATTATTATAGATTTTTGAGTTCTTGTTATGATCAGTAGGGTATAAAGTTGTGGTCAATTGTAGAATATGGAATAGGTATAAAGTTCTGAGGATTAATACCAAAAGTAGTCTATTTGTGTGATTCAATAAGTCAAAAACAGTGTTACTCAAAGTTAAAAGAGTGTAGATTTGCAGATTTGTAGACACAAATTTAGAGAAATTTAGAGGTTGGAATTTGGCGATTCTAGGTACCTTTAGAGCTGCTTAAATCTGTTTTAGTTATTTAGGACTTTGGTCTATTGAATTCGTTTTAAGATGGGTAAGAATAAGTGAGGATTTAACTTGTAGTAGTAAAGAATATACACTGTTAGAATTAAGTCTACGTGAAGATAATGGACTGTATCAGTTTTTGTTTTGGCTGGATTATCAAGATGGACTTAGGATAGTTATATGGGATGGATTTAGTTTTAATAATAGTTTAAATCTAGTACTAGTATAAACGTTTAACTCATTAAGATTTTAAATGAGATTAGGTCCATTAATGATAGTTAGTTTTGTGTTTTGATTTTAATTAGTTTTAGGTTTATAGAATTTGTTAATTTTGTATTTTGTTAAATGAATTTTATATTTGCTAAATTTTTTTAGTGTAGTACGTATATGTAGTAGTATAGATAGTATTTTACATTTTTAGGAGTTTTACTTGTCAAAGTTGTCAAAGTAGCTTAAATACCAATCAAGATTTTAAAACCAAAAATAATAAAGTCAAGCTTGAAAAGTTAAATCAATTCGATTAGATACCGAGAACAACTACACTTACACGAAATATTAGGCATTGAGAAGCTGTAATCCTGATCTCAAAATCGCTGGAGAAAACCGATTCTTGCAATTACATGAACTCGATGAATTATGACTCCAAGGTTATGAGAATTCCAAATTGTAGAAAGCATGTACCAAAGCTTATCATGACAAGTAACTTCGAATCCGAAAAGAATTCAAGAAGGGAGACAAAGTTCTCTTGTTTAATATGCGATATAAATTCAAAGCTCCAAAGCTTAAACAAAAGTGGTACGGTCCTTTTATAGTAAGACATGGATACACGTCCGGTTATGTTGAATTGTATGACAAGAATGGAGGAAGCTTCATTGTTAATGGACACCGTGTTAAACTATACCATGATGAGTGGAGTGAACATTTTCCACTCGATAAAAAATAAAGAAAACTAAAAAGAAGTACGAGTCAGGCTGATGACTCAATAATAAAATAAGCGCTTCTCGGGAGGCAACCCGTGTGTTTTGAAGTTTTTAAAATTTTTAAGTGTGATTTTCCTTTTTAAAATAAATTCATGCTTACACCCCACAATTTTTAACCAATGTTTTGCTTAAGTGTGAGGGGGTGTAGCATGCGTCGCTTTTATAAAAACCTATAAAAACCAAAAATAGAGTGTTTTCATATTTTTGTGCGTTTTATCTTTTTTTAGGTACCGCAAGTTGAAGGCGAAGACAAGACTCTTGTATGATACATGATATGCCCATGATTCTGTTTTTTCTCTTATTCCTTAATTTTTGTTCAGTTTCATCACATTGAGGACAATGCTAAACTTAAGTGTGACGGGGTTGTAGCGAAATCGAGAAAAAAGATGCTTAATTGCCATATTTTTAGGCTATTTTAAAATTTTGTTCTGTTTTGCCCTCGTAAATAAAAAGTTTCAAGCAAATGTTTATAAATAATTAATAAATTATCCAATCGGTAATTTTTGAAAATTTGAGATATATTTTTGTGTCAAACTTACCAAAGTCAAAGTCTCATATAATAGTAGAAGGAAAATCCAAAAATTAGGAGAAGGTTGCAAGCTCAATGTTTGTCAATACAACTTGTACTTTGCAAGTATGTTGATCCATGGCTAGAAGTTTTAGCCAAGAAAAAAAAAGAAAAAAAAGAGAAAAAGAAACAAAAAGGCAAAAAGATAAATAAACAGCCAATGAGCTATAATGTTATGAAGTTGAAGGAAAAAGAAGAAATAAAAGGTATCGATTAGTCAATGTGCTAAGTCGGGATACATGTTGCTTCAATTCATATTTTATTAGTGTAGTTTGAAATAAAATACTTTCTATATTTTAATGGGTATTGACTTTATTTCTCAATTTTTTCAACCTTAAAAACTTAAGTCAATGGGTTTTATCTTGTACTTGTACTTGGTAGACTTACATCGAATTTTTGTAAAATACATGTACCTTTGGATTTAATTTTCTTTTCTTCTTGCTTGAGGGCAAGCAAAACTTAAGTGTGAGGGGATTTGATAACGCCCGAATCCAACATGTTTTTGGGAGCGTTATCTGTACTTTTGTACAAGTATATTGGTTATATCTATAATACTTTTGTGCATATTTATGCCCAATTGTGTTTGCAAGTCTTTGTGTCGCCAATTGTAGGAATAGAGTGTAAAACAACACAAATATGGAGATTAGTACGAGTACGAAGAATCCTAGTCATGTTCAAGACCCGTGTACAAGTTACAAGCCTTTGAAGATTAATTTCGGGTGCAATAAAAAGTGTTTCCAAGGAGCATACAAGTCACTCAGCATGAAGTTTCCACCAACATAATCAAATTTGCCACCAGCAAAACACAGCCGACTTGCCACCAGCAGGATTCAAGTTGCCACCCACATTTGTGTTGGCAGAATTTGTGTCTACATTCATGCAAGCTCAAGGGAGAACATACAAGAAGATTATAGACTTCCTTTGGCTCCAAGCATTTGTGTTTGGCTCCAAGCCAATCATTGAAGTCTAGGCCTTACTTTGCCTATAATTAAGACCCTTGGGGTCATGTAATCATATATCTCTTTACATAATCTCATTACTCTTTCATAACCACAAAATAACTCTCTCAACCTTTTCAGAACCTCCATTCCCGGATTTAAGCAAGGTGGTGCAAGAAAAGTCACTTTTGGAGTCCGAAAAGCAAAGTTAACATCACGATACTCTTAGCAATCATTACCCTAATCATTAGCAACATATTTACACTTTGTAAGACTCTTAATTATGACTTATACGACTATTATTTTAGAGTTTATTTCATTCTTTGTTATGAGTAGCTAAATCTCATTCTACACTTGGTAGGATGATGTTTGTGGTATGAATTGGTGGTTGTGATTGTGATTTATGTTTATTTCAATGTCAAGCTTTCCTTTCAACCATTAGTACTTATGTTTCATGTGACAATTGTTATCAAAACTTAATTTGTTGGTAAAGATTTCATAGGTCGAAAGGGTTATTTTCTATCAACAAGTCATAGCTGGTTTGTCTATGATTGGTTATCTTTTGTATTGATCATTTCTTAAGAAGTTTTGATTATCAAGAAACATAATTATAAGTGTTAGAAAACTCGTGAAACGACCGTGAATCGAATGTGTTGAGATTAGATTAAGTCTTGAATTGAGTGATTGAGTCTAATGCTTGTTTTCTTTAACCAAAGTCTTGACGAAGATTAAAGCTTTTGAAAACAATAGATTGGATTATGCATCTAATTATCATAATCATATTTGTTAAACATGTTATCACAATCATACCACTACGGATGCCTAAACTTGTCTTTACCAAGTATTGCTTTTAATCTTATTATTAATCTCATCATTTTACTTGTTATTTATTTATCTACAATTGCTACAATCAACGATTATAGTTTTATTTTTCAATGATCATAGGTTTTCCAAATCCTCGTGAATGATCTTGGTATTACCACATAAAAGCTATACACAAACGAAAGGGTTATACTTGACCGTTCGTTTTTAGTCAATCCGGTAATTCGTGTTTATAAATTTAAAACTTGTTCTCCAAATCAATCACATCGGATACGCATCACCACACAGTTTATTATAATTAGAGTCAACCCCTCTAATTGCATGACGAGGTCACCCCTCTATGTATTCGTGCACGTTGATACCTTCATGACCTATATGGGATCTTTGGCATTTAAATCACAGTTTCAGTATAAACTTGAGCATAAGACTTTTCAGTATAAACATAAACATAAGACTTTTCAGTACAAATATGTTTTTAAACAAACTTCTAGGTTTTCTAGGACTTACACATATTCCACTTCGTTTCAGATCATTATTTATGTTGCATTTATTCTTATCATTGTTATTATATCTGTTCACTGAGCGTATTGCTCAACCGTATATTTTATTTCCATGACCCAAACGACAGGTACCCAAGGACAGACTCGAGAATGGAGAGGATGTATATAGGATGGGAGCTACCTTATACTTCTTTCCCTTTGCATTTCATTTACTTTATGCATCTTTTGAGTTAAATGTTTGGGGCCGATGTTTTATTCCGACTTTCCTTTATGGTCATTTATGTTTTTAAAACATATTACCTTGCATGCTTTGATGAGACACCATAATTATCATGTAACGGTCTACTTATCAAAGCGGGGTCTTACAATTATGGTATCAGAACCCAAGGTTTCGACCTGTAGGCTCTGTTAATGCAAAGCAATGCCTAAAAACATTACTAGTGTTAACTAATCTTTCTTAGTTTTGATCACGACAAATTAAAAAGACATTTATTGTCAAATACAACCATAAGACGAATTATTTAACAAATACTATCATCAAGGTAATAATCATTTAAGTATTGCACTAAAATAACTTAATCATGATTAGTGATCATAAAAGTGATAATCCTAAACTTACATTTTGTCAAATGTAACAAAAGATTTTTTAATAAACTTTCTTTTTAAGAAAATATTTTATTAAAATGGAAAATGTAAATTTGAATATGGCCTATTCCAAATGCCATAGGAATATCCTTTAAAGGTAAAAACTTACCTCAAATATTACTTCCCCACTAAAAGACAAAAGGGAGCGGAGTCTATGAGCACGGTTCCTTAAAGACCTATGCGGATCCTTAGTGATAAGGAACCGTAGGCACAAATAAGGCACTGCGCTCAGAGAGCCGTTGGCCTTTGTCTCCTACAAATAGTGGATAAAATCTGCATTTTCCACAACCTATTTTGGACACTCTTTCTGCTATCCTTTCCTTTCTAATTCCTAATCATTTGTAAATTATCACTTAATGTATTAAGTATGTTTACCTATAATTATATCCTTTATCTCCTTCTTTACCTTGTCTAAAGAGAAGATCACTCACACACTTGTGATGTGATTAGATGAAGCCTTGATGAAGATCATCCTCTCCTAAAGATCTAGTCATGTTCATCATTTGTTTTATTTGAGTCTTATGTAGATCAAATGTAATTGTGAATACATGGATATAATCTTGTTTAAATCCATTGTATATGTGTATACTTGGATTTGTGTTATGTAGATCCAAGTTACATGTGTATACTTGGATATGTGTTTTATTGAGTTGTAATAGGTATGAGTTGTGAGTTCTCACTAAACTATAAAGTGATGTAGTTGTGTCTTGTGAATTTCTCACCTAGCTTCAAAGTGAAGAGTTGTGAGTTCTCACTGAACTATAAAGTGATATGGTTGTGTCTTGTGAGTTCTCACTAAACTATAAAGTGATGTGGTTGTGTCTTGTGAGTTCTCACTAAACAATAAAGTGATGTACTTGTGTCTAGTGAAGTTCTCACTTAGCTTCAAAGTGAAGAGCTGTGAAGATTGGTTGTACCTTTCGATTAGAACTCGACATCTAGCCTTGTGCTGTTAAATGGTGAAGTATGAATGTTGTGAAGATTGGTTCTACCTTTCGATTAGAACTCGACATCTAGGCTTGTGTCGTTAAATGGTGATGTAGGCAACGTTGTGAAGATTGGTTCTATCTTTCGATTAGAACTCGACATCTGTCGTAAAATGGTGAAGTGGGCGATGTTGTGTAGATTAGTCCTAGCTAAGATTACGTCTCGACATTTAGCTTAGTATTATAAAATAATGTAAACGACGTTGTAAGGTTTTCTCCGCCAAGAAGGGAGCTTGTGGATATAGTGGAAATCTTGAGTAAGGTGTATAATACTAGGGTTTTTGCAAACTCTATTTATATCTTTTTTCGTTTTTCCTCGACTCACTCGAATTTGATTTTCAATGAACGTAAGACTTAATTGTTCTTGGTAAAATATATTTTTGAAATTTTAAACTAAAAGACTATTTAAAATAAAAGCTATTTAAATAAAAACTATTTTAAACTATTTCAAATTTAAATAAAACTAGAAATTATTAAATCTAATTTAAAAATCTAATTTAAACTAATTTTAATTAAAAGTATTTTAAAATTTAAACACAATTAAAACTAATTTTATAAAAAAAACTAAATTAAAGTAAAAACTTTTAAATGAAATCTATTTTAAATTTATCTTAAAACAAAACAAAACTATTTCTATATTAACTAAAATTTAAACTAAAATTAAAATTTATAAAAAAATTCAATTAAAATATTTTTTTATCTTTTTATATTTTTTAAAACTGAATAAAGTAAATAAAAATGGAATTTAAAATTAAAGATTAATTAAACTATAAAAAAACTTAATTAACTAAAACTGACACCTATATTAATTAGAAGACGAGTAAACAAACACAAAAAGAGGTCCAGACGAGATGGTTGTGTTGGTTGGTTGTTGAGCGAGAGGTCCAGGGTTCGAGCCCTGAACCAGACACAATTTGCTAATATTTTTACTTGGAATTTTAGTTTAACTTTTTTGGAAATGAGAAAACAAACAGATCAAGGGATCTGTTTGCTGTACCTGTAATACAAATAAATTCCAAATGGGCATATAAAACAAATTGAAAAGAAAATCAGATAATCCAATAAGCAACGAAGTAAACAAATAAGCTAGAACATTATAAGCTAAAAACTGAATAAGCAAATCCAAAACTATATTTTATTAAGCTGAAAAATCAAATAAACAAAAAGGCTGAAACAAATAAGATAACTAAGCAATTCCTAAATAAGCATAACATATAAGCAGTTAAAAGCAATAAGCATACTAAATTGAAATAAGCCAAATAAACAATAACTACTAATCAAGTAAGCAAGACCTTCAAATCTAAACAAAATCATATTAACCGACAATGAAAATAGCAGATCCAAACAACTCAGATAAACTAACAAGCAAAAATACTAACCAATAAAACAAGCATAAGCAGATTAAAAACCAACTAAATAAACAGAAACATAAAAACTCAAGATATCAACAAGCAGATTAACAAGACAAGCAGTACCAAATAAACAATAAGCCAACAAAAGCAGATAATCAACTAAATAATAAACTAAACATTAACTATAAAAACTAAAAGAGATTTAAAACCTTTTGTCGAAACCGTTGGGTCGAAGGTTGGCGCTGAGCCACCTTGTGAACCGAAGCAAGCGAACACCACCGTCTTTCACCTTCTTGAACCAAGATCATCAACTTCGAACACCTTCTTCGAAACAAACAGTACTCGAACAGATTCTTTCTTTATTTTTTTTTATTTTTTTTTATTTTTTTTATATTAAATCAATAATAACAGTAATAAATAAAACTGATTAAAGTGGATAATTAAAATTGGAAGAAAGTAAATTGATACGAATTTAAACTGACATAAAATGTAAATAGAGACGAAATTAAATGAAATTAACTTTTCATTAATTATAAAAAAGTACATTACTGGAAATTAAAAAAATACAATAACCCTAAAACTAATTTGCAAAAATTAAAATAAATAAAAAGTGCTATGGTTTATATCTTTTGATGGGGTTTTTATAGAGAAACCCTAAAACTTCTTGAATCTTCTTGGTGCCCACGACTTTGAATCATAGTCGCTCTTCTTCTTTTTCTCTTTCTTCTTTCTCCATCAACGGTGGAAAATCACTTGAGCCACGGATTGCAAGCCTGGTGTGTTTGTTGTGTTTGTTTAGGCTGATGTGGAGGCTTTTTATTGGAGGATGGGTATTGGTGATGCGTTTTACCCAATCAAAACAAAGGATGAAGCCACGTCTGATTTGGACCACTCCTTGGTGTTCTTCCCCGAAAATCTTGGGGATTTAATTTCCCTTTGTGTCAATTACCCAATAAGGGTAAAAGCCCCAAAATTAATGGTGTAATTTTTGTGATGGGAAAATTAGGGTTTTTGTGGTGGCTGTAAAAAAATGCGAGAGAAAGAAGATGAGGGAAAGTAGGTTCTCGTTTGTATCGAATGGTTATGGGAGTGGGTAATTTATTTTATTAAATGTGAGTGGGGAGAGTGAATTTATTAAATGTCTGTTATGTGTGGAGTTGACTGGGTTTTTAAAACATGTGGTTGAGATTTTTAAAAAGTGAAATCTCTTTTACTGCCTTCGTTTGTGTACAAAATTGGGCCTGGCCATTTGGCTTTTGAATGAATTTGTTAAATAGTTTTTTCAGCCGTCCCATAACTTGTGCAAAATATTGGGCTTGGGAGCCCAATCTCCTTTCCATCCGTTCTAATCCCATAAATGGGCCTTTTTGGGCTAATTTCACAAAGTGGATACTTTAAATTCTTAAATGGGCTTTTGAGCCCATTTATCCAATGTGGGACCCACAAGACAAAAATTCTTCAAAGACTTGAATCCGTGAACAAATTTGAACTTGATCTTTGGCATTTTGGTCTTTTCTTCAAATCGTATCGATTTTGCCGGGTTTCGTGATCTTCGGCACACTTTTGATCTTTTGACTTTGTCTTCGTCTCTTTTTGGACTTTTCTTCAACATTTGACCGTGAAATCCTGTGTTTTCTCTTCTTTTGATCATTTGTACCTATTTAACACAAGAACACAAAACCATGCGTAATTCCGACTTTAACGATATAAAACACATGATTAGGTCTTGTTTTTCCTTGATTTTAGTGGCAAAAGGATAAGTGTAACACCCCATTTTGGAAATGGAAATATCACAGCAATTATGGCGTGTCATCAAAGCATACAAGGAAAAATGTCTAAACATTACTTGACCATAAAAGGAAAATACCGGAATCAAACATCGGTAGTCCAAAAGTAAAGCTCATCACACACAAACATATTATAATAAAGGAAAGGACTAAACAATGTCCAAAGCATAAGTATCATAAGAAAGGAAATGCATAATGTAAAGAAGGCTAGACAACTTCCAGTCCATATGCACGTACTCTTAGTGTCTACGAGCGTCCCTGAGTACCTGCCGTTTTGGGAACATAGAAAAGGAAAACGGCTGAGCAAATACGCTCAGTGCGCGGATGTACAATAAAGCATGAATAGGATAAACATATAACATAATAAAAGCGGAAGAAACTAATTCCCGAGTAACCTGGTTAAGTCTTAATAAAACTGGTTTAATAGTTTGAAAGTCTTATGTTTATCTTATAAAAACTGTTTGTCATATTTTACCATTAGCCAATATAGGTCATGAAAATCCACCGTGTATGAATACTTGGAGTGGTGACCTCATCATGCAAATTAGAGGGGCTGCCTCTAATTTAATATACTAGGTTTTGGGTAGGAGGGATCAGCTCCTTGTTAAGGATGCAAGGCACACACCACATTCACCATGAAATCCTGAATAAAAACATGTAACTAGGATGCACCCATACGCCCCATATGATAAATATAAATAAATGGCCAAAAGCTGAAGGGACGCCACGAGCAATCACTCTGCCGTGGTGAAGTCATAACATCAGTGCCTCTAATGTTATGGTTATGGTACCTCCATAACTAGGTGAAACTGGCCATGTATGTATATGGCTATAGGTATTCTTAATTAAACATAAGCAATCAAACACGTAACTTATACTACGGGAAAACAGTTGGCTGCATACGGGGAATCCTAATAAGGAAAGAATGTCCATACTGAAAGGACGGGAATCCGTACCTTATGTCCAGTCAACGAAGAAGATGAACTGAGAGGAATCCTACTTCCTAATCACTAGTGCTACATAAATACGTACATGAATAAGTATCTGCTTACTAAATACATAGCTGGTTTTATGTCACGTCTTAGCTTATTTTATGGGTTCTTACCATGTTGTACTGTTTTAAAGCCTTAAACTGTGTTTTATCTTATATTTTGTTTAATCTGATTAAGTATTTCTGGTATTTCATGTGTTATTATACTTATTGTGTAATAATAAGTAACTTTCCAAGAATAGCAGGTTTCCTTAAATAGAAAGTTTCCAAAAATAGAAAGTTTCCAAAAATAGAAAGTTTCCAAAAAAAGAAAGTTACCAAAAATAGAAAGTTTCCAAAAATAGAAAGTTTCCAAAAAAAGAAAGTTTCCAAAAATAGAAATTTTCCAAAAATAGAATTACTGCTTAAAATAGATAAGTTTCTAAAAATAGAAAGTTTCCATAAATAGATCAGCTGCCTTAATTCAATAAGTTTCCATAAATAGATTAGCTGCCTCAAATAAGCTAAGTATATAAGCCTAAGTGTTTTCATGATTATTTTCTAAGTCATATGATATAATGTATAGTTTAATAATTATTTCATGTAATTTAATTAAACTATAGGTTAAAATATTTAATTAAAGTATAACATGTTTTTAATTAAATAAGTTAAATACTTAGGTTAAAAATATGTATTATTATATATTAATAATATAACCTAAGTCACGTTAATTAATTAATTATATCCATGGTTTTAAAATAATTAATTAATTATAAGTCTTAAATATACAAATACTTAGGTTAATTAATTTCATGATTATAATAATTAAAATAACCTAAGTCATGTTATTAAATTAATCATATCATTTTATTAATTTAATTTTAACATAAGATCATAAACATAAAAAAAACTAAACATACACCATGAACCGGATCTAGGCTAAAAACAATGAACCAGACATGAAATCAACACCGTTCCCCGAACCAACTCGAGGATCCCCGTGTTTCACTGCTGTCGTGGGACCCACACGCACCAACCAAGACCATATAGTCTTGGTGGTGGTCGGCTTGGCAAACTGAAACCCATTCGGGTTCGGTGCAGCCTGCGGCCAAAACAAACACCCCTTAAAAACACCCTTTTGATTTTATTTAACACCAAATCATGTTAGATCCATGTTTAATTATTATGTTTTTATAAAAACAACACATGTTCTTGATTTATAAAAAGATTAAATCAAAAGAAAAGGTTTAAAAAGGTTTTACCGAATTCGTGGATCAAAAGGACGAAGAACCAACACGATCAATCACTAAAACTTCAAGATCCAAGATCACAAATCACCTCCTATGGTGGTTGTAGGGTGGCGGCACAAAAGACAAGGAAGGAGGGTTTTAGGGTTTTTCTAAAATCTTCTGTGAATGAGAAAATGAGTAGTATAAAAATATAATAACCCCCTTTAATAAATTTGAGAAATGGGCTTGGCCCATTTGCCTTTTGTTTCCGCGGGTAGGGACCCCACTTGGGGTACCCGTACCTTTTTCCGTGTCTCGTTATTAAGTTAAACGTCTGTGATTATTTATGTTCGTGTTTTAGATGTTCTCGTTACGTAAATACCGTGATCTAATATATTTAATTACGCTCGTAATAAATGTATATACGTAATTAATAATAGTTCGTGTTTTAATTACGTTCATGATTTCATGATCGCATGTTCGTGATTAATTATCGTCAAATAATATTACGTGATCGTGCATAGTAAATACTTATCGTGTTCTAACACGTACATAATACGTAAACTCCTAACACGTAATCGTAATCATGCCATATTAGGAAAGTTTTAATCTAGTACGTACGATCCTAAGGGTACTATGCATGGTAAAAGCATGCGGGTTTTACAACTCTTCCCCCCTAAAAAGAATAATTCGTCCCCGAATTATAGATAAAGTAAACTGGAAAAGAAGAACATACCCGAATTCAAAATATGGAATGAGGGTAAGAAGCCCGGATAGACTCCTCTGTTTACCAAGTGGCTTCCCGCTCGGTATGATCCCTCTATAGAATTTTGATGAATGGAATCGTCTTCTTTCTCATGACTCGTTCTTGTCTGTCAAGAACTCGTTCGGGTTCTTCTATAAAAGTGAGATCTTCACGTATCTGTTCCAGTGGATACTGAACCATGTGAAGGGGATGATACTGGTACCCTCTGATTAAGGACACATGAAACACATTGTGCACATGCAAAAGCTGCAGAGGTAACGCCAATCGGTAAGATACTTCACCGACTCGTTCAATGATATCAAACGGTCCGATGAAATGAGGACTGAGCTTCCCTTTAATCTCGAAGCGTCTAACACCACGTTCCGGCGAAACCTTACGGAAGACGTGATCCCCTACATTAAAGTGTATATCCCTACGATGCTTATCGGCGTAACTCTTCTGACATGAACGTGCCTCCTGAATTTTCTGCTTAGCTACTGCGATCTTCTCATTGGTCATCTCTATGATTTCCGGTCCTTCGAGTGTTCGCTCGCCAACCTGATCCCAGTAGATTGGGGCGCGACACTTTCTGCCATACAACATCTCAAATGGAGCACACTTGATGCATGTGTGCCAACTGTTGTTGTATGCAAACTCCACCAAACAGATGTATTCGTCCCAATCACCCGTCCATTCTAACGCACATGACCTCAACATATCTTCTAATGTCTGAATGGTCCGCTCCGACTGTCCGTCCTGAGGATGAAAAGCCGTGCTAAGCTTAAGTTGTGTACCCCAAGCTTTCTGCAGACTTTTCCAAAAGCGCGAAGTGAATCGAGGATCTCTGTCTGAGACGATGCTGGATGGTGCACCGTGGAGTCTCATGATCTCTCGTCTGTACGTATCTGCGAGTTTACTTACCAAATCTTCCTTGCGGATCGGTAAGAAATGAGCTGATTTGGTAAGTCGATCAACGATAACCCAAATTGCATCGTGCTTCCTTTTAGTAGGCGGAAGACCGGTAACAAAATCCATGGTGATTTTGTCCCACTTCCACTCTGGAATATCTAACGGTTGAAGGAGACCGCCAGATCGTTGATGCTCGATCTTAACCTGCTGGCAGGTAAGACATTTGGAGACGTAAGTGGCCACATCCTGTTTCATACCACTCCACCAAAAGTACTGCTTGATGTCATGGTACATCTTAGTCGAACCAGGATGTATAGAAAATGGGGAGTTATGAGCTTCAGCAAACAAGGCTTCCCGGAGTTCTTGGTCATCAGGAACACAAAGTCTAGTGCCCTGCCATACGATACCATCTGCATCTACTCTGAATTTTGTCTGCTTGTCCAAATTCTGTACTATCGCCCAGATTTCTCCGTCATCCTTCTGAGCTTCCTTGATCTTAGATAGCAACTCGGGTTCCACTCTAAGATTAGCCCAGTAACCGTGCTGTCCACGTACCATGATCTCGATGTCTAGTCGCTCCAAGTCTCTGATGATTCCCTCTTTGATTTTAATGTCGTTGATCATTCCGGACTTCCTGCTAAGAGCATCTGCTACTACATTCGCCTTTCCGGGATGGTACTGTAGATTAATGTCATAATCCTTCAACAGCTCTAACCATCTCCTCTGCCTCATGTTCAATTCACGCTGAGTGAAGATATACTTCAAGCTCTTGTGGTCCGTGAAAATGTCACATGATTCTCCATATAAGTAGTGCCTCCATATCTTCAATGCAAACACTACTACAGCAAGTTCCAGGTCGTGCGTGGGGTAATTCTCTTCATAAGGCTTAAGCTGCCGTGAAGCGTACGCGATCACTTTCCCATGTAGCATGAGAACACAACCAAGTCCCTTCCCTGATGCATCGCTGTAGATTTTAAATCCACCCGTACCAGATGGTAGAGTAAGAATAGGTGCAGATACTAGCTTCTGCTTCAGGTCTTCAAAGCTCTTCTCTCGATCTTCAGTCCAGACGAATTTCTCCCCTTTCCGCATCAGTTTGGTCAATGGTAGTGCTAGGCGGGAAAAGTTCTCCACGAACCTACGGTAATAGCCAGCTAAGCCTAAGAAACTGCGGACTTCCATCGCTGATGTCGGCCTTGGCCACTTAGTAATGGCCTCAACCTTCGCTGGATCCATAGTGATTCCTTCTGCTGATACAATGTGACCTAAGAATGCCACCTTGTCTAACCAGAACTCACACTTGGAGAATTTAGCATACAACTGCTTCTGGCGAAGAATCTGTAGTACTGTACGAAGATGGTCTTCGTGTGCCTCCTTGGACTTTGAGAAAATCAGGATGTCATCGATGAAGACAATGACGAACTTGTCCAGAAATTCATGGAAGATTCTGTTTATCAAATCCATGAACACTGCTAGAGCATTTGTCAGGCCAAATGGCATAACTACAAACTCGTAGTGGCCATAACGGGTACGAAAAGCAGTCTTAGCGATGTCCTGCTCCTTGACCCGTAGCTGATGATAGCCTGACCTAAGATCGATATTGGAGAAGTGTTTGGCCCCTTGGAATTGGTCAAACAGATCGTCAATCCGTGACAGTGGATATCTATTCTGAATGGTAATCTTGTTGAGCTCGCGATAGTCTATGCAAAGACGCATACTGTCGTCCTTCTTCTTAACAAACAAGACCGGTGCGCCCCATGGAGATGCGATCGGTCGAATTAAACCTCGTTCCTGAAGTTCTTGCAGTTGATCCTTCAGCTCTATGGGAGCCATGCGATAAGGAGCCTTGGAGATTGGTTCAGCTCCTGGAACCAGCTCGATACTGAGTTCTACTTCTCGTGCAGGTGGTATGCCCGGAAGTTCTGCTGGAAACACATCTTGGAATTCCGACACTATAGGTTGATCCTGAATCGATGGAGATTTAGCATCCATGTCGTGAACCGTAGCTAGATAACCCTCGCAGCCATGTGACAGTAGTGCACGCGCTTGCAGGGTGGATATGACTTGTACAGACTGTCCGGGTATGAACCCATTATGAATGTACTCTGGTGCATTAACATCATCGAAGATAACTCGATATGAATGGCAGTCTATGGTAGCATGATACTTGGATAGCCAATCCATGCCCAAGATCATGTCGAAGTCATTCATGTCCAGCGGAAGTGTGTCGACAGGTCGAACCTTATCATCAAGTTCTAGGGAAGACTCTTGTATACATGGGTGATTAATACAGAGTCCCTCAAAGGTGTGGAAAAGTAAGCCTATTTTCTAGTGGCAAGGGAGGCATCCTAATGTTCTTAGCATAAGCAGTAGAAATAACCGTGTGCATAGCACCCGTATCAAAAAGAACACATGCAGCTTGACCATACATATACAAGATTCCAGTGATGGTACCTGTAGACTTGTTGGCCTGGTCTCGAGATGTCGTGTAGACACGCCCGGCAGTAGGAGGCGGCTTGGTATCAGCATGTCCCGATGTACCCTCCATCTCGCCCTTACGGCAATCCTTCATAATATGGCCAGGAAGACCACACTTGAAGCACACATCAGTATTACGGCGACATGGTCCTAGGTGCCTATGATGGCAAGTAGAGCAAAGAGGATGAGTGTATCCTCCAGCAGGTGCTCTGGCTGGCTGAGGACCTGATAAAACATTTTACATAAGACATGGTAATTGGGTACAAAGGACAAAGCGGATAATCGTAAGATTGAATACCAGTGATAGCTAGACGGCTAGGCTGCGAACCTCTCTGGTTCTGGTCCCTACCGTTTCCATGATTCCTGGTAGAGGTTGGCTGAAGTGTCAGAATATGAGTTATAACATAAAACATAAGGAACTGCGTAAGTATTAGGACCTGCTTCTGTTTGAGTGCCCAGAGTTGTTACGGTAATTGTCATTACCGCCACGCCTATCCGTAGTAGAACGGTCGTTAGTCTGACCGTTTCCCTTGGGCTGATGAGGCTGCTGCTGAGTAGCCGGCTGAGACCGGTCCCTATTTTTCTGCCTGGAAGATACATTTAAGAGATGAATAATTGACATATGGAAAGTATACGGATTGGTCACCGCTTGAATACGAAGGTTTACCTCTTGTCGGGTCTTTCAGCTTCCCCGAACTCATCTCTCTCCTGCAGCATCTCCATCTTTCGTTCTACATCGGCCACTTGTGCTACAGTGTTGAACGTAGCACACACTAGATTATTTGCGACCGATGTGCGAAGAGCCCATCTAAAGTGATGTGCCTGCTCTTCAGGAGTACCTGCTGCCGCACCAAGGAAACCAGCTAAGTGAAGAAAGCGCTGCATAAACTCGTTGCTATTCTCCCCAGCTCTCTGTCGAATCCCATGGTAGTCTCTCTTGAGCTTGTCCTGCTCAGCCTTGGGAAAGAACTGCTCCATCACTCTGTCCTTGAACAGAGCCCAAGTCAAACCAGCAACCCACTCATCACCCCCTTCAGATTGCATCAATGCTAACCACCAGTTGAGTACATTCCTTCGAACCGATAGCATGCCAACCTCGCCTTGTATGCGGGGTCACATCCCATAGCGTTGAAAATCTTCTCGATGTAAGCCAACCAGCTTTCAACATCGCTGGGGCTATCTGTCTTCTCAAAAGCTCGAGGGCGGAGCTTGTTGAATCTCTACAGCCATACTGCTAATGTCACTAGAGGAGGAGGAGGAGGTGGCTGATTATGCTGCTGATTGTTGGCAGCTTGAACTTCAACCCTGATGTCATTCCTCAGTTGAGGAAGCAAGGCTTGCATGGCAGCCTGAATTGCAGCATTGAGCTGCTCCTGTTCGCGTGTGAGAACCATCTGACAGTATAACATAAAACATACGATTAAACAGATCAAACATAAAATATATATATATATACATGAAAAAATATATACTAAAATTTCACGAGAAAAATTTTATGCAAGAAAATTTTGTGTATGAATGCATGATGCAGTTTTATGAAAACTTTTTTATGCTCGAGAGTGAACGCCTCTGGTCAGTTCACCCAAAACAAAAGACATAGCGAGGGGACGCCTATGGGTCGGTCCCAAATCTAAAAGTTTCGATAAAACACATGCGACTAAATAGGGCCAGTCCTGTACCAACCATTACTTAGTCAAAAACCCTGAAATAATGACATGTATATGTATGCTTAAAAATGATGAATGCATGAAAACAACTGTCAGTTCTAGGAAGACCGTAGTGACTACCCACTAATCACAGGTCATATTTGAGAGCCTACAGGTCGAAGCCTTGACTCTGATACCATAATTGTAACACCCTATTTTGGAAATGGAAATATCACAGCAATTATGGCGTGTTGATGAGACTGCTTTTATACATAGTCTCATCTTCCAAATAGGGCTTAAAATGCATTAAATATCATCAAAATACCCAAATATATGCTTGTGTTTGTTGCTTGTGTATTTTAGGTACGGATATTGAGATAATGACAAAAGATCACAAGAATCATGCAAAAACGAACACGGGAAACGAAGCCGCACAATGAACCAAGCCCTAGTGAAGACTTTCCCAAGATCAACCCTTGAAGATTTGAAGAATTATGAAGAAGGGTCCTCCAATTATGAAGAATTCACACTTTATACCCTTGTATCCTCATAATTACAAGTTTGGTCCCTAAAGTTTGTCAAAATTACAAAAAGGGCCCTTAACTTTGAAGAATTGGCAAGTTTAGCCCCTCAACAAAGCTAAATTGTCAACCAATATCATCCACAAAGTCAAATATATCATGAAGTCCTTCAAAGTACAAGAAATGACAAGTTTGGTCCTTTGAAAAATCCAAAATTACAAAAAGGACCCTCAACTTTCAACAATTGGCAAAAATGGTCCCTCATTTATCAAGACTTGGCAATTTCAGTCCTCCAAGATGACAATCATACAAGTCAAGACCATTACCTTTGAAGAAAATACCAAACCAGCCCTTGAAGAATTCAATTATGGCAAGAAATACCCCTGAATTCATGTTACAAAAGTTTATGGGCCAAAAGTGCAAAAAGTTCAAAGTTGATAAAGCTTAATTAGGCGCTGACAGAGTTTTAATTGCAAGTGACAAGAAGAAAGGAAGAGAGGGGTTAAAATTTTCCAGACATTAAACTTACCTAGACCAACCAGCATGTGCCACCTCACCCCACTTACTCTCTCCACCAATCAAATCCCTCCCTGGTGCCACATCACATCCCACTCACACCCGATTTAACTAATCTTTATTTTAAATAAAGATTATGGCGCCTAACACACCAATTAAACATTAAAACAGATCAAATGAGGTGTTCTTCATGTTCTTGATAAAATTGGGTTTTCATTAATGGCTTGAAATTAGACACTAATCTGCTCCAGATTTATGATTAATCATCCCCTAAACACAACCCAACCTTAAACATGGACACCTCATCACCCCATTTGTCTCCTTGTGACTCCCCTGCTCCACACCCATGCATACTGCCAAAAAGGTGGCAGCAATCCAACGTTTGACATTCATGCTTACTTTCTAAGCATCTTTTGAGCCATTAGATCACAACTTCATGCCAGCTATCTTCACAAGGGTCCAAATTCAGTCACATGATTCAAAATGAAGACAAAGACCTCAAGGGCATTTTTGGAAGATCAAGCACTAGGGTTTTAAGTTTTTAGCTGTTCCTTAGTCATTTGTATGCCTATATAAAGGCCTTAGGGTGCTTCATTAGACGTTTGCTTTTTGGTTTTTCCTTTGTTCAAAGTCTTGTAAATCCTTTTTCAGTTTAACGAATTTGAGTTAAGTACTTTGAAGAAAGACCAAGTGCCACCTTTATTCTGTTGTTTATGTTCTTAGCTTACTGTTTTTGAAGTTTAAAACCTGTTTTCAAAAGAGGAGTGTGCACAAGTTTGCATATTTTCCTCATTTTCTTGATATTTTGCTAAGTCTTCTTCCAATCTTGGAATTCTTGGGCTATAGGGCTGATCATAGCATCCTAACTGAGTTGGTTAAGGTGTGGTGAGGCTTATAACTTGGGGATAATCAAGTGTGGGGTAACAAGTTTGCATCAATCAAGATTTTTCCAAGTTTCTGATTTTACATGTTATTGTGCTTAACCCTTGTTGAATCTTAGCAGGCTTTTGTGGAAGCTTGTGCTTGTTCTTGCTAGCACATAAGCTCAAAATTCGTGGGTGTGGATGTACATCCATGAGGTTTTCTTACTTAATCTCCAAATCTGCTTAAAAAGTGATTTTTGGTGATATTTGTATGAAACTGTTGTTCTTGTGAATTTTGTGGCTTGTTCTTGCTTGAATCTGTTATTTAGACTTGTTAGAGTGTTAATTGATGCTTGGTTGGCCTGAAATCTTGTTTTGCTTTTGAAAATCTTGATTTGAAAAAGTTAAAGGGGTGTTTGGGTCTACTGATTTATGCTTGTAATCTGATTTTGTGTTAAGGGAAAGTGTTGTTTATGCTTTGTATCTGATATACCTTTGTTTGAGAGTGTTTTGCTGCAAGTTATTGGGTTTGAACACTTGAATTGATCAATCTGCTATTAAGACCTTGTTTCTGCTTGTTTAGACCTAGGATTTTGGGAACACTTAGTGTGTATGCATGCTTAGGGATAAAAGTGGTTTAAACAAAGTTAACTTAACCTGTTTGAAAGATTTGAGGTGTTGAAATTGGCTTGTGTGTCAAATACATCAGCAAAAGTATAAATCTGCATGTGTAGTGTTCATCAGTAACTTTGATAGCTTGGATCTTGCTTAATTCTTTGAACTAGTGCATGAAACCTGTTTAGACTTGCTTATTGGAGTTTATTATAGCTTGTGTGTGCATTTGGTTGAATTTGGTTGGCTGATTTGTGCTAAAATTGCTCTTGAATGCTAAACTGCTCATTGTTCATGTCTGTGCTATATCTGGTGATAAATTGATTAAACTGTATCAATTGGCTGTTTGTGATTGTGTTATTTTGCTTGTTATTGACTCCTTTTGATCCAAAGATCAATTGGGTGCCTTTGTGAAAACTGAATCCAAGAAAAAGTCACTAAAGACAACAAGTCAAAATAGTCAAGCAGTGGGAAAAGTTCCCACTGCTCAACATCCAAAACTAGCCCCTGCTAGTGCAATTTTATCATCAGCTTATCAATAAGCTATTCTAGCTTATTCTGACTTGCAACAACTTATTTTTTGTAATAGATCTTCATTATTTGACCCATTTAAGTGAACTGGAACTTATCAGACTTTGACTTTGACTTTCCACTAGAGAACCAACTTGTTTGACTTTTAAGATAAGTGCTTATTTGATTTTCCAGCTTATTGAGTGTGCTTATTTGAAAGTTCTTTGGTTTTTAAGCTTAGTTTTGTCAAAAGAAACATTTTGCAATTTGAATCAGCTTCTGAGGTGGTCTAGATCATAAAAACGACTATTTTGTCGTTTTGTGAATAAGTTGTTGACTTGTTTCTGGCTTATTGAGTGGTCTTATTTGAAATTTCTTTTTACAGAAGTCTTTGTTAGGTCAAAAGAAGGTTGTGTGTTAAATTTTAGCTTATGGCATCAGCTTATAGCTTAATGGGCCAAAAAGCCCATTAAGAATAAGCTGCTTAATATAAGTTAGCTTATTTCACATTTTCAGCTTTTGGGCCTTTGGAAAAAGTTGTTTAAAATCAAATTTTGAGTCAACCTGTGCTTTTTGAGCTTATTTTGAGCACTTTTTCTTATTGGGCCTTAATTAAGCCCAATAAGGGACTGTTTAGGGTTTGGCCCATTTTCTAGGCCCAATAGGGGTATTTAGGTAATTTCACTTTCATTTCTGAGTTATTTAGGTTAAATTAAGCTAGTTTGCAAGTTTTTAGAATTTTTTATAATTTTTGGATTTTTAATATTATTTTAATATTAATTTATTATTAAAAATTAAAAGTCTGATTTTCTAGGTTATTATATTTTTCCTAGGTTCTAAATACTTAATTAGGATTTTTGCAACTTTCCAAATATTTTTTAGGTCTTTTAATTATTTGTTATAATTAATTTAAGATTTAATTGATTTTAGGAGTTTTTAATTATTTAAAAATAGTTTAAATTGGTTTTAAAATTTTGAAAAATAGTTTTTAGCTTAATTAGAGTATTTTTGAGGTTTACAAACTTGAAAATCTTGTTTAGGGCTTTTTAATAATTAATTTTGATTTTTAGGGCTTTAATTAGCATTAAAAAGTCATTATCTAATTAATTAAAAGGTTTTTGCAAGTTTTGATTTTTTGTAAACTCTTAGAATATTATTAAGGATTTTTGGTGATTTTTAGGAATTTTTAGGAATTAATTTTAATTTTGGTGGTTTTTACGACTTTACGTGTACGCCTTTTTAGACTTAGTTTAATCCGTCTTCATAACCGTCATTCTTTTCTAATCCCTTTTCTATTTTTCTTTTCTCAAATATAACCACAAATTAATCCAAGTCATTACACACATAACACACTAGCCTCCTTGAGAACGAACTTAATTGGGTCATTCACACACGGTTTTCCTAAATCGTCGTGCTCACTTGCCCTTTTATTGCACTCTTTTCCTAAAGGTGTAGTTTTACTCAACATCATTTTGGCGCCGCTGCCGGGGAGGCGTGTTGTGTTTTGATTTGGCATTGTTGTTTTTATACTAACCATAATTAGTATTTGTATTAGTAGCACTCTACTAATACGTATTATCGTTTTTCGGTTTTTGTGTGAATATTATTACTATATTGTATACGTAGAACAATAAATACACAAGTACTCCAAATACGTGAGCAATCACAACCTTGACTTGGGAGGTCATTACCCAATCATTGTATTCGAATCTCAAACCAAAGAAAAAGGCAAAAATAGATAAATACTTCCGTGAAGCTTAATCTTGAAAATACAAACTATAAGGTGGGTATAAGGCGGATATTATAAAATATATCCTAAGGAAAAAGGCTCTTAAGTGCTTCGCGCCGCCTCGTTTCCCCGCTTGCTTGTGAGTATTTGATTGTGAGAGTGAATCGAGGGTTTTGCCGCCCAAAGTATTACTAAGTATCATATATATTTTCTTGGTTTCAATTTGATTAAACCCTCTTGAACGATTTGGTGTTCCACCATCGTTCTAAAGTCATCAAAGGCGTTCACTCCACGTGTTCGTTTTCATTCTTTGAGGCTTCGTTAATCAAGAGATTTGATTAGTGAGGAGATTTGTGGACTTTTTGTCTACTTAATACATTTCACCAAGTTCCAAAAAAGGTTAATACAATCAAAAACCACAAAAAAAAAAAAAAATAAAAAAAACAAAAAACACCAAAAAGAATCTTCTTTGCTCGTCCCCTCGTTGTACGTGACGTTTATGCTAACTCGAAATCAAGCAAGACGTGCTCGTAAACGAAAAAACAAATCCATCACTCCAAACAATTCTAGTGAGGAGTCTCCTATTGACGAACCCATTGTAAGAGAAGCACCAACCATGGCGAATCGAACTATGATGGAGTTACTTCAAGCACCTACCGAGGGTTATGGAGAGGCTATTGTAATTCCCGCTATCCTTGCGGAGAATTTTGAGGTTAAGACGGGTTTGTTGTCCATGATTCAAAACAACAAATTCCGTGGTGATGAGAAGGACAATCCTCACAACCATATCCGCCAATTCAATCGTCTTACCGCTACTTGCAAGTTTAAGGATGTGTCTAACGACTCGATTAAGATGATGCTTTTTCCGTATTCCTTAGCGGGGCCCGCAAAAATTTGGTTAGAGAAAGAGCCACCCAATTCTATATTGACGTGGAAGGATCTCGTGTCTAAGTTTGTGAACCAATTTTTTCCGCCCTCTAAGACTACGCACTTGAAAAACGAGATTTCAAAGTTTTCACAAGAATTTAATGAAAGTTTTTCAACGGCTTGGAATAGGTTTAAGGAAATGTTACATGAGTGTCCTCATCACGGTTTTTCCGATTTGCATCAAATTGACACGTTTTACAATGGACTTAATGATCATGAAAGGGATTATTTGAATGCCGCCGCGGGTGGTAATTTTTTGTGTAAAACGGTTGAGGAAGCTTTGGTGATAATTGAAAATAGATCTAAGGTGTATAGTCCTCGTAGCACGTCTAGTGTTCGTAAGGCTTCGTCTTCGGCTTCACCTTCTTTGTCTAATACCATCGATGCTTGCCAAATTGAGGCGAACTTGGAAAACAAGATTTTTGATAAGTTGAAAGGACTTTTGATTGAGTTTAAAGTTGGTGAACCAAGTGCTCCCGCTACGGTTAAAGCGGTTGAGGTTTCTTGCATGTATTGTGGTGGAGGTCATGATTTCTCCGAGTGCATTACCAACGGTGGTAACACTTCGAGTGCCTTTGCGGCCACGGGAAATTACAACCAAGACGGTCAAGTTTCCCGCTCTAATCAAATGACTCCACCGGGTTTTGGATCAAATCAAAATGCTAACAACTATCGCAACAATCAAGTTGGTTTTAAGAACAATTACAACAAGGGAAATTATGGGAATCAAGGGGCTAATAATCAAGTTTCAAACAAAAATGATTTTCAAAATAACAACAAAAGTTTGCAAACATTGAAAGATCTTCCAAGTGAGTTTGTTGAATATGCTAGTGGTAATGATGCTAGGTTTGACAACATTAAAAGAGAAATAATTAGCCTAAGATCCGAGTTCAAAAACGACTTGAAGAAAGAGTTGAAAAATGAGTTAGCTAATGAACTTAAAATCCACACCAACAAGATGGAAGGAAATGTCACTAGGTTACAACAAAACCAACAAAAGATGGAACAAGGGCAACATGAGATTAAACAAGAGATGCTTAAGGCCGAAAAAAGGCAAACCGAAGCCGTATTGAGGCAATCTAATTTTGAAGATAAAATCTCGTCTATGTTTGAGGCAATAATGTGTAAACCGTCGTCAAGTGGTCTTCCTAGTAACACCATATCCAACCCTAAGGGTGAGATGAAAGTGATTACCACACGTAGTGGTAAGACACTTAAGGAGCCGATTCCTCAACCAATTGCTCTTACGGAGGAAGCAATTGAGGAAGAACCCGAGGTGGTGGTCGAAAAGGAGCATATTTCAAGCCCACAAAGTATCGCTCATGCCACACCTACGGTTGACCCATTACCATCATTGGAACCCGAGATTCCAAAGGCTATGCCTATGCCTCAACCCACACCACCCTTGCCTTACCCATCGAGACTTAGGAAGGAGAAACGACAAGAGCGCGACAACTACCAATTTGAGCTTTTTATGAAAATGTTTCGTGATTTGCACTTTAATGTGAGTTTCGCCGATGCCTTGGTCATGATGCCTCGATTTGCCGCTAACTTTAAGAGTATGTTGAACAACAAGGAAAAATTACACCAAAAGTCTAGTTGTTCGTCGGTTTATCTTAATCGCATACCTCAAAAAGTCGGTGATCCCGGTAAATTTTTGATCCCTTGTGCAATCCAAGACATGGAAGAATGCTTCGCCTTGGCCGATCTTGGTGCTAGCATTAACTTGATGCCACTTGCAATCTACAAGTCGCTCAATCTTCCTAATCTTACTCCTTCACGAATGTCTATTGAGTTGGCCGATCATTCCACGATTCTTGCATGTGGTTTGGCGGAAGACGTTTTTGTGAAAGTGGGGAAGTTCTACTATCCCGTAGACTTCATTGTTGTTGACATCCCCACGGATCCTCAAGTTCCTCTCATTTTAGGTCGTTCGTTTTTAGATACGTCTATGGCTTTGATCGATGTGCATGCTAGAAAGATCACCTTACGTTTCAACGACGAGGAACTTGTTATAAACGCAACTCAAAACTCTCAAATTTCTCATGTTTATTCCGTCGCAACCATAAACCTCGTTGATATGATCGACGTGGTTTGCGAGGAATTTTCACAAGAAGTTCTAGGTTTTGGTGATGAAGAAACTAGTGGCAATCCCACTATGTTAGATCCAATTCTTGATAATTCGACACCAACCTTCACTCCTTTCGAAGGTGGTGGTTTTACGTTGGAAGAATTCGATGTTCCACGTACTTGTGACGAAGACCTCGACAACTATGAGGACTTCTCGATTATCAAGGATTTTCTCAACGATTTCCCATTTCCTCCACCCGAGGAGGTTATGAGTATCGAGCCCAAATCTTCACTTGAGGAACCACCTATTCTCGAGTTGAAAGATTTACCTCCTCACCTCGAGTATGTCTATTTGGAGGAGGACGACAAGTTGCCGGTTATTATTGCGAAGGAACTTTCGAATGATGAAAAAACCGCACTTGTCGATGTTCTTAAGGCTCACAAAGGGGCGATTGCGTGGAAGTTATCCGACATTAAGGGGATTGATCCCAAATTTTGTACCCACAAAATCTTAATGGAGGAAGATTTCAAGCCAACAATCCAAAGTCAAAGAAGGGTGAACCCGCAAATTCACGATGTCATCAAAAAGGAGGTCCTTAAACTCCTTGACGCGGGAATGATTTACCTATTTCCGATAGCCCTTGGGTGAGTCCTATTCATTGTGTCCCTAAAAAGGGAGGGATGACCGTTGTGCCAAACGATGCCAACGAGTTGATTCCCACAAGACTCGTGACCGGATGGAGAGTGTGCATTGACTATCGTAAGTTAAATGAAGCCACTCGAAAAGACCATTTTCCCTTGCCCTTCATGGACCAAATGTTGGAGCGTCTTGCGGGAAACGATTTCTATTGCTTTTTAGATGGTTTTTCCGGTTACTTCCAAATTCCCATCGATCCTCGTGATCAAGAAAAAACTACGTTTACGTGTCCATATGGAACGTTTGCCTATCGTAGAATGCCATTCGGACTTTGCAATGCACCGGGAACTTTTCAACGATGCATGATGGCTATTTTTCATGATATGATCGAGAAGACGATGGAAGTCTTCATGGATGACTTTTCCGTGTTTGGTGATTCCTTTACTTCGTGTTTGTCGAACCTTGAGAGAATGTTAAAACGTTGTGAGGAAACCAACCTTGTGCTCAATTGGGAAAAATGTCATTTTATGGTTAAGAGTGGAATCGTCTTAGGGCACAAGGTCTCGAAAGCGGGGATTGAGGTAGATCAAGCTAAGGTAGACGTCATCGCCAAATTACCTCATCCCAAAACCGTCAAGGGAGTTAGGAGTTTCCTAGGCCACGCGGGCTTTTATCGACGATTCATCAAGGATTTCTCGAAGATTTCTCGACCCATTACACATCTTCTTGAAAAAGAAGCACGTTTTGTCTTTGACGAAGATTGTGTACGAGCCTTTGAGATCCTTAAGAGGAAACTTACCGAAGCTCCCATTCTTGTTGCTCCAAATTGGAACCTCCCCTTTGAACTTATGTGTGATGCAAGTGATTACGCTATTGGGGCCGTTTTGGGGCAACATCATGAAAAGCACTTATTGCCTATCCACTATGCTAGCAAGACGATGACCGAGGCTCAACTTAAATACACTACAACGGAAAAGGAGTTCCTTGCCGTGGTGTATGCATTTGAGAAATTCCGACCTTATCTCGTCTTGACGAAATGCATAGTGTATACGGACTATTCGGCTATCAAGTATCTCATGGCTAAACAAGATGCAAAGCCGAGATTACTTCGTTGGATTCTCCTCCTTCAAGAATTTGATCACACCATTGTTGACAAAAAAGGAGCCGAGAATCTAGCGGCCGATCACCTCTCTCGTTTGGAAGATCCTCACCAAAGTGTTTACGAGCCCAAGGAAATCACCGAAACATTTCCGCTCGAGACACTTGGTTTAGTGAATTCTAAGCTTGATTCTTCTACCCCATGGTTTGCGGATTTTGCAAATTACCATGCGGGTAACTTCATCGTTAAGGGTATGACGACTCAAGAAAAACGAAAATTCTTTCGTGACGTCAAGTTCTACTTTTGGAACGACCCTTACTTGTTTCGAACTTGTGCGGATCAAATCATCCGACGTTGTGTATTTGGCACCGAAGCTTCTAACATCCTTAGAGCTTGCCATGAGGGACCCACGGGTGGTCACCACGGTGCTAATCTCACGGCTAAAAAGGTGTTTGATGCCGGCTTCTTTTGGCCTACTATTTACCGAGATGCACAAATCCTTGTGAAGTCTTGTGATGCATGCCAACGACAAGGAAAAGCCTCACAAAAAGATGAAATGCCACAAAATATCATTCAAGTATGTGAGATCTTCGACGTTTGGGGCATAGACTTTATGGGGCCGTTCCCATCATCTCGTGGTAATAAGTACATCCTTGTTGCGGTTGACTACCTATCTAAGTGGGTGGAGGCGAAGGCCTTGCCCACTAATGATGCTCGTGTGGTAGTTAAGTTCTTGAAAAGTTTGTTTGCTAGGTTTGGAACCCCTCGTGCGATTATAAGCGATCGTGGAACCCATTTTTGTAATGACCAATTCGAAAGAGTCTTAAGGAAATATGGGGTTACACATCGTCTTTCTACGGCTTATCACCCACAAACAAGTGGGCAAGTCGAGGTTTCAAACCGGGCATTGAAGAGGATCTTGGAGAGATCCGTGGGGGAAAACCGACAATCTTGGTCGGATAAGTTAGACGACGCTTTATGGGCCTTTAGGACCGCTTATAAGACACCCATTGGGTGCACTCCCTATAAGCTTGTGTATGGAAAGAATTGTCATTTGCCTATCGAGTTAGAACACAAGGCTTATTGGGCCCTAAAGCATTGTAATGATGACATAGAGACCGCGGGGAAACACCGGAAAATGCAATTAAATGAATTGGATGAATTAAGGGACATTGCTTATGAAAATTCATTGATTTATAAAGAGAAAACTAAAAAGTTGCATGATTCAAAAATTAAAAACCGGGTTTTTAACATTGGGGATCAAGTTTTACTTTTTAATTCAAGACTTAAAATCTTTTCCGGTAAATTGAAATCCCGTTGGTCCGGTCCATTCACCGTGACTCAAGTGTTTCTGTATGGGACCATCGAGCTAGCTCAAGATGATGGTCCTAACTTCAAGGTGAATGGACATAGGTTGAAGCACTATTTTGGTGGGGAAGTTCCATCCTTGAACTACCTCGACCAAGTCACCTTCCCCAATGATAATTAGTGTTGAGGGGATCGAGTCGAGCTCATGACTCGGTAATCAAAAACGAGGAGCCTCGTGGGGGAGTCCCATGCTTATCCTATGTACATATTATCGCTTTCTTAGTCTAATGTAGCTTACGTGTGGGGATTTGTGCCCTTCCAACCTTTGTTCCGTGGTTGTTTGTGATATGTGGTTTTTAGATCATGATCTTCACGATTGGAGCCTCTCGTGTTCGTTTTATGGGAGCACTCGATCGTTTGCTTTGGAGACATTTCTCAATATCCATGATATATCCTTTGATGTTCTAACCTTAGGTTTTTGGCACACTTCATAAACGGCTATTACTTAATGGTTACACCCTTTCCATGCTAGATTAGGCATTCGACTACGTCTCTAGTATGGGGGTGTTTGCACCCCTAGACTCGAAACATTGAGGACAATGTTTAACTTTAGTATGGGGGGGTGAATAGATACTTGCCTTGCCAAACTTTCACGCTTTCCAAAGTTTATCGTTTTGTTTATCGTTTTCTTGCAAAATAAGGCTAAAAATGGCCAAATTTTAAATTTGTCTCATATTTTATAAGTGTTTGAAGACACGAATGTAGATTTTCCGATGGCGAGAATAAGAGTAATTTTTGACTCGACCGTGCGTGTTGAGCACTTAGCTTTGATTCCTTAACTACACATTAGGCTAAGTCTCTTAAATGAGGACGAGAAATGATAGAGTTAATTATAAGTTACTATGCTAAACGTAGAGTACTCGTATTCTTTCAAAAACTCATGTGTTTTCGTTGTTTGCTTATTCTCCCTTCGCATGTAAATATTTTTTGCTTAATAAATATTGATTTAGCGGTTTAGTTTTGATTGTTGGGTTTCTAGTCTTTTCTAGTAGCTTCCGTGTAATTAAATTGGGAAGACATTAAGGTATCGCCAGCGTCACGGTTTTGAAGTATTGGCACCCTAATAATCGAAAGCTTCACCCAATAATAAGATTTCAAGTGCTCACCTAAATCAAGCAAACAATTTGAAGCCCCACAAGGGCGAAAAATCTATGCAAAATTGAAAGTGAATCAAGCCTTAATCTTCGAAGCTTTAAAGATCCAAAATTCGCCTTAGCGTGAGGATATACGTCTTTGGCTAATAAAACCACCGATGAGGAGGATAATAAAAGGCAAGGCAAGACCGAAGTCATAATAAAAGCTTCATGGCGAAGTTGAATAAAAGATGGAGGTAAACCAAAGATAATAAGGCCCTTCCGTTAGGGGGCGTATAAAAGTCTTGGTAATAAGTCTCATGTTCAAAACCGTTATAAAACCGTGTTTATCGATTCTTCTTGTCAACTTAATTTTTTAACATCGTCGTCTAATAGGAGGGGTTATTGATTTGATGGTCTTAGTTACACCGTTAGGACTCTATTTTTAGACCTAAATCTCTATTATCGCATAAGTCAAACAATGAATCCTCGTGATCATTAAGACAAAATAAAATATAAGAGATACAACTTAGGAATAATGGGAGAATAAGTACGTGATTAGGGCATATGAGTAGTGTTAGCATTACTAACTTATAATGACAATGATCTCGTTGCACGCTTAGCATGGAATTAGAGTGAAAATCGAGGACGATGAAATTATTTCTAACGAAGCATTCACGTGTTCTTATTCTATGAACCTAAACGTCCCATTTTGCGATGAAAATCATACATTATGTCTATAACACAAGTAGTAGTAGTAGTGTAGCTAGTTTATCATTCCAATAAAGTGAATAAAATGAATTTTGGAGATGCTTTGATACTTTATTCTAGCATTGCGTGAGGGCACGGCAATGGTTTAGTATGGGGGAGTGATGAGACTGCTTTTATACATAGTCTCATCTTCCAAATAGGGCTTAAAATGCATTAAATATCATCAAAATACCCAAATATATGCTTGTGTTTGTTGCTTGTGTATTTTAGGTACGGATATTGAGATAATGACAAAAGATCACAAGAATCATGCAAAAACGAACACGGGAAACGAAGCCGCACAATGAACCAAGCCCTAGTGAAGACTTTCCCAAGATCAACCCTTGAAGATTTGAAGAATTATGAAGAAGGGTCCTCCAACTATGAAGAATTGACACTTTATACCCTTGTATCCTCATAATTACAAGTTTGGTCCCTAAAGTTTGTCAAAATTACAAAAAGGGCCCTTAACTTTGAAGAATTGGCAAGTTTAGCCCCTCAACAAAGCTAAATTGTCAACCAATATCATCCACAAAGTCAAATATATCATGAAGTCCTTCAAAGTACAAGAAATGACAAGTTTGGTCCTTTGAAAAATCCAAAATTACAAAAAGGACCCTCAACTTTCAACAATTGGCAAAAATGGTCCCTCATTTATCAAGACTTGGCAATTTCAGTCCTCCAAGATGACAATCATACAAGTCAAGACCATTACCTTTGAAGAAAATACCAAACCAGCCCTTGAAGAATTCAATTATGGCAAGAAATACCCCTGAATTCATGTTACAAAAGTTTATGGGCCAAAAGTGCAAAAAGTTCAAAGTTGATAAAGCTTAATTAGGCGCTGACAGAGTTTTAATTGCAAGTGACAAGAAGAAAGGAAGAGAGGGGTTAAAATTGTCCAGACATTAAACTTACCTAGACCAACCAGCATGTGCCACCTCACCCCACTTACTCTCTCCACCAATCAAATCCCTCCCTGGTGCCACATCACATCCCACTCACACCCGATTTAACTAATCTTTATTTTAAATAAAGATTATGGCGCCTAACACACCAATTAAACATTAAAACAGATCAAATGAGGTGTTCTTCATGTTCTTGATAAAATTGGGTTTTCATTAATGGCTTGAAATTAGACACTAATCTGCTCCAGATTTATGATTAATCATCCCCTAAACACAACCCAACCTTAAACATGGACACCTCATCACCCCATTTGTCTCCTTGTGACTCCCCTGCTCCACACCCATGCATACTGCCAAAAAGGTGGCAGCAATCCAACGTTTGACATTCATGCTTACTTTCTAAGCATCTTTTGAGCCATTAGATCACAACTTCATGCCAGCTATCTTCACAAGGGTCCAAATTCAGTCACATGATTCAAAATGAAGACAAAGACCTCAAGGGCATTTTTGGAAGATCAAGCACTAGGGTTTTAAGTTTTTAGCTGTTCCTTAGTCATTTGTATGCCTATATAAAGGCCTTAGGGTGCTTCATTAGACGTTTGCTTTTTGGTTTTTCCTTTGTTCAAAGTCTTGTAAATCCTTTTTCGGTTTAATGAATTTGAGTTAAGTACTTTGAAGAAAGACCAAGTGCCACCTTTATTCTGTTGTTTATGTTCTTAGCTTACTGTTTTTGAAGTTTAAAACCTGTTTTCAAAAGAGGAGTGTGCACAAGTTTGCATATTTTCCTCATTTTCTTGATATTTTGCTAAGTCTTGTTCCAATCTTGGAATTCTTGGGCTATAGGGCTGATCATAGCATCCTAACTGAGTTGGTTAAGGTGTGGTGAGGCTTATAACTTGGGGATAATCAAGTGTGGGGTAACAAGTTTGCATCAATCAAGATTTTTCCAAGTTTCTGATTTTACATGTTATTGTGCTTAACCCTTGTTGAATCTTAGCAGGCTTTTGTGGAAGCTTGTGCTTGTTCTTGCTAGCACATAAGCTCAAAATTCGTGGGTGTGGATGTACATCCATGAGGTTTGCTTACTTAATCTCCAAATCTGCTTAAAAAGTGATTTTTGGTGATATTTGTATGAAACTGTTGTTCTTGTGAATTTTGTGGCTTGTTCTTGCTTGAATCTGTTATTTAGACTTGTTAGAGTGTTAATTGATGCTTGGTTGGCCTGAAATCTTGTTTTGCTTTTGAAAATCTTGATTTGAAAAAGTTAAAGGGGTGTTTGGGTCTACTGATTTATGCTTGTAATCTGATTTTGTGTTAAGGGAAAGTGTTGTTTATGCTTTGTATCTGATATACCTTTGTTTGAGAGTGTTTTGCTGCAAGTTATTGGGTTTGAACACTTGAATTGATCAATCTGCTATTAAGACCTTGTTTCTGCTTGTTTAGACCTAGGATTTTGGGAACACTTAGTGTGTATGCATGCTTAGGGATAAAAGTGGTTTAAACAAAGTTAACTTAACCTGTTTGAAAGATTTGAGGTGTTGAAATTGGCTTGTGTGTCAAATACATCAGCAAAAGTATAAATCTGCATGTGTAGTGTTCATCAGTAACTTTGATAGCTTGGATCTTGCTTAATTCTTTGAACCAGTGCATGAAACCTGTTTAGACTTGCTTATTGGAGTTTATTATAGATTGTGTGTGCATTTGGTTGAATTTGGTTGGCTGATTTGTGCTAAAATTGCTCTTGAATGCTAAACTGCTCATTGTTCATGTCTGTGCTATATCTGGTGATAAATTGATTAAACTGTATCAATTGGCTGTTTGTGATTGTGTTATTTTGCTTGTTATTGACTCCTTTTGATCCAAAGATCAATTGGGTGCCTTTGTGAAAACTGAATCCAAGAAAAAGTCACTAAAGACAACAAGTCAAAATAGTCAAGCAATGGGAAAAGTTCCCACTGCTCAACATCCAAAACTAGCCCCTGCTAGTGCAATTTTATCATCAGCTTATCAATAAGCTATTCTAGCTTATTCTGACTTGCAACAACTTATTTTTTGTAATAGATCTTCATTATTTGACCCATTTAAGTGAACTGGAACTTATCAGACTTTGACTTTGACTTTCCACTAGAGAACCAACTTGTTTGACTTTTAAGATAAGTGCTTATTTGATTTTCCAGCTTATTGAGTGTGCTTATTTGAAAGTTCTTTGGTTTTTAAGCTTAGTTTTGTCAAAAGAAACATTTTGCAATTTGAATCAGCTTCTGAGGTGGTCTAGATCATAAAAACGACTATTTTGTCGTTTTGTGAATAAGTTGTTGACTTGTTTCTGGCTTATTGAGTGGTCTTATTTGAAATTTCTTTTTACAGAAGTCTTTGTTAGGTCAAAAGAAGGTTGTGTGTTAAATTTTAGCTTATGGCATCAGCTTATAGCTTAATGGGCCAAAAAGCCCATTAAGAATAAGCTGCTTAATATAAGTTAGCTTATTTCACATTTTCAGCTTTTGGGCCTTTGGAAAAAGTTGTTTAAAATCAAATTTTGAGTCAACCTGTGCTTTTTGAGCTTATTTTGAGCACTTTTTCTTATTGGGCCTTAATTAAGCCCAATAAGGGACTGTTTAGGGTTTGGCCCATTTTCTAGGCCCAATAGGGGTATTTAGGTAATTTCACTTTCATTTCTGAGTTATTTAGGTTAAATTAAGCTAGTTTGCAAGTTTTTAGAATTTTTTATAATT
Organism: Glebionis coronaria; assembly: GCA_025667525.1. NCBI lineage: Eukaryota > Viridiplantae > Streptophyta > Magnoliopsida > Asterales > Asteraceae > Glebionis > Glebionis coronaria. The sequence continues at coordinate 266,095,903 of CM046875.1, forward strand.
TTTTGGATTTCTAATATTATTTTAATATTAATTTATTATTAAAAATTAAAAGTCTGATTTTCTAGGTTTTTATATTTTTCCTAGGTTCTAAATACTTAATTAGGATTTTTGCAAATTTCCAAATATTTTTTAGGTCTTTTAATTATTTGTTATAATTAATTTAAGATTTAATTGATTTTAGGAGTTTTTAATTATTTAAAAATAGTTTAAATTGGTTTTAAAATTTTGAAAAATAGTTTTTAGCTTAATTAGAGTATTTTTGAGGTTTACAAACTTGAAAATCTTGTTTAGGGCTTTTTAATAATTAATTTTGATTTTTAGGGCTTTAATTAGCATTAAAAAGTCATTATCTAATTAACTAAAAGGTTTTTGCAAGTTTTGATTTTTTGTAAACTCTTAGAATATTATTAAGGATTTTTGGTGATTTTTAGGAATTTTTAGGAATTAATTTTAATTTTGGTGGTTTTTACGACTTTACGTGTACGCCTTTTTAGACTTAGTTTAATCCGTCTTCATAACCGTCATTCTTTTCTAATCCCTTTTCTATTTTTCTTTTCTCAAATATAACCACAAATTAATCCAAGTCATTACACACATAACACACTAGCCTCCTTGAGAACGAACTTAATTGGGTCATTCACACACGGTTTTCCTAAATCGTCGTGCTCACTTGCCCTTTTATTGCACTCTTTTCCTAAAGGTGTAGTTTTACTCAACATCACGTGTCATCAAAGCATACAAGGAAAAATATCTAAACATTACTTGGCCATAAAAGGAAAATACTGGAATCAAACATCGGTAGTCCAAAAGTAAAGCTCATCGCACACAAACATAATATAATAAAGGAAAGGACTAAACAATGTCCAAAGCATAAGTATCATAAGAAAGAAAATGCATAATGTAAAGAAGGCTAGACAACTTCCAGTCCATATGCACGTACTCTTAGTGTCTACGAGCGTCCCTGAGTACGTGCCGTTTTGGCGCTGAGCCACCTTGTGAACCGAAGCAAGCGAACACCACCGTCTTTCACCTTCTTGAACCAAGATCATCAACATCGAACACCTTCTTCGAAACAAACAGTACTCGAACAGATTCTTTCTTTATTTTTTTTATTTTTTTTTTATTTTTTTTATATTAAATCAATAATAACAGTAATAAATAAAACTGCTTAAAGTGGATAATTAAAATTGGAAGAAAGTAAATTGATACGAATTTAAACTGACATAAAATGTAAATAGAGACGAAATTAAATGAAATTAACTTTTCATTAATTATAAAAAAGTACATTACTGGAAATTAAAAAAATACAATAACCCTAAAACTAATTTGCAAAAATTAAAATAAATAAAAAGTGCTATGGTTTATATCTTTTGATGGGGTTTTTATAGAGAAACCCTAAAACTTCTTGAATCTTCTTGGTGCCCACGACTTTGAATCATAGTCGCTCTTCTTCTTTTTCTCTTTCTTCTTTCTCCATCAACGGTGGAAAATCACTTGAGCCACGGATTGCAAGCCTGGTGTGTTTGTTGTGTTTGTTTAGGCTGATGTGGAGGCTTTTTATTGGAGGATGGGTATTGGTGATGCGTTTTACCCAATCAAAACAAAGGATGAAGCCACGTCTGATTTGGACCACTCCTTGGTGTTCTTCCCCGAAAATCTTGGGGATTTAATTTCCCTTTGTGTCAATTACCCAATAAGGGTAAAAGCCCCAAAATTAATGGTGTAATTTTTGTGATGGGAAAATTAGGGTTTTTGTGGTGGCTGTAAAAAAATGGGAGAGAAAGAAGATGAGGGAAAGTAGGTTCTCGTTTGTATCGAATGGTTATGGGAGTGGGTAATTTATTTTATTAAATGTGAGTGGGGAGAGTGAATTTATTAAATGTCTGTTATGTGTGGAGTTGACTGGGTTTTTAAAACATGTGGTTGAGATTTTTAAAAAGTGAAATCTCTTTTACTGCCTTCGTTTGTGTACAAAATTGGGCCTGGCCATTTGGCTTTTGAATGAATTTGTTAAATAGTTTTTTCAGCCGTCCCATAACTTGTGCAAAATATTGGGCTTGGGAGCCCAATCTCCTTTCCATCCGTTCTAATCCCATAAATGGGCCTTTTTGGGCTAATTTCACAAAGTGGATACTTTAAATTCTTAAATGGGCTTTTGAGCCCATTTATCCAATGTGGGACCCACAAGACAAAAATTCTTCAAAGACTTGAATCCGTGAACAAATTTGAACTTGATCTTTGGCATTTTGGTCTTTTCTTCAAATCGTATCGATTTTGCCGGGTTTCGTGATCTTCGGCACACTTTTGATCTTTTGACTTTGTCTTCGTCTCTTTTTGGACTTTTCTTCAACATTTGACCGTGAAATCCCGTGTTTTCTCTTCTTTTGATCATTTGTACCTATTTAACACAAGAACACAAAACCATGCGTAATTCCGACTTTAACGATATAAAACACATGATTAGGTCTTGTTTTTCCTTGATTTTAGTGGCAAAAGGATAAGTGTAACACCCCATTTTGGAAATGGAAATATCACAGCAATTATGGCGTGTCATCAAAGCATACAAGGAAAAATGTCTAAACATTACTTGACCATAAAAGGAAAATACCAGAATCAAACATCGGTAGTCCAAAAGTAAAGCTCATCACACACAAACATATTATAATAAAGGAAAGGACTAAACAATGTCCAAAGCATAAGTATCATAAGAAAGGAAATGCATAATGTAAAGAAGGCTAGACAGCTTCCAGTCCATATGCACGTACTCTTAGTGTCTACGAGCGTCCCTGAGTACCTGCCGTTTTGGGAACATAGAAAAGGAAAACGGCTGAGCAAATACGCTCAGTGCACGGATGTACAATAAAGCATGAATAGGATAAACATATAACATAATAAAAGCGGAAGAAACTAATTCCCGAGTAACCTGGTTAAGTCTTAATAAAACTAGTTTAATAGTTTGAAAGTCTTATGTTTATCTTATAAAAACTGTTTGTCATATTTTACCATTAGCCAATATAGGTCATGAAAATCCACCGTGTATGAATACTTGGAGTGGTGACCTCATCATGCAAATTAGAGGGGCTGCCTCTAATTTAATATACTAGGTTTTGGGTAGGAGGGATCAGCTCCTTGTGAAGGATGCAAGGCACACACCACATTCACCATGAAATCCTGAATAAAAACATGTAACTAGGATGCACCCATACGCCCCATATGATAAATATAAATAAATGACCAAAAGCTGAAGGGACGCCACGAGCAATCACTCTGCCGTGGTGAAGTCATAACATCAGTGCCTCTAATGTTATGGTTATGGTACCTCCATAACTAGGTGAAACTGGCCATGTATGTATATGGCTATAGGTATTCTTAATTAAACATAAGCAATCAAACACGTAACTTATACTACGGGAAAACAGTTGGCTGCATACGGGGAATCCTAATAAGGAAAGACTGTCCATACTGAAAGGACGGGAATCCGTACCTTATGTCCAGTCAACGAAGAAGATGAACTGAGAGGAATCCTACTTCCGAATCACTAGTGCTACATAAATACGTACATGAATAAGTATCTGCTTACTAAATACATAGCTGGTTTTATGTCACGTCTTAGCTTATTTTATGGGTTCTTACCATGTTTTACTGTTTTAAAGCCTTAAACTGTGTTTTATCTTATATTTTGTTTAATCTGATTAAGTATTTCTGGTATTTCATGTGTTATTATACTTACTGTGTAATAATAAGTAACTTTCCAAGAATAGCAGGTTCCTTAAACAGAAAGTTTCCAAAAATAGAAAGTTTCCAAAAAAAGAAAGTTTCCAAAAATAGAAATTTTCCAAAAATAGAATTACTGCTGAAAATAGATAAGTTTCTAAAAATAGAAAGTTTCCATAAATAGATCAGCTGCCTTAATTAAATAAGTTTCCATAAATAGATTAGCTGCCTCAAATAAGCTAAGTATATAAGCCTAAGTGTTTTCATGATTATTTTCTAAGTCATATGATATAATGTATAGTTTAATAATTATTTCATGTAATTTAATTAAACTATAGGTTAAAATATTTAATTAAAGTATAACATGTTTTTAATTAAATAAGTTAAATACTTAGGTTAAAAATATGTATTATTATATATTAATAATATAACCTAAGTCACGTTAATTAATTAATTATATCCATGGTTTTAAAATAATTAATTAATTATAAGTCTTAAATATACAAATACTTAGGTTAATTAATTTCATGATTATAATAATTAAAATAACCTAAGTCATGTTATTAAATTAATCATATCATTTTATTAATTTAATTTTAACATAAGATCATAAACATAAAAAAAACTAAACATACACCATGAACCGGATCTAGGCTAAAAACAATGAACCAGACATGAAATCAACATCGTTCCCCGAACCAACTCGGGGATCCCCGTGTTTCACTGCTGTCGTGGGACCCACACGCACCAACCAAGACCATATAGTCTTGGTGGTGGTCGGCTTGGCAAACCGAAACCCATTCGGGTTCGGTGCAGCCTGCGGCCAAAACAAACACCCCTTAAAAACACCCTTTTGATTTTATTTAACACCAAATCATGTTAGATCCATGTTTAATTATGATGTTTTTATAAAAACAACACATGTTCTTGATTTATAAAAAGATTAAATCAAAAGAAAAGGTTTAAAAAGGTTTTACCGAATTCGTGGATCAAAAGGACGAAGAACCAACACGATCAATCACTAAAACTTCAAGATCCAAGATCACAAATCACCTCCTATGGTGGTTGTAGGGTGGCGGCACAAAAGACAAGGAAGGAGGGTTTTAGGGTTTTTCTAAAATCTTCTGTGAATGAGAAAATGAGTAGTATAAAAATATAATAACCCCCTTTAATAAATTTGAGAAATGGGCTTGGCCCATTTGCCTTTTGTTTCCGCGGGTAGGGACCCCACTTGGGGTACCCGTACCTTTTTCCGTGTCTCGTTATTAAGTTAAACGTCTGTGATTATTTATGTTCGTGTTTTAGATGTTCTCGTTACGTAAATACCGTGATCTAATATATTTAATTACGCTCGTAATAAATATATATACGTAATTAATAATAGTTCGTGTTTTAATTACGTTCATGATTTCATGATCGCATGTTCGTGATTAATTATCGTCAAATAATATTACGTGATCGTGCATAGTAAATACTTATCGTGTTCTAACACGTACATAATACGTAAACTCCTAACACGTAATCGTAATCATGCCATATTAGGAAAGTTTTAATCTAGTACGTACGATCCTAAGGGTACTATGCATGGTAAAAGCATGCGGGTTTTACAACTCTTCCCCCCTAAAAAGAATAATTCGTCCCCGAATTATAGATAAAGTAAACTGGAAAAGAAGAACATACCCGAATTCAAAATATGGAATGAGGGTAAGAAGCCCGGATAGACTCATCTGTTTACCAAGTGGCTTCCCGCTCGGTATGACCCCTCTATAGAATTTTGATAAATGGAATCGTCTTCTTTCTCATGACTCGTTCTTGTCTGTCAAGAACTCGTTTGGGTTCTTCTATAAAAGTGAGATCTTCACGTATCTGTTCCAGTGGATACTGAACCATGTGAAGGGGATGATACTGGTACCCTCTGATTAAGGACACATGAAACACATTGTGCACATGCGAAAGCTGCGGAGGTAACGCCAATCGGTAAGATACTTCACCGACTCGTTCAATGATATCAAACGGTCCGATGAAATGAGGACTGAGCTTCCCTTTAATCCCGAAGCGTCTAACACCACGTTCCGGCGAAACCTTACGGAAGACGTGATCCCCTACATTAAAGTGTATATCCCTACGATGCTTATCGGCGTAACTCTTCTGACATGAACGTGCCTCCTGAATTTTCTGCTTAGCTACTGCGATCTTCTCATTGGTCATCTCTATGATTTCCGGTCCTTCGAGTGTTCGCTCGCCAACCTGATCCCAGTAGATTGGGGCGCGACACTTTCTGCCATACAACATCTCAAATGGAGCACACTTGATGCATGTGTGCCAACTGTTGTTGTATGCAAACTCCACCAAACAGATGTATTCGTCCCAATCACCCGTCCATTCTAACGCACATGACCTCAACATATCTTCCAATGTCTGAATGGTCCGCTCCGACTGTCCGTCCTGAGGATGAAAAGCCGTGCTAAGCTTAAGTTGTGTACCCCAAGCTTTCTGCAGACTTTTCCAAAAGGGCGAAGTGAATCGAGGATCTCTGTCTGAGACGATGCTGGATGGTGCACCGTGGAGTCTCATGATCTCTCGTCTGTACGTATCTGCGAGTTTACTTACCAAATCTTCCTTGCAGATCGGTAAGAAATGAGCTGATTTGGTAAGTCGATCAACGATAACCCAAATTGCATCGTGCTTCCTTTTAGTAGGCGGAAGACCGGTAACAAAATCCATGGTGATTTTGTCCCACTTCCACTCTGGAATATCTAACGGTTGAAGGAGACCGCCAGATCGTTGATGCTCGATCTTAACCTGCTGGCAGGTAAGACATTTGGAGACGTAAGTGGCCACATCCTGTTTCATACCACTCCACCAAAAGTACTGCTTGATGTCATGGTACATCTTAGTCGAACCAGGATGTATAGAAAATGGGGAGTTATGAGCTTCAGCAAACAAGGCTTCCCGGAGTTCTTGGTCATCAGGAACACAAAGTCTAGTGCCCTGCCATACGATACCATCTGCATCTACTCTGAATTTTGTCTGCTTCTCCAAATTCTGTACTATCGCCCAGATTTCTCCGTCATCCTTCTGAGCTTCCTTGATCTTAGATAGCAACTCGGGTTCCACTCTAAGATTAGCCCAGTAACCGTGTTGTCCACGTACCATGATCTCGATGTCTAGTCGCTCCAAGTCTCTGATGATTCCCTCTTCGATTTTAATGTCGTTGATCATTCCGGACTTCCTGCTAAGAGCATCTGCTACTACATTCGCCTTTCCGGGATGGTACTGTAGATTAATGTCATAATCCTTCAACATCTCTAACCATCTCCCCTGCCTCATGTTCAATTCACGCTGAGTGAAGATATACTTCAAGCTCTTGTGGTCCGTGAAAATGTCACATGATTCTCCATATAAGTAGTGCCTCCATATCTTCAATGCAAACACTACTACAGCAAGTTCCAGGTCGTGCGTGGGGTAATTCTCTTCATAAGGCTTAAGCTGCCGTGAAGCGTACGCGATCACTTTCCCATGTAGCATGAGAACACAACCAAGTCCCTTCCCTGATGCATCGCTGTAGATTTTAAATCCACCCGTACCAGATGGTAGAGTAAGAATAGGTGCAAATACTAGCTTCTGCTTCAGGTCTTCAAAGCTCTTCTCTCGATCTTCAGTCCAGACGAATTTCTCCCCTTTCCGCATCAGTTTGGTCAATGGTAGTGCTAGGCGGGAAAAGTTCTCCACGAACCTACGGTAATAGCCAGCTAAGCCTAAGAAACTGCGGACTTCCATCGCTGATGTCGGCCTTGGCCACTTAGTAATGGCCTCAACCTTCGCTGGATCCATAGTGATTCCTTTTGCTGATACAATGTGACCTAAGAATGCCACCTTGTCTAACCAGAACTCACACTTGGAGAATTTAGCATACAACTGCTTCTGGCGAAGAATCTGTAGTACTGTACGAAGATGGTCTTCGTGTTCCTCCTTGGACTTTGAGAAAATCAGGATGTCATCGATGAAGACAATGACGAACTTGTCCAGAAATTCATGGAAGATTCTGTTCATCAAATCCATGAACAATGCTGGAGCATTTGTCAGGCCAAATGGCATAACTACAAACTCGTAGTGGCCATAACGGGTACGAAAAGCAGTCTTAGCGATGTCCTGCTCCTTGACCCGTAGCTGATGATAGCCTGACCTAAGATCGATATTGGAGAAGTATTTGGCCCCTTGGAATTGGTCAAACAGATCGTCAATCCGTGACAGTGGATATCTATTCCGAATGGTAATCTTGTTGAGCTCGCGATAGTCTATGCAAAGACGCATACTGCCGTCCTTCTTCTTAACAAACAAGACCGGTGCGCCCCATGGAGATGCGATCGGTCGAATTAAACCTCGTTCCTGAAGTTCTTGCAGTTGATCCTTCAGCTCTATGGGAGCCATGCGATAAGGAGCCTTGGAGATTGGTTCAGCTCCTGGAACCAGCTCGATACTGAGTTCTACTTCTCGTGCAGGTGGTATGCCCGGAAGTTCTGCTGGAAACACATCTTGGAATTCCGACACTATAGGTTGATCCTGAATCGATGGAGATTTAGCATCCATGTCGTGAACCGTAGCTAGATAACCCTCGCAGCCATGTGACAGTAGTGCACGCGCTTGCAGGGTGGATATGACTTGTACAGACTGTCCGGGTATGAACCCATTATGAATGTACTCTGGTGCATTAACATCATCGAAGATAACTCGATATGAATGGCAGTCTATGGTAGCATGATACTTGGATAGCCAATCCATGCCCAAGATCATGTCGAAGTCATTCATGTCCAGCGGAAGTGTGTCGACAGGTCGAACCTTATCATCAAATTCTAGGGAAGACTCTTGTATACATGGGTGATTAATACAGAGTCCCTCAAAGGTGTGGAAAAGTAAGCCTATTTTCTAGTGGCAAGGGAGGCATCCTAATGTTCTTAGCATAAGCAGTAGAAATAACCGTGTGCATAGCACCCGTATCAAAAAGAACACATGCAGCTTGACCATACATATACAAGATTCCAGTGATGGTACCTGTAGACTTGTTGGCCTGGTCTCGAGATGTCGTGTAGACACGCCCGGCAGTAGGAGGCGGCTTGGTATCAGCATGTCCCGATGTACCCTCCATCTCGCCCTTACGGCAATCCTTCATAATATGGCCAGGAAGACCACACTTGAAGCACACATCAGTATTACGGCGACATGGTCCTAGGTGCCTATGATGGCAAGTAGAGCAAAGAGGATGAGTGTATCCTCCAGCAGGTGCTCTGGCTGGCTGAGGACCTGATAAAACATTTTACATAAGACATGGTAATTGGGTACAAAGGACAAAGCGGATAATCGTAAGATTGAATACCAGTGATAGCTGGACGGCTAGGCTGCGAACCTCTCTGGTTCTGGTCCCTACCGTTTCCATGATTCCTGGTAGAGGTTGGCTGAAGTGTCAGAATATGAGTTATAACATAAAACATAAGGAACTGCGTAAGTATTAGGACCTGCTTCTGTTCGAGTGCCCAGAGTTGTTACGGTAATTGTCATTACCGCCACGCCTATCCGTAGTAGAACGGTCGTTAGTCTGACCGTTTCCCTTGGGCTGATGAGGCTGCTGCTGAGTAGCCGGCTGAGACCGGTCCCCATTTTTCTGCCTGGAAGATACATTTAAGAGATGAATAATTGACATATGGAAAGTATACGGATTGGTCACCGCTTGAATACGAAGGTTTACCTCTTGTCGGGTCTTTCGGCTTCCCCGAACTCATCTCTCTCCTGCAGCATCTCCAGCTTTCGTGCTGCATCGGCCACTTGTGCTACAGTGTTGAACGTAGCACACACTAGATTGTTTGCGACCGATGTGCGAAGAGCCCATCTAAAGTGATGTGCCTGCTCTTTAGGAGTACCTGCTGCCGCACCAAGGAAACCAGCTAAGTGAAGAAAGCGCTGCATAAACTCGTTGCTATTCTCCCCAGCTCTCTGTCGAATCCCATGGTACTCTCTCTTGAGCTTGTCCTGCTCAGCCTTGGGAAAGAACTGCTCCATCACTCTGTCCTTGAACAGAGCCCAAGTCAAACCAGCAACCCACTCATCACCCCCTTCAGATTGCATCAATGCTAACCACCAGTTGAGTACATTCCTTCGAACCGATAGCATGCCAACCTCGCCTTGTATGCGGGGTCACATCCCATAGCGTTGAAAATCTTCTCGATGTAAGCCAACCAGCTTTCAACATCGTTGGGGCTATCTGTCTTCTCAAAAGCTCGAGGGCGGAGCTTGTTGAATCTCTACAGCCATACTGCTAATGTCACTGGAGGAGGAGGAGGAGGTGGCTGATTATGCTGCTGATTGTTGGCAGCTTGAACTTCAGCCCTGATGTCATTCCTCAGTTGAGGAAGCAAGGCTTGCATGGCAGCCTGAATTGCAACATTGAGCTGCTCCTGTTCGCGTGTGAGAACCATCTGACAGTATAACATAAAACATACGATTAAACAGATCAAACATAAAATATATATATATATATATATATACATGAAAAAAATATATACTAAAATTTCACGAGAAAAATTTTATGCAAGAAAATTTTGTGTATGAATGCATGATGCAGTTTTATGAAAACTTTTTTATGCTCGAGAGTGAACGCCTCTGGTCAGTTCACCCAAAACAAAAGACATAGCGAGGGGACGCCTATGGGTCGGTCCCAAATCTAAAAGTTTCGATAAAACACATGCGACTAAATAGGGCCAGTCCTGTACCAACCATTACTTAGTCAAAAACCCTGAAACAATGACATGTATATGTATGCTTAAAAATGATGAATGCATGAAAACAACTGTCAGTTCTAGGAAGACCGTAGTGACTACCCACTAATCACAGGTCATATTTGAGAGCCTAGAGGTCGAAGCCTTGGCTCTGATACCATAATTGTAACACCCTATTTTGGAAATGGAAATATCACAGCAATTATGGCGTGTCATCAAATCATACAAGGAAAAATATCTAAACATTACTTGGCCATAAAAGGAAAATACTGGAATCAAACATCGGTAGTCCAAAAGTAAAGCTCATCGCACACAAACATAATATAATAAAGGAAAGGACTAAACAATGTCCAACGTATAAGTATCATAAAAAAGAAAATGCATAATGTAAAGAAGGCTAGACAACTTCCAGTCCATATGCACGTACTCTTAGTGTCTACGAGCGTCCCTGAGTACGTGCCGTTTTGGGAACATAGAAAAGGAAAACGGCTGAGCAAATACGCTCAGTGCACGGATGTACAATAAAGCATGAATAGGATAAGCATATAACATAATAACAGCGGAAGAAAACTAAGTCCCGAGTAACCTGGTTAAGTCTTAATAAAACTGGTTTAATAGTTTGAAAAGTCTTATGTTTATCTTATAAAAACTATTTGTCATATTTTACCATTAGCCAATATAGGTCATGAAAATACACCGTGCATGAATACTTGGAGGGGTGACCTCATCATGCAAATTAGAGGGGCTGCCTCTAATTTAATATACTGGTTTTTGGGTAGGAGGGATCAGCTCCTTGTGAAGGATGCAAGGCACACACTACATTCACCATGAAATCCTGAATAAAAACATGTAACTAGGATGCACCCATACGCCCCACATGATAAATATAAATAAATGGCCAACAGCTGAAGGGACGCCACGAGCAATCACTCCGCCGTGGTGAAGTCATAACATCAGTGCCTCTAATGTTATGGTTTTGGTACCTCCATAACTAGTTGAAACTGGTCATGCATGTATATGGCTATAGGTATTCTTAATTAAACATAAGCAATCAAACATGTAACTTATACTACGGGAAAATAGTTGACTTCATACGGGGAATCCTAATAAGGAAAGAATGTCCATACTAAAAGGACGGGAATCCGTACCTTATTTCCAGTGAACGAAGAAGATGAACTGAGAGGAATCCTACTTCCGAATCACTAGTGCTACATAAATACGTACATGAATAAGTATCTGCTTACTAAATACATAGCTGGTTTTATGTCATGTCTTAGCTTATTTTATGGGTTCTTACCATGTTTTACTGTTTTAAAGCCTTAAACTGTGTTTTATCTTATATTTTGTTTAATCTGATTAAGTGTTTCTGGTATTTCATGTGTTATTATACTTACTGTGTAATAACAAGTAACTTTCCAAAAATAGCAGGTTTCCTTAAATAGAAAGTTTCCAAAAATAGAAAGTTTCCAAAAATAGAAAGTTTCCAAAAATAGTAAGTTTCCAAAAATAGAAAGTTTCCAAAAATAGAAAGTTACCAAAAATATAAAGTTTCCAAAAATAGAAAGTTTCCAAAAATAGAAAGTTTCAAAAAATAGAATTACTGCTTAAAATAGATAAGTTTCTAAAAATAGAAAGTTTCCATAAATAGATCAGCTGCCTTAATTAAATAAGTTTCCATAAATAGATTAGCTGCCTGAAATAAGCTAAGTATATAAGCCTAAGTGTTTTCATGATTATTTTTTAAGTCATATGATATAATGTATAGTTTAATAATTATTTCATGTAATTTAATTAAACTATAGGTTAAAATATTTAATTAAAGTATAACATGTTTTTAATTAAATAAGTTAAATACTTAGGTTAAAAATATGTATTATTATATATTAATAATATAACCTAAGTCATGTTAATTAATTAATTATATCCATGGTTTTAAAATAATTAATTAATTATAAGTCTTAAATATACAAATACTTAGGTTAATTAATTTCATGATTATAATAATTAAAATAACCTAAGTCATGTTATTAAATTAATCATATCATTTTTTTAATTTAATTTTAACATAAGATCATAAACATAAAAAACTAAACATACACGATGAACCGGATCTAGGCTAAAACAATGAACCGGACATGAAATCAACACCGTACCCCGAACCAACTCGGGGTTCCCCGTGTTTCACTGCTGCCGTGGGACCCAGACGCACCAACCAAGACCATATGGTCTTGGTGGTGGTCGGCTTGGCAAACTGAAACCCATTCGGGTTCGGTGTAGCCTGCGGCCAAAACAAACACCCCTTAAAAACACCATTTTGATTTTATTTAACACCAAATCATGTTAGATCCATGTTTAATTATTATGTTTTTATAAAAACAACACATTTTCTTGATTTATAAAAAGATTAAATCAAAAGAAAAGGTTTAAAAAGGTTTTACCGAATTCGTGGATCAAAAGGACGAAGAACCAACACGATCAATCACTAAAACTTCAAGATCCAAGATCACAAATCACCTCCTATGGTGGTTGTAGGGTGGCGGCACAAAAGACAAGGAAGGAGGGTTTTAGGGTTTTTCTAAAATCTTCTGTGAATGAGAAAATGAGTAGTGTAAAAATATAATAACCCCCTTTAGTAAATTTGACAAATGGGCTTGGCCCATTTGCCTCTTGTTGCCGCGGGTAGGGACCCCACTTGGGGTACCCGTACCTTTTTTCGTGTCTCGTTATTAAGTTAAACGTTTGTGATTATTTATGTTCGTGTTTTAGATGTTCTCGTTACGTAAATACCGTCATCTAATATATTTAATTACGCTCGTAATAAATATATATACGTAATTAATAATAGTTCGTGTTTTAATTACGTTCATGATTTCATGATCGCATGTTCGTGATTAATTATCGTCAAATAATATTACGTGATCGTGCATAGTAAATACTTATCGTGTTCTAACCCGTACATAATACGTAAACTCCTAACACGTAATCGTAATCATGCTATATTAGGAAAGTTTTAATCTAGTACGTACGATCCTAAGGGTACTATGCATGGTAAAAGCATGCGGGTTTTACAATAAGTGTTTACACACTTATTAAATCCCCTACACTTGACCCTTGCAACGACCCCATGCTATGCATTATTTCAAAGCATATAGTTACATTTTTCTTATAATTAATCCATTTCTGCCTTTATTACTATTACAATTACTACTATGATGAAAAGATAAGAGTTTAAGAGGAAACAAAAATTATAACAATTTATTAACTTGAAATTATTTGATGGAAGAAACTTGTAAAGAAATCTAAGACTTAAATTAGGGCTTTGGTGTCATGAATATTAATCATCCTCAAGTTTCACGTTCCCCATACCAAGCTTAAAAACGAGATCATTGTTTACCATAAGTTCTCAAGTTAAAACCACTTATATAAGACAACTGTGTAATACTCTTTCTCCAATTCCTACGTTGTATCTCTAGATTTTATTGATTGTCATTCACCCGTAGGCTCATTTGACTTATTTGATAATTATTATTAAAAAAATGAAGGCCAAACGGTGCAAACCCGACACTCAAAGCCTAACCTCATCCTCAAAAACGTTGTCACTAAAGTAAGCCCACATCAAGGATGATTTAACACGGTTTGGGGAATAAATTCCCGGACCCAAAATTTGGCCAAATAGTACTACTTATTAATTATTCCTCCAAAGTCATGTAGACTTTATGTAGAGTTTAGCAAGTTCACATCATATACCCTTAGGCTCTTTAAGATGTAAAAATGCTCCCCGTCTATTGTCCGCACCCTAAGGCTCCTTGAACGATAAACGAGGGAATTGATTTTTAAATCAATTTTTATTCAACACTTACCATGCCATACACCCTAAGGCTCTAATGACAAGGTTCGTGCTACATGCCCCACACCCTAAGGCTCCTTGAGGTCATGTTTTAATCTTATTCTTTCTTATTATGATATATAGTAGGCCAAATTCCGTGGTCCCATGGTCTGAATACCTCCTACTTAGTGGTTATGAGCCACCTTAGTCGGAAGTCCACAACGCTGGCACCCTCAATGTGTTCATGCTTTAATTACAAGGAGATTAATGATTTGGCTAAGAGTTAAGATATCGAATCGACACCGCAAAAATCCTCATTTATTAAGCAATTAAATATACAAGCGGGAAGAAAGAGCCACAAAAACCATATAAGCAAAAATTAACCCTTAAACTTATTATCAACTCTATCATTTCTCGTTCTCCACAATTTAAAATCTCAAGGAATGAGACCCGTGGATGCTTAGCCTAATAAACCAATTAAGGTCCATATGGTTAAGGATACTAGCTAGAGTAAATTTGGATAAGTAAACTCGGGTTGAGTCAAAATATTTACGACGGGCCTAATATATCAAAGATATTTAAACTTGTTAAAACCATTTTATTCATTTATTTATTTTTGACTTTATTCTTGAAATGAAAAAAAATATAAACAAGATGCGATGATAAAAGGAAAGAAATAAATGAAAAATACTACTAGGCCAAAATAGATCAAAAATTTGAAAAACGTTGAAATTTTTTTAAATTTTCCGGTTAAATGGGGTCAAATTCATGGAAAAGCCCACTAAAATTTCGATAGAAATCCCCCTACACTTAATATAAACATTGTCCTCAATGTTTAAGCATGTGTGAGAATAAACTCCCCTACACTTAGGACATTGAGTACGTTGTTTAAAATCGAGCTAAGGACTTATTCGTTTTTTTATATACAAGATTGAATCACAATAGCAAAAACTTATCGAAGGAACCGGGTACAGAGGAAACACGGGAACACGGGTCATGTCAAAAGCACCAAAAGTGGATCATTAAGCACATGTCCCTGCACACAACATCACACAAACAACCTACTTGGCTCCCCCTACACTTATTGGTGAAAATGGGTGAAGGTGAAAAAGGGTAGAAAAGGTAAAAATCTAACCTAGTTAAACAATGCTTGATTTATTTATCACGAGTCTCTAGCTCGACTCGAATTCCCGAATGTCATTCAAATAGGAAAATCATGGAAATATCGAGATTTCCAAGGGAGGAAAATCTCTCCATGATAAAGGTGAAAAAAAGTAAAATAAGGCATACCCCATGAAAATCCACCCGGGTCAAACACATAATTTCCATCACAAAAGGAAATAAACCCCGAGGTGGTTAAATCACGCAAGTCAAAGAAAAGTGGGGTATCCTTGGGCAAAAGTCTCTTACAAAGAAGGGTGCTATGGTAATATGACAATGAAAGAACAAAAGTCTCTATTTCGGGATCAAACACCGGTTCCTTAATGGGAAAATAGCAAGAGGTATTGACATTTAAGCTCAAAATATCATCAAAATCCAAAGTGGGAAGGTCGTCCTCTTC
This sequence comes from Glebionis coronaria, assembly GCA_025667525.1. Taxonomy (NCBI): domain Eukaryota; kingdom Viridiplantae; phylum Streptophyta; class Magnoliopsida; order Asterales; family Asteraceae; genus Glebionis; species Glebionis coronaria. The sequence continues at coordinate 266,111,774 of CM046875.1, forward strand.
CAAACTCGATGTGAAAACATAAGTATCATCGGAGTCATAGGAATACTCATCCTCATGAGGAAAATAGGTATTTAGAAAGATATCTAAATCCTCCTCAAATGGAATAACCTCTAAATTAGGTATGATCTCTAAGAGTGGAGGATCCTCCTCAAAAGTCATGACTTCTAAAAATGGAGTATAAAAGTCAAAAGGAGTCTCCATGGAAGAATCACTCATAGAAATATAAGGTGCATTAAGATCATGGGGTGGGTCATCAAAATTAATGAGATCACTTAAAGAAGTGTCATCATCGTAAGTATGAAAGATTGGTTGATCAAAAATGGGTGGGTCAAAAGTGGGTGGGTCAAAACCGAAGATAGTGTGATCACTTGAAGAAGTGTCATCACTATAGGTGTCATAAATAGGAGTTTCAAAAATTTGAGGCTCTAAGGGAGGGGATGAGTTTATCACAAAATCATTTTGATTAGACTTTTCAATTCCAAAAGGATTAATAAAAATCTCGTCATTATCATAATTAAGAACATCAATCATATTGACCGGTTCTTTTCCATTTGATTTTGCTGTGATTTTTCCCATTTTAAAAACTTGTTGTTCATCCCGAACCCTAAGAATTAAATCCCCTTCGGCTACATCAACTAAGGCTCTTCCGGACCTTAAGAACGGTCTACCAAGTATTAACGGAATACGAGTATCCATCTCATAGTCGACGACGACAAAGTCTACGGGAAAGGTGAATGTACCAACTCGAACAAAAACATCTTCGGCAATACCAACGGGGTATACGAGAGTTCGATTAGCTAACTCGAGAGTCATGCGAGTCGGTACAAGGTCGGGTAATGACAATTGTTTCCAAACCGAAAGTGGCATAAGATTGATGCTAGCGCCGAGATCCGCTAAAGCCATACAATCATCGATTTGAGGAAAAGAGCAAGGTAACACGAATCGTTCGGGATCTCCTAGCTTTTCGAGAAGCTCTTTGAGAAGAATCGCGGAACAATTCTCATTTAAACGGGTGTTCACGAGCTCAACCACTTTTTCTTTCTTATTAAGCAAATCTTTAAACATTTTCACAAATTTTGGCATTTGAGCAAGTGCTTCAATAAGGCTTATGTTAACATTCACATTGGAAATCATTTTCAAAAAGTTAGAGACATGAACTTCATCTTTGGTGAGCACTTTAGCCTTGTCTAACCTAGATGGATAAGGGATATTAGGCTTAGACTTTGAAGGTTGAGAAGGAGAAGGACTCGCTTCTTGAACAACCGTAGGGATAGGCTCTTTCAGCAATGGAGGACTAGTACTAGGAGTGGTAGTGGGAGGAATCACCGAAGGGGGAGTAGGGTTACTCATTATGACCTTCGGGCCTTATCTCTCCTTTATGGGCGAAGAGATGGAAGGTCCCACTAAAGTAGCTCCACTTCGAGTATTGATAGCACTCACATTAGCACGAGGGTTAATCTTGGTATTTGAAGGTAAGGCTCCTTGGGGTCTAAGGGCTTGAATCATTGTCAAAAATCTCTTATCGGTCGATTATTGCATCTCTCTCATAATTCGCTCATGGTCGGTCAATTTTTGTAGAACCAAGTCCATTTGAGGATTATGCATGTTCATTTGATTAAACCCTTGATTAGGAAAACCTTGGTTTTGATATTGAGGTTGAAAACCGTTGTTATTATGAAAACGTTGGTTATTATTTTGAAAATCTTGATTTTGACCATTAAAATTCCCTTGATTAGTATTCCCTTGAAAATTACCCATTTGAGGACCTTGGTTCCTATTTTGGTATTGGGTATTTTGGGCGGGTGGGGGTGGTCTTTGTGGTGTTACAAAACCCGGGGGAGCCAAATAATTAGTACTCTTGTAAGACAAATGGTTAACATCAACATTCGGTTTTAATGGAACCCTTTCATTAGCATTAAAAGCACAAACTTGTTGTTGTTGATTATTGTAAACCTTGTCACAATTAAAATATGAATGTGGTCCACCACAAGTCTCACACGTTTCACTAGTTTCTTTCATGGCATTAACTTGACCATTTAAGGCATCGGTTTTTAGAGCAAGTGTTCCAACAAGCAAAGTGAGTTTATCGATTCTCTTGTCACTCTCACTAGAACTAGCACTCGCCATAGTGGCCCTAACACTTTTGGTTTGTACTTTAGCCTTGTTTTCAATTATGTTCCAAGCCTCGTTCATGGTTTTCACAAGAATATTGCCCCCCGCGGCACTATTAAGTGAGTGTTGGTCATTTAGAGTTAAACCATTATAAAACGTATTAATTTGATTCACTTTAGTGAAACCGTGTTGTGGACATTTTCTTAAAAGCTCTTTAAATCGATCCCAAGACTCACTAAAAGTTTCCCCATATTTTTGCTCAAATGTGATTATTTCATTCCTTAAAGAAGTGGTCCGTGATGGTGGGAAAAAGTAATTAATGAACTTGGTCTATAAATCAATCCATGTTGTGATACTTTGGGGTGGTTCCTTATCAAGCCAAATCTGGGTTTGTCCCTCGAGGAAAAAAGGAAAGAGTTGTAAACGAATAGCCTCTTGTAGCACCCCATTGTATTTGACGGTATTAGACAAATGGATAAATCTCTTGATATGATCATGGGGGTCATCTTGGAAGGACCAAAAAATGGGATAGCGGAAACCATTTTAATTAAATCCGATTTGAGTTCAAAATTATTTGCTCCAATTGCGGGGACAACGATAGCGTCATCGTTTCCTTCAACGTGAGATTGCAAAATCTCGAGCATAGGTCGGTTATCCGTTTCCATTGTATTGTCGAAAGCACGATTCTCGGGATCGGCTTGAATGACCGTTTTTTTGTTTTTCTTCTTCTTCTTCTTTTTGGAAGAATTGGAAGAATTTGGTACAACAATCGGTATGTATGTATGCGCGCGAGTGCGCATATAATTAAAACTTTAGAATGAGGTAGGTGACCTCGGTCGACTTTGAGAGGAAAAGGATTTTCCCTCTCGAGGTGCAATAGTAAAAAGCTACAAAAATACATACTTAAGTACTACTTGAGTTGGCAAACCAATAATCGGTCGTCCCTCTCAATATACGCACAAGAAAGCAGGGAAACGAGGTGGCACAAAGCACTTAAAAACCTTTTTCTTTAGACGGTCTTTTATAGCGCGTCGCCTTATACCCACCTTATAGTTTGTATATTTTGAGTTCAAACGTCTTACTAGTATTTATCTATTTTGCCTTTTTATTTTGTTATGGATGCGAATACAATAGTTAGGTGATGAAATCCCAACTAAGGCTTATTTGAAAAGTAGGTAAATTATTGTGCTACGTAATATACTATAGTAAAAGAAAAATCTTTTTGTATTTATTAGAAAAATATAGATTCACAAGAAAAATCGAAAGAAATCGAACTAAAAAAAATAACACTAATACGTAATATTTTTGGTGTAATACTTTTAGGAAAAAGTATTACTTTTGATTTTTTAATTTTTTGTTGCAAATGTTAGGAAAGAATTTGCTTTTGTGATTTTTTATTTATTTTTTTTGTATTTTTAAGTTCTTGATTTTTTTTAGATTTTTGATTTTTGTGCAAGAAAGTTAACGTTCAAAATGAACGGATCCCAAAATCCAAACGTCTTCACGAAAAATCGTCAATCGTACGAGCGAAGCGGCAGCGGCGCCATTTTAATACTAGGGTTTTTGCAAACTCTGTTTATATCTATTTTCGTTTTTCCTCGACTCACTCGAATTTGATTTTAAATTAACGTAAGACTTAATTGTTCTTGGTAAAATATATTTTTGAAATTTTAAACTAAAAGACTATTTAAAATAAAAGCTATTTAAATAAAAACTATTTTAAACTATTTCAAATTTAAATAAAACTAGAAATTATTAAATCTAATTTAAAAATCTAATTTAAACTAATTTTAATTAAAACTATTTTAAAATTTAAACACAATTAAAACTAATTTTATAAACATAAACTAAATTAAAGTAAAAACTTTTAAATGAAATCTATTTTAAATTTATCTTAAAACAAAACAAAACTATTTCTATATTAACTAAAATTTAAACTAAAATTAAAATTTATAAAAACAATTTAATTTAAATATTTTTTTATATTTTTATATTTTAAAACTGAATAAAGTAAATAAAAACGGAATTTAAAACTAAAGATTAATTAAACTATAAAAAACTTAATTAACTAAAACTGACACCTATATTAATTAGAAGACGAGTAAACAAACACAAAAAGAGGTCCAGACGAGATGGTTGTGTTGGTTGGTTGTTGAGCGAGAGGTCCAGGGTTCGAGCTCTGAACCAGATACAATTTGCTAATATTTTTACTTGGAATTTTAGTTTAACTTTTTTGGAAATGAGAAAACAAACAGATCAAGGGATCTGTTTGCTGTACCAGTAATACAAATAAATTCCAATTGAGCATATAAAACAAATTGAAAAGAAAATCAGATAAGCCAATAAGCAACGAAGTAAAGAAATAAGCTAGAACATTAAAAGCTAAAAACTGAATAAGCAAATCCAAAACTATATTTTATTAAGCTGAAAAATCAAATAAACAAAAAGGCTGAAACAAATAAGCTAACTAAGAAATTCCTAAATAAGCATAACAGATAAGCAGTTAAAAGCAATAAGCATGCTAAATTGAAATAAGCCAAATAAACAATAACTACAAATCAAGTAAGCAAGACCTTCAAATCTAAACAAAATCATATTAACCGACAATGAAAATAGCAGATCCAAACAACTCAGATAAACTAACAAGCAGAAATACTAACTAATAAAACAAGCATAAGCAGATTAAAAACCAACTAAATAAACAGAAACATAAAAACTCAAGATATCAATAAGCAGATTAACAAGACAAGCAGTACCAAATAAACAATAAGCCAACAAAAGTAGATAATCAACTAAATAATAAACTAAACATTAACTATAAAAACTAAAAGAGATTTAAAACCTTTTGTCGAAACCGTTGGGTCGAAGTTGGCGCTGAGCCACCTTGTGAACCGAAGCAAGCGAACACCACCGTCTTTCACCTTCTCGAACCAAGATCATCAACTTCGAACACCTTCTTCGAAACAAACAGTACTCGAACAGATTCTTTCTTTATTTTTTTTATTTTTTATTTTTTTATATTAAATCAATAATAACAGTAATAAAAAACTGATTAAAGTGGATAATTAAAATTGGAAGAAAGTAAATTGATACGAATTTAAAATGACAGAAAATGTAAATAGAGACGAAATTAAATGAAATTAACTTTTCATTATTTATAAAAAAAGTACATTACTGGAAATTAAAAAAATATAATAACCCTAAAACTAATTTGCAAAAATTAATAAAAATAAAAAGTGTTATGGTTTACATCTTTTGATGGTGTTTTTATAGAGAAACCCTAAAACTTCTTGAATCTTCTTGGTGCCCACGAATTTGAATCATAGCCGCTCTTCATCTTTTTCTCTTTCTTCTTTCTCCATCAACGGTGGAAAATCACTTGAGCCACAGATTGCTAGCCTGGTGTGTTTGTTGTGTTTGTTTAGGCTGATGTGGAGGCTTTTTATTGGAGGATGGGTATTGGTGATGTGTTTTACCCAATCAAAACAAAGGATTAAGCCACGTATGATTTGGACCAATCCTTGGTGTTCTAACCTGAAAATCTTGGGGATTTAATTCCCTTTGTGTGAATTACCCAATAACGGTAAAAGCCCCAAAATTAATGGTGTAATTTTTGTGATGGGAAAATTAGGGTTTTTGTGGTGGCTGTAAAAAAATGGGAGAGAAAGAAGATGAGGGAAAGTAGGTTCTCGTTTGTATCGAATGGTTATGGGAGTGGGTAACTTATTTTATTAAACGTGAGTGGGGAGAGTGAATTTATTAAATGTGTGTGATGTGTGGAGTTGACTGGGTTTTTGAACCGTGTGGTTGAGATGTTTAAAAAGTGAAATCTATTTTACTGCCTTCGTTTGTGTACAAAATTGGGCCTGGCCATTTGGCTTTTGAATGAATTTGTTAAATAGTTTTTTCAGCCGTCCCATAACTTGTGCAAAATATTAGGCTTGGGAGCCCAATCTCATTTCCATCCGTTCTAATCCCATAAATGGGCCTTTTTGGGCTAATTTCACAAAGTGGATACTTTAAATTCTTAAATGGGCTTTTGAGCCCATTTATCCAATGTGGGACCCACAAGACAAAAATTCTTCAAAGACTTGAATCTGTGAACAAATTTGAACTTGATCTTTGGCATTTTGGTCTTTTCTTCAAATCGTATCGATTTTGCCGGGTTTCGTGATCTTCGGCACACTTTTGATCTTTTGACTTTGTCTTCGTCTCTTTTTGGACTTTTCTTCAACATTTGACCGTGAAATCCCGTGTTTTCTCTTCTTTTGATCATTTGTACCTATTTAACACAAAAACACAAAACCACGCGTAATTCCGACTTTAACGATATAAAACACATGATTAGGTCTTATTTTTCCTTGATTTTAGTGGCAAAAGGATAAGTGTTTACACACTTATTAGTGTACTCTAGGATTGGAGTAGTAACGAAGATAGAGTTTCGTTTCCGAACCACTATAAATCTTAGTGTCTTCCTATTAGGTCGTTTCTTTCCTTATTCTTTATTTATTCTTACTATCATATCATTCACATCTATTACTTGTCATTGTAAATGCATTAGAATTGAATCTAATCATTATGGAACTAGCTTTCAAGTAAAAGGTAGTTTTGAGACAAACCTAATTGAAAGGAATTTTAATTAGGACACAAACCAAAGAGAAACTATTCAACCCCCCCCCCCCCCCTTCTAGTTTCTACAATTTGTATCAGAGCGATGGTCACTCAAGGTCTTTGAAGTTTATTGTACTTTAAAACTTGGATCGATCCATTGTCTCCTAAAATTAGAAGATCCCGTTGTACTAATGTTTCTCTTTGGTCAAAACTATTTTTTCATTGAAAATAGGCATTTTAATTGGTAATATTGCATCTCATCTAGATTAGTAGTATTTATACATTTTAGAATTACCCTTGAAATGTATCAACTAGTTTGTATCTTGCTTTGTAGGTACTCATAAAGATTAATCACTTAAGTGATTTTGGATTGAGTTACTTACACTTGTAGAAGACTCATCCTCTTTGATTCCCAACATCATTGAATGATGATGCCAAGATGGATGAGAGTGATACTAGTCCTTGAAGAATTGGTAGTCACTTTAGTCAAGATTGGGCTTTGCATTAGCTCCTTGAAGTCTTGGAATGCTCTTTGCAGCTAAGGTACGTTCTCGTTCTTCCATACGCCCTGTTGATCATTGGTTTGATCATTACTTGACTATATGGTTGTTCTTGGAAACCATGCCTTGGCATTTGCTTGTGGTATGTGATTCTATTCTCATATCCTCTCAAACCTTCATTGCTTGGATACTTGACGCACTTCGGAGATGTAGAGTGAGTTAGTAGTAGCTTAAAGTATCAAGCATGATATCCATGGTTTGCACCCATACGGTTAGTAGGCCCTATATCATGTGTAATATGTGAAATTGAGCTCATTTCCAGGAGGATTGTTTAATCCCTTGAGATACCAAACTACTCCATGAAGGTTTATTAATATCATAACAATTATATAAAACCCTAAACGAGATAAAGCACACATAGCGGAAGCGATTTAACAAGATCGTTATAATAACAAAATTATAATTAATCGAATCAGGGTTACATACCTTTACGCTAAAGCAAATCCACAAGAAGAAGAACGAATCACCAATTCGGGTTTATAACGTATATCACCAAGATTTAGTCTAAAGTAAAACTATATTACGATCTTGTACACACGTAATACAACGAGCTAACCATGATTCTAACATGTGTAAACCGAGCTTCCACGCTTGTGGAAAATCTACCCAACAACCCTAGAAAGAGTCTAGGACTAGATTATAAGTAAAACCGAAAGAACACAAAACCAACCAAAACCCTTGTGTGGGTTATGTGTTGCGATCGCAAGAAAGAGAGGAGAGGGAGAGATTTGTATGTCTTGAATTATGAGGTGAGGGTTGTTTATATAGGCTTAATTCTTGTAACCAAAAAAAAAATAAAAGGAAAGTTTTTCTTCCCCTTCCTCCATAACCGACGACCCAACAACCCTTTTAGGGGTGTTCCAGAATCTTCCATCCTTCTTTCTATTTAGCTTACTTACTATAAATTTACTTAACGCTCGTTAATACTTAACTCTTAATTATATAACGGTCGTTAAAGTTATATCTCGGTTTAATTTAATAAATACATATATATATTTATTAAATAAATTAATAAATACAAAAAATATATTTATTAAATATATTAACTCTTTACGTATTGAGTACAATCCCGTAATATCGAGTTCGATCCTATCACACGACTATTAAATATAAGTCCATAAACATTCAGCTCCCACTTGGACATATTTCTAATATCGTGATTACACTGACTAGCGTCTAGTTACACTTAGCAATGTCTCTAGTACAACTCGAGTAAGGTCTCCTAGATAAAATCTTTTAATGATTCATCATTATTATTACCCTTTTATTTCTAATACAACGTTAATAAGGATACAGATCTCAATCATTCCTTTCATTAACCATTTTATTTCTCGTTCACAGATTCAGCAAAATTACCAAAACATATTTGGGTGTGGCCACACAAACATCTTACTAATCCCACGAGAGGCCCAACTGTATTAAACTCAAAAACGAAATTGGAGGCAATAAATTCCATATATACTACAAGCAAACTTATGAATTGTGAAACACTTCCGAAAATAATCCTTATAGCTACCAATTACGTTTAGCGTTAGATTATTCCACAGAGATGCACTAGATTAATAACAATTTCCTGGTATCTCAAGTCTAAGAATAACTATTTACGATTTACTTGATGACAAAGATCCACAAAGTAAACTTATATAGTTAGGATTTGAATATCATCCAAAATCGATCAATATACTTTCAAGTATACTCTATCGCTATTTTGATTTGTCTTAGTTTAATAATATTCCCATATTATTAATCAACAACGGACATTTAGCATAACAATTTATTCATGGACTAAAACATGTAAAATAGGATATAAAATTAAGTAATAAGAATAAACGAAACCTAACCTTTATTTTATTAGATATTAATGTCTTAACATCCTTTATCCAAATACTAATCACAGATTTATTACATGAGTTCGCTAGCTAGTTGCAGCCCAATAGCCTTGGCATGCTTAACTACCTCTGGTCTAGGCAAAGCCTTAGTTAAAGGATCAGCTACATTATCATCTGTGTGAAATTTTATTAATTTGATTTCACGAGCTTCAACTTGTTCTCAGACGTAGTGATGTCTACGTTTAAAGTATATGGCGCCTTTCATGACTCCATAATCATTGGCGAATATTATTGCGGCAGAATTGTCGTAATATATATCAATAGGTTCTTTTATTGAAGGCATCACTCCAAGATCTCCAGTAAACTTTCTAATCCAAACAGCTTCCATTGCAGCTTCTTAAGAAGCCATGTACTCAGATTGAGTAGCATGCATTGCAATCGTTGTCTGCTTCTTGCTCTTCCAGTCAACTGCTCCTCCTTTGATAACAAAAACGTAACCTGTCTGAGACGTCGTATCATCTTTATCACATTGCCAGGACGCATCACAGAAACCTGTCACATTCAGTTCTTTGTCTAGTTTCCCTCCAAATACCAAGAACATATCTTTTGTACTCCTCAAATACTTTAGAATATATTTAACAGCAGTCCAGTGGAGCTTCCATGGATTATGTTGGTATCTACTGACTAAGTTCTAAGCAAACATCACATCAGGCCTTGTGCATCTAATAACATACATAATAGATCCTACAACCGAAGCGTAAGGCACCTTCTGCATGTATGCCTCCTCTTCAGGAGTTGATGCATCCATCTCATGACTCAGATTGTGCTTAACTTCCATATGTTGAAAACCATTCTTGGAATTATGCATGTTATACTTCTTCAATATCTTATCTGTATAAGCATCTTGACTTAGACCAATTACTGTCTTTTCCTATCCCGATATATCTTAATCCCCAGAATGTATGCAGCTTCTCCTAAATCCTTCATAGAAAAACATTTACCATGATAATCCTTAACAACTTTAAGTCTTGTGATATACACATGGCTCATCACGATTTTGAATAAATCCAAACTTTTTTATTTCTTCATCAAATCGTTTATCCCATTGACGTGATGCTTGCTTCAAACCATAACTAGTTCTTTGAAGTTTACACACGTGTTTTGGATTCTTAGGATCAACATACCCTTCTGGTTGCTGCATATAGATGTCTTCATCTAAGCGACCGTTCAAGAAGGCAGTTTTAACATCCATTTGCCATATCTCATTGTCATAGTATGGTGCTATAGCTATGAGAATCCTAATAGCTCTTAAGTCTGCTACAGGAGAAAATGTCTCCTCGTAGTCTATGCCAAAAGTTTGAGTAAAACCTTTTTGCAACTAAACGAGCTTTATAGGATTGTACTTTTCCGTCCATGTCGGTTTTCTTCTTGTATATCCACTTATGTCTCACTACTTTAGCATTTGGTGGTGGATCTAAAAGAATCCAAACATCATTAAATTTCATGGATTTCATTTCCTCATCCATAGCAACCATCCACTTATCCCTTTCAGGATCAAGCATGACGGATTTATAATTAGCAGGTTCACCAAGATCCCCTACTTCATCATCATCCTCTATATTAATACATATATTTCTATTTTCATTTTTAATCCTTCCGGATCTACGGAAGAGGAACTAATGCTGGTGGAACCACCAGACTTGCTGGTTCTACATGAATTATTTCGCTAGTATTTTTAGAAGGTAATGTATCTATATGACTCTCTTCATGATCATAATTTATCCTACTGAATTCTTGATTTACAAGATCACTTTTAAGGAAGTCTCCGTACCTAGCAGCAATTACTTTGTTCTCAGGTAGATAATAAAAGTAGTAACCCATAGTTTCCTTAGGGTATCCTACAAAGATACATTTCACAGATCGTTGTTGGAGTTTGTCACCCGAGTCACGTTTCACCTACGCCTCGCAACACCAGACCTTTAAATAAGACAAATATGGCTTCTTGCCATGCCATAGTTCATATGGTTTCTTATCGACATTCTTTGTGGGAACCATATTTAAAATGCGAACATCAGATTCTAAAGCATAATCCCAAAAGGATAAAGGTAAAGTTGTAAGATTAAACATAGATCACACCATATCTAATAATGTACGATTTCTCCCTTCGGATACACCATTTTGTTGTGGAGTATAGGGAGAAGTAAGATCCTGAACAATTCCATTCTCACTTAGATAATCTATAAACTCTTGACTTAAATATTCACCACCTCTATTAGAACGAAGATCTTTAATCTTCTTTCCTAGTTGCAGTTCTACTTCTCCTTTAAACACTTTGAATGTTTCAAATACCTCATGTTTATGTTTAAGCAAATAAACATAACCATAACGGCTATAATCATCTGTAAATGTTAAGAAGTAGCCAACACCTTTCCTTGACACATGTCTATGTGGTCCACACACATCAGTATGTATTAATCCAAGTAGATCAATAGCTATTTCAATATTGCTATTAAAAGGTTTCTTGGTCATCTTTCTAGAGATACAAGACTCACATTTATCAAATGATTCATCATTGATATTTTCCAAAAGACCTTCACGTTAAAGCTTTTGTATACGAGTCTTCCCAATATGGGCATGTCTACAATGCCAAAGATAATAAGAGTTCTTGTCAAACATTCTCTTCTTATTCATGCTAAAGACAAAATTATTATTATTCTTGGATTCATGATCATGCATGTCTAATTCAAACACACCATTCACAGAAATTGCATTAAAATAGAAAATACCATTTTTCCAAAAAAAAATTCCATTATTATCAATCGTGTGAACGAATCCATTATTTAACAAACAAGAAAAGGAAATAACACCCCTAAAAATTGTAGGTGCATAATGACAATCATTTAAAATCAGTACTAAACCCGAAGGTAAAACTAAATTAAATGTCCCTATAGCTTCAACTGCTGCTTGTGCGCCATTGCCCACTTGCAGAAATTGTTCCCCATTGGAAAGCTTCCTTTCCAGATTAAATCCCTGCAGCGTTTTACAAATGTTAATACCGTATGCCGCATCATATACCCAGGAATTTAATTTGTATGTTAAATTGAACAATTCAATCATAAATAAAGTACCTGAAGCTGCAGCGCTCTGCTAAGACTTCTTCTTTATTTCTCGCAACTCTTCGAGGTAAAGAGGGCAATTTCTCTTCTAATGACTACTTGCCTTACAATGTTGACAAGTCTCATCCTTATGAGATCTATTCTTCTTGACAAAGTTCTGCTTAGGTTTTGAATAATTCACGACTTGTTTGCCCTTATCACTCTTTCCTTTGCCTTTCTTCTTGTTCGCTTGTGGTTTTGGCTTACTCACTCTACCCTTTTGTATGGTAAGTACAGGAGGCGTAGAAGTAGATGCCTTGTCTTTTAACCCCTTTTTCACAGTCAACGAGCATTGCGTACAAATCATTAATTGTCTTCCCCGTGCAATGCATATTATAGTTTCGAACAAAATCATTGAAGTCCTTGTTAAGGTACCTGTTGATCAAGTTGATAGTCATATTATGATCATAGGGTTGTCCTAGGGCAATGGGCTGTTCCATATACCCCCTCATCTCCAAGTAATGGGCAGTAACAGACTTTCCAGGAGCTTGCTTATAGCTATGCAAAACATCTACTAAGTCGTAGATCTCCACAGCTTGAGGCTTTTCAAACATAGCCTTGAGCTCATCAAGCATCCGCTTTCGTGAAAATAGCTCATACTTCTATTGAAGTAGAGGAGCCATTTTTTCTAGCAAGCCACCTCTGAGTGCTTCTTAACATTAGCGGCATGTTCAAGCATTTGCGCTTCAGAAGCTCCTTCAGGAAGATCCTCCGGATAAGGAGTGGTCAAGATATCAATAGTATCCGCTACTCTCAAGACAACTCTTAGTGAGCGGTACCAATCATTGAAGTTTGGGCCAGTAAGTTCAGGACGATCAAAAATGCTTTGAACGTAGAACTTATAGTGTTATTGTCGGGTTGAGCCATTTCTACAGACATAAGTTCAAATATTAGTATTTTCGATAACAAAATACTTTCAAGAATATAAAATTACCCCGATATATAAACCATAGTATTTTCCTTGAATCCTAGAACTATATTGATATAGACCCATTACATCAGTTGATCTGTTAGTAATGAATGTACTCAATGTAACGACTTGTCGAACAATTTATTTCACATACGATTTTCAATTTCTAGATTTTTAAGGGATTTACATTGCAATTTTTTTTTTTTTGCATTGTAAACATGTTTCTTTTTAATGCCTTAAGTTTCTATATCTCACTGAATAACTTAATTAAGTCGTCTAATCTGAATAACGTAAAACCATCATACAAATTCTCATTCTATGAAAGTTTTCTCTCCATTACAACATCCTTCAAAATCTCATTTGATGAAGTAGTAATTTCAAGTGTTCGTCAATTAGATAGCATTCGACTTAAATTTTAAGGGTATAAATTTGATGTCAAAATCAATGTATACTCCATAGCATAAGTTTAATAAAACATTTAGTAAACTTTTTTACGAGACTATATTTCTACATAAATATTGTTGATGTATTGGATAAACCAATCAAAGAATTTTACCCACAACTATTCACAACGTACTTTTGCTAGAACTCGGCTACGCACAAAACAATAACCTTATTCATTGTGTTTCGGATGTGAATTTGCTGTAAATCAACCTTAAGGTATAATTCAAATAATAATCATAGGTAATTTTAATTCGACGCACAAGCGAGCCAGGAATTTAGTCAGCCACTAATGGTTTAACACCTCCTTCCTTAACCGGGTACATGACCAGTGGTGCGTTATACCCACTTTATAGTTTGTCAAAAGGAGTAGGTCGTTAGATTAATATTGCAATTCACCAATCAACGTAATCTTATGTAATTTAGATCTCTAACAAATCTTTATTTTAATATGATTTAGTCCATATTATTTCTTTTCTAAAAAACACTTGTTTACAACAATTAAACAATTTTAATATAAGCAAGTAAAAAAAACTAAATCATAAACACATAATAACAATTTATATGTGCGAGAAATAGATCATATAGCCACATGTATGCGATTTATTCAATAATCATCAAATCTAGTTTTTTATATTCATATAAAAGTCTTCCCTAATACAAGATTTATTGAATTAATAATCACATAGCACATAAAATCATATATAAATATAATTTTATAATCCATGAAAACATGCACGTTATCATGGGTCCTCCCACAAATTTTAACACTTAAATTTCTACGGATCGTAACCATACATGACATAACAATTAATCATGCAATTCAATCTAAAATTATTCTACATGTAATTTAGGGTTTCAAAACAATTCTTTTTTTTATAAAAATTCGGCCAAAATCCTATTTTTTAAAAAACAAAACCCTAATTTTAAGAAAACCTAAAAAACATGTAGTTTTAATTCAAAACAATTATTAGTTAAAACACTTTAGATTTTCGATAATTATAACATGTAAAACGGTTCTCGATGCCACTGAAGGTTTATTATCATCATAACAATTATATAAGACCCTAAAGGAGATCAAAGCACACATAGCGAAAGAGATTTAACAAGATCATAATAATAACATAATTATAATTAGTCGAATTAGGGTTACATACCTTTACGCTAAAGCAATCCACAAGAAGAAGAACGAATCACCAATTCGGGTTTATACCGTATATCACCAAGATATAGTCTAACGTAAGACAATATTACGATCTTTTACACACGTAATACAACGAGCTAATCGTGATTCTAGAACATGTAAAACGAGCTTCAACGCTTGTGGAAAATCTACCCAACAACCCTATAGAGGGCTAGGACTAGATTATAAGTAAAACCGAAAGAACACAAAACCAACCAAAACCCTTGTGTGGGTTATGTGTTGCGATCGCAAGAAAGAGAGGAGAGGGAGAGATTTGTGTGTCTTGAATTATGAGGTGAGGGTTGTTTATATAGGCTTAATTCTTGTAACCTAAAACAAATAAAAGGTATGTTTTTTCCCCTTCCCCTTCCTCCATAACCGACGGCCCAACACCCCTTTTGGGATGTTCCAGAATCTTCCATCCTTCTTTCTATTTATCTTACCTACGATAAATTACTTAACGCTCGTTAATACTTAACTCTTAATTATTTAACGATCATTAAAGTTATATCTCGGTTTAATTTAATAAATACATAAATATATATTTATTAAATAAATTAACTCTTTACGTATTGAGTGTAGTCCCGTAATCTCGAGTTCGATCCTATCACACGACGATTAAATATAAGTCAATAAACTTTCACTCAATTAGTTGTAGTTAGGATATTACACATTTGGAATTGAAATATTCCAAGGATGTTGTTATTGTAATCCCTAGCAATAATAATTTTCCGATCATGTGGGGGAGAAAGTGACTTTACATTTTGCTCATTGTTTTAAATAGCATTAAGACTACTATTGAAAATGATCTTTATCTATTTTGTACAAAATTACTTGATATAGTTCATTACCAAAGCCGTTTAAGCATTCTCCGGAAAGGCACGTATTAAACAACTATAAAGGACACAAGCTCTTCGTTTCTGCTACTTGAAGTTTGTCACTTGGTTCTTGAGCATTGACCTTGGTCTTGATTCACTCCCCTTGGGTCCTTTCTTCTTTGCGTCTTTGCTACGAGTAGTCGTTTCTCCGTTTCGATCTCTTTCGATCTCGATTCCACTCGTAATCATTCAATTAGGCATTATCACCTAGTATTGATGCGGTCTAATGATTTCCAAATGGCTTAAAATATATATTAAGTATTTTAGAAAAACTTGTTTTTGAAAATTTCCTTGTTTTTCTTTGATAAAAACATGCCACTGTCGGCGGATCCTTATTTGTCACGGTGCTAACCCACAGGTCCTTATTGATAAGGGACCGCCGTCCCACCTAGTGACTAAATTAATTAGTTTTAATAAATAACACTATTTCAAACAAACCGTCCCTTTCTTCTCCATAGAAGGCGACGGGTTTCATCATTTCCACAAATTTTGAATCTTCAAAAGCTCCAATTTACTCAAGATTAATTGACTCCAAGTTGTGGTTTCACTCATCCGTCTTCCAACATCAGTTAATTTTAAGTACATTCATTCAATTTCATATATTTTGTTCTAAGGTTCTTATTTTTATAATTGAGGATTTTTAAAATTAATATTGAATTAGAACTTTGCTAAGAATGTGTGTTGACATAGTTATATTACTATGATTCCTTATGTTCGAATTCATTGAGATTTCACTAAAACCCACTTATAGAACAATCCGAAGTTTGACTAAATATCTTTGGTTAAATGATGGAATTGATATGAACCCATGAACATGAAAATGACTAGGATTAACCCTTTGTTTATCAAGAAATTGACTAAACACACTCTCATGAATTTGATTTTTAAGTCATTATGTAACATAAGAGTAACTGGAACAATATTTGCTTTATGTTTAGGTACTTGATCATGAATTTGAAAACTCATAAAAATCATGAGAAAACTAGAGAATACATGCTTAATCTTTCTTCTTCGTGTCGATCTCGTTTTCAAAATACTTTTAAGTCTCTAGAGTTTCGTAATTTTCATGAAGGACGCATTGTTTCTTCTAACTTTCGTGGACTTGACTTCATTCGATTCATGTTCAAATCCATTGGCTTAGATTGCTTGCTTGATATTGATGAGCCAATCTTTCCTTCCTTCCTCTTGGAATTCTTTAGCTCATACACATTAATGTGCATCCATAATGGTTTATCAATAAGTTTTTCCATCAAGGGGAAAACCTTTGTATATACTCTTGAAGAATTTGGTGAAATTCTCAATGTTCCATACAAAGGTCAATGTAGGTTCACCGATACTTGGAGTATAAACTCTTTGGAATCGATCCCTATTGAGGTGCATTACGTGACCGAGCTACCCTCATATTCGGCCATTTCTTGTACCATTACTAAACCTAGTGAATATCTATTCTTGGTAAACTTGAAGGAGAAGTTCGTGCTCTCTCTCCTTGGGAATTACTCACTAGCGATCTTACAGATTTTATGATCCCTTGGGCCGAAATCATTAGGGAAAATGCAATGTGTCACGATGGTGATCGCAACCATGTGCTTGCTTGTCTTGCACATATGTTTTATTGTGTTGCAACTTCCACTCCATACAACCTTGAATTTTTCATGGCTAGAAGAATAAATTTTGTTCTCGTCGGGTCTCACTCTAGTCTCCCTTTTGCTATGGTTCTCTCACACCTTCTTAGAAAAACACTCCTTGACTTTCCACCTATAAATGCTTCTTCATTTCACTTTGTGGATTGACTTATGTTTCCCATTGAAGGAAAACTCTCCCTTGAACCCAAACATGATTCGAATGAAGATGGAAATGTTCGTCAAGAAAATTCTCTCAACTCTAGTAACAATTTGTCATCTACCATCTCTCAATTGTCTTCTCTAGAAATTGATTTCGACTATGAATTCTATCTCAAGCATTGTCTTCTAGGAGATCTAAGGAGTGGATCACGACAATGGAGAAGTGTTAGTGAATGAAAGTGTGTTGAAGAATTGTTCATGGTTGTTACCACGTGTGGCTCTTGGACTTATTTATATTTCTTGTTCTTAGGATTCGGTATTTCTATAACTAATACTTTGTGTTTGGATTGCTAGTTATTTTAATCCTTATTCGTTCATGCTATCGATCTTTAGATATGTATGAATTTTTGCATTTATGTGTTTATTAGCTTTCTAGATTTTGGTTAATAGTTGGCTTGACTAATCTTTGTAAAAGTCTGGGCTTTTGAAATTTACTAGAAGATCCTTTTTATGAAGCCACTGTCCACGGATCCTTAAAGACTGGCGGTTCCTTAGTAATAAAGAATCGCAGTCCTATTTAAGGATCTGCGGGCTCTGGTCTCGACAGAACTTTTGCTTTACATTGTTTTCCCTAAATCTTTGTAAACATTGATGAAATTTTTGCTAAAAGGCCAGTTTTTCCCAAATTAGCCTACCTATATTCATTGTTCAGCAAAATGATTTTTAACTCGTTACTTGTTTGGATCACCTCCTTCCCTCTTAAACCTCCCTTAATTAATCTTCTTCTTCATCCTTCAAACCTTCTTCTAAACCTTGACACACAACCATGGTGTCCTCAAGATCATCAAATTCGTCCAAACAATCCTCATCCAAAAGAAACCTTAATATGAAATTCAAGTTTCCTAAACTTGGTTCTCCATCCTCTCACAAACCCATGTATGAAATTTCTACTATTTTCATCTCTTCATCACCCTCAACACCTCTTGCACCATGAAAGACTTGCTCAACTCATGGTACTAACGACTCACATGGTTCTACTTCCTCTTCTTTCCAATCTAGGATGAATGAGTTGTCCTCACCTTTCACTCCACAAAATTTACCTATCTCACCTTTGAACACCA
The DNA here is from genome assembly GCA_025667525.1 of Glebionis coronaria. Classification (NCBI taxonomy): domain Eukaryota; kingdom Viridiplantae; phylum Streptophyta; class Magnoliopsida; order Asterales; family Asteraceae; genus Glebionis; species Glebionis coronaria. The sequence continues at coordinate 266,130,355 of CM046875.1, forward strand.
TGCCTCCTCCTCCTCCAACAAACACTCCAATTTTGGGTGTTCCTCTTTCCCGCTTCTTGGGTGATCCACACTTGTTTGACTTTTTCATGCACAATGGAACCAATTATCCTTGTTGCTTAAACAACTTCCACCTCATTGATATACTTAGGTTGTAGATGATTGGGCCTTACATCAAGTTTCAAATCTTCTTGTTGAACTTATTTGCTAATCATCCACCTCCTAGGAGATGAATGATGATTTTCTAAAGATAAATGTTTTCAAAAGAAAAATCAAGCCAAGGAAGACTATCTATCAAGAACTAGTTTAGGTAACTTTGTAAAAGTTAGTTTGTATTTCATTTCTTGTATTTCCTTTCCTTCATGAGTTTTCATATAGATTTAGTATTTATGTTTTTTAACCTATGTGCTCACACTATTAACTTCAATTTTATTTAAAATTGAACCTAAATCTATCACAACCTTTTAAAACATGACTAAAATTGGATCAAAATGTTATCAAAATATTTTGTCACCCTTTGTCAAGACACTCTTTGTGAGTGTGTTGCCTTTTGTGCAACCAAAACATAATCTAGTGCTAAAAATGGTAAAAATCCAAGATTTGCAATTTTTTTTGAAAAAGTTAGTTTTTCTCAAAAGCTTGTAAAATTGCATTTTCATGTCCATTGTATGTGGATCCCCAAAGGTCGCGCGGTCCCTTATATATAAGGAACCGCATGTTTCTTTAAGGAACCGCGGACAACATGCCATTTTTGGCTCGTTTTTTTCTTTCTTCTTCGACCACAATCTTTTTCAAGATTCCTTGTTTACCAATTTTGGCTAAACATTCCTTGAAAACTTTTGTTTTCATTTCAAATCTTTGCCTTGTCCACTTTCTTTAAATTCTCTTCTTTTGGGAGTTCTTCTTCTCATTCCTCACAATGTCTAACTCTTCTAATCATAACCTTGACATATCTTTGTCACAATCTTTTAAACCTAAAGCTTCTTCTTCTAAGCTTTCCAAGAAACCGAAAATCTCGATTCGACCTATTTGGGTCAAGAAGAACAAGGATCGTCATGATTCTTCTTCTTCCAAACCTTGCAAGACTTCTTTCTCTCCCATTGCGTATTGGAATGAGACTTTCTCAATTGATCCAATTACCGGAGAAAGAGAAGTTCTTCCACCACCACCTAAACTTTGCAACATACATTCTCCAAATGACATATCCTCTTTCCCAAATCTCACTAGGCATTGTGAAAACATCTCTTATCCATTATCCCCCTCTTCACCATCACCTTCTCATCTTGATGGTCCTCCCCCATCCAACGACTTTGTTTTGCATCATGGAAGCTCGTGTGCTTGTTGTCGATTTCAAAAAATTAAACTTGCTCATGTGTATGAAAAGCTAAATTTTCTTGAATTTCTTCTCACTGAACTCCTCTCAAAGTATTTGTTCCCGTGAACAAATCTTCGAATGATGCCTCGTTGTCTTATTTTTCCAATTAAAGCACACTTTGTTTTTTAATTGTTTGAGTCAACTTAGGCAATCTTGGAGGATTATCACTAGTAGAGTAGTTTATGCTTTTGTCGTTTATTTTCCTTATGTCTTGTGTTAATCATTCATATTGTGTGTATGAATATTTCCCTTGTTTGTTCTTTCATATTTGTGTAATACAAATGTTATACATGTTACTCCCTTTCCCATCAATTCGTTTTCACACATTGTTTAGAGTAGATCATGGTTAAAACTTACAATTTATTTTGGGTGATTCCACCAATTCTAAGTTTCTAACCCTTTGACATACTATCACTTCTATTGGTTTGGATGTTTCTTTTCTACCTCTACTCCACCTATTGAACTTTCATTTTGTCAAAACACCCTCCTTGGACATTCTTAGCAAATACTTACTTCTAATTTGATATTTCTTTTCTTTCTCCCTCTCAAGTTACTTAGTAGGTAGTGACTATATATACATTGGTGTTTCTTTTCTCTCTACTAACCTTTGTTTAGCATGTCACCTTAGCTCATTCTCTTGATGCCCCAAGCAAGGGGGAGTAAACACCAAGGGGGAGCTCCTTGCAAAGTCTGATTCTTTTCTTCCTCAAAAACTTTTGCATCCTTTTTTCTTCGACATAGGGGGAGAAATGATAGTGATAAACTCGTTAATAATTTGAACTATTTTGGATTTTACATAAAGGAGTTTATAGTTTGTCGTAATCAAAAAGGGGGAGATTGTTAATGCCAAGCAATGCCTAAAAACATTACTAGTGTTAACTAATCTTTCTTAGTTTTGATCACGACAAATTAAAAAGACATTTATTGTCAAATACAACCATAGGATGAATTCTTTAACAAAAACTATCATCAAAGTAATACTAATATATCTTAATCATGGTTAGTGATCATAAAAGTGATTAATCCTAAACTTACAATTTGTCAAATGTGACAAAAGATTTTTTAATAAACTTTCTTTTTAAGAAAATGTTTTATTAAAATAGAAAACATAAATTTTAATATGGCATATTCCATATGCCATAGTGTTAATCCCAATTAATCCATAACACAAGATTTTAGAGAGAGAAAGAAAAGAAAGTTAGAGAGATAAACTAGAGAGATGGTGTAAGGTTTAAAGTTTACTAGAGAGAGAAAGTAAAATGAACCAACACCCTCTTCCACACATGGAAGAGGGTTTATATACCCACGAGCTTGGTGGGCTCGTGGGCTTGTTTCCTTGGGCTGGGCTTGGTCTATCTTGGGAATAAAGCCCCTACCTTAGACAATATTAGCTTAAGGTCCAAGCCCGATTAACCCGACTAACCTATTATAATACAAGACCGTTAACGACTAAGATGACCTATTACATTCTCTTTTGACAATATAAAATAGGGATAACAATCTCCCCCAATGTATCGGTCATCTTTAAAATGCATAAGATGATTGAGTGAATACATTATTGTGGATGTGATCTTCCTTCTTAGGTATTGTATCTTGGTCTTGATCTTGTTTGTAACGGCTTCGTTCCTTCATGCTTTTGTGATCTTTATCTTGAGCCTTTGTCATTTGACTTTGGGTGTTTGAGATCTTAAATCTATCCTTTATAGTGTTCATCTTGTGCTCTTTGTGATAAGATGACCTATTACATTCTTAAGTATCTTAATTATTGCCATCTTGTGCTCTTGTGACTTCTGAATCGACATCGTTTATAACATAGCTACGCCACCTTCTTGATATGAAGCAACATATATAGACACGGACGAAATGGCTTTGAACATTTCACCATAACTCGGTAGCGTTTTACCTCCGGTCGATGAAGACCGTTAGACGGTATTAGATACCATACCTGTGATCGGTTAGATTCGATTAAGAACCTCCTTGACAGGGTTTCCCGACGGTAGTAGCCAGTTCTCTTTACTCGACTGTCTCAAAGGAGACTTCGAACGTAAAGAGTGAATCATAAGGATAAATTATCCGTCTGATTAGAGTCGTCAATTCAGAATTCCTGGCACAAGTTTGATTCTATAAGAATCGCACCATTGTTGCTTTCCAGTTTGTCACAAGCTTGATTCATAGAGAATCTTGCGAGTTACCTACCATAGTGCTGTTTGAGGTTGACACTAGAAGGATTTCCATTCGTCACTATGAACACTAAAGAGTGTCACTCTTAATGTTCTAGCAAGATCACACGGATTTTGCGAAGAAACCTGGAATCAAGTTTGAATCAATTAAGAATCCAAACTTAGTTGCTTTCCTGTTCTCACAAGTTTGATTAGTGTATAATCGCACAAGTTACCCACCATGAGCTTGTTTGAGGTTGACTCAAGTAGGATTTCCATCTTCATTGTGAACCGTATAACTCAGATGTTCTGGAAATATCACAAGGATAATGCATAGGACTGAATTGTGTCATAATGAGATGATAGATAGATCTCGTTTGGCTCTAGACTCGGTAAGTGCATTTTGGTAATCGGAGGCTGGAGCAGACTACCACCTTTTTAATATTAACTAACTCGGAGTGATAAAGTCAATAGATACGTGTTGATCTCCGTGTCAATGAGACAAGTTTTTTTTGAGAGAAACCTGAATGGCTAGGAAGGGTTGTGCATTGCATCACTGGCTCCATGACACTTGTCGTCAATAGATGTGTTAACCCAGTTTCTGCCTAAGTTGCATAGAATTTTCAACTCCTTCAATGCTTACCAATACGTCATCACTAGCACCTTGTTGTTATTGTTCTAGTGCTAACTTAAGTATTTGGTCCGCATTCAGCTTCATTCCACTCTAGCTTTGGAATATCCTTGGGTAGATCCCTCTAGTTTTGGTTGGATCATAGGACTTAGTTTCCTATCCTAAACCACCTTTTGAATCCATCGTTCCGTCGTGGATAGTTGGTAGTTAGGGTATCGATCGTAACCATCAAACCATTAAAAACCATTCAAAGTGCTTGATAAAAATCAAAACTTTTAACACTTTGAAAGTTTTACATTTCCGAAAAGCTCCCCCTATACACATGCATCGATATAAGAAAATAGTTTAGCATGTGAAGGAAAGATTTGCACTTGAGTCTTTTATATCACATTTTGCGATATATTACATTTTAATAGCATTTTCTCCCCTATCTCTAATATAAAACTTAATATTAGAGATACCAACTGATTAAAATATGACAATTTTCTGTAGACCGATTGGGAGAGAAACATGTGTGCACACATGAATCATGGAACGTTATTGATATGACTAAAATCTCATATCAATTAATCAACAAATCACCGTAAAACACATGGAAAATACCTAACTTTTGTGCTATAGAGCAGTATTATGTGGTATGTTTTGTGTTTGTGCTTAAATAGGTAACAAGGTTACAATTTCAAGCAAACAAGAGGAAATCAAGCTCATTATGATGAAAAGACAAGAGAAGGATCAAAGATGACAAGTCATTTGAAGAAGAAGGACCTATATTGACAATACTCAAAAGTTGAGGGACTTAAATGCAAACTTTGGAAAAGTCAAGATCAAAGTCAAACTTGGTCAAACTTCAAGTCAACCAAGTCAAGGGAGTCAAATAAACAAGAATGCAAGTCAAAGGACCAAATTTGCCATTTAAATGAAGAAAGGAGCTCATTTGGATTTTCTGATAAAGACAAGGGGCAGAAATTGTCAAAAATGCATCAACTTTGTGCTCAATCCATGTATACACACTCTTGACCAATGAAAACACAAGAAAAAGAGAGTATGCATTGCCAACTCCACTGCCAGCTCACCCTTCAATTAATAAACTGAATATCCAAACAGTGCAACGCACTTATTTTCTCTTAGCCAATCAGAGATCAACACTCCATAATTCATTTTATCCAATAAGGATAATGATCCGTGTGAAGGGCTATCATCCAACAAGAACATGACACGTGTCATATCCAACTATCAACAAACCCAGGAACGATTTTGAGCTACGATGCATTTCATAAAACACTTTCTACATGAAAAATGCTCAAAATGAGAAGACGAATCCAGATACATAAGTCAATTAGACTGAATATCAAAGGAGAAGAAAACCCCTTTCTTGTTCTTGGAGTGAAATCTACAATTCATCAGCTTTGGATACATGGCATCTCCCCATGGGTTGAGACACGTCAGAGTTCCCCAACTCATCATCATCAACCTCTATAAATAGGATATTGTATTTTCATTTTCAGTGTGTAGCTAAGTGTGAAAAAAAAAACACACACTTTAGTTTTTTCTCTCTCAATTCTGTTTCTCATTCAGTTAGTAAACTTGTCTCAAGTGTTTGACGCACACTTGGGAGTTAGTTATAGAATTAGTTAAGCATTGTAACCACTTTTCCTTCATAAGTCAATAAAAATCACAAAAATATCCATTTCCTTTTCTCATATTCATTTCACTTACTAATTCCTGCAAATCTATTACTATTTGTGATTTCATTGATCATAACTGATCAATGGAGTTTTTTTGAGACGTTTTGGAGGTTACATCAAGTTTTCTAGCAAGATCAGTTCAAGTTCCAGTCCTGAGTAGCAGTTTGTAGCAGTTTGGTTTGATTTGAGAAGATATAGCTTATGGAGGTGGTTAATGTGGTTAATGGTGGTGTATTGGTGTTGTTCTTGTAGATTCTAGTTGGCTCAACGCCACACTACTCCATCAATGGAGTCTTCTAGCTAAAAGGAACTTGTTTTCTTGTTTAATTTCCTCTAAACTGAATTTACAGGCTTCATTCCTATTGTAAACACTTTGTGCTTCTATGATCATGTGTTTGGTTCTGTTTTAGTGTAATCTTGATTAGCTTGATAGCTTGAGAGTAATCTTGTAGCTTGAATTGGCATTTACTTGATTTTAGTTCTGTTTTTCATCAGCAACTAGTTTTTAAGAGCATTTTATTTAGTAGTATGTTAATAAGCCTAAAATCAGTCACATTTACCTTCATTTTACTCATAGAACAAGTCTAGATATCAGTCATTACTTAACTCATTTGTTTACTCAAAATTGCTTTGAAAAAGTTGCATATCAGCCTTGTTAAGTAGTGTTTGGATCTGTAAGTCTTTGTGATTAAAACTTGTAAGAAACTTGTTATACTTGCTCAGCTATATTCAGTAACATAGTAGTAATCCAATTGTTCAGTTGTGTGGTAAAAATATTGGTAAAAAAGGCAAATGGTATAAAGAAAGGTTTGGGTCAAGGTTTGTGAACAATTTAATTCAGAAAACTTTCTTAACTCAAATCATTTCCATGGATTCATTTCTTAACCAATTTGCTTGAAACAAGTTTCTATTTGTAGCATAACATCCAAATATCAAGTTTGTGCAAGGAAATTCAACGGTATTCTGTTTTGATTGAAAATCAGCTTATTAATTAGTTCCTTAGTAAACTCAAGTTTCTGTGATAGAAAGTGGACTATTTTCTTGGATAGCCATTTCTACTTCATAAATGTTCCCATTTTTCTTCACAATCCTGTTTAGAAACATCTCTTGAGTAGAATTTGAACTTTTCATCTTTTTTATATTTTTGGTCAAACTTGGTCAAATAAGCTCTTTTCAGCTTAATTCCATTTTCCAGCTTATTCAGTGAATCATTTTCAAAAATAAAAGACATTCCATACTCCTATTAAACTGTTTAACAAGTTTGAGTATAAAAATATGATTGTGCATGTCTGGATTTTCAGTTTGCTTAATGTTGGCTTATTGGAATAAGCTAGATTGAGTTCTACTTGGTTTTAAGCAGTTTCCTTACACATGTCTAGTTGAAATTTGATTTTAAGTCTTTTGAAACAAGTTTGAGCTTAATTGGTTTAGAAATAAGCTCATACGAGCTTATTCTTTATTGAATGCCCGTTTTTGTTAATACGTATTGATAAATTGCATTGTAGTCCTTGTGGATTGTAACTGTTTGCATTTGTAGTTAATCTTTCTAGAAATTAGGGTTTGCTAGTTTTCAATCCCTTAACTTTCAGTTCTTGTCAAAATCACTTAGGCAGTTTGTGAAGTTTGTTTAAAGTTAGTTACAAGTTTGTTACAATATACATTTTAGGTCCTTTTACTTCCTGAACTTTACATTTCAAGCTTGGTACCTTCATTTATTTTACATTTCAAGCACATTACTTTCATGTTTTTACATTTTGAACTTTTATGAATAATATTTGGTAATTGCAAAGTGTTTTACGGATACATAGCTTAATATTTTTCACCCTTTTTACTTATTGTTTGAAATAGACATAGAATATCAAAATACCCTATCAACCAAGAACAATTATAAACTTGAGATTTTTATGACTTTCAATTGGTCAAGAATCAAGAGAAAACGAACTTCAATATACTCAATTTTAAATGGCGCCGCTGCCGGTTCTTTGACTTTAAGAGAGACTATTGATTGACGGTTTTCATTGGCTTTTGGGATCTGTTCACCCCGTGAACGTTATTTTTACGTATCATAAATAAAAAACATAAAAAAAATCAAATATATAAAACTATAAAAACTAAAAATAACAAAAAAAAATTCTTTTCCTAAAGAATTGACAAAAAAAATAAAAAATCAAAAAGCAATCTTTCTCCTAAGAGATTGCACCCAAAAATATATATTATTGGATTTCCTCGATTTTTACGTACATATAGTATTTTCTTTAAAAAACCCAATAAATACAAAAATATTTTCTCTATATTATTATATGTAGATACGTATACGTATACGAACAACCAATAGAAATATCTCCATAAGTATTGCTTTTGCAATGAACCGTGTTAGGGAGCGTTTCGGTCCTTGACACGTGTATCGATCAAATTTAATTAAGCAAGAATAGATAAATACTTCCAATAGGCAATAATTCGAAGAATACAAACTACAAACTGAATAGAAAGGCGATGTGCTATAAAATGCCATCAAAGGGTTAATAGGTACTTAAGTGCTTCGCGCCACCTAACCCCCCGTTCACTAGTCCGTATTCTAATAAGGAAGGCTTGATTGGGGGTCTTGCACCCAAGTAGTAATTACGTTTATTATACTTTATTATGGATATTTCATATTGAATCTCGAAGAGGATAATCCCTTCTTCTTCCAAGTCGAACGAGAGCTTCTCTTTTACTCCTTGTATTGAGTTGCATGCTCACTCGCGGGCGTGCATGATGAGACTGTTTTATACATAGTCTCATCGTCCAAAAAGGGCTTTAAATGCATAAAATATCATGAAAATGTCCAAATATATGCTTGTGTTTGTTACTTGTGTATTTTAGGTACAGATATTGAGAAAATGACAAAAGATCACTAGAAACATGCAAAAACGAACACGGGGAACGAAGCCGCACAATGAACCAAACCCTAATGAAGATTTTCCAAGAAAAACCCTTGAAGAATTAAAGATTATGCAAAAAGGGTCCTCCAATATTGAAGAATTGACACTTTAAACCCTTGTATATTCATAATTACAAGTTTGGTCCTTAAAGTTTGTCAAAATTGCAAAAAGGGCCCTCCACTTTGAAGAATTGGCAAGAATGGTCCCTCAACAATAAAGACTTTCCAATATTAGTCCCCCAAAAAGTCAATCATACAAGTCAAGACCATCATCTTTGAAGAAAATGCCAAAACAACCCTTCAAGTCTCAAAAATTGGCAAGAAATACCCCTGAAAATACTTTGGAAAACTATTTGGGGCAAAAGCGTGAAAAAGGAAAATTTAATAACAAAGGATATACGGTTTTGGTTTATTAAACAACAAATGACAAAGAAAGAAGAAACAAGGGACCAAAAGGGGCAGAAAAACAAAGATACCTTAAGCACTCTTGGCTTGACACGTGCCCCACTCACTTCCCACAACCAATCACAAGCCTCCCTGCTTCCACCTCACCATCCACTCACACCTGACTTAACTAACTTAATTTATTAAGTTTAATTAAGGCGCTAAACACCCATTCAAAAACAAAAACGGATTAAACACATGTACTTGGTGTTCTTGAACAAATTTGGGTATTTGTTAATTACCAACAATTAAACCCTAATCTTCTATAGAATTAAGATTAAGGTGTCCCTAAACACAACCTAACTTTGAAAACCCATGCCACATCATCACATTGGTCACATGATAAACCCTCCCTACACGGTTTTGGGACAAAAGATAAAAAACCTGCCACATCCAACGTCCAATATCCTAGCTTGAAACTTAAGCTTATTTTGAACCTTTGATGCAATTCCTACACACTTTACAACTTCACAAACAACCAAAGAGATCACATGATCAAGCATAAAGCCAAAACTCTCAAGGGCCAAATGGGACTTCTACAGCTTTAAGGTTTATGTTTTTTATGTTCTTAGTTAAACATTGTAGCCTATAAAAGGCGTATGGCCTCATACATTGAGCCATACTCTTGATTTTTCCTTGTTCACTTTTGTTCATGTTTAATGAAAAGAGTTTGAATTTGTGAAGAAAAACCAAGTGCCAACCTTTATATCTGCTTGTTATTGTTTAATGTTAACTAATCTTGAATCTCAAAACGTATTTTCAAACCTTGTGCAAGAAATTGTACAAGAGCTCAAAATTTGATATTTTGCTAAGTCTTGGTTTAAACCTTGGAATTCTTGGGCTATAAGTGGATCATAGCATCCTGATAAAGTGTTATCAAGGTGTTGTGAGGCTTATAACTTGGGGATAATCAAGTGTGGGAACAAGGTTGTATTAATCAAATTTGTTTTTCATTTTGTCACCTTTCTGTTTTTGATTTTATTGTGCTAACCATGTTGAATCTTAGCAGCTTGTTTAAGGAAGCTTGTGCCTTGTTTTGCTAGGCACATCAGCTCAAAAATTCGTGACTGTGGATGTACATTCATGAGGTTTGAGTTTTTGAACCCAAAAATTTGAAAAATACTTGATTTTTATGATTTTGAGTTCTGCTTGTGTTCTTGTTGTTTTTATGACTTAATCTTGCTTGATACTGCATAATATATATGTTATTGTGTTTGATTGGGCTTGTGTAACATTGAATCACACTTATACTTGTTTAATCTTGATTTAATAAAGATAAGGGGTGTTTGGGTTAACCTGTTTAAGATCATAACTTGCTATTTTGTCATTGGAAATTGTTTGTTTGATTTTGTATCTGCTTATCACATGGTTGTGTGCTAAACCTGCAAGTTTTCAGCTTTGAAACATCAAATTAATGATTGTGCTATATCTCACTTGTTTTGACTATTTTTGACCTAAGATTTTGGAAACACCTAGAGTGTATGCATGTTTAGGCTAAAAAGTGTTAAATCATAGTTTATATAACCTGTTAACAAGATTTGAGTGTTTGAAATTGGACTTGTGGTCAAGTATATCAGCAAGTGTTCATAACTGCTTGTTTAGTGTTCATCAGTAACTTTTGATTGCTTGAATCTTGATCTAGACTTTGAATCAATGCATGAAACCTGTTAGAATTTGTTCATTTGAATTTATTATAGCTTGTGTATGCATTTGGTGAAGTTTGGCTGGCTTATTTTGCTAAAAGTGCTTATTGAACTGAAACTGCTTATTGTTCATATCTGGGCTAGGTCTGTGGATGTTTTGAATTAACTGCACTGATTGGCTGATTGGAATTGTGTTTTTGTGGCTTATATTTACTCCTTATGAATTACTGATCATTTGGGTGCCTTCGCTTAACTTGAATCCACAAAAAAGCCACAAAAGACAAAAAGTCAATTTGGTCAAGCAGGGGGAAAAGTTCCCACTGCTCAACCTCCAAAACTAGCCCCTGCTAGTGTAAAACATCAAACAACTTATTCATAAGCCATATTGGCTTATCCATACTTGCAACAACTTATTTTTGTGATAGATCTTCCTCATTTGACCCATTTATTTGATCTGGAGCTTATTTGACTTTGACTTTGACTTTTTACTAGAAAACTCATTAAGTTGACTTTTACATAAGTGCTTATTTGCTTATTCTGGCTTATTGGATGTGCTTAGTTGAAATTTTTTTTGATTATTTTACTTAATTAAGTCATTTAAAAGCTTTTGAAAGTTGAATCAGCACTTGAGGTGGTCTAGAACTCAAAAACGACTATTTTGTCTTTTTGTGAAGAGAGTCTTGGCTTATTTCAGGCTTATTTCTTGTGCTTTTTCCAATTTTATTTTTACAGATCTCTTAAGTAACTTAAAAGAAGCTCGTGTGTCAAATTTTAGCTTATGACATCAGCTTATAGCTTAATTAGCCAAAAAGCCCATTAAGAATAAGCTGCTTTGAAATAAGCTAGCTTAAACACATTTTCAGCTTTTGGGCCTTTAAAGTTTTGTTCTTAAAATCAAATTTTAAGTCAGATAGGAGATTTTGGGCTTATTTGGACAACATTTTTCTTATTGGGCCAATTTCAAGCCCATTAAGGGATTGTTTGGACTTTTAGCCCACTTCAAGGCCCAATAGGGGTATTTTTGTAATTTCAACTTCATTTCTGTGTTATTTAGGTTAAAATAAACTAGTTAGCAACTTTTTAGAATTTATTATAAATTTTGGATTTTTATTAATATTTTATTATTATTTTATTATTAAAAATTAAAATTTAGATTTTTCAAAGTTTTTCATTTTTCTTAGATCAAATACATTAAGTTAGGAATTTTACAATTTTTATAATATTTTTATTGTCATTAGATTAATTTTTAGAATTATTTTAAGTTTTATTAGTTTTTAATTGTTTTTAAATAGTTTTAATTAATTTTAAAATTTTCAAAAATAGTTATTTATTTAATTAAGTTATTTTAGAGGTTTACAATTGAAAAAATCTCATTTTGGGCTTTTTGTTAATTAAATTGATTTTTGGGCTTTAATTTGCATTAAAAAATTATTATTTAATTAAATAAAAGGTTTGAATGATTTTTGGTTTTTTGTAAACTCTAATTACATTTTTTAGGATTTATTGCAATTTTCTAGGAATTTTTAAGGTAATATTAATTTGGTCACTTTTTACGGTTTTACGTGCACGACTATTCGTCTTAGTTTAATTCATAATCGTAACCGTATTTCTCTTCTAATCTCTTTTCTCCTTTTCATTGCTCATCAATATAATCACAAACCATTAATCATTTCTTAACACAACACACTTTCCTCCTTGAGAACGATCCCCACTTTGGGTCATTAGTGCTTGCTTTTCCTAAACCGACACTTAATACTTGCCCAATCTACCTCCTTTTCCTAGAGGTGTGTAAAACCACTATATCATTTTGGCGCTGCTGCCGGGGAGGCGTGTTGTATTTTGATTTGAACAATTGTTGATTTTATATAGCCATAATAGCTAATTTTATTAGTAGCACGCTACTAATACGTATTATCGATTTTTGTTTTATGTGTGAATACTATTACTATATTGTATACGTAGAACAATAAATTCACAAGTACTCCAAAAGTGTGAAAACACAACCTTGATCAGGAGGTCATTACTCAATCCTTGTATTCGAATCTCAAACAAGAAAGAAAAGGCAAAACAGATAAATACTTTCGTGAAGCTTAATTTTGAAAAACACAAACTATAAGGTGGGTATAAGCCGGGTATTATAAAACATACCCTAAGGAAAAAGGCTCTTAAGTGCTTCGCGCTGCCTCGTTACCCCGCTTGCTTGTGCGTGTTTAGATAACAAGGGCTAATCGAGGGTTTGCCAACCAAAGTATTATCTAAGTATCATATATATTTTCTTGGTTTCATTTGATTAAACCCTCTTGAACGTTTTGGTGTTCCATAAACGTTCTAAAGTCATCGAAGGCGTTCACTTCACGTGATCGTTTTCATTCCTTGAGGCTTCTTTAATCAAGAGATTTGATTAAGGAGGAGATTTGTAGATTTTTGTCTACCTAATACAATCAAAAAATCCAAAAAAAAGGTAAAAACAATCAAAAACAACAAAAAAATTGAAAAAATTAAAAACACCAAAGAGAATCTTCTTTGCTCATCCCCACGTTGTACGTGCCGTTTATGCTTACTCGTAATCAAGCAAGACGTGCACGTAAACGAAAAAACCGAAAGGAGTCAACACCTACTCCTAATCTTTCTAGTGAGGAGTCTCCGATTGACGAACCTATCGTAGAAGAAGAACCAACCATGGCGAATCGTACTATGATGGAGTTACTTCAAGCACCCACCGAGGGTTATGGAGAGGCTATTGTAATTCCCGCTATCCTTGCGGAGAATTTAGAAGTGAAAACGGGTTTGTTGTCGATGATCCAAAATAACAAATTCCGTGGTGATGAAAAGGACAACCCGCACAACCATATCTGCCAATTCAATCGTCTTACCGCCACTTGCAAATTTAAGGATGTTGCTATTGACTCGATTAAGATGATACTTTTTCCGTATTCCTTAGCGGGGCCCGCAAAAATTTGGATAGAGAAAGAGCCACCCAATTCTATATTGACGTGGAAGGATCTCGTTTCTAAGTTTGTGAACCAATTTTTCCTGCCCTCTAAGACTACGCATTTGAAAAGCGATATTTCAAAATTTTCACAAGAATTTAATGAGAGTTTTTCAACGGCTTGGAATAGGTTTAAGGAAATGTTACATGAGTTTCCTCATCACGGTTTTTCCGACTTGCATCAAATTGACATGTTTTACAATGGATTAAATGATCATGAAATGGATTATCTAAATGCCGTCGCGGGTGGTATTTTTTTGTGTAAAACGGTTGAGGAAGCGTTGTTGATAATTGAGAATAGATATAAGGTGTATAGTTGTAAAACCCGCATGCTTTTACCATGAATAGTATTCTTAAGATCGTACGTACTAGATTAAAACTTTCCTTTTATAGTACGATTACGTTACGTGTTAGGATTTTACGTATTACGTACGTGTTAGAACATGATAAGTATTTATTACGCACGAACACGCAATAATAATTTAAACAATAATTAATCACGAACGATCATGAAATCATGAACGAAATTAAATCACGAGCTAATAAATATATTTATTACGAACACGAATAAATATATGCGATCATGGAGGGAAGATGGGCTTAGCCCATCAATTTTTACTAAAACAAGGAATTAGGAAAGATTTTGGTCATTTTTCACTTTACAGGAAAACACCAAAAACCCTAAAAAGTTTTCTCCTTCTCCTCTTCTTCTTCTTTTTGGCCGCCACACATAAACACACCAAGGAGGGTGTTTATTTGAATCGGATCTTGGTTTTTGGAGCAAGTGTTCGTGTTTGTTCATCCTCGTTTAGATTCACGCATTCGGTATATTCTTTTTACCCTTTTTCTTTTTGATTTGATCTAATAATTAATTAAGAACATGATGTTTTCAAAACCTAATTAAAAACATAGATCTAACATGAAAAGGGTTATTGGTAAATCAAAAAGGGTTGTTTTAGGGGTGTTTGTTGGCCGGTGCCTAAACCGAACCCCAAGGGGGTCTCAGTTTGGCTACTCGACCACCACCGAGACCATATGGTCCCGGTTGGGTGGTGTGGGTCCCACGGCAGCAGCAAGACAAGAGGAACCCCGAAGTGGTTCGGGGTATGGTGTCGATTTCATGTCTGGTTCATGGTTTCCAGTCAAGATCCGGTTCACGGTTTATGTTAAGATTTTATTTTATATAATCATATGTTAAAATTAAATTAATAAGTATGACATGATTAATTTAATAACATGACTTAGGTTATAATTTAATTATTAGATCATGAAATTGTTAACCTAAGTATTTTATATTTTTAGACTTATAATTAATTAATTATTTAAAAACCATGGTTATAATTAATTAATTAACATGACTTAGGTCATATTATTAATAAATAATAGTACATGTTTTAACCTAAGTATTTAAATTTATTTAATTAAAAACATGATATATTTTAATTAAATACTTTTAACCTATAGTTTATTTAAATTACATGAAATAATTAATAAACTATACATTATACCATTATGACTTAGAAAATAATCAGAAAAACACTTAGGCTTATATACTTAGCTTATTTAACCAACTTATATCTAATTATGGAAACTTTCTATTTTTAGAAACTTATTTAATTAAGGCAGCTGATCTATTTATGGAAACTTTCTATTTTTAGAAACTTATTTAATTCAGGCAGCTAATCTATTTATGGAAACTTCCTAAGAAACTTATCTATTTTAAGCAGTAATCCTATTTTTGGAAACTTTTTATTTTTGGAAACTTTCTATTTTTGGAAACTTTCTATTTTTGGAAACTTTCTATTTTTGGTAATTTTCTATTTTTGAAAACTTTCTATTTTTGGTAACTTTCTATTTTAGGAAACCTGCTATTTTTAGAAAGTTACTTATTATTACACAGTAAGTATAATAATACATGAAATACCAGAAATACTTAATCAGAATAGACAGAATATAAGATAAACACAGTTAAAGACTTTAAACAGTAAAACATGATATGAACATATAAAATAAGCTAAGACATAATATAAACCAGTTACGTATTTAGTAGTCAAATACTTATTCACGTATGTATTCATGTAGCATTAGTGATACGGAAGTAGGATTCCTCTCAGTTCGTCTTCTTCGTTCACTGGATATAAGGTACGGATTCCCGTCCTTTCAGTATGGACATTCTTTCCTTATTAGGATTCCCCGTATGCAACCAACTATTTTCCCAGTATTTGTTTTATATGTTTTTGAATTGCTTATGTTTAATTTAGAATACCTATAGCCATATACATGCATGACCAGTTTCACCTAGTTATGGAGGTACCATAACCATAACATTAGAGGCACTGATGTTATGACTTCACCACGGCGGAGTGATTGCTCGTGGCGTCCCTTCAGCTTTTGGCCACATTTTTATATTTATCATGTGGGGCGTATGGGTGCATCCTAGTTACATGTTTTCAGTCAGGATTTCATGGTGAATGTGGTGTGTGCCTTGCATCCTTCACAAGGAGCTGATCCCTCCTACCCAAAACCAGTATATTAAATTAGAGGCAGCCCCTCTAATTTGCATGATGAGGTCACCCCTACAAGTATTCATGCGCGGTGGATTTTCATGACCTATATTGGCTAATGGTAAAATATGTTAAACAGTTTTTACAAGATAAACATAAGGCTTTTCAAACTATAAAACCAGTTTTACCAAGACTTAACCGGGTTATCCAGGACTTAGTTTCTTCCGCCGTTTCATGCTGTTATACTTATATTATTCATGCTATACTTGTATATCCGTGCACTGAGCGTTATGCTCAGCCGTTTTTCCTTTCATGTTCCCAAAATGGCAGGTACCCAAGACTCGAGCATTTGGAGGACGTGCATACGATGGAAGCTGCCATAGACTTCTTTTCCTTTTTGCCTTCATATACTTATGCTTGTTTAGTATTTCATTCATTTCTTTTACTTTATTATGTTTTGGGCTTATGTTTGGGAACCAATGTTTGATTCCGGTTATCCCTATGGTCATGTAATGTTTTAGACATTTATCCTTGTATGCATTGATGACACGCCATAATTACGCGTGACATTCCATTATCAAAATGGGGTGTTACAATTATGGTATCAGAGCCTGGTTCTTCGACATGTAGGCTCTAAAAATCGACCTGTGACTAGTGGGTAGTCACCAGGAGCTTCCTAAGCCAACGTTTGTTATTCCACGTATTGATGTTTTCAGCGCATTGTTATTTTAACATGATGTTTTCAGCACCTTGAGGTTTTAACCTTGATGTTTTCATCGATATTGTTTTACTAATATGGATGGACAACCGTCATTCATATTTAGTTATGTGTTATTTTTTTTCATGCATAATGTTCCTCGTGAACTGTGGCTATGTGGACTGAACCCCAGTAGTTCATAATTAGTCACATAAAATTTTTTCTGATAAGTTTTGACAGATGAGTTTCATTTATTTATGTTTCATGTATCATTGTTGCAGGGATTATGACTAAGTAATGGTTGGTACAGGACTGGCCCTATTTAGTTGCATGTGCATTTATCGAAACTTTTAACTTTGGGACCGACCCATAGGCGTCCCCTCGCCATGTCTTTTGTTTTGAGACCGACCCATAGGCGTCCCCTCGCACATATAAAGGCTTTTATAAACTACATTACGCATTCATGCATAAAATGTTTCTCATGATTTATTGGCATAAATTTTTTTTCATGTCCCCTCATAAGTTACTATGTTTTATGTCAAGTATGTTTTCATATTGTCATGGTTAACTTCGGTTTCATGCTGATTATGTTATACACTCCTTTATGATAGATCTCTTTATGTTCCTTCATGATAATTTCGTCTTCATGTCGATTATGTCTTACGCCTCTTTTGTTATTTATACTTTCACGCAAGACATTGTTGGATTTCATTGAATTCTGCTTTCATGATAGTCATGGTTGGTTTCCATTGATCATGCTGTCAGGCAAATCATCGTTGATTTTTGTGTAACCACACTTTAGCGTTTCTCTATGCAACCAGAATGAGGTATATACTGGCATTGCCAGGTTATCATGATGGTTTTCCTAACCGTTTAGCCGGTATACTTTCCTTAAAAGAGGACAAATGCTCGACCCCATGCCAATCATTTCATGTGCATTTCGTGTGTACTCCACGTACCGTATTTGATGTGTATTTCACATACCTTAATACATGTGTATTTCCCTTGCAATACTTCATGGGTATTCGCTAGTCGATTCCGAATCATCTCAGGCGTATTTTCAATTACTGATATTCTACAAGATTGCTGATGCCGCTCATAACTTGGAGATGTTACTAAAGGTTGATGCTGCTGACGTTCGGAGACGCTAAGAGATGCGGATGTTGTTCACAACCTGGAGATCATGCAAGACGAAGACAAAGGCGTCAGAGCAAAGCAATTGGACGAGAAGATGCTTCACCATCAGATGATTTCCATCAATCATTGTCCCTATTTCTTAGTTACATGTCACACGTCATTCGGCTGTCATTCCAGCCATATGAGTGCAAACCGGTACCAGTCGGCCACTCAGCTGAATAGTTACATGAATCACGGTCATGAAAATGACCATCATGGAACTGACAGACAAGACGATAGTAACCACTACTATGACAGAAACTATCCTAGAAATCGCAACCGAGGCTCCGGCCGCGGACGTGATCAGACATACAAAGGATCAGTAGTCCAACCATCTGCCAAGTCTGGCATAATAACCTAATATTGTAGTTCTATTGTTTTACGTCTCGTGACACATGTCGAGACATCAGTCAAGACGCATGTCTCACGTATACTTTCTGAAAGCACATGTCAAGACACCAGTCAAGACATATGTCATGCTTATAGTTCCAAGACACGAGTCAAGACACATGATTCACGTCCGACTATGGAACATTTCTAAGAAATTCAGGGTACCCTCCAAGGGTATATCCATTTTGTTGTGCCATGTATTAATCAGGCCACAAGAATTTCAATACCATTATCGGCGCATCAGTGAGAACTGTCACGTTGCCGATGTCACTTTCATTCTTGTAACCATAAATCATTGATTCATGACCATGAAGGACGCATTTCGTATTCCCACGTATACGAAGGTTTTCCTTCAGATTAATGATGAGATCTAAGCTGCTAACACATTTCCTCGGACAGACACGAGATTAATTTTATCCTAATTATGTACTATGAACAGCACACCATGCTACGATTCATAATTATGTACAGTAATGTTCAGGCTCCTGAATACATTCAGCTTGATTTTCCATCGGGAAAATCTGTACAAATTATCTATGCTTACAAGCATGTGCGTTTGTTAGCCATGGTCGCTAAAATTTTCTAGCTGTCAGTAAGACACGACCACTTAAGTCTTTTACGCATAGCCAGTTGATTTATTTCAAAATCTTCCTATACATTCCAGAAGAACCTACAAGGAGAAGGATGGTACCATGAGATTATGTGTCGACTACCGTCGATTTAAACAAATCACCATACTTGACCGTTATTCTCCTCCACATATTGACAACATGTCTAATTGACCTTATAATGTTAATCATTTTTCCAAGATCGGATTCATGATCATGCTGCCAATAGTGACGAGTGAAAAAGCAGGACATGTCCATGACTTCTATTCGTGCACGACTCGGTCATGCTAGATTTATGATTTTGAATTTGTCTCATCAATGCTCAAACAACATTATAAGAATGAGTTTCCATGAACTCATAAGCAAATTCATCAGTGTTTTCATTGAGGATAACCTGATTTCCTTTAAGCCTAGAAGAAGAAAAGGAAGACCATATCTGAACTATGTTGCAAATTCTATGACAAAAGAAATTCCACCCTGAAAATTTCCTTTATCAGTTCTGGTTGATCAAAGTGACATGCTGGATCACATAGATTTGCATGGTTAATCTTACCATGACTCAGCTTATGCGTAAAGGAGATAACCCTACATTACATTAGGTGTTATAGAAGATCCTACGCTAAGAGAAGTTTAGATTCATGGACTCAGAGTTTCGCAAACTCCTATGTATCAAGTTCGATGAAGCAAGATACAATTACGTTCATATCTTCATACCTGTCATTACAAACAGGTTAAGATAGGACACCAACAGACTGGGATGTTTTAATCATCTGAAATTGTGAATCGAAAAGGGACAAGATCTCCATGGGGTTTGGTTACCAGATTAACGCAAACTTAGAAGAAGCATGATGCTATCTGGGTTATTGCAAACAGTTTGATCAAGTCTGCAGAATCCTTACATCTGGAAGGATTGCAGAACCAACAGATTGATCGGACATGTTCCAGCCAAGGCTCATCCGACCACTTGGTAATCCCTCAGCTATCGGGTCAGACAAAGATTCGCAGTTGTACTCCTAAATTACTTCATGTCTTCATTCTAATTCCACGACTTGCTTTCGCGCTCGCGTTCATGACACTATTCACTTTCATGATCGTATCTGGGCTTACGATTTTACGTTCATTTCGTTCTGGGAAGTTTTGCAAGAACTTGAGAGACCATACCCAAGTTTAGTATAACTCTCTATCATTAGATAGACGTTTCACGTCATATTCTACGTCTCACCTTGTAGTGTTTGGCGTTATCGCCATTATATTCTATGATCACGATATGTTTCACATGTCATGTTCATTCCACGTTCCTAATATCATGATCAAGATATGTTACACGTATCATGGAATACGATATGTTTACTCATACTCCACTCGCCATATCTCCACGTAGCACCTTCAAAAATTTCCACGTATCATGTTCAAAATTTTTCTTTATGTCTCGTGCATCGTTTCTAAATATCAGTTAAGTCAGATTGTCTTGCATCGTAACGTTTCAGTTACCCTAGCACGTTAACTCTTATTTTCCTCGATCGAATTTAGGGGATCTACCTTCCATTGATAACCAAGAATTTCTTCGTATTCCAAGTCAAGGTCAAGAGGACCAAGATTTATCATTAGTGTCAAGATCTTCTGAAGGAACCGTTCCAAGAGGGAGGCCACTTGGAAACGGACAAGTTCATCCAGACTTTTATCCGTTTTCTCTCATCAATTAGATATGTCCTTTCAGTCACCTCATGTTCCATGTCCTTTCAAGACATGCCACGTTCCACGTTCCACGTTCCTTCTACCATGTCACCTGTACGTTCATTAATCTTACATACCCTCTCGGTTTGATTCAGGTATGTTTTTGTTTCAGTTACGTTATCTATAATTCGGAGACGAATTATTCTTTTTAGGGGGGAAGAGTTCTAAAACCCGCATGCTTTTACCATGAATAGTACTCTTAAGATCGTACGTACTAGATTAAAACTTTCCTTTTATAGTACGATTACGTTACGTGTTAGGATTTTACGTATTACGTACGTGTTAGAACACGATAAGTATTTATTACGCACGAACACGCAATAATTATTTAAACAAAAATTAATCACGAACATGCGATCATGAAATCATGAACGTAATTAAATCACGAGCTAATATTAATTAAGTATATATATTTATTACGAACACGAATAAATATATTAAATCACGATCGATAACTAATTAAAACACGTAAATTACGAACACGAGAACACACTATAATATTTAGACTCAGGAAATGTATGGGTTACCCCATGTGGGCCCCATACCATGAAATTAGGGAGGGAAGACAGGCTTAGCCCATCAATTTTTACCAAAACAAGGAATTAGGAAAGATTTTGGTCATTTTTCACTTTACAGGAAAACACCAAAAACCCTAAAAAGTTTTCTCCTTCTCCTATTCTTCTTCTTTTTGGCCGCCACACATAAACACACCAAGGAGGGTGTTTATTTGATTTTGATCTTGGTTTTGGTGCAAGTGTTCGTGTTTGTTCATCCTCGTTTAGATCCACGCATTCGGTATATTCTTTTTACCCTTTTTCTTTTTGATTTGATCTAATAGTTAATTAGAACACGATGTTTTTAAAACCTAATTAAAAACATAGATCTAACATGAAAAGGGTCATTGGTAAATCAAAAAGGGTTGTTTTAGGGGTGTTTGTTGGCCGACGCCTAAACCGAACCTAAAGGGGGTCTCGGTTTGGCAACTCGACCACCACCGAGACCATATGGTCCCGGTTGGGTGGTGTGGGTCCTACGGCAGCAGCAAGACAAGGGGAACCCCGAAGTGGTTCGGGGTATGGTGTCGATTTCATGTCCGGTTGATGGTTTCTAGTCAAGATCCGGTTCACGGTTTATGTTAAGATTATTTTTTTTATATAATCATATGTTAAAATTAAATTGATAAGTATGACATGATTAATTTAATAACATGACTTAGGTTATAATTCAATTATTAGATCATGAAATTATTAACCTAAGTATTTTATATTTTTAGACTTATAATTAATTAATTATTTAAAAACCATGGTTATAATTAATTAATTAACATGACTTATGTTATATTATTAATAAATAATAATACATGTTTTAACCTGAGTATTTAACTTTATTTAATTAAAAACATGATATATTTTAATTAAATACTTTTAACCTATAGTTTATTTAAATTACATGAAATAATTAATAAACTATACATTATATCATTATGACTTAGAAAATAATAAGAAAAACACTTAGGCTTATATACTTAGCTTATTTAACCAACTTATGTCTAATTATGGAAGCTTTCTATTTTTAGAAATTTATTTAATTAAGGCAGCTGATCTATTTATGGAAACTTTCTATTTTTAGAAACTTATTTAACTCAAGAAGCTAATCTATTTAAGGAAACTTTCTATTTTTAGAAACTTATCTATTTTAAGCAGTAATCCTATTTTTGGAAACTTTCTATTTTTGGAAACTTTCTATTTTTGGAGACTTTCTATTTTTGGTAACTTTCTATTTTTGGAAACTTTCTATTTTTGGTAACTTTCTATTTTAGGAAACCTGCTATTTTTGGAAAGTTACTTATTATTACATAGTAAGTATAATAATACATGAAATACCAGAAATACTTAATCAGAATAGACAGAATATAAGATAAACATAGTTAAAGACTTTAAACAGTAAAATATGATATGAACATATAAAATAAGCTAAGACATGATATAAACCAGTTACGTATTTAGTAGTCAGATACTTATTCACGTATGTATTCATGTAGCATTAGTGATACGGAAGTAGGATTCCTCTCAGTTCGTCTTCTTCGTTCACTGGACATAAGGTACGGCTTCCTGTCCTTTCAGTAGGGACATTCTTTCCTTATTAGGATTCCCCGTATGCAACCAACTGTTTTCCCAGTATTTGTTTTATATGTTTTTGAATTGCTTATGTTTAATTTAGAATACCTATAGCCATATACATGCATGACCAGTTTCACCTAGTTATGGAGGTACCATAACCATAACATTAGAGGCACTGATGTTATGACTTCACCACGGCGGAGTGATTGCTCGTGGCGTCCCTTCAGCTTTTGGCCATATTTTTATATTTATCATGTGAGGCGTATGGGTGCATCCTAGTTACATGTTTTCAGTCAGGATTTCATGGTGAATGTGGTGTGTGCCTTGCATCCTTCACAAGGAGCTGATCCCTCCTACCCAAAACTAGTATATTAAATTAGAGGCAGCCCCTCTAATTTGCATATGAGGTCACCCCTCCAAGTATTCATGCGCGGTGGATTTTCATGACCTATATTGGCTAATGGTAAAATATGTTAAACAGTTTTTACAAGATAAACATAAGGCTTTTCAAACTATAAAACCAGTTTTACCAAGACTTAACCGGGTTATCCAGTACTTAGTTTCTTCCGCTGTTTCATGCTGTTAAGCTTATATTATTCATGCTATACTTGTATATCTGTGCACTGAGCGTTATGCTCAGCCGTTTTTCCTTTCATGTTCCCAAAATGACAGGTACCCAGGACTCGAGCATTTGGAGGACGTGCATAGGATGGAAGCTGCCATAGACTTCTTTTCCTTTTTGCCTTCATATACTTATGATTGTTTAGTCTTTCATTCATTTCTTTTGCTTTATTATGTTTTGGGCTTATGTTTGGGAACCGATGTTTGATTCCGGTTATCCCTATGGTAATGTAATGTTTTAGACATTTATCCTTGTATACTTTGATGACACGCCATAATTACGCTTAACATTCCATTATCAAAATGGGGTGTTACAATAGTCCTCGTAACACATCGAGTGTTCGTACGGCTTCGTCTTCGGCTTCACCTTCTTTGTCCAGCACCATTGATGCTTGCCAAATTGAGGCGAACTTTGAAAACAAAATCTTTGATAAGCTTAAAGGACTTTTAATTGAATTCAAAGTTGGAGAACAAAGTGCTCCCGCTACGGCTAAAGCGGTTGAGGTTTCATGTATGTATTGTGGTGGAGGACATGATTTCTTCGAGTGCATTACCAACGGTGGTAACACTTCGAGTGCCTACGCGGCCACGGGAACTTACAACCAAAACGGTCAAGTTACCCGCTCCAATCAATTGACTCCACCGGGTTTTGTCCCAATCAAAATGCTAAAAACAACTATCGAAAAAATCAAGTTGGATTCAAAAACAATTACAAAGGAAACTATGGGAATCAAGGGGCTAATAACAATCAAGTTTCAAACAAAAATCAAAACAATGACTTTCAAAACAACAACAAGGGTTTGCAAACTTTGAAAGATCTTCCAAATGAATTTTTTGAATACGTTAATGGAAACGATGCTAGGTTTGACAACATTCAAAGAGAAATCATTAGCCTAAGATCCGAGTTTAAGAATGACTTGAAAAAGGAGTTGAAAAACGAGTTAGCAAATGAGCTTAAAATCTATACAAACAAAATGGAAGGAATTGTAACAAGGTTACAACAAAACCAAAAAAATGGAACAAGGGCAACATGAAATAAAACAAGAGATGATTTAGGCCGAGAAGAGGCAATCTATGTTTGAGGATAAAATTTCATCTATGTTTGAGGCTATAATGTGCAAACCGTCTTCGAGTAGTCTTCCTAGCAATACCATATCGAACCCTAAGGGATAGATGAAAGTAATTACCACAAGAAGTGGTAAGACACTTAAGGAACCGACTCCTCAACAAATTGCTCCTACGGAGGATGCTATTGAGGAAGAACCCGAGGTGATGGTCAAAAAGGAGCATGTCCAAATCCCACGAAGTACCGCTCATGCCACACCTACGGTTGACCCATTACCACATTTGGAACCCTACATTCCAAAGGATATGCCTATGCCTCAACCCACACCACCTTTTCCCTATCCATTAAGACTTAGTAAGGAGAAACGTCAAGAGCGCGACAATTACCAATTTGAGCTTTTTATGAAAATGTTTCGTGACGTTCATTTTAATGTGAGTTTTGCCGATACTTTGGTCATGATGCCTCGATTTGCCGCTAAATTCAAGAGTATGTTGAACAACAAGGAGAAATTGTAACAATTGTCTAGTTGTTCATCAGTTTATCTTAACCGCATACCTCAAAATGTCGATGATCTCGGTAAATTCTTGATTCCTTGTGCAATCCAAGATATGGAAGAATGCTATGCCTTGGCCGATCTTGGTACTAGTATTAACTTGATGCCACTTGCAATCTTCAAGTCGCTCAATCTTCCTAATCTTACTCCTTCACTAATGTCTATCGAGTTGGCCGATCATTCCACGATTCCCGCATGTGGATTGGCGGAAGACGTTTTTGTGAAAGTGGGAAAGTTCTATTATCCGGTAGACTTTATCGTTGTCGATATTCCCACGGATCCTCAAGTTCCTCTCATTTTAGGTCGTTCGTTTTTTGATATGTCTATGGCTTTAATTGATGTGCATGATAGAAAGATCACCTTAAATTTCAGCGACGAGGAACTTGTTATAAACGCAACTCAAAATTCTCCAATTTCTCATGTTTATTCCGTTGCAACCGTAAACCTCATTGATATGATCGACGTTGTTTGCGAGGAATTTTCACAAGAAGTTTTAGGTTTTGGTGATGATGAAAATTAGTGGCAATCCCACTATGCTAGATCCCATTCTTGATAACTCGACACCAACCTTCACTCCATTTGAAGGTGGTGGTTTTACGTTGGAAGAATTCGATGTTCCAGGTACTTGTGACGAAGACCTCGACAATGATGAGGATTTCTCGATTATCAAGGATTTTCTTAACGGTTTCCCATTTCCTCCACCCGAGGAGGTTATGAGTATCGAGCCTAAATATTCAATCGAGGAACCACCTATCCTCGAGTTGAAAGATTTACCTCCTCACCTTGAATATGTATTTTTGGAGGTGGACGACAAGTTGCCGGTTATTATTGCAGAAGATATTTCGGATGATGAAAAAACCGCACTTGTCGATGTTCCAAAAGATCACAAAGGGGCAATTGCGTGGAAGTTATCCGACATTAAAGGGATCGATCCCAAATTTTGTACCCACAAAATATTAATGGAGGAGGATTACAAACCCGCAATCCAATGTCAAAGGAGGGTGAACCCCAAAATTCACGACGTCATGAAAAAGGAAGTCCTAAAACTCCTTGACGCGGGAATGATTTACCCTATTTCCGATAGCCCTTGGGTGAGTCCTACTCATTGTGTCCCTAAGAAGGGAGTAATGACCGTTGTGGCAAACGATGCCAATGAGTTAATTCCAACTAGAGTCGTGACGGATGGAGAGTGTGCATTGACTATCGTAAGTTGAATGACGCCACTCGAAAAGACCATTTTCCCTTGCCCTTCATGGACCACATGTGGGAGCGTCTTACGGGAAACAATTTCTATTGCTTTTTAGATGGTTTTTCTGGTTACTTCCAAATTCCCATCGATCCTCGTGATCAAGAAAAAACTACGTTTACGTATCCATATGGAACGTTTGCCTATCGTAGAATGCCATTCGGACTTTTCAATGCACCGGGAACCTTTCAAAGGTGCATGATGGCTATTTTTCATGATATGATCGAGAAGACGATGGAAGTCTTCATAGATGACTTTTCCGTGTTTGGTAGTTCGTTCACTTCGTGTTTGTCGAATCTTGAGAGAATGTAAAAATGTTGTGAGGAAACCAACTTTGTGCTTAATTGGGAAAAATGTCATTTTATGGTTAAAAGTGGAATCGTCTTAGGGCACAAGGTTTCGAAAGCGGGGATTGAGGTAGATCAAGCTAAGGTAGACGTCATCGCCAAATTACCTCATCCCAAAACCATCAAGGGAGTTAGGAGTTTCCTAGGCCACGCGGGCTTTTATCGTCGATTCATCAAGGATTTTTCAAGATTTCTCGACCTATTATACACCTCCTCAAAAAAGATGCACGTTTTGTCTTTGACGAAGATTGTGTACGAGCCTTTGAAATCCTTAAGAGGAAACTAACCGAAGCTCCCATTATTGTTGCTCCCAATTAGAACCTCCCCTTTGAGCTCATGTGTGATGCTAGTGACTACGCTATTGGGGCCGTATTGGGGAAACGTCATGAAAAACACTTCTTGCTTATTCACTATGCTAGCAAGACAATGACCGAGGCTCAACTAAAATACACTACAACGGAGAAGGAATTCCTTGCCGTGGTGTATGCATTTGAGAAATTCTGACCTTATCTCGTCTTGACTAAATGCATAGTGTATACGGATCATTCAGCTATCAAGTATCTTATGGCTAAACAAGATGCAAAGCCAAGATTACTTCATTGGATTCTCCTCCTTTAAGAGTTTGATCACAAAATCGTTGACAAAAAAGGAGCCGAGAATCTAGCGGCCGATCATCTTTCTCGTTTGGAAGATCCTCACCAAAGTGTTTACGAGCCAAAGGAAATCACCGAAACATTTCTGCTCGAGACACTTGGTGTAGTGAATTCTAAGCTTGATTCTTCTACCCCATGGTTTGCGGACATCGCAAATTACGATGCGGGGAACTTCATCATCAAGGGTATAACGACTCAAGAAAAACAAAAATTCTTTCGTGACGTCAAGTTCTATTTTTGGAACGAACCTTACTTGTTTCGAACTTGTGCGGATCAAATCATTCGACGTTGTGTCTTTGGTACCGAAGCTTCCAACATCCTTAGAGATTGTCACGAGGGACCCACGGGTGGTCACCACGGTGCTAATCTCACGGCTAAGAAGGTTTTTGATGCCGGTTTCTTTTGGCCTACTATTTACCGAGATGCACATGCATTTGTGAAGTCGTGCTACTCATGCCAACGACAAGGAAAAGCCTCACAAAACGATGAAATGCCACAAAATATCATCCAAGTGTGTGAGATCTTTGATGTTTGGGGAATTGACTTTATGGGACCGTTCCCATCATCTCGTGGTAATAAGTACATCATTGT
The DNA here is from genome assembly GCA_025667525.1 of Glebionis coronaria. Taxonomy (NCBI): domain Eukaryota; kingdom Viridiplantae; phylum Streptophyta; class Magnoliopsida; order Asterales; family Asteraceae; genus Glebionis; species Glebionis coronaria. The sequence continues at coordinate 266,158,504 of CM046875.1, forward strand.
CGCCGTTGACTACCTATCTAAGTGGGGGGAAGCTAAGGCTTTTCCCACCAACGATGCTCGTGTGGTAGTCAAGTTTTTGAAAAGCTTGTTTTCTCGGTTTGGAACCCCTCGTGCGATCATAAGCGATCGTGGAACCCATTTTTGTAACGACCAATTCGAAAGGGTCGTAAGGAAATATGAGGTTACACATCGTCTTTCTACGGTTTATCACCCGTAAACGAGTGGGCAAGTCGAGGTTTCAAACCGAGCACTGGAGAGGATCTTGGAGAGATCTATTGGAGAGAACCGACAATCTTGGTTGGATAAGTTGGACGATGCTTTATGGGCCTTTCGGACCGCTAATAAGACGCCCATCGGGTGCACTCCTTATAAGCTTGTGTATGGGAAGAATTGTCACTTGCCAATTGAACTCGAACACAAAGCTTATTGGGTCCTTAAGCATTGTAATGATGATATGGAGACTGCGGGAAAACACTAGAAAATGCAATTAAATGAATTGGATGAATTAAGGGACATTGCCTATGAAAATTCATTGATTTATAAAGAAAAGACTAAAAAGTTTCATGATTCAAAAATTAAAAACCGGATTTTAACATTGGAGATCAAGTGTTGCTTTTTAACTCACGATTGAAAATCTTTTCCGGTAAGTTGAAATCCCGTTGGTCTTGTCCATTCACCGTGACTCAAGTTTTTCCTTATGGGACCATCGAGCTAACTAAAAATGATGGCCCCAATTTCAAGGTAAATGGACATAGGTTGAAGCACTACTTTGGCGGGGAAGTTCCATCCTTGAACTACCTCGACCAAATCACCTTCCCCAATGATCTTTAGTATTGAGGGGATCGAGTCGAGCTCATGGCTCGGTAATAAAAAACGAGGTGACTCGTTGGGGAGTCCCATGCTTATCCTATGTACATATTATCGCTTTCTAATGTAGTAACGTGTGGGGATTTGTGCCCTTACAACCTTTGTTCCGTGGTTGTTTGTGAATTGTGGATTTTAGATGATCATGATCTTCACGATTGGAGCCTCTCGTGTTCGTTTTATGGGAGTACTCGATCGTTTGCTTGGAAGAATTTCTCAATATCCATGATATATCCTTTGATGTTCTAACCTTAGTTTTATAGCACACTTCATAAATGGCTTTAAATTTAACGGTTACACCCTTTCTATGCTAGATTAAGCATTCGACTACGTCTCTATTATGGGGGTATTCCAACCCTTAGACTCGAAACATTGAGGACAATGTTTAAATTTAGTATGGGGGGTGAATAGATACTTGCCTTGCCAAACCTTCACGCTTTCCAAAGTTTATCTTTTTGTTTATCGTTTTGTTGCAAAATAAGGCTAAAAATGGCCAAATTTTAAATTTTTTTCTCATGTTTTATAAGTGTTTGAAGACACGAATGTAGGTTTTCCGATGGCGAGAATAAGAGTAATTTTTTACTCGACCGCGCGTGTTGAGCACTTAGCTTCGATTCCTTAACTTTATATTAGGCTAAGTCTCTTAAATGAGGACGAGAAATGATAGAGTTAATTATAAGTTACTATGATAAACGTAGAGTACTCTTATTCTTTCAAAAACTCATGTGTTCTCATTGTTTGCTTATTCTTCCTTCGCTTGTAAATATTTTTTGCTTAATAAGTATTGACTTAGTGGTTTAGTCTTGATTGTTGGTTTCTAGTCTTTTCTAGTAGCTTCCATGTAATTAATTGAGAAGACATTAAGGTATCGCCAATAATAACTAGATTTTACTTAGTTATAAAAGAGTTATCGTCCGATCTTTTCGAATTGATTACTAGTAGAAAGTGCGACTCAGTCGTTCTTGGTGGAAATTTAAATGGATTGGTTATCTATTTTAAACTAAAAGTAAATATGAAAATGTCGTTGAGTAAAATAAAAGCTTTAAAAATTAAACTAAAAATTACTAGAAAAACACTTGAAAACTTTGTAAAACTAAAAACTTTTTAAAAACGTAATGAATTTAAACTTGAAAACTTTGTAAAACTAAAAACATTGTAAAAAAATATAATAAGAAAAAACTCGTTTAAAATAATACTAAGTAAAAATGCGGGAAAAGTTAAATTTGAAAACTAAAATAAATAAAACAAAAACATAAGTCAGATCGCAACACGATCGTACTCAGATCGCAGTGGTGGATCACACTCAAGAAATGAGGGATCACACTTGGTGATCGCACCAAGTGATCGTAGCCCATGATCGTAACAATCAATCGTAGCCTGGATCGTGGCCAAGTGATCGCACTCAATGCGATGGAAACAAGTGATCGCACCCAAGGCAATTGCAGCCACAGATTGAACTCTATTATCGTACCCACGATCGCAACAAGTGATCATGGTGTGGATTAATGAGTGTGATCGTAGCGAACGATCGTACTAAGGATCGTCGTAATGGATCGCAAGTAGAAACCCTAGGGGTGTATGCTATCACACTTACTCGATCGTACTGGGTAAAACATCAAAGCAGTTACGATGGGATTTAATACAAGGCTTTTGACACCCCGTATAAAAATTAGTTCGTTGAAGTATGTCTCTTCTAATTGAAAAATGAGTTTAGTGTGTGTGCGACTCAGTCGTTCTTTGGTGAAACAAAAGTGTGTCGTTGTAGTATAATTAAAAAGTGCGAGACGTAAAAGTAAATGACGTTAAAGTAAAATGGCGTTAAATTAAAAGGTGCAATATTTAAAAACTTTAAAAAGTAAAATAATTAAATGACTTGAAATTAAAAACGTGACGAGAATTAAAATTAGACAAAATATGAAGATGTAAACTTAGAAAAATAAACAAAGTTAAGTAGAGAAAAACAATGCCAAATCGGAATGTATTCCGATCAGACCTCGTCGGAATACACTTACCACCTAATCGGAATGTGCACAACCTGCCCAATCGGAATGTTGAATTACCTGCCCTGATCGGAATGTAGATTGGAATACCTGCCCTGATCAGAATAAGGAACGAACCCTGGTCGGAATGCTGATCGGAACCCTAATCGGAATATTGTCACCTATTCTAATCGGAATAACCAAACAAACACCTTGATCGGAATGTGGAATAGCCTCAGATCGGAATGCTGTCACGGAACTCTGATCGGAATACCTAAGCCACCTCCCAATCGGAATACCAAAGCCCTTTTCCGACCAAGACAAGAAGTGCTGGTCGGAATATGAAACCCTTTTCCGATCAACCAGATCGGAATACAGTGGAAAAAGCACAAATTAAGCTAGAAAAATAAGCTACTAATCAAATAAGCACACAACGAAAATCCTAAGGTAAACCGTATAAGAAAAAGCCACTCAACTGAAATTTAAAGACTTTTATAACACGAAAGGAAAAGGTTTACGAAAAACAAAACTCTATACGAAAATAACTTTTATAAAAACTTTATAAAACTTAAAAATAACACAAATAAGCTATAAGAATCAATAATCCAAAACAATCACAAGCATAAAAACACAACCTTAAATCAAATAAGCAAGACAATAAGCATATAAAAATAAAGATCAAGCAAAGAAAGAAAGGTAGAATGAGAGATTAAAACAAGAAAATTAAAGAACACTTACTTGTAAATTAAAGGTATTAAAAGTGCAAGACAAGTATTTAAATTGACAAGTAATTAAAGTGCAAGAAAAATAAAGATGGAAGACTAATTGTCACCTTAGCCAACCAAATGAAAATGATTAAGAACTAATCTATATATAGGGGAGGATTAAGGAATGCTTAGGAAGCTTCCTCCCCTCTTTCCTTTCTCCTTAATTGCATCATTAGGTCCCTCCTTCTTAAACTCTTTGTTAATTGCACCATTAGTCCTTAAGCCTTTAAATCTTCTTTAATCTTGGACTTTAATGACTTTTGGCTCGGGATTTCTTTGAACTCGTCTTTTAATTCTTCAATAAATTAGACTTGAGTTTTTCGGCTTTTGATAAACTTCCGTCTTTTGACTTTTTCTTCGATAAATCTTCAGAATTGGTTTTGGACTTCCGTTCTTTTTGCACTCTTGACTTCTTAACTTCGTCTTTCATCTTTTTCTTCAATAAAAGCCCGTAAATGCCGTGTTTTATCCACTTTTCACAATTTCGACCTAAATCACAACAAAAACACAAACCACGCATAATCCCGACATAAAAGACATAAAATACACGTTTTGGCTCGGTTATTATTGTAATTAAGTGGTAAAAAAGATGGGTGTTTTCACACCTATCAAATCCCCTACACTTGACCATTGCAATGTCCTCATGCAATGCATTAGTTACAAAGCAAGATTACATTTTTCATCTTAATTAATCCACGTTGGCCTTTATTAAATAGATAGAAAATTATAAACATTCAAAGTAAAGAAATCAAAAAGCATACCTTGGGTTTTGGAAATGTAGTGAATAATCATCATCCTCAAGTTTTCACTTTCTCCAAACCAAGCTTAAAAACGAGATCATTGTTATTATAAGTTAGTAGACTAACACGAACTCATGTGGGCTAATTATTCACTTAGACTCCCTTATTCCTAGGTGTATCTCTTATATTTTATTGTTGTCTTGAATGATCACGAGGATACATTGTTTGACTTATTTCGATAGTTTATTAGGCCGAAAATAAAGTGAACGATTTAATCAATAGTTAGCTAAAGGACAAAATCTTTTAAAACTGCTTCTCGGGACCTCATAAAGTTCATATCTTGGCATAACTCGCTTCGCGATTTAAGACCTTTCTCGGACCGATATTTGGCAGCGACATCATACTTCAAACCTTGAGAGATGTTCATGAAATAGTGGTCTTCTCTTCATATAGTAATTCTTCACTTGAAGTTTTGAGAGATTCATACTTGGACCACGACTTCTTCATTTTTCTCCAATCTTTATTTTGGACTTTGATATACAACGATCTGCCTCCTTTTTGACTTGGATCTACTTATCCTCATACCTTGTTAGGGTCTTTTCGGATACACTTCTCCCTGACTTTTGGGGAGTTTTTGCTTTTCGTCGTGTGTCTCGATCCTTCATATTGATTTTTGATAAATGATTCTTCACATCACTTTTGGATCTTTAGCAACAAAATATAGCCCTCATGCCTTGTTAGGGCCTTTTCAGACTCGCCAATCTTCGCATCCCGCTTCAATAAGTTATGCCTTGGCTATGAACTCTAATCCATACCGAGCAACTTTTAAACGATCTTGGGCTAGAAGCTATGTAACTTTTCAAATCGTACAACCTTATTTATTGCAGGTAAATTTATTAGCAGGCGATGGGAGAATAGGCTTATAATTAACTCACATAAATTCACGAAAGGATACCGAACTTATAATTGGCTCTATCATCTTTCGTTCTCCACAGTTTAAAATCTCAAGGAATGAGACTCGCGGATGCTTAGCCTATTAAATCAAAGTTTTGGGTTTTCGAGTCGCCTATAGGATCTTGCAAATTCTTAGACTCTTTCAAGTTTAGAAATCGCATTTTAAAGTTCTCTTGATAAACGACTCTCTAGGATCAATTATAGGAACTTGCGAAAAGTTCTTGTTCTTAACCCGTGAGAGTTAAGACTTTCGCGTTTTATAGCTCCCTATATAAAAGCCTAGCAAAACTTGACTTAAACACGTTAAGGATACTAGCTAGAGTAACTTAGATAAGTAAACACGGGTTGAGTCAAAAGATTCACAACGTTTGAAAACCTAAACCACTTTATTAAACATTTATTCTAATAAGGAAAGAAAATAACTATACAAAGGTAAAAACTAACAGGCCAAAATAGATCTAAATTTTTGAAAAATGTCGAAAAATTGATTTTCCGGTTAACATGAGGACAAATACAAGGAAAAGGCCACTTAACTTCGATAGAAGTCCCCCTACACTTAAGATAAACATTGTCCTCAATGGTTAAGCATGTGGAAGTAAACTCCCCTACACATAGGACATTGTGCACTTTGTTTAAATCTCGCTAAGGAAAAGACAACTAAAGAGATTCCTATTTTAATACTGAGAAAATATAAAATAGTGAATCGAAAAAAGTTTAGGATAGAACCGGGAAAAAGTGGACACGGAATCACGGGTCATCAAGAATCATCAAGAGTGGATCATTGAGGCTCGAATCCCTGATTAAGAAGAGAGGAGAGGAAAGCAAACCAACGGGTCTCCCCCCTACACTTATGATAAAGAAAGCTAAAAGATAGATGCATGGGTTGCCTCCCAAGAAGCGCTTGATTTTTGATTACCGAGTCGTGAGCCTGACTCGACCTTGATCATCATAGGAAGAAGCATGAAATATATCCACCAGGATCAAAGACATAGTTTTCGTCCATCAAATAGCACAAGCTTAAGGCGAACAAGGCAAGCCAAAGAAGAGTAGGCAAGGTTCCCTTAAGCAGCGATGGAGCACGGTGGGAGCAAGTATGGTGAGGTGCAAGCATGTCTTCAATATTTCCAAAGATTTTTCCTTTTATTTCATCAGGTGGATACTGAGATGGCTGCAGAATATCAATACCAGGGTCGAACACCTTTTCCTTTAAGGAAAAATAGCACTCAGGCTCAGCAGAATGTGAAGAAGATCCGCGAAGAAGCACAACCTCGTCCTCAGAAGGGGGACAAAGAGGTGTTAAATCATATGTGTTGCGGATATTAGTGTCGAACGGTTTCTTCTCCTTTGAAAGAACTGTCTTCAAATCCAAAGTAGGATCAAGACGATAATCTTCAAAGTCCAAAGGAGGTGCATCACTCTCATGAGGGAAGTAAGTGTTGAGAAACGTAGAGGAGTCTTCCTCAAATGAGTAATCGTCCAAAGTAGGATCGAGTGATGTAGGAGGATCTTCATCATGTGAAGAATCGCTCGAAAGAGTATCGGCCTCATCAAAATCATCATATGTGGGCAGATCGGGATACTCGGAAGTAAGGTCATCATAATCATCCGAATCTGAGCTAGAATCATCATCATAAGCATCAAAGATCGGTGGAGAATCATAAATGGGAGAAGGTTCCAAATTGGACCGAGAATCATCCACATCATCATGAAAAAGTGGATTATCAATGGAAGAATTGAATAGAGGATTGTTGTAGATCGTAAAATCATCAAGCACATTAATCATATTCACTGATTCTCTTCCAAAGGATTTGCTTGTAAGCTTCCCCATTTTGAAAACTTGTGAATCATTCCCGACTCTTAAGATTAACTCACCTTCGGCAACATCAACTAGAGCTCGTCCGGTTCTCAAAAATGGCCGACCAAGTATTAAAGGAATACGAGGGTCCTTTTCATAATCAACAAAGACGAAGTCGACCGGGAAAGTAAATGTGCCCACTTTAATGAACACATCTTCGGCTATACCAACGGGGTAAGCGAGAGTGCGATTTGCAAGTTCAAGAGTCATCTTTGTTGGAGTGAGGTCGGGTAATGATAGTGTTTTCCAAACACTCAAAGGCATCAAATTAATACTAGCCCCGATATCAGCAAGGGCTGTAAATTCTTCAGTTTTGTTGAAAACGCAAAGCAACACAAAACGACCGGGATCTCCAAGCTTTTCCGGAAGTTCTTTAAGAATAACTGCAGAGCAGTTTTCATTTAAGCGTGTGTTGGCGAGCTCAATCAACTTTTCCTTCTTGTTAAGCAATTCCTTGAATGCTTTGACAAATTTCGGCATGTGGACAAGTGCTTCAAGAAAGCTAATGTTAAAGTTCATTTGAGAGATCATCTTCACATAGCGTGACACTTCAGAGTCATCCTTGGTTAGCATTTTGGTCTTGCCAAAACGAGAAGGATAAGGGATATTGGGTTTGGGTGGTGAAGGTACAGGTGTAGTAGGTAAAGGTTGAGATGTTGAAGGGTCCTTCCTAGGTACATCGTCATGACGAGGCGGAGACGGTAATGGTGCACTAATACTAGGTGTAGGAGGAGTAGGGATAAATGGTGGTGGAGGAGGTGTAGATGATGGGGGTGGGATTGGTGGATCGACAATGGTAATTCCACTACGAGTAGTAATAGCACTCACATTTGCTCGCGGATTGGTGACGGTGTTTGAAGGTAAAGAACTCGAAGAAGAAGGTTGAGCTGCGGGCAAGAAACTAGCAAGCATATTCTTCAAATCATTGGTTTGATTGCTGAAGGATGATTGGATATTATCTCGAAGCTCGAATCTTATCTCATTCCCTTGCTTGGTGATATCTCCTTTAAGATTGATAATTTGGCTCTGCAGATTCTTGATTTGCTCACCTTGGGTTCTCATGATGGCTTCAACATCGGGATTTATGGGTGGGGCTTGTTGAGTGGGTGGGTGATAAGGATTAGAAGCTCTTGGTGGGATTTGGTTGCTTCTATTGTAGTTGTTGGTGGGGTTTTGGTTTTGAGGAGAAAAACCGGGTGAAAGGTAGTTGTTTGACCGGTAGCTCAGCAAATTTCTATCCCCTTGAGGTCGAGCTTGGTAATTTTCCGGTGAATAATTACCATAAGCTGCATACACATTTCCGGATTTCCTTGAGTCGAAGGACAATCGGTGTATGAGTGAGGACCGCCGCATGTTTCACAAGAAGGTGAAACCGCTTTAACTTGTTGTTGTTGTTGGTTTGAAGCGAGAAGCGTGATACTTTTGCTCATTTCAGTCATCATGCGGGTGAGTTCGGTCATATCAGGGTTTGCTGAAGTAGAAGAAACATTGACTCTCGGATTGTTCCTTGAAGAAGCAGAGGAATCCCAGTTTTTGTGGTGAGTAGTCATGTTCTCAATTAGCTCTCTACACTCCTCGGGTCTCCTTTTCATGAATGTGCCACCGGCGGCTGCATTAATCGTATCACGATCACGAAAAGTCAAACCGTTGTAGAAAGTATCAATCAATGTGACGGGAAGCATGTTGTGGTTTGGAAAACGATCAATCAAGACATTTAATACAAGAATTTAATAGATCCAAAACTTTAATACAAGAATTTGCAAGTCCTATAGGCGACTCGAAAACCCAAAACTTTGATATAATAGGCTAAGCATCCGCGAGTCTCATTCCTTGAGATTTTAAACTGTGGAGAACGAGAGATGATAGAGCCAATTATAAGTTCGGTATCCTTTCGTGAATTTATGTGAGTTAATTATAAGCCTATTCTCCCATCGCATGCTAATAAATTTACCTGCAATAAATAAGGTTGTACGATTTGAAAAGTTACTTAGCTTCTAGCCCAAGATCATTTAAAAGTTGCTCGGTATGGATTAGAGTTCATACCCAAGGCATAACTTATTGAAGCGGGATGCGAAGACTGGCGAGTCCGAAAAGGCCCTAACAAGGCATGAGGGCTATATTTTGTTTCTAAAGATCCAAAAGTGATGTGAAGAATCATTTATCAAAAATCAATATGAAGGATCGAGACACACGACGAAAAGCAAAAACTCCCCAAAAGTCACGGAGAAGTGTATCCGAAAACACCCTAACAAGGTATGAGGATAAATAGATCCAAGTCAAAAAGGAGGCGAATCGTTGTATATCAAAGTCCAAAATAAAGATTGGAGAAAAATGAAGAAGTCGTGGTCCAAGTATGAATCTCTCAAAATTTCAAGTGAAGAATTACTATATGAAGAGAAGACCATTATTTCATGAATGTCTGTCAAGGTTTGAAGTATGAAGTCGCTGCCAAATATCGGTCCGAGAAAGGTTTCAAATCGCGAAGCGAGTTATGCCAAGATATGAACTTTATGAGGTCCCGAGAAGCAGTTTTAAAAGATTTTGTCCTTTAGCTAACTATTGATTAAATCGTTCACTTTATTTTCGGCCTAATAAACTATCGATATAAGTCAAACAATATATCCTCGTGATCATTCAAGACAACAATAAAATATAAGAGATACACCTAGGAATAAGGGAGTCTAAGTGAATAATTAGCCCACATGAGTTCGTGTTAGTCTACTAACTTATAATAACAATGATCTCGTTTTTAAGCTTGGTTTGGAGAAAGTGAAAACTTGAGGATGATGATTATTCACTACATTTCCAAAACCTGTTAGAAATACGTTTTTACGTATATTAGAAGTATCGGTCACTCCACAATATTATTTATGTTGTAATAGCTCGTAGTTAGAGTATGCTTATTAAGTTAAGTAAGAACCGGTCCATGGGCTTGTCATGGACCGGCCCAAGCCCAATGTTGCTTGGAAGTATAAATACCCCTTTCCTCCTTGGAAAGGGGTTGGTGGTTGTTCATTTCATGTTTTCATTTAATAAAGAAGACACACATTTTCTCTCACTTTCTCTCTCTAGTTTCTCTCTCTAGAAAACATCAACCCACTTCATAGATTCATAGGTTATCAAGATTCTACATTTGGTATCAAGAGCTATGGGGTGATTTAAGGTAGTGATTTGTATGGTTTTTTAGTTTTTGATTGTATTAGTGTTCTTTAAGAAGATCCATCTTGATTCTTGGTGTTTTTGGTGTTTTTGTGATTGGGATTAGTGGATAAGTATTAGTTTTTACTTATTATTGTAGAAATCACAAAACTTTTTGGGTTATTTGGTAAAAATCTGGGTTTAATCTTGGTTTTTTTGATCGACTGTTCATCACGAACAAGTTACTGTTTCCCAGAAAAAGTTCCGGATCAACCAAAACATCCGAACCAAAAAGTTCTGGATCAACCAAAACATCCGAACCAAAAAGTTCCGGATCAACCAAAACATCCGAACCAAAAAGTTCCGGATCAACCAAAACATCCGAACCAAAAAGTTCCGAACCAAAAGTTCCGGATCAAGGAAAGTTCCGGATCAAGGAAGTTCCGAACCAAAAGTTCCGGATCAAGGAAAGTTCCAGATCAAGGAAGTTCCGAACCAAAAGTTCCGGATCAAGGAAAGTTCCGGATCAAGGAGAAAGTTCCGGATCAAGGAAAGTTCCGGATCAAGGGAAAAGTTCCGGATCAAGGGAAAGTTCCGGATCAAGACTTCCGAACCAAAAGTTCCGAATCAAGGTATTCCAAGCCAAATCTTCCGAATCAAACTTCCGAATCAACAAAAAGTTCCGAATCAAGGGTTATTTTGCTTGTTTTTTCGACGATTTTTTAGAGGATTTAATCTTCGTTTCTTACAACAAAAACTCAACACAATTCACAAGCTTTACTTCACTGCTCGATCAACCGATAATCTTTGTCTCTTTGAAGTTAACAAAATGAATCCGAATTCAGTAATGCCTCAGATGACATCACTTACGGATATTTCCGTCATTACGGGAACGGATAATCGCCCGCCAATGCTCATCAAAGAAGTTTTTGAAGCATGGCAAGGCCGGATGATGTCTTACCTTAAGGGAAAACCAGTATATGGGAGGCTTATGGTCAAGTCAATTTTAAATGGTCCACTTGACTATGGTACCATCGTGGCTAACAACGTGACTCGACCACGAGAATTTGAAGAACTCACTCCAGCTCAACAACTTGTTGCAGATGCAGACGAAAAAGCTCTTCAAACCATTCTCCAAGCCCTTCCACATGACATCTATCGAATGGTAAGTCAGTATACGGTGGCAAAGGATTTATGGTAACGTCTTAAGGTGCTGCTACAAGGTACGTCTCTCACCAAACAAGAAAGGGAATGTCAGTTGTATGATCTGTTTGATAGATTCACGTACAACCCAGGGGAAACGCTTCACGATTATTACTTCAGATTCACCACACTCATGAATGATCTGAATGTATACAATCTCGTGATTGCACCATTCCAGGTTAACACCAAATTCTTGAATACTTTACCTCAAGCTGAATGGGGTGAGTATATTACCGATGTTAAGTTAACCAGGGATTTGCATAAGTGCAATTTGGATCAACTATATGCTTTTCTTCAGCAGCATGAGAAACATGTGATCATGCACCGTTCGCCTCGAGGTATGTACCCTGATTCATTAGCTTTGATGGCGAATCAACCAAGCTTGTCTTACAACAACACTCCTTATATCTTGGGACATCAAGCCTATCATCCATCACCTTACATGACACCAACCTTTCCCCAATACTAGATTCTACCACAACCACCCACCTTAAATCAGCAACAATATCGGTTCAATGCACCTTCACCACACTATGCTTCACAACATCACCCAGCAAGTATTGCACCTTATGCTCAATCTTCATATTCTTCTTATCAAGAGAATGCAGCATATCCAACAAGCTACCCTAATCAAATGAGTATTCCTTCTAGTGATTATGCAGCTCTACAAGACCAAGCAATGTACTGTGATGATGAGGAAGTCCGCATTCCTGTATTCAAACAAGGAGCTGACCCAGTTGAAGTGTTAACCACTATGTCTGCTTATCTCACAAGGACTTTAAGCACACGAGGATTTAGGGGATCAGCTCCTACCAACAATCAGTTGAGGAATTCATCCAATTCTCGCCAACAAGCTACTATTGAGAATGGCAGGGTAATGGTTCAACCTATTCAACCATATCAGGGGAGACCTACCACATCAACTACCAATTCTCGCACGGTCAATCCTGCTCGAATGGTCAATCCTGCTCCACGGGCTAATTCCACAGGCAAGTTGAGAATGATTACATGCTACAACTACAAGGAAGAAGGACACATGTCCAGGGATTTCAAGAAACCCAAGAGGAGAAGGGATGGTCAATGGTTTGCAGAGAAGATCTATCTGGTTAATGCTCAGGCACAAGGAAGGGAACTTGATGAAGAGGAGCTTGCATTTCTTGCTGATCCAGGGATTGCTGAACAAGACACTGTCACCACACAGAATGCAGCATACCAAGCAGATGATCTCGATGCGTATGACTCAGACTGTGATGAATTTCAATCTGCAAAGGCTGCTCTCATGGCAACTATCTCCAGCTTAGGGCCAGAAAAGAGATCTGAGGTACTTATTAATACCACTGATAATACCACTGATGCTAGTATTCAACCACATCAAGTTGTGCAAGAGAGTGCTGATTCGAATGAGTCTTTGGTGGTGAGTCTTTCAAATGAGGAGACAAACAATGATAGGAATATCAATGTGAGTCCCCAGACTTTGAGTGAATCACAACCGGGAGCCATTTCGCATACGCCTACTCCTGCTCAACAAGATTTGGTCATGGTTCCTGCTACATTACTTAGCCAAATGAATGCTGTACTCTTAGAAACCCTAGCTAAGAATAAGAATTTGTCTGATGAGCTTGCCTTAAGCAACGAGAAAGTTCAAACTTTGGAATTAGTGCCTTCGTCTAGTGTTCTAACAAATCCCGAATATGATCACTTTCGAAACAAACAAATGGGTCACTTGCAAGAAATTGAAAACTTAAGAGCAAATCTGTCTAATGAACTTAAAGAAAAGGAGTTAGTGGTCACTAATTTTCAAAAACTTCAAACGGATTTTGAATCACTCGAGTCTAAGAAGAATGAAATGGAGATTAATGCTACTAATAAGATTAGAAGTCTAGATTATTTGCTTTTAAGACAATACGCTGCTTCTCAACTAGTGCACTTATTTGATGCTTCGTTTAGAGAATTTAACTTATCACGTCAAAAAGGCCTTCCCCCTAACCCAAGGTATGCAAAACAAGCTTTAAGACATAATCCAAGACTTTATAATGCAACTCAATTAGGATTGGCCTTAGACCTGATTGGTTTTTTCGATGATCGAACAAGTAAGGATCTAGTTGATGAGGATCGGTCATACAATTCTGCAAAATATCCCGAGTGTGATTATTTTAAAATGAATAAGGAGCTTGCAAAAACGGATTTTAGAATTCGCTTCCATATGGACAAAGATCTCATAACAGCACCAACCTACATATTAGATGAAGAAAACCCTAGCACATTTCCTACACTTGTCAATATGGAAGGTCCTAAGGAAATTCCAAAGGATCTTCCACCTGTTAGCACTGTATGGTTAAACTTGCAAGAGATTAATCAATACTTTACTAATTTTGACAAGGTCATTTTGGAATGTACGACTTCAAATGGCTTAAACGCCGGAGAATGGGCTTTCGAACATATGAACGAGGTGTTTAAAAATGAGATCAATCCATTTGTCGAAAGTCTAAAAGGAAGTTTTGCATCTCTTAAGGAAAATCTTGTGTTTGAAATTGGGGAAGTTCAAAAAGTGTTTTATGAAATGGACACCGCTTACGAACTACAACTAACTGAAAAAGAAAAGATTTTAACCGAATATGACCGATTCTTGTCCGCAGTAATTTCGTGTGATGTGCTTACTACTGTAAATATTAATTATTCGAATGAGCTTACATCCGCTATGATTAATTGTGATGCTGTGAATATTTGTGATGATGTTTGTGATCTCTCTGTAAATGTTGCTGATACTGTAAATGAGGTAGATAATCATTCTTGTCACGAATCTAACGCTGAGTTTTTAAAGCTACAAGATTCTTACAATTTACTTTCAAAACGCTTTAATCCACTAGAACAACATTGTATATCTTTAGAATTAAAACAACAAACTCAAAATGAGGATCTTTTGATATCAAATGGTTGTGAAAACGGTGTTGAGACGAGTGACAAGATGATTGCAATTGTTAAGGCATTAGAGGAAGAGATTATGAGATTGAAGAGAGATGTGTCATCAAATGAAACACTCAAATTGGAACTAGAGGCTGCAGAGTCTAAAAACCAGGTCTTAGAAATTAGACTTTCGTCTGTTCTAGGGGAGATGGATCGGACAAGACAGGGACTATCCGCTCTTTATGGTTCACTAGAAGAACGCTTCGCTTTTAATGCGGCACAGCAACAATATTATGTTGAACAACTGAACCAAAAGTGTGAGGAAATCTCTGACTTAAACATCCTGCTCATTGACAAAAACATGGTTTTGTCCGAGTTAAAGGAGACACTTCTTCTCACCCGACAAGAAGTTGTTGATAACTTAGCTATCGACTCTGCACCGTCCACTAGTGCTCCAACAACCAAGTCAGTAGTGCTTTATAAGAACCCGCTTCATAAAAGAAACCCGGTTACCTTCGATGATTATATGAGGAATGCCATTAAGCATGTAGATCTTGTTAGGGATATTTTAGACGATCTTTATGCCTTAGATCCCTCAAGTAGCTACTATTATTCGGCTCATGAATATATTAAGCGAGTTCAATATTGCTTAGCATATTTGCAATACATAGGTAAACCAGGCTCTGCACTACTTACTAATAGGCCCATTGCTGTAACTCCATTCAATAAGACTCCAGGAGCAAAACCGTCACTGGCACCATCAAGTAAGGCACCTTTTAAATCTGTTGCTAATGTTCCCACTTTGCCTTCTACAGGATTAAAAGAGACTACTAAGGCTAAAGGATCGCCACTCAAGAAAGATAAGATCAAGCCCTCCACTAGTAGCACCAAAAAGAAGAAAGTAGAAGTTCACCATAGGAATGCTAGTTCAGTTTTAAATAAACAGAATCATGTTAAGACTAAAAGCTCTGCGCCTGTGCAGAAGCCTAAACCATTCATGAATTCTAATTTGAATTGTTGGAATTGTAATGAATGTATGTTTTCCCAACGTCATGATTTGTGTCGTATTGATCATGTGAATGAAATGAATGCCATTAGGAATGGTCTTGAATGGAAGCCAACAGGTAGAACTCGTGCCCAAGTTGGCTGGCAATGGCGTCCCACTGGTAGGACCTTTACATTAGAAGGAAAAATGTGCCCTTTAACTAGGAATGCATCCATTAAGGTTAGGTCTGAGCGTCCTTTAGTTAGGAACACTCGCACTCAAGTATGGAAACAGCGCCCTTTAAATAGGTCAGCCCCCACTATAGTGCCTATCAGTGAAGAAATACCACAGGATTTAAGCCAACTAGAATCTACACCACCAACTAAGAAAAAGAAAGCTAGGAAATCTAAGAAACCTAAAGTTAGCAAATCTAAGATTATTAAATCTGTACCTGCTAATAACAAGGAACACTCAGATTCCGATACCTCTACATTGTCTTCGTGTGGTGATATTTTCAGGTGGTCCAAATCATCCTCTGGTATTTGGACTCCGGTTGTTCAAAGCATATGACCGGAGATCGCTCGATGCTCCGAAATTTCGTCAGCAAGTTTCTTGGTACGGTTAAATTCGGTAATGATCATATAGCAAAGATAATGGGGTATGGTGAATATCAGATTGGAAACATTACGATTTCAAGGGTATACTATGTAGAAGGTCTTGGTCATAACTTATTTTCAGTAGGACAGTTTTGTGATTCCAACCTAGAGGTTGCTTTTCGACAACACACTTGTTTCATCCGTAACTTGGAAGGAAAAGATTTGTTGAAGGGATCTCGTGGTGCAAATCTTTATACGCTGTCCCTACAAGACATGATGGCCGCCTCTCCAGTATGTCTTCTCTCTAAAGCATCTAAGACCAAGTCATGGTTATGGCATCGCAGATTATCTCATCTTAATTTTGATGCTATTAATCATCTGGCTAAAAACGAATTAGTTTGTGGTCTTCCAAAGCTCAAATTTCACAAGGATCATTTATGTTCTGCGTGCTCAAGGGGGAAAAGTACCAAGAAATCATACAAGCCCAAAGCTGAAGACACCAATCAAGAAAAACTTCATCTTTTGCATATGGATCTTTGTGGGCCAATGAGAACTGAAAGTGTGAGCGGTAAGAAATTCATTTTGGTTATTGTGGATGATTTCTCCAGGTTTACATGGGTTAGATTTCTACGTACAGAGGATGAAGCACCAAAGGCTATCATCACTTTTCTGAAATTCATTCAGGTACGTTTGAATACTATTGTCCGCCGTATTCGTACAGACAATGGAACAGAGTTCGTCAACCAAACTCTTCGTGATTACTATGAAGGAGTTGGTATCTCACATGAAACATCCGCTGCACGCACTCCACAACAAAACGGTGTCGTTGAAAGACGGAATCGTACACTTATGGAAGCTGCTAGGACTATGCTTATTTATGCGAACGCTCCATTGTTCTTGTGGGCAGAGGCTATATCTACTGCATGTTTCACCCAAAACCGTTCTATCATTCGGAAATGCCATGGAAAAACACCTTATGAGCTTCTACATGACCGTAAACCCGATGTTTCATTTTTTCATGTGTTTGGTGCTCTTTGTTATCCAAACATTAATAGTGAGAATTTGGGTAAGCTTCAACCGAAAGCCGATATAGGTATTTTCATTGGTTACTCACCGTCCAAGAAAGCATACCGAATTTACAACCGTCGTCTTGGCAAGATTGTAGAAACTATGGACGTAGATTTTGATGAGCTGACAGCGATGGCTTCTGAGCAACACAGCTCTGAACCCGCGCTTCATGAGATGGGAACCGGTGCTATTAGTTCCGGATTAGTTCCCAATAATCCTACTTCTATATCATTTTTACCACCAGCAAGGCCCGAGTAGGATAAACTATTTCAACCGTTGTTTGATGAATTCTTCGATCCCCCGACTGATGAAGTTCCAGCACCGGTAGTGATCGCTCCAATCCCTGAAGTGGTTGCTCAAGCTAATGAACCTTTATCTAATGCATCTTCAATTAACATTGAACCTGATGCACCTTTACCAAGTGATTCTCAAACTACACCTGAATCATCACCCCTACTTGTGCCTAATGATGTGGAAGAGGATTCTACTGATCACGATTTGGAATATGCTCACTTAAAAGAGCTTCCTTTCTTTGGTATACCGTTCCCTGAAAACACTTCAGCCGCGTCTACCTCAGAAGAGGCTCCTTCTATTGTTCACTCCAGACCACCTAGGATTGAAAACCATAGCACTAAATGGACAAAAGATCACCCAATTAGGAATGTCATTGGAGATCTAGATAGACCAGTCTCTACACGCCATCAATTACAAGAGAGTGCACTATATTGCTACTTTGATGCATTTCTCTCTGAAGTTGAACCTAAAAATTGGCAGCAGGCTATGACTCAGTCATCTTGGATTGAAGCCATGCAGGAGGAACTAAATGAATTCCAACGACTTGGAAGTATGGGAATTGGTTCCTCTCCCTGACAAGGTTAACATCCTTACTTTGTTATGGGTTTATAAGGTTAAACTCGATGAAATGGGTACAGTATTGAAGAATAAGGCTAGATTGGTCGCTAGAGGATATAAACAAGCCTTGGGTATAGACTTTGAAGAATCTTTTGCTCCTGTGGCAAGATTGGAGGCTATTAGACTATTCCTTGCGTATGCTGCTCATATGAATATGATCGTCTATCAAATGGATGTGAAGACGGCATTTTTGAACGGTGAACTAAGGGAAGAGGTCTATGTTCGTCAGCCGGATGGGTTCGTTATCACGAAGTTTCCTAATCATGTGTACAAGCTTAAGAAGGCTCTCTATGGGTTGAAACAAGCTCCACGCGCGTGGTATGATCTCCTTTCAACATATCTCATCTCGGAAGGCTTCTCCAAAGGCAAGGTGGACCCCACTCTATTCACTCTCAAGGAGGACAACGACATGATTCTGGTACAAATTTATGTTGATGTTATAATATTTGCTGCCACTAACATAGAATTGTCAAATCGATTTGAGAAGATAATGTCCACACGCTTTCAGATGTCAATGATGGGAAAAATCTCATTTTTCTTAGGATTACAGATTTCTCAAAATCCCAGAGGTATCTTTATTAATCAATCCAAATATGCTCTAGAATCTTTAAAGAAATATAACTTTGATAATTGTGACCCCGTGGACACTCCAATGGTGGAGAAATCCAAGTTAGATGAAGATAGGAATGGGACTATTGTCGATCCAAAACTTTACCGTGGAATGATCGGCACCCTTCTCTATCTGACTGCTAGCAGGCCTGATTTGCAATTTGTTGTATGCATGTCTGCCCGGTATCAGGCTCGGCCTACCGAAAAGCACCTACATGTTGTGAAAAGGATCTTTTGGTATCTAAAAGGAACACTTCATCGTGGTCTATGGTATCCGAAAGATTCCTCTATTGCTTTAATATCATACGCAGATGCCGATCATGCTGGATGTCAAGACACGAGGCGTAGCACTTCTGGATCTGTGCAACTCCTTGGAGATAGATTGATCAGTTGGTCTTCAAAAAGGCAGAAAAGTGCTGCAATTTCTAGCACGGAGGCTGAATACATCGCCATGTCCGGTTGTTGTGCTCAAGTCCTTTGGATGAGATCACAAATAACTGACTACTGTTTGGGATTTAACAAAATCCCGATGTATTGTGACAACAAGAGCGCCATTGCCCTTTGCTGCAACTATGTTCAACACTCCCGGGCCCAGCACATAGACATTCGCTACCATTTCATTAAAGAGCAGGTGGAGAACGGAGTGATCGAGCTGTATTTTGTCACTACTGAGTACCAGCTGGCGGATATGTTCACCAAAGCCTTAGATCGAGGACGAATCGAGTTTTTGATCGACAAGCTTGGCATGAAATCATTCACTCCAGCGACTCTCAAAGAGTTGGCAGAAGAATCAGCTGAATAGTGGTGGTAAACTATTCAGAGTATCCTTTGTTCGTGATCATGTATATTATCGTAAATATATAAACCACAAAAAGAAAATACAAAAATATAAAACCAACAAAATTCATAAAAAATATAAAACCTACAAAAACCATAAAAATTATAAAATCAAGAAAAACCAAAAATATTTTCCGTTTTTAAATCGGGCATGTCTTTTAGTACGGTAATATTTACGGCCTTAGAAATGTCGATCAATATTGACACGGTGCCATAAATAGAGTCCGTATAAAAGTTGTACATTTTTAAAACATGCCCATAATGGCTTGTAGTTATTTCAGACTGCAACCCGGTTTTCATATTAAAGTCACGTATTTCCTTGGAAAACGTTGGCTCACAACGGGAATTAATTTTCTCGGGCATGATTTACAAGCCAAATCATGCAAAGGGATCAAGTTTACTTTACAACTTGGTCTAACACGAATTTGTGTACGTCTCAGTGCATTAATTTGTCAAAATAAGAGAAATCTTATTGACACCACGAATCAATCTTTTTCAAGACATTAATTGGAAAAGTTTTCATCAATATTTGACTCTTTAAACAATGACTACAGCTCTTTAAATAGAAAACGGGTCATCGTTTAAGGGGGAGAAAATATTAAATCATCTTCGTCATTAAATCGATCTTTTCAAAAGTGATTGTGGAAAATTAATGGCTAAATGGTAAATGAGTGGTATTGGCTTTAGAAAACAACTTGGGCTCGTTCAATGTGATAGGACTTGCTTTAGATCTTGGAGATGTGCAAATAGGTTGCGATTGCTAAGTTGTGTGAAAGTTAATAGTGGCTAAGTTTAACAATGGTTAGAAAAAATGAAAAGTGATAAACCAAAAAGGAAAAGGAGTGAAAATGTAGGGTAAAAAGTGACATTTTGAGAAAGTTGTCAAAATTTTGACCTAAGTCAAAACTTAACCCCCCCGTCCACTTTACTGTTTCACTATTTCTCTCCCTTGCCGCCATTAAAACACACTTAAGCTTCCAAGAACTTCCGTTTTAATCATCCAAATCATTCAAAAAGGTACTAACATCAATTTTTCATCTTTAATTCGCCTAATTCATCAGTTGAATCAGGTTAAATGATTCGTTTAATTAGATTAAATCCAAATTAGGGTTTGTGTCTAAATTAAGCAGTAATTGATTAGGATTTGTGGTGGGTTTTGCTCGGAATAGCTTTAGATGATGTGGTGTTGCCTTAGATTGCTTTAAATCTCACAAACGCGCTTAGAATTAATCATCATAGCTACGTTTGAAAAGTTCCGGATGAACATGGATATAAACTTCCGAATGAAGGAATTTTCTGAAAAACTTCCGAATGAAGGAAAGTTCCGAACGAACTTCCGAATGAAGGAAGTTCCGAATGAACTTCCGAATGAAGGACTTCCGAATGAAGGAAGTTCCGAATGAAGGACTTCCGAATGAAGGAAGTTCTGAATGAAGGACTTCCGAATGAGGAAGTTCCGAATGAAGAACTTCTGAATGAAGGAAGTTCCGAATGAAGGACTTCTGAATGAAGAAGTTCCGAATGAAGAAGTTCCGAATGAAGGACTTCCGAATGAACAAGTTCCGAATGAAGGACTTCCGAATGAAGAAGTTCCGAATGAAGGACTTCCGAATGAAGAAGTTCCGAATGAAGGACTTCCGAATGAAGAAGTTCCGAATGAAGAACTTCCGAATGAAGAAGTTCCGAATGAAGGACTTCCGAATGAAGAAGTTCCGAATGAAGAACTTCCGAATGAAGAAGTTCCGAATGAATTCTTCCGAATGAAGAAGTTCTGAATGAAGGAATGTTCCGGATGAAGAAGTTCCGAATGAAGGAAAGTTCCGGATGAAGAGTTGTTTGATTGATAGTATTTGCATGCTATAAGTACTTGTTGAATTATGTTGTTGAAATATGTTATGCTTAGATATAAGAATGATACATATCTATATATGTTTTTGTGCATCAACCTTTCATGTCTTATCTTAAGCAGATACAATGACTAATCCAACAGTACAAGCAATCCAAGACTCTAGAGAAGCCGCAATTGCCGAAGCACGAACACTCAAGTTCATACCAAACAATCACCGGCTAAAACCAGTCTCAAAATCCACTCACCATAGTTTCAAAGTCGCCATAGCAATTCTTGATCAATCTCATTTCAAGAATGCTTTAAGGAGTACTGCCTCGGTGCCTTATGATTATATGTATGAGTTTTGGGCTACCAAGGAAATCACTTCAAACAAGATCACCTTCACTCTCGACAACAAGCAGCAGACAATTAAGGTTTCAGACTTCCGTAAGATATTTGACATTCGGGATTCACTCAAAGGTATGGTATTTTCGAGGGATCCTACTAAAGACGAACTCATGGAGTTATTCGATGCTATTGGATGTCCTGACATACGAGTTGCATCTGAGTTTACCACTGCTAAAGTAGGACAACCTTGGAGAGCATTGTTGGGTATTCTCAGTAGATGTCTTACACCAAAAACAAGTAGGCATGACGCTTGGTGCAGTCCAATAATGAACATATTCCATGGGATGTACAAAGGCACAAATGCAGATTACGCTTTATTGTTATGGGAAGAATTCACCTTTCAACTCTTCCATAACAAGAAGCTGAAGACTAACTTCTTTGCTTACCCTCGGTTTATCAAGCTTATCATTAATTATTTTATGAAGAATGATGTTACTATTGATAGGCGTGCAGCAAGTCGGTATCACACTGAAGAAGATGATGATACTGTGGATCTAAGGCATGAAGGACCATCTGGTGGTGTGATTCCTGGTCCTATTCCCGATTATCTTCTAACGGATAAAATCAAAGGCTCTGCTGATTACAAGCTACTGCTGCTAGAGATCAAGAAGCTGAAAGCAAGCCTTCAGACTGGAGAAGACTCGTCTACTACAGTCAAGAGTAAAGGTAAACGCAAGCAACCAGCTGCTTTACCTGAACCCGAAACCATGAAGAAGAAGACTGAGGTTAAGAAGGGAAAGGGTAAGGCTGATGAGTTAGCTCTACGTGACGAGGAAGATGTTGTTGATCCTACTCTTGACAAGGCGGAGAGAAAAATGATGAAGATAGCTATTCAAAGGAGTAGGAAAGATACGGGCGGTAGTGGTTCAGGTGCACGGATAAATGTTGAAGAAGAGTACAAGGAACCAGAGGATATTGATGAGTTTGGGTCACCTGAAAGGTATTCTACTTCGAAGGAGACATCCATCCGGGTTTCAGCAAGTGTTGAAAAGGAGTCCGGTGCTCCTACTATCATGGTGTCTACTCAACCGTTAGTAACTGAACCTTTAGCAACTCAACCTCCACCAATTCAACCCTTACCAACCAGACCGGCTTCAACACCATTCCTTCCACCACCAATAACTCCCATCCTTAGTACCGTGGTCACAACCGAGCCGCTTCAATCAACCCAGAGCAGCTCTGCAACATCTACAATGGCTGCATTGGTGATGGCCGAAATGTTGGATAAACATACGGATAATCACAAAAGAGAAATGGATGAACTTCGCCAAGAGCTACATAGACGAGTTCAAAGTGAAGAAGCATCGACGAAAGCCCAAGAAGAGATGCTTGCTAAGTTCGCTGCAGATATGGAATTGACGCGAAAAGCTCATGCAGAGGAACTAGCTCAGGTTAAGCAGGCTGAGGCTGATAAGCATGCTGCACGAATCACCAGACTTCAAGCGATGAGGGATAAATACAAAGAGCAAAAAGAAGCACTTGAAGCTTCTGTTGAAGAAAGAGTGAAAGAATCAGTTGAGTCCATTATGCCAAAACTGCGTGATGAGTTGAAGACACTCGCAGCTGATAATTTGATGATCAAGTCATCCAATCCTTCAGAATCCGCCTACAAAATTGCTTATGAGTTAACGGATTTTGAATTAAAGAAGATCCTCAAAGCTCGTATGGTGGAACTTGGATCGTTTGATAAATCTAGGATTCAACGGGCTCTTTACAAATCCCTGAATGACGCTATCATGGAGGATGATAGGTTATTTAACGTTTGGAAGTGTGGTACCATACCACATTCTACCTGAGGAAGAAAGGGAAGAAAGTGAAGAAGAAGAGGGTACTGGTGAAGATGAAGGTGAAGAAGAAGAAGAAGAAGAAAAGGATGATGACGATGACGATGATGGTGATGATGATGAGGATGATGATGATGATGATGATGATGGCGATGATGGTGGTGATGGTAATGAGGAGAGTGCTAGGGGAGAACCGAGGATAACGATGAGGATGATGATGGGGGTAAACAGCCTAAAGAGGGGGATAAGGTTACCAGCTCTAAGAAACCTGCTAAGTCTGGAACCAAGTCCAAGAAAGATGCAGCGCAGAAGGACAAATCAACATCAACGGAATCAAGACGATCTAAGTGGCGCCACAATGTGAATGCTACTACAGCTTCATCGATTCTCGGTACTTCTATTGCTGTATCTATACCTGTTCCCACTAACCCTATTAGTCCTGTTGTTGTTGCTCCTGTGATTGCAGAATCAGTAACGGAACCTGAAGCTGCACAACACTCACCCGTTCATGACACCACCGAGATGCCTGAATCAGAACCAGCAGATGTTCGCGTTTCTACTCCTCTACAACAAGCACAACAATCTACGGTTCCTGAACCAAGCACACGAGACTGGGCAGACACGTTGGAGATTGACGAGACTGCACCGCCACAGGCTTGGATCACGACAGCGGTGCAATATGATCCAATCACGGACGATGACATAGATGTTCTATATCTCCATATCCGTAGTCCGATTGACTTGTGTGCATTTCTTGCTCATGAGTATAAGACTTCGGTTACTCCGTCTTTGGTGAAGAAAGCACTTAAGGATAAAAGACTTCGCGCCAAAACCAGGTTAACCCGAATGGAGTTCGAGTACTATGCTGATGAGATCCTGAAAGCTCTGAATACCGTTCAACGGCCAGGTCTTCATGAATCAGAAAGAGCTCCACCTCCACTTGATCCTACTCAAGATAATCAGATTGCTCTCGACTTCTTCGTCACCTATGATCTTGAGTATCTTCTGAAGGGTTCATCAAAGTACGCAACCTCATTGACCTTGCTGAAAGCTGCCAACTGGGGGACAATACCCTGGATCGAGGAAAAGGTAAACCGACTCTGGGTCCCAAAGGTAACTCGTAATTATGATATGTATGCTGTTATAGGTGCCTCTCATTGGGACGAACGAGTCCGAAGGGCGTACAGGGGTTGCTGCCTAGTCAATTCAGGAAGTAACGTTAGATCTGATATCCGCATCTCCAGCATCTTAGGGTTGAAAACTGAAGCCAAGAATGGCTATTATCATGTGACGGAGATTCGCTTGAAAAGGGAGGATGACAGAGAATACAAAATCCAGCAGGGAGATTTTTCTATCATTCGCCTTGAGGATATCGAAGATATGTTGCTTCTGATGACCCGAGATCAACTCACACATATTCCTCGTGAAGACCTCATTGCCTTGAATACAGCACTTCGTATGTTCACACGAAGTGTTGTTATCAAGAAACGAGCTGAAGATCTTCAGTTGGGAGTCGAAAGCTATCAAATGAAGCTTAACCTAACCCGTCCAGTGAATCAAGTGTTACCTCAACATGTAGATAGATGTCCCTATACCGGCATTTCTGTCCCGAATTGCGGCATTTTCTACTTGAACAGTCGAGTTTTAATGAAGTTTATGAGGGTGGGTGATCTTTATAAGTACAGTGATGGGACTCTTCTACAAGTCAGAGGAAAGTTAGAGCATCTTAACTCGGGTGGGACTTTGCCAGAGATGACGGAGGATTGGCATCCGGGTTATCGGCAAATGGCGAAGTACGTGATCAAGAAGATTGATCAAAAGCTCCGTGAACGTAGATAGATGAGGAGCTTTGAAAGATTCGTTGGTG
This sequence comes from Glebionis coronaria, assembly GCA_025667525.1. Taxonomy (NCBI): domain Eukaryota; kingdom Viridiplantae; phylum Streptophyta; class Magnoliopsida; order Asterales; family Asteraceae; genus Glebionis; species Glebionis coronaria. The sequence continues at coordinate 266,183,802 of CM046875.1, forward strand.
GTAGACCATATTTAGTGCACCACAAGCTACTGCAACGATCCATCTAATGGGTCGTACATTTCAGGTCCACTTTATATTGGTTTTTCAATTGTGAATATCTATATTTGTGAATATTGTGCTTTAATGGCTTGATGTAGTGTTAAGGTATGATAATTTTTCAAGAATTTCTCACGAGATTTTAAATCTTTCAAAATATATCATACTAAAGCACTACAACTATCCCTTATTAACTTAAGGGGGAGCATTCACATGTTCTATGGCCAAACATCGATTTCATTTTTTACCCAAAGACCGATTAATCCATTCAATATCCCAAATATTAATGGTTAACATTTTGGATAAGGGGAGAAAATGGGATTAAGGAGACTTAAGTGATACTTGGCTAAAAGATGAAAAAGATTTAACGATAATCCAACTTAATATGTGTAAAGCACGTATTAAGGGGGAGCGTTTTTGATGATCAAAAACACCTAAGGTACGAAACTTTTGATTTCAATATCACAAGTACTTTAGGTGATTTTCAATGATTTTTCATGGTGGCAATTCCTTCCCAAAACACACTTAATTCACGACGAATGTGGTGACAAAAGGGTGGTAGGAATAGGTTTAGTCCAATGATTCATCAGAGCCGATGGAATCTTCCCAAGGACAATTCCCTAGATAGAATTAGAAGTCCTAGGAAAGATGGAGAAAGAATGTGAACGTAGCTGAATGCCGACCAAGTACTTAAGCTAGCACTGGAACAATCACAACAAGGTGCTAGTGATGACGTATTGGTAAGCATTGAAGGGGTTGAAGAATGAAAAAGAATTGTAAAGATAAAGGGTGTAAAGAAAGAAGCCCTCCTTACAACTTTAGGCAGAAACCGGGTCAATACATATGCTATTGAGGTCATTTTTGCTAATGATTCTCGGTATTGAAGAAAGACATCATGGACCCAGTGATGCAAATGCACAACCCTTCCCAGCTAACTCAAATATCTCTCAAAAGGTATTTGTTTTAATCACACGGAGATCAACACGTTATCTATTGGTTTATTCACTCCGAATAGACTGGTATTGAAAAGGTGGCACTCCTCTCCAGCCATCGCTCACTAAATCAAAACGCACTATCGAGTCTAGAGCCAAGAGATCATCAAAAGTCTCATTAGGACACTTTCCATTTATTCCTTGCTTTCTCACACACTGTGAAAAGTAAGAGATTTTCTTGAGTCCTACGCAGTATTCCTGTAATATTGCAGAACATCCGAGTAATACGCAAGTATTACAATGAAGATGGAAATCCTGCTTGAGCCAACATCAAACAAGCTCATGGTAGGTTACACGTGCGGTTCTTTTAGAACCAATCTTGTGAAAAACTGGAAAGAAACAGTGGTTTAATTCTTAATTGAACTTAAACTCGTTCCAGGCCTCTACGCATTATCATATGATCTTGCCAGAACACTCAGAGTGACTCTTTATTGATCACAGTGACGAGTGGAAATCCTTCTAGTGTTAACATCAAACAGCACTTGGTAGGTGACGTACAAGATTCTTTATGAATTGAGCTCGTGACAACTGGAAAGCAACGATGGTGAAAATCTTAATTGAAATTCACTTGTTCCAGGTTTCATGAATTGACGGCTTCAAATCACAAGGATAATTTATCCAAGTGATTCACTCTTTATGTTCGCAGTTAGCTTTGGACGGTCGAATAAAGAGAACGGGTTTACCCGCGAAATCCTGTCAGGAAGTTACTTAATTGAAACTATCCGTCACGGGTACGATATCTAATATCGTCCAACGGTCTTCACCGACCGGAGGTAAAATGCTACCGAATTAGAATAAAATGTTCAAAGCCATTCTATTCGTGTCGTTGTTGTGTACCTGTTAAAGACGGTGGCGTTGCTGTGTACCTGTTGAAGACGGTGGCGTTGCTGTGTACCAGTGAAGACGGTGGTGTTGCGGTGTACCTGAAGAAGTCGTTCCCACATGCTTATGTTTTTCTGCATCAAAGCTTAGCAAAAATTCAATAAAGTACAAGATAAAGTCTTCCGCTGTACCAAACTCTGAAACTTTCGAGAATTCAACAAAAAGACATAAGTGTGTGGAACATGGAGTCACGAGGAGGCAAGTTTCACAAGAAGGCAAAGATCGCACGTGAAAGGCCAAAAGAATAATGCTCTCAAGCCAAAGCCTAAAAGATCAATAAACATATTCACAACAAAAAGAAAAAGAAGAAAAGACTACGAGCTAAAGAACGAAGACTTAGTATAGTATGCTAGGTTTAGAACTTTGTAACGTGGAGTGACCTCCCTTAGGGGGAGATTGTTAGAAATACGTTTTTACGTATATTAGAAGTATCGGTCACTCCACAATATTATTTATGTTGTAATAGCTCGTAGTTAGAGTATGCTTATTAAGTTAAGTAAGAACCGGTCCATGGGCTTGTCATGGACCGGCCCAAGCCCAATGTTGCTTGGAAGTATAAATACCCCTTTCCTCCTTGGAAAGGGGTTGGTGGTTGTTCATTTCATGTTTTCATTTAATAAAGAAGACACATATTTTCTCTCACTTTCTCTCTCTAGTTTCTCTCTCTAGAAAACTTCAACCCACTTCATAGATTCATAGGTTATCAAGATTCTACAAAACCCAAGGTATGCTTTTGGATTTCTTTAATTTGAATGTTTATAATTTTCTATCTCTTTAATAAAGGCCAACGTGGATTAATTTAAATGAAAAATGTAATCTTGCTTTGTAACTAATGCATTGCATGAGGACATTGCAATGGTCAAGTGTAGGGGATTTGATAGGTGTGAAAACACCCATCCTTTTTACCACTTAATTACAATAATAACCGAGCCAAAACGTGTATTTTATGTCTTTTATGTCGGGATTATGCGTGGTTTGGACAACGATCAATCAAGACATTATATCTTTCCCAAGCATCAAAAAGAGATTCATCGGGATCTTGCATGAAACCGCTGATTTGATTGCGAAGGCTCGTGACCATGGATGGTGGAAAGTAGCGCGACAAAAAGCATTGAGTCATGTCATCCCAAGTGTGAATAGAATTCTTCGGGAGACGATCAAACCATTTCTCGGCATGATGTGATAAAGTATGTGGAAAGAGTTGTAGGCGAAGAACATCCATTGTGGCACAAGGCAACTTCATGCTTTGGGTGATTGTAATGAACTTGTCGAGGTGTTTGTTGTCATCATCATCAGGCATTCCGGCGAATGGATTAGTTTGCACTTGCTGAATCATGTGATGCTTCAACGAAAACTCAGGAGCGTTGATTTGCATCGGCGCAATCGGTCCTCCTCGTCCAAACATGGTAGGTTGACAAAGCTCCTCCATTGTCCGAAGATCGGGTTGTGGAAGAACATTGTTTTTATTATTGAGGTGCGGTGGATTATTGTTGTTGTTAACACCTGGCATACTTAAATCTTCTCGAGTCTCGGGCTCTTGATAATTAGAAGATCTAGTACGCATACACCTACAAAGGCAAAAGAAAACAATACCAAACACAAAGACAATATATATACACAATAAAGATAAAATCTTTTTGGATTTTTGAAATTTTTAATTTTTATGCTTTTTTATAAATTTTTATTTTTTTATGATTTTTTGAATTTTTTATGCAAGAAAAATAACGCTCACGAGTGAACGGATCCCAAAAAGCAACGCGTCTCTCACAGAAAACCGTTAGTCTTTACGAAAAGAGCCGACAGCGGCGCCATTTAATACAAGGCTTTTGACACCACGTATAAAAATTAGTTCGTTTAAGTATGTCTCTTCGAATTGAAAAATGAGTTTAGTGTGTGTGCGACTCAGTCGTTCTTTGGTGAAACAAAAGTGTGTCGTTGTAGTATAATTAAAAAGTGCGAGACGTAAAAGTAAATGACGTTAAAGTATAATGGCGTTAGATTAAAAGGTGCGATATTTAAAAACTTTGAAAAGTAAAATATATAAATGACTTGAAATTAAAAACGTGACGAGAATTAAAATTAGACAAAATATGAAGATGTAAACTTAGAAAAATAAACAAAGTTAAATAGAGAAAAACAATGCCAAATCGGAATGTATTCCGATCAGACCTCGTCGGAATACACTTACCACCTAATCGGAATGTGCACAACCTGCCCAATCGGAATGTTGAATTACCTGCCCTGATCGGAATGTAGATTGGAATACCAATCAGAATACTGTCACTATACCTGATCGGAATATCAAACTTACCTTTGATCGGAATAAGGAATGAACCCTGGTCGGAATGCTGATCGGAATCCTAATCGGAATATTGTCACCTATTCTAATCGGAATAACCAAACAAACACCTCGATCGGAATGTGGAATAGCCTCAGATCGGAATGCTGTCACGGAACTCTGATCGGAATACCTAAGCCACCTCCCAATCGGAATACCAAAGCCCTTTTCCGACCAAGCCAAGAAGTGTTGGTCGGAATATGAAACCCTTTTCCGATCAACCAGATCGGAATACAGTGGAAAAAGCACAAATTAAGCTAGAAAAATAAGCTACTAATCAAATAAGCACACAACGAAAATCCTAAGGTAAACCGTATAAGAAAAAGCCACTCAACTGAAATTTAAAGACTTTTATAACACGAAAGGAAAAGGTTTACGAAAAAGAAAACTCTATACGAAAATAACTTTTATAAAAACTTTATAAAACTTAAAAATAACACAAATAAGCTATAAGAATCAATAATCCAAAACAATCACAAGCATAAAAACACAACCTTAAATCAAATAAGCAAGACATTAAGCATATAAAAATAAAGATCAAGCAAAGAAAGAAAGGTAGAATGAGAGATTAAAACAAGAAAATTAAAGAACACTTACTTGGAAATTAAAGGTATTAAAAGTGCAAGACAAGTATTTAAATTGACAAGTAATTAAAGTGCAAGAAAAATAAAGATGGAAGACTAATTGTCACCTTAGCCAACCAAATGAAAATGATTAAGAACTAATCTATATATAGGGGAGGATTAAGGAATGCTTAGGAAGCTTCCTCCCCTCTTTCCTTTCTCCTTAATTGCATCATTAGGTGTCTCCTTCTTAATCTCTTTGTTAATTGCACCATTAGTCCTTAAGCCTTTAAATCTTCTTTAATCTTGGACTTTAATGACTTTTGGCTCGGGATTTCTTTGAACTCGTCTTTTAATTCTTCAATAAATTAGACTTGAGTTTTTCGGCTTTTGATAAACTTCCGTCTTTTGACTTTTTCTTCGATAAATCTTCGGAATTGGTCTTGGACTTCCGTTCTTTTTGCACTCTTGACTTCTTGACTTCGTCTTTCATCTTTTTCTTCAATAAAAGCCCGTAAATGCCGTGTTTTCTCCACTTTTCACAATTTCGACCTAAATCACAACAAAAACACAAACCACGCATAATCCCGACATAAAAGACATAAAATACACGTTTTGGCTCGGTTATTATTGTAATTAAGTGGTAAAAAGGATGGGTGTTTTCACACCTATCAGGATTCAAAAGTAGAATAAGCAAAAATAAATAAGCACAAATAAGCAAAGACGAATAAGCACTTATTTAAATCTCAACCAAATCAAAATAAGCATAAATTTAAAAACTTTTAAAACACGAAATAAGAAAACTTTATGAATCAAACTTTAAAAAGACTAAACTTTTTAAGAAAACTAAAAAGTAATTAACTAAACACAAAATAAGCCAATAAGCATGATAAGCTCAAAGCTCAAATCGTATAAACATGGAAATGGATAAAAAGTTTAACTTTTTAATCACACAAACATCAAAATTAAACAAAAGGCATTAAAATTTCGGATCAAGAACAAATTAAAATCAAGAAAGGTAGAAAGAGATTAATGATGAAAAGCTTAACTTGAACTTATAGATTAGTGATTCCAAAATACAAGATCAAATCAAAGCTTAAACATGAAAAGAAAGAAAAGATGAAGTTCTAGTGAGAGAAAGTTTTAATACAAGGTTTTTGCCAAGTATGAAAGTTCGTTAAACCAGTCTTTTCGAATTGATTACTAGTGGAAAGTGTGACTCAGTCGTTCTTGGTGGAAAATAAAATGGTTTGATTATCTATTTTAAACTAAAAGCAAATATGAAAATGTCGTTGTGTAAAAATAAAGCTTTAAAAATTAAACTAAAAATTACGAGTTAAAAATAATTGATCGAAAACTTAAAAACTTAAAAGGTGAATTTAAAACTTGAAAACTTTGTAAAAACAAAAACTTAAAGCCGTCGGAATGAACTTGATCGGAATCACATCGGAATGTACCCGTCGGAATAATCCGTCAGAAAGAAACCAAAGAAATCCTGTCGGAATATTTAGGATAGTATCGGAATAATGAAAATTGAAAGCTATCAGAATCAATTCTATCGGAATACAAGAAAAAGAACACGATCGGAAGACTGGTAACCCAAAGCTATCGGAATATCAAATGATCACCTCCGTCGGAATCCCAATCGGAATACTAGTCGGAATCATAAAACCCTTTTTCGATACTTGGATCGGAATACTCGTCGGAATCACAAACCCTTTTCCGACAGTTTTTAAATTCACATTAAGCTAAGTTAATAAGCTACTTTTTAATAAGCTCAAACCAATACTTAACCAAATTTGTAATGAAAAGATCTCAATAAGAACGAATAAGAACCTTTCAAAACTCTAAATAAGCAAAACTTTTAAATCAAACTTTAATAAAACGAGACTTTTTAAGAAAACTTAAAAGTAAATAAGCTAAACACAAAATAAGCCAATAAGCATGATAAGCTCCAAGCTTAATCCGTATAAAACTTAGATATGAATAAAAATATAAACTTTTTGATCTCATAAACATCAAGATGAAACAAAATCAAAGATTATCACGAATCAAAGATAAACAAAATAAAGAAAGGTAGAAGAAGCTTAAGATTAAAACAAGATTAAACTCTCAAAAGTAAAGATTTGATTCAAACAAGAAAAGAATAAAAAGATGAAGTTTTCCTAGTGAGAGAAAGTTAAATACTTTCTCTCTCTAAAAACTAAACTACTAAAATTGAAAATGAACTAATTAACTAACACCCTCCTAATGACACATTAGGAGGGTATATATAGGAGGTGGGGAGGTGCATGTGTTGCTTCCTTTTTCTTCTTCTCATCTCGACTCGATTTAAATTCTTTTTCTTTCTTGACGTCGTCTCGGGATTTGTCGATATAAATTGAACTTATCTTATAATTTTCTTCTTCTATTAGACTTAAGTTCTTTGACTTCATTAAACTTCCGTCTTTATACGTTTTCTTCGATAAATCTTCATAATAGGCCTTGGACTTCCATTCTTTTTTTTTGCACTCTTGATCTTTTGACTTCGTCTTTTCTCGTTTTCTTCGATAAAAGCCCGTGATAGCCCATGTTTTTTTCCTTTTTCAGATTTTTATCCTGAAACACAATAAAAACACAAACCACGCATAATTCCGACTTTTACGACACAAAATACACGTTTTGGTCTTGTTATTATTGGAAATAAGTGGTAAAAGGATAAGTGTTTTCACACTTATTAAATCCCCTACACTTGACCATTGCAATGCCCTCATGCAATGCATTAATTTCAAAGCATAATTTACATTTTTCATCATAGATAACCCACCTTGGCCTTTATTAAATACTAAACTTTTAAGGAAACTAAAAAGATAGAAATATATACAAAACAAGTAAAGAAATCAAAGACTTACATTGGGGTTTTGGCCGTCATGAATGTTTATCATCCTTAAGTTTCACGTTCCCCATACCAAGATTAAAAACGAGATCATTGTTATTATAAGTTAGCAAACTAACACGAACTAATGTGGCCCTATTATTTGCTTAGACTCCCTTATTCCTAGGTGTATCTCTTATATTTTAATTTTGTCTTGAATGATCATGAGGATACATTGTTTGACTTATTTCGATAGTTTATTTAGGCCAAAAATAAAGTGGGACGATTTAATAAATAGTTAGCTAAAGGACAAAATCTTTTCAAACTGCTTCTCGGGACCTCATAAAGTTCATAACTCGCTTCACGATTTGAGACCTTTCTCGGACCGATATTTGGCAGTGACTTCATACTTCAAATCTTGAGAGATATTCATGAAATAATGGTCTTCTCTTCATAATAGGAATTTTTTCCCTTGAAGTTTTGAAAGATTCTTCTTAATTGGACCACGACTTCTTCATTTTTCTCCAATCTTTATTTTGGACTTTGATATACAACGATCCGCCTCCTTTTAGGACTTGGATCTATTTATCTTCATACCTTGTTAGGGCCTTTTTGGATAGACTTCTCCATGATCTTTAGGGGAGTATTTGCTTTTCGTCGTGTGTCTCGATCCTTCATATTGATTTTTGATAAATGATTCTTCACATCACTTTTGGATCTTTAACAACAAAATGTAGCCCTCATGTCTTGTTAGGACCTTTTCGGACTCGCCGATCTTCGCATCCCGCTTCAATAACTTATGCCTTGGCTATGAACTCTAATTAACACCGAGCAACTTTTAAACGATCTTGTGCTAGAAGCTAAGTAACTTTTCAAATCGTACAACTTTATTTATTGCAATTAAATTTATTAGCAAGCGATGGGAGAAAAAGCTTATAATCAACTCACATAAATTCATGAAAGAATACCAAACTTATAATTGACTCTATCATCTCTCGTTCTCCACAATTTAAAATCTCAAGGAATGAGACTCGTGGATGCTTAGCCAATTAAATCAAAGTTTTGGGTTTTCAAGTCATCTATAGGATCTTGCAACTTCTTAGACTTTTTCAAGTTTAGAATTCGCATTTTAAAGTTCACTTGATAAACGATTTTCTAGGATCAACTATAGGAACTTGCAAAAAGTTCTCGTTCTTAACCCGTGAGAGTTAAGACTTTCGTGTTTTAAGCTCCCTATATAAAAGCCTAGCAAAACTTGACTTAAACACGTTAAGGATACTAGCTAGAGTAAACTTAGATAAGTAAACTCGGGTTGAGTCAAAAGATTCACAACGTTGAAAAATTTAAAACTACTTTATTAAACTTTATTTTAGCAAAGAAAGTAAATAACGATAACGAAGGAAAAACTACTTGCCAAAATAGATTAAAAATTTTAAAAAATCTCGAAAAATCAAATTTTCCGGTTAAAATGAGGATAAATTCATGGAAAAGACCACTTACTTCGATAGAATTACCCCCTACACTTGATATAAACATTGTCCTGAATGTTTAAGCATGTGGGAGTAAACTCCCCTACACTTAGGACATTGTGCACGTTGTTTAAATCTTGCTAAGGAAAGGACAACTAGTGATTTCAATGTGAACATATAAGATATGAAATATTGAATCACGACAATTTTGGATAGAAACAGGAAGACGGGTACACGGGATCACGGTCGTCAAATGTCGTCAAAAGTGCTCTTTAAAGCTTTAATACCTGCACAACATAAGAAACAAGACAACAAACACCTACGGGGCTCCCCCTACACTTATTATGAACACGGTAAAGGATAGATCAACGGGTTGCCTCCCGAGAAGCGCTTGTTTTTGTTAACCGAGTCACGAGCCTGACTCGACCCAAAACTAATTCAAGGGAAACGTGGTGAGGGATGGAATCATCTCATGAGAGATGTCCTCACCAAAGTACAACTTCACACGCTGGCCATTCACTTTAAAATTAGGCCCATTTGACTGAGAAAGCTCAATGGTGCCATATGGGAAGACTTTGGCGACGGTGAATGGACCAGACCAACGGCTCTTCAGCTTGCCGGAGAAAATCTTCAACGGAGAGTTAATGAGTAAAAATTGATCACCAACGTGGAACTCTCGGTTCTTAATCCTTGCATCAAGGATGATCTTGGTTTTCTCCTTGTAGATCAATGAATTCTCATAAGCTTCATTCCTTAGTTCATTTAGCTCATTGAGTTGAATCTTCTGAAGATCGCCAGCTTTTTTGATGTCAAAATTGGCCCACTTCGAGGCCCACTACGCCTTATGTTCCAGCTCAATAGGGAGGTGGCATGCTTTCCCGTACACAAGAAGATATGGAGTGAAACCTATCGGCGTCTTATATGCGGTACGGAAAGCCCACAAAGCATCATCTAACTTATCGGCCCACGAGGCATGATTCTCTCCCACAGTACGCTCAAGAATTCGCTTCAACCCACGGTTAGATATTTCGGCCTGACCATTTGTTTGGGGATGATAAGCGGTGGAAAGACGGTGATATACACCGTACTTATCCATGACTCTAGCAAATTGATCATTGCAAAAATGAGTCCCGCGGTCACTGATGATAGCACGAGGAACACCGAATCGAGCAAAAAGATGCTTCAGAAAGTTCAAAACCACCCTTGAATCGTTCGTAGGGAGAGCCTTTGCTTCAACCCATTTAGAAACATAGTCAACGGCTACGAGGATGTACTTGTTCCCTTTAGATGATGGAAACGGCCCCATAAAGTCGATGCCCCATACGTCAAAGATTTCACATTCTTGGATAAAAATTTGAGGCATCTCATCTTTATGTGTGATATTGCCTTGTCTTTGGCAAGCATCACAATGTTTAACCATTTCATGAGCGTCATGATAAATAGTGGGCCAATAAAATCCATAATCGAAAACTTTCTTCATGGTGTAGTTGGGACCAAAATGACCACCGGTGGGTCCTTTATGGCAAGCTTCGAGAATGTCTAAAGCTGCGGGTCCATCAACACACCGACGAATAATCAGATTAGCACATTGTTTGAAGAGATAAGGGTCATCCCAAAAGTAAGTCTTAACATCTTTAAAGAAATTTTTCTTTTTTTGGGATGTTAACCCTTTGATGATAATACCACCCGCTAAGTAGTTTGCAATGTCCGCAAACCACGGGGTGTCATCAAGATTGGAATTGATAGACATTAAGGCCTCAAGGGGAAAAGAGTCATTGATCTCTTGATTTGGATGATCCCCTTGATAAGGATCCTCAAGTCTACTTAGATGATCCGCGGCTAGGTTTTCGGCTCCCTTCTTGTTACGAATTTCGTTTTTAAATTCTTGAAGGAAAAAAACCCAACGAAGAATTCTTGGCTTAGAATCTTGCTTAGTCAACAAGTACTTCAACGCGGAATGATCGGTGTACACGATTGTGGTGGAAAGAACAAGATAGGGGAGGAATTTCTCAAAAGCATACACTACAGTTAAAAGCTCTTTTTCGGTAGTGGTATAATGCAATTGAGCGCCCGTCATTGTCTTGCTAGAATAATGGATAGGTTGGAAGTGTTTGTTCACTCTTTGGCCCAAAACCGCTCCAATAGCAAAGTCGCTAGCATCACACATCAATTCAAAAGGTAACTCCCAATTAGGGGTAACCAAGACCGGTGCCTTAGTTAGCTTGTCCTTAAGAAGATTGAAGGATTCAAGACACTCTTTATAAAAGATAAAAGGAGTATCTTTTTCCAAGAGGTGGGTCATCGGGCGAGCGATTTTAGAAAAATCTTGAATGAATCGACGATAGAAGCCCGCATGACCAAGGAAACTTCTCACACCCTTCACGGTTGAAGGTGGAGGTAATTTGGCTATGACATCAACTTTAGCACGTTCCACTTCAAGACCGGCTTCTGAGATTTTATGTCCAAGCACAATGCCTTCTTTTACCATGAAATGGCATTTTTCCCAATTTAGAACAAGGCGAGTGTCTTCACACCGCTTAAGCATGCGTTCCAAATTGGCAAGGCAAGTAGAGAAAGAATCACCATAGACCGAGAAATCATCCATGAAGACTTACATAGTTTCTTCAACCATGTCATGGAAGATAGCCATCATACACCTTTGGAAACTCCCGGGAGCATTGCATAAGCCGAAAGGCATTCTTTTGTAAGCAAATGTTCCATAAGAACAAGTGAATGTGTTTTTCTCTTGGTCTTTAGGATCGATGGGAATTTGAAAATACCCGGAGAAACCGTCTAAGAAGCAATAATAGTCATTACCCGCTAGACGTTCGAGCATTTGGTCCATAAAAGGAAGGGGAAAATGATCCTTTCTCGTAGCATCATTGAGTTTGCGATAGTCTATACAAACTCTCCACCCTGTAAAGAGACGAGTAGGAATCAACTCGTTGTTTTCATTGGGCACAACGGTGATTCCGCCTTTCTTAGGCACACAATGGACCAGACTAACCCATGGTGAATCCAAGATAGGGTAGATCATTCCCGCATCAAGAAGTTTGATAACCTCTTTTTTGATAACGTCATGGATCTTGGGATTCACCTTTCTTTGGTTTTGAATAGTGGGTTTAAAATCGTCCTCCATGAGAATTTTATGTGTGTAAAAGTGAGGATCAATTCCACGAATATCAGAGATTTTCCAAGCAATCGCTTTCTTATGACTCTTCAGCACGTTGATAAGTCTATATTTTTCTTCTTCTTTCAAGTCCTTTGCGATGATGACGGGTTACTTCTTGTTGTCTTCAAGGAAAACGTACTCGAGATGAGACGGTAGATCCTTAAGCTCTAAATCCGGAGGATTTTCGATGGAAGGCGTAGTCAAATTCGGATCATCGACAGAGATTTCCTTAGGAGACTGTGGAGAAATATGGTCCTCATTGAGAAGTTTCTCAATGGTACGAATGTCTTCATCCCAATTGGAGGGAGAATCGTCATATTGCAAGTCCACATCTCCCAAAGTTGCTTCAAATTATTTCAAAAGGAAATCACTTTCTCCAAATGGAGTTAGTGATGGAGCAATAGAGGCAACGGTCTCAACAATGGGTATAGAAGAAGAACCACTTTTACAAGCTTCTTTGAAATGTTCTTCACAAGCCTCATCAAGAACGTCCATGAAATTAACGCTCTCGTTTTTAGAAGGCTGTTTAGAGAGTTTACCCATGTTGAAAACGATTTTATCGTCACAAACTCTCATGATTAATTCGCCCGCGGCTACATCAATGAGAGTGCGACCAGTCCTCAAGAATGTACGTCCAACGATTAATGGAACACGGGGGTCCATCTCGTAGTCAACGACAACAAAATCCGCCAGAAAGGTGAATTTTTCGACACCGACAAAGACATCTTTGGCAATCCCTACTGGATAAGCAACCGTACGGTTAGCTAATTCCAAAGTCATTCGTGTGAGGACTAGCTCAGGTAGAGACAATTGTTTCCAATCGCTTAGAGGCATTAAGTTGATACTCGCACCTAGATCGGCTAGGGCCATACAATTCTCGACCCCGGGGAAGTTGCAAGGAATTAGAAAACGACCCGGATCACCAAGTTTGGTTGGTAATTTCCTTAAGAGCACTGCGGGGCAATTCTCGTTAAGTTGGGTTCGAGCGATATCAAGAAGTTTCTTCTTATCACTGAGAAGATCTTTAAACATTTTAGCATATTTCAGCATGTGAGCGAGAGCCTCAGCAAAGGAGATGTTGAAATTCAGTTGTCTAAACATTATAAGAAAGTTAGAAACCTGAATATCATCCTTGTTCTTCAACTTCTCTTTCCTCAACCTTAAGGGATAAGGTATATTGGGTTGAGATGAAGGCTTTGGAATAGAATTCTCACTCACATCCTTGGGTGGTGGAGGGGTGGAAGTAGAAGGTGGAGTGTTGATTTACTTATCAGTAATCCGGTGGTCTAGGTGGGTGGTGGAAGGTGGTGGCAGCCATGGATGAGTTGAGAGAAAGAGAGATTGTGTGTGAAAGTTAAGAAAAGTGTATTAAACAAGAAAGAAACACAAGCAACACCCCTCCTTGGAAGCCTTGGAGGGGTATATATAGTCACACACGACACTTAAAATATACAGCGTTTCCTAGTCTAGTCTATGCGTGTGTGACTATGATAACTAATGGGTACTCTTAAATGTCGTCACATAAAGTGAATTTCCAACAATCTTCCCCTATGGGACGACGTGTAGAATTCCTTACAATATTTTTCCTAACAAGTACATAATGATTAAGAACAAAAGGTTCCATGAAGCGTCCAATGCTGATGATGTCTTCTGAGGCCTTTGACTTCAAGTCTTCACTTCAAAACGACTCATCTTTAAAGTAACTTGTAGTAGAAATACTGTAACGGCACGAGCTAAGTAATCCATATACTTCTGGTTTAGGAGAAGCTTCTTAATTAACTTCCCCTTAATTCATGCCACATAAAGTTGATGTAGAAGCTTTTAAATAGCTTCCCCCTAAACCGACAATCCTCGTAAGCAACTTCAAAGCTTTCAATACAGCTTAGAATGATTAAGCGCACAACGGAATTTAAAAAGAAAACCCCATAATATAACATGATAATTTTGCTATGAGGGATTGAAAGTAAGGGGCACACCAAGTAGATCAACAACTTCTCTTCTCACGCTTGAATAGTTCTTCTGAATGTTTCTTCCCCCTGAGAGTTCAAGTTATGCATACTAGAAAGAATCAAGACATTTCTTCCCCCACATAGTTGAAGAAAATAAACCAATCCCAAGTATGAAGCTCAAATACTGAAGTAGACACTTTATCCCATTAATGAAGTTGACATCGTAACACTAGAGTCAATTAAGTCCCGGAAATGCACATATCTTCTTCCGGAGATGCACCAGAGTCAATTAAGTCCCGGAAGTGTATATCTCTCCATATAGGATAATGATGATGAATAATTGCAACAACAAAACAATTAAACATCAAAACAGTAGTGTACGGTTTAGAGATTGATAACGCCACGAGTTAAAAAACTGATTTGCTCTACGGTTATGACAAATGTCTTCCCGGAATGTCTTCAAATCAAAAAGTAGGTATGAAGTTCATCACGTGTACTCGTTGTGCCTTTAATGTGTCTTCTTCTTCCCCCTTGATGGTTTCGAAACTCGGAACCAGCAATAAATTGTACGCACATGTACCTGAAATCTCGTGAGAATAATAAATAAGATGAATTATATATTTTGTGAGAATCAGTTGCTGATCGAAAATCTCTACTCATAAACTCTCCATGGCCATCTTTACCAACCCACTTGAAAGCAATTTGATGTGACCACTGATAGAATGAACCAGATACATCATACGTGAAACTGAATAAGAATCCCTCGATCTTGTGACTTAAGCTTGCACTATTGTTGAATGAGGAACGGTGGAGAAATCTCTAAGTACCCAATGCATCACTTAAGAAGTCTATAAGAACAACACCTCTTGAAATTATCCACGTCGACTAAGCGCGTGACACTGAGTACAACAATGTAACCCCTTTAAGTGATAGTTATCCGAGTCATCAACCAACCACCCTGAACCCGGAAACCAGATAAACAAGTCTTCATTCTAAGATTAAGCACGAGCAAGTTATCTTTGAAGATAAAATAAATACACGCCATCGAAAAATCCGTCTTCAACTTCACATAATTAATACTTGGTCAATCAAATTCGTAGCCACTAAAAATATACCTATTTTTCTTTTGGTCTCGTCAAAATAATTCTTGTCATTTTGTCTCGTCACATTTTTTCTTCACGTTAGTCAAAATATTATACTCATTTTAATTTCACAGAAAAATGATTGCAAGTATTTTGATGTAACATGTTTTGCCTTGATAACCTTAGCCCATGTTAAACAAGAATACATAAACCAGCCCACCCCGAAGTACATAGTCTGGCCCTTTTTGGTAGACGCTTGAGTGACTCGGCCCACTACTAATATACTATCTAACAAGTATCACACCATTCGAGTAGACATCTTTACATATCAAATGAGAAATAAGTGACCCACCAAAACGTGGCCCATAACATTTGATATGCATAAAACGTGTATGTCTAGCGGATGAATCTATAGTAACAATGTTCAGATAACAAGTGTCCAAAGAAATTGCAACTAAAAAAACTCAATGGTCATGCGTATATCCCCATCCAATTACACGTGGGATGTTAGAAAGCAATTCTTGACCGGTCAACAAGAAAAAGATGTGGAATATAAAAAACCCACTCAACCCTAATTATCCCCACATTAACCTAACCTAAACTCTTCTCACCTTCGTTTCTCTCCGCCCCCATCTTAGTCAACCACCATAAACAAATCTCATGATCCTTCAGATTAACTCCAATCTCTAAAGCAAACATCAATCTCATCTATTTTAACCCACAAAACAAATCCGAATCATCCTTGACATGCACAACTCGAATCTTAAACCCATCAACAAAGCTTTCTGATTTAATTCACGTGAATATACTTGTTGAAAAAGGCTTCAAGATCTTGTAAAGATCTAAGGTAAGTGCAGGTTTATTTTTTGTGAGTCAAAGTTGAAATGAAGATTGGATTTAACATAATTGTTAATATCCTTTCTTTTACTTCGTATATCAAATGGGTTTAACCCAATATTTGATCTATGATGATATTAGTTTCATGGCTTTAGATCTTATAAAGATCTCATATGGTCAAAAAACGAAAACGAATCTGAGATCCATTTCGAGTCATTTTGATGTTTAGATGGGTTAGGGGACGATGGGGTTATAGATAGATTTGGTGTTGATTGGGAGATAAACAGATGGTGATTGATTTGTTGGTTCTGGTCAAGTTTTGAGGGCACAGTATATATTTTATACAACATTGTTACTGGTTTTGTTAAACTGGTCAAACTTTTTTCTAAAAACAAACAGTAAGTTATCGGAATGTTTTATTTTAAACCCATCACAAGTCAATATGAGTCATCGCAATGTTTTCTCTACACCCCATCGGAATGTGTAACACCCCCAAATTAAAACAATTCAATACAGCAGAAGACTCGTTGGTGTTACGGGATAGCACATTACTCACATCATAGACAACGCATAAAAATCGCGTCGTTTATTAATAAAGCATTTCCATTCATAAATATCAAATTTACATAGGTCCCAAGTCATATTGTTTCATACAGGTTTTACAAAGCATTTGAATGGAAATTATTATTTAAGTACGGGCCATGAATTCTTGATGTCTTCCCGAGAATTACCTTTAAGTATCTGAGATAAAACATGTTAAAAGAAAAGGTCAGCGATAACGCCGAGTGAATTCATAGAGTTTAATAAAACCATCAATATATCATTGGTATATAATTATTACCGAAAACCATTTTGTACAAATCTTTTTAATAGGCCATAAAATAGCCAAAGTCATTTTATACAAATCCTTATCAAAAATCATAATATAGGCTGTTGCCTTCAAAACCAATATACGAACCAATGTCGTAAAAACATCATACAATACGTTTTATAACTTTGTATAAAGTTAAATAAAAACCGTTATATGGATATAGTTATATAAAACCAAAACACGAACATAATATCAATAATAAGACCCTGTATTGCTAGTCAGGCAATATATCGTAATTCAATGCATAAAGCAGTATTTCGTTATTTTTGGATTATTATAAGCCGCATGACATTGTTACCTTACTACAACAAACAACGGGTAGCTAGCCCGAAACTCAATTTGCCCATCTAAATTAGCGTATCGTCACAATAATCACGCTTGTGTAAATCTTCTCATACATAAATTCACTTACCAATCAATGTGGCATGACGGGGATCAACCGTCAAGGCGCGAACTGGGGTGATCGTCCCCAAATAGTACTATTATATGCATAAGCGTCTACCAAATCCCGGTAGTTCACAATTCATGCTAATGGGACTTTTAGTGACATAACCTAATTTTAATAATCCATTTTATTTCATACGTCGGGTCATATAATATTCATCGGGTCATACAATTATTCGGGTCCAAATCAATAAACAAATAATTGGGACAACTAGTGTCCTATTTCATAAAAACTAACATGTTATCTCCCTCGCGGGTTTATAAAACATTTCATAAAAACATTTAAAAGAGTGCGAGGCTATGAACTCACGTTGATGTGGGAAGGCGGTTATCGGCGATTTGGATGTACGGTACGTGCTTCAATTACGGAAACCTAGACAAATAATACTTGTCTTAGACTCTTGTCCAATGACTTTATAAAAATAACAAATATACATATGATGATTTTATACATATGATGATGATTAAGTGGGTTTATATATTCTTATTTACTCATTTTAGTGTTTATGTATTGGTAACTTTTTACTAGATTACTAGTTTTACCTATTTACATGTTTTAGGTCCAATAAGCCTATTATAAGTTCATTAACTTGTATTAATCCATTTTATACTTGTATTATCTGTATTTATACTTTACATGTTGGGCCCAAATGGGTTAAGCCCAATAATAAATTTTTATAAGTGTTTAACTTATTTAGTTAAATTATTAGTCCAAATATGCTAACTTAGCTCGTTAATGTCCGTATGTCATATAGTTCGGGCTTTATCGGTTTTTACTTGTATTAGGTACTTATATATCATTATATGACTTTTAAAAACTTTACATTAGACGTGTTTGATCGTCTAAGTTTTAATTGGCGAAAAACGTTAATTTTACGGTAATAACCGAAAAAGTCGTAAAAATCATGTTTATAGTTTTTATAACTTATAAATCTTATTCTACTACCATTTTTATAATGTGTCCATTTATTTAACCTTATACATATTTATATAAATGAAATTTATAAGTTAGTGGGTTTTAATTCACATTTTATACTATATTAGTTTGAGTGCTTATATAATACTATTAAACATTAATTCTTCAAAATCTGATTTTTAGTTTCATCCTCACCATTTTTATCATATCTTGAGTTATATAAGGAGATAGAAGCACATTTTTGGACACCATAAACTACATGATATGTGATACAATTAACTTAGTTTTAGCTACTGCTCAATCCAACTCTAAGTATCCCTAACAGTCCGTCCAAAACTGACTATTCAGATTGGTACTTCAATTTTGTTTTTATCATATCTCACTCATTATAATGATTCCATTGTATGTCCAACTCTCACATGTGTACAAGACCAAATACTTACTGTATATTGATTCCACTTTGCCATTTTATCAGTTTAACATGTGGTTATTTACTGTTTTTATACAGCCAACTTATTAAGCAAGATTTTAACCTTTTTACATATGATTTTCCATCTTTTTAACCATGTTTATCAACACCAAATCCCCACATAATATTTTTATCATCATATATTCATCATATACATATACAATAGGAAAGAAAATACAAGATTATATAATCAAAATAACAAGAGGATGGGAAGAACAATCTCTATACCACCAATGTGATGAAAAGATGGGGTTGATGATGAACAAGACTTGGTTTTGGGTAACCAATCTTATGAGATATCAACATTACTTCTAGGATCACCAAGTATTTGTAGATTCCTCCAAAAATCATCCCTTGTTCTTCATGAAAACTACTTGAGAAATCAGCCTTGGACATCACCAAATCTTCTTCTTAGATGTTAAAATCACCACCAATCAATAGAGCTTGAAAAGGGCTTTATCATATGTGTGAATAACATATGATTTTATTGTTAAATTTGATCAAATGAGGGTGTTTAGGGGTGGTTCTTGGACGAATTTTAGAGTGAGAGGGAGGAGAGTTGTGTGAGATTTGCATGGAGTTGAATAAATAAAGTTGTTAGTTTGTGTTGAGTGGTTTTGTTGTGCATGTAGTTTGTGTAAGTAGCTAGGACAAGTGTCATAGCATACTTAGTAAGATTTGACACATCTTAGATGTGTTGGTGAAGTTTTGGCCTCCCATTTGTGGGGTGAGGCAAGTGTAAACTTGTCTCATCCCACTAATTTACGGGTACTCCTCGATTCTAGGGTCCTCGATTTGCGTGCCCTCAGGTCATTTTACGAAAAACGTTTTTATAAATTATGAATCAATGGCACAAAATGAATCTAATAAAAATTGTCTCATCAAAAACGGAGTTCGAAAACGTAAATATGTAATCCTAAGGTTTCCGGTTTAGTCGTAAAGGACGTTAAATTATAATCGTAAGTCCTAATCTCTTCTCGTAAATTTGTGAGTTTATGAACCAACACAAATTTAAAACTCCAAAATAATATTCATGGATAAATTTATTTCCTGAATTGTCGGACTGTCACCAAAGACGGTGTATGTAAACGTAAGCACGTAACGTATAATCCTCCGGTTTAGACGTAGTCGATGCTACTTCAAGATGTAAATCCAAATTACTTCCCAAAAATAAGTGATTTCATAATATAACATTAAAATAATGTTTTTAAATAATACTTGAGAATAAAATATCAACCATAAATTGACGGATTGTCACAGAATGCATTCATCGGAATGCATTCGTCGGAATGCATCCGTCGGAATGCATCCGTCGGAATGCATCGAATGTGATCTATCGGAATATTCGATCGCAATGTATAAACCCTTCGTTTTTGCGATCACAATATTCCGATCGGAATGTGAATCTGAAATCTTATATGTAGGACCTTTTCCGTTTTTTCTGGGAAAAGTTTTTTCTTCATCTGATATTCATCTTTATCATCAAGAAAAAAAATTGAATAGTACTTTCAAACCCAATAGCAGATCTCAAAATAAGATGAAACCAGAAAGATTAGACGTCAGACGTGGACTTATGACTAGATCTAATATGGCTACAAACTTTTGACCAGAAAAATGTTTGACAGACAACAAAACTGTGACAAGAGACCAGTTGTGATAAGACCAGCTAATGATATTCAGACCATTGGGACAACAAAACTATGACAAGTTGTGAAAAGACCAGATTGTGACAAAAGAAAAACTCTGACAAAAACATGACCAAATTTTTTTACTATTTGGACAGCAAACAAGAACGTAGTGACAAAAAGTTAGAACATATTCAAGACCAAAAAAATTTTTAGACCACCATATCAAAACCAAAAACACGATCCAAGGATTGAACCGAGGCTCTGATGCCAATTGTGGATTTACTTTTTATTAATCCGGTGGTCTAAGTGGGTGGTGGAAGGTGGTGGCAGCCATGGATGAGTTGAGAGAAAGAGAGGTTGTGTGTGAAAGTTAAGAAAAGTGTATTAAACAAAAAAGAAACACAAGCAACACCCCTCCTTGGAAGCCTTGGAGGGGTATATATAGTCACACATGACACATAAACTATACAATTCCTAGTCTAGTCTATGCATGTGTGACTATAATAACTAATGGGAATTCTTAAATGTCGTCACATAAAGTGAATTTCCAACATGGAGGAATTGGTGAAATAGAAGGTGGAAGAATTAGAGAAGGGGACTCGTTTTCCTTTGTCACAATCATTGATGTAGCTGTAGGAAGCTCGGGTTCCTTTAAACCTTTTCCACTTCAAGTGGTGATTGCTTTCATCTCCCCTCTTGGATTAGCAACAGTGCTACTCGGAAGAGAACCCGAAATAGAGGCTTGATTACTTTGGAAAAAACTAGCCATCATATCCCTTAATTCATTCGTTTGACTTGTCAAAGAGTTTCGCATATCGGCATGAAGATCATTCCCTTGTTTTTCCATATCTCCTTTCAAGTTGATGATTTGCCTCTGAAGATTCTACACTATCGCATCATTAGTCCTCATGTAAGTGTCAACCTCTTGATTAATTGTGGTGGGTTGGGTGGGAGGAAGAGCATGGTAGAGAGGTGGTTGATAAGCGGGTGGTTGGTGAACTTGATTGTTTCCTTGAGGTGGATATGGGTTTCTTTGGGTTTGATATTGATTTGGAGCTCGAGGTTGATTTGATTGTTACGATTGAGGTTGTTTTGGTTTTGAGGGGGGAAACCGGGTGGTGAAAGAAAGTTGTTTGAACGATAACTGAGCAAATTGCGGTCACCTTGAGGACGTGCTTGATAGCCTCCCGTAGAAAAGTTACCGTTAGCAGCATACACATTTTCCGGATTTTTATGAGTCGAAGGATAATCGGTGTATGAATGAGAACACCTGCATATTTCACATGACTGACTCAAAGCATTAACTTGCGCATTGATGTTTTTGGTATTGTTAGTGGTTTGTAGAGCAAGTTCTTCAACAATCGAAGTAAGCTTATCAATTCTCTTGTCGGCATCACTAGTACTAGAACTAGCCACATTAGTCCGAACACTCTTAGTTAGCACTCTATACTTATTCTCAATAATATCCCACGCGGCATTAGAAGACTTAACCAAAATGTTACCCCCCGAGGCACTGTTTATTGAATCTTGGTCATTCATGCTTAAACCATTGTAAAAATTATTAATTTGATGTACTTTTGTGAAACCATGTTATGGACACTTTCTTAAAAGTTCCTTAAAACGATCCCAAGATTCACTAAATGTCTCACCGTACTTTTGTTCAAAGTTAATGATTTCATTCCGCAAAGCGGTAGTACGTGAGGGTGGGAAAAAGTAGTTGATGAATTTGGTCTCTAAATCCGACCACGTAAGAATACTTTATGGCAGTTCCTTATCAAGCCAATGGGGGGCTTGTCCCTCTAAGGAGAAAGGAAAAAGTTGCAAGCGAATCACCTCCTGTGAAACCCCATTATACTTGACCGTATTAGTGAGTTGAAGGAACCTATTGATATGGTCATGAGGATCATCAAGTGTACGCCCCAAGAATAGTTGAGTAGAGACCATTTGAACGAAAGCGGATTTGAGCTCAAAGTTGTTGGCTCCAATCTCGG
The DNA here is from genome assembly GCA_025667525.1 of Glebionis coronaria. Lineage (NCBI taxonomy): Eukaryota > Viridiplantae > Streptophyta > Magnoliopsida > Asterales > Asteraceae > Glebionis > Glebionis coronaria. Next base: position 266,206,295 of record CM046875.1, read on the forward strand.
GTATGAAAATAGCATCAGTGTTGCCCTCTACTTGCGATTGCAAAAGCTCGATCATTGGTCGATTGTCCATGGTGACAATAGGTGGAGTTTCGACTTCGGCTTGAATTGCTTTCTTCTTACAAGCACGGGTACGCATACACACCTACAAAAAGAAAAGAAATATAGACAAGAAATATTTTTGGTTTTTTATGTTTTTCTATTTTTTTGATTTTTTTAAAATTTTTAATTTTTATGGATTTTTGAAAATTTTTTACACGAAAAAAAATAACGTTTAAAAGTGAACGGATCCAAAAATCCAACGCGTCTCTCACTAAAAACCGTTAATATTAACGAAAAGAGAGGGCAGCGGCGCCATTTAATACAAGGTTTTTGCCAAGTATGAAAGTTCGTTAAACGAGTCTTTTCGAATTGATTACTAGTGGAAAGTGCGACTTAGTCGTTCTTGGTGGAAAATAAAATGGTTTGATTATATTTTAAACTAAAAGCAAATATGAAATTGTCGTTGTGTAAAAATAAAGCTTTAAAAATTAAACTAAAAATTACGAGTTAAAAATAAATTATTGAAAACTTAAAAACTTAAAAGGTGAATTTAAAACTTGAAACTTTGTAAAAACAAAAACTTAAAGCCGTCGGAATGAACTTGATCAGAATCACATCAGAATGTACCTGTCGGAATAATCCGTCGGAAAGAAACCAAAGAAATCCTGTCGTGTAGGTCTATGGTTTCTTAGGATTGAACAATGTTATGGATTATCTATTGAATGAATGGAGAAGAAAGAACTAGAGAGAGAAAGGTAGAGAGAGAAAGGAGAGAAAGAGAGGAATGGTTGATTAAGTGAATGTGTGTGTAAACACAAATGACCAACCCCTCCTAACATGCTAGGAGGGGATATATATAGCCCACCCTACATGTGGGCTATATGGGATATATGGATTACATATAGGATCACGAGCCCGTTACTCGAATATATCTTTGGAGTGACCGATCCTTTCTAAATACGTAAAAACGTATTTCCAACAATCTCCCCCAAAGGGAGGTCACTCCAAGTTACAATATCCTAAATAGTCTATAGCTCGTGATCTATGCTAACAATGATGTGACCGAGACTTTCCTTGGAAAAACGTATTTCCAACAATCTCCCCCAAAGGGAGGTCACACCATTTTACAAAATCTTTAACCTAGGATACTATGCTTGAGTCTTCGATCTTGTTCTTGTGAATATGCAGATGAGATCTTTGACTTTAGTCTTGAGCATGTATCTTTGCCTTGACCTTGTGCATTCATCACTTGTGATATTTGCCTCCTCGTGACTTCATGTTCCACATACTTATACTTTTATAAATTCTTGAAAGCTTCAGAGTTTGATACAACGGAAGACTTGACTTTTAGACTTTCTTGAATTTGTTGAAGTATTAAGTGCATACAGTATAAGCATGTGGTGACAACTTCTTCTGGATTGTACACCGCAATTCCACCTTCTTGTTGCGCTGCATAAGACAGTTAGCAACAAAACATATACACGGATGAAATGGCTTTGAACATTTCATTCTAATTCGGTAGCATTTTACCTTCGGTCGGTGAAGACCGTTGGACGATATAAAATATCGTACTTGTGGCAGGTAGTTTCAATTAAGAACCTCCTTGACAAGATTTCGCGGGTAAACCCGTTCTCTTTATTCGACCGTCCAAAGTTGACTGCGAACATAAAGAGTGAAACATTTGGATAATAATATCCGCATGATTTGAAGCCGTCAATTCATGTTCCTGGAACAAGTGAAATTCAATTAAGAACCGCACCATCGTTGCTTTCCAGTTGTCACGAGCTTGATTCGTATAGAATCTTGCAAGTTACCTATCAAGTGCTGTTTGAGGTTAACACAAGAAGGATTTCCACTCATCACTATGAACACTAAGGTATCACTGTGAGTGTTCTGTAAATTTCACTAAGATATTGCGTAGAGGCCTAGAACGTGTTTAAATTCATTTAAGAATTAAACTACTGTTGCTTTCCAGTTATCACAAGTTTGATTCATAAAGAATCGCACAAGTCACCTACCATGAGCTTTTTGATATTCGCTCAAGAAGGATTTCCATCTTCATTGTAAATACTTTCATATTACTCGGATGTTCAGGCAAGATCATGAAGATTTTGCGTAGGACTCTTAAGATCTTTCTTACTTTTCACAGTGTGTGAGGAAGCAAGGAAATATGAAAGTGTGTCCTAATGAGATATTTGATGATCTCAAATGGCTCTAGACTCAATCGCGCATTTTGGATTTTAGTGATCGGAGGCTGGAGAGGAGTGCCATCATTTCAATACCAATTTATTCGGAGTGAATAAATCAATAGATAATGCGTTGTCTCCGTGTGATTAAAACAAATATCTTTTGAGAGATATCTGAGTTAGCTGGGATGGGTTGTGCATTGCATCACTGGGTCTATGATGTCTGTCTTCAATATCAAGCATCATTTAAAAATGATCTCAATAGCATATGTGTTGACCCGGTTTCTGCCTAAGGTTGTAAGGAGGGCTTCTTTCTTTAGACCCTTTATCTTTACAATTCTTTTTCATTCTTCAACCCCTTCAATGCTTACCAATACGTCATAACTAGCACCTTGTTGTGATTGTTCTAGTGCTAACTCAAGTACTTGGTAGGCATTCAGCTACGTTCACAATCTTTCTCCATCTTTCCTAAGGACTACTATTTCTAGCTATGGAATGTCCTTGGGAAGATTCCTCTGGTTCTAGAGGAATCATTGGACTTTAACCTATCCTACCATCCTTATGTCACCACAATCTTCACCGTCGTGAATAGAGATGTTTTGGGTAAGTGTATGTCACCATGAAATCCATTTTGAAGTGCAAATCCATTTTGCTCCCCCTTAACATATGCCACGATATCTGAAAACATTTCGCGCATGTCGGGATGAGCTAGCACGTTAAGTTAAACCATTTGTGATTAATCATTTCCCATATTAAATCACATTTTCTCCCCCATATTAAAAATATTAACCCAATCGATGTTTTTAATATCAATTGATTTAATAACATTTTAAGAAAATTTGGGAAGAAAAATGCAAATCTAATTATCTTCATGAATTACACAAGCTCCCCCTCAAATTAATGAGGGTGTACTTGAAACGTAAATTAAATACCTTTTAAACACAAGTGTAAGGTATTTATCACGTGCAAAGATCATATATGATAATGTATTCACAAGATTAGCAATTTATGAGGTTGGACCTGAATGATGCAGAACATCATATGAAAGATTCACATGATTCTTGTTCTCGAATGTTGGTCACCTCGTCACGTCTGAAGTTATCTCTTGACTTCATGTGTATGATTGATATCGTTGTCTTGACACCAATATGTGAACTTGGCACTCTCGGCATCAAGGATTCTGAATGCTGGATAATTGCTCCCCCTCAATTGTTGACCCGTGTTCTATTGAAAAAGTTGTAGTCATCGTTTGAGTAGTCGCATTGTCGAGTATGTAGATATCAATTGTAAATTGCTACGGTTGGTGGAGATGATAACTTCATAAAAACAAGATTTCTCTTGTTTAAACAAATAAATGCACTGACACGTACATAAATTCGTGTTAGATTGTGTTATTACGTAAACACAATCCTTTACATGGTTATAAAGTAAACCATGCCTGAGAAAATTAATTCCCGTTGTTGAGTCAAAGCTTTCCCGTGAAATGCTTGACTTTAATATGAAAAGCGGGTTACTATAAACATTTGAACTTCTGCTCGAACTTTATTTACAACCCCGTGACATTATTGAATGGCATTTCTAGTATCGTAAATATTATCGATTCCAGAAGACATGCTCTTTTTATTAAAAACATTTTTTGAACACACAATTTTGAAAGATTTAGAAAACCTTTTTGAGAAATTCAAAAAATTGTGTTCAATGTTTTGAAAAACAATTAGTTGAGCTTAAAATGTTAAATATCTTGCAAAACGAGCACTTCTCGTTGTTAAGGATAAGTTTGTCATCGGCGATAAACTTTCCTTTTAACTGAAGAACGAGTCCTAAGTTGACATTTACTTATAGGTCGTTTTCATGAGCTTGAAAAACTTTGAATTTTTTAACGTAAAGCTCATGACCAAGAAAGATGAATTTCTCGTTATGAGGTAAAGTACTCTTATTTAAAAGATACACTTTCCTTTCTGAGCTTAAAACTTGGAATGTTTTAATACAAGCTCATGACCGAGAAATTTTAATTTCTCGTTACGAGGATAAGCTTTCTTTAAAGATAAGCCTTCCTAAATTTGAAGTACGTGTTACAGTCTGATATTTAACTGTAAGTCATTGTGCATGAGCTTAAAAACTTCGAATGTTTTTAATATTAGCTCATGCCCGAGAAAAATTAATTTCTCGTTGTAAGGATAAGTTTATCATCGGTGATAAACTTTCCTTTATTTGAAGATCGGGTCATCATCTGATATTTAATGATGAGCCTTATACATGAGCCTAAAACTTTTGGAATAGTTTTAAATTTAGCTCGTGTCCGAGAAAAAATTAATTTCTCGTTTTGAGGGTAAGTTATCGTTGACGAGATAAACTTCCCTTTCTCTGAAGTCTGGGTCATCGTCTGTAATTTAACGAGGAGCCATATACACGAGCTAAAAAACTTTGAATGGTTTTAATGTAAGCTCGTGTCCGAGAAAAATTAATTTCTCGTTTGGAGGGTAAGTTATCGTTTATGAGATAAACTTCCCTTTCTCTGAAGTCCGGGTCATCGTCTGTCATTTAACGAGGAGCCATATACACGAGCTAAAAACCTTTGAATGGTTTTAATGTAAGCTCGTGTCCGAGAAAAATTAATTTCTCGTTTGGAGGGTAAGTTATCGTTGACGAGATAAACTTCTCTTCTCTGAATTCCGGGTCATCATCTGTCATTTAACGAGGAGCCATTTTACACGATCTTAATACCTTTGAATAGTTTTAACGGAAGCTCGTGTCCGAGAAAATTTACTTTCTCGTTTTGAGGATAAGTCATCATCGGGATGAACTTTCCTGTCTTTTGAGATCGAGTTACAGACTGTAATGTGACTGTAAGTCCTATACACGAGCTTAAAATCTTTGAATAATTTTAATAAAAGATCGTGCCCGAGAAAAATTAATTTCTCGTTGTAAGGATAAGTTTATAACCGGCAATAAACCTTCCTTTCTTTGAAGATCGAGTTATAGTCTGTAATGTGAATATATGTCCTTTAGTATGACTTAACTACGAGTCCCCTGAGACACTTGTTTCTTAGATATCAGCTTCTTCAGCAACCAAATTCTGAGAGTGTCCTTAGTTGAATGATATACAATGATTGGACCGCTTCGTTCTTTTGGAACATCCTCTTTGGTACCTGCATTCTCATTAGGAATTTGCATACTTTGATATGGGTTAGCGATATCTATCTTAGAAGCAAGTGGGGGTTCACAGTTGGGCTTACTTGTGCCAAAGGTGACCTGAGGAGATGAATCACTTGTCTTGGTAGGCAAACGTTTCCTTTTTAAGAAAACCTTAAGTTCAGGCTTAAGTGATGTATCATCCTTTTCAATTCCCTCCCTAGTAGTCTTAGTAGAGTCGGAGACTATCCTAGTTAAAGGGCACTCGGTTCCTACAAGAGTGAAAGTTCTACCAGTGGGGCGCCACATTTTACCAATGGGTTTGATTTTAGCTACCCACTGGGATTTAAGTCTAGCACGGGAGTTCACCTCATTAAGTAATTTTTTGATACAAGAATCATGATTGGCTTTAAAGACACATTTCCTAAATGCAGCATATTTAATATCCGAGTAAGATCTAGAATTCCTAGATGATTGATTGATGCTCCTAGGATGTGACATGCTACGGTTAGCAGTGTTAGGTAAACTAGAAGGCATCTGACTAGGTTTGAAATTCCTATCTCTTACCTGTGTCTTTTGCTTAGCTTCCCTTAGACCAAATGTATGGCGAACATCATTTGAACTAGTTCGAGACGTGTTCTTTGGACTATGTCTAGGAAAACTAGAGGCAATCATGTGATTAGGTCTTGCAAAAGCTTTTTTAGTCACATTGGGCCTAGATAGTGGAGTGACTGTTCTAGAAAGATGAACCATATCAACTTGGTAGGCAAACCGCGGTCTCGAGGATTGTGATCGCTCGGATCTAAATGCAGTCAGTTGTCGAATGAACTGATTTGTAGGCGGTTTCCCCAAGATTGATGGTTTTTTAAGCTTAGTGTCCACACTAGTTCCTTTAGTTTTCCTTAATTCATTTCTGAAAGTCTCATTCTCTTTGAGCAAGTTATCTTGGAATGCCAATTTAGATTCAAGCAACTTAATGTGTTTCAAAAGATTATCCTTTTCAGCTTTAGAATCTAGAACAATTTGATCCAATTTTCGTTCAAGAACAACGTTTGACTTTTCAAGTTTTTCAAAATATGTTTCAAATTTCTCTGTTTTCTTTGAATATTCAATTTTGGCATCCTCAAGCTATTTGGATTGCTGAGCTAAAACCGTTTCAAGCTCTTTAATCCTAGAATCATAATTATTTAAAGAAGCAGTCCTAAGACACTTATCATGATGTTTAGCATTTTGAACACTTTCTCCCCATTATGACTCACATCGGATGAATCAGAAGTGGTATCGCTATCACTCTTTTCCATCCCATGTTTGGCATAATTATGTTCAGAATGCTCAACATGCTGAATATTGTTGAAACTTGGCACCTGAGCAGTTGGTGCTTGTGACTTGCTGCTCGTTTCATGCGTTCCTCCTGATTCCTTGCCATTTCTTACCTTGACAACCAATTTGGCACCTATTTCTTGCATCGGGCAGATCTGGTCATCTTTTGATGACAGCTTGAAACGTGTCTCTCTCTCTCATGTTCATAAGGTATTGCTACATGCAATGGTTTAGACGAATCCTTGATTCTTTGAATATGACCCTTTTTCAACCGTATCTCGTTGTAGTTAACGAACCTTACCTCAATACACTTCTCAAGTATATTGATGTGATTGAGTAAACCACTTTTAAAGGTTTCAGTCTGGCAACCCGTATGCAAGTTGAAAATCTGGTGAAAGATTGGAGTCGAATAATCAAAAGGAGGTTCCATTGTTGAGGCAAAGAAATCCTTAAATTGTGTGCGAAGGATTTCTAGACATATCTTCGCTTTAACCTCATGAAGATTCTACCTTTCAAATTGCAACTGTAATGCATCCAAATTACTGAAAATATTTTCTTTTAAATTATCCACTTTTCCAAAGAACATTTGAACTATGGCTGGAAGTTCGGTCATGTTGTTCGGATAGAGAATTGCAAGATGTGTGTTGAGCTCGTGAAAGATTTCCAATGTTTTTTGACGCAATTTGATCTCTTTGAGTTGCATGTGTTGCAGTTCTCCCTCGTGAAATGTCGAACTCAACGATTCCTTTGATGTTTGATGAAAGGTAAGTGGCAATGGGAGAGTATAATTCGACGAGAAATTGATTTCTCGGGTTTTTACAAACCAACAAAAAATCCGTAAATGACTCTAAAAATCCTCCATAGATGATATGTCTCTTTTCTCGACTCAAGAATTTCTTGGTCGGCTCAAATGATGATAACACCGGTGCTTGAGATCTTCTATGGTTGTCTTAATTCCAACTATTTATAAAGATCGAGAAATTTCTTTATCGTTTAAGCACGTTCATTTGAAAGAAAAAATACCCCCCAAATAAAAAAAACATAAAAAAAAATTTCAAATGTATCCAACAAAACTTAATATAACAAAATGTGTTTAACTTTTAATCTTTTGATACAGCTTTTGTAAAAAACTAATGCCAGAAATTTCAAATGTGTCGAAAAATGATTGGACCAAAACATGTTATGTGACTCAGACATTAAAACATATCACCTCCTAGTAATAAGTTATGCTAGGAGGGAAAGGATTTCTTTAATTAAAACACGTTTTTAATTGTCATGTTATGCTAGAAGACAATTAAGAAATCTTCACAATTAAGAAACGTGTAGACAAAGAAGGAGGACCACGTGGCTGACTAAAACATATCACCTCCTAGTAATCTCCGCCCCTCTAAAAAACGTGTGGTCAGATATATAAATCCTTCCCTAAACTTAAGCCACCCTAAACTTAACTCAAAACTCCTTCCCTTCTCTCACCTAAAACAACTCACAAAACCTAATATCTCAGCCTGTGTTTAGTCCGCCCCCATTTTCTTCTTCTATTCTACCAGAAGGCCTCGATTCCTCCACAGATCCAAAAATTGAATCTAAAATCCTAGTTTCCTCCGCCTCACTTAAATCCTCCAACAAAACCAAATGTGAATCGAAATCCTGTGAACAAACACGAAATCCTATGAATAAATTTAGCATAATGTGAATCGAAATCCATGAAGCATCAGCTCTTTTAAACTACAAGATCCGAAAAGGTTCTCGGGTAGGTAATTCTAATGTGTTTTAATTTCGTGTTTGAAAATCGAAATAAAGATTAGATGATAACATAATTGTTATAGACCTTTTCTTTTTATTTGAATATTAAGCTTGGATTTTATTCGACAATAGATCTATGATGATTATAGTTTCGTGAGGCTTAATCTTAAATGATCTAAGCATGCATGTGAAAAACACGAAGTAGATCAGAGATTTTTGTGTTCCAAGTCGAGTCAGTTTGTGGTTTCAAATGAATTTTGGTTTGAGTCTTGTTGTGTTTGATTCGGTTTAGGTAATGTTTTTGGTCTGTTCGAGAGTTGTTGGGTGTGGTGTTGGAGTTTGGTCGAGGGTGTTTGAGAAGGTGCAGGTGTATGTGTCGAGTGTAAGTGTGGAGTTGAGAGTAGTGTGTTTCGAGTCTGTGTGAGTCCTGTTTCGAGTCTTGTTTGAGTCTTGTTTGAGTCTTGTTCTGAGTCCTGTTTGAGTCCAGTTTCGAAGGTGGGTATGGTTCGAGTGTAGTGTTGGAGTCGAGGGTGATTGGGTGTTTGTTGGTTTTTTTGTCTGTGTCAAGTCGAGGCGGTTTGTAGATTTAACTCAGGGTCTGTTTGTGTGTTGAGTTGGTGTTTGTTTGATGTTGAGTTAAGAGTGAAACTATCAGAATGTCACAAGCAAAAACACCATCGGAATGTCAAAACAAAAAACACCATCGGAAAGCTCGATCGGAATCTGATCGGAAACCAGTGTCGGAATACGAAAGAGCAAACCAGTCGGAATATAGTCAGTCGGAATACAATCAGAAAGCCCTGTCGGAATATAGCCAATCGGAATACAATCGAAAAGACCTTTCGGAATATAGCCAATCGGAATACAATCGGAAAGCTCTGTCGGAATGATGTTGGAAAGAACCTAGTCGGAATCCTTAAAGACAAATATATCGGAATGTTTAAAAACCCTTTTCTGATACTAAAGATGATAAAAAGGACAGAACAAAAGTTTATAAAATAAGATAAAATAAAAAAAACTGATACTTTTTAATAACTTTTGAGACAAACTAACACAGATCGAGACAAAAAAAAACTGATACTTTGGAAAAAAAATTAAAAAAAATAAACTTGTTAAAATTAAACCGTGATAAATTAACACATATCGAGATAGTAAAGTAAACTTATACTTGTTAAAGAAAAAATCAAACCTAGACAAATTGAGACTAAAATTGTTAAAATAAACTTCAAAAGTAAGAAAGAAAAAAAAATAAAACCAAATCAATAGATCAAAAGCACGCAAATCCTAAGGTGCAACCATAGCTCTTGATACCAATTGTATGTCTACGGTTTCTTAGGATTGAACAATGTTATGGATTATCTATTGAATGAATGGAGAAGAAAAAACTAGAGATAGAAAGGTTGAGAGAGAAAGGAGACAAAGAGAGGAATGGTGGATTAAGTGAATGTGTGTGTAAACACAAATGACCAACCCCTCCTAACATGCTAGGAGGGGATATATATAGCCCACCCTACATGTGTGCTATATGGGCTATATGGATTACATATAGGATCACGAGCCCGTTACTTGAATATATCTTTGGAGGGACTGATCCTTTCTAAATACGTAAACACGTATTTCCAACAATCTCTACCAAAGGAAGGTCACTCCAAGTTACAATGCCCTAACCATCAAGGGGGAAGAAGAAGAAACACTAAACGCACAACGAGTACACGTGATGAACTTCATACCTTCATTTCATTTGAATACATTCCGGGAAGACAATTGTCATTACCGCAGAGAAAATCAGTGTTTTAACTCGTGGCGTTATCAATATTTAAACAGTACACTACTGGTTCGATGTTTAATTGTTTTGATGTTGCAACTATTCATCATCATTATCCTATATGGAGAGATATGCACTTCCGGGACTTAATTGACTCTAGTGCATCTCTGGAAGAAGATATGTGTATTTCCGGGACTTGATTGACTCTGGTGTTACAATGTCAACTTCATGAACGGGATGAAGTGTCCACTTCAGTATTTGAGCTTCATAATTGGGATTGGTTTACTTTCTTCAATTATGTGGGGGAAGAAATGTCTTGATTCTTTCTAGTATGCATAACTTGAACTCTCAATGGGAATAAAAATTCAGAAGAATAATTCAAGCGTGAGAAGAGAAGTTGTTGATCTACTTGGTGTGCCCCAAACTTTCAATCCCTCATAGCAACATTATCATTCTAAGCTTTATTGAAAGCTTTGAAGTTGCTTACGAGGATTGTCGGTTTAGGGGTAAGCTATTTAAAATCTTCTACATCAAGTTTATGTGGCATGAATTAGGGGGAAGTTAATTCAGAAGCTTCTCCGTAACCAGAAGTATATGGATTACTTAGCTCGTGCTGTTATAGTATTTCTACTACAAGTTACTTTAAAGATGAGTCGTTTTGAAGTGAAGACTTGAAGTCAAAGGCCTCAGAAGACATCATCAGCATTGGATGCTTCATGAAAGCTTTTGTTCTTAATCATTATGTACTTGTTAGGAAAAAATATTGTAAGGAATTTGATAGGTGTGTAAACACCCATCCTTTTACCACTTAATTCGGGCTAAAACGAGACAAAACACGTATTTAATATCATTTGTTTGGAATTATGCGTGGTTTTTGTGTTTATTGTGTTTTCAGAGCCAACCGGGTGAATATTAAAGAAAACATGGGATTGCACGGGTTTTACTAAAGAAAAAGACTCAAGATAAAGTCTATTGTCCAAGAGATGCAAAAGATTTGAAGTCACTGGGCCTATTCGAAGATTTATCGAAGAAAAGGACCAAAGATGGAAGATTTATATAAGTCGAAGAAACTCAAGTCTATTAAACGAAGAAATTAAAAGACGAGTTGAATTTAATCGACGACAAATCCCGAATCAGAATCGAAAACGGAAACTTTTCTGAAAAGACGAAAAGACAAGAAGAACGGGAGAAAGCCCACTCACCAACCAAAGGACAAGGCTATAAATAGCCTTCCCCTCACACATTTTAGACTAGCTTTTATTTTTTTTTCTCTTCTTCCCCACTTTTCTTCCTGGTTCGTAGAACACCATCACCACTAGGGTGATTGGTGATTTTTATCTTTGTCTTTACAATCTTGTAATTTTAATCTTTGTTTTACCTTGTCAAAACATTAATCAATCAATACAAGTTCTTGTTTAATCTTTCATTTCATCTTGTTCATCATCATCTTTATCTTCAAGTTTTTAAGTTTTCATTTTCTTGATTTGATCTTCAAAAGTTGTTTGGATTTGCGTTTTTATTAGTGGGATTCGTTGCTTATGATGTCTAAATGATTTGTGTTTAAATTGGTAAAACCTTTTTAAGTATTTGGTTTGATTTTGATTAAAATCATTGCTTCCGTGTTCTTCGTGACTGCTACTGTATCTGGGTTTCATAACTTCCGAATCAGCCAAAAAGTTCCGAATGAAGCCTTCATTCGGAAACATCCGAACCAAGCATTAAGTTCCGAGTTAGTTATTTCCGAATCAAACAAAGTTCCGACCCAAACTCCTTCATTCGGAAGTTTCAAGGTTCCGAACCAAGCCCTTCATTCGGAAGTTTTAAAACTTCCGAACCAGTGACTTCCGAACGAAGCGAAAGTTCCGGATCAAGCTCAGACTTCCGAACCAAGCACCTTCATCCGGAAGGTTCCGAATCAGCCAGAAAGTTCCGGATGAGTAAGTTCCGGATGAGAAAGTTCCGGGTGAATGAACAGTAAGTTCCGGATGAGTTAACTTTTAAAAGTTCCGAATCAAGTTTTCCCTTTAGTTACTGTTTGTCTACTTTACTGTTTCTTTATGTTTGCTTGCTTAAATTTCAAATTTAATTTTAATCTTGATTTTAATCTTAAGTTTAATACAAGTCTTTGTTAATCATAATTAAAGTAATTGTCTTTGATTTAAATTTTTGATTTCTACTTTTTATTAGATTAGAAAACCAAACCCCCTTATTTAGTAACCAAGAACAATCATTCCACTTAAGACCTAGATCAATTCGAGAGGATATCGAGAATAAAAAAGTGAACCTAGCAAAATCATAATATCAAATGGCGCCGCTGCCGGCTCTTCTCGTTAAGATCAAAAGTTTTTTGTGAGAACTTGGATTTTGGGATCCGTTCCCCGTGAACGTTACTTTTTCAAAACTTTTCAAAAACAACTAAAAAAAAAAAAAAAATATAAAATTTTCAAAAATCCTAAAAATTAAAAAACAATAAAAACCAAAAATATTTTTGCTCTGTTTCTCTTTGTTCGTTCTTTTGCAGGTGTATGCGCACTCGATCCATGTCTTATCAAGAGCCCGAGCCTCTCGATAACTTAGACATGGCTGGTGTACAAAACAACAATAACATACCACCTCCGAACAACAATAATAACAACAACAACCCGCCTTTTAACAACATGAACAATAACAACAACAATGAGCACCTTCCGGATAATCGCCCAATGATTGAATTGCTGCAAGCTCATGTCGATGGCAACATGGATCCAATTGTTATTCCACCAATTGCCGCCAACAATTTCGAGCTAAAGTCAGGCTTTATCCAGATGGTCTCAGCTCAACCATTCTTTGGACGAACCATTGATGACCCACACGATCACATCAAGAGATTTCTACAACTCACGAACACGGTCAAGTTCAATGGCGTTCCACAAGAAGTGATAAGGTTACAACTTTTTCCCTTTTCTTTAGAGGGACAAGCCCGGCATTGGCTTGCTAAGGAACCGCCACAGAGTATTCTCTCGTGGACGGATTTGGAAACAAAGTTTATCAACTACTTTTTTCCACCCTCTCGTACTACCGCTTTGCGGAATGAGATTATAACCTTTGAACAAAAGTACGACGAGTCATTCAGTGAATCTTGGGATCGCTTTAAAGATCTTTTAAGAAAATGCCCACAACATGGTTTTACCAAAGTTCATCAAATAAATACTTTTTACAATGGTTTAAGCATGAATGACCAAGATTCACTGAATAGTGCTTCGGGGGGTAATTTATTGGCTAAGACTTCCAATGCTGCTTGGGACATCATTGAGAACAAATCTCGTGTGCAAACCAAGAGCGTTAGGACCAATGTTGCTAGTGCTAGCACTAATGACAGCGACAAGCGATTAGACAAAATCACTACGCTTCTTGAATCGCTTGTCACCCACACCGTCAGCAACAACAACAGCAACAACGCCAAAAATGCACAAGTGAACGCTGTCAGCCAACCTTGTGAGATATGCGGTGGTCCCCACTCTTACACAACTTGTTCCGCCACCCAAGATTACCCTGCTGAGAATGTGAATGCGGCATAAGGCACCTACCAACAACCTGCTTATCAAGCTAGACCTCAAGGTGACCGTAACTTGCTTAGCTACCGCAGCAACAACTATCTTTCACCACCTGGTTTCCCTCCTACCAACCCAAACCAACAACAAAACCTTAACCGCTCTCCTCAACAACAACAACAACCTCGACAACCATACATCCCACCTCACAAGCAACAACAACCACCTCCACGTAACAATCAAGTCTACCAACAACCTGCTTACCAACCACCTGCATACAATGCTCCTCCCAACCAAGCCACCACTGCATTACACCAAGAGGTTGCAACCTACATGAGAACCAATGATGTGATAGTGGGAAATCTTCAAGAGGAAGTGCGCAATTTGAAGGCAGACTTGGTCAAGCAAGGAAATGATTTGAGAGCCGATATGAGAAATACGTTGGATACCCAAACTAATGATCTGAGGAACATGATGGCTAGTTTCTTCCAAGGTAATCAACCCTCTTCTTCGGGTACTCTTCCGAGTAACACCGTTGCGAACCCAAGAGGGGAGATGAAAGCAATCACTACTCGAAGTGGTAAAGGTACCAAGGAACCCGAGCTTCCTATACCTCCACCAGTGGTTGTGACTAAGGAGAACGAGTCGCCTGCTCCTATTCCTCCTTCTTCTCCTTCCCCAATTTCTCCACCTCTTCTTTCTACCCCTCCTCCACCCGTGGTTGTGAGTGATCCTATTCCTCTAACGCCTTCCTCTTCTTCCAATATACCTTATCCTTCAAGGTTGAGGAAAGAGAAGCAAAAGAGCAAGGATGATATTCAGGTTTCGAATTTCCTTAAAATGTTCAAGAAACTGAATTTTAATATCTCCTTCGCTGAGGCTCTCGCTCATATGCCCAAATATGCCAAAATGTTTAAAGATCTTCTGAGCGACAAGGAAAAGCTCCTCGATCTCGCCAACACCCAACTTAATGAGAACTGCTCTGCAGTGCTCTTAAGGAAATTGCCAACCAAGCTTGGTGATCCGGGTCGTTTTCTTATCCCTTGCAATTTCCCGGGAGTAGAGAATTGCATGGCCCTAGCCGATCTAGGTGCCAGTATTAATCTCATGCCTCTAAGTGTTTGGAAGCAATTATCTCTCCCAGAGCTAGTCCCCACCAAAATGACTTTGGAATTGGCCAACCGTACGGTTGCTTATCCAGTGGGGATAGCCGAAGACGTCATTGTAGGAGTCGACAAATTCACCTTCCCTGCCGATTTTGTTGTCGTCGACTACGAGATGGACCCTCGTGTGCCACTCATTGTTGGTCGTCCATTCTTGAGGACCGGTCGCACTCTCATTGATGTTGAAGCCGGTGAGCTTATCATGAGAGTGGGTGACGATAAAGTAGTCTTCAACATGGGAAAGTTATCTAAACAGCCTTCTTCTTACGAGAATGTTAATTGTATTGACGTTCTTGATGAGGCTTGTGAAGAACACTTCAAGGATGCTTGTAAAAACATTCCTACCTCTCTTCCCAATGTTGAGACCGTTTCCTCTATCGACTCATCACTATCTCTATTTGGAGAAAGTGATTTCCTTTGGAAAGATTTGGAAGCCACCTTAGGAGATGTGAAGCAAGACAATGACAATTCTACTGCCACTTGGGATGAAGACCTCAGTTTCATTGCAAACCTCCTCAAAGAAGACAACCCTTCCCCTCCATCTCCCACTATTATTGCTATCGAGACTCCGACTTCGAACACGCCTCCCGTCGAAAATCCTCCGGATTTAGAACTTAAGGAGTTGCCGCCCCATCTTGAGTATGTATTCCTCGAAGAAGAGAAGAAGTCGCCAGTCATCATTGCTAAGGATTTGAAGGATGAAGAGAAAGCCCGACTTGTCGCTGTGTTGAAAGATCATAAGAAGGCTATCGCTTGGAAAATCTCGGATATTCGTGGAATTGATCCTCACTTCTGCACACACAAAATTCTCATGGAGGACGACTATAAGCCCACTATTCAAAGCCAACGAAGGGTGAATCCAAAAATCCATGAAGTCATCAAAACAGAAGTCATTAAACTTCTTGATGCGGGTATGATTTACCCTATTTCGGATTCACCATGGGTAAGTCCAATCCATTGTGTGCCCAAGAAGGGCGGAATAACCGTTGTTCCCAATGAACACAACGAGTTGATTCCCACTCGTCTCGTTACTGGGTGGAGAGTTTGTATAGACTACCACAAACTCAATGATGCCACGAGAAAGGATCATTTCCCTCTACCTTTCATGGACCAAATGCTTGAACGATTAGCCGGTAATGAATATTACTGCTTTCTTGATGGTTTCTCGGGTTATTTTCAAATACCCATCGATCCCCAAGATCAAGAGAAGACTACATTCACTTGTCCCTATGGCACTTTCGCTTACAAAAGAATGCCTTTTGGCTTATGTAATGCGCCCGGGACTTTCCAAAGGTGCATGTTAGCTATCTTCCATGACATGGTTGAACAAACCATGGAAGTCTTCATGGATGATTTCTCGGTCTTCGGGGATTCCTTCTCTGCTTGCCTTGCCAATTTAGAACGTATGCTACAGCGGTGCGAAGACACTCGCCTTGTTCTAAATTGGGAAAAATGCCATTTTATGGTAAAAGAAGGCGTCGTGCTTGGACATAAGATCTCGAAAGCCGGTCTTGAAGTTGACCGTGCTAAAGTCGATGTTATCGCTAAGTTGCCTCCACCTTCAACCGTGAAGGGTGTGAGAAGTTTTCTGGGTCATGCGGGCTTCTATCGTCGATTCATCAAAGATTTTTCTCAAATCGCTCGCCCGATGACCCACCTCTTGGAAAAAGATACTCCTTTTATCTTCTCCAAAGAGTGCCTTGAAGCCTTCAACTCGCTTAAGGATAAGCTAACTAAGGCACCCGTCTTGGTTACCCCTAATTGGGAGCTTCCTTTTGAGTTGATGTGCGATGCTAGTGATTTTGCTATTGGAGCGGTTCTTGGACAAAGAGTGAACAAACACTTCCAACCGATCCATTACGCTAGCAAGACAATGACTGGGGCACAATTGCATTATACGACAACCGAAAAAGAGCTTTTAGCTGTTGTCTATGCTTTTGAAAAATTCCGCCCCTATCTTGTCCTTTCTACCACCATTGTGTACACCGATCATTCCGCGTTGAAGTACTTGTTGACAAAGCAAGATTCCAAACCAAGACTTCTTCGCTGGGTTTTGCTGCTCCAGGAATTTAAAATCGACATCCGCGATAAAAAAGGAGCAGAAAACCTAGCCGCGGACCATCTTAGTAGACTTGAGGATCCATACCAAGGGGATCATCCGACCAAAGAAATCAATGATTCTTTTCCCTTGGAGACCTTAATGTCTATAAACTCGAAACCGAATGAAACCTCGTGGTTTGCGGACTTTGCAAACTACTTGGCGGGTGGAATTCTCAAGGAAGGGTTGACGTCCCAGCAAAAGAAGAAGTTCTTCACCGACATCAAGACTTACTTTTGGGACGACCCTTAACTATTCAAACAATGTGCTGATCTGATAATTCGCCGATGTGTTGATGGACCGGCAGCGTCGGACATCCTTGATGCTTGCCACAAAGGACCCACCGGTGGTCACTTTGGTCCCAACTACACCGCAAAGAAAGTGTTTGATTCGGGATTTTATTGGCCCTCCATATACCGTGACGCTCACGATATGGTCAAACGATGTGATGTTTGCCAAAAGCAAGGCAAAATCACACATAAAGACGAGATGCCTCAGAATTTCATTCAAGAGTGTGAAATTTTTGATGTTTGGGGTATCGACTTTATGGGGCCATTCCCTTCGTCTAAAGGAAACAAATACATCCTTGTAGCCGTTGACTACGTTTCAAAGTGGGTTGAAGCCAAAGCTTTGCCTACTAATGACGCAAGGGTGGTTTGTAACTTTTTGAAAGCTCTATTCGCTAGATTCGGTGTGCCTCGCGCCATTATTAGTGATCGTGGGACTCATTTCTGCAATGATCAATTTGCTCGAGTCATGGCTAAGTATGGTGTAAATCATCGTCTTTCCACAGCCTACCACCCACAAACTAATGGCCAGGCTGAAATATCCAACCGAGGGCTGAAGCGAATTCTTGAAAGGACTGTGGGAGAGCATCGTGCCTCATGGGCTGATAAATTGGATGATGCTTTGTGGGCTTTCCGTACTGCTTACAAGACCCCGATCGGCTGTACGCCTTATCGTCTTGTGTACGGGAAAGCGTGCCACCTCCCCATTGAGTTGGAGCACAAGGCTTATTGGGCCTTGAAGTGGGCCAATTTTGATATAAACAAAGCCGGTGACCTACGCAAGATCCAACTCAATGAGCTGAATGAACTCCGTAATGAGGCTTATGAAAATTCTTTGATCTATAAGGAAAGAACTAAGCTCATTCACGACTCCAAGATCAAAAACCGAGAGTTCCATGTTGGAGACAAAGTCTTACTTTTTAACTCTCGATTGAAAATCTTCTCGGGAAAGCTCAAATCTCGTTGGTCCGGCCCATTCACCATTGCCCAAATTTTTCCATATGGTACTCTCGAGCTCGCTCAACCTAATGGACCTAATTTTAAGGTGAATGGCCAACGAGTGAAGTTGTACTTTGGTGAGGACACCTCTCAGGAGGTGATTCCATCCCTCACCACGTTCCCCATGAACTAACTTTGGGTCGAGTCAGGCTCGTGACTCGGTTATCAAAAACAAGCGCTCCTCGGGAGGCAGCCCGAGTATCTATCCTTGTATGTTTTAATCCCCTAAGTGTAGGGGGGACTTGTATATGCGTTTGTCTTTGTGGTGATGTGATTACAGGGATAAGTGCACTCTTGGAATCTTTGAAGAACCGTGCTCCCGTGTTTATCCGAAATCCGGTTCTATTTCTCAACTATCATGATTCAATTTTCTTCATACTCACATTTGAAATTGATCACGTTAGTCGTCTCATCCTTAACTTGAGTTAACCAACGTGCACAATGTCATAAGTGTAGGGGAACCTTTTCCCACATGCTTAAACATTGAGGACAATGTTTATCTTAAGTGTAGGGGGGACTTCTATCGAAGTTTTAAGTGGACTTTTCCATGAAAATGCCTTCAATTAACCGGAAAATCCTATTTTTCAGCATTTTTCAAATTTTTTATTAACTTTGGCCATTTAGTTGTAATTTTTAAATTTTTATCGTTGCTTTCATATGTATATATCCCATAATAAAGTCAAATTTTAATAAAGTGGTGTAGCTAGTTTAGAAGTCTTTGATCTATTAGGCCCGTTGCGTTTATTTTGACTCAACCCGAATAGACTTATCCAAGTTTATTCTAGCTAGTATCCTTAACCATGTAGACCTTAATTGGTTTATTAGGCTAAGTATCCACGAGTCTCATTACTTGAGATTTTAAATTGTGGAGGACGAGAAATGATAGAGTCAATTATAAGTCGGTATTCTTGCACAAGCTCACTTGGTGTAATTATTTGCCTATTCTCCCATCACTTGCTAATAATTTATCTGCAATAAGTAAGGTCTTACGATTTGAAAAGTTACTTAGCTTCTAGCCCAAGATCGTTTAAAAGTTGCTCGGTAATGATAAGAGTTCATAGCCAAGGCATAACTTATGAAGCGGGGCGCGAAGATTGGCGAGTCCGAAAAGGCCCTAACAAGGCATGAGGATTCAATTTTATTGCTGAAGATCCAAAGTGATGTGAAAAGCATTATTCCTAAAGTCAATATAAAGGATCAAGACTCACGACTAAAAGCAATCAACTCCCTTAAGATCATGGAGAAGTCTATCCGAAAAGACCCTGACAAGGTATGAGGATAAATAGATCCAAGTCCGAAAAGGAGGCGGATCGTTGTATCTCAAAATCCCAAATAGAGATCGAAGAAATAATCATGAAGTCGTGGTCAACAAAGTTGGAGTACCCCTCAAAAGTCTCCAAGTGAAGAAATTCTATTATGATGAGAAGACCATTATCTCAAGAACGTCTCTCGAAGATATGAAGTATGAAGTACATGCCAAATATCGGCCCGAGAAAGGTCTCAAATCGTGAACCAAGTTATGCCAAGATATGAACTTTTTGATATCCCGAGAAGCAGTTTTAAGAGATTTTGTCCTTTAGCTAACTATTGATCAAATCGTCCTACTTTGCTTTCAGCCCTAATAAACTATCGAAATAAGTCCAAAAATGCATCTTCATGATCATTCTAAGACAAAAATAAAATATAAGAGATACACCTAGGAATAAGGGAGTTTAAGCATTTAATTAAGCTATGTGTGTAAGTGTTTGAATTGCTAACTTATAATAACAATGATCTCGTTTTTAAGCTTAGTTTGGGGAACGTGAAACTTGAGGGTGATAAATCTTCGCAGCACCAAAGCCCTAATGTAAGTCATCGATTTCTTTGCAAGTTATCTCCATGTAGCTATTTTCAAGTGAAAATGGTTTTCTATCCCTTTGTTATCTTTGAAGTTTTATTTCTTTAATTTTTGTTTAGAAAAATTTAAATAAGGCCAAGGTTGATTAATTATGAGAAAAGTGTAAGATTGCTTTATCACT
Source organism: Glebionis coronaria (assembly GCA_025667525.1). Lineage (NCBI taxonomy): Eukaryota > Viridiplantae > Streptophyta > Magnoliopsida > Asterales > Asteraceae > Glebionis > Glebionis coronaria. Next base: position 266,226,575 of record CM046875.1, read on the forward strand.
AAGCATTGCATGAGGGCATGGCAATGGTTAAGTGTAGGGGATTTGATAGGTGTGTAAACACCCATCCTTTTACCACTTAATTCGGGCTAAAACGAGACCAAAACACGTATTTAATATCATTTGTTTGGAATTATGCGTGGTTTTTGTGTTTATTGTGTTTTCAGAGCCAACCGGGTGAATATTAAAGAAAACATGGGATTGCACGGGTTTTACTGAAGAAAAAGACTCAAGATAAAGTCTATTGTCCAAGAGATGCAAAAGATTTGAAGTCACTGGGCCTATTCGAAGATTTATCGAAGAAAAGGACCAAAGATGGAAGATTTATATAAGTCGAAGAAACTCAAGTCTATTAAACGAAGAAATTAAAAGACGAGTTGAATTTAATCGACGACAAATCCCGAATCAGAATCGAAAACAGAAACTTTTCTGAAAAGACGAAAAGACAAGAAGAACGGGAGAAAGCCCACTCACCAACCAAAGGACAAGGCTATAAATAGCCTTCCCCTCACACATTTTAGACTAGCTTTTATTTTTTTTTTCTCTTCTTCCCCACTTTTCTTCCTGGTTCGTAGAACACCATCACCACTAGGGTGATTGGTGATTTTTATCTTTGTCTTTACAATCTTGTAATTTTAATCTTTGTTTTACCTTGTCAAAACATTAATCAATCAATACAAGTTCTTGTTTAATCTTTCATTTCATCTTGTTCATCATCATCTTTATCTTCAAGTTTTTAAGTTTTCATTTTCTTGATTTGATCTTCAAAAGTTGTTTGGATTTGCGTTTTTATTAGTGGGATTCGTTGCTTATGATGTCTAAATGATTTGTGTTTAAATTGGTAAAACCTTTTTAAGTATTTGGTTTGATTTTGATTAAAATCATTGCTTCCGTGTTCTTCGTGACTGCTACTGTATCTGGGTTTCATAACTTCCGAATCAGCCAAAAAGTTCCGAATGAAGCCTTCATTCGGAAACTTCCGAACCAAGCATTAAGTTCCGAGTTAGTTATTTCCGAATCAAACAAAGTTCCGACCCAAACTCCTTCATTCGGAAGTTTCAAGGTTCCGAACCAAGCCCTTCATTCGGAAGTTTTAAAACTTCCGAACCAGTGACTTCCGAACGAAGCGAAAGTTCCGGATCAAGCTCAGACTTCCGAACCAAGCACCTTCATCCGGAAGGTTCCGAATCATCCAGAAAGTTCCGGATGAGTAAGTTCCGGATGAGAAAGTTCCGGGTGAATGAACAGTAAGTTCCGGATTAGTTAACTTTTAAAAGTTCCGAATCAAGTTTTCCCTTTAGTTACTGTTTGTCTACTTTACTGTTTCTTTATGTTTGCTTGCTTAAATTTCAAATTTAATTTTAATCTTGATTTTAATCTTAAGTTTAATACAAGTCTTTGTTAATCATAATTAAAGTAATTGTCTTTGATTTAAATTTTTGATTTCCACTTTTTATTAGATTAGAAAACCAAACCCCCTTATTTAGTAACCAAGAACAATCATTCCACTTAAGACCTAGATCAATTCGAGAGGATATCGAGAATAAAAAAGTGAACCTAGCAAAATCATAATATCAGAATTCTACACGTCGTCCCATGGGGGAAGATTGTTGGAAATTCACTCTATGTGACGACATTTAAGAATTCCCATTAGTTATCATAGTCACACACGCTTAGGCTAGACTAGGAAACAATGTATAGTTAAGTGTGGTGTATGACTATATATACCCCTCCAAGGCTTCCAAGGAAGGGTGTTGCTTTTGTTTCATTATTCATTTATCACATTTTTGTTTCTTTCTCTTTACATACACAACCTCTCTCTCTCTCTCTCTCTAAACTTCAACAATGGCTACCACCACCATCTACCACCCTACTAGACCACCGGATCCTAAAAAGCAAACCCACAATTGGCATTAGAGCTTCGGTTCAATCCTTGGATCGTGTTTTTGTTTCTGATTTGGTGGTCTAATTTTTTGTCTCGATCTATTGCTTTCTTTGTGTCACAAATGGTCAAATATTTTTAAAAATTGTCTCTTTTTGTCACGGTAGTCATTTGAATCTTGTCTCATATCAGTTATCATTGAACCTTGGTCCATCAAAACAGTCGGTTACACAGTCATCATGTTTATCATTATACTCATAATCTAATTTAACATTTTGTCACATGGTTTCATCTGTTATATCATCTGTTTTATCATCATTTCTGGGTTATCTAATATTTTCTTTGAAGATGAAAAGATAAAAACAGATCTAGAAAACCCAGATCCGGATTTCAAGGAAAAAGTACTAATGGATAAGATTTCAAACGGGTACATTCCGACAGGTACATTCCGACGGGTACACTCCGACGGGTACATTCCGGCTGGTACATTCCGACGGGTACATTCCGACGGGTACATTTCGATGGGTACATTCCGACGGGTACATTCCGATGGATTTATTCCGACGGATTTATTCACATTCCGATGGGACTTACTGATATTCCGATGGAATGTATTGACATTAAACATTGCGATGGGTTTTACAAACAGACTTCGTTGACCTCATTTTTGTGACTTTACGATGCTGTTTAAAAGAACAACTTTATGAAAAGTTTAATAAAACCCAAAACCATGTTTAAAAAACATACCGAGACCTTGGACTTGACCAGAACCAATATATCATCCACCTTATTACACCACAACACCCATTCATCATTCTAACCTATTTCCCATCGACACCTATCCCATCTATTAACCAAAACAAATAAAAACAGAAATTAATTTGATCTCAGATTTATAACTTTTTCGTGTGTTGACATGCAAGCCGAGATCCATAAAGATCTAAACACGAAAACAAAATTCATCATAGATCTGTAATTACTTTTCGAGTATCAAGATTAACTAATAACAATTATGTTATAATTAATCATGGTCTCGTTGATACACAAGAAAAAGACACCATGCAAAACCATAAACCTACCCGAGATCCAATTAGAAGATCTGATGGTTATATTCTTCTCGTGTGGATCCAAAGATAAGGTAACATATATACAAATTGGGTTTGGATTCGGTTATTTCAGTGGTTTGTAGATGATCTGATGAGAATGATTCATTTGATTTATTCAAGTCAAATGATTCATTTCGTGGGTTTGAAGCTATGCCTTGAAGGTCAATAGAAAGACAGATGAGTTTCATTTCTTATTGCTGCTTTGGGATGAGATTGAAAGAGATCATGAGATTGATGATTATATTTTTATTGGTTGTTGGGTGTTTGATAAGAGTTTAGATGATTTCGGTTTGTGATCTATCTTGATGATGAATCGGTGGATGAGAAACTGAGATTAGGAGTGAAAAACAAGGCAGAGGATTTTAGGTATGTGTTGGTCGGCTAGGAGATGTGATATGGTCAGAGTAAAAACGGTTGAATGTGTTTAGATCTTTTTTGGTAATGAGATACATTAGGGTAACTTGAGTTATATACTCCCTAATTATCTATATGGACCAGGTATAGACATTCAATTATCTGTTGGGCCATGTATACATAAGAGTTGACATGATTGGGCCAAAGTTAAACGAATGTGAGGGTTGGAAAATTAAAAGAGACGTATTGTTTGCTTATGTTGATTTGCTTTGGATGGCCCGAGTATTTTGAGTCATATTACACTAACTTTATGCCAAAATTTTATTTTGCACACAGTTTTTGCTTTTAAATTATACTTTGGTTATAATGAGGATGTGACAAAGTGACGTGACAAAAAGACGAGCCAAAGTGACGGAATTTCTTTTGACGAGACCGAGGAAAAATGGCTATATTTTTAGTAGCTACGGATGTTTGATCGAGTATAAGTTATGTGAAGTTGAAGACGGATTTTTTCGAAGGCGTCTATTTATTTTATCTTTGAAAGATAACTTGCTCGTGCTTAATCTTAGGATGAAGACTTGTTTATCTAGTTTCCGGGTTCAGGGTGGTTGGTCGATGACTCGGATAACTATCACATTAAAGGGGTTACATTGTTGTACTTAGTGTCACGCGCATAGTCGACGTGGATAATTTCAAGAGGTGTTGTGTTTATATACTTCTTCAGTGATGTATTGGGTACTTAGAGATTTCTCCACCGTTCCTCATTCAACAATTGTGCAAGCTTAAGTCACAAGATCGAGGGATTCTTATTCAGTTTCATGTTCGGTATATCCGGTTCATTCCATCAGGGGTCACTTCAAATTGCCTTTAAGTGGGTTGGTAAACATGGCCATGGAGAGTTTATGAGTAGAGATTTTCGATCAGCAGCTGATTCTCACAAAATATATAATTCATCTTATTTATTATTCTCACGAGATTTCAGGTACATGTGCGTACGATTTATTGCTGGTTCCGAGTTTCGAAACCATCAAGGTGGAAGAAGAAGACACATTAAACGCACAACGAGTACACATGATGAACTTCATACCTTCTTTTGATTTGAATACATTCCGGGAAGAGAATTGTCATAACCGCAGAGAAAATCAGTGTTTTAACTCGTGGCGTTATCAATCTCTAAATGGTACATTACTTTTTCGATGTTTAATTGTTTTGATGTTGCAATTATTCATCATCATTATCCTGTATGGAGAGATATGCACTTCCGGGACTTAATTGACTCTGGTGCATCTCCGGAAGAAGATATGTACATTTCCGGGACTTAATTGACTCTGGTGTTACGATGCCAACTTCATGAATGGGATAAAGTGTCCACTTCAGTATTTGAGCTTCATAATTGGGATTGGTTTACTTTCTTCAACTATGTGGGGGAAGAAATGTCTTGATTCTTTCTAGTATGCATAACTTGAACTCTCAGGGGGAAGAAAAAATCAGAAGAATTATTCAAGCGTGAGAAGAGAAGTTGTTGATCTACTTGGTGTGCCCCAAACTTTCAATCCCTCATAGCAACATTATCAACTTATATGATGGGGTTCGCTTTTTAAATTCCGATGTGCGCTTAATCATTCTAAGCTTTATTGAAAGCTTTGAAGTTGCTTACGAGGATTGTCGGTTTAGGGGGAAACTATTTAAAAGCTTCTACATCAAGTTTATGTGGCATGAATTAGGGGGAAGTTAATTCAGAAGATTCTCCATAACCAGAAGTATATGGATTACTTAGCTCATGCCGTTACAGTATTTCTACTACAAGTTACTTTAAAGATGAGTCGTTTTGAAGTGAAGACTTGAAGTCAAAGGTCTCAGGAGACATCATCAGCATTGGACGCTTCATGAAAGCTTTTGTTCTTAATCATTGTGTACTTGTTAGGAAAAAATATTGTAAGGAATTCTACATGTCGTTTCATGGGGGAAGATTGTTGGAAATTCACTTTATGTGACGTCATTTAAGAATTCCTATTAGTTATCATAGTCACACACGCTTAGACTAGACTAGGAAATAATGTATAGTTAAGTGTGGTGTGTGACTATATATACCCCTCCAAGGCTTCCAAGAAGGGGTGTTGCTTGTGTTTCATTATTCATTTATCACATTTTCCTTTCTTTCTCTTTACACACACAACCTCTCTCTCTCTAAACTTCAACAATGGCTACCACCACCATTTACCACCCTACTAGACCACAGGATCCTAAGAAGCAAACCCACGTGTCGGAATATTTAGGATAATATCGGAATAATGAAAATGAAAGCTATCGGAATCAATTCTATCGGAATACAAGAAAAAGAACACGATCGGAATACTGGTAACCCAAAGCTATCGGAATATCAAATGATCATCTCCGTCGGAATCCCAATCGGAATACTAGTCAGAATCACAAAACCCTTTTCCGATACTGGGATCGGAATACTCGTCGGAATCACAAACCCTTTTCCGACAGTTTTTAAATTCGCAATAAGCTAAGTTAATAAGCAACTTTTTAATAAGCTCAAATCAAGACTTAACCAAATTTGTAATGAAAAGATGTCAATAAGAACGAATAAGAACCTTTCAAAACTCTAAATAAGCAAAACTTTTAAATCAAACTTTAATAAAACGAGACTTTTAAGAAAACTAAAAAGTAAATAAGCTAAACACAAAATAAGCCAATAAGCATGATAAGCTCAAAGCTTAATCCGTATAAAACTTAGATATGAATAAAAAGATAAACTTTTTGATCTTATAAACATCAAGATGAAACAAAATCAAAGATTATCACGAATCTAAGATAAACAAAATAAAGAAAGGTAGAAGAAGCTTAAGATCAAAACAAGATTAAACTCTCAAAAGTAAAGATTTGATTCAAACAAGAAAGGAATAAATAGATGAAGTTTTCCTAGTGAGAAAAAGTTAAACACTTTCTCTCTCTAAAAACTAAACTACTAAAATTGAAAATGAACTAATTAACTAACACCCTCCTAAAGACACATTAGCAGGGTATATATAGGAGGTGGGGAGGTGCATGTGTTGCTTCCTTTTTCTTCTTCTCGTCTCGACTCGATTTAAATTCATTGTCTTTCTCGACGTCGTCTCGGGATTTGTCGATATAAATTGAACTTGTCTTATAATTTTCTTCTTCTATTAGACTTGAGTTCTTCGAATTCCTTAAACTTCCGTCTTTAGAATTTTTCTTCGATAAATCTTCAGAATAGGCCTTGGACTTCTGTTCTTTTTTTTTGCACTCTTGATCTATTGACTTCGTCTTTTCTCGTTTTCTTCGATAAAAGCCCGTGATAGCCCATGTTTTCTTCCTTTTTCAGATTTTTATCTTGAAACATAATAAAAACACAAACCACACATAATTCCGACTTTTACAACATAAAATACACGTTTTGGTCTTGTTATTATTGGAAATAAGTGGTAAAAGGATATGTGTTTTCACACTTATTAGACAGCGTCACGGTTTTGAAGTATTGAAAACCCGAATAATCGAAAGCTTCACCCAATAATAAGATTTCAAGTGCTCACCTAAATCAAGCAAACAATTTGAAGCTCACAAGGTCGAAAAATCTATGCAAAATTGAAAGTGAATCAAGCCTTAATCTTTGAAGCTTTAAAGATCCAAAATTCTCCTTAGCGTGAGGATATACGTCTTTGGCCACAATAAACACCTCATGGCGAGGTTAAATAAAAGGTGAGGCAAGACCGAAGTCATAATAAAAGCTTCATGGAGAAGTTGAATAAAAGATGGAGGTAAACCTATTACAATAAGGCCCTTCCGTTAGGGGCATATAAAAGTCTTGGTAATAAGTCTCATGTTCAAAACCGTTATAAAACCGTGTTTATCGATCCTTCTTGTTGACTTAATTTTTTGACATCGTTGTATATTAGGAGGGGTTATTAATTCGATGTTTTTGGTTACACCGTTAGGGCTCTATTTTTAGACCTAAATCTCTATTATCGCATAAGTCAAACAATATATCCTCGTGAAACATTCAAGACAAAATAAAATATAAGAGATACAACTTAGGAAAATGGGAGGATAAGTACGTGATTAGGGCATATGAGTAGTGTTATGTGAAAATCCGTCAATTTACGGTTGATATTTTACTCTCAGATATTATTTAAAAACATTATTTTAATGTTATATTATGAACTCACTTATTTTTGGGAAGAAATTTGGATTTACGTCTTGAAGTAGCATCGACTACGTCTAAACCGGAGGATTCTACGTTACGTGCTTACGTTTACATACACCGTTTTGGTGACAGTTCGACATTTCAGGAAATAAATTTATCCGTGAATATTATTTTGGAATTTTAAATTTGTGTTGGTTCATAAACTCACAAATTTACGAGAAGAGATTAGGACTTACGATTATAATTTAACGTCCTTTACGACTAAACCGGAAACCTTAGGATTACATATTTACGTTTTCGAACTTCGTTTTTGATGAGACAATTTTTATTAGATTCGTTTTGTGCTGTTGATTCATAATTTATAAAAACGTTTTTCGTAAAACGACCCGAGGGCACGCAAATCAAGGAAACTAGAATCGAGAATTACCCGTAAATTAGTGGAGATGAGACAAGTGGGACACTTGTCCTACCCCCACTAACCCATGGCTAAAATAAGCCACAACACCATGAGGTGTCATACTAGTAGCTTACAAGTTACACTTGGTAACTTACTAAGCTAACTTTCCACCCAAAACCACAAAACCACTACACACTTACCATTTGCACATTTCACTCATGAAAACCACTCACCAAACTCTCTCCTCTCTCTAAATTTCCTCCAAGAACAACCCTTAAACACCCTCATTTGATCAAATTTAACTATGAAATCATATATTATTCACACATATGATGAAGCCCTTTTCAACCTCTATTGATTGGTGGTGATCTTAACATCCAAGGAGAAGATTTGGTGATGTCCAAGGGCTTATTTCTACATGAAGTTTACAAGTATTGGTGGCCTTGAAGATTGGTGTTGATCTACCACAAGTTTTGCCATCAAAAATCTAAGCCTTGATCATAAACTACACAACCTTGGTGGTATAGAGATTGTTCTTCCTATCCTCTTGTTATTTTGATTATGTAATCTTGTATTTTCTTTATTTATGTATATGTATATGATGATGAATGATGATGAATGATGATTAAAAATATTATGTGGGGATTTGGTGTTGATAGAATTGATAAACATGGGTAAAAATATGGAAAAACCACGTGTAAAAATGGTTAAAATCTTGCTAAATATGATGGCTGTATAAAAACAGTAAGTAAACAAATGTTAAACTGATAAAATGGTAAAATGGAATAAATATACAGTAAGTATTAGGTGTTATACACATGTGAGAGTTGGCCATAAAATGGAATCATAAAAATGAGTGAGATATGATCAAAACAAGTTTAGAGTGCAAATCTGCCTATACTGTTTTGGACGAATTTATTAAAATACTTAGAGGTTGATTCATCAGTAGCTATACTGGAATAAAATGAAGAACATATCATTTAGTTTCTGTGATAAAAATTTGGGGTTCTATCTCCATGTAGAACTCTAGATATGATCATTTTAGTAAACTAGATTTTTAGGACTGATTTGTGAAATTAAAGTTTAATATTATTATATAAGCACTCAAATAAATATAGTATAAAATGTGAATTAAAACCAAATAACTTATATATTTCATTTATATAAAAATTCATAAGGATAAATAAATGGACATTATATAAAAATGGTAGTTTGTTAAGTTTTATAAGTTATAAAAACTATATACTAAGTTTTACGTCTTTTCGGCTAAAACCGAAAGATTAACGTTTTTGTACATAAAACTTAGACGGTTGGACCCGTCTAATGTAAACTTTTATAAACTCACATAATGATATATAAACATATATAACAAGTAAAAACTGATAAAACCCGAGCTTTACAACATATAGACATTAACGGGCCAAAGTAGCCTTAATGGACAATAAACCCGACTAATTTGGTAAAACACTTATAAACTTATTTATTGGGCTTAACCCATTTGGGCCCAACATATAAAGTATAATACTGATAATAAAAGTATAATTGGGCTAATGAATAGTATTGGGCTTGTAATAGGCCCATTGGCCTTTAAAATGTAAACAAGTTGAACTAGTGTAACTAGTCTTGAAAATTACCAACACATAAACACTAGAATGAATGAGTAAAGATGTATAAACCCACTTGATCATCATCATATATATAAAATCATCATATGTATACATAATTATTATTTTGATAAAGTCATTGCACAAGAGTCTAAGACGAGTATTAGTTGTCTAGGTTTCCGTGATTGAAGACATACCGTACATCCAAATCGCCGATAATCGCCTTCCCACATCAACGTGAGTTCATAGCCTCGCACTCTTTTAAATGTTTTTATGAAATGTTTTATGAACCCGCGAGGGAGATAACATGTTAGTTTTTATAAAATAGGACACTAGTTGTCCCGATTGTCTGTTTATTGATTTGGACCCGGATGATGGTATGACCCGATGAATGATTAAATGACCCGATAGATGAAATGAAATGGATTATTAAAGTTAGGTTATGTCACTAAAAGTCCCATTAGCATTAATTGTGAACTACCGGGATTCGGTAGACGCTTATGCATATAATAGTACTATTTGGGGACGATCACCCCAGTTCGCGTCTTGACGGTTGATCCCTGTCGTGCCACATTGATTGGTAAGCGAATTTATGTATGAGAAGATTTCCATAGCGTGACCTTTGTGACGACACGCTAATTTAGATGGGCAAATTGAGTTTCGGGCTAGCTACCCGTTGTTTGTTGTAGTAAGGTAACAATGTCATGCGGCTTATAATAATCCAATTAACAAAATACTGCTATACGCACCGAATTATGATGTATTGCCTGACTAGCAATACGGGGTCATACTATTGATATTATGTTCGTGTTTTGGTTTTATATATCCATATTCATATAACGGTTTTTATTTAATCTATACAACGTTATAAAACGTATTGTATGATGTTTTTATGACGTTGGCTCGTATAATGATTTTTAAGGCAAATGCCTATATTATGATTTTCGATAAGGATTTGTATAAAAATGACTTTGGCTATTTTATGGCCTATTACAATGATTTGTACGAAATGATTTTTGGTAATAATTTTATACCAAAGTTATATTGATGGAATTTATTAAACTCTATGAATTCACTCGACGTTATCGCTGACCTTTTCTTTTAACATTTTTATCTCAGGTACTTGAAGGTAATTCTCGAGAAGACAACAAGAATTCATGGCCCGCACTTAAATAACAATTTACATTCAAATCTTTTGTAAAATTGTATGAAATATTATGACTTGGGACCTATGTAAATTTGATATTTATGAATGGAAATGCTTTATTATTAAACGACGCGATTTTTATGCGTTGTCTATGATGTGAGTAATGTGCTATCCCGTAACACCAACGAGTCTTCCGCTGTATTGAATTGTATAAATTTTGGGGTGTTCCAGTTTGGTACCAGAGCTCTCGTTATAGAGAATGAAAGATTTTTAAAACCAAGGTTTTGAATAAAACATTTCAAAATCTTTTAACTATAAACATTTTTCTAAAAATGCCTAAAAATCTTTTGACTACAACGGTGACGAAGAATTCCCGAGTTACCGACAAGGCCAGACTGAGAAGTGTTACTTCAATATATATATAATTTGGATTATATATATATATATATATATATATATATATATATATATATATATATATATATATATATATATATATATATATATATATATATATATATATATATATATATATATATATATATATATGATGTAATTTCATTACATGATTGTTTGATGATTATTTTAATATTTATACGAGGTATTTAACGACGTAGATTGTCACAAGAAACCCAAACTCCCCTAGCAAATTTATCGAAGCTATTCCCGTAGGGTTTCTAGCTATTCTAGATCTAAACCAAGTTGTGGATGTTTAGGATCCCAACAAAATGGTTAATATTCGTACAAATATAGATATTAGTTGATTGTGATATAAAAAAAAAAGAATTGGCGAGATTATATCTGATATCGATGTCATGACGATCTTTCCTTATAGAGTGGAGTTTGACAAAACGTTACCACCTAGAAAGGTGTCATCTGATTCGTTGTCACCCAATTCTTAAATTTGAAATCGAAAGGGTGAATTTTGCACTTGAGGCTGTCAATGGAACCATTACCCAAAAGCCTCATGCCACTAGTACCTTTCCGAGAAGTCTAATTGAATGTGTGAGTCATTTAATACTAGTGACTCATTTGATAAATATTGTTGTAAGGAGTTATAGGATTGGAAATTAAGTATTGTTCATATCGAGATTTTATTGCCCTTTCAAGGTCTAAGAATAAGATTGAAAGTATTGGAAAATGTGGTAGGATGTTACATTGAGTATAAGTTGGTTGAAACTTGAATAAAGTAAAATTTAACTCGTATGGAATATGAGATTGTTAAGAGGAAGTTGTTAAGTTCTGTGATTGAATTATAAGGTTTTAATTGATTGTTGATTCGTGTTAAGTGTTGTTCCTAGGCCATTGTCCACTGACGAGGATGCCCAGTGTCCAAGAAATAAATTGAAGAAATCCTCTTCTGAAATTGGGACCGATGGATCTTTCGGAACTTATGGAACACCTAATGACTCTTGTAGATTAGTATTCATTGTGGTATCTTTTAAAAATCCCTAACTTAACTGAGATATCAGTTGGTAGGATGAGTTCTGAGAATTGTATGACATAGTGACACGTAATGTGTTACGGTACAATTTTGACTTGTTTGTGATTAATGAAAAAGACTACCTTTGATTGCTAAATCCTACATGTATCGATGTTATCTATCTTTTATTGCTTCTTCCTAATGCTCGCATTAGTGATGCAACCATTGAACAAGTACTCATCTCGAATTGAGTTACATTGTGGATTATTCTTTTTGAGCGCCATCAAGGTCATGAACCTCATGATTATTTGGCTAAAATTCATTTCCTAGCATATTGTAGTTAGTTCTTAGTGAACAACTTTTCAATCACTCCTTTGCAGATCACTAATTGTTTTTATAAGTTAAAATAGTATCACTTGAGAAAAATTGGGTTTTCATCACCGTATTGATTATTTAAAGTGAGACTTATAAATAATCGTTATCGAAATGAGGTTGTTTATAAAACACCTTAGAAAACTTAATTGTTTTCATAACAAAGAAAATCTTTGTAAATTTATTTTTGATTCTTATTTAAGAATTAAGCATGAAAATGTTTTTATTATAAACATGATGATAAAATTTTGACGAACTGAGTATTGCATCGTTAATCTTGAAATTGTATATAGTTACGCGCCTACATACAATTTGGAAGTGACCATGCAAGGCTGATTAGTAGTCAGCATAAAACTGATTAATAAACACTACATTTTCTTTAAAGATTGTGAAAGATTAAATTTTATGAGATCTGCAAGAAGTGAAAAATAGGGACATAGTGTTAGGGACACCTACATATGTGCCCGTACCAATTATTCTTCTGAGTCAAATTTACTCATCTGTGGAAATTGTCTTATTTGACAATTGACAATTCTTTCTTGTCCAATTCTCTCGTAGTGAGATTCTTAGGAAAAGTATTTGATTACCGAATTTTGATACCCGACTGGATGTATCAACGTTCCTATCATTTCTTTTTATTTGATTTCAAATGAATGACCTGGGTAACGATCCGAGGAGCTTTCGAATGCGTACTCAAATTATGAAAACATAGGATATATTCATATTCGTTAAATGTTTTCGTCTGTATCCGATTTGAAATTCTCTCGCATAGATCATGCGTTGACCTTACTCTCTTAAGGTTAGTTATGTATCCAGATATCCTTGAATTTGTGAAGGATTATGAGTTATTATTAGTCTTTTGAGAAGTTCACATCTTATCGGCGGTAATAAAACTGGAAAGTTAATAGTGCCAGTAGAATGGATTGATTGATTATGACATGACGACATTGTCTTAATTGATGGGAACTCGAGTAGAATTCCCCTAAATGATAAGATGTTGATTATCAAAAGTGATCTAAATAATTCTTGATGGATGACCATATCCTGCATTTAGACTTGAAATTATACCGTGAATGGGTGTGAATTAGTCATAGATATTATAATCTAGAAAGAACCTAATATGAACTTATTAAAAGATGTTTCCGTTTTCTGAAACTTTAGGAGGTATTTACTGGTGAATTACCTAGACTCTCACCATTAAGGCAAGTTGAATTGGTATTAATTTTATTCCTGGTGCTGCACCCGTGGCGTGTGCACTGTACGTCAGCACCATCTGAATTAAAAGAATTACCGTACAACTGAGAGAGTTGTCGGAGAAAGATTTTATTCTACCGAGCTCGTCATTATGAAGAGCTATGGTGTTATTATTCCTTATATTTGTTGAATTACCGTGAACTAAGTAAATTGACGATTAAAATCTATATCCACTACCCAAGATGATAGATTGTTCGATCATTTACAAGGTTCTAGCTTATATTCAAGATTTGATCCACGGCATGGTTATCATCAACTTAGCATCCGCGAAAAAGATTATCTATTCCAATCATTACATCCAGAACTTGTAATGACCATTATGAGTTTCATGCTATGTTGTTTTGATTGACCAATGCACATGCAGCATTCATAAATTTGGTGAATCACGTGTGTAAGCTGTAATTTGATAAATTTCGTGCTTGTGATCATTAAGGATCATTTGTTTGTTTATATGAATAGGAAAGAGTTAATAATTATTTATAGATTGCCCTAAATTGGCCAAACAATGAAAACCTGTCCCTTGACTAATTAACATGTGATTTAAAACTTAATCCTTTACATGATTTGATCATGTGATTAATAAGATAATGGGATCTATGTTGACTTTTCAAAAATTGGAACCATTAAGGCTTTGGGTTTTACAAAAAGAAAATGGAAATATGTTTTGACAAATGTTTTAACAAAGGATTTTTAAGGGATTATTCCCTTATACACAAATCATTTAACTAAACTCCGGTTTAGGGGTAAATGTTTGTGTATACCTCAAGACAACCTAAGAGGGATTGAGGAAACCATTAAACCATGACTTAAAATTTGAAACGAAAATTTTTGCTTTTTAGCTAAGAAAATTTTTACCAAAGAATAAACAAAGGTTTTTCGAACATTTACGGATATTACTAATTATTTCTGATAAATCAACAAAAATTGTGTTAATTAAATTCAAATTTATTTTGAAAATTTTTATATAATTGGAAAAACTGGGAAAATTTAAAAACTTTTTGTGTTTATGTTTCATAAAAATTAAATATTTGTTATTTAATTACTTGTAGTAACTACCGACGCTTTAAACGTCGGATTGAGCAAAACTGATAAAAACAATAGTTGAGATAGAACTAAAACTTAGAAAATATGAAGAAAGAAATTTTGAGTGAATTTTGGTTATGGTAATTATTTCACCGGGAAAGGTGAATATAGATACTGACACATAATATAGAAAGGATAAAGAACCAATTAGGACATGTTCCTTAATAGTGAAGGTGCAAAATAAATTGCCGAGCAATTTAAAAATAATTGATGCTTGTAAAAAGGGATAATATAGATAATAAAAGGGGTTCGCGGCTAATATGAACCATTAGAATTGAGAAGCCGATGGCGTTAGATGTATAAAAGGCCACTTGTGTTTGCCTAAATATGAAGATTTTGAGATGTAGTCATCTCGTAAGTATAAGTATTCTATTTATGATATTTTTGACTAAATGTATCTTTGTCTGAAGAAGTTGTACTAATGGCAAATTATGAAGGCAGACATTGCCTCATACATTAGTAAACGTCTAGCTATTGCAAAGGTCATCATCTGAATTTGATTCGACTTGGGTCATCGTCGACAGACTGACCAAATCTACTAATATCATTCCTGTTAATGATAGATTCTTGATGAAGAAATTGACTCTTTTGTATTTAAATGAGTTGTGTAAACATGGTGTGCCTGTATCAATCATCTCTAACAATATCCTCGCTTCGCATCGAATTTCTTGAGATTGCTCAGAAATCATTGAGAACGAATCTTGATGAGAGTACTATTTACCACCCCAAATCGAAGGGACGAGGTAAAGTAACGATACAAAACACTAGAAGTCTTGTTTTATGTTTAAATGATTGACCTTTGGTAATGAACCGTATAATCGCTTTCCTTTAGAGATATTATCATTGATAATTATCGTGTTAGGATCGAGATCGAATCTTGTTAAGATCTAAATATTAGAGCATCTGTAAGTAGAAGTTGGGAGGAAGACACCCGACATACACCCATTGTGAGTTGGACATGTCTTTTAGGTTTAAGGTTTTCTATGATGGCGAACCTAACCTTACAAAATACTAGACCCGCGAGACCTGAAATGATTGTTGAAATTAGGATCTGATTATTGACTGCCAGTAGTAGGCAGGAGGTTATGTGAATATAAAATGTAGATCTGAAGTGCCAGATGGGTAGCGAAGTTATGCCAAAAAATTTTAACTATGAAAAAAAGAATTGATGATCTGAAAGATCATGGGATATAAGTCCCCGTTGTATGGGACCATTGAGATGATGTAAAATATTGGTTTGAAAGGCATATAAGCTGGATCTACCCTAGGACTTCAAAAGCTGCGTGAATTATGTTTCGTAGATCGAACTTGATAAAATGTCTATCAAGTGAAATTCTGAGTGTTTCTTAGTAATGTTTAGATCGGCAAAAAGTTGCATTCATCAAAAACCTGTGAATATCATGGATAGAGAAAGTAAGTCAACATTAAGCCTGATCTTATTCCCGTTGTTATGTTTGATAAAACTCGCGTATTGTAATGGGTTACACTTGTGAGAAAAGACCGAATGTGTAGGAAATACCCACATGGCTTTAACTCTATAAGAAGCGAGTAGTAAGATGATCTTTGAGGACAAAGATCTTGTTTAAGGGTAAATGCTGTGACAATCCGTCAATTTATGGTTGATATTTTATTCTCAGATATTATTTAAAAACATTATTTTAATGTTATATTATGAACTCACTTATTTTTGTGAAGAAATTTGGATTTACGTCTTGAAGTAGCATCGACTACGTCTAAACCGGAGGATTCTACGTTACGTGCTTACGTTTACATACACCGTTTTGGTGACAGTCCGACATTTCAGGAAATAAATTTATCCGTGAATATTATTTTGGAATTTAAATTTGTGTTGGTTCATAAACTCACAAATTTACGAGAAGAGATTAGGACTTACGATTATAATTTAACGTCCTTTACGACTAAACCGGAAACCTTAGGATTACATATTTACGTTTTCGAACTCCGTTTTTGATGAGACAATTTTTATTAGATTCGTTTTGTGCCGTTGATTCATAATTTATAAAAACGTTTTTCGTAAAACGACCCGAGGGCACACAAATCGAGGAAACTAGAATCGAGAAGTACCCGTAAATTAGTGGAGATGAGACAAGTGGGACACTTGTCCTACCCCCACTAACCCATGGCTAAAATAAGCCACAACACCATGAGGTGTCATACTAGTACCTTACAAGTTACACTTGGTAACTTACTAAGCTAACTTTCCACCCAAAACCACAAAACCACTACACACTTACCATTTGCACATTTCACTCATGCAAACCACTCACCAAACTCTCTCCTCTCTCTAAATTTCGTCCAAGAACAACCCCTAAACACCCTCATTTGATCAAATTTAACTATGAAATCATATATTATTCACACATATGATGAAGCCCTTTTCAAGCTCTATTGATTGGTGGTGATTTTAACATCCAAGGAGAAGATTTGGTGATGTCCAAGTGCTGATTTCTACATGAAGTTTACAAGTATTGGTGGCCTTGAAGATTGGTGTTGATCTACCACAAGTTTTGCCATCAAAAATCCAAGCCTTGATCATAAACTACACAACCTTGGTGGTATAGAGATTGTTCTTCCTATCCTCTTGTTATTTTGATTATGTAATCTTGTATTTTCTTTATTTATGTATATGTATATGATGATGAATGATGATTAAAAATATTATGTGGGGATTTTGTATTGATAGAATTGATAAACATGGGTAAAAAGATGGAAAAACCACATGTAAAAATGGTTAAAATCTTGCTAAATATGATGGCTGTATAAAAACAGTAAGTAAACAAATGTTAAACTGATAAAATGGTAAAATGGAATAAATATACAGTAAGTATTAGGTGTTACACACATGTGAGAGTTGGCCATAAAATGGAATCATAAAAATGAGTGAGATATGATCAAAACAAGTTTAGAGTGCAAATCTGCCTATACTGTTTTGGACGAATTTATTAAAATACTTAGAGGTTGATTCATCAGTAGCTATACTGGAATAAAATGAAGAACATATCATTTAGTTTTTGTGATAAAAATTTGGGGTTCTATCTCCATGTAGAACTCTAGATATGATCATTTTAGTAAACTAGATTTTTAGGACTGATTTGTGAAATTAAAGTTTAATATTATTATATAAGCACTCAAATAAATATAGTATAAAATGTGAATTAAAACCCACTAACTTATATATTTCATTTATATAAAAATTCATAAGGATAAATAAATGGACATTATATAAAAATGGTAGTTTGGTAAGTTTTATAAGTTATAAAAACTATATACTAAGTTTTACGTCTTTTTGGCTAAAACCGAAAGATTAACGTTTTTGTTAAATAAAACTTAGACGGTTGGACCCGTCTAATATAAACTTTTATAAACTCACATACTGATAAATAAACATATATAACAAGTGAAAACCGATAAAACCCGAGCTTTACAACATATAGACATTAATGGGCCAAAGTAGCCTTAATGGACAATAAACCCGACTAATTTGGTAAAACACTTATAAACTTATTTATTGGGCTTAACCCATTTGGGCCCAACATATAAAGTATAATACTGATAATAAAAGTATAATTGGGCTAATGAATATTATTGGGCTTGTAATAGGCCCATTGGGCTTTAAAATGTAAACAAGTTGAACTAGTGTAACTAGTCTTGAAAATTACCAACATATAAACACTATAATGAATGAGTAAAGATGTATAAACCCACTTGATCATCATCATATATATAAAATCATCATATGTATACATAATTATTATTTTGATAAAGTCATTGCACAAGAGTCTAAGACGAGTATTATTTGTCTAGGTTTCCGTGATTGAAGACATATCGTACATCCAAATCGCCGATAATCGCCTTCCCACATCAACGTGAGTTCATAGCCTCGCACTCTTTTAAATGTTTTTATGAAATGTTTTATGAACCCGCGAGGGAGATAACATGTTAGTTTTTCTAAAATAGGACACTAGTTGTCCCGATTGTCTGTTTATTGATTTGGACCCGGATGATTGTATGACCCGATGAATGATTAAATGACCCGATAGATGAAATGAAATGGATTATTAAAGTTAGGTTATGTCACTAAAAGTCCCATTAGCATGAATTGTGAACTACCGGGATTCGGTAGACGCTTATGCATATAATAGTACTATTTGGGGACGATCACCCCAGTTCGCGTCTTGACGGTTGATCCCTGTCGTGCCTCATTGATTGGTAAGCGAATTTATGTATGAGAAGATTCCCATAGCATGGCCTTTGTGACGACACGCTAATTTAGATGGGCAAATTGAGTTTCGGGCTAGCTACCCGTTGTTTGTTGTAGTAAGGTAACAATGTCATGCGACTTATAATAATCCAATTAACAAAATACTGCTATACGCACCGAATTACGATGTATTGCCTGACTAGCAATACGGGGTCATACTATTGATATTATGTTCGTGTTTTGGTTTTATATAACCATATTCATATAACGGTTTTTATTTAATCTATACAACGTTATAAAACGTATTGTATGATGTTTTTACGACATTGGCTCGTATAATGATTTTTAAGGCAAATGCCTATATTATGATTTTCGATAAGGATTTGTATAAAAATGACTTTGGCTTTTTTATGGCCTATTACAATGATTTGTACGAAATGATTTTTGGTAATAATTTTATACCAAAGTTATATTGATGGAATTTATTAAACTCTATGAATTCACTCGGCGTTATCGCTGACCTTTTCTTTTAACATGTTTTATCTCAGGTACTTGAAGGTAATTCTCGGGAAGACAACAAGAATTCATGGCCCGCACTTAAATAACAATTTCCATTCAAATCTTTTGTAAAATTGTATGAAATATTATGACTTGGGACCTATGTAAATTTGATATTTATGAATGGAAATGCTTTATTATTAAACGACGCGATATTTATGCGTTGTCTATGATGTGAGTAATGTGCTATCCCGTAACACCAACGAGTCTTCCACTGTATTGAATTGTATAAATTTGGGGGTGTTACATGTTAGCATTACTAACTTATAATGACAATGATCTCGTTGCACGCTTAGCATGGAATTGAGGTGAAAATCGAGGACGACGAAATTATTTCTAATGAAGCATTCACGTGTTCTTGTTCTATGAACCTAAACGTCCCATTTTGCGATGAAATCATACATTATGTCTAAAACGCAAGTAGAAGTAATAGTAGTAGTATAGCTAGTTTATCATTCAATAAAAGTGAATAAAAATGAATTTTGGAGATGCTACGATACTTTATTCTAGCATTGCGTGAGGGCACGGCAATGGTTTAGTACGGGGGAGTGATGAGACTGCTTTTATACATAGTCTCATCGTCCAAAAGGGCTTTAAATGCATAAAATATCATGAAAATGGCCAAATATATGCTTGTGTTTGTTACTTGTGTATTTTAGGTACGGATATTGAGAAAATGACAAAAGATCACAAGAAACATGCAAAAACGAACACGGGGAACGAAGCCGCACAATGAACCAAGCCCTAATGAAGATTTTCCAAGAAAAACCCTTGAAGAATTGAAGATTATGAAAGAAGGGTCCTCTAGTATTGAAGTATTGACACTTAAAACCCTTGTATATTCATAATTACAAGTTTATTCCTTAAAGTTTGTCAAATTTGCAAAAAGGGCCCTCCACTTTGAAGAATTGGCAAGAATGGTCCCTCAACAATGAAGACTTGTCAATATGAGTCCTCCAAAAAGTCAATCATACAAGTCAAGACCATCATCTTTGAAGAAAATGCAAAAACAACCCTTCAAGTATCAAGAATTGGCAAGAAATACCCCTGAAAATACTTTGGAAAAGTATTTGGGGCAAAAGTGTGAAAAAGAAAACTTTAATAACAAAGGATATAAGGTTTTGGTTTATTAAACAACAAATGACAAAGAAAGAAGAAACAAGGGACCAAAAGGGTCAGACAAACAAAGATACCTTAACCACTTTTGGCTTGACACGTGCCCCACTCACTTCCCACAACCAATCACAAGACTCCCTGCTTCCACCTCACCATCCACTCACACCCGACTTAACTAACTTAATTTATTAAGTTTAATTAAGGCGCTAAACACCCATTCAAAAACAAAAACGGATTAAACACATGTTCTTGGTGTTCTTGAACAAATTTGGGTATTTGTTAATTACCAACAATTAAACCCTAATCTTCTCCAGAATTAAGATTAGGATGTCCCTAAACACAACCCAACTTTGTAAACCCATGCCACATCATCACCTTGGTCACATGATAAACCCATGCCACATCATCACCTTGGTCACCTTGGTCACACGATTTTGGGCCAAAAACCCTGCCACATCCAACGTCCAATATCCTAGCTTGAAACTTAAACTTATTTTGAGCCCTTGATGCACATCCTACACACTTTACAGCTTCACAAACAGCCAAAGAGTTCACATGATCAAGCATAAAGCCAAAACTCTCAAGGGAAAAATGGGACTTCTACATCTTTATGGTTTACGTTTTTTATGTTTTTAGTTAAACATTGTAGCCTATAAAAGGCATAGGGCCTCATACATTGAGCCCTGCTTTTGATTTTTCCTTGTTCACTTTTCTATAAATCCTTGTTCATGTTTAATGAAAAGAGTTTGAATTTGTGAAGAAAAAACAAGTGCAAACCATTATATCTGCTTGTTATTGTTTAATGTTAACTAATCTTGAATCTCAAAACGTATTTTCAAACCTTGTGCAAGAAATTGTACAAGAGCTCAAAATTTGATATTTTGCTAAGTCTTGGTTTAAACCTTGGACTTCTTGGGCTATAAGTGGATCATAGCATCCTGATAAAGTGTTATCAAGGTGTTGTGAGGCTTATAACTTGGGGATAATCAAGTGTGGGAACAAGGTTGCATTAATCAAATTTATTTTTCATTTTGTAACCTTTCTGTTTTTGATTTTATTGTGCTAACCTTGTTGAATCTTAGCAGCTTGTTTAAAGAAGCTTGTGCCTTGTTTTGCTAGGCACATCAGCTCAAAAATTCGTGAGTGTGGATGTACATTCATGAGGTTTGAGTTCTTGAACCCAAAAATCTGAAAAATACTTGATTTTTATGATTTTGAGTTCTGCTTGTGTTCTTGTTGTTTTTATGACTTAATCTTGCTTGATATTGCATAATATATCTGTTATTGTGTTTGATTGGGCTTGGGTAACATTGAATCACATTTATACTTGTTTAATCTTGATTTAAAAAAGATAAGGTGTGTTTGGGTTAACCTGTTTAAGATCATAACTTGTTATTTTGTTATTGGAAATTGTTTGTTTTAGTTTATATCTGCTTATCACTTGGTTGTGTGCTAAAACCTGCAAGTTTTCAGCTTTGAAACATCAAATTAAAGATTGTGCTATATCTCACTTGTTTTGACTGTTTTTGACCTAAGATTTTGGAAACACCTAGAGTGTATGCATGTTTAGGGCTAAAAGTGTTAAATAATAGTTTATATAACCTGTTAACAAGATTTGAGTGTTTGAAATTGGACTTGTGGTCAAGTATATCAGCAAGTGTTCATAACTGCTTGTTTAGTGTTCATCAGTAACTTTTGATTGCTTGAATCTTGATCTAGACTTTGAATCAATGCATGAAACCTGTTAGAATTTGTTCATTTGAATTTATTATAGCTTGTGTATGCATTTGGTGAAGTTTGGCTGGCTTATTTTTGCTAAAAGTGCTTATTGAACTGAAACTGCTTATTGTTCATATATGGGCTAGGTTTGTGGATGTTTTGAATTAATTGCACTGATTGGCTAATTGGAATTGTGTTTTTGTTGCTTATATTGACTCCTTATGATTAACTGATCATTTGGGTGCCTTTGCTTAACTTGAATCCACAAAAAAGCTAGAAAAGACAAAAAGTCAATTTAGTCAAGCAGGGGGAAAAGTTCCTACTGCTCAACCTCCAAAACTAGCCCCTACTAGTGTAAAACATCAAACAGCTTATTCATAAGCCATATTGGCTTATGCAGACTTGCAACAACTTATTTTTTGTGATAGATCTTCCTCATTTGACCCATTTATTTGATCTGGAGCTTATTAGACTTTGACTTTGACTTTTTACTAGAAAACTCATTAAGTTGACTTTTACATAAGTGCTTATTTGCTTATTCTGGCTTATTGCTTGTGCTTATTTGAAAACTTTTTGATTATTTTGCTTAATTAAGTCATTTAAAAGCTTTTGAAAGTTGAATCAGCACTTGAGGTGGTCTAGATCTCAAAACGACTATTTTGTCGTTTTGTGAAGAGAGTCTTGGCTTATTTTAAGCTTATTTCTTGTGCTTTTTCCAATTTTCTTTTTACAGATCTCTTAAGTAACTCAAAAGAAGCTTATGTGTCAAATTTTAGCTTATGGCATCAGCTTATAACTTAATGGGCCAAAAAGCCCATTAGGAATAAGCTGCTTTGAAATAAGCTAGCTTAAACACATTTTAAGGTTTTGGGCCTTTAGAGTTTTGTTCTTAAATTCAAATTTTAAGTCAGATATGAGATTTTGGGCTTATTTAGACAACATTTTTCTTATTGGGCCTATTTCAAGCCCATTAAGGGACTGTTTGGACTTTTAGCCCGTTTCAAGGCCCAATAGGGGTATTTTTGAAATTTCAACTTCATATCTGTGTTATTTAGGTTAAAATAAACTAGTTTTCAACTTTTTAGAATTTTTATAAATTTTAGATTTTTATTAATATTTTATTATTATTTTATTATTAAAAATTAAAATTTATATTTTTCAAAGTTTTTCATTTTTCATAGATCAAATACATTAATATAGGAATTTTACAATTTTTAGAATATTTTTATTGTCATTAGATTAATTTTTAGAATTATTTTAAGTTTTAATAGTTTATAATTGTTTTTAAATAGTTTTAATTAATTTTAAAATTTTCAAAAATAGTTATTAATTTAGTTAATTTATTTTAGAGGTTTAAAAGTGAACTCATTTTGGGCTTTCTGTTAATTAAATTGATTTTTTAGGCTTTAATTAGCATTAAAGAATTATTATTTAATTAAATAAAAGGTTTGAGTGATTTTTGATTTTTTGTAAACTATAATTATATTTTTAGGATTTATTGCAATTTTCTAGGAATTTTTAGAGTAAAATTTTAATTTGGTCACTTTTTACGGTTTTACGTGCACGACTATTCGTCTTAGTTTAATTCATAAACGTAACCGTCTTTCTCTTCTAATATCTTTTCTTCTTTTCATTGCTCATCAATATAATCACAAACCATTAATCATTTCTTAACACAACACAATTGCCTCCTTGAGAACGATCCCACTTTGGGTCATTAGTGCTTGGTTTTCCTAAACCGACACTTAATACTTGCCCTATTTACCTCCTTTTTCTAAAGGTGTGTAAAACCACTATATCAGTGCACAAATACCATTTGGTGTACAACCTCTTCCTCCCAAAAGGAAGAAAAAGAGAAAGAGTAAAAACACCACCGTCCATCAAGCCGATCTCGAGAATCGTGCTTTGATCCACACTCAACAAGAAGCCATGGCCGGCATTGACACTCGACCTTTGATGGAGCACTTGCAATCCAATGTGCAAGGATATGCCGATGCTATTAAGATACCCGATATTCCCGCAAACACCTTTGAGCTAAAAACATCTATGATTAACTTGGTTTCAATCACACCATTTTTTAGGAATAAAAATGATAATCCACATGATCACCTTAAGAAGTTTCTTGCTCTTTGCAACACCATTAAGTACAATGGAGTTCCCTATGATGACATTAAGTTGATATTGGTACAATTTTCACTAGAGGGCCATGCCAAGCATTGGTTAGATACACAACCACCCGAGAGCATTACTACATGTGATGGTTTCACTAAGAAGTTTTTGAACAAGTTCTTTCCCCCATCTAAGACCACGACTTTGAGAAACTTAATTATAGGCTTTTAACAAAAACCTAGTCAAACCTTTACTGATGCTTGGGAGGAGTTCAAGGAGTTATTGAGAAAATGCCCAAATCATGGATTCGATGAAGTTCACCAAATCAATACTTTCTATGATGGATTAATACCACACCACCAAGATTCACTCAATTCTTCCGCGGGTGGAAATATTCTTGCTAAATCCATTCAAGAAGCTTGGGACATTATTGAGACCAAATCAATGGTGCCAACTAACACACAATTTGAAGAAAGGGTTCATGTTGTACAAAATAGTTCTCAAACACCTTGTGATAACCAATTCCTCAAGAGTCACGAAAAGATTCTCCAAAGAATAGATAGGAATCAAGAGATGCATCTTAAGGCAAATCAAGAAGTAATCCAAAACATTAAGGGCGTTTCCTTGAACAATTCCACCAATGATGTGCATGATATTACTCTTTCATGTGAGACTTGTGGAGGTCCCCATTCTTATCAACAATGTGACAAAGTTCAAGGTTATCAAGGGGAGTGTTATGCTTACCAAGAAGAACATCGAGAACATTTCAAACCCAACATCAATCAAAACAATCTTTCTTACAAGTCTTAAAACTACCTTGCTCCACCGGGATTCCCACCCCATCCACCCACCCTTACTCAACCCAATCCCCCTCAATTGTTACAAAGGAATCAATGGACAATACCACAATACCAAGGGAACAACTACAAAGCACCCAACCACTTTCAAAATCAAGGAAATAACTTTCATCCACCCAATCAAGGATTTAATCCACCACCCCCACCCTTACCAAATCAAGGATACACTCAAGTTCAAAATCAAGGATATGTGCCATATGATAATCATGAGTATGGTGAGAGGAGAATTCGTGAAAGTGAAAAAAGAATGCATGAGCAAATGAAACTTACGATGTAGGAGCAAACTAAGAGGCTTTTGATAACATTTAATCAAAGACCACAAGGGGCTCTACCTTCTAACACACAAACAAACCCGAGGGCCAATGTCAATGCTATTACAACAAGAAGTGGAAAAGCGACTAATGATCCTTCACCTCCTACACCTTCTATTGTTAAGCCTACTATGATTCCATCTTGTAATAAGCCTTCTACATCTTCTTCACCACCTCCAAGTTTTACTACCTTACCACCAACACCTTCTCAAACTATACTAACTTCTCCTTTACCTTCCACAACTCCCAATGAAGAAGTTAACAAAGAAATATCTTCCACTACAACACCTACTCCACCTACAACTAAACCAAACCTTCCTTACCCTTCAAGATTGAGCAAGGACAAATTGAAAAACAAGGATGATATATAAGTCTCAAACTTTTTGAGGATGTTCAAGCAACTCAACATAAACATCTCCTTTGCGGAAGCTCTTGCTTATATGCCAAAATTTGCTAAGATGTTCAAAGATCTCCTCTCCAACAAGGAAAAATTGGTGGATTTGCCCAACACATCCCTTAACGAAAATTGCTCCGCCGTGTTGCTCAAAACCTTACCTAGAAAACTTGGAGATCCGGGGCGCTTTTTGATCCCTTGTAATTTTCTCGGGGTGGAAAATTGCATGGCATTGGCTGATCTAGGGGCAAGCATAAATCTCATGCCTTTATCAGTTTGGCAAAAACTCTCTCTTCCTGAGCTCATTCCAACTAGGATGATCCTTGAGTTAGCCAATCGTACCATAGCTTACCCGGTAGGTATTGCGGAGGATGTGTTTGTAGGTGTGGATAAGTTTACCTTTCCGGCCGACTTTGTAGTGGTTGATTAGGACATGGACCCCGAGAGTTCCTCTAATTGTTGGTAGACCATCTTTGAGGAAGGGTCGTACTCTCATAGACGTGGTGGAGGGAGAACTAATTATGAGAGTTGAGGATGAGAAAGTGGTGTTTAAGCTAGGAAAAGTGACTAAGAAGTCTCAAGCTTATGAAACCGTTAACATAGTTGATGTACTTGATGAGGTGTGTGATGAGCATTTCCATGACGCTTGTAAGAGTAATAGTGAAGACATGCCTCATGTAGAGACCGTTGCCTCAATTGCTCCCTCCTTAACACCTTTTGGAGAAAGTGATTTCCTCTTGGAGGAATTTGAGTCCAACTTCCTTGGTAATGATGATTCTCCCATTAATTGGGAAAAAGACATTCTCACTATCCAAAGGTTGCTTAATGAGGATCCCATTCCTTCACCCATCCCACAAGAAGTTACCAATGATGATCCATCCATAGTGAAACCTTCCATAGAGAGTCCACCTACCCTTGAATTCCATCCCACCTAGAGTATGATTTCTTAGAGGGGAAAGACCAATTACCCGTGATCATTGCAAAAGATTTGAAAGAGGATGAGAAAGAAAAACTCATAGAAGTCCTTAAGAAAGATAAGCAAGCCATATAATAGAAAATATCCGACATAAGGGGAATTGATCCAAATTTTTGTACACACAAAATCCTTATGGAGGATGATTACAAACCCGTTATTCAAAGCCAAAGAAGGGTTAACCCTAAAATCCATGAGGTCATTAAGAAGGAAGTTATCAAACTCCTTGATGCAGGCATGATTTACCCAATTTCCGACTCTCCATGGGTTAGCCCGGTACATTGTGTTCCTAAGAAGGGTGGAATCACCGTAGTGCCCAATGAGAACAATGAGCTTATTCCTACTAAACTTGTTACGGGTTGGAGAGTTTGTATTGATTATAGGAAGCTCAATGATGCTATTAGGAAAGATCATTTCCCATTACATTATATGGACCAAATGCTTGAACGCTTAGCAGGAAATGAGTATTATTGCTTTCTAGATGGATTCTCGGGTTATTTTCAAATTCCCATTGACCGTAAGGATCAAGAAAAGACCACATTCACTTGTTCCTACGGTACATTTGCTTACAAGAGAATGCCTTTTGGCTTGTGCAATGCACCGGGGACATTTCAAAGGTGTATGATGGCAATTTTACATGACATGATTGAGCAAACTATGGAAGTTTTCATGGATGATTTCTCGGTTTTTGGAAAAAATTCGTTTCACTTCTTGTCTCTCCCATTTAGAAATTATGCTAAAGAGGTGTGAAGAAACACGTCTTGTTCTTAATTGGGAGAAGTGCCATTTCATGGTTAAAGAGGGGATAATCTTGGGACATAAGATATCGAACAAAGGTTTAGAAGTGGATCGTGCTAAGATAGATGTTATTGCTAAGCTTCCCCCACCTACAACGGTGAAAGGAGTTAGGATTTTTTGGGTCATGCGGGGTTCTATAGACGTTTCATACAAGATTTCTCTAAGATAGCAAGACGATGACCCACCTCTTGGAAAAAGAGGCTCCTTTCATTTTCAACCAAGAGTGTTTGGACTCTTTTGAGATACTTAAGGAAAAGTTGACTAAGGCTCCCGTTTTGGTTTCTCCAAATTAGGAATTGCCTTTTGAGCTTATGTGTGACACTAGTGATTATGCCGTGGGGGCCGTGTTAGGACAAAGAGTGAATATGCATTTTCAACCTATACACTATGCTAGTAAAACAATGACGGGTGCACAACTTCATTATACCACCACGGAAAAATAGTTGATTGCTATAGTCTATGCCTTTGAGAAATTTAGACCCTATCTTGTGCTATCCAAAACCATAGTGTATACGGATCATTCCGCTCTCAAGTACCTCATGACAAAGCAAGATGCTAAGTCTAGACTCTTGAGACGGGGTTTATTGCTACAAGAGTTTAAGATAGAGATTCGTGATAAGAAAGGAGCCGAGAATTTAGCAGCGGATCATTTGAGTAGACTTGAGCATCCGTTTCAAGGAGATTTGCCTCATAAGGAAATCAATGAATCCTTTCGATTAGAGGAGCTCATGTCTATCTCTTCTCAAGAGGATGCAACCCCTTGGTTTGCGGATATTGCAAATTATCTTGTAGGGGATGTGCTAATAGAGGGTCTAACTTTCCAACAAAAGAAGAAATTTCTTAAGGAAGTGAAGTATTACTTTTGGGATGACCCTTACCTCTTTAGGCAATGTGCGGACCAAATCATTAGACGGTGTGTAGATGGGCCCGAGGCATTTAAGATTTTAGAAGCTTGTCATAAGGGACCTACGGGTGGACATTTTGGGCCCAACTATACCGCCAAGAAAGTCTTTGATTCGGGTTACAATTGGCCTTCTATATACAAAGATGCTCAAGAGATGGTGAAATTCTGTGATGTATGTCAAAGACAAGGAAAATTTACTCAACGAGATGAGATGCCACAAAACTTCATACAAGACTGTGAGATTTTTGATGTGTGGGGAATAGATTTCATGGGACCTTTTCCATCTTCTAAGGGAAATAAGTACATACTCGTAGCGGTGTATTATGTGTCAAAGTGGGTTGAGGCCACAGCCTTACCTACTAATGATGCTCGAGTTGTAGTAAAGTTTTTGAAGCAATTTTTGCTAGATTTGGTGTACCTCGGGCCATCATAAGTGATCGTGGTACTCACTTTTGTAATGATCAATTCACAAGAGTTATGAAGAAGTATGGTGTTAATCATAGACTTTCTACCGCGTATCACCCTCAAACCAATGGTCAAACCGAGGTCTTAAAGCGTGGTTTAAAGAGAATTTTGGAAAGAACGGTGGGATAGCATCGAGCTTCTTGGTCGGATAAGCTTGATGATGCTTTGTGGGCTTTTAGAACGGCTTTTAAGACACCAATTGGTTGTACTCCATATATGCTTGTCTATGGAAAAGCGTGCCACCTCCCATACGAGTTAGGGGATAAGGCTTCTTGGGCTCTCAAGTGGTCTAACTTTGACTTAAACCAAGCAGGCTCACATAGAAAGGACCAACTCAATGAAATGGATGAATTGAGAGCCAATGCTTATGAGAAATCATTGCTTTATAAATGAAATGGATGAATTGAGAGCCAATGCTAAGATCAATAACCATGAGTTCAAAGTTAGAGAGCTGGTTCTCCTCTTTAACTCAAGGTTGAAACTATTTGCGGGCAAGCTTAAGTCGAGATGGTCCGGTCCATTCACTATTGCTCAAGTATTTCCATATGGAACTATTGAGTTGTCACAACCTGATGGTCCAAATTTCAAAGTGAATGGTCACCATGTTAAGCACTATTTTAGGGAGGACATTTCCATGGAAATGGTCCAAGAGATCCCTATTTTCCCCATGAATTAGTTCATTGTGGGAAGAGTCGAGCTAGAGACTCCTTAAATCAAGCTTGAATAACTAGGTTTAGAGGTTTTAGACTTAGAGTGTTGTAGGTTAAAAATAAGGATGGAGAGTTGATGAGAAGTGTAGGGGAGACCTTCCTTTTGTCTTCATGTTGTTTGTAGGGTTGCTCACTCATCACGTTCTTTGTAGCTTATGGAGGAGGCCCTTGTATCTGGTTCACTTCGTTACTATTGTGATTTTTCTTAGACACATTGTGCTTAAAAAATGAATTCACTATAGTTGATCTTTCCTTAGCTTGGGTTAAGCAAAGTCTATTCATTGTCATAAGTGTAGGGGAAGTTTTTACTTCCATGCTCTTAAACATTGAGGAAAATGTTTAGCTTAAGTGTAGGGGGGTCTTCTATCGACGTGACCTTACCTAGACTTTGTCATTGACCTTGATAATAATTGGAAAATTAATTTTTCAAACATTTTTCAAATTTTTGATCTACTTGGCCACCAAAAATATGCATTCATAATTTATTGCATCAATCATTTTTCATTTGCCTAACACATTTACATTGTATATATTTCTTCTCTTGTTCTTTATCAAATATATAAAAAGAAAAAGATATAATAAGAACATGGTTTAACAAATTTAGACTTCTTTGACATATTAGGTCCGCCATGGATACTTTGACTCAACCCGAGTTTGCTTATCCAAGCATTCTCTAGCTAGTATCCTTAACCATGCAGTCCTTCATTGGTCTATTAGGCTAAGCATCCACCACTCTCATTATTTGAGATTTTAAATTTGTGGAGAATGGGAAATGATAGAGTTGAAGCAAGTATAAAAGGGCTAGATAAACTTCATGATAATTACTTGTGGCTAAACCCTTCTTTTCTTTACCTCTATTTTCTGCACATGTATATATGTTAATAAATAATCAAGAACGGTTTTAATTAGTTTGTAGACTCGTATGCATTTTTAACTAATCATTCATGGTTGGTATAAGTACGTCTTAAGATTCTAAGTTAGAACGTTTTATGTGTACTAGACTTATGTCATGCTTAACATTTAGCGGGTGTTTTTCCTTTTATTCTTTTCAACTTTATTTGTGAGGAATAAAGAAAAATAAGAGCGGCTTACAAAAAAGTGAGTGGCTAGAAAAGAAAAAAAAGAAAAAAAAGAAAACAAAAAATAAATAAATAATTATACAAGACTCCCAAGAGGGGCAGTGAAGTGTTAATTATAGTAACTATTAGATTCCAATATTACCTTGACGGGTTGCGTGGATTTAATAGTTGCTCCAATCCAATATTACCTTGATGGGTTGCGGGATTGAAGATCCAAAGTCTCAAAAAGGCGGAGGATGTAAATTATTGCGTGTGTTTTATTTTTCTTTTCTTAGCGAGTGTGTAGTTACTTATTAAAGCATGACATGAGGATTTTACACATAAGGCGAATGACTTATTACTCTTGAAACGGACTTATATTAATTGTGAGCGGTTTTTAAAGTAATTGATGAGAGGATTACTTAGGATTAAAACCGTGCTTCCTTATTTTTGGATTTTACATTTCTTATATTTCACGCTTTAAATAATGATAAATTTGCTCTCAAGCAATCTGCTCAAATAATAACCGGTTCCACATTTAATTGTCATGAATAAGTTGATGCACTTTTTACTTGTGAATACAATGATCCCATTTTTAAGCTTTGTATGGGGAAAGTGAAACTTGAGGGTGATAAGTGTCCATGGTACCAAAGCCCTAATTTAAGTCATTGATTTCTTTATGAGTTTTTCATCAAAACCATTTCAAGAAAATTAAAAATATATAAATAGAAATGTTTTCTTTGTATTGCATTGTACAAAATCAAAATCAAAATCATATAGAGTAGAATAGTGTAATAGCATTCCATATTGGCCAAGGTGGGTTAATTGTGAGGAAAATGTAAAATTGTGCTTTAAAATATAGCATTGCATGAGGTCATGGCAATGTTCAAGTGTAGGGGATTTTATATGAGTAAAATATCATATCAGTTAATCAACAAATCACCCTAAAACACATGGAAAATACCTAACTTTTGTGCTATAAAGCAGTATTATGTGGTATGTTTTATGTTTGTGCTTAAATAGGTAACAAGGTTACAATTTCAAGCAAACAAGAGGAAATCAAGCTCATTTATGATGAAAAGACAAGAGAAGGATCAAAGATGACAAGTCATTTGAAGAAGGACCTATCTTGACAATACCCAAAAGTTGAGGGACTTAAATGAAACTTTAAAAAAGTCAAGATCAAAGTCAAACTTGGTAAAACTTCAAGTCAACCAAGTCAAGGGAGTCAAATAAACAAGAATGCAAGTCAATGGACCAAATTTGCCATTTAAATGAAGAAAGGAGCTCATTTGGATTTTCTGATAAAGACAAGGGGCTAAAATTGTCAAAAATGCATCAACTTTGTGCTCAATCCGTGTATACACACTCTTGACCAATGAAAACACAAGAAAAAGAGAGTATGGATTGCCAACTCCACTGCCAGCTCACCCTTCAATTAATAAACTGAATATCCAAACAGTGCAGCGCACTTATTTTCTCTCAGCCAATCAGAGATCTACACTCCATAATTCATTTTATCCAATAAGGATAATGATCCGTGTGAAGGGCTATCATCCAACAAGAACATGACACGTGTCATCTCCAACTATCAACAAACCCATGAACGATTTTGAGCTACGATGCATGTCATAAAACAGTTTCAACATGAAAAATGCTCAAAATGAGAAGACGAATCCAGATACATAAGTCAATTAGACTGAATATCATAGGAGAAGAAAACCCCTTTCTTGTTCTTGGAGTGAATTCTACAATTCATCAACTTTGGACACATGGAATCTTCCCATGGGTTGAGACACGTCAGACTTCCCCAACTCATCATCATCAACCTCTATAAATAGGATATTGTACTTTCATTTTCAGTGTGTAACTAAGTGTGAAAAAACACACACTTTAGTTTTTCTCTCTCAATTCTGTTTCTCATTCAGTTAGTAAACTTCTCTTAAGTGTTTGACACACACTTGGGAGTTAGTTATAGAATTAGTTCAGCAGTTGTAACCACTTTTCCTTCATAAATCAATAAAAATCACAAAAATATCCATTTCCTATTCTCATATTCATTTCACTTACCCATTCTTGCAAATTTGTTACTGTTTGTGATTTCATTGATCATCACTGATCAATGGAGTTTGTTTGAGACGTTTTGGAGGTTACATCAAGTTTTCTTGCAAGATCAGTTCATGTTCCAGTCCTGAGTAGCAGTTTGTAGCAGTTTGGTTTGATTTGAGCAGATATAGCTTATTGAGGTGATTAATG
Organism: Glebionis coronaria; assembly: GCA_025667525.1. Taxonomy (NCBI): domain Eukaryota; kingdom Viridiplantae; phylum Streptophyta; class Magnoliopsida; order Asterales; family Asteraceae; genus Glebionis; species Glebionis coronaria. The sequence goes on from CM046875.1 coordinate 266,259,815, forward strand.
TGGTTAATGGTGGTGTATTGGAGTTGTTCTTGTAGATTCTAGTTGGCTCAACGCCACACAACTCTATCAATTGAGGCTTCGAGCTAAAAGGCACTTGTTTTCTTGTTTAATTTCCTCTAAACTGAATTTTTTTTGGTAATGTAAAAGTGGGCGTGCAACACGAGGACTTCCCAGCGGGTCACCCAAGCCAGTACTACTCTCGCCCAAGCACGCTTAACTACGGAGTTCTGATAGGATCTGGTGCATTAGTTATGATGCTTCATTCCTAGTGTAAACACTTTGTGCTGCTATGATCATGTGTTTGGTTCTGTTTTAGTGTAATCTTGATTAGTTTGATAGCTTGAGAGTAATCTTGTAGCTTGAATTCGCATTTACTTGATTATAGTTCTGTTTTTCATCAGCAATTAGTTTTTAAGAGCGTTTTGTTCAGTAGTATGTTAATAATCCTAAAATCAGTCACATTTACCTTCATTTTACTCATAGAACAAGCCTAGATATCAGTCATTACTTGATTCATTTCTTTACTCAAAATTGCTTTGAAAAAGTGCATATTAGCCTTGTTAAGTAGTGTTTGGATTTGTAACTCTTTGTGATTAAAACTTGTAAGAAACCTGTTATACTTGCTTAGCTATATTCAGTAACATAGTAGTAATCTGATTGTTTAGTTGTGTGGTCAAAATATTCGTCAAAAAGGCAAATGGTATAAACAAAGGTTTGGGTCAAGGTCTGTGAACACTTTAATTGATAAAACATGCTTAATTCAAATCATTTCCATGGATTCATTTCTTAACCAATTTGCTTGAAACAAGTTTCTAGTTGTAGCATATCATCCAAAGATCAAGTATGTGCAAGGAAATTTACAGTATTCTGTTTTGATTGAAAAATAAGCTTATTAATTAGTTCCTTTGCAAACTCAAGTTTCTGTAATAGAAAGTGGACTGTTTTCTTGGATAGCCATTTCTACTTCATAAATGTTCCCATTTTTCTTCACAATCCTGTTTAGAAACATGTCTTGAGTAGAATTTGAACTTTTCATCTTTTTTATATTTTTGGTCAAACTTGGTTAAATAAGCTCTTTTTAGCTTAATTCCATTTTCCGGCTTATTCAGTGAATCATTTTCAAAAAGAAAAGACATTCCATACTCCTATTAAGCTGTTTAACAAGTTTGAGTATAAAAATATTATTGTGCATGTCTGGATTTTCAGTTTATTTAATGTTGGCTTATTGGAATAAGCTAGATTGAGTTCTACTTGGTTTTAAGCAGTTTCCTTACACATGTCTAGTTGAAATTTGATTTTAAGTCTTTTGAAACAAGTTTGAGCTTAATTGGTTTAGAAATAAGCTCATACGAGCTTATTATTTGTTGAATGCCCGTTTTGGTTAATAAGTATTGATTAATTACATTGTAGTCCTTGTGGATTGTAACTGTTTGCATTTGTAGTTTATCTTTCTAGAAATTAGGGTTTGCTAGTTTTCATTCCCTTAACTTTCAGTTCTTGTCAAAATCAGTTAGGCAGTTTGTGAAGTTTGTTTAAAGTTAGTTACAATTTACATTTTAGGTCCTTTTACTTCCTGAACTTTACACTTCAAGCTTGGTACTTTCAATTATTTTACATTTCAAGCACATTACTTTCATGTTTTTACATTTTGAACTTTTGTGAATAATATTTGGTAATTGCAAAGTGTTTTACGGATACATAGCTTAATATTTTTCACCCTTTTTACTTGTTGTTTGAAATAGACATAGAATATCCAAATACCCTATCAACCTAGAACAGTTATAAACTTAAGATTTTTAGGACCTTAAATTGGTCAAGAATCGAGAGAAAATGAACTTTAATATACTCAATTTTAGTTATCGTCGGGTTGCTCCGGCTCAACAATATATGTGTGTATTAAAACAACTTTTGACAAAATTTTGAAAAATCGACACCACAAAATATGTTGAGGTACAGAGTTGAGATGCCTTATCCGATATAATATATAACATATGACAAATTGAATATCATTTTCGGAATGTCTTGGATGCATAAAATATGACAATTTCAGAGATGTACCCAACAACATTAAAGGATTGATTTTAAAATGCTCCCCTTGAAAAATAGATCCAAATAACTTATGACATTTTTGAGATATAACAACCACATTATGAGGAAGGGGGTGTTGAACACACAATTTTGAATGATTTAGAAAAAAATATTTTGAGAAATTCTTGAAAAATTGTGTTCAACGGTTTTAAAATAATCATGATAGAAGACTTCTCTTCTATTGCTTTGGGAAATCGCATTGAAACGTACACTTCCCTTTCGGGTCCGTTTTTCATAAGCTCAAAACTTTTATTGTTTTGTGACTAGCTCATGACCGAGAAAAATTAATTTCCCGTTGTGAAGGATAAGTTATCATCCGTGATAAACTTTCCTTAACTTGAAGTAAGCTGACATTTACTTAGAATTCGTTTTTCAGGAATTTAGAAACTTGGAATGTTTTTATGAGAAGCTCATGACCGAGAAATATTTATTTCTCATTGAGAAGGATAAGTTATCCTTCGAGATACACTTTCCTTATTTGAGGGTCGAGTCCTAAGCTCTGATGCGCTTAGAAGTCATTTTGAGAAATTATCAAGCAGATTCATTTGCCAGACCCTCCAAGTCGTTTGGGGTCATATACTTCATACCAAGACGACCAACGAGATACGCAAACCTATCTTGCGATAGAGATTTTGTAAACAAGTTTTCCAACTGGTACCCAGTTCTAACAAAGTATAATTCCACGATGCCACGTTCCATTTGTTCCTTGATGAAGTGATATCTGACATCGATGTGCTTGGTGCAGGAGTGCTGAACCGGATTGCAAGAGATGGCTATGGCCGACTTTGAGTCACAATACATAGGTATTTTATCAAAGTGGAAGCCATAATCCTGAGTTGAGTTCTCATCCAAAGGACTTAAGCACAACACGCGGATAGAGACACATACTCTGCTTCTACGGATGACAGCGAGGTGCAATCCTTCATCTTTGACGACCAACTCACGAGCTTGTCTTCCCCTAGAAATTGTACGCCACCAGAAGTGCTCTTTCTAGTATTAAGGCAACCTGCATGATCAGAATCTAAAAAAGTAATTAGATTAAAACCGGTTTCCTTCGGATACCAGAGTCCTATGTGAATGGTATTCTTAAGGTATCGAAATATCCGTTTAACCTCCTTGAGGTGCTTTTCAGTAGGTCTGGCTTGATATCGTGCAAAATAACATGTGGCATGATGAATATCAGGCCTGCTGGCTGTAAGGTACATGAGAGACCCGATCATACTGCGATATCGCGTTTGATCTATGGGAGGTGAGTACAAGTCATCGTCTAGGGATGAGGTCAACAAAGGTTTACCAATGCGAAATGACCATTGAGAAAAGCAGTTTTAACATCCATCTGATAATCCGTGAAGCTCTTATGTGCAACATAAGCAAAGAATATCCTGACTATTTCCAAACGAGCGACTAGAGCGAATGATTCATCAAAATATATTCCTTCTTGTTGAATGTATCCCTTAACCACAAGACAAGATTTGTTTTTGATGATTGTTTGTTCTTCATCCAATTTGTTTTTCCAGATCCATTTAAAATCGAGAACTGATGTTCCATATGGTCTGTCAACAAATTCTCATACTCTAAGTCTTCCAAATTGATGAAGTTATTCTTGCATTGATTCAATCCACGCATGATCTGTCATGGCCTGTTTGATGTTTGTAGATATAGTGAAATTCACGGTAAGTGCATACATATATACATCGCCATCAGTTTCGAGTTGTCTGTGTGTTCGAACCGGTTGTGAAGGATTTCCATTTACTTGAACCAATGGATGATCACGAGTCAAATGGTGAGTAAATAAATAGCGTTGATAGAATGTGTACATGTTTGACGGATCAACGTGTTGAGTAGAAGACTCTCCGTCATCACGTACCGGTGTACCAAATGGGTTGATAAATTCTTCTTTGTCAGACTGTGCATCGACTGCTTGATCATTGCTTTCTCACGCAACTTTGACGGTTGGTGATGTTGGTTGTATGATTGTTTCTTTAGTTTGTTGAGTATCTAATGGAATTGCCTCTTGAGCAACGGTTACTGAAGTAGATGCAGTTGTGTCTTCTTGACTTGGTACGGGTGCATCAGCAGTATTCACATTGGAAATATTTGACACAACTTGATTGTTTCCATAGTAATATTCATCAAATATTGGATCATATAAATCAACCAACTCATTCATTTGATTTGTATCCGTCGAGTCTGATGTAGGGATATTTTCTTGACATTCTTGCACGAGACGTACACTGTGTTGTGTATGTGCCATTGTTGGACATTGAGGTGCGAGACTTGAGCTGTTGTGATCAAGTACCATACCACAATTAATCCCAATTAATTCAAATGTTAATCCCAATCAATCCATAACACAAGATTCTAGAGAGAGAAAGAGAAGAAAGTTAGAGAGAGAAACTAGAGAGATGGTGGAAGGTTTAAACTTTACTAGAGAGAGAAAGTAAAATGAACCAACACCCTCTTCCACACATGGAAGAGGATTTATATACCCACGAGTTTGGTGGGATTGTGGGCTTGTTTCCTTGGGCCGGGCTTGGCCTATCTTGGACATAAAGCCCCTACCTTAGACAATATTATCTTAAGGTCAAAGCCCGGTTAACCCGACTAACCTATTACAATACAAGACCGTCAACGACTAAGATGACCTATTACATTCTTGTTCGACTAGGGCTAACACATAGGAATATCCTTTGAAGGTAAAAACTTACCTCAGATATCACTTCCCCCTTAAAATACAAAAGGGAGCGGAGTCTATGAGCACGGATCCTTGATAGGTGTGAAACACCCATCCTTTTACCACTTATTTCTTGCTAAAACAAGACCAAAATGCGTATTTAATGTCATTTATTTTGAATTATGCGTGGTTTGTGTGTTTGTTGTGTTTTCAGAGCCAACCGGATAAATATTGAAGAAAACATGGGATTGCACGGGTTTTATGGAAGAAAAAGACTCAAAACGAAGTCTATTGTCAAAGAGATGCAAAAGATTTGAAGTCAATGGGCCTATTTGAAGATTTATCGAAGAAAAGGACCAAAGATGGAAGATTTACATATGTCGAAGAAATCAAGTCTATTAACCGAAGAAATTTAAAGACGAGTTGAAATTATTCATCAACAAATCCCGAATCTGAGTCGAAAACGTCAACTTTACTGAAAAGACGCAAAGACAAAAAGAGAGAAGGAAAGCGCACTCACCAACCACCCACAATGGAATATAAATAGAGCTCTCCTCACATTTTAGATGTCAGATTTTATTTTTTCCTTCTTTTTCTTTCTTGTTTCGTAGGAAACACCAACACCATTAGGGTGTTTGGTGATTTTATTTTTCTTGAATTTAATCCATAGATTTGTAAGTTTTATTCTTCCTTTTGGTTTGTTTAACATTAAGCTTTCAATACAATCTTTAATTTCATCTTGTTCATCTTGTTCTTATTGATTTAAAGTTTTCAAAGTTTTATTTGGTTGATTTGATCTCCAAAAGTTAGTGGGTTTTGTGTTTTTATTGTTGGGATGATGTTTATGGTTGATAAATGATTAGTGTTTAGTTTGGTTTAAATATTTTGGTTAAATTTGGCTGGATTTGATTAAAATCGTATTGCCCTGTTATATTTGTTTTACTGTTCTTCGTGCCAAGATTCCGAATCATTCGTCTTCCATTTTTTTTATTCCGAATCAAGTGTTTCACATTTTTATTCCGGATCACCTTTTATTCCGGATCAATCACTTTCTTTTTCCGGATCGTCACATTTATTCCGGATAGCAACTTATTCCGCATCACATTTATTTCGCATCAAAACATTCCGAATCAACCCCTATTATTCCGGATCACATGATTATTCCGAATAACAGATTTATTCCGGATCAAAGGCAATATTCCGAATCACACATTTATTCCGGATAACCCTTATTATTCCGGATAGCAATTTATTCCGGATCATCACCTACATTCCGAATCAACCTTCACAACATTCCGGATCAAAGAACATTCCGGATCAAGCATTTTTTCTTCCCAACATTCCGGATCAACAATAACATTCCGAATGAAGTAGAATATTCCGAATCAGATTTATTCCGAGTGAAGTATTTCAGACTTTGATTTTATTTATTGTTTTCTTTTACTGTTTTCTTATTTCCTTAATTTTCTAAGCTATGTTTTCAAAGTTTTATTTACTGTTTCATTTAAATCTAATTTCTATTTTTGCTTTTAACTTGGTTTTAATTTATCAATCGTTGTTAGCTTGTTTTTACGACTTTGATCTTTATTTCTTTTTCGTTGAATAGAAAACCCAATCCCCGATTAGTAACCAAGAACAACTATTCCACTTTGAACCGTGATCGATTCGAGAAGATTCCGAGAACTTAATTGAACCCAAGCAAATCATTGTATCAAATGGCGCCGCTGCCGGCTCTTCTCGTAAAGATTAACAGTTTTTTGTGAGAACTTGGATTTTGGGATCCGTTCACCGTGAACGTTACTTTTTCATAAAAATTTTCAAAAACCCTAAAAAATATAAAATTTTCAAAAATACAAAAAAAAAAAACATAAAAAAAACAAAAAAAACAAAAAAATTTCTTGTTTGCTTTGTTAGTTCTTTTGCAGTTGCATGCGTACACGATCAACGTCTTATCAAGAGCCCGAGACTCTCAACAACTTAGACATGGCCGGTGTACACAACAACAATAACAATCCACCTCAAAACAACATGAATAACAACAACAATGAACCTCTACCGGAAAATTGCCCTATGATTGAACTTTTGCAAGCACATGTAGAGGGCAACAACGATCCAATTGTCATACCCGCGATTGCCGCCAACAACTTTGAGCTCAAATCCGGCTTTATTCAGATGGTCTCTGCTCAACCATTCTTGGGGCGTACCACTGATGATCCTCATGACCACATCAAAAGGTTCCTACAACTCACAAATACGGTCAAATTCAATGGTGTTCCACAAGAGGTAATCCGTTTACAACTTTTTCCTTTCTCCTTAGAGGGACAAGCCCGGCATTGTCTTGCAAAGGAACCACCACAAAGTATTCTGACGTGGACGGACTTGGAGACCAAATTCATAAACTACTTTTTCCCACCCTCTCGTACTACCGCTTTGCGGAATGAAATTATGAATTTTGAACAAAAGTACGATGAGTCTTTTAGTGAATCTTGGGACCGTTTTAAAGATCTTTTAAGAAAGTGCCCACAACATGGTTTTACCAAAGTACACCAAATTAATACTTTTTATAATGGTTTAAGCATGAATGACCAAGATTCACTAAACAGTGCCTCGGGGGGTAATATTTTGGTTAAAAGCTCTAATGTCGCTTGGGATATTATTGAGAATAAGTCTAGAGTGGAAACCAAGAGTGTTCGGACCAATGCCGTTAGTGCTAGTACTAGTGACAACGACAAGAGACTTGACAAAATTACGTCGTTTCTTGAATCGCTTGCTACCTAAACCGCTAGCAACACCAACAACATCAACGCTAAAAACGCTCAAGTCAATGCTGTAAGCCAACCATGTGAAATATGCGGGGGTCCTCACTCTTACACTACTTGTACTTCCACCCAAGACTATCCTTCTGAGAATGTTAATGCAGCATACGGTACCTATCCTCCGGCCGCTTATCAAGCTCGTCCTCAAGGAGACCGCAACTTGCTCAGCTATCGCTCAAACAACTTTCTCTCACCGCCCGGTTTTCCTCTACCCAATCAAAACCAACAACAAAACCTTAACCGACCCAACCAAAACCAACCTCGAGCACCATACCAACCACCTCAAAGACAACCATATCCACCTTAAAGAAACAACCAAGTTTACCAACAACCTGCTTATCAACCACCCGCCTACAATGCTCCTCCCAACCAACCCACCGCATTACACCAAGATGTTGGAACCTACATGAGGACTAACGATGTGATAGTGCAAAATCTTCAGCAGGAAGTTCTCAACTTGAAAGCAGACATGGTGAAACAAGGGAACGATCTTAGAGCCGATATGCGAAATTCTTTGAGTAGTCAAACGAATTACCTAAGGGACATGATGGCTGGTTTCTTCTAAGGTAATCAAACCTCTTATTCGGGTACTCTTCCGAGTAACACCGTGGCTAATCCAAAATGGGAGATGAAAGCAATCACCACTCGCAGTGGCAAAGGTACCAAGGAAGCCGAGCTTCCTATACATCCACCGGTGATTGTGACTAAGGAAAACGAGTCACCTACTCATATTGCTCAATCTTCTATTTCCCCAATTCCTCCACCTCTTACTTCTACCCCTCCTCCACCCAAGGATGTGAGTGATCCTACTATTCCAAAGCCTTCCTCTTCTTCCGATATACCTTATCCCTCAAGGTTGAGGAAAGAAGCTCTAAAGCAAGGACGATATTCAAGTTTCAAACTTTCTCAAAATGTTTAAACTATTGAATTTTAACATCTCCTTCGCTGAGGCTCTCGCTCACATGCCTAAATATGCGAAAATGTTTAAAGATCTTCTTAGTGACAAGGAAAATCTTCTTGATATTTCTAATACCCAACTTAACGAGAATTGCTCTGCAGTGCTCTTAAGGAAATTGCCAACCAAACTTGGTGATCCGGGTCGCTTCTTAATCCCTTGCAACTTCCCGGGAGTGAAGAAATGCATGGCCCTAGCCGATCTAGGCGCCATTATTAACTTAATGCCTTTAAGTGTTTGGAAGCAATTATCTCTCCCTGAGCTAGTCCCCACCAAAATGACTTTGGAATTAGCTAACCGTACGGTTGCTTATCCAGTGGGGATAGCCCAAGACGTTTTTGTAGGAGTCGACAAATTCACTTTTCCTGCCGATTTCGTTGTCGTCGACTACGAGATGGACCCTCGTGTTCCATTAAATGTGGGACGTCCATTCTTGAGGACCGGTCGCACTCTCATCGATGTAGAAAAGGGTGAGCTTATCATGAGAGTGGGTGACGATAAAATTGTCTTCAACATGGGTAAGATTTCTAAACAGCCTTATTCCTACGAGAGTGTTAATTGTATCGACCTTCTTGATGAGGCTTGTGAAGAACACTTTAAAGATACTTGTAAAAGTATTCCTACCTCTCCTCCAAATGTTGAGACCGTTTCCTCTATCGATTCATCACTCACTCTATTTGGAGAAAGTGATTTCCTTTGGAAAGATTTTGAAGAAACCATGGGAGATGTGAACTTAGAATATGACGATTCTCCCACCGATTGAGATGAAGACATTCGTCTCATTGAGAAACTTCTCAAAGAGGACCATATTTCTCCACCATCTCTTAAGGATATTGCTATCAATGAACTGAATTTAAATACGCCTCCCATCGAAAATCCTCCGGATTTAGAGCTTAAGGAGTTACCATCTCACCTCGAGTACATGTTCCTTGAAGACAAGAAGAAGTCGCCCGTCATCATTGCTAAGGACTTGAAAGAAGAAGAAAAATCTCGCCTTATCGCCGTGCTTAAAGATCATAAGAAGGCAATTGCTTGGAAAATTTCCGATATCCGCGGAATTGATCCAAACTTTTGTACTCACAAGATTCTCATGGAAGATGACTTTAAACCCGTAATCCAAAGCCAAAGAAGGGTTAATCCTCGAATTCATGACGTCATCAAACAAGAGGTTATCAAACTTCTGGATGCCGGCTTGATTTACCCTATTTTGGATTCGCCATGGGTAAGTCCCGTCCATTGTGTGCCCAAGAAGGGCGGAATAACCGTTTTTCCCAATGAACACAACGAGTTGATTCCTACTCGTCTCGTTACTGAGTGGAGAGTTTGTATCGACTATCATAAGCTCAATGATGCCACGAGAAAAGATCACTTTCCTCTTCCTTTCATGGATCAAATGCTCGAGCGTCTAGCGGGTAATGACTATATCTGCTTCTTAGACGGTTTCTACGGGTATTTTCAAATTCCCATCGATCCCAAAGACCAAGAGAAAACCACATTCACTTGTCCCTACGGAACATTTGCTTACAAACGCATGCCTTTCGGTTTATGCAATGCTCCTGGGACGTTCCAAAGGTGTATGATGGCTATCTTCCATGACATGGTTGAAGAAACTATGGAAGTCTTCATGGATGATTTCTCGGTTTATGGCGATTCTTTCTCTGCTTGCCTTGCCAATTAGAACGTATGCTTAAGCGGTGTGAAGACACTCGCCTTGTTCTTAATTGGGAAAAATGCCATTTCATGGTAAAAGAGGGCATCGTGCTAGGACACAAAATCTTCAAAGCCGGTCTTGAAGTGGACCGTGCTAAAGTCGATGTTATTGCAAAATTGCCTCCACCTTCAACCGTGAAGGGTGTGAGAAGTTCCCTTGGTCATGCGGGCTTCTACCGTCGATTCATCAAAGATTTTTCTAAAATCACTCGCCCGATGACCCACCTCTTGGAAAAAGATACTCCTTTTATCTTTTCCAACGAGTGTATTTGATACAAGGCTTTTGACACCCTGTATAAAAATTAAAGTTCGTTGTTGTGGTCTAATCGAATTGATCTGGTTTAACTATGCGACTCAGTCGTTCTTTGGTGGAACAAATAGTTGTGTCGTTGTAGTATTTAAAAATACGAAGACGTTTAAAGTAAAATGACGTTAAAGTAAATCTAAGTCTAATTTAAAGTAAATGGCAAGTAAGTGTGCAAGTAATTAAAAACGTGACGGAAATTAAAAGGCACTAAAGTAAATAACGCAAACTTAAATCTAACTAAGGCAAACTTAAAATGCAACTAAAACTAAAACTTAAACTAAGGCAAGGCTAAAAAAAATCTAAGGCAAATAAACTTAAAGTGCGTCTAAGGAAAAGGCGAGAAAAGTAAAGGTTGAAAATTAAAAATTAAAAACAAGAACTAAAAAGAACCTGAAAACAGCTCATTCGGAATAAACCTTCGTTCGGAACAATCACTCATCCGGAATGTCACCTTCGTTCGGAATGATTCTTCTTCGCTCGGAATATTACCAAAATCCTTGATCCGGAACAAATTCTCTATTCGGAATGTGTCACTTATCCGAAATAAATCTTTCGTTAGGAACTTTTGCTGATTCGAAACCCTTGGTTCGGAACTCACTGGTTCGGAAATTCCTAAGCCAAATCCTTGATTCGGAACCCTTGATTCGGAAGCCTTGGTTCGGAACTTTCTGGTTCGAAACTTCTTGATTCGGAAGCCTTAGTTCGGAACTTTCTGGTTCGGAACTTGCTGATTCGGAACTTTTGAATGTTCCGAATGAAACACTTCTTCACTGGTCCGGAACTCTTCCGAATGAACAAAATGTTGATCCGGAACTTCTTTGGTTCGGAACACTTTGTTCAGAACTTACTGATTCGGAACAAACAAGGATTAAACCTTCACTCTGAATCTTGGGTAGGCTTGGTTCGGAACTTCACCTGGGAATCTCAGTAACAGAAAAAAGCGAAGAACAAGGAAACACAGTATACACGAATCTAATCACAGTTTAACCAAATCAAACAAAAGATTAAATCAAACTAATCACAAAGCATCTAGTAAACATAAACAAACAATCCAAATCCACAATACTAACAAAACTAACCAAATTAATCAAAACCCACTTTGATCAAAATAAGAACATGAACATAAACATAAAAATTAAAGATTAAAGAAAGGTAGAATGAGATCAAACAATAAAGATAAAGAGTAACAAGAACTAAAAGAACACTTACTTGAAATTAAATGGTAATTAAGGTGCAAGACAAGTATTTAAATTTGACATGTAGTTAAATGACAAGGTAATTAAAAGTGAAAGAACTAATTGTCACTATTAGCCAACAAAATGAAATGATTAACTTCCTAATCTATTTATAAGGGAGGATTAAGGAGTGCTTAGGAAGCTTCCTCCCCTCTTTCCTTTCTCCTTAATTGCATGCTTAGTCCTTCTCTTCTTAATCTTTGGTTAATTGGATCATTAGTCCTTAAGCCTTTTAATTTTCTTTAATCTTGGACTTTAATGACTTTTGGCTCGGGATTTCTTTGAACTCGTCTTTTAATTCTTTAATAAATTAGACTTGAGTTCTTCGGCTTTAAGTAAACTTCCGTCTTTCGACTTTTTCTTCGATAAATCTTCAGAATTGGTCTTGGACTTCCGTTCTTTTTTCACTCTTGACTTCTTGACTTCATCTTTCATCTTTTTCTTCAATAAAAGCCCGTGAATGCCCATGTTTTCTCCACTTTTCACCTTTTCGTCCTATATCACAACAAAAACACAAACCACGCATAATTCCGACATAAATGACATAAAATACACGTTTTGGCTCGGTTATTATTGTAATTAAGTGGTAAAAAGGATGGGTGTTTACACACCTATCAAATCCCCTACACAAAGCACGTTTACACTTTCCATCATAAATCAATCAATAATGGCCTTTATTAAAAAGATAGAAAATAACAAAACAAGTAAAGAAATCGAAAACTTACCTTAGGGTTTTGAAAATGTCATGAATGATCATCATCCTCAAGTTTTCACTTTCTCCAAACCAAGCTTAAAAACGAGATCATTGTTATTATAAGTTAGTAGACTAACACAAACTCATGTGGGCCAATTATTCACTTAGACTCCCTTATTCCTAGGTGTATCTCTTATATTTTATCGTTGTCTTGAATGATCACGAGGATTAATAAGTGTGTAAACACTTATCCTTTTGCCACTAAAATCAAGGAAAAACAAGACCTAATCATGTGTTTATTATCATAAATGTCGGAATTACGCGTGGTTTTGTGTTTTGTGTGTTAAATAGGTACAAATGAGCAAAAGAAGAGAAAACACGGGATTTCACGGTCAAATGTCGAAGAAAAGACAAGAAAGAGTCAAAGACAAGATCAAAAGTCCAAAAGTGTGCAAAGATCACGGAAACCGATAAAATCGACTTAATTTTTGAAGAAAAGATCGAGAAGCCAAATGATAAGTCGTTTTTCGAGGATTTAATCTTAATCTGGGTAAATGGACCAAGTGGGACACACATTTATAAATGGGCCTAAAAACCCATTAAGGGTTATTAACTATTTACTTTGGGTCAAAAGCTTAGCAAAAGCCCAATATGGTTATATTATGGATGGATGGGAAGTTATCAACCAAAAAGGGCCCAAGCCCAAAAACAAATTAACAAAACGGTGGAAAGTGAATTTATTTTCACTAGGTCATTTTACTTGGGCCAACAGCCCATTACCCTAAAACAAAGAAATGAAACGGAGGTATCAAAAGTTGCTAGTCAAAAGGTCAACCAAATTTTTTTACCTAAACCGTTCCATCCCCTTTTAACCCCACGTGTAATCCACCTTTTCCCCAAATAAATAATAACATTTTTTACCCACACCTCATTTACACTCCGATACAAACAAGAAAAATTCTCTCACCCACCACCTTCCCCTCCACAAAACACGCCCCTATCCCTTCAAACCCTAATTTTTACACAGTAAAATTCACCCAACCAAATTTGGGGGTTTTACCCTTATTGGGTAATTCACACCCAAAGGAAATAAATCCCCAATGAAATCGGAGCACACACTCACTGTGATCCTCTCCTCTCACCAACGTGGCACCATTTGATTGGCTGTGACAACTCCCTCCACCAATTCCTCTAATAAGGACCCTCCACATCATCATAGAGAAAGCACAAGTAACACAAAAATCTTCATGCTGGCAATCCATGTGCCTATAAGTCATTCTCCACCGCAAGATTGAAGAAAAAGAAGAGAGAGAAGAGAAAAGACGGATTGGATGGCTAGGATCCATTTGCTTGGGCACCAAGGAGACCTAGAAGGTTCGGGGTTCCTCTATAAAAACCCCATTCTATCATGTAATTGCATATGCTTTTCTTTATTGTTTTTATTTCTCAGTAAAATTAGTTTAATAGGTTTTTAATATTGTAATTTCTTTTTCTAGTATTGTAAGTTTGAATTTTATTAATGAAATATTAAATTTAGTTTTAATTCAAGTCTCAAGTTAATTTCTCTTAATGTTCTTACTCTAAATTTGGATCTGTTTTTTTTATAAATTACTGTTCGTCGGTATTGTTATTATTATTAAAATAAAAAAAATAAATAAAAATAAAAAAAATATATAAAGAAAAGTGATAAGATCTTCCCCTACTGGGAAGATTATAAAGAGTTATTGTTTGGCAATATTTGTTCCGGATTCGGTTCGATAGTATTTGTTTGGTTCGAGAATAGTTTGTTGATGATTCGGTGTAAGTCGAAGGTGATCGTTTCGGTTTAAGCTCGCTCAGCGGGACGCTTCTACTCAAAGATCTCGACAAATGGTTTGATCTTCTTTTTATTTTTATTGTTAAATTTATTTAGTTTAAGTTATTTTTTATTGATCTGCTTGCGTTTTGTTGATGATAGTTTAGTTTGATTTGGATTTGCTTGTGTGGAGATTATAGTCTGTTTGGATTTACTTATTTTTAAGTCAATATTTACTTTCTTTTAGAATTGCTTATATTGGTTTTTAGCTTATTCAGTTTTACTAGCTTAATTGTTTCTTATTCAAACTCAGTTTAATTTGGTTGAATTTTATAATATTTGTTATCATTATAGGTCTGCTTTGATATTAGACTGCTTAACTGTCTTATTTGTTTATTTTCTAATTTTTCATAGCTTATTTGGGTTCTACTTATCTGACTGCTTATTTGCTTCTTATAAGTGTTCAGTTGCTTTGATTGGTCTTGGATTCATTTAGCTTTTGATATTTTACTGCTTATTCTGTTCAGTTCCTACTGCTTATTTGGCTTATGTGATTCCTTCTTATTTGTATAAGCTTATTGTTTGGCTTGGCTTATTTGACTGCTCATTGCTTATTTGCTGATATAACCTCAGACCCAATTGGTTTGAGGCTTTCTCTTGTCCAAAATCAAAATTCAGCAAATAGTTAAAAATATAAAGCTAATTCGGTCCTGGTGAGAATCGAACCCAGGACCTCACGTTCCCCAGTCAAACGTCACAACCAGTGGAGCTGGCACTCTTTTTATGTTTTATTTCTCTTAGTTTAATTAATATAGCGTGAATATAGGGTGGCAGTTTTAATATTTATTAGTTTAAGTCAAATTAAAGTTTATTAATTTTATTTAAAAAGTTTATTTTAACTTTCTTTCATTCAGTTTTTATAAAAAAATAAAAAGACAAAAAAACATATTTTTTATTAACTTTCTTTTTACTTTAAAGTTGTTTCCAATTTATTTAAAATAGATTTACTTTTATTTTTAAATTTAAATTAGTTTAAATATTTTTATTTCAAATTTACTTTCAAATTAGTTTAATTTACTTTTAGTTACAATTTTTAATTAGATATAAGTTTATTTTCAAATTAATAGTTTAAAATAGTTAAAATTAAGATAGTTTTCTTTAAATTAAATAGATTTTATTATTAAATAGTTTAGTTTAAAATTTAAAAATATTGACACCAAAAACAAGTTAAGTTGAAACGTAAAACCAGAAATCAAATTCGAGTCGAATCGAGGAAAAACGAACTTAATTAAAAGGACTTAAAAATCCTAGTTTCAAGGATGCATTGTTTGACTTATTTCGATAGTTATTAAGGCCGAAAATAAAGTGAACGATTTAATCAATAGTTAGCTAAAGGACAAAATCTTTTAAAACTTCTTCTCGGGACCTCATAAAGTTCATATCCTGGCATAACTCGCTTCGCGATTTGAGACCTTTCTCGGACCGATATTTGGCAGCGACTTCATACTTCAAACCTTGAGAGACATTCATGAAATAATGGCCTTCTCTTCATTTAGGAATTTCTTCACTTGATGTTTTGAGAGATTCATACTTGGACCACGAATTCTTCATATTTCTCCAATCTTTATTTTGGATTTTGACATACAACGATCCGCCTCTTTTTTGGACTTGGCTTTATTTATCCTCATACCTTGTTAGGGCCTTTTTGGATAGATTTCTCCATGACTTTTGGGGAGTTTTTTGCTTTTCGTCGTGTGTCTCGACCCTCCATATTGATTTTCGATAAATGATTCTTCACATCACTTTTGGATCTTTAGCAACAAAATGTAGTCCTCATGTCTTGTTAGGACCTTTTCGGACTCGCCAATCTTCGCATCCCGCTTCAATAAGTTATGCCTTGGCTATGAACTCTAATCCATACCGAGCAACTTTTAAACGATCTTGGGCTAGAAGCTAAGTAACTTTTCAAATCGTACAACCTTATTTATTGCAGATAAATTTATTAGCATGCGATGGGAGAATAGGCTTATAATTAACTCACATAAATTCACGAAAGAATACCAAACTTATAATTGACTCTATCATCTCTCGTTCTCCACAGTTTAAAATCTCAAGTAATGAGACTCGTGGATGCTTAGCCTATTAAATCAAAGTTTTGGGTTTTCGAGTCGCCTATAGGATCTTGCAAATTCTTAGACTTTTTCAAGTTTAAAAATTGCATTTTAAAGTTCCCTTGATAAACGACTCTCTAGGATCAATTATAGGAACTTGCGAAAAGTTCTTGTTCTTAACCCGTGAGAGTTAAGACTTTCGCGTTTTATAGATCCCTAAATAAAAGCCTAGCAAAACTTGATTTAAACACGTTAAGGATGCTAGCTAGAGTAACTTAGATAAGTAACTCGGGTTGAGTCAAAAGATTCACAACGTTTGAAAATTAAAACCACTTTATTAAAAATTTATTCTAATAAGGAAAGGGAATAACTATACAAAGGTAAAAACTAATAGGCCAAAATAGATCAAAAATGTCGGAAAATTGATTTTCCGGTTAAAATGAGGACAAATACAAGGAAAAGAGCCACTTAACTTCGATAGAAGTCCCCCCTACACTTAATATAAACATTGTCCTCAATGTTTAAGCATGTGGGAGTAAACTCCCCTACACTTAGGACATTGTGCACTTTATTTAAATCTCGCTAAGGAAGAGACAACTAAAGAGATTCCTATTTTAATATTGAGAAAATATAAAATAGTGAACCGAAAAGAGTTTAGGATAGAACCGGGAAAACAGAACACGAAATCACGGGTCGTCAAGAATCATTAAGAGTGGATCTTTGAAGCTCGAATCCCTGAATAAGAAGAGAGGAGAGAGCAAACACCAACCGGTCTCCCTTACACTTAGGATAAAGAAAGCTAAAAGATAGAAACATGGGTTGCCTCCCAAGAAGCGCTTGATTTTTGATTACCGAGTCGTGAGCCTGACTCGACCTTGATCATCATAAGAAGAAGCATGAAACATATCCACCAGGATCAAAGACATAGTTTTCGTCCATCAAATAGCACAAGCTTAAGGCGAACAAGGCAAGCCAAAGAAGAATAGGCAAGGTTCCCTTAAGCAGCGATGGAGCACGGTGGGAGCAAGTATGGTGAGGTGAAAGCATGTCTTCAATAGTTCCAAAGATTTTTCCTTTTATTTCATCAAGTGGATACGGAGATGGCTGAAGAATATCAATACCGGGGTCGAACACCTTTTCCTTTAAGGGAAAATAGAACTCAGTCTCAGTAGAGTGTGAAGAAGATCCGCGAAGAAGATGCACAACCTCGTCCTCAGAAGGGGGACAAAGAGGTGTTAAATCATACGTGTTGCGGATATTGGTGTCGACCGGTTTCTTCTCCTGTGAAAGAATGTTCTTCAAATCCAAAGTAGGATCAAGACGATAATCTTCAAAATCTAAAGGAGGTGCATCACTCTCATGAGGGAAGTAAGTGTTGAGAAACGTAGAGAAGTCTTCCTCAAATGAGTAATCTTCCAAAGTAGGATCGAGTGATGGCGGAGGATCTTCATCATGTGAAGAAGCACTTGAAAGAGTATCGGCCTCATCAAAATCATCATAAGTGGGCATCTCGGGATACTCGAAAGTACAATCATCAAAATCATCCGAATCTGAGCTAGAATCATCATCATAAGCATCAAAGATCGGTGGAGAATCGTAAATGGGTGAAGGGTCCAAGTTGGATAGAGAATCATCCACATCATCTTGAAAAAGTGGATTATCAATGCAAGAATCTAATAGAGGATTGTTGTAGACGACAAAATCATCAAGCACATTAATCATATTCACGGATGCTCGTCCAAAGGATTTGCTTGTAAGCTTCCCCATTTTGAACACTTGTGCATCATCCCCGACTCTTAAGATTAACTCACCTTCGGCAACATCAACTAAAGCTCGTCCGGTTCTCAAGAATGGCCGACCAAGTATTAAAGGAATACGAGGGTCCATTTCATAATCAACAACGACAAAATCGATCGGGAAAGTAAATGTGCCAACTTTGATGAACACATCTTCGGCAATACCAACGGGGTAAGCGAGAGTGTGATTTGCAAGTTCAAGAGTCATCTTTGTTGGGGTAAGGTCGGGTAATGATAGTGTTTTCCAAACACTTAATGGCATGATATTTATACTGGCCCCGAGATAAGCTAGGGCAGTAAATTCTTCGGTTATGTTAAAAATGCAAGGCAACACAAAACGACCGGGATCTCCAAGCTTTTTTGGAAGTTCTTTAAGAATAACTGCAGAGCAGGTTTCATTTAAGCGTGTGTTGGCGAGCTCAATTAGCTTCTCCTTCTTGTTAAGAAATTCCTTAAATGCTTTAACAAATTTTGACATGTGGACAAGTGCTTCAACAAGGCTCATGTTGATGTTCATTTGAGAGAGCATCTTCACATAGCTCGACACTTGACAGTCATTCTTGGTTAGCTCGTTGGTCTTGCCTAAGCGAGAAGGATAAGGGATATTGGGTTTGGGTGGTGAAGGTGAAGGTGGTAAAGGTTGAGATGTTGAAGGGTTCTTCTTGTGAACATCGTCATGACGAGGCGGAGACGGTAATGGTGCACTAATACTAGGTGTAGGAGGAGTAGGGATAAATGGTGGTGGAGGAGGTGTAGATGATGGGGGCGGGATCGGTGGTCCTACTATGGTGACTCCACTACGGGTAGAAATAGCACTCACATTTGATCGCGGATTGGTGACGGTGTTTGAAGGTAGAGAACTCGAAGTAGAAAATTGAGTTGCGGGTAAGAAACTAGCAAGCATATTCTTCAAATCATTTGTTTGATTGCTGAAGGAGGATTGGATATTATCACGAAGCTCGGATCTAAGGTCATTTCCTTGCTTGGTAATATCTCCTTTCAGATTGATAATTTGGCTCTGTAGATTCTTGATTTGCTCACCGTGGGTTCTCATGATGGCTTCAACATCGGGGTTAATGGGTGGGGTTTGTTGGGCAGGTGGTTGATAAGAATTAGAAGCTCTTGGTGGGATTTGGTTGCTTCTATTGTAGTTGTTGGCGGGATTTTGGTTTTGAGGAGAAAAACGGGTGAAAGGTAGTTGTTTGACCGGTAACTCAGCAAATTTCTATCCCCTTGAGGTCGAGCTTGGTAATTTTTCGGTGAATAATTACCATAAGCTGCATACACATTTTCCAAATTTCCTTGAGTCGAAGGACAATCAGTGTATGAGTGAGGAACGCCGCATGTTTCACAAGGATTAGCAACCGCTTTAACTTGTTGTTGTTAGTTTGAAGCGAGAAGCAAGATACTTTTGTTCATTTCGGTCATCATGCGGGTGAATTCGGTCATGTCGGGGCTTGCTGAAGTGGAAGAAACATTGACTCTCGGGTAGTTCCTTGAAGAAGCAGAGGAATCCTAGTTTTTGTGGTGAGTAGTCATGTTCTCAACAAGCTCTCTACACTCCTCGGGTCTCCTTTTCATAAATGTGCCACCGGCGGTTGCATTAATCGTATCACGATCTCGAAAAGTCAAACCGTTGTAGAAAGTATCAATCAAGGTGACGGGAAGCATGTTGTGGTTTGGACAACGATCAATGCATTATATCTTTCCCAAGCATCAAAAAGAGATTCATCGGGGTTTTCATGAAACCGCTAATTTGATTGCGAAGGCTCGTGACCATGGATGGTGGAAAGTAGCGCGACAAAAAGCGTTGAGTGATGTCATCCAAAGTATGAATAGAATTCTTCGGAAGACGATCAAACCATTTCTCGGCGTGGTGTGATAAAGTATGTGGAAAGAGTTGAAGGCGAAGAACATCCATTGTGGCACCAGGCAACTTCATGCTTTGAGTGATTGTAATGAATTTGTCGAGGTGTTTGTTGGCATCATCATCAGGCATTCCTCTAAAAGGATTTGTTTGCACTTGCTGAATCATGTGGTGCTTCAATGAAAACTCCGGAGCCGTGATTTGCATCGGCGCAATCGGTCCTCCTCGTCCAAACATGGTAGGTTGACAAAGCTCCTCCATTGTCCGAAGATCGGGCTGTGGAAGAACATTTTTGTTATTATTGTTGAGGTGCGATGGATTATTGTTGTTGTTAACACCTGCCATACTTAAATCTTCTCGAGTCTCGGGCTCTTGATAATTAGAAGATCTAGTACGCATACACCTACAAAGGCAAAAGAAAACAATACCAAACACAAAGACAATATATATATACACAATAAAAAAAATCTTTTTGGATTTTTGAAATTTTTAATTTTTATGGATTTTTTTTTTGAATTTTTTTTTTTGCAAGAAAATAACGCTCACAAGTGAACGGATCCCAAAAAGCAACGCGTCTCTCATAGAAAACCGTTAATCTTTACGAAAAGAGCCGGCAGCGGCGCCATTTGATACAAGGCTTTTGACACCCTGTATAAAAATTAAAGTTCGTTGTTGTGGTCTAATCGAATTGATCTGTTTTAACTATGCGACTCAGTCGTTCTTTGGTGGAACAAATAGTTGTGTCGTTGTAGTATTTAAAAATGCGAAGACGTTTAAAGTAAAATGACGTTAAAGTAAATCTAAGTCTAATTTAAATTAAATGGCAAGTAAGTGTGCAAGTATTTAAAAACGTGACGAAAACTAAAAGGCACTAAAAGTAAATAACGCAAACTTAAATCTAACTAAGGAAAACTTAAAACGCAAGTAAAACTAAAACTTAAACTAAGGCAAGGCTAAAATAAATCTAAGGCAAATAAACTTAAAGTGCGTCTAAGGAAAAGGCGAGAAAAGTAAAGCTTGAAAATTAAAAATTAAAAACAAGAACTAAAAAGAACCTGAAAATAGCTCATTCGGAATAATCCTTCGTTCGGAACAATCACTCATCCGGAATGTCACCTTCGTTCGGAATGATTCTTCTTCGCTCGGAATATTACCAAAATCCTTGATCCAGAACAAATTCTCTATTCGGAATGTGTCACTTATCCGAAATAAATCTTTCGTTCGGAACTTTTGCTGATTCGAAACCCTTGGTTCGGAACTCACTGGTTCGGAACATCCTAAGCCAAATCCTTGATTCGGAACCCTTGATTCGGAAGCCTTGGTTCGGAACTTTCTGGTTCGGAACTTCTTGATTCGGAAGCCTTGGTTCGGAATTTTCTGGTTCGGAACTTGCTGATTCGGAACTTTTGAATGTTCCGAATGAAACACTTCTTCACTGGTCCGGAACTCTTCCGAATGAACAAAATGTTGATCCGGAACTTCTTTGGTTCGGAACACTTTGTTCAGAACTTACTGATTCGGAACAAAAAAGGATTAAACCTTCACTCTGAATCTTGGGTAGGCTTGGTTCGGAACTTCACCTGGGAATCTCAGTAACAGAAAAAAGCGAAGAACAAGGAAACACAGTATACACGAATCTAATCACAATTTAACCAAATCAAACAAAAGATTAAATCAAACTAATCACAAAGCATCTACTAAACATAAACAAACAATCCAAATCAACAAAACTAACAAAACTAACCAAATTAATCAAAACCCACTTTGATCAAAATAAGAACATAAACATAAACATAAAAATTAAAGATTAAAGAAAGGTAGAATGAGATCAAACAATAAAGATAAAGAGTAACAAGAATTAAAAGAACACTTACTTGCAATTAAATGGTAATTAAGGTGCAAGACAAGTATTTAAATTTGACAAGTAATTAAATGACAAGGTAATTAAAAGTGGAAGAACTAATTGTCACTATTAGCCAACAAAATGAAATGATTAACTTCCTAATCTATTTATAGGGGAGGATTAAGGAGTGCTTAGGAAGCTTCCTCCCTTCTTTCCTTTCTCCTTAATTGCATGCTTAGTCCTTGTCTTCTTAATCTTTGGTTAATTGCACCATTAGTCCTTAAGCCTTTTAATCTTCTTTAATCTTGGACTTTAATGACTTTTGGCTCGGTATTTCTTTGAACTCGTCTTTTAATTCTTCAATAAATTAGACTTGAGTTCTTCGGCTTTAAGTAAACTTCCGTCTTTCGACTTTTTCTTCGGTAAATCTTCAGAATTGGTCTTGGACTTCCGTTCTTTTTGCACTCTTGACTTCTTGACTTCGTCTTTCATCTTTTTCTTTAATAAAAGCCCGTGAATGCCCGTGTTTTCTCCACTTTTCACCTTTTTGTCCTAAATCACAACAAAAACACAAACCACGCATAACTCTGACATAAATGACATAAAATACACGTTTTGGCTCGGTTATTATTGTAATTAAGTGGTAAAAAGGATGGGTGTTTACAAACCTATCAGTATTGAAGCCTTCAACCTTCTTAAGGATAAGCTAACTCAGGCACCAGTCTTGGTTACCCCTAATTGGGAGCTTCCTTTCGAGTTGATGTGCGATGCTAGCGACTTTGCTATTTGAGCGGTTTTGGGCCAAAGAGTGAATAAACACTTCCAACCAATCCATTACGCTAGCAAGACAAAGACATGGGCTCAATTGCATTACACGACATTGAAAAAGAGCTTTTAGCTGTTGTCTATGCCTTTGAAAAGTTCTGCCCCTATCTTGTCCTTTCTACCACCATCGTGTATACCGATAATTCTGCGTTGAAGTACTTGTTAACTAAACAAGATTCTAAACCAAGACTTCTTCGCTGGGTTTTGCTACTTCAAGAATTTAACATCGAAATTCGTGATAAGAAGGGAGCTGAAAACCTAGCCGCGGATCATCTCAGTAGACTTGAGGATCCTTATCAAGGGGATCATCCGAACAAAGAGATCAATGACCCTTTTCCCCTGGAGACCTTAATACCTATCAACTTGAATCAAGATGAAACCCCGTGGTTTGCGGACATTACAAACTACTTGGCGGGTGGAATTCTCATTGACGGGTTAACATCCCAACAAAAGAAAAAGGTCTTCAAAGATATTAAGACTTACTTTTGGGATGACCCGTATCTCTTCAAACAATGCGCTGATTTGATTATTCGCCGATGTGTTGATGGACCGGCAGCGGTACAAATCCTTGACGCTTGCCACAAAGGACCCACTGGTGGTCACTTTGGTCCCAACTTCACCGCCAAAAAAGTGTTTGACTCGGGATTTTATTGGCCCACCATTTATCGTGATGCTCACGAGATGGTTAAACATTGTGATGCTTGCCAAAAACAAGGCAAGATCACACATAAAGATGAGATGCCTCAAAATTTCATACAAGAATGTGAAATCTTTGATGTTTGAGGTATCGACTTTATGGGGCCATTCCCTTAATCTAAAGGAAACAAATACATCCTTGTAGCCGTTGACTACGTTTCTAAATGGGTTGAAGCCAAAGCTTTACCCACTAATGACGCAAGGGTTGTTTGTAACTTTCTAAAATCGCTGTTCGCTAGATTCGGTGTGCCTCGTGCCATTATTAGTGATCGCAATACTCATTTTTGCAATGATCAATTTGCAAGAGTCATGGCTAAGTATGGTGTAAATCATCGTCTTTCCACCGCATACCACCCACAAACTAATGGCCAGGTGGAAATCTCTAACCGAGGATTAAAGCGAATTCTTGAACGAACCGTGGTAGAGCATCGTGCCTCATGGGCCGATAAACTTGATGATGCTCTGTGGGCTTTTCGTACCGCTTACAAGACTCCGTTTGGTTGTACACCATATCGTCTCGTGTACGGGAAAGCATGCCACCCCCCATTGAGTTGGAGCACAAGGCTTACTGGGCCTTGAAGTGGGCTAATTTTGATATCAACAAAGCCGGTGACCTACGCAAGATCCAACTCAATGAGCTCAATGAACTCCGGAATGAGGCTTATGAAAATTCTTTGATCTATAAGGAAAAGACTAAGATCATTCATGACTCCAAGATCAAAAACCGAGAGTTCCAAGTCGGAGACAAAGTTTTACTCTTTAACTCTCGGTTGAAAATCTATTCGGGCAAGCTGAAATCTCGTTGGTCCGGCCCATTCACCATTGCCCAAATTTTTCCATATGGTACTCTCGAGCTCGCTCAACCTAATGGACCTAATTTTAAGGTGAATGGCCAATGAGTGAAGTTGTACTTTGGTGAGGAAATCTCTCATGAGATGATTCCATCCCTCACCACGTTTCCCATGAACTAATTTTGGGTCGAGTCAGGCTCGTGACTCGGTTATCAAAAACAAGCGCTCCTCGGGAGGCAACACGAGTATCTATCCTTTTCCGTTTAACCTCCTAAGTGTAGGGGGCCTCTATAGGTTGTTTGTGTTTGTGTGGTGATGTGATTACAGGGATGAATGCACTTTTGGAACCTTTGAAGAACCGTGCTCCCGTGTTATCCGAAATCCGGTTCTATCTCTCAACTATCGTGATTCAATTTTCTTCATACTCACATTTGAAATTGATCACGTTAGTCGTCTCTTCCTTAGCTTGATTTAACCAACGTTCACAATGTCATAAGTGTAGGGGAGACTTTTCCCACATGCTTAAATATTGAGGACAACGTTTATATTAAGTGTAGGGGGACTTCTATCGAAGTTTTAAGTGGACTTTTCCATTAAAATGCCTTCATTTAACCAAAAAATCATCTTTTTCAGCATTTTTCAAATTTTTAATTAACTTTGGCGATATAGTCGTAATTTTTAAATTTTTATCGTTGCTTTCATATGTATATATCCCACAATAAAGTCAAAAATATTAATAAAGTGGGGTAGCTAGTTTTGAAGTCTTTGACATATTAGGCCCGTTGCAATTATTTTGACTCAACCCGAATAGACTTATCCAAGTTTATTCTAGCAAGTATCCTTAACCATGTAGACCTTAATTGGTTTATTAGGCTAAGCATCCACGAGTCTCATTACTTGATATTTTAAATTGTGGAGAACGAGAAATGATAGAGTCAATTATAAGTCGGTATTCTTGCACAAGCACACTTGGTGTGATTATTTGCCTATTCTCCCATCACTTGCTAATAATTTATCTGTAATAAGTAAGGTCGTACGATTTGAAAAGTTACTTAGCTTCTAGCCCAAGATCGTTTAAAAGTAGCTCGGTAATGATAAGAGTTCATAGCCAAGGCATAACTTATGAAGCGGGGCGCGAAGATTGGCGAGTCCGAAAAGATCCAAGGTGATGTGAAAAGCATTATTCCCAAAATCAATATGAAGGATCAAGACTCACGACGAAAAGCAATCAACTCCCATAAAGATCATGGAGAAGTCTATCCGAAAATACCCTAACAAGGTATGAGGATAAATAGATCCAAGTCCGAAAAGGAGGCGGATCGTTGTATCTCAAAATCCCAATTAACGATTGAAGGAATAATGATGAAGTCGTGGTCAACAAAGTTGGAGTATCCCTCAAAAGTCTCCAAGTGAAGAAACTCTATTAACGAAGAGAAGACCATTATCTCAAGAACGTCTCTCAAGATATGAAGTATGAAGTACATGCCAAATATCGGCCCAAGAAAGGTCTCAAATCGTGAAGCGAGTTATGCCAAGATATGAACTTTTTGATATCCCGAGAAGCAGTTTTAAGAGATTTTGTCCTTTAGCTAACTATTAATCAAATCGTCCTACTTCACTTTCAGCCTAAATAAACAATCGCAATAAGTCCAAAAATGCATCTTCATGATCATTCTAAGACAAAAATAAAATATAAGAGATACACCTAGGAATAAGGGAGTTTAAGCATATAATTAAGCCATGTGTGTAAGTGTTTGATTTGCTAACTTATAATAACAACGATCTCGTTTTTAAGCTTAGTTTGGTGAACGTGAAACATGAGGGTGATAAATCTTCGCAACACCAAAGCCCTAATGTAAGTCCTTGATTTCTTTGCAAGTTATTTTCATGTAGCTATTTTCTAGTGAAAATGTTTTTCTATCCTTTTGCTTCCTTTAAAGTTTTAATTTCTCTTTGTACTCTAAATTTTGTTTCATTAGTATATCAATAAGGCCAAGGTTGATTGATTAGGAGAAAAGTGTAAACTTGCTTTATCACTAAGCATTGCATGAGGGCATGGCAATGGTTAAGTGTAGGGGATTTGATAGGTGTGAAAACACCCATCCTTTTACCACTTATTTGTTGCTAAAACAAGACCAAAACGCGTATTTAATGTCATTTGTTTGGAATTATGCGTGGTTTGTGTGTTTATTGTGTTTTCAGAGCCAACCGGATAAATATTAAAGAAAACATGGGATTGCACTGGTTTTGTGGAAGAAAAAGACTCAAAACGAAGTCTATTGTCCAGGAGATGCAAAAGATTTGAAGTCAATGGGCCTAATTGAAGATTTATCGAAGAAAAGGACCAAAGATGGAAGATTTACATATGTCAAAGAACTCAAGTCTATTAAACGAAGAAATTAGAAGACGAGTTGAATTTATTCATCAACAAATCCCGAATCTGAGTCGAAAACGTCAACTTTACTGAAAAGACGCGAAGTAAAAAGAGAGAAGGAAAGCCCACTCACCAACCACCCACAATGGACTATAAATAGAGCTCTCCTCACATTTTAGATGCCAACTTTTATTTTTTCCTTCTTTTTCTTTCTTGTTTCGTAGGAAACACCAACACCATTAGGGTGTTTGGTGATTTTATTTTTTCTTGAATTTAATCCATAGATTTGTAAGTTTTGTTCTTCCTTTTGGTTTGTTTAACATTAAGCTTTCAATACAATCTTTAATTTCATCTTGTTCTTATTGATTTAAAGTTTTCAAAGCTTTATTTGGTTGATTTGATCTCCAAAAGTTAGTGGGTTTTGTGTTTTTATTGTTGGGATTTGATGTTTATGGTTGATAAATGATTAGTGTTTAGTTTGGTTTAAATCTTTTGGTTAAATTTGGCTGGATTTGATTAAAATCGTATTGCCCTGTTTTTTTGTTTTACTTTTCTTCGTGCCCAGATTCCGAATCATTCATCTTCCATTTTTTTTATTCCGAATCAAGTGTTTCACATTTTTATTCCGGATCAACTATTATTCCGGATCAATCACTTTCATTTTTCCGGATCGTCACATTTATTCCGCATAGCAACTTATTCCGCATCACATTTATTCCGCATCAAAACATTCCGAATCAACCCCTATTATTCCGGATCACATGATTATTCCGAATAGCAGATTTATTCCGGATCAAAGGTATTATTCCGAATCACACATTTATTCCGGATAGCAATTTATTCCGGATCATCACCTACATTCCGAATCAACCTTCACAACATTCCGGATCAAGCATTTTTTCTTCCCAACATTCCGGATCAACAATAACATTCCGAATGAAGTAGAATATTCCGAATCAGATTTATTCCGAGTGAAGTATTTCAGACTTTGATTTCATTTATTGTTTTCTTTTACTGTTTTCTTATCTCCTTAATTTTCTAAGCTAAGTTTTCAAAGTTTTATTTACTATTTCATTTTAAATCTAATTTCTATTTTTGCTTTTAACTTGGTTTTAATTTATCAATCGTTTTTAGCTTGTTTTTACGACTTTGATCTTTATTTCTTTTTCGTAGAATAGAAAACCCAATCCCCGATTAGTAACCAAGAACAGCTATTCCACTTTGAACCGTGATCGATTCAAGAAAATTTCGAGAACTTAATTGAACCCAAGCAAATCATTGTATCAATCCTTAAGGCCTATGCGGATCCTTAGTAATACGAAACTGCAGGCACAATTAAGGCACCACGCTCAGAGAGCCATTGGCCTTTGTGTTTTATAAATAGTGGATCAAATCTGCATTTTCCACAACCTTTTTGGACACTCTTTCTGGTATCTTTTCCTTTCTAATTCCTAATCATTTGTAAATGATCAATTAATGTGGTAAGTATGTTTACTTGTGATTATCTCCTTGATCTCCTTCTTTACCTTGTCCAAAGAGAAGATCACTCACACACTTGTGATGTGATTAAAGATGAAGCCTTCATGACGATCATCCTCTCCTAAAGATCTAGTCATGTTCATCATTTGTTTTATTTGAGTCTTATGTAGATCCAATGTAACTGTGAATACATGGATCTAATCATGTGTAAATCTATTGTATATGTGTATACTTGGATTTGTGTTGTGTCGATCCATGTTACATGTGTATACTTGGATATGTGTTTTATTGAGTTGTAATAAGTATGTGTCGATCCAAGTGATGTAGTTGTGTCTTGTAAAGTTCTCACATAGCTTCAAAGTGAAGAGTTGTGAGTTCTTACTAAACTATAAAGTGATGTGGTTGTGTCTTGTGAGTTCTCACTAAACTATAAAGTGAGGTGATTGTGTCTTGTGAGTTCTCACTAAACAATAAAGTGATGTAGTTATGTCTAGTGAAGTTCTCACTTAGCTTCAAAGTAAAGAGTTGTGAAGATTGGTTCTACCTTTCGATTAGAACTCAACATCTAGCATTGTATCGTTAAATGGTGAATTAGGCAACGTTGTGAAGATTGGTTTTACCTTTCGATTAGAACTCGACATCTAGCCTTGTGTCATTAAATGGTGAAGTAGGCAACATTGTGAAGATTTGTTCTATCTTTCGATTAGAACTCGACATCTAGCCTTGTGTCGTAAAATGGTGAAGTGGGAGACGTTGTGTAGATTAGTCCTAGCTAAGATTAGGTCTCGACATTTAGCTTAGTGTCGGAAAATAATGTAAGAAACGTTGTAAGGTTTTCTCCGCCAAGAAGGGAGCTTGTAGATTTAGTGGAAATCACGAGTAAGGTGTACTCGAGGAGTGGATTAGGAATGAAGATAGAGCTTCGTTGTCGAACCACTATAGATCTTGGTGTCTTCCTATTAGGTCGTTTCTTTCCTTACTCTTTACTTATTCTTACTATCATATCATGCACATCTATTACTTGTCATTGTTAATGCATTAGAATTGAACCTAATCATTATGCAACTAGCTTTCACATAAAAGGTAGTTTTGAGACAAACCTAATTGAAAGGAATTTTAATTAGGACACAAACCGAAGAGAAACTATCCAACCCCCCCCCCCCCCCCCTTCTAGTTTCTATTGGCTCTAAAACTTAACCAGTGACTAGTGGGTAGTCACCAGGCTCTTCATAAAACGACGTTATTACATTCCATGTGCTGATATTTTCTGAGTATTGCTGATTCTTACTCACGATATTTTCTCTTGAAATTTGACAAGTATGCATTAAACCATAATAATCCATACTTAGTCACATGTCTTTTCTTCGAATTTTATGGATTGCACCATAGCCGTCCACATCAGTCAATGAAATTCACTGTTGATTATGTTTTTATGTTCTTTATGGAAACTATGTTTTCGTGACCTCATGTTGATTATGTTTTCATGCTGATTATGTTTTCATTCCTCCTTATGATTATGTTTTTCATCATGTTGTTTACGCTTTCATGTTAGACATTGATGGATTTCATTTAATCATGCTTTCATGACAGTCATGGTTGGTTTTCATTAATCATGCTTTCATGTTGATTATCAATGAATTTCGTTTAATCATACTTTTGTGTTTCTATATGCAACCAGAATGATGTCTACGCTGGAATAGCTAGGCTATCATGTTGCTCGATTCAGTTCGGTTTCCTAATCATTTAATCAATTATTCCTTTTAAAATCACGTCAGATGGTTGACACCCATACCGATCATCTCATGTGTATCCCATGTGTACTATATGTTCCATATTCCACGTGTACTCTATGTATCGTATCCCATGTGTATTAAATGTACCGTAATCCATGTGTATTTCACTTACCATACTCAATGAATATTCGCTAGTTGATTCGCAATCATCTCAGGCGTATTCCACTTGCTGATATTCTACAGGATGCTGATGTTGCTCATAACTTGGAGATTCTACAAAAGGTTGATGCTGATTATAATTTGGAGAATCTACAAGATGCTGATGCTGCTCACATATTTGGAGATCCTACAAGACGAAGACAAAGGCGTTAGATCGAAACGACCGGACGAGAAAGATGCTTCACCACCAGACGATTTCCATCACATTCCATATCCTGACCTCTCAGATAAATGACACAGGTCACTCAGTTGTCTTTTCAGGCATAGGAGTGGGAACCGGTACCAGCCGGCCACTCAACTGAATAGTTACATGAATCACTGTCATCATAATGACCGTCATGGAACTGACAGACAAGGAGGTAGTGACAACTACCGCGACAACACATAGTTTGCAATAACGACAGAAAATCCAGTAACGGGCATGACCAGGAATACAAAGGGTCAGCAGTCCAACCGATCCGCCAACTCTGGCATTTTAGCCTAGAAGCTTTTCAACGATTATTCCATATCGAGAAACATGTCAATACTTCCGTCAAGACACATGTCTCACATATATTTTCTAAAGACACATGTCAAGACACCACTCAAGACACATGTCATATGTATATTCTCCCTAAACACAAGTCAAGACACACGACTCATGCATAACTTCTGAATTAGGCCTCAGTAAATTAGGGTACCCTCAAGGGGTTTACCATGTTGTTGTGCCTTGTACGAATCAGGCCACTAAAATTTCAGTACCACCTATGGCGTATTGTTCATGTTTGAACACGCAGTGTTCGTTTTGTGTGAGACCGACGAAACACATTTCGTGAGATCTGCCACGCTTACTAAGTGTATTGATATTAAACTTTCATTTCTCGATCCTATATTTTATATATTCATGTCCATTAAAGACGCCATTGTATCACCCGTATATATAAAGGCTTTCATTTCAGTTTGACGACAAGATCCTTTCAGCTAACGCACTGTTCTTGAACATATGCGAGTTCGATATGATTTTGACTATGGACTGATTAGTAGCACGTCACACTACGATTGATTTCCATTGTACATCGAGTCTTGTTCGGCAATATTCATGTCCCTGAATACAATCATCATGTTTTTATATACAGGGAGATTTGACCAAAATAATTCTTCTTTATGAGCACGTGCCTTATTATCCCATGGCTACGAAGACTTTCTTGCTATCATTCATTACAAGATCTTCTGAAGTTATTAAATCCATAACCATTCGATTATGTCATAATTTCCAGATGCATTTCCAGAAGAACTATAAGGGATACCACCATTCTTGAAGAGAAGTTCGAAATTGAGCTCAAGGAGTTGGAGGAACAACCACAAGAGTTACTGGAACGAGGTTTTATTCTCTGAGTGTATCACCCTGGGGGTGCTCCAGTTGTGTTTATCAAAGAAGAACGGTAGCATGAGGTTGTGCATCGTTTACCCATACATTGACCAGGATCATCATTCATAACTATTACCCTCTTCCAAGTATTAAAAATATATCCGACCAACTACCAGACTCTAAACACTTTCCAAGATCGATTTACGATCAGGCTACCATCCGTTGCGGGTGAAAGAGTAGGACACTGTGACTGCTCTTCGCACACGTTATGGTCATTATGGATTCATATTCGTACCTTTTGGTCTCACGAATGCCCAATAGTAATTATAGACTTGAGAAATCGAGCTTTCATGAATTCTGGACAAGTTCGTCGTTTTGTTCATTGCTAACATTCTGAACTTCTCTAAGTCTAGAGAAGAGCACAAAGACCATCTTCGCAGTATGTCACAAATGCTACGACATAATAAATTTCACACTGAAATTTTTCTAGTACGAATTTTGGTTGATTATAGTGACACTCTGAATGGCATTGGTTCTCACTGTTAAGTTTTACCATGGCTAAGCTTATGCGTAAATAAGAGAATCATACAGTAAATTATGTGTTTTCAAAGGATCCTACGCTAAGAGAGGTCTAATTTTACCGAGGCTCATAGTTTCGAACCTCTGTATATCAAGTCTCTACAAGATACATCATTTTGGTATAGTGGTGCGAAACAAGAAGAAGTTACGTTCATATCTAAATGCCTGACATGCCAGCAGGTTAAGATAGAACGCCAACATGCTAATAGTTATTTGATGTAGAGTTTTTACCCCTTTAGGAAAAGGAAGGCAAAATAGTAGTAAGCGTTAAGCACGACGATTTAGGAAAACCGTGTACAAATGACCCAAAGTGGGGAATCGTTCTCAAGGAGGCTTAGTGTGTGTGTGTCATGAAATGATTATCTTTGTGATTATATTTGTGAGAAAGAAAAATAGAAATGAGATAAGAAGAGAATGCCGGTTACGATGTCGAATTAAACTAAGATGAAAAAGGTGTACACGTAAAACCGTAAAAAGCACTAAAATTGAAATTTTACCCTAAAAATTCCTAAAAATCACTAAAGATCCACAATAATATTCTAAGAGTTTACAAAAAAGCCAAACTTGCCAAAACCTTTTAATTAATTAAATAATGACTTTTTAATGCTAATTAAAGCCCTAGAAATCAAAATTAACTATTAAAAAGTCCCAAACAAGATTTTAAAGTTTATAAACCTCAAAAATACCCTAATTAAGCTAAGAAGTATTTTACAAAATTTTAAAACCACTAAAAACTATTTTTAAACAATTAAAAATTACTAAAATCAATTAAAACTTAAATTAATTCTAGAAAATAATTAAAAGACCCTAAAAATATTTGGAAAGTTGCAAAATTCCTAATTAAGTGACTACAATCTAGGAAAAATATAAAAAGTTAGAAAACCAGACTTTTAATTTTTAACAATAAAATAATATGAAAATATTATTATAAATCCAAAAATCATAAAAAATTCTAAAAACTTGCAAACTAGCTTAATTTAACCTAAATAACTCATAAATGGAAGTGAAATAACCTAAATACCCTTAATGGGCCTAAAAAGTGGGCTAAACCCAAAACAGATTCTTATTGGGCCAAATTTGGGCCCAATATAAAAAAGTGTCCAAAATAAGCCCAAAAAGCACTAGTTGACTCAAATTTTGATTTTAAACAACTTTTTACAAAGGCCCAAAAGCTGAAAGTGTGAAATAAGCTAGCTTATACCAAACAGCTTATTCTTAATGGGCTTTTTGGCCCATTAAGCTATAAGCCAATGCCATAAGCTAAAATTAGACACACAAGCTTCTTTTGTCCTAAATAATACTTCTGTAAAAAGAAATTTGAAATAAGCCCAAGGAATAAGCCTGAAAATGCAATAAGCAATCTATAGAAAACGACAAAATAGTCGTTTTTTAGTTCTAGGCCACCCCAAGTGCTGATTCAAGTTTCTATAGCTTTCAAATGACTTAATTAAGCAAAGTCAACAAAGAGTTTTCAAATAAGCTGACTCAATAAGCTGGAAAAAGCAAATAAGCACTTATGTAAAAGTCAAATAAGTTGGTTTTCTAGCAAAAAGTCAAAGTCAAAGTCCAATAAGCTCCAGTCTAATCAAATGGGTCACATGATGAAGATCTATCACAAAAAATAAGTTGTTGCAAGTCTGGATAAGCTAAAATAGCTTATTGATAAGCTGAGTTCAATTTTACACTAGCAGGGGCTAGTTTTGGGTGTTGAGCAGTGGAAACTTTTTCCACTGCTTGACTAATAGACTTTTTTGTCTTTAGTGAACTTTTTGGAGATTCAGATTACACAAAGGCACCCAAATGATCTTTGGATTAAAAGGAGCCAAGAACAATCAAAATATCACAAACACAATCACCCAATTGATACAGTTTAATCAATAAAGTACCAGATGTTGCACAGACATGAAACAATAAGCAGTTTAGGTTCAAAAAGCAATTTTAGCACAAATCAGCCAGTCAAATTCAACCAAATGCATACACAAGCTATATTAAACTCAAATAAGCAAGTCTAAACAGGTTTCATGTAATGATTTAAAGAATTAAGCAAGATTCAAGCTAATGAATGTTACTGATGAACACTAACACAAGCAATTTTTCACTTTGCTGATGTATTTGAAACACAAGCCAGATTCAACACCTCAGATCTATCAAGTATGTTATATTAATGATGTTTAAACAACTTTTATCCCTAAACAGGCATAAACTCTTGGTTTTCCCAAAATTTTAGGTCAAAAACAGTCAAACTCAATAAGTTATAGCACAATCTTTGATTCAAGGTTTCAAACCACAAAACTTGCAGCAAAACACTCTCAAACAAGTGTATATCAGATATAGAGCACAAATACAAACTTCCACAAACACAATAACAAGATTCAATCACAAACAGGTAATCCCAAACACCCCTTTAACTTTTCAAATCCAATCTTTTCAAAGCAAAAGTGAGATTTAAGACCACCCAAGCCCAAATTAACACAACAATAACTAAGATGAACAGATTCAAGCAGTTTTAAGCCAGAAAATTCACAAGAACACAAGTCACATACAAATATCACCAAAAATCAAGATTTAAGCAGATTTTAGGATTAAGTATGCAAACCTCATGGATGTACATCCACACCCATGAATTTATGAGCTTATGTACTAGCAAGAACAAGTACAAGCTTTCAATAACACTCATGCTAAGATTCAACAAAGTAAGTAGCACAATATCAAAATTAGAAACTTAAAAAGCCTTGATTAATGCAACCTTGTTACCCCACACTTGATTATCCCCAAGTTATAAGCCTCACCACACCTTAATCAACACAATTAGGATGCTATGGTCAGCCCTATAACCCAAGAATTCCAAGGTTGAAACAAGAACTTAGCAAAATATCAAGCTTGAAGGAAAAATGCAAACTTTTGCACTCTCCTTAAAAACAGGTTTTTAGATTCAAAATCAGTGAACAAATAACATAAACAAGCTATAATAAAGATGGCACTTGGTCTTTCTTCAACAAAACTCAACACACTTTCATTAAATGAAAAGAGGATTTACAAGAAGTTGAACTAGGAAAAACCAAAAGCAAACGTAAATGTTAAGACCTAATGCCTTTATATAGGCTACAATGAGAGTAAGGAAGCTGAAAAATAACATAAACCCTACCTGTGAAGTCCCCAATTTGCCCTTGCAGAATTTGAAAACCTTGGACTCATGTGATGTTTCCTTGGACGTTTGTGGAGTAGATAGCTGTTGGAATTTGATCTAATGGCTCAAACAAAGCTTAAATTGTAAGCTTATATATGGATGGTTGATTTTCTGGCTTGTTTTGGCAGTATCCTCTTTGTGTGTAGCAGGGGAATCATGTGTGGCCCTTGGGGGTGATGTGGCAAGTGATTTAAAAGTTGGGTTATGATTAGAAGACCACTAATCATAATTCTGGAGTTGATGGATGCTTAATTTTTTCTTAATCAATAATCCCCAATTCGTATCAAGAACACTAAGAACAAGTGTTTAATATGTTTTGGGTTTTAAAAGTCATGTTAAGCGCCAAATATTAAACTAATCAAAGATTAGTTATAACCGGTTTTAAGTGGAGGGTGACATGGAGGATTGGTGGGATTTCATTGGTGGAGAGAGAGAGAGTGGGGCACGTGTCACCCCCTAACTGGCCTATGTAAATATCTTGTTAATGTATGCTTTTTGCAATGGGTTCTTGATTATTCTCGGTATCCTCTCGAATTGATCTCGGCTCTAAGTGGAATGATTTGTTCTTGGTTAATAAAAAGGGGTTGGTTTGTTTATCTATTTTAAACTAATAGCAAGTAATTAAGTGTCGAAGAGTAAACTTAAAGCTTTAAATGATTAAAGTAAAAAGACGAGTTTAAAGATAAATGTCTGAAAACTTTAAAATTATACTAGAAAAATAAATGGACACTCAATAAAAACTAACTCTTGGAAAACTTTGTAAAAATATGAACTTAGTTGAAAAGTACTAAAAGAAAGTAAGATCGGAGTATAGCAAAACAAGTGATCGGAATATCTAGAAAAAGATGCAAATCGGAATATATTTCGATCGGTGCGATCGGAATACTAAGAAAAGCCAATGATCGGAATAAGGGACAAGGTTCCAATCGGAATGTTGTAAATTGAACTGATCGGAATATGGGAAAAATAAGTGCAATCGGAATATCTTAAAGCAACTTCAATCGGAATGTTCAAAATAAGCAACAATCGGAATAGTCAAAACTTGCTCGATCGGAATAATGGCAAAAGGGGCAGATCGGAAAAACCTAAACCCTTTTCCGATCTTGTGGAAACCTTGGTTTCCGGATCTTTGAAGCTACTAGGAATGCATCATGTTCATATGATTAAATAATCAAAGCGAAATAAGAACATAACACATTAACAAGGTGTTTAGGCACGAATAACATGATTTAAAACACAATTGGATTGTTCATTATATTAATAACAAACAATCACTAGGTGTGTGTACATTGAATCCCACACCTAGTCGACACACACTTTAGGTTTACATTGTATATAAATTGATAATAAAACCTAAGACCCTTGTTTCCTTTTATAGTATAAGGATTAGGGTTTACAAGAGATAAGAATGAATAAACAAGTAAATCTTCTATTTAAATAAACTTATGCGGAATATCTTTGCATGTTTATCTAAATAGAAGCTTCCATAAGCTTCTTTGTCTACGTTTTGTCAATGCTTGAATTGCATGTAACAATGCTTAGATTGTACATGACAACTCTTGAGCTAACAACGCCTAATTTGCTCTTATCAACGCTTGATTAACTCTTGACAACGCTTGGACAATATCTTCATGTTTTCTTCGTTTTTGAGTTTCTGCCACATCAACTTTTTGACCCAACAATCTTCCCCTAGTTGATGGTGGCAAAACTCTATGAGTATCTCTTGTAAGTTATACATGATCTTCAGATTGCTTCCCCTCAAGTGTAGCATGTATTTTTTCCCCTTTTGGTCACATCAACAGGAAAGTAAACAATGTATGCAATCTTTGAAGATTCTCCATATGTAGGCTCTATCTAATGATCTTGAAGAACAATTAATATAATATTTTTGATGTAGAAGTAGAATAGCCCAACCTTATGTTCCATGTCTTGTACTATCCACGTGATAAAGAACTTATACCTTTAGCATTATAAGTAGACCTCGATCTCTTGTCAATATTCTCATCCTTTGTGAGACACTGAGCACGATAATG
Source organism: Glebionis coronaria (assembly GCA_025667525.1). Classification (NCBI taxonomy): domain Eukaryota; kingdom Viridiplantae; phylum Streptophyta; class Magnoliopsida; order Asterales; family Asteraceae; genus Glebionis; species Glebionis coronaria. The sequence continues at coordinate 266,296,970 of CM046875.1, forward strand.
TAACTCCTTCAAGTGTTATGACAAGCCTTCATCACCAACCATGTAAAGCACGAACAAGTTACCTTAAAAGTCTATGACTGGGAGTGCACGACTTTAAGATATGATAGAACACAAACTCGCGAAAATCTTCTTCAATCATCGAACTTACCATAAGAATTCTTCCCCTTAAGCCAACACCTCTTCATAAAGACTTTCATTACCTCATGAATTGTTGCTAACTCGCTTTAAGATCATTAATTCCTTTTAAAAATATCCGAGCCATAAATATCAACATGATATTCTATATTAAAACGGAGATTCCATGTACCTTCGTGTGTATAATCCTCTTTTTTGTGTGCTCAAAACGTACCAATTTTCTCAAACAGCAGCAAACATTGTGTTATCCAATATCCTTCTCTGTCCAATATCTTTACCAGATGCATTGTCCAATATCGGACAATACTTATCAGCGCTTGAAATACCATATATCGGACAACACTGTCAACCTATCAGTGTTGACTTATTCTGTCAGCGTCAAACTCCAATCGCGTATAATGTTCCTTTTCCTTAGGCAGAATCACAATCTTCGTATGAATAAAGAAATCTCTCCACCAATCAGGATGTTAGAACCGTGTGAACATGTTTAACTTACGTCTCAATATCTTGAAGCAACAATGCTTAACCAATCAAAGCTTCCCTACCGTGTGAACACACCCATGAAACATAAGCTGGTCCACGTGAACTCTTCTTCTGATATGTCAAAATTAAATATCATTCGTAGGTTCCATTGAATTGGCCAATCACACGTGAAGTACCGTGTGAACACAAAGTTGCTTCTTTCTCTTTTGGCCGTGTGAACGCAGACATGAATAACCAATCATATGCGTAGACTCGTATTTATTCTTTGTGAATATCCCATGTGAACAGATCATAAACGAATACAAGCAGAACGCACCTTTTTCTCCTCCAATCTTAATAGCCAATACATAAAAATGAGTAGTATTGATCTGGAATCTAGGATTTACTCAAAAACCCTAACAGCAAACATCACAAAACCAATGGATCTAGGGTTTTGGATGAAATCCTAACACTTTAACTCCTTCATTAGCCACAAAACTCCTTCTTTTCTGTTTAAAAATCGATTCTAGGGTTTAATATAAACCCTAATTCATTATTTTATGTGAAACAGAAAATCTGAAAATCACTCATCAGCCAACTTTGACGCCTAATAACTTTTTCCTGGGGATAAAAATCGACAATCCCTCCGGTGGATGTTTAGATATATGTATGTAGAACACCCATATAAAATTTCGTGACGATCCAACGGTTCAATCAAAAGTTATGACCTTCTGAATACTGCTACGCACACAAAAACGTCCAGAAAAACCCTAGACGGATTTTTCTTCTTTTCACCATACACGAACACCTTGTTGGTCCTAGCATCACGAGCCACGAGGCTCTGATACCAATTGTGGAAACATTGGTTTCCAGATCTTTGAAGCTACTAGGAATGCATCATGTTCATATGATTAAATAATCAAAGCGGAATAAGAACATAACACATTAACAAGGTGTTTAGGCACGAATAACATGAATTAAAACACAATTGGATTGTTCATTATATTAATAACAAACAATCACTAGGTGTGTGTACATTGAATCCCACATCTAGTAGACACACACTTTAGGTTTACATTGTATATGAATTGATAATAAAACCTAAGACCCTTGGTTCCTTTTATAATATAAGGATTAGGGTTTACAAGAGATAAGAATGAATAAACAAGTAAATCTTCTATTTAAATAAACTTATGCAGAATATCTTTGCATGTTTATCTAAATAGAAGCTTCCATAAGCTTCTTTGTCTACGTTTTGTCAATGCTTGAATTGCATGTAACAATGCTTAGATTGTACATGACAACTCTTGAGCTAACAACGCCTAATTTGCTCTTATCAACGCTTGATTAACTCTTGACAACGCTTGGACAATATCTTCATGTTTTCTTCGTTTTTGAGTTTCTGCCACATCAACTTTTTGACCCAACAGATCTATGGATCGGAATAGGGTGTGCTCCTTGGTCGGAATACCCGATCGGAAAAGGGCTTTGCCCTCTCCGAAAACTATGCTGATATGAAACTTGGGCTAGAAAATTAGCTATTGATTAAGCTCCTCCAAAACTAGCTCGAATCCAATAATAAGCTGATCAAATAAGCACTAAGAACACTTTATCTAAGCTTCAAATAAGCAAAAACATAAATCAAATGATAAGAAGATGAACTTTTTATAAAAACTTTAAAAAGTAAATAAGCTAAATCAACAAATAAGCCAATAAGAACAAGGATCTTAAAGCTTATTCGTGTATAAACTTAAGGAAACATAAAAAGAAATCAACTTTTTAAGCACAAATCATTGATGAACAACATGGCTCATACTAGATTTGTACCAAAATCAATAAAATCAAAGAAAGGAAGAATGAGATCAAAGATTAAAAGCTTGAAACTTGAAGTTGATTAATGAAAAATAATACAAAGTTTTGATCTTGAAATAGAAAAAGATTTAAACTAGTGAGAGAAAGTTTTAGAATTTTCTCTCTCTAAAACTAGAGATAAAATGAAGAACTACAAACTACCTAAAAAACTAAGTATGCAAATTTGTGAAGTAAAGTCCTATTTATAGGCAAGTCTTGTGGTGGTGGGCTTGTGATTGGGCTTTGGTTTGGGCTTCTTTTTCTTCTTTCTTCTTTCTTCTTTAGTTTTCACGCTTCTTCAAATAAACGTTTCCGACTTGGATTTGAGAAGTGTCGATGAATAATTCCAACTCGTCTGATAATCTTTTGTTTAATTGACTCGAGTTCTTCGACATATATGAATCTTCCATCTTTGGCTCTATTCTTCGATAAATCTTCAAATAGGCACAATGACTTCAAATCTTTTGCATCTCTTGGACGGTAGACTTCGTCTTGAGTCTTTTTCCTCGATAAAACCCGTGCAATCCCATGTTTTCTTCAATATTCATCCGGTTGACTCTGAAAACACAATAAACATAAAAACCACGCACAATTCCAAACAAGTGATATTAAATACGTGTTTTGGTCTTGTTTTAGCCAAAATTAAGTGGTAAAAGGATGGGTGTTTTCACACCTATCAAATCCCCTACACTTAACCATTGCCATGCCCTCATGCAATGCTTAGTGATAAAGCAAACTTACATTTTTCTCATAATCAATCAACCTTGGCCTTATTAATATACTACTTAAACAAAAATGAAAGTACTAAGAGAAATTAAAACTTTAAAGTAAACAAAAGAATAGAAAATAGCTACGTGTAGATAACTTGCAAAGAGATCTAAGACTTACATTAGGGCTTCGGTGCTGCGACGATTCATCACCCTCAAGTTTCACGTTCCCCAAACTAAGCTTAAAAACGAGATCATTGTTATTATAAGTTAGCAAATCAAACACTTACTCACATGGCTTAATTATATGCTTAAACTCCCTTATTCCTAGGTGTATCTCTTATATTTTATTTTTGTCTTAGAATGATCATGAAGATGCATTTTTGGACTTATTTCGATAGTTTATTTAGGATGAAAGCAAAGTAGTACGATTTGATCGATAGTTAGCTAAAGGACCAAATCTCTTAAAACTGCTTCTCGGGATATCAAAAAGTTCATATCTTGGCATAACTCGGTTCACGATTTGAGACCTTTCTCGGGCCGATATTTGGCATGTACTTCATACTTCATATCTTGAGAGACGTTCTTGAGATAATGGTCTTCTCATCGTTAATAGAGTTTCTTCACTTGGAGACTTTTGAGGGGTACTCCAACTTTGTTGACCACGACTTCATGATTATTCTTCAATCTCTAATTGGGATTTTGAGATACAACGATCCGCCTCCTTTTCGGACTTGGATCTATTTATCCTCATACCTTGTTAGGGTCTTTTCGGATAGACTTCTCCATGATCTTTATGGGAGTTGATTGCTTTTCGTCGTGATTCTTGATCCTTCATATTGATTTTGGGAATAATGCTTTTCACATCACTTTGGATCTTCAGCAATAAAATTGAATCCTCATGCCTTGTTAGGGCCTTTTCGGACTCGCCTATCTTCGCGCCCCGCTTCATAAGTAATGCCTTGGCTATGAACTCTTATCATTACCGAGCAACTTTTAAACGATCTTGGGCTAGAAGCTAAGTAACTTTTCAAATCGTACGACCTTACTTATTGCAGATAAATTATTAACAAGTGATGGGAGAATAGGCAAATAATTACGCCAAGTGAGCTTGTGCAAGAATACCGACTTATAATTGACTCTATCATCTCTCGTTCTCCACCATTTAAAATCTCAAGTAATGAGACTCGTGGATGCTTAGCCTAATAAACCAATTAAGGTCTACATGGTTAAGGATACTAGCTAGAATAAACTTAGATAAGTCTATTCGGGTTGAGTCAAAATAATCGCAACGGGCCTAATATGTCAAAGACTTCTAAACTAGCTACACCACTATATTAATAATTTTGACTTTATTGCGTGATATATACATATGAAAGCAACGATAAAAATTTAAAAATTATGACTACATGGCCAAAGTTAATTAAAAATTTGAAAAATGTTGAAAAAGATGATTTTCCGGTTAAATGAAGGCATTTTTAGGGAAAAGTCCACTTAAAACTTCGATAGAAGTCCCCCCTACACTTAAGATAAACAATGTCCTCAATGTTTAAGCATGTGGGAAAAGTCTCCCCTACACTTAGGACATTGTGCACGTTGGTTAACTCAAGTTAAGGAAGAGACGACTAAAGTGATCAATTTCAAATGTGAGTATGAAGAAAACTGAATCACGAAAGTTTGAGAGATAGAACCGGATTTCGGATAACACGGGAGCACGGTTCTTCAAAGGTTCCAAGAGTGCATTCATCCCTGTAATCAAATCGCCACACAAATACAAACACCTATATAGGTCCCCCTACACTTAGGAGCTTAAAACATAAAAGGATAGATACTCGGATTGCCTCCCGAGGAGCGCTTGTTTTTTATAACCGAGTCACGAGCCTGACTCGACCCAAAATTAGTTCATGTGGAACATGGTGAGGGATGGAATCATCTCCTGATAGATGACCTCACCAAAGTACAGCTTCAGACGCTGGCCATTCACTTTGAAATTGGCCCTATTTGGCTGAGAAAGCTCAATGGTCCCATATGGAAAGATTTTGGCGACGGTGAATGGACCAGACCAGCGGCTCTTCAACTTGCCAGAGAAGATCTTCAACCGAGAGTTAAAAAGTAAGACTTGATCACCAACGTGGAACTCTCGGTTCTTGATTTTTGCGTCATGAAGGATCTTCGTCTTCACCTTGTAGATCAGCGAGTTCTCATAAGCTTCATTCCTCAGTTCGTTGAGCTCGTTGAGTTGAATCTTGCGATGATCACCGACTTTGTTGATGTCGAAGTTAGCCCACTTCAAGGCCCAGTGCGCCTTATGTTCCAGCTCGATGGGAAGGTGGCATGCTTTCCCGTACACAAGACGATAAGGTGTACAACCGATCGGGGTCTTATAAGCAGTACGGAAAGCCCACAGAGCGTCATCTAACTTATCGGCCCACGCGGCACGATGCTCTCCCACAGTACGCTCCAAAATTCGCTTCAATCCACGGTTGGATATCTCGGCTTGCCCATTTGTTTGGGGATGATAGGCGGTGGAAAGACGGTGATTGACACCATACTTAGCCATGACTCTTGCAAATTGATTGTTGCAAAAATGAGTCCCGCGGTCACTGATAATAGCACGAGGAACGCCGAATCTAGCAAACAGCGATTTCAAAAAGTTACAAACCACCCTTGCATCATTAGTAGGTAAAGCTTTGGCTTCAACCCACTTTGAAACGTAGTCAACGGCTACAAGGATGTATTTGTTTCCTTTAGATGAAGGGAATGGCCCCATAAAGTCGATACCCCAAACATCAAAAATTTCACATTCTTGTATGAAATTTTGAGGCATCTCATCTTTATGAGTGATCTTGCCTTGTTTTTGGCAGGCATCACAACGATTAACCATCTCATGAGCATCACGATAGATGGTGGGCCAATAAAATCCCGAGTCAAACACTTTTTTAGCGGTGTAGTTGGGACCAAAGTGACCACCAGTGGGTCTTTTGTGGCAAGCGTCAAGGATTTCTAAAGCTGCCGGTCCATCAACACATCAGCGAATAATCAAGTCGGCACATTGTTTGAATAGATACGGGTCATCACAAAAGTAAGTCTTAATGTCGTTAAAGAACTTCTTCTTTTTCTGGGATGTTAACCCGTCAACGAGAATTCCACCCGCCAGGTAGTTTGCAATGTCCGCAAACCACGGGGTTTCATCAGAAGTCGAGTTGATAGACATTAAGGTCTCCAGGGGAAAAGAATCATTGATTTCTTTGTTCGGATGATCCCCCTGGTAAGGATCCTCAAGTCTACTGAGATGATCCGCGGCTAGGTTTTCAGCTCCTTTTTTATCGCGCATTTCGATTTTAAATTCTTGGAGTAGCAAAACCCAGCGAAGAAGTCTTGGTTTAGAATCTTGTTTAGTTAACAAGTACTTCAACGCGGAATGATCGGTATACACAATTGTTGTGGAAAGGACAAGATAGGGGCGGAACTTTTCAAAGGCATAGACAACAGCTAAAAGCTCTTTTTCGGTTGTCGTATAATGAAATTGAGCCCCCGTCATTGTCTTGCTAGCGTAATGGATTGGTTGGAAGTGTTTGTTCACTCTTTGGCCCAAAACCGCTCCAATAGCATAGTCACTAGCATCGCACATCAACTCGAAAGGCAGTTCCCAATTATGGGTGACCAAGACGGGTGCCTTAGTTAGCTTATCCTTAAGCAAATTGATGGCTTCAAGACACTCTTTGGAAAAGATAAAAGGAGTATCTTTTTCCAAGAGGTGGGTCATCGGGCGAGCGATTTGAGAAAAATCTTTGATGAATCGACGGTAGAAGCCCGCATGAACCAGGAAACTTCTCACACCCTTCACAGTTGAAGGTGGAGGCAACTTAGCGATAACATCGACTTTAGCACGGTCTACTTCAAGACCGGCTTTGGAAATTTTGTGTCCTAGCACGATGCCCTCTTTTACCATGAAATGGCATTTTTCCCAATTAAGAACAAGGCGAGTGTCTTCACACCGCTTCAGCATACGTTCTAAATTGGCAAGGCAAGCAGAAAAAGAATCGCCATAAACCGAGAAATCATCCATGAATACTTCCATAGTGTCTTCCACCATGTCATGGAAGATAGCCATCATACACCTTTGGAACGTCCCAGGAGCATTACATAAACTAAAAGGCATGCGTTTGTAAGCAAATGTTCCATAGGGACAAGTGAATGTGGTCTTTTCTTGGTCCTTGGGATCGATGGGAATTTGTAAATACCCGGAGAAACCGTCTAAGAAGCAGTAATAGTCATTACCAGCTAGACGCTCGAGCATTTGATCCATGAAGGGAAGAGGAAAGTGATCTTTTCTCGTGGCATCATTGAGTTTGCGATAATCAATACAAACTCTCCACCCAGTAACGAGACGAGTGGGAATCAACTCGTTGTGTTCATTGGGAATAACGGTTATTCCGCCCTTCTTGGGCACACAATGGACGGGACTTACCCACGGCGAATCCAAAATAGGGTAGATCAAGCCGGCATCTAGAAGTTTGATAACCTCTTGTTTGATGACGTCATGAATTTTAAGATTAACCCTTCTTTGGCTCTGGATTGCGGGTTTAAAGTCATCTTCTATGAGAATCTTGTGAGTACTAAAGGTCAGATCAATTTCGCGGATGTCGGAAATTTTCCAAGCGATTGCCTTCTTATGATCTTTAAGCACAGCGATGAGACGAGTTTTCTCTTCTTCTTTCAAGTCCTTCGCGATGATAACAGGCGACTTCTTGTTTTCTTCAAGGAACACGTACTCGAGATGAGGCGGCAACTCCTTAAGTTCTAAATCCGGAGGATTTTCGATGGGAGGCGTTTTCAAAGTCGGAGCATCGATAGCAATAACCGTGGGAGATGGTGGAGAAAGATTGTCTTCTTTGAGAAGGTTTTCAAAGAAACTCATGTCTTCAGCCAAATTGGTGGGAGGCTCGTCATTAGTTAAGTTCACATCTCCCATGGTGGCTTCAAGATCTTTCCAAAAGAAATCACTTTCTCCAAATAGAGACAGTGATGAATGAATAGAGAAAACGGTCTCAACATTGGGAAGAGAAGTAGGAATACTTTTGCAAGCATTTTGGAAGTGTTCTTCACAAGCCTCATCCAGAACATCAATACAATTAACACTCTCGTATGAATAAGGTTGTTTAGACAACTTTCCCATGTTGAAGACGATTTTATCGTCACCCACTCTCATGATAAGCTCACCGGCTTCAACATCGATAAGACTGCGACCGGTCCTCAGGAATGGACGACCAACAATTAATGGCACAAGAGGGTCCATCTCATAGTCGACGACGACGAAATCGGCAGGAAAAAGTGAATTTGTCGACTCCTACAAAGACGTCTTCGGCTATCCCCACTGGATAAGCAACCGTGCGGTTAGCTAATTCCAGAGTCATTTTGGTGGGGACTAGCTCAGGGAGAGATAATTGCTTCCAAACGCTTAGAGGCATTAGATTAATATTGGCACCTAGATCGGCTAGGGCCATGCAATTCTCTACTCCCGGGAAATTGCAAGGGATTAAGAAACGACCCGGATCACCAAGATTGGTTGGCAATTTCTTTAAGAGCACTGCAGAGCAATTCTCATTAAGTTTGGTGTTGGCAATATCAAGAAGCTTTTCCTTGTCACTCAGAATATCTTTAAACATTTTTGCGTACTTAGGCATGTGAGCGAGAGCCTCAGCGAAGGAGATGTTGAAATTCAATTGTTTGAACATTTTAAGAAAGTTCGAAACCTGAATATCGTCCTTGCTTTTGAGCTTCTCTTTCCTCAACCTAGATGGATAAGGTATATTGGAAGAAGAGGAAGGTTTTGGGAGAATAGGATCACTCACATCCTTGGGTGGAGGAGGGGTAGAAGTAAGAGGTGGAGAAATTGGGGAAGTCGAAGGTTGGGGAATAGGAGCATGTGACTCGTTCTCCTTAGTCACAACCACCGGTGGAGGTATAGGAAGCTTGGGTTCCTTCGTACCTTAGCCACTGCTAGTGGTGATTGCTTTCATCTCCCCTCTTGGATTCGCAACGGTGTTACTCGGAAGAGTACCCGAAGAAGAGGGTTGATTACCGTGGAAGAAACTAGCCATCATGTTTCTTAAGTCATTCGTTTGACTATCCAAAGTGTGTCTCATGTCAGCTCTCAGATCGTTCCCTTGTTTCACCAGGTCTGCTTTCAAGTTGCGCACTTCCTGTTGAAGATTTTCCACGATCACATTGTTAGTCCTCATGTAGGTCTCCACTTCTTGGTGTAAACCGGTGGGTTGGTTGGGAGGAGCATTGTATGCGGGTGGTTGATAAGCAGGTTGCTGGTAAACTTGGTTGTTTCTTTGAGGTGGATGTTGTTGTTTGTGAGGTGGTATGTATGGTCCACGAGATTGTTGTTATTGTTGAGGAGGGCGGTTGAGGTTTTGTTGTTGGTTTGGGTTGTTAGGAGTATGTGACAACCCTGGTTTTGAGGTTCACCACTTAGTTTTGTTTTGTGCTAGTTGCGTGTCTTTACGTGTTTATGTGCTTATTGGTGTGTATAGATTGTGGTTTGGATATTGTTTCCGGTACGGGGTACCTTGTGAATGAAACGATGTGTGATGATTTCATGTTCATGAGTTCACATGGTAGTGACTATGAAGTGAGATGGTGTTATTTGGTGGTTCTAAGTATACGTATATGTATTATAGAAAATCGTATTTTTACGATTTACGGTTTAGCATTTAGAGGTCACGGATGAGGTAATTAGTCATATGAATATTTTTCGGGATGGTTTTAAGCCATTTAGGACTTAGTTATAAAGTTTATTGCAAAATTTGATATTTTTTTAAAAGTGTATATTTTACGTCTTTTACGGTAAAACGCGTAAATTTGACTAGTTTTACGGTTTTGTGGTTTTGGAAGCTTTAGGAGCTGAAATAAATTAAGGAAAATTAAAGTAATAATAATAACATAATATTAAATAATAAAAAAAAACGAATTTAGGGGTGTTTGGGTCGGTTTAGACGCACCAAAGAAGAAAGAAAGAAGAGAAAAGCCCAAAACAGGCCCAATGGACTTGTAATGGGAATAGGGGGCCTTTAGGACTTAACCAAACCCAACTCATAACCATAATAATCAGGTTTTTAACCTCCATAACATCTTCTAGCCGAAATTCATCAATGGTGGCCAATTAGGGTTCTTCAAAAGTTAGGTTTTCTCATCTTCCATTAAATTAAAGGTAAAACCTTCTTAACCCTTTTCATATTAATTGTTTTTAATGTTTTCTATGATCATCTTATGATGGATTTAGGTTAGGGTTTAATTAAAAACAGAATATTAATCATATTTTAATGATTAAATAAATTAGGGCTTGTAATTAGAGAGATTAGGGTTAATTAATGAGGTTGATTTTGTTAAACCCGTTTTTAAAAACTGGGCAGAATTTTGAGTCAATTGTTTTGATCATATCGGGATATCTATAAACTATTATTTTACGATCCAAGTACCCCTGGAAAGATATTTGAAGTGGCTTTCCAATGCAAGAAACGAGAATTAAATTGGAGGTAGGGAAGTGGGTCAAAAACAGGTTACAACAGTCGGAGGTCAAAACAGTTTTGAATTCAGCCTGTTTTCTTTTTAAGTTTTGGGTTGTTTGGGGTACTTAGGGTTGCATTGGGATCTTCTCACGAACGTGAGAGATGTTTTATATATTGTAGTAAGTATCTGCACTTGGGCTAAGGTTGTGGTTTAGGGTAAGACCCCTTAATGGTAACAAACTTTTAATACGTTTAAAATCAGTAAATCTGGAATGACAAAAGTAGATATATGTATATCGGGGCCTTAACAGTAGCTTTAAGGTTAGGGAAAATGGGAGGTGTTAGACAACATATTTAAGGGTATGAATATTCCTTTTACAGAAACCATGGGTATGTTTAAGTAGACTTTTGACTTAAAGTTTTGAGACTTAAAAACTGGGACTGATTTGTGTAAAATATGAACGGGATAGTTATTAAACTTAATCAAGTTAAGGACTTGTTAGGGAAGGTTAATGGGATGGTTAGATCTTATCAATGAGTTTTTTATATGGGAATAGAATAGATGTCCATCATAGGTTGATGAGCCATCTTAGTAATAGGTTCGTGTATTGATTTCGTGTTTTTGGTTTGTAAGCTTGTTGCTAGTGCGAGGACTTGTGAAGAAGCTATCAGGTGAGTTTCATAGTCCCATGTTTATTATTGATTTTGATTTCCAGATGGGATGGAAGAGACACTGTGTTGAAATATTTTCTAAATTAATGCTGTGAATGTTTAAGGTTTGAGATGGACTTGTGTGTACATTTATGTGATTAACTGCTATGTGATTCTTGTTTGTGTGTGATCTGGATTGGAAAGGTACATAGGTGTATGGGCGCCTATAGGACCTATGGTTAATGATAAGGCGTGATGCCTTGGAAATTGTGATTGTTGGTAAGGCGTGATGCCGTGGAAATTGTGATTGTTGGTAAGGCGTGATGCCTTGGAAATTGTGATTGTTGGTAAGGCGTGATGCCTTGGAATTATAATGATTGATTGAACTTGAATGCTAGTTGTTAGTACATGATTGTAGCGCATTGTCCATATGTTTATTGGTTTATGGTATTCACAGCTTATGACTTGTCTTGTGTTGGAGTCTAAACCTATGACTCTCACCAACTTTATGTTGACGTGTTTTAGTGTCTCTTTCAGGTGATACTATGGTTAAGCATGAGTAATTAAGTGGCTAGGTCTTGGAGAGAGTAGGAATGCATATAGAAGGATATCCCCGTTTCCTTCTTAGTTTTATTTGTTTGTTCATTTTAATAAGTGATACTGTGGCACACATATGATTGTTTTGGTATGATATTTGTTTGTCTTGGGTAAGAGGTAGGACTGTTACCTACTTACCTAGACTCCTGCTTTGTTAAGATATTGTCATAACCTTTGTGTCGCCATTTATGGCATTATATTTGCATTTTAGTTTTCTCTATAGAGACACCGTGTGTTGTGATGATATCCATACGTCGCGCCCCATATTCCGCCATGGTGGGGTGTGAGAGAATGGTATCAGAGCCAATGGTTATAAAGAATTAGGTTGCCTAGTCGCGTAGCCTAGTCTATAGCTTAAGGGTCCCTGCATATAGGCGTCATAGGAGTATGTGTGCATTTTATTATAATTGATGTGTTTGAATGTTATTTATTGTGATGTTTTGACTAGTATGAATTGAACCATAGTAAGTTCATACATAGCCACATGTTATTTTCTTTTTGGGTGGTGACTAGTGCGGGTTGAACCATAATCGTCCACACTAGTCATTGTCGTATTTTGCTTAAATTGTACATTATAGTACATAATTTGGTACATGGTAGTTCTATCTTTTGTTGGGTTATTTTATGTACCTAAGGTATAGTATTTTTCTTTTGATGTTTAAGTCATGTTCCCTAAGAATCGTGTGGTAGTTCGAGTTACTAGGAGTACATGGGTAGGAAGGATTTTAAGCCGTTTCCACTCTTATGGGCGACATGACTGATAACTGATTATGTTTTCGTTTTGGATTTAGTCTAGGCTGTTTAAGCTAGACTATGGATTTCTGTATTCCAAGAGTTTTATTATGTTAACTTTATAGATGGAGTTTTGGATCTTATTGGTTATGTGGTTATGAGCTTATGTGAGTAGATGGATTTATGTGTTATATGTTGTATTGATTCTTATAAGTGTCATCATAGGAGGGAGTGCATTGGGGAAAGGGTAATTGTATAAGTATGGTGGCCAACATAGTTATACAAGTACCACAACTTCAATGGGTTCCCAAGTATGGTTGCATGAAAGAGGGTTAGTACATGCTTGTATATGATGAGATGTAGAATTTGGGTATACGTAATATATATGAGTTTATGTAATGGCTACCTACGATATGGCTATTGTTCTTTTTGTGTTATATGTTTTGGGTTATAGATGTGTTGTGTGATTTGGGGGTCACACGATATGGTTTGGTTTTGGAGGTGGGCTTTATGCCTTGTTGTGGCACGGTGAGATGGTGATTACTCGTATGGAAAAAACGAGCGTATAAAGCGATTGATTGACTTACGTGTATGATAACGAGTATGTTTGGGGGATTCAATAGGTATTCATATGCGGATGTATATATACTACTATGTGTTAAGTTATGGTATATGGTCGTTCACTAGTTATTATAGCTTGAACGAACCTTGTGTTTGTTCGTGTTTTATGGTGCTGGAGTTTGGTGGAGTTTCAACGATGTTTTGAATCTTTTGAACTGTGTCTTGTAGCGTATTCTTTGAGTTTCGTATTTCACGTGTACGTTTTAAAACGGTGTTCTTAGTTTTAAGTCTATTGAAATAACCTGGGATTTCTTTTGAGATAATGAAATCTTTTGTGTCGAGTCTTACATTTCTTTTGGTTGGTATATGGAAAAAGGGGACTTGGAAATCTAGTATAGGGTTAGATAGTTGGTCGTATTCGGTAAAATAAGGGAAAGGTGTTGGGGTCGTGTTTGAAATAAGATGTAACATAAGATTTCTTTTTAGTCAACACTTATTTATTTCAAATTCTAAAAGACTTTCTTTAAAATAAAGCGAAGTAAAATTTCATTCTACTTACATAGTTTATATAATTGGGTTTAACCGATTCACGTCATTTATAATTATTAACTCAAGGTTAAATTGAGTTTATGAAGATTTCACATACAATTTTATCTTTCATTAATATAAAACTGTTTCGGTCATAACTTGTTCGTTTTTAGAGCTTTTTGAGTGATTCAAAAGCCAAAAGTTATGTACTCGGAACGTACTTTTCAAATATTCAGAAAGTATAGTCATGGGAGGCCAGTGGACTGTTCGGAATTGTTGTACAAGTGTCGGGTTCAATGTTGAGTTTTGAATAGTAGTTTATTTTTATTTGGGGTGTACGGGATACCTAGTCCTTGGGTTGAGTTTTGAGATGGCCTAGAAGGTTGTTTGTAGATGGTTTGAGTCACATAGATGTGGGGAGGTAAAAAAATAATAATAATAATAAATAAGAGTATATTCTTTTGGAAAGGTCGGTCTTTTGCACGGTTTTAATAATATGTTACGGGGCGTAATATGTTTTGGTTGCCATTGGGTGTTTCTTGGATTATTTTTCGTTGTCATGGGTCATTTTGAATTGATACATGTTCTGGGTTTGAGTTTTCTTTTGAGTCTCGTGGTTTTGACTTGTTTTAATTGGTGCACGTGAAATGTCGTTAGTTATCCGTTGGTTTGATTCGTTGATCGTATCTGATGGATTCAGGATGTAGTTTTGGTTTCGTATTGTTCGGGAGCGTTGAGGTAGTCATATGAAAGACTTGGTCGCACCTACACGCTTAAGTAGGTGGCTATGAGAGAACGGTCAGAATTCCCTTAGTGAGGAGGGAAGAAGTTCGTAGACGAACAAATGTGAATATATGGTCTCTTGGAGTACCAGTGAGAGGAATAGAGATTTGTATAATGTATGGATATTGGCACAAGTAACGCGCCATAGAGGGTGGTTAGAAATTGCAAGGGATGCAGGATAAATGTTGAGTTTCCTGGTAATAAATGTGATGTGGAAGCAGTTGAGTGGTCTGATAAGAGGGAGTTATACGTGAGATTTTCAAGAGTAAGTTTTTAGGATTAAGTTTACGAGGATGAGCAGTAGAGGTGGTGGCATATCATGGAACCAGCAAGGGTGAAGTGAGGAAGGATGAGGAAGCGTTTTGGAGGCTGAAGAGGTGGATTGGATAATGAGCCGATCTTGGCATTATCGGAAGGACCGGATGAATTCGCGAAGCATGACAATACGTGGAGCAAGGATTTGGACGCGTACGAGGACGACAAAGAAAGGCGATCGCTTATACGTTGCAGGAACTAAATATTTGGAAGAACTAGATGGACTTAGTTAGTGGGGCTGGATTGTTATATCTGCCTAGAATGCTAGAGGCATTTGGTGTACGAGACGTGGAGAATGATCTATACGGATCATGAACGTCTCCAACACATATTCAATCATCTTGATTGAACATTTGGCAAAGGTGGTAGGTGGAGTTAAGTGACGAAAGAAAATTGCAAGGCCAAGTACCATCTAGGAAAGGCAAGCATGGTCGATGAGACATGGAATAAGAAGAATGAGGTGAAGCTGAGACGAACTTGAACTATAGGGATGACGTATTGGAGCGGTTTGGATAAAGGATATAGGTTGCACGAGTTGAGTTGCCTAAAGCAGAGAACGCGTCAACGTGTATGATGCGTGGCTTGGACAATCATACGGAGAAGAGGGACGTAGACTATAATTCCTACATAGATAGGAGCAGCTTATAAAGGGCGATGTAAGGACGAAGTTGGTGGAAGGGATACATAATGCGGTGGAGGATTAAGTACGATGGTAGTTGGGTGATAGTCGATAGACTGACTAATTCATCACATATTTCAAGAGGAAGGAGAAGTCACATAGTTGAGAAGTTGGAAGGATTGCGTACGGATGTGATGGAATAGTGGATGTTGCGTAAAAGTTAGCCTAATATGTATGGAATGCATTATGAAGGATTATGGAAAGGGAAGAAACGATGGGAAGCATCACATCGTGATGTATGGTAGGAGTTGAAGAAGAAGAAGGAAGTGTGTATAGAAGCGAAGCATGAATGAAATAGGTCGAGATAGGAACCGAAGGTAAAACTTTGGTAGAGCTTAATGAGTAGAATAAAGTACAAGCAGTCTAATACTGTCGTAGCGTGGAAAAGAAAATGGCACTGACCTATACTGATTGATTTAGAGGTAGTTAGGAAACTCGTTAGCGATGGCTGAGTTTTCATATAATGATAGTTATCATACTAGAAGTCGATAAATGCCATTTGAGGCACTATATGAAAGGATAGGGTGAGTTGTCCCTATTGTGGACTAGAATTGGTAAAAGAGGCTACTAATGTGGTAATGATGGTTGTGGACAGGATGAGAGCAACAAGGGATGCTATGTAGAAAAGGAGGAAACCACTAGAGTTAGTGACAAAGTTATGTAGGGAGTTTCACCCATAGTAATGGGTGGTATGTTTTGGTAATAGAAGAGTTGATGTAGAGTTTTGTAGGTCCATTTATGATCTTTAGAAAGATCGGACCATTAGCTTATGAGCATAGAATTTCCTGGGGGAAATGAGTTGTATACATGATATTTTTCATGTATTGAGATTGGTAAAGGTTATTTGAGAATGCATTTTGCATGTACGGTTATTCGGGACTTGTGTTAATGAGAGTCTTTGTTTTATCAAAGAGTCATCTAGGAGATTTATTGACTGTGAGGTCAAGAGTTTGGCAATGAGTTTAATTGTTTTTGGTTTGTATATGTGGTATTTTGAAACTTGAACTAAAGTTCACGTGGAAATGAGAGGAGTTCTTTTAGAACAAGTATCCTCGTGTGATTTGTTGTCTATGTGTTTGATCCTAAGGAGTAAATCTCGGGACGAGATTTCTATTAGGAGGGAGTGATGTGACAACCCTGGTTTTGAGGTTCGCCACTTAGTTTTGTTTTGTGCTAGTTGCGTGTCTTTACGTGTTTATGTGCTTATTGGTGTGTATAGATTGTGGTTTGGATATCGTTTCCGGTACGGGGTACCTTGTGAATGAAACGATGTGTGATGATTTCATGTTCATGAGTTCACATGGTAGTGACTATGAAGTGATATGGTGTTATTTGGTGGTTCTAAGTATACGTATATGTATTATAGAAAATCGTATTTTTACGATTTACGGTTTAGCATTTAGAGGTCGCGGATGAGGTAATTAGTCATATGAATATTTTTCGGGATGGTTTTAAGTCATTTAGGACTTAGTTATAAAGTTTATTGCAAAATTTGAGATTTTTTTTAAAAGTGTATATTTTACGTCTTTTACGGTAAAACGCGTAAATTTGACTAGTTTTACGGTTTTGTGGTTTTGGAAGCTTTAGGAGCTGAAATAAATTAAGGAAAAATAAAGTAATATTAATAACATAATATTAAATAATAAAAAAAAAACGAATTTAGGGGTGTTTGGGTCGGTTTAGACGCACCAAAGAAGAAAGAAAGAAGGGAAAAGCCCAAAACAGGCCCAATGGACTTGTAATGGGAATAGGGGGCCTTTAGGACTTAACCAAACCCAACTCATAACCATAATAATCAGGTTTTTAACCTCCATAACATCTCCTAACCGAAATTCATCAATGGTGGCCAATTAGGGTTCTTCAAAAATTAGGTTTTCTCATCTTCCATTAAATTAAAGGTAAAACCTTCTTAACCCTTTTTATATTAATTGTTTTTAATGTTTTCTATGATCATCTTATGATGGATTTAGGTTAGGGTTTAATTAAAAACAGTATATTAATCATATTTTAATGATTAAATAAATTAGGGCTTGTAATTAGAGAGATTAGGGTTAATTAATGAGGTTGATTTTGTTAAACCCGTTTTTAAAAACTGGGCAGAATTTTGAGTCAATTGTTTTGATCATATCGGGAGTTCTATAAACTCTTATTTTACGATCCAAGTACCCATGGAAAGATATTTGAAGTGGCTTTCCAATGCAAGAAACGAGAACTAAATTGGAGGTGGGAAGCGGGTCAAAAACAGGTTACAACAGTCGGAGGTCAAAACAATTTTGAATTCAGCCTGTTTTCTTTTTAAGTTTTGGGTTGTTTGGGGTACTTAGGGTTACATTGGGATCTTCTCACGAACGTGAGAGATGGTTTATATATTTTAGTAAGTATCTGCACTTGGGCTAAGGTTGTGGTTTAGGGTAAGACCCCTTAATGGTAAAAAACTTTTAATACGTTTAAAATCAGGAAATATGGAATGACAAAAGTAGATATATGTATATCGGGGCCTTAACAGTAGCTTTAAGGTTAGGGCAAATGGGAGGTGTTAGACAACATATTTAAGGGTATGAATATTTCTTTTACAGAAACCATGGGTATGTTTAAGTGGACTTTTGACTTAAAGTTTTGAGACTTAAAAACTGGGACTGATTTGTGTAAAATATGAACGAGATAGTTATTAAACTTAATCAAGTTAAGGACTTGTTAGGGAAGGTTAATGGGATGGTTAGAGCTTATCAATGAGGTTTTTATATGGGAATAGAATAGATGTCCATCATAGGTTGATGAGCCATCTTAGTAATAGGTTCGTGTATTGATTTCGTGTTTTTGGTTTGTTAGCTTGTTGCTAGTGCGAGGACTTGTGAAGAAGCTATCAGGTGAGTTTCATAGTCCCATGTTTATTATTGTTTTTGATTTCCAGATGAGATGGAAGAGACACTGTGTTGAATTATTTTCTAAATTTATGATGTGAATGTTTAAGGTTTGAGATGGACTTGTGTGTACATTTATGTGATTAACTGCTATGTGATTCTTGTTTGTGTGTGATCTGGATTGGAAAGGTACATAGGTGTATGGGCGCCTATGGGACCTATGGTTAATGATAAGGCATGATGCCTTGGAAATTGTGATTGTTGGTAAGGCGTGATGCCGTGGAAATTGTGATTGTTGGTAAGGCGTGATGCCTTGGAAATTGTGATTGTTGGTCAGGCGTGATGCCTTGGAATTGTAATGATTGATTGAACTTGAATGCTAGTTGTTAGTACATGATTGTAGCGCATTGTCCATATGTTTATTGGTTTATGGTATTCACAGCTTATGACTTGTCTTGTGTTGGAGTCTAAACCTATGACTCTCACCAACTTTATGTTGACGTGTTTTAATGTCTCTTTCAGGTGATACTATGGTTAAGCATGAGAACTTAAGTGGCTAGGTCTTGGAGAGAGTAGGAATGCATATAGAAGGATATCCCCGTTTCCTTCTTAGTTTATTTGTTTTTTCATTTTAATAAGTGATACTGTGGCACACATATGATTGTTTTGGTATGATATTTGTTTGTCTTGGGTAAGAGGTAGGACTGTTACCTACTTACCTAGACTCCTGCTTTGTTGAGATATTGTCATAACCTTTGTGTCGCCATTTATGACATTATATTTGCATTTTAGTTTTCTCTATAGAGACACCGTGTGTTGTGATGATATCCATACGTCGCGCCCCATATTCCGACATGGTGGGGTGTGACAGAGTAGAACCAGGTGGTGATAGATAGTTGTTGGAGCGGTAGCTAAGCAGGTTGTGGTCACCTTGAGGTCGAGCTTGATAAGCAGGTTGAGGATAGGTACCGTATGGTGCATTCACGTTCTCAGAAGGGTAGTTTTGGGTGGCAGTACAAGTGGTGTAAGAATGAGGACCCCCGCATATCTCACATGGTTGGCTAACAGCATTGACTTGAGCATCTTTAGCGTTTCTAGCGTTGATGCTGTTGGTATTGCTGGTGGTTTGGGTAGCAAGCGATTCAAGAAGCGCAGTGATTTTGTCAATTCACTTTTCGCTGTCACTAGTACTAGCACTAGCGACATTGGTCCGCACACTCTTGGTTTGCACACGAGACTTATTCTCAATGATATCCCAAGCAGCATTGGAAGTCTTAGCCAAAAGATTACCCCCCGAGGCACTGTTTAGTGAATCTTGGTCATTCATGTTTAAACCATTATAAAAAGTATTAATTTGGTGCACTTTGGTAAAACCATGTTGTGGGCATTTTCTCAAAAGGTCTTTGAAACGGTCCCAAGATTCACTAAACGACTCATCGTACTTTTGTTCAAAATTGATAATTTCATTCCGCAAAGCGGTAGTACGAGAGGGTGGGAAAAAGTAGTTGATAAACTTGGTCTCCAAATCCATCCACGAAAGAATACTTTGTGGCGGTTCCTTAGCAAGCTAATGTCGGGCTTGTCCCTCTAAAGAAAAGGGAAAAAGTTGTAAACGGATTACCTCTTGTGGAACACCATTGTATTTGACCGTATTAGTGAGTTGCAAGAATCTATTGATGTGGTCATGTTGGTCATCAATGGTACGCCCCAAGAATGGTTGAGCAGAGACCATCTGGATAAAGCCGGATTTGAGCTCAAAGTTGTTGGCTGCAAACGCGGGTATGACGATTGGATCATTGTTACCATCTATGTGTGCTTGCAGAAGTTCAATCATCGGGCGATTATCCGGTAGAGGCTCATTGTTGTTGTTATTATTGTTGTTGAAAGGTGGATTGTTATTGTTATTATTATTGTTTTGAGGTGGGTTATTGTTGTTGTTTTGTACGCCGGCCATGTCTAAGTCTTCAAGAGGCTCGGGCTCTTGATAAGACGTGGATCGTGTACGCATGCACCTGGAAAAGAACTAACAAAGAAGAACAAGAAATATTTTTGGTTTTTATGGTTTTTCTAATTTTTTTTTATATTTTTGAAAAATTTATATTTTTTAGGGTTTTTGAAAATTTTTATGAAAAAGTAACGTTCACGGTGAACGGATCCCAAAATCCAAGTTCTCACAAAAAAACTGTTGATCTTAACGAGAAGAGCCGGCAGCGGCGCCATTTTAATGTATGCTTTTTGCAATGGGTTCTTGATTATTCTCGGTATCCTTTCGAATTGATCTCGGCTCTAAGTGGAATGATTTGTTCTTGGTTAATAAAAAGGGGTTGGTTTGTTTATCTATTTTAAACTAATAGCAAGTAATTAAGTGTCGAAGAGTAAACTTAAAGCTTTAAATGATTAAAGTAAAAAGACGAGTTTAAAAATAAATGTTTGAAAACTTTAAAATTATACTAGAAAAATAAATGGACACTCAATAAAAACTAACTCTTGGAAAACTTTGTAAAAATATGAACTTAGTTGAAAAGTACTAAAAGAAAGTAAGATCGGAGTATAGCAAAACAAGTGATCGGAGTATCTAGAAAAAGATGCAAATCGGAATATATTCCGATCGGGGCGATCGGAATACTAAGAAAAGCCAATGATCGGAATAAGGGACAAGGTTCCAATCGAAATGTTGTAAATTGAATTGATCGGAATATGGGAAAAATAAGTGCAATCGGAATATCTTAAAGCAACTTCAATCGGAATGTTCAAAATAAGCAACAATCAGAATAGTCAAAACTTGCTCGATCGGAATAATGGCAAAAGGGGCAGATCGGAAAAACCTAAACCCTTTTCCGATCTATGGATCGGAATAGGGTGTGCTGCTTGGTCGGAATACCCGATCGGAAAAGGGCTTTTCCCTCTCTGAAAACTATGCTGATCCGAAACTTGGGCTAGGAAATAAGCTATTGATTAAGCTCCTCCAAAACTAGCTCGAATCCAATAATAAGCTGATCAAATAAGCACTAAGAACACTTTATCTAAGCTTCAAATAAGCAAAAACATAAATCAAATGATAAGAAGATGAACTTTTTATAAAAACTTTAAAAAGTAAATAAGCTAAATCAACAAATAAGCCAATAAGAACAAGGATCTTAAAGCTTATTCGTGTATAAACTTAAGGAAACATAAAAAGAAATCAACTTTTTAAGCACAAATCATTGATGAACAACACGGATCATACTAGATTTGTACCAAAATCAATAAAATCAAAGAAAGGAAGAATGAGATCAAAGATTAAAAGCTTGAAACTTGAACTTGATTAATGAAAAATAATACAAAGTTTTGATCTTGAAATAGAAAAAGATGAAAACTAGTGAGAGAAAGTTTTAGAACTTTCTCTCTCTAAAACTAGAGAGAAAATGAAGAACTACAAACTACCTTAAAAAACTAAGTATGCAAATTTGTGAAGTAAAGTCCTATTTATAGGCAAGTCTTGTGGTGGTGGGCTGGTGATTGGGCTTTGGTTTGGGCTTCTTTTTCTTCTTTCTTCTTTAGTCTTCACGCTTCTTCAAATAAACGTTTCCGACTTGGATTTGAGAAGTGTCGGTGAATAATTCCAACTCGTCTTATAATCTTTTGTTTAATAGACTCGAGTTCTTCGACATATATGAATCTTCCATCTTTGGCTCTATTCTTCGATAAATCTTCAAATAGGCACAATGACTTCAAATCTTTTGCATCTCTTGGACGGTAGACTTCGTCTTGAGTCTTTTTCCTCGATTAAACCCGTGCAATCCCATGTTTTCTTCAATATTCATCCGGTTGACTCTGAAAACACAATAAACACAAAAACCACGCATAATTCCAAACAAGTGATATTAAATACGTGTTTTGGTCTTGTTTTAGCCAGAATTAAGTGGTAAAAGGATGGGTGTTTTCACACCTATCACTTGTCTTGGCAGCTTTGGTCCTTCACCTTCCTTTCTTCTTTCACTTTGTAAATAATCTCTTAAAACTGAATTCCCTTTGTAATTAAACTTTCAGTTTTCATACTTTTGCCCCAAATACTTTTCCAAAGTATTTTCAGGGGTATTTCTTGCCATTTTGTGATACTTCAAGGGCTGATTTGTTAATTTCTTCAATGGTAATGGTCTTGACTTGTATGATTGCCATTTTGGAGGACTGAATTTGCCAAGTCTTGATGATTGAGGGACCATTTTTGCCAAATGTTGAAAGTTAAGGGTCCTTTTTGTAATTTTGGGATTTTCAAAGGACCAAACTTGTAATTTCTTGTACTTTGAAGGACTTCATGATGTATTTGACTTTGTGGAGGATAATGGTTGACAATTTAGCTTTGTTGAGGGGCTAAACTTGCCAAATCTTCAGAGTGGAGGGCCCTTTTGTAATTTTGACAAACTTTAGGGACCAATCTTGTAATTATGAAGATACAAGGGTATAAAGTGTCAATTCTTCCATATTGGAGGACCCTTCTTCATAATTCTTCAAATCTTCAAGGGTTTTTCTTTGGAAAGTCTTCATTAGGGCTTGGTTCATTGTGCGGCTTCGTTTCCCGTGTTCGTTTTTGCATGATTCTTGTGATCTTCTGTCATTTTCTCAATATCCGTAACTAAATTCACAAGCAACAAACACAAGCATATATATGGGTATTTTGATGATATTTAATGCATTTTAAGCCCTATTTGGACGATGAGACTATGTATAAAAGCAGTCTCATCACTTCCCCATACTAAACCATTGCCGTGCCCTCACGCAATACTAGAATAAAGTATCGTAGCATCTCCAAAATTCATTATTATTCACTTTATTGAACGATAAACTAGATACACCATTACTATTGCTACAACGACTTGCGTTTTAGACATAATGTATGATTTTCATCGCAAAATGGGACGTTTAGGTTCATAGATTAAGAACACGTGAATGCTTCGTTAGAAATAATTTCATCGTCCTCGATTTTCACCCCAATTCCATGCCAAGCGTGAAACGAGATCATTGTCATTATAAGTTAGTAATTCTAACACTACACATATGCCCTAATCACACACTTATCCTCCCATTATTCCTAAGTTGTATCTCTTATATTTTATATTGTCTTGAATGTTTCACGAGGATACATTGTTTGACTTATGCGATAATAGAGACTTAGGTCTAACAATAGAGTCCTAACGGTGTAACCAAGACCATCAAATCAATAACCCCTCCCAATAGACAACGATGTCAAAAAATTAAGTTGACAAGAAGAATCGATAAACACGGTTTTATAACGGTTTTGAACATGAGACTTTTATACGCCCCCTAACGGAAGGGCCTTATTATCTTTGGTTTACCTCCATCTTTTATTCAACTTCGCCATGAAGCTTTTATTATGACTTCGGTCTTGCCTTGCCTTTTATTATCCACCTCATCGGTAGTTTTATTAGCCAAAGACGTATATCCTCATGCTAAGGCGAATTTTGGATCTTTAAAGCTTCGAAGATTAAGGCTTGATTCACTTTCAATTTTGCATAGATTTTTCGGCTTTGTGGGGCTTCAAATTGTTTGCTTGATTTAGGTGAGCACTTGAAATCTTATTATTGGGTGAAGCTTTTGATTATTAGGGTGCCAATACTTCAAAACCGTGACGCTGGCGATACCTTAATGTCTTCCCAATTTAATTAAACGGAAGCTACTAGAAAAGACTAGAAACCCAACAATCCCAACTAAACCGCTAAGTCAATATTTATTAAGCAAAAAATATTTACATGCGAAGGGAGAATAAGCAAACAACGATAACACATGAGTTTTTGAAAGAATACGAGTATTCTACGTTTAGCATAGTAATTAATAATTAACCCTATCACTTCTCGTCCTCATTTAAGAGGCTTAGCCTAATGTGTAGTTAAGGAATCAAAGCTAAGTGCTCAACACGCACGGTCGAGTCAAAAATTACACTTATTCTCGCCATCGGAAAACCTACATTCGTGTCTTCAAACACTTATAAAACATGAGAAAATTTTTAAAATTTGGCCATTTTTAGCCTTATTTTGCAACAAACCAATAAACAAAAAGATAAACTTTGGAAAGCGTGAAGGTTTGGCAAGGCAAGTATATATTCACCCCCCCCCCATACTAAAGTTAAACATTATCCTCAATGTTTCGAGTCTAGTGGTGCAAACACCCCCATACTAGAGACGTAGTCGAATGCCTAATCTAGAATGGAAAGGGTGTAACAAATAAATTAATAGCCGTTTATGAAGTGTGCTAATAACCTAAGGTTAGAACATCAAAAGGATATATCATGGATATTGAGAAAGTCTTCAAAGCAAACGATCGAGTGCTCCCATAAAATGAACACGAGAGGCTCCAATCGTGAAGATCATGATCATCTAAAGTCCACAATTCACAAACAACCATGGAACAAAGGTTGGAAGGGCACAAATCCCCACACGTTAACTACATTAGAAATAGATAATATGTACATAGGATAAGCATGGGACTCCCCCACGAGGCACCTCACTTTTGATTACCGACTCATGAGCTCGACTCGATCCCCTCAATACTTATTATCATTGGGGAAAGTGACTTCGTCGAGGTAGTTCAAGGATGGAACTTCCCCGCCAAAGTAGTGCTTCAACCTATGTCCATTCACCTTGAAGTTAGGACCATCATCTTGAGCTAGCTCGATGGTCCCATAGGAAACACTTGAGTCACGGTGAATGGACCGGACCAACGGGATTTCAACTTATCGGAAAAGATTTTCAAGCGAGAATTAAAAAGCAAAACTTGATCCCCAATGTTAAAAACCCGGTTTTTAATTTTAGAATCATGCAACTTTTTAGTTTTTTCCTTATAAATCAATCAATTTTCATAAGCAATGTCCCTCAATTCATCCAATTCATTTAATTTCATTTTCCGTTGTTTTCCCGCGGTCTCCATATCATCATTACAATGCTTTAGGGCCCAATAAGCCTTGTGTTCCAATTAGATAGGCAAGTGGCAATTCTTCCCATACACAAGCTTATAGGGAGTGCACCCAATGGGCGTCTTATGAGCGGTCCTAAAGGCCCATAAAGCATCGTCCAACTTATCCGACAAAGATTGTCGGTTTTCCCCAACGGATCTCTCCAAGATCCTCTTCAACACTTGGTTTGAAACCTCGACTCGCCCACTCGTTTGTGGGTGATAAGCCATAGAAAGCCGATGTGTAACCCCATATTTCCTTAGGACCCTTTCGAATTGGTCGTTACAAAAATGGGTTCCACGATCGCTTATGATCGCACGAGGGGTTCCAAACCGAGAAAACAAGCTTTTTAGAAACTTGACTACCACACGAGCATCATTGGTGGGCAAAGCCTTAGCTTCCACCCACTTAGATAGGTAGTCAACCGCAACGAGAATGTACTTATTACCACGAGATGATGGGAACGGCCCCATAAAGTCTATACCCCAAACGTCAAAGATCTCACACACTTGGATGATGTTTTGTGGCATTTCATCTTTTTGTGAGGCTTTTCCTTGTCGTTGGCATGAATCACAAGACTTCACAAGATCTTGTGCATCTCGGTAAATAGTAGGCCAAAAGAAGCCGGCATCAAACACCTTCTTAGCCGTGAGATTAACACCGTGATGACCACCCGTGGGTCCCTCATGACAAGCTCTAAGGATATTAGAAGCTTCGGTGCTAAATAAACAACGTTGGATGATTTGATCCGCACAAGTTCGAAACAAGTAAGGGTCGTTCCAAAAGTAGAACTTGACGTCACGTAAGAATTTTCGTTTTTCTTGAGTCGTCATACCCTTAATGATGAAGTTACCCGCATGGTAATTTGCAAAGTCCGCAAACCATGGAGTGGAAGAATCAAGCTTAGAATTCACTACACCAAGTGTCTCGAGCGGAAATGTTTTGGTGATTTCCTTGGGCTCGTAAACACTTTGGTGAGGATCTTCCAAACGGGAAAGATGTTCGGACGCTAGATTCTCGGATCCTTTTTTGTCAACAATTTTGTGGTCAAATTCTTGAAGAAGGAGAATCCAACGAAGTAATCTCGGCTTTGCATCTTGTTTAGCCATGAGATACTTGATAGCCGAATGATCCGTATACACTATGCATTTCGTCAAGACGAGATAAGGTCGAAATTTCTCAAATGCATACACCACGACAAGGAACTCCTTCTCCGTTGTAGTGTATTTAAGTTTAGCCTCGGTCATCGTCTTGCTAGCATAGTGAATAGGCAAGAAGTGCTTTTCATGACGTTGCCCCAAAACGGCCCCAATAGCATAGTCGCTAGCATCACACATGAGCTCAAAGGGGTGGTTCCAATTGGGAGCAACAAGAATGGGAGCTTCGGTAAGTTTCCTCTTAAGGATTTCAAAGGCTCGTACACAATCTTCGTCAAAGACAAAACGTGCCTCTTTTTCGAGAAGATGTGTAATGGGTCGAGAAATCTTTGAAAAATCCTTGATGAATCGACGATAAAAGCCCGCGTGGCCTAGGAAACTCCTAACTCCCTTAACGGTTTTGGGATGAGGTAATTTGGCGATGACGTCTACCTTAGCTTGATCTACCTCAATCCCCGCTTTCAAGACCTTGTGCCCTAAGATGATTCCACTCTTAACCATAAAATAACACTTTTCCCAATTGAGCACAAGGTTAGTTTCCTCACAACGTTTCAACATTCTCTCAAGATTCGACAAACACGAAGTGAACAAATTACCAAACACGGAAAAGTCATCCATGAAGACTTCCATCGTCTGCTCGATCATGTCATGAAAAATAGCCATCATGCACCTTTGAAAGGTTCCCGGTGCATTGCAAAGTCCGAATGGCATTCTACGATAGGCAAACATTCCATATTGACACGTAAACGTAGTTTTTTCTTGATCACGAGGATCGATGGGAATTTGTAAGTAACCGAAAAAACCATCTAAAAAGCAATAGAAATCGTTTCCCGCAAGACGCTCCAACATTTGGTCCATGAAGGGCAAGGGAAAATGGTCTTTTCGAGTGGCTTCATTCAACTTACGATAGACAATGCACACTCTCCATCCGGTCACGAGTCTAGTGGGAATCAACTCGTTGGCATCGTCTGGCACAACGGTCATCCCTCCCTTTTTAGGGACACAATGAATAGGACTCACCCAAGGGCTATAGGAAATAGGGTAAATCATTCCCGCGTCAAGGACTTTAAGGACTTCCTTTTTGATGACGTCGTGAATTTTGGGGTTCACCCTCCTTTGACATTGGATTGCGGGCTTGTAATCCTCCTCCATTAAGATTTTGTGAGTACAAAACTTGTGATCGATACTCTTAATGTCGGATAACTTCCACGCAATTGCCCCTTTGTGATCCTTTAGAACATCGACAAGTGCGGTTTTTTCATCATTCGAAAGTACCTTCGCAATAATAACCGGCAACTTGTCGCCCTCCTCCAAATAGACATATTCGAGATGAGGAGGTAAATCTTTCAACTCGAGGATAGGTGGTTCCTCAAGTGATGATTTGGGCTCGATACTCATAACCTCCTCGGGTGGAGGAAATGGGAAATCGTTAAGAAAATCCTTGATAATCGAGAAGTCCTCATCGTTGTCGAGGTCTTCATTACAAGTACGTGGAACATCGAATTCTTCTAGCGTAAAACCACCACATTCAAATGGAGTGAAGGTTGGTGTCGAATTATCAAGAATTGGATCTAACATAGTGGGATTGCCACTAGTTTCTTCATCACCAAAACCTAGAACTTCTTGTGAAAATTCCTCGCAAACCACGTCGATCATATCAACGAGGTTTATGGTTGCAACAGAATAAACATGAGAAATTTGAGAGTTTTGAGTTGCGTTTATAACAAGTTCCTCGTCGTTGAAACGTAAGGTGATCTTTCTAGCATGAACATCGATCAAAGCCATAGACGTATCTAAAAACGAACAACCTAAAATGAGAGGAACTTGAGGATCCGTGGGGATATCAACAACGATAAAGTCTACGGGATAGTAGAACTTCCCTACTTTCACAAAAACGTCTTCCACCAATCCACATGCGGGAATCGTGGAATGGTCGGCCAACTCGATAGACATTAGTGAAGGAGTAAGATTAGGAAGATTGAGCGACTTGAAGATTGCAAGTGGCATCAAGTTAATGCTAGCAACAAGATCGGCCAAGGCGAAGCATTCCTCCATATCTTGGATTTCACAAGGGATCAAAAATTTACCGGGATCACCGACTTTTTGAGGTATGCGATTAAGATAAACCGATGAACAACTAGACAATTGGTGCAATTTCTCCTTGTTGTTCAACATACTCTTAAAGTTAGCGGCAAATCGAGGCATCATGACCAAAGCATCGACGAAACTCACATTAAAGTGCAAATCATGAAACATTTTCATAAAAAGCTCATATTGATAATTGTCGCGCTCTTGATGTTTCTCCTTTCTAAGTCTCGATGGATAGGGCAAAGGTGGTGTGGGTTGAGGCATAGTAGGCATAGCCTTTGGAATCTCGGGTTCCAATGTTGGTAATGGGTCAACCGTAGGTGTGGCATGAGCGGTACTTCGTGGGATTGGGACATGCTCCTTTTGGACCACCACCTCGGGTTCTTCCTCAATTGCTTCCTCCGTAGGAGCAATTGGTTGAGGAGTCGGTTCCTTAAGTGTATTACCACTACGTATGGTAATCTCTTTCATCTCACCCTTAGGGTTTGATATGGTGTTGCTAGGAAGACTACTCGAAGACGGTTTACACATTATTGCCTCAAACATAGACGAGATTTTATCTTCAAACATGTATTGCCTCAATACGGCCTCAGATTGCCTCTTCTCGGCCTTAATCATCTCTTGTTTAATCTCATGTTGCCCTTGTTCCATTTTTTGTTGGTTTTGTTGTAACCTTGTGACATTTACTTCCATCTTGTTGGTGTGGATCTTAAGTTCATTAGCTAACTCATTTTTCAACTCTTTCTTCAAGTCGTTCTTAAACTCGGATCTTAGGCTAATGATTTCTCTTTGAATATTGTCAAACCTAGCATCATTCCCATTAGTGTATTCAACATATTCATTTGGAAGATCTTGTAAAGTTTGCAAACCTTTGTTGTTGTTTTGAAAATCATTTTGATTTTTGTTTGAAACTTGATTATTAGCCCCTTGATTCCCATAGTTTCCCTTGTTGAAATTGTTTTTGAAACCAACTTGATTGTTGCGATAGTTGTTGTTAGCATTTTGATTTGAACCAAAACCCGGTCGAGTCAATTGATTAGAGCGAGAAACTTGACCGTTTTGGTTGTAATTTCCCGTGGCCGCGAAGGCACTCGAAGTGTTACCACCGTTGGTAATGCACTCGGAGAAATCATGACCTCTACCACAATACATGCATGAAACCTCAACCGCTTTAGCCGTAGCGGGAGCACTTGGTTCACCAACTTTAAACTCAATCAAAAGTCCTTTTAGCTTATCAAAAATCTTGTTTTCCATGTTCGCCTCAATTTGGCAAGCATCGATGGAAGTAGACAAAGAAGGTGAAGCCGAAGACGAAGCATTACGAACACTAGACGTGCTACGAGGACTATACACCTTAGATCTATTCTCAATTATCACCAAAGCTTTCTCAACCGTTTTACACAAAAAATTTCCACCCACGGCGGCATTCAAATAATCCCTTTCATGATCATTAAGTCCATTGTAAAACGTGTCAATTTGATGCAAGTCGGAAAAACCGTGATGAGGACATTCATGTAACATTTCCTTAAACCTATTCCAAGCCGTTGAAAAACATTCATTAAATTCTTGTGAAAATTTTGAAATCTCGTTTTTCAGGTGCGTAGTCTTAGAGGGAGGAAAAAATTGGTTCACAAACTTAGACACGAGATCCTTCCATGTCAATATAGTATTGGGTGGCTCTTTCTCTAACCAAATTTTAGCGGGCCCCGCTAAGGAATACGGAAAAAGCATTATCTTAATCGAATCATTCGAGACATCCTTAAACTTGCAATTGGCGGTAAGACGATTGAATTGGCGGATATGGTTGTGTGGATTGTCCTTCTCATCACCACGGAATTTGTTGTTTTGGATCATCGAGAACAAACCCGTTTTCACCTCAAAATTCTCTGCAAGGATAGCGGGAATCACAATAACCTCTCCATAACCCTCGGTGGGTGCTTGAAGTAACTCCATCATAGTTCGATTCGCCATGGTTGGTGCTTCTCTTACAATGGGTTCGTCAATAGGAGACTCCTCACTAGAAAGATTGGGAGTGGGAGTTTTGTTCTTTCATTTACGAGCATGTCTTGCTTGATTATGAGTTAGCATAAACGTCACGTACAACGAGGAGACGAGCAAAGAAGATTCTTTTTGGTGTTTTGTATTTTTCAATTTTTTTGTGGTTTTTGATTGTATTAACCTTTTTGGATTTTGGTGAATGTATTAAGTAGACACAAATCTACAAATCTCCTCCTTAATCAAATCTCTTGATTAAATAAGCCTCAAGGAATGAAAACGATCACGTGAAATGAACGCCTTCGATGACTTTAGAACGTTGGTGGAATACCAAAACGTTCAAGAGGGTTTAATCAATGGAAACCAAGAAAATATATATGATACTTAGTAACACTTTGGGCGGCAAAACCCTCGATTAGCTCTCAAAATCAAATACTCACAAGCAAGCGGGGAAACGAGGCGACGCAAAGCACTTAAGAGCCTTTTTCCTTAGGATATATTTTATAATATCCGCCTTATACCCACCTTATAGTTTGTATTTTTCAAGATTGAGCTTCACGAAAGTATTTATCTATTTTTGCCTTTTTTCTTTGGTTTGAGATTCGAATATAATGATTGGGTAATGACCTCCCAAGTCAAGGTTGTGATTTCTCACGTATTTGGAGTACTTGTGAATTTATTGTTCTACGTATACAATATAGTAATAGTATTCACACAAAAAACGAAAACCGATAATACGTATTAGTAGGGTGATACTAATACAAATACTATTTTGGTTAGTATATAAAAACAACAATTCCAAATCAAAACACAACACGCCTCCCCGGCAGCAGCGCCAAAATGATGTAGAGTTTTTACCCCTTTAGGAAAAGGAAGGCAAAATAGTAGTAAGCGTTAAGCACGACGATTTAGGAAAACCGTGTACAAATGACCCAAAGTGGGGAATCGTTCTCAAGGAGGCTTAGTGTGTGTGTGATGAAATTATTATCTTTGTGATTATATTTGTGAGAAAGAAAAATAGAAATGATATAAGAAGAGAATGACGGTTACGATGTCGAATTAAACTAAGACGAAAAAGGTGTACACGCAAAACCGTAAAAAGCACTAAAATTAAAATTTTTCCCTAAAAATTCCTAAAAATCACTAAAAATCCATAATAATATTCTAAGAGTTTACAAAAAAATCCAAACTTGCCAAAACCTTTTAATTAATTAAATAATGACTTTTTAATGCTAATTAAAGCCCTAAAAATCAAAATTAACTATTAAAAAGTCCAAACAAGATTTTAAAGTTTGTAAACCTCAAAAATACCCTAAATAAGCTAAAAAGTATTTTTCCAAATTTTAAAACCACTAAAAACTATTTTTAAACAATTAAAAACTACTAAAATCAATTAAAACTTAAATTAATTCTAGAAAATAATTAAAAGACCCTATAAATATTTGGAAAGTTGAAAAATTCCTAATTAAGTGACTACAATCTAGGAAAAATATAAAAAGTTAGAAAATCAGACTTTTAATTTTTAACAATAAAATAATATTAAAATATTATTAAGAATCCAAAAATCATAAAAAAAACTCTAAAAACTTGCAAACTAGCTTAATTTAACCTAAATAACTCAGAAATGAAAGTGAAATTACCTAAATACCCTTAATGGGCCTAAAAAGTGGGCTAAACCCAAAACAGATTCTTATTGGGCCAAATTTGGGCCCAATATAAAAAAGTGTCCAAAATAAGCCCAATAAGCACTAGTTGACTCCAAATATGATTTTAAACAACTTTTTCCAAAAGCCCAAAAGCTGAAAGTGTGAAATAAGCTAGCTTATACCAAACAACTTATTCTTAATGGACTTTTTGCCCATTAAGCTATAAGCCAATGCCATAAGCTGAAATTAGACACACAAGCTTCTTTTGTCCTAAATAAGACTTCTGTAAAAAGAAATTTGAAATAAGCCTAAGGAATAAGCCTGAAAATGCAATAAGCAATCTACAGAAAACGACAAAATAGTCGTTTTTGAGTTCTAGGCCACCCCAAGTGCGGATTCAAGTTTCCATAGCTTTCAAATGACTTAATTAAGCAAAATCAACAAATAGTTTTCAAATAAGCTGTTGGAAATACGTTTTATGTATTAAGAAGGATCGGTCACTCCAACGATAGTCTATATAAATAGCTCGGAGTTTAGTTACGTGTCTTTACTTAACAAACAACATCAAGCCTAGCCTACAACATGTGTAGGCCGACCCAAATGTAAGCCCAAGCCCATGACAAGGGCTTGGGTATATAAACCATCTCCTTAGATGGAGAGGGTGTGTGGTTTCATAATTCACACATAGTTCTCTTAACTTTCTCTCTCTAAAAGTGTGAAATCCACCATCTCTCTATCTCTTTCTCTCTCTAAAAACATAAGCATAGATTTACATTTCTACAATTGGTATCAAGAGCTTGGGATGAAATATAGGTTGGTTTTCGTGTTGTGTATGCTTTCTTAAGCATATCGTAGGATTTTGAGTTCTCTTTGCCGAATCATCAAAATTTTTCGTGTCTGTTGGTGTTCTAAAGTCGAATACAGTCTTTAATCGTGTCGTAGTATCTTGGGTATCTTGGTTTTTGGCTATAACTCAAGTTTTTTGGATCGAAAGTTGCAAAATTTCTTGTTTCTCATCATTCCGAAATTCTTGCAAGGTTTCCATCGGAAAGTACAACGTGAGGGTGGTGTGATCGCAATAACCTATTGGTTCCACTTTGTGATCATTGGAGTTAAATAACTTATTCCGACGTGACATTCTGATCTGACATGGCGATCTGGGATTCCGACGGCTTTAAGGATTCTTGTGACGTCACTCTATCCATTTTATTTTAGCAACATTCTGATCTGGACATTCCGATCTGGATATTCCGATCTGGTCATTCCGATCTGGACATTAAGATAGTGTGACATTCCGATCTGGACATTCCGATAGTGACATTCCGATAGTGACATTCCGATAGTGACATTCCGATAGAGACATTCCGATCTGGACATTAAGATTGTGTGACATTCCGATCTGGCATTCCGATCTGGCATTCCGATATGACATTCCGACAATCCAAAAATTATTCCTTAAACATTGTTTCTCGATTTTAACTCACAGCAACACAAAAATACTTAACCTTATTTCATTGTTCGATCAATTTTGTAAATATTAACTTATTGAAATGGAGTACACATCTCTTACGGATAAGTCCATCCTCTCGGGTATGGATGTCCACCAATGTTGGTGAAGACTATGTATGAGGAATGGGCTTCCCGAATGGAACTTTATATGTTGAATAAGGAAAATGGACATCTAATTTGGGCATCGGTGCTCAATGGACCATTAGATTATGGTACAGTGACGGAAGGTACGACTACTCGTCCTCGCACAACGTGTGAGTTGACTGGAGATATGAAGATTCAAGATAAATGTGATAAGTATGCTACAAATATCATTCTCCAATCCCTTCCTCCAGATGTCTACAAACTCGTCAACAAACATAAAGTTGCCAAAGAGTTATGGGATAGAATTCGGGTTCTAATGCAAGGCACCTCGTTAACGAAACAAGAACGAGAGTGTAAGCTTTATGATACTTTTGATAAGTTTGCCTATGTGCCAGGGGAGACTCTCAATGATTACTATCTGAGATTTACCCTATTGTTGAATGAGCTTAATATCTATGGCATGGCAATCCCTACCTTTCAATTGAACACCAAGTATTTGAACACTCTTCCTCCAGAATGGAAAAAATACGTGACGGATGTTAAATTGGCTAAGGACTTGCATAACACCAATGTGGATCAACTTCAAGCTTTTCTTCAACAACACGAATGCCATGTGATCGAGGCTCGGTTGTCTACACCTCAAGTTCATGATCCACTTGCTATGTATGCTTCTCAACAAAACATGGCTTATACTTATCAACAACCATCATACTTGCAGCAGCCACCACCACACATCTATCAGCAACCACAGCAACCATCTTATCAACCACCAATGATGCCACAGCAAGCATTTCAACAAAGTGTTCATCAACAATCTTTTCCACAGCAACCACCATATCAGACATCACCATCACAAGCCAACACCTCTCCAATGGGCTATACTTCTCAGCAAGGATATTTTCCTATAGAAGCACAACCAGCACAAGCTTTCTACTCTGATGAACTTCCACCAATCCAAGCACCGGTCTTTACTCCAAATGATACGCCAGCTGATGTTCTAAACCATCTCACAGCCTATTTGTCAAAACTTGTTGCAACTAGAGGATTTCCACCAACAAACAATCAGCTCCGCACCTCATCAAATCCTCGACAGCAAGCTACTGTTCAAGATGGTCAAGTAACAGTGCAACCTATTCAGGGAAGGCAAAATTCATATGGACCTCCTATAAGGACTAGGAACAATCAAGCTGTGAATTCTCAAGCTAGTGGAAATGGAAGTCCCATTGGTCCTAAAAAGGTTGTGACTTGCTACAATTGCCGAGGACAAGGTCATATGGCTAGGGAATGCACTCAGCCGAAAAGGAGGAGGGATGATTCATGGTTTCGTGAGAAGATGTATTTGGTTGATGCTCAGTCTAAGGGGAAGATTTTTGATTTAGAGGAGTTAGCATTTCTTGTAGACCCAGGGGCAGCAGATACTGAAGGCATTGTAGTCGTTTCCACTTC
The DNA here is from genome assembly GCA_025667525.1 of Glebionis coronaria. NCBI lineage: Eukaryota > Viridiplantae > Streptophyta > Magnoliopsida > Asterales > Asteraceae > Glebionis > Glebionis coronaria. The sequence continues at coordinate 266,332,223 of CM046875.1, forward strand.
TAATGCAGCTTATCAAGCAGATGATCTTGACGCATATGATTCGGATTGTGATGACATTCACTCTGCCCAAGCTGCTCTCGTTGCTAATCTCTCTCACTACGGTTGTGATGTCATCAGTGAGGTACCAACCACATCTAATAATATTGATGATAACCAACATCAAGTTGGGCATGAAAATGACAACCTCGAACAGCATTCGGGAACTAGTAATTCAAATGATGTGGTAACCAAACCTACACATTTGAGTGAACCTCAACCAAATGCTATGACGGGTATGGAATCTTATGCTCAACATGATTTGGTCATGGTGTCTAAACATATTATTGATCAAATGCATATGGTACACAGACAATCCGTAGATACGAATTCCACCCTAACTGCTGAGCTTGTGTTGCATAAAGAAAAGGTCAAAACTTTTGAAATGGTCCCTCAAGAAGAGAAAATAACATGTTCTGAATTTGACCAATTTCATTTTGAAAAGATTGAACACTTGAAAGAAATAGAATCATTAAAAGCTAATCTTTCCAATGAATTAAAAGAAAAGGAGTCAGTTGTCAATGATTTTCAGAAACTTAAAATGGATTTCGAAACTCTCGAGTCTAAAAAGGTTGAATCAGAAATTAATGCTACCAAACTTCTTAAATTCAAGGAACAACAGCTTTTAAAACAATACGCTTCCACAGAAAAGGTTCATCTTTTAACTAAATCATTTAAAGAACTCGAACTTAAACGTCTTCAAGATTTACCACCTAATCCCGGTTATGCAAAACAAGCTCAGGAATATATTCCCGGTCTTTATGATATGACCAGAATTGGCAAATCGAAAAAAGCACCTTTTGTTCGTAGTACTGAGGAGACACAATCACTTGCGGATGGAACTTATTCTAAAATGATTTCAAAATTCCATACAACTGATTATGATCAACATAACAAAGATCAATTTTCGAAAAAGACACGCGTTCGCTTACAAAAGGAATTAGCAGAATTGACAGTTCTTGTGCCCAAAGTTTGTCAAATGAAAACCTTCCTAGTACGTCTCCTACACTTGTCAAAACGGATTTAACAAAGTTAATTCCACCGGTAAGCAAGGCGTCCGTTAACTTAAATGCGGTTCACCAACACTTAGCCGATTTTGATAAGGTCATTTTAGAAAGTACGACGGCTTCGGCCATACGGAAGGTGAATGGAACCTTGAGCACACTAGAGCTGTGTTCCGAAAAGAAATTGTTCCGTTTGTAGACAATGTTAAGGCTTGTCTTAGTAATCTTGATAAAGATTTGCTTTTGGAAATAGAAGAAGTTAGACGTTTTTTCAATGAAATGAATGATGCTTATGAAAACAGTTTACTTGAAATAGTACGGGTTTCACGCCATAATGATCTGCTTCTGAATCAAGTGATGTCTCATGATATAGTTTCTGTCTGTGTGAATACAAGTGTTGATAATGATTCTATTGTGCATAATGTTGAATCTGTGGATAATGTGATAGATAGTACTTGTCACGAATTTGACGCTTAATTTTTAAAGCTTCAAGATTCATATTCTTCACTTTCAAAACGTTTTGATGAGATTCAAACACATTGTATTTCGCTTGAATGCAAGCAACAATTTATTCAAGAAATCTTTGAAACGTCATTCGAAGGTGTTAATATCGATGATGCAAACTTTGAAAAGAATTTTCGATTGAATTTACAATCAAAACAGCGTCAGCCAAGCGGCAAGCTTGCTCAATCTTTGCCGATAGACATAGAGAAATCTAAGGAACTTAAATGTGTGAACGTACTTGAGGCCGCTGAGAATCTTAAACTTGATCTAGATAATCGAGTTTCCAAGATTTTGTCCAAAGTTGATAACTTAAAACAGAAAAATACACGACTCTTCGATTTAGTAAAGCCCGCATGTGCTAATACCACTGCACAGAATCAATCATTGATTGAACAATTGAATCGATAGTCGGTGGAAATATCTGATTTGAGGGAACAAATTTGTGATAAAAATCTGGTCTTGGCTGAGTTAAAGGAAACACTTCGTACTCTAAAAGGTAAGAATGTTGTGGATAACGCAGCCACTATCTCAGCATCGTCCTCTAGTGCAATCAAAAGAACCCTTATAGCCGTCACACCACTTAACAAGGGCCCTAGGACTAAACCATCTCAAACTTTGGTCACTAAAGATAAGGCGGAATCAAAACCAGCTTCTAATATTCCCGTGTTGCCTTCTACAGGAGTAAGCACCACTACTAAGGCTCAAAGATCTAAGCTTAAAAGAAACAAGAAGAATGATAGAATCTTGTCCCCATTTAGTAGTCAAGTGAAGAAGAAAGTAGAAGCCCATCCTAGGAATGTTATTTCTGTTTTGAATAAAAAGAATCATGTAGCTAAACCTAAAGTCTCTGCGGTTGTGCAGCGTTCTAAGCCTAGTGTGAATTCTAATTTGAAATGTTGGAATTGCAATGAATGTATGTTTTCTAGTCGTCATGATTCTTGCCTTATTGACCATGTGAATGAGTTGTATGCCCGGAAAAATGGATTAGAATGGAAACCGACTGGGAAAGTGTTAACCCAAGTTGGTTGGATGTGGCGCCCCACTGGTAGAACTTTCACTATAGTAGGAAATACGTGCCCTTTGACTAGGATCACTCCCACTAAAGGGAAGAAAGCGTGCCCTTTAACTAGGAGTACCAAGGCTACCAAAACACAAGTGTGTCCTTTAACTAGGAACACCAACACTACTGTAGGAACAAAGTGCCCTTTAACTAGGTCTACTCCCACTGTAGTGCCCACGAATAATCCAAAACCTAAGAAAGTTGGAACAGTAAAACCTGTTAGTGCTAAAACTCACATTAGAAAATGCAGGAAATCTAAGGGTCACAAACCTGTTAGCAATTCTGATAATAATTTATCCGTATCTGCTAACACTCCAGAACCAATAGTTTCCAATGCATTGTCTAGTGTTGTTGTTGAAAACAGGTGGTCCAAATTGTTCTCTGGTATTTGGACTCTGGTTGCTCCAAGCATATGACCGGAGATCGCTCTCAGCTCAGAATTTTCGTCAGCAAGTTTCTTGGTACGGTTCGATTTGGAAATGATCATATTGCAAAAATAATGGGTTACGGTGAATATCACATTGGGAATGTTATAATTTCAAGAGTGTATTACGTGGAAGGTCTTGGTGACAACTAATTTTCTGTGGGACAATTTTGTGATGCAAACCTAGAAGTTGCTTTTCGAGAGCATACCTGCTTCATTCGTAATTTGGAAGGGGTTGATTTATTGAAAGGTACTCGAGGGAATAATTTGTATACTTTGTCTCTATAAGACATGATGCCCGCTTCTCCCGTATGTCTTCTCTCCAAAGCATCGAAGACTAAGTCATGGTTATGGCATCGACGGTTATCTCATCTTAACTTTGACGCTATTAATCACTTGTCGAAAAACGAACTTGTTCGTGGTCTTCCTAAACTTTCATTTCACAAGGATCATTTGTGTTCCGCGTGTACAATGGGGAAAAGCACTAAGAAATCTTACAAACCCAAGACGGAAGACACCAACCAAGAGAAACTTTATCTGTTCCATATGGATCTTTGTCGGCCAATGTGTGTTGAAAGTCTTAGAGGCAAAAAGTACATCCTCGTCATTGTCGATGATTACTCTCGGTTTACATGGGTGAAATTTCTTAAAGCAAAAAATGAGGCACCTAAATTCATCATCGGATTTCTCAAGATGATTCAAGTGCGTCTCAACACTACTGTCCGACGCATTCGTACAGATAATGGAACCGAATTTGTGAATCAAATCTTGCGTGATTATTATGAAGAAGTTGGCATATCTCATGAAACATCCGTTGCACGCACTCCATAACAAAACGGTGTCGTTGAAAGGCGAAATCGCACACTTATGGAAGCTGCTCGAACGATGTTAATTTACGCAAAGGCTCCATTGTTTTTATGGGCAGAAGCAGTATCTACAGCAGTGTACACTTAAAACCGGTCACTAATTCGTAAACGCCATGGTAAAACACCTTATGAGCTTCTCCATGGTAAAGTACCAGATTTATCATATCTTCATGTATTTGGTTCTCTTTGCTATCCAAATAATGATGGTGACTGATTGTTGTAAAATACCCCTTTAGGAAAAGAGAGGCAAAGTAGTGGTAAGCGTTAAGTGTCGGTTTAGGAAAACCGAGCACTAATGACCAAATAAGTTCAAGTTCGTTCTCGAGGAGGCTAGTGTGTTGTGAATTGAATTGATTTTGATTGATGATTTTATTAAGAAGAAAAGAGAAGAAAATAGAGATGAGAAAGAAAGACGGTTACGAAGTCGGATTAAACTAAGACGAAAAAGGCGATCACGTAAAACCGTAAATAGTGCCAAAATTAAAATTTTAACCTAAAAATTCCTAAAAATTACTAAAAATCCACAATAATATTCTAAGAGTTTACAAAAAAATCCAAACTTGCTAAAACCTTTTAATTAATTAGATAATGACTTTTTAATGCTAATTAAAGCCCTAAAAATCACAATTAATTATTAAAAAGTCCCAAGCAAGTTTTTTAAGTTTGTAAACCTAAAAAATGACCCAATTAAGCTAAAAACTATTTTTTAAAATTTTAAAACCTAATAAAACTATTTTTAAATACTTAAAAACTATTAAAATCTATTAAAACTTAAATTAATTCTAGAAAATAATTGAAAAGCCCTAAAAAGATTTGGAAAGTTACAAAATTCCTAATTATGTGTCTACAATCTAGGAAAAATGAAAAAACTTAAAAAATTAAACTTTCAATTTTTAATAATAAAATAATAATAAAATAATCAAAAAAAATTCAAAGTTTACTAAAAAACTCTAAAAAATTACCAAAAATCTAGAATATTATAACTAAGACAAAAATGCAAATAAAAGTTCCTAAAACCTTTTTAATAATTTTATATTAAATTTTAAAGTTGTTAAAAAACCCTAAAATCAAATAAAATTAAAAATTAGACTTTTTGAAAACTTTTTGTGATGTAAACCTCAAGAACATAAATAAAAGCCTAAAAACTATTTTTTTATTTTTAAAATTACTTTTACTATTTTTTATCTAATTAACTAATAACGGGTAAATAAAAATTAATAGAAACTAAATAAATAAAGAGAAAATTTGAAAACTTAGCTAGAAAAATCCCTAATGTGACCCTAAACCTAAGAAAAATGAAAACAAGCCAAAAAGCTTATACAATAAGCTTAAATAAGCTTAAATAGCTACGGCTTATTTATGAAAAGCCAAAACACAAACTCCTTAAATACATTTTGAATTGGAACTCTATCAGTCAAAGACCCTAGGGCAGAGATGGTTAACGCGTTTGTGTGTGGGAGGAGTGGCGCAGGTTCGAGTCCTGGCCACGTCCTTTTTGAACTTTTTTTTTCTTTGTACTTTTAAAACTCAAACCAAGACTATTTTAATCATAAAAACACAAAAACAAATCTAAGTTGACAAGATTAAAACAATCAGAAACCAAAAACGTGCTCAGATAGGGAAATGATGAACACAAGTAAAAAGTGATGTGTTCACTTGTGAAGACTTAACAAGAGGTCTTGTTTTTGGATTTGTTGATGTTTTGTTGGACAATAGGGGCACCCCGATACTCAGTTGAGTATAGGGAGTCAGTAATCACACAAAAACAAGCAATCACTTAGCCAAAAATCACTAAATTAAGCACAAAAGTTACTGATCTAGTCTTATGCTGACTGATGAACAATTGAGCTATTTTACTTGCACAATAATGAGATTCCAAGGCCAATATCTTGCATATAAGTTCACAACTTAGCATACAAACAATGCACAATCCTAAATGACCTATCTCCTAACAGATTTACAAACTTGATTGCACAAATTCACACAAAATCAGGGTTAAAAGGGACTATCTGATTTTTAGCTATTTTATCCAATTTTAAGCATGCAAATTTAACTTAAATCCTTCCAAACTGAAACCTAAGTACTTATCTCACCTAATACTAACCTAAGGAGTGATTCTAACAGATTTTAAGCCAATATTAACAACAATCAACCCTACTTAAGCCTTAATCCAAACACACCTTTTAAAAACTGAAAATTAAATTTTCAAACAAAATTCAAACAAAACTCATCCAATCTGATTTAAAGTGCTACTATCATGCATATTAGTCCCTACTACAGCAATATCAAACCAAATAACAATCACTTAAACACTTAGCACAAAAATCATACCAAATCAAATCCAAACTGAAAACTGAAACTGAACAAGGAATTTACCTTGTTGGACCTACATACAGGCCCAACAATGGTTGCTTAACCATCTCCAATAGGCTGGGGCCTATGCTGAACCTTTGACAAAACAAAACTCAAAAACCTGCTAAGAGAAAAGAAATAGAACACACAATAATATGCACTTTCTGATTTTCTTTTCTCTTTTTAAAACCTTGTACAATCCAATAAACCTCAAACTTGGAAAACATTTTGAAACAAAAACAATATCAGAAACCTTGGAATCCAATTCCACTTTCACTTCATAGGATCCAAGGGTTCTGATAATTTTCAAACAAGTTTTTAAAACTTTCTGAAAATTGAAACAAACACAAAGTGTTTGTAAAATGTAATATGGAACTCAGACTATTCTCAAGCACACACCAACTTTTAAAAAAAAATAAAAGGAATTACAATTTAAATAAAAATACCAAACTTTATAAATTTGAAAAAAGGGATTACAAATGCTTGGAAAAATCTGGAACAAAAGATAAAAGGGACACATACGTCTCCTTTTATAATACATGATGGAAGATACTAGATAGCTAAAACCCTAAATACATGAAAATCCAGAATTGCCCTTGGTTTGACTGAAAATTTGGTCAATATTCGTCTTCATGTGATTCTGATGGAGTGACAGCTGTTGAAACTTCATCTTGGCTGTTAAAATGATCTTGGGGTCCAAGTAGTTGCTCTCAAATGTTGGATGTGTCCCCTCCTAGGGTTTTGTGGAAAGGGACAGGGCAGGGGACCATGGGGGAGGCACATGGGGTGAGTGGGTTTTGTTTAGGCTTGGCTTAATCATTAATCTGGAAAACATAGGGCAAAAACCCTTTGTTTTGAGTTTGATTGATTCTGGGATTATTTAGGGTTTATAGGGTGATTAGTGGGTGATTAATCCATTTTGGGGATAAAACGTTTTTAAAAACATGTTTGGGTGGGAAAATAAAAGTGTTGACTGGTGGGTTTGACCAGTTTATTTAATAAACTGGTTTGTGGGTTTGGGTTGGGTATTGGACGGGTTGGGTAGGGTAAATGGGTAGATGGGTGGGTATTGATGAGGTGTCAAGTTCTGGTTGGATGGTGAAGTTTAGTTGTCTTGGCAGTTATGGCCCCCAAAGTTTCTTGTTCCCTTCAAGTTGTAATAAACAGCAAATAACTCCATTTCCTTTGATTTTAAGTTTCACCATTTGGCATTTTTGGCACAACAAGTTTATAAACTTGTTTTAAGGACTTCTTATGCCAATTCTTCATTCTTCAAGGACTGATCTTGTAATATCTTCAAACTTTAGGGACCCTATTCATAATTATGAATATTTGAGGGGTATAAAGTGTTGATCTTCAAAAGTTAAGGGACTAAAGTGGCCAATCTTCAATTCTTCAAGGTCCATTTTGGAAATTCCAGATTTGGGTCCGGTTTATTGTGCGGCTTCGTTTCCCGTGTTCGTTTTTGAATCATTCTTGTGATCTTTTTGTCATTTCCTCAATATCCGTACCTAAAATACACAAGTAACAAACACAAGCATATATTTGGAAGTTTTAATGATATTTTATGCAATTTAAGCCCGATTTGGACGATGAGACCATGTATAAAAGTAGTCTCATCACTCCCCCATACTAAACCATTGTCGTGCCCTCACGCAATACTAGAATAAAGTATCGTAGCACCTCCAAAATTCATTTTATTCACTTTATTGAAAGATAAACTAGCTATGCTACTACTATTACTACTACTTGCGTTTTAGACATAATGTATGATTTTCATCGCAAAATGGGACGTTTAGGTTCATAGAATAAGAACACGTGAATGCTTCGTTAGAAATATTTTCATCGTCCTCGATTTTCACCTTAATTCCATGCCAAGCGTGCAACGAGATCATTGTCATTATAAGTTAGTAATGCTAACACTACTCATATGCCCTAATCACGTACTTATCCTCCCATTATTCCTAAGTTGTATCTCTTATATTTTATTTTTGTCTTAATGATCACGAGGATACATCATTGACTTATGCGATAATAGAGATTTAGGTCTAAAAATAGAGTCCTAATGATGTAACCAAGACCATCAAATCAATAACCCCTCCTAATAGACAACGATGTCAAAAAATTAAGTTGACAAGAAGGATCGATAAACACGGTTTTATAACGGTTTTGAACATGAGACTTATTACCAAGACTTTTATACGCCCCCTAACGGAAGGGCCTTATTATCTTTGGTTTACCTCCATCTTTTATTCAACTTCGCCATGAAGCTTTTATTATGACTTCGGTCTTGCCTTGCCTTTTATTATCCGCCTCATCGGTGGTTTTATTAGCCAAAGACGTATATCCTCACGCTAAAGCGAATTTTGGATCTTTAAAGCTTCGAAGATTAAGGCTTGATTCACTTTCAGTTTTGCATAGACTTTAGGCCTTGTGGGGCTTCAAATTGTTTGCTAGATTTAGGTGAGCAGTTGAAATCTTATTATTGGGTGAAGCTTTTGATTATTCGGGTGCCAATACTTCAAAACCGTGACGCTGGCGATACCTTAATGTCTTCCCAATTTAATTACACGGAAGCTACTAGAAAAGACTAGAAACCCAACAATCCTAACTAAACCGCTAAGTCAATATTTATTAAGCAAAAAATATTTACAAGCGAAGGGAGAATAAGCAAACAACGAGAACACATGAGTTTTTGAAAGAATACGAGTACTCTACGTTTAGTATAGTAACTTATAATTAACTCTATCATTTCTTGTTGGAGCATAATTTGGCTAGGCCGGTCTGACGACTCTCCTGGGCCGTTCGTCGTCTTTCCGGGTCCTGAGTAATGCTGCAAACAAAGGTAAACCGGTTAGATGTGGACCTGGGGCCGGAGCCCCGGGGTCCACCTCCGACGGTCAAGTTAGTATTGATCGATATATTGTATAAGAGGTGTGGTTAAGAGAGAGAACCTGATGTAGAATGAGACCCCTACCCTTGTTTATATAGTGCTAGGGTTTCTTGAAGGATAAGTTAGGTGTGTGTGGGTCGCGGGCCTGTTGGGCCGGGCCTAATACTGACTGTACGTCGACATGTCCCCCAGTCTAGTATGATATGGTCCATGATCATTTTATGCTAGACTCATTCGTGTATCATGCTCACTAAACAACCGCGTGCGGCTTGCTACTAGGACATCCTCATGGGTCGTCCGTAACATATGGCTCCACTCGTAATGGGCTATTTTTAGCGGAAAGATGATGGTTTGGGATTACGAATAGTGAGCATAGCCACTATACGTCATCATGTTCCCCCAGTCTAGTATGCGAGGTTATCACCGAGGTTACTAGACTTTACACCATATCCGTTACTTGTAAGCATATCCACGCCGAAAGAACTGGGAAAACATGTATACGTAAGACGTAAGACGGGGGGTTGTGCTCGAATGCTTGGTTTCCCGTTATTAGACGGTAAGGACCCCGTAAGAAGAAAACGTGTTCTATATCCGGGGTAACACTGGCATTGGCAAGGTATCGTTCTGATTCATCGCTAACGTGAGGATGATAAGAAGATTTTGTGAAGGTGGAGGCGGAACCCGTATGATGCATTGTGAATATTTAGAAGGCGTACTTCTTGTACCCACTGATGATGCAACATAATGCGAATATTTCATTCCTCTTATGGGAAATAGAAGACGTACTTCTGTGGCAAGGTGATACGGATGGTACATCCGTCTTGTGGCCACGACACACGATAATAACTTAAAAAATTTTGTCACGTTTTTTTTTTCTGAACTAAGCGTAGTTGATCAGGCTTCGCCTAATAAAGGTCAAACAATGCAAACTTTGAGGAAATCACTTCGTGGCCGGGCAAAGTAATTCATCGCGGAAGACGTATTTCCGTAACAAAGATATGAACCAACAAAAGACGTACTTCTGTGGCAGAATGAGTCAGTGGAAGGCGTACTTCCACTGCAAAGGTAACAAGAGAGTGGAAGACGTATTTCCACGACGAAGACAACGAGCCCATGGAAGGAATACTTCCACGACTAAAATAAGGCGCCAGTGGAAGAGTACTTCCACGATGAAGGAGAATGAGCCCGTGGAAGAATACATCCACGACGAACGATAAGGAGGCCGTGGAAGAATACTTCCATGGCGAAAGATAATGAGCCCGTGGAAGAAGACTTCCACGGCGAAAGATAATGAGCCCGTGGAAGAGTACTTCCATGGCGAATGATAATGAGGCCGTGGAAGAATACTTCTACGGCGAAAGATAATGAGGCCGTGGAAGAATACTTCCACGGCGAAAGATAATAAGCACGTGGAAGAATACTTCCACGGCGAAAGATAATGAGCACGTGGAAGAATACTTCCACGGCGAAAGATAATGAGCACGTGGAAGAATACTTCCACGGCGAAAGATAATGACCCCGTGGAAGAGTACTTCCACGGCGAATGATAATGAGGCCGTGGAAGAATACTTCCACGACGAAAGATAATGAGCCCGTGGAAGAATACTTCCACGGCGAAAGATAATGAGCCCGTGGAAGAGTACTTCCACGGCGAAAGATAATGACCCCGTGGAAGAGTACTTCCACGGCGAATGATAATGAGGCCGTGGAAGAATACTTCCACGGCGAAAGATAATGAGGCCGTGGAAGAATACTTCCACGGCGAAAGATAATAAGCACGTGGAAGAATACTTCCACGGCGAAAGATAATGAGCACGTGGAAGAATACTTCCACGGCGAAAGATAATGACCCCGTGGAAGAGTACTTCCACGGCGAATGATAATGAGGCCGTGGAAGAATACTTCCACGGCGAAAGATAATGAGGCCTTGGAAGAATACTTCCACGGCGAAACATAATAAGCACGTGGAAGAATACTTCCACAGCGAAAGATAATGAGCACGTGGAAGAATACTTCCACGGCGAAAGATAATGAGCACGTGGAAGAATACTTCCACGGCGAAAGATAATGACCCCATGGAAGAGTACTTCCATGGCGAATGATAATGAGGCCGTGGAAGAATACTTCCACGGAGAAAGATAATGAGCCCGTGGAAGAATACTTCCACGGCGAAAGATAATGAGCCCGTGGAAGAGTACTTCCACGGCGAAAGATAATGAGCACGTGGAAGAATACTTCCACGGCGAAAGATAATGACCCCGTGGAAGAGTACTTCCACGGCGAATGACAATGAGGCCGTGGAAGAATACTTCCACGGCGAAAGATAATGAGCACGTGGAAGAATACTTCTACGACGAAAGATAATGAGCACATGGAAGACATGCTTCCACGGCGAAGATAATAAGCACGTGGAAGAGATACTTCCACGGTGAAGATAAGAAACCCGTGGGAGAGATACTTCCACGGCTAAGATAAGAAGCACATGGAAGAATACTTCCACGGCAAAGATAATAAGCACATGGAAGAGATACCTCCACGGTGAAGATAATAAGCACGTGGAAGAGATACTTCCACGGCGAAGATAAGAAGCACGTGGAAGAGATACTTCCACGGCGAAAATAATAAGCACGTGGAAGAGATACTTCCACGGCGCATGAATAATAAGCACGTGGAAGGATACTTCCACGGCGAAGATAACGAGCACGTGGAAGAATACTTCCACAGCGAAGATAATAAGCACGTGGAAGAGATACGTCCACGGCGCATGAATAAGAAGCACGTGGAAGAATACTTCCACGGCGAAGATAACGAGCACGTGGAAGAATACTTCCACGGCGAAGATAATAAGCACGTGGAAGAGATACTTCCGCGCGAAGGAATAAGCCAATGGAATAGATACTTCCATGGCGCAGAAACAAGCGCGCGGAAGGAGTACTTCCGCGGCGAAGGAATAAGCCAATGGAAGAGATACTTCCATTGCACAGGAACAAGTGCGCGGAAGGAGTACTTCCGCGGCGAAGGAATAAGCCAATGGAAGAGATACTTCCATGGCACAGGAATAAACCGGCAGAAGGCGGACTTCTGCGGAAAAGGAATATATCCAAAGATATTCGCGTGTCATGCACGGAAATAGTGGTATGATTATACCCTAGTAGCCCCCCAAGTTTAATGGTGCTAAACTCGATTAGTAATATTAAACTTAATCAATTATTCAAAAAATTACGGTCGCGTAGACCAACGCGAATGGACGTACCATAGCTGCGTACAAAAAATAGAAATTGGGTTCGAACGTGCGAACCAACGCGGATGGGTCTTGCCATAACCGCGAATTGTCACATAGTATAAGACTTATCTTAACTAACTTATGGGATGAGCTATGCCACTACGTGCGGCGTACGGCTACTACCATAAGGACGTTCAAAGTTTTGACAAAATTTTGTTAGACGTGCACAGTGTGTCTTTTAACAAGTCCGGCTCGGGAGGCACGGTATGTTTTTAAAACTTACTACAACGTCTTGTGAGCAAGGTGTCTAACAAGGATACATGATCCGTGTTCGTTGGGGTTGCATCCCTCTTACACGACAAGTTGAATTATTAGGTTCACTCAATCCTCTTATTCCACCTGGGAACGATGTGTACATGTACGCCCGTAGGCAGAAGATATCCGAGTGTACGGACTAGTACGGATGGACGTACCATGACCGCGAATGATAAATAAAATATATTATATTAAAAAATATATGTAATATATATTTCCGATTTAAAAGATATAGATATAATATCTTCTAATAATTAAATGATATGTGTAATACCCTTTACTAATATAAATAATATATCTGAATATGCGGATTAGTATGGAAGACACGGCTCCTGACCGCAATGAAAAAATAAAATATAACCGAACATACAGACGAGCACGGCTGGGCATACCATGACCGGGAATAAAAAATAAAATGATTGTTGAATGTGCAGATAAGTGCGGGTGGTCGAGCCAGGACCGCAAATCACGATATTACTACGTCGGGTCGCGACATATATGAAAAATATATTAAACCAGATCAAAAAATATAGGCAATATATTCTTGCCAATTGAAACGATATACGTAATATCTTTTATATGGAAAATATATTTTTTGAATTTAAAAATAAGATATTAAATATATCTTTGTAAAAATTTGCAAGATCACGTAATATTTAATTACTATAAACGATGCATATGAGTGTAAGGAATGACAATATCATATGATATTAAAAGATTGAGTGTTTAAACAGATCATATCTTTTTTTGTGAAATAAAGAATAATCCATGTTTTATATTATCTCTATGTACGACCATGAACGAAAACACAGGCATGCGCAATATAGTGCTAATAATGCGAATATTCTTTCCATACATGACCATGAAGTGTAAACTTTTGGCAAAAGATAATGCATGATTCTGTTTATGCTAATGATTCGAATACTATGTCTATATGTTTGTAACAAGAATAAATTTATATTAATTAAACCACATAAACTGAAGTACCAGCGAATGATTTTGAAAGCATAAATCGATACCAACGGGCGTAAGTTATTAGACTTAATTAGTCCACTGCATGGCAGAATGCATGATGTAGCTAATAAAAAACAAAATTACCAATTAAGGATTTAGAATTACCGAATCTCGAAACTGACTTTTGCTTTTCGGTGGTATGAGATCACGAATAGTTTAGTCGGGTCCCACGGATGGCGCCAACTTGTTGGAGCATAATTTGGCTAGGCCGGTCTGACGACTCTCCTGGGTCGTTCGTCGTCTTTCCGGGTCCTGAGTAATGCTGCAAACAAAGGTAAACCGGTTAGATGTAGACCCGGGGCCGGAGCCCCGGGGTCCACCTCCGACGGTCAAGTTAGTATTGATCGATATATTGTATAAGAGGTGTGGTTAAGAGAGAGAACCTGATGTAGAATGAGACCCCTACCCTTGTTTATATAGTGCTTGGGTTTCTTGAAGGATAAGTTAGGTGTGTGTGGGCCGCGGGCCTGTTGGGCCGGGCCTAATACTGACTGTACGTCAACATTTCTCGTCCTCATTTAAGAGACTTAGCCTAATGTGTAGTTAAGGAATCAAAGCTAAGTGCTCAACACGCACGGTCGAGTCAAAAATTACTCTTATTCTCGCCATCGGAAAACCTACATTCGTGTCTTCAAACACTTATAAAACATGAGAAAAATTTTAAAATTTGGCCATTTTTAGCCTTATTTTGCAACAAAACGATAAACAAAAAGATAAACTTTAGAATGCGTGAAGGTTTGGCAAGGCAAGTATCTATTCACCCCCCATACTAAAGTTAAACATTGTCCTCAATGTTTCGAGTCTAGGGGTGCAAACACCCCCATACTAGAGACGTAGTCGAATGCCTAATCTAGCATGGAAAGGGTGTAACCAATAAATTAATAGCCGTTTATGAAGTGTGCTAAAAACCTATGGTTAGAACATAAAAGGATATATCATTTGGATATTGAGAAACGTCTCCATAGCAAACGATCGAGTGCTCCCATAAAATGAACACGAGATGCTCCAATCGTGAAGATCATGATCTAAAAACCACAATGCACAAACAACCACGGAACAAAGGTTGGAAGGGCACAAATCCCCTCACATTAAACTAATTAGAAAGCAATAATATGTACATGGATAAGCATGGGTCTCCCCCATGAGGCACCTTGTTTTTGATAACCGAGTCAAAAGCTCGACTCGAATCCCCATAAATGTGATCATTTAGGGATATCATGGTGTGGTCAATTTTTGGTGGGGCTTACATGATAAACAAGGCCCAAAAACAACCGGTATAAAGGACTAAGTCCTTTAATGGTGCAAAATACCGGGATCGAAGATGGCATTCTCGTTTTCATTGGAAAAACAAATTAACGCCACTTCATCAATAGTCAACACAAACCCAAAGGGTTTCAA
The DNA here is from genome assembly GCA_025667525.1 of Glebionis coronaria. Taxonomy (NCBI): domain Eukaryota; kingdom Viridiplantae; phylum Streptophyta; class Magnoliopsida; order Asterales; family Asteraceae; genus Glebionis; species Glebionis coronaria. Next base: position 266,347,312 of record CM046875.1, read on the forward strand.
GAAAATAGGAGAGAAGAAAAAGAAGGGTGGGACAATGGGTAAGTCAAAACATTGAGCTACTCGAGGTAGACTCTCACCATTCAAATGAAAAGATTTTCCATTTATTGCATCGGTGGAAGACCGAGATTTCCCTATATAAGCAATTCCAGGATCAAATATCTCATCCTCGGTGGAGAAAGGGGAGGGAACATAAGGGAATCCCCCCATACTAAGTCCACACAAAGCATCGTCAAAAGGAGAAGACGAGCTTGTAGTACTCAAATCACGTGGTGATGACGGAGTTAGAGTTGTAGAAAAATCTTTTAAATTCAATTCAAAATCTTTTCCTTTTTCATCTTTTACCTCCTTGTGAAAACCCGATTTAATTATGTCAAAAATATTTGGTGTTTCTAAAGCAATGTTAGTCACACTAAAAATTCTCACATTTTGAAACCGTTTTGGTATGGGTGGTGGTAAGTTTTTAAAACGTTTGTCGACAAAGAAAACTTCCCCATCGGGATCAACGTATTCATCATCCGAAGAATCACTCGAGATTGGAATCGTAGGCTTAACACTCTTAACTTCCACCGGCGGAGGGGACGGAACTTCATTTTTCTCAACAACTCCTAAAACTCTATTTGAAATCTTTTTGCAAATGTTTTTGATGGGATTGACATTGTACAAAGATGTGATAGAATACACATGAGAAAGAGTGGAGTTTTGGGTTGCATTAATGACGAGTTCTTCCTCATTGAAACGAAGAGTGATTTTCCTAGCGTGCACATCGATAAGTGCTCTCGAGGTATCCAAAAAAGATCGACCTAAAATTAGAGGAACTTTAGGATCGATAGGAATATCAACAACAATAAAGTCTACAGGATAGTAGAACTTTCCAACTTTCACAAAGACGTCCTCGGCAACTCCACAAGCTAGAATCGTAGAATGATCGGCCATTTCGATTGACATTCTTGAAAGAGTGAGATTTGGAAGATTGAGCGATTTAAAAATCTCAAGAGGCATCAAATTAATACTAGCACCAAGATCGGCCAAGGCGTAGCATTCTTCCATGTCTTGTATAGCACATGGGATTAAAAACTTGCCAGGATCACCGACATTTTGAGGTATGCGGCTTAGAAAAACCGATGAACAACTAGACGATTTTTGCAATTTCTCTTTGTTATTCAACATACTTTTGAAGTTCGCGGCAAATCGAGGCATCATGACTAAGGCGTCGGCAAAACTTATATTAAAATGCAAGTCACGAAACATTTTCATAAAGAGTTCAAATTGATAATTATTTCGTTCTTGTGCCTTTTCCTTGTCTCGTCTTGAAGGGTAGGGTAAAGGTGGTGTGGGTTGGGGCATAGGCATAGGCATCGGCCTTGGAATCTCGGGTTCCATGATTGGTATAGGTTCAACCGTAGGTGTGGTTTGAGCGGTACTTCGTGGGCTTGTAATGTGCTCCTTATCAACCACCACCTCGGGTTCTTTCTCTTTTTCCTTCTCCATAGAAGTACTTGGACGAGAAATAGGTTCTTTGAAAGTTTTACCACTACGAGTAGTAATAACCTTCAATTCTCCTTTCGGGTTCACGATGGTATCACTAGGAAGACCACCCGAAGAAGAGGGCTTACACATGATAGCTTCAAACATCTTAGCCATACGGTCCTCAAATTTAGATTGCCTAGCATCCGCTTTTAACAATTCTTGCTTAATCTCATGTTGACCTTGCTCCATTTTTTGTTGATTTTGTTGGAGTCGTGTGACATTTCCTTCCATTTTATTAGCATGAGTTTTAAGTTCATTAGCAAGTTCGTTTTTAAGCTCGTTTTTCAACTCGGATCTTAAGCTAACCATTTCACGTTGTATATTGTCAAACTTAGCATCATTAGCCTTAGCATAAATCAAAAACTCTCCTTGAAGATTTTTGGTGTGATCATTTTGAAAACCTTGAGTCAATGTTTGAAAATCACGGTTTTGGTTTTGGTTTGAAATTTGCCCATTACCACTTTGATAAGTACCCTTGTTGTAATTCCTTTGATTTCCTTGGTAATTTCCTTGGTTGTTGTTGCGATAATTATTAGCATTTTGATTTGGTGGAGCTTGATTTTGGCGGGAACCTTGACCGTTTTGGTTATAAGTTCCCGTGGCTACATAAGCACTCGAAGTGTTACCATCCGCGGTAATGCACTCGGAAAGATCATGAGCTCCACCACACGACAAACAACTCTAAGAAACCGCTTTAACCGAAGCGGAATTCGAAGCTTCTTGAGCTTTCTAATGGGACATAAGGCTAGCAAATCTATCAAAAAATCGATTTTCTTCATTTGCCTCATCATGTAAAGCATTAATGCTACGAGACGATGATGACGAGCCCAATTTGGCAACACTCGATGTGTTACGAGGGCTATAAACCTTAGACCTATTCTCACTTATGACCAAAGCATCTTCAACCGTTTTACACAAAAAATTACCACCCGCGGCGGCATTTAAATAATCTCTTTCATGATCATTAAGTCCATTGTAAAACGTGTCAATTTGGTGCAAGTCGGAAAAACCGTGATGAGGATATTAATGTAACATCTCCTTAAGCCTATTCCAAGCCGTTGAAAAACTTTCATTTGATTCTTGTGAAAATTTAGAAATCTCATTTTTCAAATGCGTAGTCTTAGAGGGCGGAAAAAATTGGTTCACAAATTTCGAAACGAGATCCTTCCACGTCAATATAGAATTGGGTGGCTCTTTCTCTAACCAAATTTTAGCGGGCCCCGCTAAGGAATACGGAAAAAGCATCATCTTAATCGAGTCATTCAGACATCCTTGAATTTGCAAGTGGCGGTAAGACGATTGAATTGGCGGATATGGTTGTGGGGATTGTCCTTCTCATCACCACGGAATTTGTTGTTTTGGATCATCGACAACAAACCCGTTTTCACCTCAAAATTCTCCGCAAGGATAGCGGGAATCACAATAGCTTCTCCAAAACCCTCGGTGGGTGCTTGAAGTAACTCCATCATAGTTCGATTCGCCATAGTTGGTGCTTCTCGTACAATGGGTTCGTCAATAGGAGACTCCTCACTAGAATGAGTTGGAGTGGAAGTTTTTTTCTTTCGTCTACGTGCACGTTTTGCTTGATTACGAGTTAGCATAAACGTCACGTACAACGAGGAGACGAGCAAACAAGATTCTTTTTGGTGTTTTGTATTTTTCAATTTTTTTGTGGTTTTTGATGGTATTAACTTTTTTGGAAATTGGTGAATGTATTAAGTAGACACAAATCTACAAATCTCCTCCTTAATCAAATCTCTCGATTAAAGAAGCCTCAAGGAATGAAAACGATCACGTGGAGTGAACGCCTTCGATGACTTTAGAACGATGGTGGAACACCAAATCGTTCAAGAGGGTTTAATCAATAGAAACCAAGAAAATATATATGATACTTAGTAATACTTTGGGCGGAAAAACCCTCGATTAGGTCTCAAAATCAAATACGCACAAACAAGCGGAGGAAACGAGGCGGCGCGAAGCACTTAAGAGCCTTTTTCCTTTAGGTTGTGAAATACAATCGCCTTATACCCACCTTATAGTTTGTATTTTTCAAAATCGAGCTTCTCAAAGTATTTATCTATTTTTGCCTTTTTCTTTGGTTTGAGATTCGAATACAATGATTGGGTAATGACCTCCCAAGTCAAGGTTGTGATTTCTCACGTATTTGGAGTACTTGTGAATTTATTGTTCTACGTATACAATATAGTAATAGTATTCATACAAAAACCGAAAAACGATAATACGTATTAGTAGAGTGCTACTAATACAAATACTAATTATGGATAATATAAAAAACAATAATGGTTCAATCAAAACACAATCGCCTCCCCGGCAGCGGCGCCAAAATTGATTGTGGTAAAATACCCATTTAGGAAAAGAGAGGCAAAGTAGTGGTAAGCGTTAAGTGTCGATTTAGGAAAACCGAGCACTAATGACCAAATAAGTTCAAGTTCGTTCTCGAGGAGGCTAGTGTGTTGTGAATTGAATTGATTTTGATTGATGATTTTATTAAGAAGAAAAGAGAAGAAAATAGAGATGAGAAAGAAAGACGGTTACGAAGTCGGATTAAACTAAGACGAAAAAGGCGATTACGTAAAACCGTAAATAGTGCCAAAATTAAAATTTTAACCTAAAAATTCCTAAAAAATACTAAAAATCCACAATAATATTCTAAGAGTTTACAAAAAATCCAAACTTGCTAAAACCTTTTAATAAATTAGATAATGACTTTTTAATGCTAATTAAAGCCCTAAAAATCACAATTAATTATTAAAAAGTCCCAAGCAAGGTTTTTAAGTTTGTAAACCTAAAAAATGACCTAATTAAGCTAAAAACTATTTTTTAAAATTTTAAAACCTAATAAAACTATTTTTAAATACTTAAAAACTATTAAAATCTATTAAAATTTAAATTAATTCTAGAAAATAACTGAAAAACCCTAAAAAGATTTGGAAAGTTACAAAATTCCTAATTATGTGTCTACAATCTAGGAAAAATGAAAAAACTTAAAAAATTAAACTTTCAATTTTTAATAATAAAATAATAATAAAATAATCAAAAAAATTCAAAGTTTACTAAAAAATTCTAAAAAGTTAACAAAAATCTAGAATATTATAACTAAGACAAAAATGCAAATAAAAGTTCCTAAAACCTTTTTAATAATTTTATATTAAATTTTAAAGTTGTTAAAAAACCCTAAAATCAAATAAAATTAAAAATTAGACTTTTTGAAAATTTTTTGTGATGTAAACCTCAAGAACATAAATAAAAGCCTAAAAACTATTTTTTTTTTTTAAATTACTTTTACTATTTTTTATCTAATTAACTAATAACGGGTAAAAATTAATAGAAACTAAATAAATAAAGAGAAAATTTGAAAACTTAGCTAGAAAAATCCCTAATGTGACCCTAAACCTAAGAAAAATGAAAACAAGCCAAAAAGCTTATACAATAAGCTTAAATAGCTACGGATTATTTATGAAAAGCCAAAACACAAACTCCTTAAATACATTTTGAATTGGAACTCTATCAGTCAAAGACCCTAGGGCAGAGATGGTTAACGCGTTTGTGTGTGGGAGGAGTGGCGCAGGTTCGAGTCCTGGCCACGTCCTTTTTGAACTTTTATTTTTTTTTCTTTTTACTTTTAAAACTCAAACCAAGACTATTTTAATCATAAAAACACAAAAACAAATCTAAGTTGACAAGATTAAAACAATCAGAAACCAAAAACGTGCTCAGATAGGGAAATGATGAACACAAGTAAAAATTGATGTATTCACTTGTGAAGACTTAACAAGAGGTCTTGTTTTTGGATTTGTTGATGTTTTGTTGGACAATAGGGGCACCCCGATACTCAGTTGAGTATAGGGAGTCAGTAATCACACAAAAACAAGCAAATCACTTAGCCAAAAATCACTAAATTAAGCACAAAAGTTACTGATCTAGTCTTATGCTGACTGATGAACAATTGAGCTATTTTACTTGCACAATAATGAGATTCCAAGGCCAATATCTTGCATATAAGTTCACAACTTAGCATACAAACAATGCACAATCCTAAATGACCTATCTCCTAACAGATTTCCAAACTTGATTGCACAAATTCACACAAAATCAGGCTCAAAAGGGACTATCTGATTTTTAGCTATTTTATCCAATTTTAAGCATGCAAATTTAACTTAAATCCTTCCAAACTGAAACCTAAGTACTTATCTTACCTAATACTAACCTAAGGAGTGATTCTAACAGATTTTAAGCCAATATTAACAACAATCAACCCTACTTAAGCCTTAATCCAAACACACCTTTTAAAAACTGAAAATCAAATTTTCAAACAAAATTCAAACAAAACTCATCCAATCTGATTTAAAGTGCTACTATCATGCATATTAGTCCCTACTACAGCAATATCAAACCAAATAACAATCACTTAAACACTTAGCACAAAAATCATACCAAATCAAATCCAAACTGAAAACTGAAACTGAACAAGGAATTTACCTTATTGGACCTACATCCAGGCCCAACAATGGTTGCTTAACCATCTCTAATAGGTTGGGGCCTATGCTGAACCTTTGAAAAAACAAAACTCAAAAACCTGCTAAGAGAAAAGAAATAGAACACACAATAATATGCACTTTCTGATTTTCTTTTCTCTTTTTAAAACTTTGTACAATCCAATAAACCTAAACTTGGAAAAACTTTTGAAACAAGAACAATATCAGAAACCTTGGAATCCAATTCCACTTTCACTTCATAGGATCCAAGGGTTCTGATAATTTTCAAACAAGTTTTTAAAACTTTCTGAAAACTGAAACAAACACAAAGTGTTTGTAAAATGTAATATGGAACTCAGACTATTCTCAAGCACACACCAACTTTTAAAAACCAATAAAAGGAATTACAATTTAAATAAAAATACCAAACTTTATAAATTTGAAAAAAGGGATTACAAATGCTTGGAAAAATCTGGAACAAAAGATAAAAGGGACACATACGTCTCCTTTTATAATACATGATGGAAGATACTAGATAGCTAAAACCTTAAATACATGAAAATCCAAAATTGCCCTTGGTTTGACTGAAAATTGGGTCAATATTCGTCTTCATGTGATTCTGATGGAGTGACAGCTGTTGAAACTTCATCTTGGCTGTTAAAATGATCTTGGGGTCCAAGTAGTTGCTCTCAAACGTTGGATGTGTCCCCTCCTAGGGTTTTGTGGAAAGGGACAGGGCAGGGGACCATGGGGGAGGCACATGGGGTGAGTGTGAAGGGAATATGGTGAGTGGGTTTTGTTTAGGCTTGGCTTAATCATTAATCTGGAAAACATAGGGCAAAAACCCTTTGTTTTGAGTTTGATTGATTCTGGGATTATTTAGGGTTTATAGGGTGATTAATGGGTGATTAATCCATTTTGGGGATAAAACGTTTTTAAACACGTGTTTGGGTGGGAAAATAAAAGTGTTGACTGGTGGGTTTGACCAGTTTATTTAATAAACTGGTTTGTGGGTTTGGGTTGGGTATTGGACGGGTTGGGTAGGGTAAATGGGTAGATGGGTGGGTATTGATGAGGTGTCAAGTTTTGGTTGGATGGTGAAGTTTAGTTGTCTTGGCAGTTATGGCCCCCAAAGTTTATTGTTCCCTTCAAGTTGTAATAAACAGCAAATAACTCCATTTCCCTTGATTTTAAGTTTCACCATTTGGCATTTTTGGCACAACAAGTTTATAAACTTGTTTTAAGGACTTCTTATGCCAATTCTTCATTCTTCAAGGACTGATCTTGTAATATCTTCAAACTTTAGGGACCCTATTCATAATTATGAATATTTGAGGGGTATAAAGTGTTGATCTTCAAAAGTTAAGGGACTAAAGTTGCCAATATTCAATTCTTCAAGGTCCATTTTGGAAATTCCAGATTTGGGTCCGGTTCATTGTGCGGCTTTGTTTCCCGTGTTCGTTTTGAATGATTCTTGTGATCTTTTTGTCATTTCCTCAATATCCGTACCTAAAATACACAAGTCACAAACACGAGCATATATTTGGCAGTTTTAATGATATTTTATGCATTTTAAGCCCGATTTGGACGATGAGACCATGTATAAAAGCAGTCACATCAGTGACAATTTGGGAAAACTTCAACCAAAGGCTGATATTGGTATTTTCATTGGTTACGCACCCGCAAAGAAGGCATACCGAATCTACAACCATAACTCTCGCAAGATCCTCGAAACTATGAATGTTGATTTTGATGAGCTGACAGCAATGGCTTCTGAGCAAAGCAGCTCTGAACCCGCACTTCATGAAATGGGACCCAATAATATTAGTTCTGGTCTTGTCCCAAACAACCCTACTTTATCATCATTTACACCACCTTCTATGACTGAATGGGACACGTTGTTTCAACCGTTCTTTGATGAATTATTTACTCCTCCAAGTATCGTTGCTCCAGAACTTGAAGTTATAGCTCCGATAACCGAAGTTGTCGCTCCTGCAACCGAAGCACTTTCAGATACGTCTGCACCTACATTTGGTCAAGACATACCATCAACGAGTAATTCTCAACCAACACCCGAACCAACTACCCATGTCATGCCTATTGATGATGAAGAGGATGATGATGATCACGATTTGGAATTCGCTCAAATGCGTGAACTTCCCTTCTTTGGTGTATCAATTCCCGACCCTAATCAAGTCGGGTCGTCCACCTTAGAGGAAGCTCCTTCTACAGTTTACTCCAATCCACGGATTCGTGAACATGACAGCAAGTGGACAAAGGATCATCTTATAGATTCTATTATTGGTGACCCTAATCGTCCGGTATCCACACGAAGTCAGTTACAAGAAAGTGCAATGTTTTGTCACTTTGATGCTTTTCTCACTGAAGTTGAACCTAAGACATGGCAAAAAGCTTTTACTCAATCATGTTGGATAGAAGCTATGAAAGAAGAACTTAATGAATTTATACGTCTTGAAGTATGGGAACTTGTCCCATGCCCGGATCAAGTGCAATTACTTACTTTGAAATGGGTTTACAAGGTGAAACTTGATGAGTTAGGCGGAATATTGAAGAACAAAGCTCGTCTAGTAGCTCGTGGATACAAGCAATTATTGGGCATCGACTTTATGGAATCCTTTGCACCTGTTGCCCGTTTGGAAGCTATTAGACTATTCCTCGCTTATGCAGCCCATATGAATATGATTGCCTATCAGATGGATGTTAAGACGACATTTCTTAATGGTGAAATCAAGGAAGAAGTCTATGTTCAACAGCCGGATGGTTTTGTGAATCCTAATTATCCTAATCATGTGTACAAGCTTAAGAAGGCTCTCTATGGGTTGAAGCAAGCTCCACGCGCATGGTATGATCTATTGTCACAATTCCTCATTACTCAAGGCTTCGCTAAAGGCAAGGTGGATCCCACGCTGTTCATTCAGAAACGAGGTAAAGATATGATTATGGTACAAATATATGTTGATGATATTATATTTGCAGCCTCGACCCAAACCTTATCAGACGAGTTTGGGACACTCATGTCTTCCAAGTTTAAGATGTCAATGATGGGCAAGGTATCGTTCTTCTTAGGTCTTCAGATATCTCAGAGTCCCAGAGGCATCTTTATCAATCAATCAAAGTATTCCCTTGAATCGCTTAAGAAGTATAAGATGGAATCTTGCGACCCCGTGGATACTCCAATGGTGGAAAAATCTATGCTTGATGCAGATCCAAGTTGTCGTTGATCCGACACTTTATCGTGGAATGATCGGTACTCTTCTATATATCACAGCCAATCGACCTGATCTTCAGTTTGCTATATGTATGTGTGCCAGGTATCAAACTAGGCCTACTGAGTTACACTTAGCTACTGTTAAAAGGATCTTTCGATATCTTAAAGGAACCATTAATCGGGGACTTTGGTATTCGAAGGACTCTTCTATTGCACTAATGGCATATGCAGATGCGGATCACACGGGTTTTCAAGATACAAGGCGTAGCACGAGTGGAACTTTGCAACTACTAGGAGATCGACTAATCAGTTGGGCATCGAAAAGGCAGAAAAGTGCTGCAATTTCAAGTACGTAAGCAGAATACATAGCTATGTCCGGTTGCTGTGCTCAAATTCTTTGGATGAGATCGCAATTAACCGACTATGGTCTAGGTTTCAACAAAATTCCGATGTACTGTGACAACAAGAGTGCAATTGCCTTATGCTGCAACAACGTTCAATTCTCCCGGTCAAAGCATATTGACATTCGCTACCATTTCATCAAGGAGCAAATGGAAAATGGAGTAATAAAACTTTACTTTGTCCGATCTGAGTATCAATTGGCGGATATTTTCACGAAGGCTTTAGATCGTGCTCGAATTGAATTTTTGGCCGACAAGCTAGGAATGAGAACCTTCTCGCCTGAGACTCTAAAGGAATTGGCAGATGAAGTGAAAGAATGGTGATGGTAAACTATTCTCCGTATCCTTGGTGATCATTTGTATATATTGTTTATATTTTTATCCACAAAAGCAAAATACAAAAATATAAAACCATATAAAAACCATAAAAATTAAAAAATCTAGAAAAATCCAAAAATAATTTTACTTTATTTTTTAAAGGCATGTCTTTTGGTACGATAATATTTAAGGCCTTAGAAATGTTGATTAATATCGACACGGCGCCATAAATAGAGTTCATACAAAAGTTGTAAATATTTCATAAAACATGCCTAAATGGCTTGTAGTTATTTCTGACTGCAACCCGGTTTTCATATTAAAGTCAAGTATTTCTTATGAAAGCTTTGGCTCACAACGGGAATTAATTTTCTCGGGCAAGGTTTACTTTAAAACCTTGTAAGGGATCAAGTTTACTTTATAACTTGGTCTAACACAAATCTATGTACGCCTCAGTGCATTTATTTGTTAAAACAAGAGAAGTCTTGTTTTTATGAAGATATCATCTCTACAACCATAGCTATCTAGAATTCGTATCTATATACTCGACGATGCGTCTACTCAAACGACGACTACAACTCTTTCGATAGAACACGGGTCAACAATTGAGGGGGAGCAATTGTCAAAAATTCAGAATCTTCGATGCCGAACGTGCCAAGTTCACTAATTGGTGTCAAGACAACCATACCAATCGTACACGTGGTGTCAAGAGATGACTTCAGCAGTGACGAGGTGACCAACATATGCCGACAATAACCATTTGATCTTATCATATGATGTTCTCATCTATCAGGTCCAACCTTGTCAATTCTTTTCTAATATGGTGAATATGTGATCATGTTACAAATCGGTATCATATCTCATACGTTTGATATCATGAAGATAAAATGGACTTGCATTTTTCTTCCTAAAACCTTTGTTAAAACTTCATTAAATCAGTTGATATTAAAAACATCGATTGGGTTAATATTTTTAATATGGGGGAGAAAATGTGATTTAATATGGGATATTATCACAAATAGTTTGACTTAATGTGCTGGCTCATCCCGACGTATGCGAAATGTTTTCGAATATCGTGGCATATGTTAAGGGGGAGCAAAACGGATTTGCATATAAAAATAGATTTTCATGGTGACATATACTTACCCAAAACCCATTTATTTCACGACGATGAAGATTGTGGTGACATAAGGATGGTAGGATAGGTTAAGTCCAATGATTCTTCTAGAACCGGAGGAATCTTCCCAAGGACATTCCATAGCTAGAAATAGTAGTCCTTAGGAAAGATGGAGAAAGATTGTGAACGTAGCTGAATGCCGACCAAGTACTTAATTTAGCACTGGAACAATCACATCAAGGTGCTAGTTATGACGTATTGGTAAGCATTGAAGGGGTTGAAGAATGAAAAAGAATTGTAAAGATAAAGGGTGTAAAGAAAGAAGCCCTCCTTACAACTTTAGGCAGAAACCGGGTCAATTCATATGCTATTGAGATCATTTTTAATGATTCTTGATATTGAAGATAGACATCATGGACCCAGTGATGCAAGGCACAACCCATCCCAGCTAACTCAGATATCTCTCAAAAGATATTTGTTTTAATCACACGGAGACAACGCATTATCTATTGATTTATTCACTCCGAATAAATTGGTATTGAAAAGGTGGCACTCCTCTCCAGCCTCCGATCACTAAAAATCCAAAATGCACGATCGAGTCTAGAGCCATTTGACATCATCAAATATCTAATTAGGACACACTTTCATATTTCCTTGCTTCTTCACACACTGTGAAAAGTAAGAAAGATCTTAAGAGTCCTACGCAAAATCTTCATGATCTTGCCTGAACATCCGAGTAATACGAAAGTATTTACAATGAAGATGGAAATCCTTCTTGAGCGAATATCAAAAAGCTCATGGTAGGTGACTTGTGCGATTCTTTATGAATCAAGCTTGTGATAACTGGAAAGCAACAGTAGTTTAATTCTTAACTGAACTTAAACACGTTCCAGGCCTCTACGTAATATCTTAGTGATCTTGCTAGAACACTCAGAGTGATACCTTAGTGTTCACAGTGATGAGTGGAAATCCTTCTAGTGTTAACCTCAAACAGCACTTGGTAGGTAACTTGCAAGATTCTATACGAATCAAGCTCGTGACAACTGGAAAGCAACGATGGTGCGGTTCTTAATTGAATTTCACTTGTTCCAGGATCATGAATTGACGGCTTCAAATCATGCGGATATTATTATACAAATGATTCACTCTTTATGTTCGCAGTCAGCTTTGGACGGTCGAATAAAGAGAACGGGTTTACCCGCGAAATCCTGTCAGGAAGTTACTTAATTGAAACTATCTGTCACGGGTACGATATCTAATATCGTCCAACGGTCTTCACCGACTGGAGGTAAAATGCTACCGATTTAGAATGAAATGTTCAAAGCCATTTCGTTCGTGTCTACTTATGTTGCGGCATTTGAAGACGGTGGCGTTGCGGAATCCAAGAAGAAGTCGTCCCCGCATGCTTATACTTTATGCACTTAATACCTCATCTAATTCAAGAAAGCCTAAAAGTGAAGTCTTCCACAGGATCAAACTCTAAAGCTTTCAAAAATTACGAAGGTATAAGTATGTGGGACGTGAGGTCACGAAGAGGCGAAGATCACAAGTGATGGATGCACGAGATCAAGGAAAGAGATTAATTCTCAAGATTGATATCAAAGATCACATCAGCATGTTCACCAGAAAAGAAAAAGAAAAAGAAAGACAAAGACTACGAGCTCAAGACAAGCATAGTGTGCTAGGTTTATCTTATTATTGTAACTTGGGTAATGCCCTTGTTTGGAGTGACCTCCCTTAGGGGGAGATTGTTGGAAATACGTTTTACGTATTAAGAAGGATCGGTCACTCCAACGATAGTCCATGTATATAGCTCGTAGTTTAGTTACATGTCTTTACTTAACAAACAACATCAAGCCTAGCCTACAACATGTGTAGGCCGGTGATAGGTGTGTAAACACCCATCCTTTTACCACTTAATTCGGGCTAAAACGAGACCAAAACACGTATTTAATATCATTTGTTTGGAATTATGCGTGGTTTTTGTGTTTATTGTGTTTTCAGAGCCAACCGGATGAATATTGAAGAAAACATGGGATTGCACGGGTTTTACTGAAGAAAAAGACTCAAGATAAAGTCTATTGTCCAAGAGATGCAAAAGATTTGAAGTCACTGGGCCTATTCAAAGATTTATCGAAGAAAAGGACCAAAGATGGAAGATTTATATAAGTCGAAGAAACTCAAGTCTATTAAACGAAGAAATTAAAAGACGAGTTGAATTTAATCGACAAAAAATCCCGAATCAGAATCGAAAACGGAAACTTTTCTGAAAAGACGAAAAGACAAGAAGAACGGGAGAAAGCCCACTCACCAACTAAAGGACAAGCCTATATAAAGGGTTCCCTCACACACATCCAGGAGCTAGCTTTTTTTTTTCTTCCCCACCTTTTTCTCTTTAGTTCGTTTCATCACAATCACCATTAGGGTGATTGGTGATTTTAATCTTTGTCTTCCAATCTTGTTGTTTTAGTCTTTGTTTAATCTTGTTAAAACACTAATCATTTAATACAAGTTCTTTGTTTAATCTTTCCATTTAATCTTGATCATCTTCATCTTTATCTTCAAGTTCTTAAGTTTTTATTTTCTTGATTTGATCTTCAAAAGTTGTTGGGATTTGTGTTTTTATTGATGGGATTTGTAGCTTATGGTTAATAGATGATTTGTGTTTAGTTTCATTTAAGTTTTTGGTTAAAAATTTGGTGATTTTTGGATTAAATCGTTTTTCCTTGTTCTTCGGGTGTTCTTTCTGTTCTGGGTTTCCAGACTTCCGAACCAAGCCATAAGTTCCGAACGAAGCCAAAAGTTCCGGATGAGTTTTGTTTTAAAAAGTTCCGAACCAAGCTAAACTTCCGAACCAAGAAAAAGTTCCGAACCAATCCTTAACTTCCGACCCAAGCATAAGTTCCGAATCGGAACAAAAGTTCCGAACCGATTTTCAGACTTCCGAACCAAAGACTTCCGAACCAGTAAGTTCCGAATCAAGGGGCTTCATTCGGAAGTCGAAAACTTCCGAATCAGTAAGTTCCGGATCAAGCCCAACTTCCGAACGAGTGAACAGTGACTTCCGAACGAATGGAAGTTCCGAATGAAGGATAAGTTCCAGATGAGTCCAAAAGTTCCAAACCAAGCACAAAGTTCCGAATGAAGCTTAACTTCCGAATCAGTTATCTTTGGGTATTTTAAAGTTTTACTGTTTCTTTACTATTTGTTTACTGTTTCCTTGAATTAATTTTAATTTTATTTTAATCTTAATTCTAATTTAAATTCAAGTTTTTATTAATCATCTTTAAATTAATTATCTTTGATTTAAATTTTTATTTCCACTTTTATTAGATTAGAAAACCAAACCCTTTTATTTAGTAACCAAGAACAATCATTCCACTTAAGACCGAGATCAATTCGAGAGGATTCCGAGAGACAAATTAGAACCCTAGCAAAATCCTTGTATCAAATGGCGCCGCTGCCGGCTCTTCTCGTTAAGATCAAAAGTTTTTTGTGAGAACTTGGATTTTGGGATCCGTTCCCTGTGAACGTTACTTTTTCATCAAAATTTTTTTTCAAAAACAACTAAAAAATATAAAATTTTCAAAAATACAAAAAAAAATTAAAAAAAAAAAAACATAAAAACCAAAAATATTTGTGCTTTGCTTTTCTTTGTTCGTTCTTTTGCAGGTGTATGCGCACTCGATCCACGTCATATCAAGAGCCCGAGCCTCTCGATCACTTAGACATGGCCGGTGTACCGCAACATGAATAATAACAACAACAACAACAATGAGCCCCTTCCGGATAACCGCCCAATGATTGAATTGCTGCAAGCTCATGTCGATGGCAACACGGATCCAATTGTTATACCACCAATTGCCGCCAACAACTTTGAGCTAAAATCAGGCTTTATCCAGATGGTCTCCGCTCAACCATTCTTGGGACGAACCATTGATGACCCACATGACCATATAAAGAGATTCTTGCAACTCACCAACACGGTCAAGTTCAATGGCGTTCCACAAGAGTTATAAGGTTACAAATTTTTCCCTTTTCTTTAGAGGGACAAGCCCGGCATTGGCTTGCTAAGGAACCGCCACAGAGTATTCTCTCGTGGACGGATTTGGAAACAAAGTTTATAAATTACTTTTTCCCACCCTCTCGTACTACCGCTTTGCGGAATGAGATCATAAATTTTGAACAAAAGTACGATGAGTCATTCAGTGAATCTTGGGATCGTTTTAAAGATCTTTTAAGAAAATGCCCACAACATGGTTTTACCAAAGTACATCAAATCAATACTTTTTACAATGGTTTAAGCATGAGTGACCAAGATTCACTGAACAGTGCCTCGTGGGGTAATCTATTGGCTAAGACTTCCAATGCTGCTTGGGACATCATTGAGAACAAATCTCGTGTGCAAACCAAGAGTGTTCGGACCAATGTCGCTAGTGCTAGCACTAATGACAGCGACAAGCGACTTGACAAAATCACCACGCTTCTTGAATCGCTTGTCACCCACACCGTCAGCAACAACAACAACAACAACGCCAAAAACGCTCAAGTGAACGCTGTCAGCCAACCTTGTGAGATATACGGTGGTCCTCACTCTTACACAACTTGTACCGCCACCCAAGATTACCCTGCTGAGAATGTGAATGCGGCATATGGCACCTATCCTCAACCCGCTTATCAAGCCAGACCTCAAGGTGACCGTAATTTGCTTAGCTATCGATCCAACAACTATCTTTCACCACCTGGTTTCCCTCCTACCAACCCAAACCAACAACAAAACCTTAATCGCCCTCCTCAACAACAACAACAACCTCGACAACCATACATCCCACCTCATAAGCAGCAACAACCACCTCAACGTAACAATCAAGTCTACCAACAACCTGCTTACCAACCACCTGCATACAATGCTCCTCCTAACCAAACCAACACTGCATTACACCAAGAGGTTGCAACCTATATGAGGACCAATGATGTGATAGTGGGAAATCTCCAAGAGGAAGTGCGCAATTTGAAAGCAGACTTGGTCAAGCAAGGAAATGATTTGAGAGCCGATATGAGAAATACGTTGGATAGCCAAACAAATGACCTGAGGAACATGATGGCTAGTTTCTTCCAAGGTAATCAACCCTCTTCTTCGGGTACTCTTCCGAGTAACACCGTTGCGAACCCAAGAGGGGAGATGAAAGCAATCACTACTCGAAGTGGTAAAGGTACCAAGGAACCAGAGCTTCCTATACCTCCACCGGTGGTTGTGACTAAGGAGAACGAGTCACCTGCTCCTATTCCTCATCCTTCTCCTTCCCTAATTTCTCCACCTCTTCCTTCTACCCCTCCTCCACCCGTGGTTGTGACTGATCCTATTCCCCTAAAGCCTTCCTCTTCTTCCAATATACCTTATCCATCTAGGTTGAGGAAAGAGAAGCAAAAGAGCAAGGATGATATTCAGGTTTCGAATTTCCTTAAAATGTTCAAACAACTGAATTTCAATATCTCCTTCGCTGAGGCTCTCGCTCACATGCCCAAGTATGCAAAAATGTTTAAAGATCTTCTGAGCGACAAGGAAAAGCTCCTCGATATTGCCAACACCCAACTTAATGAGAACTGCTCTGCAGTGCTCTAAAGGAAATTGCCAACCAAGCTTGGTGATCCGGGTCGTTTTCTTATCCCTTGCAATTTCCCGGGAGTAGAGAATTGCATGGCCCTAGCCGATCTAGGTGCCAGTATTAATCTCATGCCTCTAAGTGTTTGGAAGCAATTATCTCTCCCAGAGCTAGTCCCCACCAAAATGACTTTGGAATTAGCTAACCGTACGGTTGCTTATCCAGTGGGGATAGCCGAAGATGTCATTGTAGGAGTCGACAAATTCACCTTCCCTGCTGATTTTGTTGTCGTCGACTACGAGATGGACCCCCGTGTGCCACTAATTGTTGGTCGTGCATTCCTTAGGACCGGTCGCACTCTTATTGATGTTGAAGCCGGTGAGCTTATCATGAGAGTGGATGACGATAAAGTAGTCTTCAACATGGGAAAGTTGTCTAAACAGCCTTATTCATATGAGAGCGTTAATTGTATTGACGTTCTTGATGTGGCTTGTGAAGAACACTTTAATGATGCTTGCAAAAGTATTCCTACCTCTCTTCCCAATGTTGAGACCGTGTCCTCTATTGATTCATCGTTGTCTCTATTTGGAGATAGTGATTTATTTTGGAACAATCTTGAAGATACCATGGGAGATGCGAATTTAGCTACTAATGATTCTCCTATCGATGGGGATGAAGACATGAATTTCTTTGACAATCTTCTCACCGAAGACAATCCTTCGCCTCCATCTCCCACGGTTATTGCTATCGATGCCACGACTTTGAAAACGCCTCCCGTCGAAAATCCTCCGGATTTGGAACTTAAGTAGTTGCCGCCACATCTCGAGTACGTGTTCCTTGATGAAGAGAAGAAGTCGCCAGTCATCATTGCTAAGGATTTGAAGGATGAAGAGAAAGCCCGACTTGTCGCTGTATTGAAAGATCATAAGAAGGCTATTGCTTGGAAGATTTCGGATATTCGTGGAATTGATCCTCACTTCTGCACACACAAAATTCTCATGGAGGACGACTTCAAGCCCACAATTCAAGGCCAACGAAGGGTGAATCCAAAAATCCATGAAGTCATCAAAACAGATGTTATCAAACTTCTTGATGCGGGTATGATTTACCCTATTTCGGATTCACCGTGGGTTAGTCCAATCCATTGTGTGCCCAAGAAGTGCGGAATAACCGTTGTTCCCAATGAACACAACGAGTTGATTCCCACTCGTCTCGTTACTGGGTGGAGAGTTTGTATAGACTACCGCAAACTCAATGATGCCACGAGAAAGGATCATTTCCCTCTACCTTTTATGGACCAAATGCTTGAACGTTTAGCCGGTAATGAATATTACTGCTTTCTTGATGGTTTCTCGGGTTATTTTCAAATACCCATCGATCCCCAAGATCAAGAGAAGACTACATTCACTTGTCCCTATGGCACTTTCGCTTACAAAAAAAATGCCTTTTGGCTTATGTAATGCGCCCGGGACTTTCCAAAGGTGCATGTTAGCTATCTTCCATGACATGGTTGAACAAACCATGGAAGTCTTCATGGATGATTTCTCGGTCTTCGGGGATTCGTTCTCTTCTTGCCTTGCCAATTTGGAACGTATGCTCAAGCGGTGCGAAGACACTCGCCTTGTTCTGAATTGGGAAAAATGCCATTTTATGGTAAAAGAAGGCGTCGTGCTTGGACATAAGATCTCGAAAGCCGGTCTTGAAGTTGACCGTGCTAAAGTCGATGTTATCGCAAAGTTGCCTCCACCTTCAACCGTGAAGGGTGTGAGAAGTTTTCTGGGTCATGCGGGCTTCTACCGTCGATTCATCAAAGATTTTTCTCAAATCGCTCGCCCGATGACCCACCTCTTGGAAAAAGATACTCCTTTTATCTTTTCCAAAGAGTGTCTTGAAGCCTTCAACTCGCTTAAGGATAAGCTCACTAAGGCACCTGTCTTGGTTACCCCTAATTGGGAGCTTCCCTTTGAGTTGATGTGCGATGCTAGCGATTTTGCTATTGGAGCGGTTCTTGGACAAAGAGTGAACAAACACTTCCAACCGATCCATTATGCTAGCAAGACAATGACTGGGGCACAATTGCATTATACGACAACCGAAAAAGAGCTTTTAGCTGTTGTCTATGCTTTTGAAAAATTCCGCCCCTATCTTGTCCTTTCTACCACCATTGTGTATACCGATCATTCCGCGCTGAAGTACTTGTTGACAAAGCAAGATTCCAAACCAAGACTTCTTCGCTGGGTTTTGCTGCTCCAGGAATTTAAAATCGAAATTCGCGATAAAAAAGGAGCAGAAAACCTAGCCGCGGACCATCTTAGCAGACTTGAGGATCCTTACCAAGGGGATCATCCGACCAAAGAAATCAATGATTCTTTTCCCTTGGAGACCTTAATGTCTATAAACTCGAAGCCGAATGAAACCCCGTGGTTTGCGGACTTTGCAAACTACTTGGCGGGTGGAATTCTCAAGGAAGGGTTGACGTCCCAACAAAAGAAGAAGTTCTTCACCGACATCAAGACTTACTTTTGGGACGACCCTTACCTATTCAAACAATGTGCCGACCTGATTATCCGCCGATGTGTTGATGGACCGGCAGCGTCTGAAATCCTTGATGCTTGCCACAAAGGACCCACTGGTGGTCACTTTGGTCCCAACTACACCGCTAAAAAGTGTTTGATTCCGGATTTTATTGGCCCTCCATATACCGTGACGCTCACGATATGGTCAAACGATGTGATGTTTGCCAAAAGCAAGGCAAAATCACACATAAAGACGAGATGCCTCAGAATTTCATTCAAGAGTGTGAAATTTTTTATTGTTGGGGTATCGACTTTATGGGGCCATTCCCTTCGTCTAAAGGAAACAAATACATCCTTGTAGCCGTTGACTACGTTTCAAAGTGGGTTGAAGCCAAAGCTTTGCCTACTAATGACGCAAGGGTGGTTTGTAACTTTTTGAAGGCTTTATTCGCTAGATTCGGTGTGCCTCGCGCCATTATTAGTGATCGTGGGACTCATTTCTGCAATGACCAATTTGCTAGAGTCATGGCTAAGTACGGTGTAAATCATCGTCTTTCCACAGCCTACCACCCACAAACTAATGGCCAGGCTGAAATATCCAACCGAGGACTTAAGCGAATTCTGGAAAGGACTGTGGGAGAGCATCGTGCCTCATGGGCTGATAAACTTGATGATGCTTTGTGGGCTTTCTGTACTGCTTACAAGACCCCGATCGGCTGTACGCCTTATCGTCTTGTGTACGGGAAAGCGTGCCACCTCCCCATTGAGTTGGAGCACAAGGCTTATTGGGCCTTGAAGTGGGCTAATTTTGATATTAACAAAGCCGGTGACCTACGCAAGATCCAACTCAATGAGCTGAATGAACTCCGTAATGAGGCTTATGAAAATTCTTTGATCTATAAGGAAAGAACTAAGCTCATTCACGACTCTAAGATCAAAAACCGAGAGTTCCATGTTGGAGACAAAGTCTTACTTTTTAACTCTCGGTTGAAAATCTTCTCGGGAAAGCTCAAATCTCGTTGGTCCGGCCCATTCACCATTGCCTAAATTTTTCCATATGGTACTCTCGAGCTCGCTCAACCTGATGGACCAAATTTTAAGGTGAATGGCCAACGAGTGAAGTTGTACTTTGGTGAGTACACCTCTCAGGAGGTGATTCCATCCCTCACCACGTTCCCCATGAACTAATTTTGGGTCGAGTCAGGCTCGTGACTTGGTTATAAAAAACAAGCGCTCCTCGGGAGGCAGCCCGAGTATCTATCCTTTTATGTTTTAATCCCCTAAGTGTAGGGGGGACTTCTATACGTGTTTTTCTTTGTGTGGTGTGATTACAGGGATAAGTGCACTCTTGGAATCTTTGAAGAACCGTGCTCCCGTGTTATCCGAAATCCGGTTCTATCTCTCAACTATCGTGATTCAATTTTCTTCATACTCACATTTGAAATTGATCACGTTAGTCGTCTCTTCCTTAACTTGAGTTAACCAACGTGCACAATGTCATAAGTGTAGGGGAAACTTTTCCCACATGCTTAAACATTGAGGACAATGTTTATCTTAAGTGTAGGGGGACTTCTATCGAAGTTTTAAGTGGACTTTTCCATGAAAATGCCTTCAATTAACCGGAAAATCATATTTTTCAACATTTTTCAAATTGTTTATTAACTTTGGCCACTTAGTCGTAATTTTTAAATTTTTATCATTGCTTTCATATGTATATATCCCGCAATAAAGTCAAAAATATTAATAAAGTGGTGTAGCTAGTTTAGAAGTCTTTGACATATTAGGCCCGTTGCGTTTATTTTGACTCAACCCGAATAGACTTATCCAAGTTTATTCTAGCTAGTATCCTTAACCATGTAGACCTTAATTGGTTTATTAGGCTAAGTGTCCACGAGTCTCATTACTTGAGATTTTAAATTGTGGAGGACGAGAAATGATAGAGTCAATTATAAGTCGGTATTCTTGCGTAATCTCACTTGGTGTAATTATTTGCCTATTCTCCCATCACTTGCTAATAATTTATCTGCAATAAGTAAGGTCGTACGATTTGAAAAGTTACTTAGCTTCTAGCCCAAGATCGTTTAAAAGTTGCTCGGTAATGATAAGAGTTCATAGCCAAGGCATAACTTATGAAGCGGGGTGCAAATATTGGCGAGTCCGAAAAGGCCCTAACAAGGCATGAGGATTCAATTTTATTGCTGAAGATCCAAGTGATGTGAAAAGCATTATTCCTAAAATCAATATGAAGGATTAAGACTCACGACGAAAAGCAATCAACTCCCATAAAGATCATGGAGAAGTCTATCCGAAAAGACCCTAACAAGGTATGAGGATAAATAGATCCAAGTCCGAAAAGGAGGCGGATCGTTGTATCTCAAAATCCCAATTAGAGATTGAAGAAATAATCATGAAGTCGTGGTCAACAAAGTTGGAGTACCCCTCAAAAGTCTCCAAGTGAAGAAACTCTATTATGATGAGAAGACCATTATCTCAAGAACGTCTCTCGAAGATATGAAGTATGAAGTACATGCCAAATATCGGCCCGAGAAAGGTCTCAAATCGTGAACCAAGTTATGCCAAGATATGAACTTTTTGATATCCCGAGAAGCAGTTTTAAGAGATTTTGTCCTTTAGCTAACTATTGATCAAATCGTCCTACTTTGCTTTCAGCCCTAATAAACTATCGAAATAAGTCCAAAAATGCATCTTCATGATCATTCTAAGACAAAAATAAAATATAAGAGATACACCTAGGAATAAGGGAGTTTAAGCATTTAATTAAGCCATGTGTGTAAGTGTTTGAATTGCTAACTTATAATAACAATGATCTCGTTTTTAAGCTTAGTTTGGGGAACGTGAAACTTGAGGGTGATAAATCTTCGCAGCACCAAAGCCCTAATGTAAGTCATCGATTTCTTTGCAAGTTATTTCCATGTAGCTATTTTCAAGTGAAAATGGTTTTCTATCCCTTTGCTACCTTTGAAGTTTTATTTCTTTAATTTTTGTTTAGTAGAATTTAAATAAGGCCAAGGTTGATTAATTATGAGAAAAGTGTAAGCTTGCTTTATCACTAAGCATTGCATGAGGGCATGGCAATGGTTAAGTGTAGGGGATTTGATAGGTGTGTAAACACCCATCCTTTTACCACTTAATTCGGGCTAAAACGAGACCAAAACACGTATTTAATATCATTTGTTTGGAATTATGCGTGGTTTTTGTGTTTATTGTGTTTTCAGAGCCAACCGGATGAATATTGAAGAAAACATGGGATTGCACGGGTTTTACTGAAGAAAAAGACTCAAGATAAAGTCTATTGTCCAAGAGATGCAAAAGATTTGAAGTCACTGGGCCTATTCAAAGATTTATCGAAGAAAAGGACCAAAGATGGAAGATTTATATAAGTCGAAGAAACTCAAGTCTATTAAACGAAGAAATTAAAAGACGAGTTGAATTTAATCGACAACAAATCCCGAATCAGAATCGAAAACGGAAACTTTTCTGAAAAGACGAAAAGACAAGAAGAACGGGAGAAAGCCCACTCACCAACTAAAGGACAGGCCTATATAAAGGGTTCCCTCACACACATCCAGGAGCTAACTTTTATTTTTTCTTCCCCACCTTTTTCTCTTTAGTTCGTTTCATCACAATCACCATTAGGGTGATTGGTGATTTTAATCTTTGTCTTCCAATCTTGTTGTTTTAGTCTTTGTTTAATCTTGTTAAAACACTAATCAATTAATACAAGTTCTTTGTTTAATCTTTCCATTTAATCTTGATCATCTTCATCTTTATCTTCAAGTTCTTAAGTTTTTATTTTCTTGATTTGATCTTCAAAAGTTGTTGGGATTTGTGTTTTTATTGATGGGATTTGTAGCTTATGGTTAATAGATGATTTGTGTTTAGTTTCATTTAAGTTTTTGGTTAAAAATTTGGTGATTTTTGGATTAAATCGTTTTTCCTTGTTCTTCGGGTGTTCTTTCTGTTCTGGGTTTCCAGACTTCCGAACCAAGCCATAAGTTCCGAACGAAGCCAAAAGTTCCGGATGAGTTTTGTTTTAAAAAGTTCCGAACCAAGCTAAACTTCCGAACCAAGAAAAAGTTCCGAACCAATCCTTAACTTCCGACCCAAGCATAAGTTCCGAATCGGAACAAAAGTTCCGAACCGATTTTCAGACTTCCGAACCAAAGACTTCCGAACCAGTAAGTTCCGAATCAAGGGGCTTCATTCGGAAGTCCAAAACTTCCGAATCAGTAAGTTCCGGATCAAGCCCAACTTCCGAACGAGTGAACAGTGACTTCCGAACGAATGGAAGTTCCGAATGAAGGATAAGTTCCGGATGAGTCCAAAAGTTCCGAACCAAGCACAAAGTTCCGAATGAAGCTTAACTTCCGAATCAGTTATCTTTGGGTATTTTAAAGTTTTACTGTTTCTTTACTATTTGTTTACTGTTTCCTTGAATTAATTTTAATTTTATTTTAATCTTAATTCTAATTTAAATTCAAGTTTTTATTAATCATCTTTAAATTAATTATCTTTGATTTAAATTTTTATTTCCACTTTTATTAGATTAGAAAACCAAACCCTTTTATTTAGTAACCAAGAACAATCATTCCACTTAAGACCGAGATCAATTCGAGAGGATTCCGAGAGACAAATTAGAACCCTAGCAAAATCCTTGTATCAGCCGGCCCAAATGTAAGCCCCAACCCATGACAAGGGCTTGGATATATAAACCCTCTCCTTAGATGGAGAGGGTGTGTGGTTTCATAATTTACACATAGTTCTCTTAACTTTCTCTCTCTAAAAGTGTGAAATCCACCATCTCTCTATCTCTTTCTCTCTCTAAAAACATAAGAATAGATTTACATTTCTACATAAGCTGACTCAATAAACTAGAAAAAGCAAATAAGCACTTATGTAAAAGTCAAATAAGTTAGTTTTCTAGCAAAAAGTCAAAGTCAAAGTCCAATAAGCTCTAGTCTAATCAAAAGGGTCAAATGATGAAGATCTATCACAAAAAATAAGTTGTTGCAAGTCTGGATAAGCTAAAATAGCTTATTGATAAGCTGAGTTCAATTTTACACTAGCAGGGGCGAGTTTTAGGTGTTGAGCAGTGGAAACTTTTTCCACTGCTTGACTTATAGACTTTTTTGTCTTTAGTGAACTTTTTGGAGATTTAGATTACACAAAGGCACCCAAATGATCTTTGGATCAAAAGGAGTCAAGAACAATCAAAATATCACAAACACAATAACCCAATTGATACAGTTTAATTAATAAAGTACCAGATGTTGCACAGACATGAAACAATAAGCAGTTTAGGTTCAAAAAGCAATTTTAGCACAAATCAGCCAGCCAAATTCAACCAAATACATACACAAGCTATATTAAACTCAAATAAGCAAGTCTAAACAGGTTTCATGCAATAATTTAAGGAATTAAGCAAGATTCAAGCTAATGAATGTTACATATGAACACTAACACAAGCAGTTTTTCACTTTGCTGATGTATTTGACACACAAGCCAGATTCAACACCTCAGATCTATCAAGTATGTTATATTAATGATGTTTAAACAGCTTTTATCCGTAAACATGCATAAACACTAGGTTTACCCAAAATTTTACGTCAAAAACAGTCAAACTCAATAAGTTATAGCACAATCTTTGATTCAAGGTTTCAAACCACAAAACTTGCAGCAAAACACTCTCAAACAAGTGTATATCAGATATAAAGCACAAATACAAACTTCCACAAACACAATAACAAGATTCAATCACAAACACGTAATCCCAAACACCCCTTTAACTTTTCAAATCCAATCTTTTCAAAGCAAAAGTGAGATTTAAGACCACCCAAGCCCAAATTAACACAACAATAACTAAGATGAACAGATTCAAGCAGTTTTAAGCCACAAAATTCACAAGAACACAAGCCACATACAAATATCACCAAAAATCAAGATTTAAGCAGATTTTTGGATTAAGTATGCAAACCTCATGGATGTACATCCACACCCACGAATTTATGAGCTTATGTACTAGCAAGAACAAGTACAAGCTTCCAATAACACTCCTGCTAACATTCAACAAAGTAAGTAGCACAATATCAAAATCAGAAACTTAAAAAGCCTTGATTAATGCAACCTTGTTACCCCACACTTGATTATCCCCAAGTTATAAGCCTCACCACGCCTTAATCAACACAATTAGGATGCTATGATCAGCCCTATAACCAAAGAATTCCAAGGTTGTGATTGTGATAAAATACGACCTTTAGGAAAAGGAGCGTAAAAGCGTTAAGTATCGAGTGATGATTTAGGAAAATCAAGCACTAATGACCCTTATGGTGTGAAAGTTCGTTTCCCAATGAGGTATATGTGTGTGAAGAACTTGTTAAATGTTTGTATTTAATGATTGGTTTAGAAGGGGATGAGAAAAGAAGATGACGAAGACGTGAAATTAATACTACGACGATAAAACGTAAAACCATAAAAACTACAAAAATAAAAATTAATTCTAAAAATTACCAAAAATTTACCAAAAATAAAAATAAATAAACTAAGAGTTTACCAATGATCAAAACTTTTTCAAACCTTTTAAATAATTAAATATTCAATTTTTAAATGCTAATTAAAGCCCTAAAAATCAAATAAATTATCAAAAAGCCCAAATAAAGATTTTTCAATTGGTAAACCTCTAAAATGACCTAAAAAGATTAAAAACTATTTTTAGAAATTTTTAAACTAATAAAAACTATTTAAAATGATTTAAAAACTATTAAAACTTAAAATAATTATAAAAATTAATCTAGAAGTGATAAAATTATTCTAAAAGTTGCTAAATTTCTATTTTAATGTATTAAAGCTAAGAAAAATGTAAAAAGTTGGAACATGTGAAATTTGAAAAATAATAATAAAATAATATTATAATATTATTAAAAATCTAAAAATTATAAAAAATTCTAAAAACTTGCAAACTAGTTTATTTTAACCTAAATAAACAGAAAATCAAAGTGAAATGACTAGAATACCCCTATTGGGCCCTCAAATGGGCCAAAACCAAAAACAGTCAACACAAATGGGCTTTTTAGCCCAAAAAGTCAAACTTGGCCCAATTGACTTGGAAAAGCCCTATCTGACTCAAAATTTGATTCTAAACACAAAACTCTAAAGGCCCAAAAGCTGAATGTGAGCTTATCACAGCTTATTATGCAAACAGCTTATCCTTATTGGGCTTTTTAGCCCATTAAGCAATAAGCTAATGCCATAAGCTCTAATTTGACACACAACCTTATTTTGGGATGCTTATGAGATCTATAAAAATAAATTTTGAAAAATCACACTCAATAAGCCAGAAATAAGCAAAGTAATATTTCACTAAAAGACAAAATAGTCGTTTTTGAGAAATAAGGCACCTCAGGACTTGATTCAACTTGCAAAAGAACACAAATGGACTCAATAAGCCAAAACAATCAACAAAATTCCAATAAGCAAAACCAATAAGCTAGAATAAGCCAATAAGCACTTATGAAAAAGTCAATTAAGTTGGTTTTCTAGTCAAAACCTAAAGTCAACCCACCAAATGCTCCAGTATGAACAAATGGGTCAAATAATGAGCACCTATTACAAAATCCAAGATGTTGCTGGTTAAAATAAGCTATTATAGCTTATTGATAAGCTGAAACCCAAAATACACTAGCAGTGGTAACTAGAAGGGGAAATGAGTTCCCACTGCTTTGACTATTTGAGCAAGCTTTTTAGAGAGTTTTAGTTGGATTCAATTGGAAACAAGGGCACCCTTGTGATCAGTGAATCACAAGGAGTCAATAGCAACAAGAAAATCCAAATTTGCAATAAGCCAGAAATGATCAAACAGTCACCAGATCATACACAGACATGGAAATAACCAGTTATGCACTTAATAAGCAGATTTAGCAAGAATAAGCCAACCAAACTCAACAAGATGCATACACAAGCTATATAAACTATGAATAAGCACAAATCAACTTAATAAAACACTAAATCAAAGTAAATAACAAGATCAAAGCATATAAAGTTACTGATAAACAAGGTGCATATGCAGAAACTATTTTGCTGATCTATTTGACACTAGATCCAAATTCAAGAATCAAATCCTTCTTCCCTGGTGTAGTTAACCTAGATTTAACACTTGTTAACCCTAGTCTATAATTAGATCTAGGTGTCCCCTAAATTTCAGTCAATTTCACCAAGTAAACAAGATTTTATACCCAATTTATGAATCTATGTGTTTCAAACCACAAAATGAGCAGCAAAGCAACCAAGTATATCAGATTCACAAGTTCTAGCAGATAGCAACAACAAACATCCACTCAAAACACCACAAATCCAAATCAAGCAGTTGATCCAAACACCCGTTAATCAACTACTTAACAAAGCAACTTGTGATTTTTACTAATAACCTACTGATTTTAATGATCAAAAACACTTCCTAGGTAGCAACTAACAAAATCAAACACAAAAATCACCAGCTTAAACACAAGAACACAAAATCAAAGCACCAAATCCAAAACAGGTAGTAACATGAAACTTTTAGAGTAAACTTAATCTAGAGATTATACTTGCCCTCCACAACATCCTAGGAGGGCCAGCTATGCTCCTTGGACCTTGTTCAACAACTAGAACAAGACCAAGGTCCTTCAAAAAAGAAGATCAAAGACTGCTGATGTTCAAAGTAGAACAAGGCTTTGATTATGATATGTCTTCAACACAAAACAGCAAACAACTCAACCAAAGGCTTAGAACTCTTCCCAGGCTGTGTGTCAACAAGCTTGAAGGAGCACAAGGCTTATGGCTAAGGGTTAGTACACAATGATAACCAAAATCAGAAACTATGATTTCAAGGTTTTTGAACCTTGAAAACCTTATAAGCCAAGACGTGCCTTAACCAGAAGATTAAGGAAGGTCTAAACAATCAAATGGAACTCAGATTTAGGCTATTCTAACACCAACTTTTAATCATACACAAAAGAGAATTCAAAATTTTATGAAATTTAATTTTTATTAACTTAATAAGGAATTACAAAGATTGATAGCCTAAAACTGGAACAAAGGGACTCTCACATGTTGAGGTCTCCTTTTATAGGAAAATGCCTGGCTAACACTATTCACAAACCCTAGAACTGAATTCCCTAAAATGCCCTTGAGTCTTCTAGACGTTTTGATGGAATGTGTTGTCCAAATTGATCTTGGCTGTTCATTTTAGCTTTGGAATGAAGCAAGGATCCTTGGCTGTTGATTTGGACACGTCAGATAACTTGGAGAGTAAGTTGCATTTTCATTGGTTGAGGAGGTTGAGTGTGGGGTCCTTTGGGTAATGGGATTGAGGGTTTTGTGTGTGGGATGAGATTCTGCATGTGTGAATCACACGTGGGTGTGGGTAATTGGGATTTACCCTTTGTTTTAAGTGGGATGGTAACTGGTGGTGAAAGGTGAACAGTAAGCATTTTGATCCGTTTTTGTAGGAGTGGAAATGTGTTTGGCGCATTTTCATGTTTGAATGTTTCAAATGCTCACTTTTGGTCCTTGTGTTTTGGGATAATAGGTAAAACGTGTCTTTCAGCCACCAAAACTCTTTCCCTTTGTAAATAACTTCCACCACTTGACACTTTTGGCATAAACTTTTGGAAAAAAGGTTACAAGGGTTATTTTTGGAACTTTTGCATAATTCAAGGGCTGAATTTGGGCATTGTTGATCTTCAAAGGTCTTCAATGAGTCTTTAACTTCATGAGGGACCATAATTGGCAGTTTAGAATTGTTGAGGGACTAAACTTGCCATTTCTTCAAAGTTGAAGGACCATTTGTGTAATTTTGACAAACTTAAGGGACCAAACTTGTAATTATGAATATACAAGGGTTTTAAGTGTCATTTCTTCATTCAATGAGGATCAATCTTGCATGTCTTCAAGTCTTCAAGGGTATTTGTTAGATAAATCATGAATTAGGGCCCGGTTCTTTGTACGGCTTCGTTTCTCGTGTCCGTTTTTCCTTGTATCTTGTGATATTTTGTCTTTTTCACGATATCCATACCTAAAATACACAAGTAAACAAACACAAGTATATATATGGTATTTTATGACATTTTTATGCATTAAAAGCCCGAAAAGAACGATGAGATCATGTATAAATGCCATCTCATCACTCCCCCATACTAAGCCATTGCCGTGCCCTCACGCAATACTAGAATAAAGTATCTAAGCATCACCAAAGTTCAATTTTATTAACCTTTATTGAAGAGTAAAAGACTTGCAACATATTACGAAGATGTGTAAAGACATAATGTATGATTTTCATCATAAAAGTGACTTTTAGGGTCAAAGAATAGAAACAAGCAAATGTCCCTTAGAGTAAACTTCGTCATCCTTGATTATCATACATTCCATGCTAAGTGCAAAAACGAGATCATTGTTGGTACAAGTCACAATGCTAACACTGCTCATATGTCCAAATTGTGTAATACTTTTTCTCCCCGCAATCCTAGTTATTATAAAAGGAAATGGGTTACTAGCATTTTTTTAACTATTTGTCATGGATCACAAGTGATTCATATTGACTTATTTGAGTAGTTATTAGTCCGAAAGCAAAGTAGCACGATTTAATCGATAGTTAGCCGAAGGACAAAATATTTTAAAACGGCTTCTCGTGTATCTCCTTAAGTTCATATCTTGGCATAACTCGTTTCACGATTTGAGACCTTTCTCGGACTGATATTTGGCATGTACTTCATACTTCAAATCTTGTGAATACGTTCTTGCAATTATGGTCTTCTCTTCATATATTTGGAATTTCTTCACTTGATGTTTTTTGAGAGATTCTTCATATTTGGACCACGACTTCATCATTTTTCTTCAATCTTTACTTTGGATTTTGATATACAACGATCCGCCTCCTTTTCGAACTTGGATATATTATCCTCATACCTTGTAAGGGTCTTTTTGGATAGACTTTATCCATGATCTTTAGGTGAGTAATTGCTTTTCGTCGTGTGTCTTGATCCTTTATATTGATTTAGGAATAATGATACTTCACATCATCTTGGATCTTTAGCAAAAATAGAGCTCCTCATGCCTTGTTAGGGCCTTTTTGGATGATCGCCAATCTTCGCGTCCCACTTCAATAAGTTATGCCTTGGCTATGAACTCTATTCAACCCCGAGCAACTTTTAAACGATCTTGCGCTAGAGGTTAAGTAACCTTTCAAATCGTACGACCTTACTTATTGCAATTATGATTTATTCCTAATGCATTGATCTTATGGGAAGAAAAAGCCACAATTAAAAACATATGAGTTTTTGAAAGAACATTTTCATGTTCTACGTTTAGCATGATCACTTGTCTAACTCCATCATTTCTCGTTCTTCACTATATAAAGACCTCTAATTAAAGAGACTCGTGAATACTTAGCCATGCAAGTCAAAATTAAGCCAAATTTGGATTAGCTTTCATTAGGACTATATCAAATCAAAGTTTTGGGTTTTCAAGCCACCTATAGGATCTTGCACTTTCTTGGACTTTATCAAGCTTAGAGAATGCGTTTTATAGTTCCCTTGGTAAGTGAATTTCTAGGATCAATTATAGGAACTTGCGAAAAGTTCTTGTTCTTAACCCGTAAGAGTTAAGACTTTCGCGTTTTAAAGCTCCCTATATAAAAGTCTAGCAAAACTTGAATTGAGCTGGTTAAGGAATGTAAATGGCTCCAAATGCCCATCAAGTCAAAAATTAGCTCTTATTCTACCCAACGGAAAATATACATTCGTGTCTTAAAAACACTTATGAAAACTAAGAAAAATTTTAAAATTTGGCCATTTTTAGCCTTATTAGCAACAAAACATTGAAAATTGGGTAGCAAAGCAAGTACCTATTAACC
Source organism: Glebionis coronaria (assembly GCA_025667525.1). Taxonomy (NCBI): domain Eukaryota; kingdom Viridiplantae; phylum Streptophyta; class Magnoliopsida; order Asterales; family Asteraceae; genus Glebionis; species Glebionis coronaria. The sequence continues at coordinate 266,378,421 of CM046875.1, forward strand.
CCCCCCCCCCCCCCCCCCCATAATAAAAGTAAACATTGTCCTCAATGTTTCGAGTCTAAGGGTGGAGCACCGCCATACTAGAGACGAAGAATCGAATGCTTAGGATCTAGCATGGAAAGGGTGATCAACAATATATCTAAAGCCGTTTATTAAGTATGCTAAAAGATAATTGTTAGAACAATAAAGGATATGTCAATGGATTCGTGAAAAACTTCTTCAAGCAAACGATGGAGGCTCACGTAAACGAACACGAGAGTCTTCAATCGTAGATGATGATGATGATCTAGATAACACAATCACAAACAACCACGAGACAACGAGTTGAAAGGGTACAAGTCCCCTTATTAGTAAATAGTAAGCATAAAAGGATAAGCATGGGATCTCCCCCACGAGGCACCTCGTTTTTTATTACCGAGTCATGAGCTCGACTCGATCCCCTCAATGCTAATTATCATTGGGGAAGGTGACTTGGTCGAGGGCAACCATTGAAGTAATTTCCCCACCAAAGTAGTGCTTAAGCCTATGTCCATTCACCTTGAAGTTAGGACCATCATCTTGAGCTAGCTCGATGGTCCCATAAGGAAACACTTGTGTAATGGTGAACGGACCCGACCAACGAGATTTCAGTTTCCCGGAAAATATCTTAAGTCGAGAGTTAAAAAGTAACACTTGATCACCAACGTTAAAAACCCGGTTTTTAATCTTTGAATCATGAAACTTTTTAGTCTTTTCTATAAAAATCAATGAATTTTCATAAGCATTGTCTCTTAATTCATCCAATTCATTCAATTGTATTTTCCTGTGATCTCCCGCGGTCTTTAAGTCAAAGTTTGCATGCTTAAGGGCCCAATATGCCTTGTGCTCCAACTCAATGGGCAAATGATAATTCTTCCCATAGACTAACTTTTAAGGAGTGCAACCGATAGGTGTCTTATAAGAGGTCCTAAAGGCCCATAAAGCGTCATCGAGTTTGTCGGACCATGAAGCACGGTTTTCTCCAATTGACCTCTCTAAAATCCTCTTCAAAGCTCGGTTCGAAACCTCGACTTGCCCACTCGTTTGTGGGTGATAAGCCGTAGAAAGACGATGACTAACTCCATATTTCTTTAGAACCTTTTTGAATTGGTCATTACAAAAATAGGTTCCACGATCGCTTATAATAGCACGAGGGGTTCCGAACCGAGAGAATAGTTGTTTCAAAAACTTCACTACCACACGAGCATCATTAGTAGGCAAAGCCTTAGCTTCCACCCACTTAGAAAGGTAGTCCACCGCGACGAGGATGTATTTGTTGCCATGAGACGATGGGAGCGACCCCATAAAGTCTATTCCCCATATGTCGAAAATATCACACACTTGAATTATGTTTTGTGGCATTTCATCACGTTGAGACGATTTTCCTTGATGTTGGCACGAATCACACGACTTCACAAGTCCGTGTGCATCACGATAGATAGAAGGCCAAAAGAAGCCGGCATCGAACACTTTCTTAGCCGTGAGATTAGCACCATGGTGACCACCCGTGGGTCCCTCGTGACAAGCTCTAAGGATATTAGAAGCTTCGGCACCAAACACACAACGTCGAACGAGTTGATCCGCACAAACCCGAAAGAGATAAGGGTCGTCCCAAAAATAGAACTTGATGTCACGAAAGAATTTTCGTTTTTGTTGTGTCGTCATACCCTTGATTATGAAATTGCCCGCATGGTAATTTGCAATGTCGGCAAACCATGGGGTGGTGTCTTTAGAATTCACTACACCGAGAGTCTCAAGAGGAGATGTTTCGGTCATTTCCTTGTTCTCGAAAACATCTTTGTGAGGATCTTCTATACGAGAGAGATGATCGGCCGCTAGATTCTCGGCTCCTTTTTTGTCAAGCACAGTGACATCAAATTCTTGGAGGAGGAGCATCCAACGAAGTAATCTCGGCTTAGCATCTTGCTTAGCTAAGAGATACTTGATAGCCGAATGGTCAGTATACACGATGCTTTTAGTTAAGAAGAGATAAGGTCGGAATTTCTCAAAAGCATAAACCACGGCAAGGAATTCCTTTTCCGTTGTGGTGTACTTTAGTTGAGCCTCGGTCATCGTCTTACTAGCATAGTAGATAGGACGGAAATGTTTGTCATAACGTTGCCCTAAGACGGCCCCTATAGCATAATCACTTGCATCGCACATGATTTCAAAGGGTAATTCCCAATTAGGAGCAACAAGAATGGGAGCTTCGGTAAGTTTCCTTTTGAGAGTTTCGAAAGCTCTAACACAATCCTCATTGAAGTTAAAAGGAGCATCCTTCTCGAGAAGGTGTGTCATAGGTCGAGAGATTTTCGAAAAGTCCTTGATGAAACGATGATAAAAGCCCGCGTGGCCTAGGAAACTCATAACTCCCTTAACGGTTTTGGGATGAGGTAACTTGGCGATGACGTCTACCTTAGCTTTATCGACCTCAATCCCCACCTTCGACACCTTATGTCCTAAGACGATTCCTTGTTTACACATAAAATGACATTTTTCCCAATTAAGCACAAGATTGGTTTCTTCACAATGTTTTAACATTTGCTCGAGATTAGATAAACACGACGTGAACGAATTGCCAAATACCGAGAAGTCATCCATAAACACTTCCATCGACTTCTCGATCATATCGTGAAAAATCGCCATCATACACCGTTGAAATGTACCCGGTGCATTACAAAGTCCGAAAGGCATCCTACAATAAGCGAACGTTCCATAAGGACACGTAAACGTATTCTTCTCTTGATCACGAGGGTCGATAGGGATTAGAAAGTACGCGGAAAAACATCTAAAAAGCAATTGAATTCATTTCCCGCGAGTCGCTCCAACATTTGATCCATGAAGGGCAAAGGAAAGTGGTCTTTACGAGTGGCGTCATTTAACTTTCGGTAGTCAATACACACCCTCCAACCGGTCACAACACGAGTGGGAATCAACTCGTTGTTTTCATTAGATACAACGGTCATTCCTCCCTTTTTAGGGACACAATGGATTGGGCTCACCCATGGGCTATCGGAGATAGGATAAATCATTCCCGCGTCAAGGAGTTTCAAAACTTCCTTTTTAATGACATCGTGAATTTTGGGATTCACCCTTCTTTGACTTTGAATTGCGGGTTTGTAGTCCTCCTCCATTAAAATCTTGTGAGTACAAAATTTTAGGTCAATACCCTTAATGTCGGATATTTTCCACGCAATTGCCCCTTTATGAGCCTTAAGAACTTTCAAGAGCTCGGTTTTTTCATCATTAGCAAGACCTCTTGCAATAATAACCGGCAACTTGTCATCACCTTCCAAGAATGCGTATTCAAGGTGAGAAGGAAGATCTTCCAATTCAAGGATAGGTGGTTCCTCGATTGAAGATTTTGGTTCAACACTCATAACTTCCATCGGCGGAAGAAATGGTGGAATAGAAGTATCATCACTAACCAACACCTCATCTTCATTGTCGATTGTATTTGAAGTGAGATCGCCTCCATGGAATGGAGTGAGATTTGGTGTCGAATTAGCAAGAATCGGATCCAAAATAGTGGGATTGCCACTTGACGAGCTATCGGAAAAACCTAACACTTCTTGTGAAAACTCATCGCAAACCACATCAACGATGTCAATGTGATTGATGGTAGCAATTGCATAAACATGAGAAGGTTTCGAGTTTTGAGTAGCGTTTATAACAAGTTCCTTTTCGTTGAATCTCAAAGTGATAGTTCTCGCATGAACATCGATAAGCGATCTCGAAGTGTCTAAAAATGAACGTCCTAAAATTAGAAGAACTTGAGGATCCGCGGGGATGTCAACTACTATAAAATCAACGGGATAGTAGAACTTCCCCACTTTCACGAAAACATCTTCGGCTACTCCACATGCTAAAATCGTAGAATGATCGGCTAGCTCGATAGACATGTTCGAAGGAATAAGAGCCGGAAGCGAAAGCGATTTCCAAATGGAAAATGGCATCAAATTAATGCTCGCACCAAGATCGGCCAAGGCGAGGCATTCTTTCATATCTTGTATGTCACAAGGAATGAGAAACTTTCCGGGGTCACCAACTTTTTCCGGTATGCGGATAAGATAAACCGAAGAACAATTAGCAAGCTTTGAAAGCTTTTCCTTATCGCTCATCATACTTTTAAAAGTGGGAGCGAAACGAGGCATATATAACAACGCGTCGACTAAACTCACATCAAAATGCACTTGTTGAAACATTTTTATAAAAAGCTCGATTTGTTGTTTGTTACATTCTTGCAATTTCTCTTTGTTTCATCTCGAAGGGTAAGGTAAGGGTGGTGTGGGTTGGACATTAGGCAACGGCCTTGGAATCTCGGGTTCCATAATTGGTATTGGTTCAACCGTAGGTGTGATTTGAGCGGTACTTCGTGGGATTGTAATGTGCTCCTTTTCGACCATCACCTCGGGTTCTTTCTCGATTTCCTTCTCCGTAGAAGTACTTGGACGAGAGATTGGTTCCTTGAAACTTTTACCACTTCGTGTAGTAATAACCTTCATTTCTCCCTTCGGGTTTGCAATGGTATCACTAGGAAGACCACCCGAGGAAGAGGGTTTACACATGATTACTTCAAACATCTTAGCCATTCGGTCCTGAAATTTTGATTGCCTAGCATCCGCTTTTAACAACTCTTGCTTAATCTCATTTTGTCCTAATTCCATCTTTTGTTGGTTTGTTGAAGACGTTGGACATTTCCTTCCATTTTATTTGGATGAGTTTTAAGTTCATTAGCAAGTTCATTTTTAAGCTCGTTTTTCAACTCGGATCTTAAGCTAATCATCTCACGTTGCATGTTATCAAATTTAGCATCATTTGCTTTAGCATAGTCCAAAAATTCTCCTTGAAGATTTTTAGTGTGAGCATTTTGAAAACCTTGTGTAGTGTTTGGAAAATCACGTTTTTGGTTTTGATTAGTGACTTGTCCATTCCCACTTTGATAATTCCCTTTGTTGTAGTTACGTGAATTGCCTTGGTAATTACCACCTTGGTTGTTGTTTCGATAGTTATTAGCATTTTGATTTGGTGGAGCTTGATTTGGGCGGTAACCTTGACCGTTTTGGTTGTAAGTTCTCGTTGCTACATAAGCACTCGAAGTGTTACCATCCGCGGTAATGCACTCGGAAAGATCATGAGCTCCACCACAAGACAAACAACTCTTAGCAACCGCTTTAACCGAAGCGGAATTTGAAGCTTTTTGAGCTTTCCAATGGGACATAAGATTAGCAAATCTATCAAAAAACGATTTTCCTCATTAGCTTCATCATGTAAGGCATTAATGCTACGAGACGATGATGACGATGACGAACCCAAATTGGCAACACTCGGTGTGTTACGAGGGCTATAAACCTTGGATCTATTCTCGATGATTTTCAAAGCCTCATTGGTCGTCTTGCACAAAAAATTACCACCCGCGGCGGCATTCAAATAATCTCGTTCATGATCATTAAGCCCATTATAAAAAGTATCAATTTGATGCAATTCCGAAAAATCATGGTGTGGACATTCATGTAACATTTCTTGAAAGCGTTCCCATGCCATTGAAAAACTTTCATTATTTCTTTGTACAAATCGTGAAATCTCATTTTTCAAATGTGTTGTTTTAGATGGTGGAAAAAACTTGTTCACAAACTTAGAAACGAGATCACCCCATGTCAAAATCGAATTTGGCGGTTCTTTCTCAAGCCAAATTTTTGCGGGTCCATCTAACGAGTATGGAAACAACATCATCATCTTGATGGCGTCATGTGGAACATCCTTAAACTTGCTAGTAGCGGTGAGACAGTTAAAATTCCTAATGTGATAGTGCGGGTTGTCTTTCTCATGACCTCTAAACTTATTTGCTTGCAACATCGACATTAAACCCGTCTTAATCTCGAAATTATCTGCAAGGATGGCGGGAATCACAATGGCCTCTCCAAAACCCTCGGTGGGTGCTTGTAGCAACTCCATCATAGTACGATTAGCCATGACGGCTTCTTGTTCTACAATAGGTTCAACAATTGGAGGTTGTTCTTCAATCAATGTCTCTTGATTGGCTTGCTTTTGAAGACGTTTACGAGCTCGTTTTGCTTGATTACAAGTGATCATAAACTTCACGAAGAATGGGAGGTGAGCAAAGAAGATTCTTTTTGGGTGTTTTGTGAATTTTCAATTTTTTTGTGTTTTTGATTGTATTAAAATTTTTTTTTGGATTTTGGTGTATCTTCGTAGACAACAATCTACAAAATCTCTCCTCGAATCAAACTCTTTATTAAAGAAGCCTCAAAGGAATGAAAACGGTCACGTGGAGTGAACGCCTTCGAGTGACTTTAGAACTTTGGTGAAAACCAAATTGTTCAAGAGGTTTTAATCACAAAGAAACCAAGCAAATATATTATACGTAATAATACTTTGGGCGGCAAAACCCTCGATTAGCCTTCAATCTCAAAATACTCACAAGCAAGCGGGGAAACGAGGCGGCGCGAAGCACTTAAGAGCCTTTTTGCTTAGGGTATATTTTATAATACCCGCCTTATACCCACCTTATAGTTTGTATTTTTCAAAATCGAGCTTCACGAAAGTATTTATCTATTTTTGCCTTTTTTCTTTTTGTTTGAGATTCGAATACAATATATAGGAGATCAAATCCCTATTAAGGTTGTGTTTTCACACTTTTGGAGATATTGTTTATTTGTTGTGATACTTAATATAATATAGTAATAATATTTTCACAAGAAAAACAAAGAAAACCAATAATACGTATTAGTAGAGTTCTACTAATACAAATACTATTTGGTTAATATTAAAAACAACAATGCAAATTGATCACGACACATCTCCCCGGCAGCGGCGCCAAAATGATTGTGGTAAAATACGACCTTTAGGAAAAGGAGCGTAAAAGCGGTAAGTATCGAGTGATGATTTAGGAAAATCAAGCACTAATGACCCTTATGGTGTGAAAGTTCGTTTCCCAAGGAGGTATATGTGTGTGAAAAACTTGTTAAATGTTTGTGATTAGTGATTGGTTTAGAAGGGGATGAGAAAAGAAGATGACGAAGACGTGAAATTAATACTACGACGATAAAACGTAAAACCGTAAAAACTACAAAAATAAAAATTAATTCTAAAAATTACCAAAAATTCACCAAAAATCAAAATAAATAAACTAAGAGTTTACCAATGATCAAAACTTTTTCAAACCTTTTAAATAATTAAATATTCAATTTTTAAATGCTAATTAAATCCCTAAAAATCAAATAAGTTATCAAAAAGCCCAATTAAAGATTTTTCAATTGGTAAACCTCTAAATAGACCTAAAAAGATTATAAACTATTTTTAGAAATTTTTAAACTAATAAAAACTATTTAAAATGATTTAAAAACTATTAAAACTTAAAATAATTATAAAAATTAATCTAGAAGTGATAAAATTATTCTAAAAGTTGCTAAATTCCTATTTTAATGTATTAAAGCTAAGAAAAATGTAAAAAGTTGGAAAATGTGAAATTTGAAAAATAATAATAAAATAATATTAAAATATTATTAAAAATCTAAAAATTATAAAAAATTCTAAAAACTTGTAAACTAGTTTATTTTAACCTAAATAAACAGAAAATCAAAGTGAAATGACCAGAATACCCCTATTGGGCCCTCAAATGGGCCAAAACCAAAAACAGTCAACACAAATGGGCTTTTTAGCCCAAAAAGTCAAACTTGGCCCAATTGACTTGGAAAAGCCCCATCTAACTCAAAATTTGATTCTAAACATAAAACTCTAAAGGCCCAAAAGCTGAATGTGAGCTTATCATAGCTTATTATGCAAACAGCTTATCCTTATTGGGCTTTTTAGCCCATTAAACAATAAGCTAATGCCATAAGCTCTAATTTGACACACAACCTTCTTTTGGGATGCTTATGAGATCTGTAAAAAGAAATTTTGAAAAAAGCACACTCAATAATCTAGAAATAAGCAAAGTAATATTTCACTAAAAGACAAAATAGTCGTTTTTGAGAAATAAGGCACCTCAAGACTTGATTCAACTTGCAAAAGAACACAAATGGACTCAATAAGCCAAAACAATCAACAAAATTCCAATAAGCAAAACCAATAAGCCAGAATAAGCCAATAAGCACTTATGAAAAAGTCAATTAAGTTGGCTTTCTAGTCAAACCCTAAAGTCAACCCACCAAATGCTCCAGTATGAACAAATGGGTCAAATAATGAGCACCTATTACAAAATCCAAGTTGTTGCTGGTTAAAATAAGCTATTATAGCTTATTGATAAGCTGAAACCCAAAATACACTAGCAGTGGTAACTAGCAGGGGAAAGGAGTTCCCACTGCTTTGACTATTTGACCAAGCTTTTTAGAGAGTTTTAGTTGGATTCAATTGGAAACAAGGGCACCCTTGTGATCAGTGAATAAACAAGGAGTCAATTGCAACAAGAAAATCCAAATTTGGTTCAAACAATAAGCCACAAATGATCAAACAGTCACCAGATCATACACAGACATGGAAATAAGCAGTTATGCACTTAATAAGCAGATTTAGCAAGAATAAGCCAACCAAACTCAACAGGATGCATACACAAGCTATATAAACTATGAATAAGCACAAACAAACTTAAATCAAACACTGAATCAAAGTAAATAACAAGATCAAAGCATATAAAGCTACTGATGAACAAGGTGCATATGCAGAAACTATTTTGCTGATCTATTTGACACTAGATCCAAATTCAAGCCTCAAATCCTTCTTCCCTGGTGTAGTTAACCTAGATTTAACACTTGTTAACCCTAGTCTATGATTAGATTTAGGTGTCCCCTAAATTTCAGTCAAGTTCACCAAGTAAACAAGATTTTATACCCAATTTATGAATCTATGTGTTTCAAACCACAAAATGAGCAGCAAATCAACCAAGTATATCAGATACACAAGTTCTAGCAGATAGCAACAACAAACATCTACTCAAAACACCACAAATCCAAATCAAGCAATTGACCCAAACACCCCTTAATCAACTATTTAACAAAGCAACTTGTGATTTTTACTAATAACCTACTGATTTTAATGATCAAAAACACTTCCTAGGTAGCAACTAACAGAATCAAACACAAAAATCACCAGCTTAAACACAAGAACACAAAATCAAAGCACCAAATCCAAAACAGACAGTAACATGAAACTTTTAGAGGAAACTTAATCAAGAGATTATACATACCCTCCACAACATCCTATGAGGGCCAGCTATGCTCCTTGGACCTTGTTCAATAACTAGAACAAGACCAAGGTCCTTCAAAAAAGAAGATCAAAGCCTGCTGATGTACAAAGTAGAACAAGGCTTTGATTATGATATGTCTTCAACACAAAACAACAAACAACTCAACCAAAGGCTTAGAAATCTTCCTAGGCTTGGTGTCAACAAGATTGAAGGAGCTCAAGGCTTATGGCTAAGGTTTAGTACACAATGATAACCAAAATAAGAAACTAGGATTTGAAGGTTTTTGAACCTTGAAAACCTTATAAGCCAAGACGTGCCTTAACCACAAGATTAAGGAAGGTCTAAACAATCAAATGGAACTCAGATTTAGGCTATTCTAACACCAACTTTTAATCAAACACAAAAGAGAATTCAAAATTTTATGAAATTCAATTTTTATTAACTTAAAAAGGAATTACAAAGATTGATAGCCTAAAACTGGAACAAATGGACTCTCACATGTTGAGGTCTCCTTTTATAGGCAAATGCCTTGCTAACACTATTCATAAACCCTAGAACTGAATTCCATAAAATGCCCTTGATTCTTCTAGACGTTTTGATGGAATGTGCTGTCCAAATTGATCTTGGCTGTTCATTTTAGCTTTGGAATGAAGCAAGGATCCTTGGCTGTTGATTTGGACACGTCAGATAACTTGGAGAGTAAGTTGCATTTTCATTGGTTGAGGAGGTTGAGTGTGGGGTCCTTTGGGTAATGGGATTGAGGGTTTTGTGTGTGGGATGGGATTCTGCATGTGTGAATCACACGTGGGTGTGGGTAACTGGGATTTACCCTTTGTTTTAAGTGGGATGGTAACTGGTGGTGAAAGGTGAACAGTAAGCATTTTGATCCGTTTTTGTAGGAGTGGAAATATGTTTGGCGCATTTTCATGTTTGAATGTTTCAAATGCTCACTTTTGGTCCTTATGTTTTGGGATAATAGGTAAAACGTGTCTTTCAGCCACCAAAACTCTTTCCCTATGTAAATAAGTTCCACCACTTGACACTTTTGACACAAACTTTTGGAAAAAATGTTACAAGGGTTATTTTTGGAACTTTTGCATAGTTTAAGGGCTGAATTTGGGCATTGTTGATATTCCAAGGTCTTCACTGTGTCTTTAACTTCCTGAGGGACCATAATTGGCAGTTTAGAATTGTTGAGGGACTAAACTTGCCATTTCTTCAAAGTTGAAGGACCATTTGTGTAATTTTGACAAACTTAAGGGACCAAACTTGTAATTATGAATATACAAGGGTTTTAAGTGTCATTTCTTCATTCAATGAGGATCAATCTTGTATGTCTTCAAGTCTTCAAGGGTATTTGTTGGATAAATCATGAATTAGGGCCCGGTTCTTTGTACGGCTTCATTTCTCGTGTCCGTTTTTCCTTGTATCTTGTGATCTTTTGTCTTTTTCACGATATCCATACCTAAAATACACAACTAAACAAACACAAGTATATATATGGTATTTTATGACATTTTTATGCATTAAAAGCCCGAAAAGAACGATGAGATCATGTATAAATGCCATCTCATTAGGTTGAAACAAGAACTTAGCAAAATATCAAGCTTGAAGGAAAAATGAAAACTTTTGCATTCTCTTTAAAAACAGGTTTTTAGATTCAAAATCAGTGAACAAATAACATAAACAAGCTATAATAAAGATGGCACTTGGTCTTTCTTCAACAAAACTCAACACACTTTCATTAAATGAAAAGAGGATTTACAAGAAGTTGAACTAGGAAAAACCAAAAGCAAACGTAAATGTTAAGACCTAATGCCTTTATATAGGCTATAATGAGACTAAGGAAGCTGAAAAATAACATAAACCCTAGCTGTGAAGTCCCCAATTTGCCCTTGTAGAATTTGAAAACCTTGGACTCATGTGATGTTTCCTTGGACGTTTGTGGAGTAGATAGCTGTTGGAATTTGATCTAAGGGCTCAAACAAAGCTTAAAATGTAAGCTTGTATATGGATGGTTGATTTTCTGGCTTGTTTTGGCAGTATCCTCTTTGTGTGTAGAAGGGGAATCATATGTGGCCCTTGGGGGTGATGTGGCAAGTGATTTAAAAGTTGGGTTATGATTAGAAGACCACTAATCATAATTTTGGAGGTGATGGATGCTTAATTTTTGCTTAATCAATAATCCCCAATTCGTATCAAGAACACTAAGAACAAGTGTTTAATCTGTTTGGGGTTTTAAAAGTCATGTTAAGTGCCAAATATTAAACTAATCAAAGATTATTTATAACCGGTTTTAAGTGGAGGGTGACATGGAGGATTGGTGGGATTTCATTGGTGGAGAGAGTGAGTGGGGCACGTGTCACCCCCTCACTGGCCTAGGTAAATATCTTGTCTTGGCAGCTTTGGTCCTTCACCTTCCTTTCTTCTTTCACTTTGTAAATAATCACTTAAAACTGAATTCCCTTTGTAATTAAACTTTCAGTTTTCACACATTTGCCCCAAATACTTTTCCAAAGTATTTTCAGGGGTATTTCTTGCCATTTTGTGATACTTCAAGGGCTGATTTGGTAATTTCTTCAATGGTAATGGTCTTGACTTTTATGATTGCCATTTTGGAGGACTGAATTTGCCAAGTCTTGATGATTGAGGGACCATTTTTGCCAAATGTTGAAAGTTAAGGGTCCTTTTGTAATTTTAGGATTTTTAAAGGACCAAACTTGTAATTTCTTGTACTTTGAAGGACTTCATGATGTATTTGACTTTGTGGAGGATAATTGTTGACAATTTAGCTTTGTTGAGGGGCTAAACTTGCCAAATCTTCAAAGTGGAGGGCCCTTTTTGTAATTTTGACAAACTTTAGGGACCAATCTTGTAATTATGAAGATACAAGGGTATAAAGTGTCAATTATTCCATATTGGGGGACCCTTCTTCATAATTCTTCAAATCTTCAAGGGTTTTTCTTGGGAAAGTCTTCATTAGGGCTTGGTTCATTGTGTGGCTTCGTTTCCCGTGTTCGTTTTTGCATGATTCTTGTGATCTTTTGTCATTTTCTCAATATCCGTACCTAAATACACAAGCAACAAATACAAGCATATATATGGGTATTTTGATGATATTTAATGCATTTTAAGCCCTATTTGGACGATGAGACTATGTATAAAAGCAGTCTCATCATTATTCCAACCATTAGGAATCTCCGAATTGAAGTGGACAAGACCTCCATGAATTTTGTTACCGGACTACTGTCGGCTCAGAAGAAGCATAATTCTATTTGGGTCATAGTTCGAACATTAATCTACCTTACACGTTTTATTTCATCCGAAAGGATTACGTAATTAGTAGATATGCAGGAAGTTCAGCAAGAGATCGTACGATTTCACGATATTCCGTCAACAATCATATCAACTTGAAATTTCGTTCACGTTCACGTTTAAGTTCACATTCATGTTTACATTAACGCTCATAATTACGTCTCACGTTCACGTTCACGACCTTTTACGCGCTCACGTCCTTTTCCACTTCGCGATTTGTTTTTCACATTCACGCTCATGACATTGTTCATGTTCATGATCGAATTCTATCTCACAGTTTACGTTTAACTTTTCATTCTGGAAAGGGCGGCAAAAAGCTTAGGAGACCAGACTAAAGTTTGGCACCGGTTTCCATCCTCAGACAGACGTCTCATGTCACATTTCACGTCTCATCTTTTATTGTTTGGCGTTACCTCCTCAATTATCGCACGTTCACGATATGTTTCATATATCATGTTCATCTACGTTTTCATATCATGTTCACAATATGTTGCACGTGTCACGTTCACCATATGTTCCACATATTTCATTCACCATATCAGCACATATCACTTTCACAATTGTTCACGTATCATGTTCACGATTGTTCACATACTACATTTTGATATGTCTCACGCATCATTGTTTAGAGGCTACAAATATCATCATCTGCACGTTGTCACTTATCCACTCGATCAGATTTGCAAGAATCTACCGTAAGTTGAAGAACTAGAAACTTTTCCTTATCGTCAAGACCGGGTCATGAATACCAAGATTATTCCCTTCGATAGGATCTTTGGTAGGAACCATCCCGAGAGGGAAGCCACTTGGGAAAAGGAGGAGTCTATCTGGATTCCTTATCTTCATTCTTTTCTACGATCCAAGTATATTCTTTTCAGTCACGTCATGTTCCAGGTTCTATTCATCCACGTCACGTCCATGTTCTTTTCAGCTTATCGTATCTCTAATTCAAGGACGAGTTATTCTTTTTAGAGGGGAAGAGTTGTAAAACCCGCTTAAAATACTTTAGAACATTAAATGCATGAAAGCACAGACAAATTGAAACTTCACGATTAATTAATATATGGCACGTATCATGAATATTTAATGTAATTATTACGTATATTAATTTATTTATGACGAGTATTATGTATGATATTATTATTTATTAACTCACGATAAGTATTTACGTATAATACTTAAAAACATAACAGGAAATAAAACACGACACTAAAACACGAACACACATGATAACATAATCAAGCACGAAAAACGAAAAAACGAAAATGTATATAAAGGGGTGTTGGCCGGCGTGTATAAGAAAACCAAGGAGGGCCATGGCCCGGCCCATTAATCCTAGTCTAGTAAACAAACATTAACATGGAGTCACATAATCACTTTTACAAAAATAAAATCCTAATCCCTTGGTTCTCTCTCTCTCTCTTTGGCCGCAGCACCCACAAGAAGGAAAGATTTTGGTTGTTGATTAATTTACGGGTATTGTTCGTATCTTGATTCTTAATTGTTATACGTATACCGTATCTCTTAAACCCTCGATTCTGTATTTTTACTCTTCTTTTGTTCATGAATTAAAAAACCAATAAGAACATTTGATTAATAATGATTAACAATGTAATGGATCGGGGTTAAGCTTGGTTTGTGTTGTTTGTCACACAAACCGAGAGTCTAGAGACTCTCGGTGGTGTCTATTTATCGGCCAGCTACACCCTTGATGGGTCGGTGGCTGTTTGGTTCTTTCAGCCACAACACCCAAACAGTAGGGGGAAGCCGGAAACAGCCGGTGAGTGCCCTGTGTAGTCGGCCACAACACCAACCCCAACAGGGGGTGGGTTTTGTTGTAAGGTGGAACCAACAGTAGCAGGGGCTGCGTTGGTTAGAGCAATGACAAACCACAGCCACAAGGTTGTGGTGTTTGTTTTGGCTTTGTGTGACCGATACACGGGGTCTCAGTAGGCTCGGGTTTAGGGGCTCTGGTACAGGAGAACACAAGGGGTATGTTTAGCTAATATTTTATGTTTTATTTGTTAATTAACACGTGGTTTAATTTAATTAATTAATAACAAGACTAATGTTATAATTCATGTCGACATTTATCATGATATAATACATGCTCATTTTTTAAATAAACTATATGTTATAATAATTTTTGAAAATAATTATTCATGGTATACGTACATGTACATTTGATTAATTTGATTAAGAACTTAGCTTAATAAATTAATTACATTTTACCCAAGGTTAACTAAATGAATAAAAAACTTTAATTTAATTATACAATAATCAGTTAAGGTAAAGTTTAATTAATATAATCATGTAATATTATTAATTAATAATTACTTATAATATCATGTATTATATTGTTAATTAATAATCATATGTTGAGACTAAAGTATTATTAATAAACTTTTCTATATTATTATCATGGCTTATAACATATGCTTATTAAACAATAGCTTATATCATATACTTATTTAATAAGCTTATTATTTATGGAAACATGCTAAATATGAAAACATACTAATTATAGAAACATGCTATTTATAGAAACATAATAAATATGGAAACATGCTATTTATGGAAACTTCCTATTTTGGAAACTTACTAACTATGGAAACTTTCTATTTTTGGAAGCTTACTATTTATGGAAACTTGCTATTTTTGAAAAGTTAGTATATATAGAAACCTGCTATTTTTAGAAAGTTACTCATTATGATACAACAAGTACAATAATGCATAAAACATGAAATATACTAATCAAGAACACATGAAATACTAAGAAACACATGATTAAACAGGAAACAGTAAAACAAGTCAATTACAAATAAAACAAGACAAGAACAAGTAGAACAAGTTAAGAACACGTCAACTAAAATAATAATCAGTAAATATACGTTATATAGACACCTCATTCATGTCCCTTTTATTATGTAGCACTCGTGATGTCGGTGTAGTTCTTTCACTTTCATCTTTGTTTTCATTACTAGACATAAGGTACGGATATTCCGTCCTTCAGTGAGGGCACTCGCTTCCTATACTTAGGATTTACCCATTTGCAACCATTTGTTTTCCCAGTAGTTTAAATTAAACTTATCAGTAATTAATATTATTAGCATTTTAAACTGCTCGAGCTATATTCATGCATGCCAGTTCTACCTAGTTATGGAGGTATCATAACCATAACACTTGATGCACTGGTGTTATGACTCTTCCGCGATGAGAGTGATTACTCGCGGCGTCCCTTTCAGTTATTTTCTCTTTTATATTTTTATCATGTGGGGCGAATGGGTGCATCCTAGAACATGTTAGCAGATTACAAGGTAACTGTGGTGTGTGCTCTACATTCGTTACACGGAGTTGATCCCTCCACCCAGACTATTATAATTAGAGGAAACCCCTCTATTTTCATGACGAGGTCACCCCTCTATGTATTCAGGCACGTTGATACCTTCATGACCTATATGGGCTCTTTGGCATTTTAATCACAATTTTCGTATAAACTTGCATATAAGACTTTTTAGTATAAACATAAGACTTTTCAGTATAAATATATTTTTAAACAAACTTCCAGGTTTTCCAGGACTTACACATATTCCGCTGCATTTCAGATCTTTATTTATATTTCATTTATTCTTATCATTGTCATTATATCCGTTCATTGTGCATAGGATGGGATCTACCTTATACTTCTTTCTCTTTGCATTTCATTTACTTTATGAATCTTTTGAGTTAATGATTTTGGGATGATGTTTGATTTCGGCTTTCCTTTATGGTCATTTATGTTTATAAGACATATTACCTTGCATGCTTTGATGACACACCATAATTATCATGTAACGGTCCACTTATCATAGTGGGTTGTTACACCTAAACCCCAGGTGAAACACTTCATGACTTCTATTGATGTTTTGCTACATTGCTTAATGAACTGAATATTCACAACAAGAAAATTGAGCAATTTCAAATCAACACCAAGTTCTTAAATACTTTACCCCTAGAGTGGAGTCGTTTTGTTACTGATGTTAAGTTTTCAAGGGATTTGCAAACAACTAACATGGATCAACTTTATGCTTATTTGCAACAACATGAAAAGAATGTGCAACTTTCTCGTGTGTCACATTTAGCTTATCATGAACCACTTGCTTTAGTCACAAATCAACAATTGTCTCCCTATAGAAATTCACTCTATTCATCTAGGAAATAATCATATCAAAAGTCATTGTATCAAACTCCAAGTTACCCATAGTATTCTCTTCTACCAGAACCAACTAGTTCTCATCAACAATATATGTATCAAGTACCATCATCACACGTGGATCCATATCAATAAACTCATTTTCATCAATCACATCTTACTCATCAAGCACCTCCATCTCAAGTAGTCACCTATAAGCCTAATGAAGTTCATCACACTGGTTACTCACAACAAGTCAACACTCCTCCAAGTGCTTATACTCCAAACTATGAAGTTCAGCAAGCCCAAGCGTTATATGGTGATGAATTCTCAGAGGTCCCGGTTACAGAATTCAAATAAGGAGATAATCCCGCTGAAGTATTGGCTACCATGTCTGCCTACATAACTCAAACATTGAACAAGCGAGGATTCAAAGGACTTTCTACAACAAACAATCAACTGAGAACCTCTTCCAGTTCTCGTCAGCAAGCGACAATTCAAGAGGGCATGTTTATGGTACAACCAACTCAGGGGAGACCTAGTTCATCCAACACGGGAACAAGGACTTATACTGCTAGTTGTAACTTTACTGCTAAACCAAAAACTGTGACTTGTTATAACTGCAAGGGGGAGGTTCATATGGCTAGGCAGTGTACACAACCAAAAAGAAAAAGGGATGATTCATGGTTCAGGGAAAAGGTGCTATTGGATGAGGCTTAGTCACGTAGACGTGAATTAGATGCAGAGGAGTTAGCGTTTCTTGCCGATTTGGTGGTTGCAGATAATGTTGGAACTCAAGTCGCGTTTACCCAAAATGCAACATATCAGGCAGATGATCTCGCTGCGTACCACTCAGACTGCTATGATTTCAACACTGCCAAAGCAACTCTTATGGCTAATCACTCTGTCGTGGGTTCCGATCAAGTATATTAGTTTATCCCACATCAAGTTGGGCAAGAGTCTACATATACAGAAGAGATTCCGATGGTGAGTAACTTAAACGAAGAAACGAACACTGATAGTTATATTAGTGCAAGTCCCCAGAATTTGAGTTGTTGAAGCATAGTTTGGCAAGGCCGGTCTCGAAGACTCTCTTGGGCCATTCCTCATCTTCTAGGGTCCTGAGTGATGCTGAAAACAAAGAAGAATCAGTTAGGAGGGGACTCGAGGCCGGAGCCCCGGGGTCCACCTTCAACGGTCAAGTTAGTATCAGGACGATATATAGTAAACGAGGTGTGTTTAGAAGTGATAACTTGTTGTAGAATGAGACCCTTACCCCTTGTTGATACAAAATTTAGATGGACCTCGCTTGACCCGAATTAGGCTTAATTTGGGGTCTTGTAGACTCTGGCTCTTCTACCAAGTGAACTTGTTTGAGGACCCTGCACACTAATTAACAGACATTGTTAGGCTTATCATGGGCGCGTGTCCCACGATTAGACTCCATCGTAAGAGTAAGTAATCAGTTTGAGTATATTTGAGGGTTAGAGTATTGTGAATATCGTACCTTTGTGGAACCTCTGGTGTTCCTTTTATACTCGAGAAAGTCCTAGATGGGCTCTTATAATCTTGCGGCCTAAGGAAGGGATAATAACCAAATATAAATTGATATCACGTGAATAAGGAGAGTGTATATCTCTTTCCCTTAGGCGAATATAATCCTAGTTTAGATTATATTCCTTTTGATCCTGTCGCAGTGCGACGAGGACAAGGTTAAGAAATAAACCACGTGTGACAGTGACTTACCGGGCCTCATGGGCTTTGCGCGCTGCCTGTGCATGATCCATGCCCAATGGATACGGGTAGTGCCCATGGTTCGGGTCATCCAGCCCGACTAGGGACTATACGTCATCATGTCCTCCTAGTCTAGTAGTCGCACGGCATGCCGCGACTACTAGACTATAAACAACTAAGTCTCTTGATGAATATGTGACATGGAAAAATGTTGCCTAAGGAATATTTCGAAATTATCCCGCCTGAAACCATCAATGTCATAAACCACTTGTATCCACTCACATTGGAAAGGGAGACAAGCACTGACCACGTCCTTCTATGCGATCCATCTTCCACCATTAAAACAAATAATCACCAGACACCCGTTGCATGATCTGACAGTCTTTTGAAAGTACTTCAATGTTGTTAACAATGTGTGTTCTTCATTTCTACAACTCTATTTCCCGCCATTGCTAAACCTTCATAAGAACATACCTCCCCTATAGCACTAATCTTACGCCATACCCTCCTATATTTGAGAAATTGTTGAACAACTCTTTGACATGGTATCCCATATTTCACAATAGGAGTTATCCCAGTTTGTTGCAAGATATCATATCCCCATCGATCTACATCCTGAGGTACCAGATCCTCAATCCCATATTGGGAGTTATCCCCGTAGCAAGGTTGGCGTATACACAAGATTTTTTAAGTTTGTGAATAACTGAATCCCATTAAGCCACTTCCTAGTAGATATCCTTAGCTTTTACTGTATTCATATATCTCAGCTACACTGCATTGGTGCGGCTAAAATTTCCAATTTCGAGATTAACTGATGCATAAAAAACGTAGACCTCACCATAAATTTGTTTCGCGCCTTCTATCGTCCTTCCTGGATCAACGGATGGATATCGTTTGCCAAATGAACTAGCCCACTCTTGTGTTACGAGACAAAACTAGACCCGCTAAAGAAATGGAATGACAAATTTTTCTGGATAGACAACACACCTTTCCCTTTTGAGTATGACTTTATTAAGCCATAAACAATGATTAAAGATGAACAACCCCTCCTAGACACCTTTAGCGGAGAAGATGCTTAAATAATAAATGTAGACCGTATCCCAATGCAAGAGTTCCCCGAATCCTTATTATACGCCTTGGGCCTCAGCTTCCATGTTCTCATGTCGGTGGGGCAACTTCCTCAATACTATGATGACTTTGGCCATGGTAAGATGTGTAAACTTTTATTTGGTCATGTATACAAGTTTGTATACCTAACTTCGAACTTTCCCGTCGCATTGATTAGTTTTTCGCAGCTGGTTAAACGAGAGCATCCTTGCTCAACGGTTATGCACCCTCGGCCTTGCACCCCATAAGAATTTGCACGCGAAATGCTTACGGGCAGACGCATCGTTCATGTCGGGTCATTTTCCCCTCCTACGGCCAATGTTGCTGGGGTGACAGTGGCGCTCAACGCCAGACCCATTCGAAGCGTACTCGGGATTGTGGAAACCTCGTCCTCGGATAATGATGAAGGTTTAGGAGAAAAGAAGACGCCTTATGAGGATGAGCCGGTCATGGAGTCTAGTGAGGATGTCATACACTCATATCTATCCCAGGTTTTAAAGGGTTACCCATCATGTCGATTGGGACAATCCCTAAAAGATGTTGATCCACGATCACCAGGCCTCGCACAAACATTTCTTCCTTGGGTGTAATGATGCCATGCGCCGGAACTTACCTCCAAAGGTAATTTCTGTTCCCACTGCTTCCTTTTGACACTGTAGCGCATCCATGCCAGGTATTAATTACCGTTTTGCGTTTAATTCTGTAGCGCTGAGGACCAGATACTTGACCCTTCTACAAGCGTTGCTCCTGTGGACACATTTCTACCCTCATGGGATATTGGTCTAAATTGCGATATGGGTTAGAGGTCTGACTGTGAAGGGTTTCTAAAGCACCTTGTTCCTCCTGTCCGCACTCAACACCTTGGCGTATTATCTGACGAGGCTCTGATGAGGTACCTAGCCATTGGTGCGACACACGAGATTGTGCTAGCATCGCATTTAAAAAAGAAAGTCCTAGACTTATCACATCAGCTTGAGCGTTCATCTATTGAGCACCCCCAGATACTAGAAGAGAAAGACATGGAGCTGGCCCATACGAAGGTGAAATTGGCTAATCTCAAGGGTATCTATAAAACCCGCATTTAAAATACCATGAACAGTACACATGAACAGTACATACACGAAAATACGATAAAATTAAAACTTTCCATTTATAATATAATTCACGAGTCACGATATTTAATAACATGCACTTACATATATATTAAAAATGTATTACGATCACAACATATAAAATGCACGATAATTAAACATGAACGATCAGGTAAATAATTTAACTCGGGAAAGCTACGGGTTTCCCCGAGGGATCCCTTTAGGCCGTGGCTAAGACAAGAGAACGGAGAAAGATGGGCTTGGCCCATGATCCAAATTAAACCTATGTTAAACAAAATTCCAGGAAAGTTTCATCATAATTTTAGGTTACAGAAAAGTTCATCCTTGCCTCCCTTTGTCCTCTCTTGCCGTCGGCCATAGATCACCAACAAGGACGATCCAGACGATTTTTGCTTATTGATTTTTGTGTGTACGTGATCGTGATCTTGATCTTAAACTTTTCTTCTACGAGTTTGGTATAATCAGACACTTACTTTTCTTTTTAATTCTTTTGTGAATTTATGATTATTATTTAATTAATCTTAAAAACTAATCAAGAAACATGTGGGGTTAATTAAAAACATGAATTAAGGGGGTGTTTGTTGTGGATTTATTTGATCGAGCACCAAACCGAGAGCAATGAAGCTCTCGGTGGTGTTTCTTTTGCCCAGACGAGACCTCAAGGTCTCGGTGTGGGGGGTTCATTTTGTTCGAACGTAGGCCAAGGGACCCGACCGCGAGTCGGGGGTATGGTTTTGGGCTTGGATCAATTGCCAACCGATACCAATAGGGTCTCGGTGGGGATTTTGTGCTAACAGTGGGAACCGAACAACAAAATAGGGCGAACAAGTCATGAACTGGTGGGAACCGGTGTGAACCGGGCTCGACAGTGGCTGGTGTGGCTCAGCAGTGGGAACCGAGAGCCACCAATGGCAATCGGCTAGCCGGTCTAGCCACTGGTAGGGCTGTTTTGGCTCGGCTTATATGTGCCCACTGGTTTTGGGCTCGAGTTAATTTTTAAAACACGGGTTCGGGATTCGAAAAAAATATTAAAATCAGAAAATATATTTAATTAAATTATTTCTAGATTATTTAATTTAATTTAATGCATGACTTAGTTTTAATATTGAAATTAATATTTTGTGTATAACCTAAAGTATTTTACTTAGCTTAATTTAATTAAAACATGTATTTTAATTAAATTCTTATGATGTAGAGTTTAATTAATTAACCAAGTTATTTAATTAATAAGCTATAATACTCGAACCATTACTTGTATTATACTAATTAAACAGTACTTATTATTAATAATCCAGCTTATATCTAATTATGGAAACTTACTATTTTTGAGAACTTTCTATTTTTAGAAACTTACTATTTATGGAAACCTGCTATTTTTAGAAAGTTACTTAGTATTACAATACAAGTATTATAATACACTAGTACATGCATAATACACTAGTACATGCATAATACACTATAGAACATCAGTATAACTACAGAACACAATAAAACACTAAAACATGACATAATAAGTATAACAAGCTAATAACACATAGAACCAGTAAAACACATGTAATTCAGACAACTCATACATGTTACCACTATTATGTAGTATTATCCGTCAAGGTTGAGTAGGTTCTTCAGCGTTTCCGTTAGCTTCTACTCGACACAAGGTACGGATTTCTCGTTCTTCAGTAAGGACAGTCTCTTCCTTTATTAGGATTTCCCGTATGTGGCCAACTGTTTTCCCCAGTAGTTATAGATTAAATGCTTATGTTTTATTAGTTACCTTAGCCATATACATGCATGACCAGTTTCACCTAGTTATGGAGGTACCATAACCATAAAACTTGAGGCACTAGTGTTATGACTTCACCACGACAGAGTGATAGCTCGTGGCGTCCCTGTCAGTTATTTGGCCATTACCATTTAATTAGAGGCATCCCCTATAATTTGCATGACGAGGCCACCCCTCCAAGTATTCATGCACGTTGTTGACCTTATGACCTATATTGGCATTTGGTATATTAAACTAAGACATATTTTTCATAAGTAACATAAGCTATGTTTTCAGTATTAAAACCAGTTAACATGTTATACGCCTAGGTTTTCGAAGGACTTATTCGTTTCTGCTGCTTTTCATGCTTTATATGCTTTTTATGCTTCATTACTCTATGTTTCCATGCTTTATTGTATATCCGTTCGCTGAGCGTTATGCTCATCCGTTTTACCTTTTTCCATGTTCCCAAACGGTAGGTACCCAAGGTCACAATTAGTATCTCTAGAGTATGTGCTATCAGATGGAAGCTATCCATCCGCTTTTACCTTATGCATTTATTCCTACTTTCTCATACTTTAATTTATTTGGACATGGTTTAGTCCTTTCATTTAAAGTACTTAATATTGCTTGTGCGTGAGTTACTTAGACTACTGAAGTTTGATTCCAGTATTTCTATTTATGGTCATGAATGTTTAGACATTTACCTTGCATGCTTTGATGACACGACATATTTTACTATATCATTCCATCTTAACAAATGAGGTGTTACAATAATGGTATCAGAGCCAAGGTTTCGACCTGTAGCTCTATAAAACATGACCTCTGACTTATGGGTAGTCACCAGCATCTTCCTAAAACTGACAGTTGGTTTTCATGCATTCATTCATTTTCATTTCATTTCATGCATTCATATCATTGTCGCAGGTTTATGACTAAGTAATGGTTGGTACAGGACTGACCCTATTTAGTCGCATGTGCTTTTATCGAAACTTTTAACTTTGGGACCGACCCAGAGGCGTCCCTCGCTATTTCTTTTGTTTTGGGTGAACTGACCATAGGCGTTTACCCTCGCGCATATAAAAGTTTTTATAAACTGCATCTTGCATTCTACACTGTTTCATGCATTATAAACTGCTTCATTGATTTATACATTGTTCATGCATTTTTTATGTTCATATCATTTAGACGTATCATTTATGTTGCATTTTGTTTTAAAATGTCAGATGGTGAACACACGCAATGCTCAAGAGTTGGCTGCCGCTGTGAATGTAGCTCTACAAGCCATCCTTCCCCAACTTCACAATGAAATCAGGGACGAAGTTCATGCTAAAATTCAAGCTCAAGGATTTTAATTTGGCCCACATCCCGAAAACCAGTACAACAACAACAATCCTCCACCACCACCACCCGTGACTCTTATGACTTGGTTAGAGCGATTCAAAAAATAGCGACCCCGTTCATTTGAGCAGACTGACAGCCCTAATGAGGCTGAGGCTTGGATTTCTCACATCGAGAAGATATTCGACGCGATGGGTTGTGACGGTGTCTTCAAGGCAAGACTGGCTTGCTATGAGTTTGAAGGTGATGTGCCGCAGTGGTGGAAGTATGTTAAGCAGTCCAATGGTGGTGATAATTGGGTTTCACTTCTGACATGAGACCAGTTTAAGGAGATCTTCCTTAATCCGTACTTTCCACATGTTGAACAGGAGAAATAGAAGCGGGATTATCATAATATTCGACAGGTTGCTGGGGATAATAGCAACAAATTCATGCAAAGGTTTCTCCGTTTGGCTGGTTTCTTGGGAGCAGTAGCTGGTACAGCTGAGTAACTAGCTGAGAAGTTTCGTTGGGCTCTTCGCACTTCGGTTGCCAACAGTTTGGTTTATGCTACGTTCACTACAATAGCACAGGTGGCCGATGCAGCCCGTAAGCTTGAGATGCTTCAGGAACGAGAGGAGTTTGGTGATGACAAAGCAGTGAAGAGGTACCTTCAATCACCAATTGTAAACCACTCGTTTCCATCAGTATTTTCATTTTCATATCATCCTCTGTTCAACTTTATATTCCAGGTAGAAGACTGACGACCGTAAGCCTGCGGTCGTTCAACAGCAAGTATCTAAGTGAAACGGTCAGACCAACGACCGTTCTGGTTCAGAGAGGCGTGGCGGTAATGATAATTACCGTAAAAACGCTAATAACTCGAACAATAGCAGGTCCCTACATTAACCTTCTTTCATGTTAAACTATCTTATGTTATGGTATTTTGACACTCCAACGATTTTAATTCAGGAACAACAACAACGGTAGGGATCAGGATCGTAGAGGTTCACAGCCTAACCGTTATACCTCATTTGGTAATTTTTAAACCTTCTATGTATTCATGTTTATGTTATATGATCATGTCTCATGCATGGAATCCTGAAACAGGCTCTCAGCTAGCTAGGACGCCTGCTGGAGGATTCACGCATCCTATATGTCCTACTTGTTTGCGCAGACATTCTGGTGTTTGTCACCGAGGTACTAGTGGTTGTTTCAAGTGTGGCCAACAAGGACATCAGCAGAAAAATTGTCACCAAGGTGAGATAAAAGGCACCTCTGGACATGCCGACTCCAATCCACCTCCTACTTCTGGTCGCGTGTTCACTACTACTAAAGACTAGGTGAAATTGAGTATTTTTAAGTTTGTTTTCTCTCGATTCTTGTCAAATTTAAAGTCCTAAAAATCTCAAGTCTTTAATTGTTCTTGGTTGTTAAGATATTTGGAAGTCTATGTCTATTTCAATCAACACGTAAAAAATGGAAAATATTAAGCTACGTATCCTTAAAACACTTTGCAAATACCAAGTAATATTCACAAAGTTCCAAATTGTAAATGCATGAAAGTAAAAGTACTCAAAATATAGGCTAAATGAAAGTCTAAGGACTAAATTTTAAATTTTAGAAACTTAAAGGACCAAAAGTGTAAATTCCAACAAACTTGTAACTACTTTTAATCAACTAACAAACTATCTAACTGAATTTGACAAAAACTGAAACTCCAAGGGTTGTTATCTAGCAAACCCTAAATTCTAGAAAAATTAGCTTTGAATGAAAATACTTACAAAATAAAAGGACCAAAGTGCAATAATTTGTGAGTTATTAACAAAAACGGGCAAACACTTAAGAATAAGCTCGTATGAGCTTATTAATGAACCAAATAAGCTCTGGTTTTCTTTAAAAGACTTAAAATGGAAAAATAGCTAGGCTTGCACAAAGAATCTGCTTAAAAGCTATTAAAACTCAAGTTAGCTTATTCTAATAAGCCAAGAATAAGCAAACTAGAAATCCAGACTTCCACAACTTGATCTTAATGCACAATCTTGTTAACACAACTTACAAGGAGTATGGAATGTCTTTCTAAATCGAAAATGATTCACTGGATAATCCAGAATTTGAAATTAAGCTCAAAAGTGCTTATTTGACCCAACGTTGACCAGATTTTTGAAAAAGCTAAAAATCTCAAAACTCACTCAAGACATGTTTGTAACAAGAATTGTGAAAGAAAATTAGCACATTTATGAAGTAGAAATGGAGATTCAAGAAAACAGATTGGACTTTATCATAGAAACATGCATTTGGTCTTAGGTTTATTAAAAAGCAGATTCCTAACTGAAAACTAGATACTGTATAGTTTCCTTTTACAAACTTAATCTTTGGATTTTAGACTACTAGTAGAAACTTGTTTCAAACAAAATGATCAAGAAATGAGGAAATGGTAATGATTTGAATCTTGCTAGTTTACTGATGAAACTGATTTCAAAACTTGACCCATACTTTTTCTAGTCCAATTGCCTTTTTGACTAATGTTTTGACTTCAAAACTGAACAGATGTGTTTACACTAGTTTGCTAAATGTAAATGAACAATTATCACAGAATCTAACAAACTAGAATCACAAATGCTAGGCAAATCCAAACACCATTTAAGAAAGCCGTTATCAACTTTTACAAAGGAATTTTAAGTACAAGTATTTATCAAGCTACGACTTCTATCAAGACTTATTTAGTTATTGAAATGAGAGTAGAATGAACTAAATTTAAACTTGCAAACACACTTAATAACAAAATGCACTCAATGACTTTTTAATGATGAAAATGAAAGCTGAAATCAAGTAAAATCAGTTTAAGGCTGCAATAACACTCAAAAGCTATCACACTAACTCAATTACACTAGCATCAAACTAAACCATGATCATTTCAGCAAGTAATGTTTACACTAGGAGTTTAGCATGCATAACAATTCAGGGGAACCAAACATAGATTTATGACACCTTCTAGCTTGAAACCTCCTTTGATGGAGTAGAGGAGGTCTGAACTCTCTATAACTACTTCCTTTAAACCTAATTCAACTACAATCATCAACCATATCACCTCCAAATGCTATTTCTGAATCAAATCAACACAATGTGCTTCTATCTACTCAACAGGAACTAGAATGAACTGAACTTGCTAATGAATACTTGAATAGCTTCCTAATCATATAACAAACTCCATTAATCAATGAATGATCAACAAAAACACAATGTATCAAACAGAATTCAGAATTCAGTAAAGTAAGGAGAGATAAGAGTATGAACTGAATGTTTTTGTGTTTTTATTTATTTGGACGGAAAAGAGGTTACAACTACTAACTGAATAACTACCTCTCAAGTGTGTGTCAAACACTTAAGATAAGTTAACTAAATGAAAGATTATCTAGAAATGGGAGAGATAATTACAAGTGTGTGTGTTTTCACACTTTAACTACTCTATTACAGATGAAGGTCCTACTGCTATTTATAGAGTCTAGATGATGAAATGTTGAATTGGTTGACGTTTCTCAACCAATGGGGATGTGCCAAGTGTCAAGGACTAGTTGATTGCAGATTCTTCATCAAGAACACAAAAGGGGGTTTTGATTCTATTGATTCTCAATCTAATTGAGTTGTGTAGTTGGATTCGTCTTCTCATTTGGATCCTTTTTCATGTAGAGAACTTTTCCTGAAATGCCTTGTAGCTCGTTCCAGGATCTGGGCTTGTTCTTTGTTGACGTTGACATGTGTCATGACTTGATTAGTTATTGGCCAAGCACACGGATCATTATCCGTTCTGGATATAATAAACATTGAGTGGTTTTTTCTCATTGGTCAAAAGGAATTAGTGCGCCCATTGTTTGGGATTCGTTTAATAAATGAAAAGGGTGAGCTGGCAGCATAGCTGGCAATCCGCATCTTCTTTTTCCTTTCATTTCATTGGTTGAAAGAGTATATACATGGATTAAGCCAAAGTTTGATGTGTTTTTGACATTTTCGGTCCCTCACTTTATGCAGATTCTTCATTGTAGCTCCTTTCTTCATTTCAATGACAAATTAGGTCCTTTGACTTGCATTCTTGTTTATTTAAGTCCCTTGACTTGGTTGACTTGAAGGTTGACCAAGTTTGACTTTAATATTGACTTTTCCAATGTTTGCAATTAAGTACCTTACTTCTGAATATTGTCAAGATAGGTCCTTCGTCTTCAAATGGCTTGTCATATTTGATCCTTATCTTGTCTTTTCATCATAAATGAGCTTAATTTCCTCTTGTTTGCTTGAAATTGTATCCTTGTTATCTATTAAAGCACAAACACAAAACATACCACATAATACTGCTTTATAGCACAAAAGTTAGGTATTTTCTATGTGTTTTAGGGTGATTTGTTGATTAATTGATATTTTGCTCATATCAAATCTGAAAGTCCCTTAATATGAGAATTGTTGAAACTATAACTCGTATAACCAGGAAAACACAATGAAATACTTTTCAAACGCGTAATGCTTTATTAACTATTATAAACAAAGTATTAAAAAGTGCTATGAATACACTCGTTGAATGACAATAAGAAATGAACCCTAAACAAGTAAACTAGATTCGAGACTCAATTTTACAAGGGAACCAATGAGACGCTGGTAGACAGCTGAGGGCTCAGCGGTTCCAAAATGAGAAATAACTTAGATAATTTATCCAAGCACAAGGGTTGGTTTAATTCTTCTTTCTCACTCCTATTTATAGTGGTACAAGGTTGCTTCCTTAGTGGGAGTAGTTGATACGTGTCATCTTCTGAATGGAAGAGTACAACGTATTAAATGCATGTCAAAATCGAGACATAACTTTAAACAAATTTAGGTGAACAGTTCTTCCAACTGTTCACCTTTTGTCCCACTAGGTCGTACTAGGCTTTATCTTGAATCTCTTGTTTTGTCCCACTCAAAACACTTAGAATATTCTCCCGCCTAAACTATAAAAGCATTGGACAAGCTTTGCTTGTATCAGACTTTTAGGGTTCTTAAGTGATCTCTGAGTATTGTCAACTCAGAGATCCTTGAACACCAACACATTCCTTCTACATCCCAGCTATCCATAATCGCTGGTGAGTATGACTTCATATTGTCTTCGACTTCTTTGACGTTGTCTTTGACTTGAATATTCCTGGTGTGCTAGCTGAGGCTTTGCCTTCCACTTGTCTGGTCTTTGTCGCTGGTCCTCTCAGCGATCAGTAACACTTAGTCTATTTTAAACAAATCTAGACTAGGCCATAGTTAAAACTTTCATTGGACCAACAATCTCCCCCTATTTGTTTATAAATTATACTAAGTCTAAAATTATTGTAAGTGAGTACACAACTTCTTCTTACACATAATTTAACAAACATACATCGGAGTTTTATTAAACATAAAGAACCTAGTCTATTACAAGAACACCCAACGGTGTAAACATAAACAAAATAAAAGGTTCTTCAACGATCAAGGCCTTGATCACAGATTCTCTGAGCTTCAACTTTGTCACTCCTAGAGTTAATGATCAACTCAACTTCAAACTCAAAATCATCTACTAATTTGTAGTTCCTTAGGATGCCCTGTTTGAGTCTGATGAGTTGGATAGTTGACGCCATATGTAGTTCATTCATCCGCTGAAAGCAATACTCATAATTACCATTCATGAAGACCATTCCTGTCTCTGGTTCTGGGGACACTTGGCCACCCACTGGTTTAGTGATCTCTTTGGGCAGTACCAGGTTTCTGTGCATTCCATCTACAACAATATTCTCAGTGACCATCTTTTCTACCAGAGGCCCTATTTGGGTTTTCCTTGTTCTTTATCCTTGAGATGATTGTTGTTGTGATAGTTGAGGAGGCAAAGGTACCTTCAGCTTCTTTGCAGTGTCCCTTACCCAATTCAGCTTAGCTTGAATGTTTTTCATCATTTGGGTAGCACCAGGCCCTGTCTTCTTTTGGGCAAGAGACATCATTTCTAACCATTCAGAGAAGCCCAAATCTCTGAGTTTAAAGTCACTGAAGACTTAGTAGTTGGTCAGTTGGTTTTCTCTGTATAAGGTCATCACTACTCATTTATCTTTGTCAGTGTAACATGCGTACTTGGTGATTTGATCGGGCTCTGCTCTTTGGTCCACTATTCTATCATATTCCTTTTGAAGGTTTCTCCTTTTAACTTCAAGTTCTTTGAGCTTATTCAGCTGAGCTTCCTTTACAGCTGGAGAGAGTAGTTTGTTCAAAGATTATTTGCTTTTGATTTCAGCAGCTCTAATGTTTGCTAACCTTCGTTGTTCCAAGATTTGAACCTTTGCCTGCTCTGGGGTTAGTGGTGGTTCATCAACGCTCTTAAATTTGGTCAAGTCAGAGTGCTTGGCTGTGGATCCACCTTCTTCTTAGAGGGAGTGCAGGGTTGTTTCTGATGCCTCAGTGGCAATTCCTTTTCCCTTGTCCTGTGCTGGGTTGAAGGATCTGATGGTTTTTGGTGTTGGGATCACTTTTGAGGTTGCTGGTTGTTTAAGTGATTGCTCCCCCTTAGGTGGAGCAGTGTTTGCTTCTTCTTCAGAGGTGGAGGTTGCTGAATTCTCCCCCTCAGGCATAGCGCTGGCAGAAGCTGTACCTGATCCAGGTTTGAGGAACTTAAGAAATTCTTGATGAATAAATAAGCATATTTCTTTGAGTTCCCCCTGTAATAGCTGCTAAAGAAGTTGCCTGAAAGGCTTAGATTCCTTGGCAATAGCAGCAACATTTGCTTTCACAACGGTGGTGAGGACTGATGGTATGTATTACTGAAGACTCTGGTTAAGAACTGCTGGGAGGTGAGTTTGCAAGGCATTTCCCAGCCGTTACAGAAGCAGTGCAGTCATAGAGGATTCCATAGATGAAGTTAGTGAAGTCTCTAAGGTGGTGGTGAGTTCCTCAGTAGCATGGGTGAGTGTTTTTAATTCAGAGAGGATGACATCATTTTTGAGTTTAGGCTTGGTTTTACTGATGTCCCCCCTCTTGACCCAGAGATCCTCAACGGCTAGTTCCTGAACATCTTGCATTCTAGGAACATGGACAGGCTTGATGTGTTGTAAATGTTCCAAGTGTTTCATTGCCCCCAGTTCCATCACATTTGGCAAAGTGGGGAAGGGAACTGGGGTTGGTGTACTAAGCATCTAGTTCTATAGATGCTTGGCAGCTAGTTCTTGAACATTTGTCATTGATGAGAAGGAGATGGGTTTTAATTCTGATGTGACTTGGTCATTATCAGCATCCATATCAGCATAGTCTGAAATGGTAAGGTCATCTTCAATGATAAAGACCTCATCTTCTGGCATGGAGTCAATGTCTGACATGGCATCCAGATCAATATGGGGGGGCTTCAACATTTTCATCACCAGCAATGGAATAGGCATCATCATTTTGCTGTTCTTCATGAAGATTATGAGCCTGTTATGACATTTGTTAGTACCAGTATGAAAAAAAATATGAAGTTATAGATAGCCATTCGCTGCCCCTAGGAAAGCTGGGTGTGATTATCCAGCCCCCCCTAAGGATTTCTCCTTGGGACTCTTTTAGTGTGAAACATATATGTTGAAGGGTCGCCATTTGCTACCCCTAGGATAGCTGGGTATGATTATCCAGCTCCCCCATAAGGATTACTCCTTGGGACTCTTTTGAGTTGTGAAAATTATATGGTGAATGGTTGCCGTTCGCTGCCCCTAGGATAGCTGGGTGTGATTATCCAACTCCCCTTGAAGGATTTCACCTTGGGACTCTTTTAATTGTAAATTGATGGAAGTTAAAGGTCGCTTTTTATCGCTTCCCCTAGGATGACTGAGGGTGATTATTCAGTCCCCCCAAAAGAATAAATTCTTTGGGACTCTTTTAGTTGTGACATATTTGAAGGTAATGGTCGCCTTTTATCGCTGACCCTAGGAAGACTGAGGGTGATTATTCAGTCCCCCTAAAAGAATAAATTCTTTGGGACTCTTTTCATATGAGGGGACCCAGGGACCACGTGAGGTGCAGAGACTCTGGGTCGGGACCTATAGCATGCTCAAGTGGTTATGGACAAGAGCATAGTCCAGAGGGTGAAGGATCATCGGGGTGCGTTATGAGCACAAATGAATCATTTCCTAGTGTTAAGATAGAGTGTATAGATAAACCTAAGAGTTCTAGGTGCTGACACAGACACTCTATGGGTTGAGGCAAACCCTAAGACTTCATCACTCTCTCCTACAGAATGTTGAGAGTGATTGTATGTGAACCTCCAATAGAAGAAAAATGGCAAACTAATACCTGAGAGATATCAGTGTTGAGAAGGTTCTTAGTCGTCCCTACTGACAGGGAGACGCTAGACACTGGTTGTTTGTCAGCGGCAGGCTCTTTAACCACATCCTCCAGAGAAGGGGATGGGTTCTTCTTGGTCTTCTTTGTCTTGGAAGGATTAACAGAAGGGGTTTCAGAGGAAAGGGGGATGTCTTTCCTCTTCTTCTTCTTGTCCTTGGGCGCCTTGGGCTGAGAAGTGGACTGCACAGAGGTCTTGGACAAAGACTTGTCAATTTATATTTCAGCATTCACCTCATTGTGAGGGATCAAAGGCTCTCCATCAGTAGCGAGTAACCCAGCAACCTGCATCATATGCCTGCTGAGAGGCACTTCATCCTCCAAGGGAGTCTTCAGTAAGGCTGGAGTGATGTGATAGGGAGAGAAGGAGTGAAGTTCATCATTTGTGTAGGTTTCACCAAGCATATCCTCTATAAGGAGAGAGAGATATCTTGTGGAGCAGATGGTGGCCAGTCGATTCTTCTTCCCTTTGTTTTCCAGTTTTGCAATGAGGTCATTGTAAAGTATGTGGGTGATCCCTATATCTTGCCCCCAAATTAAGCTCTAAGCGATTGCTTGCTGAGCACCATTAAGCTGATCATGTGACCCCTGGTTTCCTCCCAAACATTTCACAATGTACAACATCAGCGTCCTCCAGATGGGTGAAAAGTAATTCACTTTGATCAGTGATTTGTTTTGGAAGCCTTGGGTGGTGAAGGGTTTGTCATCGTGATCATGAGGACGAAGGGTAGCCAGAGCCTTCTTCACTGTGGCGCTGGCGGGAACAGCGGACATGCCTTCATTGACTGGATGTCCAATGACTTTGGCAAAAGTGTGGAAATCAAAGGTGAGGGGTTGTGGATGTGTGGAAAGGTTGAAGGTGATGTGTGATGAGGTTTCATCAACTTCAGCGCTGTACCAAAACTCCCTCAAGTATTGATGGTAGCATGTGGAAGGTACCCTAGTAATGGCTTCGAAAATGGTGGAGTTCTTGAGGAAGGATAACAAGGGATGGTAGAGAGGGTTGTTATGTTCCAAAAGTGCTACACAGTTGTTCAAGGCAATCTTTCCATTGGTTATCCCAAAATCTACGTTTGAGGCGGCCAAGACGGTGAAAGATGTGTTTGTTGATGAAGACACCATTGTTGATGGAAGGAAGAAATGGAGGATGTGAAGAAGATGAATAGTATGTGTGTGTGAAAGAAATGTGTAACACCCCCAAATTTACACAATTCAATACAACGGAAGACTCGTTGGTGTTACGGGATAGCACATTACTCAAATCATAGACAACGCTTAAAAATCGCGTCGTTTAATAATAAAGCATTTCCATTCATAAATAGCAAGTTTACATAGGTCCCAAGTCATTGTATTTCATACAAGTTTTACAAAGCATTTGAATGGAAATTTGTTAATGAAGTGCGGGCCATGAATTCTTGTTGTCTTCCCGAGAATTACCTTCAAGTACCTGAGACAAAACATGTTAAAGTAAAAGGTCAGCGATAATGCCGAGTGAATTCATAGAGTTTAATAAAACCAGTAATATATCATCGGTACATAATTATTACCGAAAATCATTTTGTACAAATCTTTATAATATGCCATAAAATAGCCAAACTCGTTTTATACAAATCCTTATCAAAAATCATAATATAGGCATTTGCCTTCAAAATCATTATACGAGCCAATGTCGTAAAAACATCATACAATACGTTTTATAACATTGTATAAAGTTAAATAAAAACCGTTATATGAATATGGTTATGTAAAACCAAAACACGAACATAATATCAATAATAAGAACCCGTATTGCTAGTCAGGCAATATATCGTAATTCAGTGCATATAGCAATATTTCGTTATCTGGATTATTATAAGCCGCATGACATTGTTACCTTACTATACCAAACAACGAGTAGCTAACTCGAAACTCAATTTGCCCATCTAAGTTAGCGTGTCGTCACAAAAATCATGCTTGTGTAAATCTTCTCATACATAAATTCGCTTACCAATCAATGTGGCACGACGGGGAACAACCGTCAAGGCGCGAACTGGGGTGATCGTCCCCAAATAGTACTATTATATGCATAAGCGTCTACCAAATCCCGGTAGTTCACAATTCATGCTAATCGGACTTTTAGTGACATAACTTAACTTTAATAATCCATTTTATTTCATCTATCGGGTCATTTAATTATTCATCGGGTCATAGAATCATTCGGGTCCAAATCAATAAACACACAATCGGGACAATTAGTGTCATATTTCATAAAAACTAACATGTTATCTACCTCGCGGGTTAATAAAACATCTTATAAAAACATTAAAAAGAGTGCGAGGCTATGAACTCACGTTGATGTGGGAAAGCAGGTTATCAGCAATTCGGATGTACGGTACTTGCTTCAATCACGGAAACCGAGACAAATAATACTTGTCTTAGACTCTTGTCCAATGACTTTATAAAAATAACAATTATGTATACATATGATGATTTTATAAATATGATGATGATCAAGTGGGATTCTACATTTTTTTACTCATTCATTATAGTGTTTATGTGTTGGTAACATTTTTATACTAGTTTTACTAGTTTTACTTATTTACATGTTTTAGACCCAATAAGCCTATTACAAGCCCAATAATTTATATTAGTCCATTTTACACCTTTATTATCAGTATTATACTTTTCATGTTGGGCCCAAGTGGGTTAAGCCCAATAAGTAAATTTATAAGTGTTTAGTCCATTTAGTTGGATTATTAGTCCAATAATTCTAACTTAGCCCATTAATGTCCGTATGTTATATAGTTTGGGTTTTATCGGTTTTTACTTGTATTAAGTACTTATATATCAGTACATGTCTTTTAAAAAGCTTACATTAGACGGGTCCGATCGTCTAAGTTTTAATTGACGAAAAACGTAAATTTTACGGTACTAGCCGAAAAGACGTAAAAATCATGTTTATAGTTTTTATAACTTATAAAACTTACCAAACTACCATTTTTATATAATGTCCATTTATTTATCCTTATACATGTTTATATAAATGAAATATATAAGTTAGTGGGTTTTAATTTCACATTTTATACTATATTATTTTGAGTGCTTATATAATACTATTAAACTTTAATTTCACAAAATCTGATTTTTAGTTTCATTTGCACCATTTTTATCATATCTTGAGTTCTATAAGGAGATAGATGCTCATTTTTGGATGGCATAAACTTCATATTATGTGCTATAAATAAGTTAGATATAGATACTGCTCAATCCATGTCTAAGTATCCTTAACAGTCCCTACAAAACAGACTATTCAGATTGATACACTAATTTTATTTTGATCATATCTCACTCATTTTGATGATTCCATTGCATGGCCAACTCTCACATGTGTATAACACCTAATACTTACTGTAAATGGATTCCACTATGCCATTTCATCAGTTTATCATTTGGTTACTTACTGTTTTTATACATCCAACTTATTAAGCAAGATTTTAACATTCTTACATATGGTTTTCCATCTTCTTAACCATGTTTATCAACACATGATCCCCAAACAATATTTTTATCATCATTCATCATCATATACATATACTTAAATAAAGAAAATACAAGATTACATAATCAAAATAACAAGAGGATAGGAAGAACAATCTCTATACCACCATTAATGATGAAAATATGAGGTTTTTGATGAACAAGACTTGGTTTTGGGTAACCAATATTATGAGATATCAACACCACTTCTAGGGTCACCAAGTATTTGTATATTCTTCCAAAAATCAGCCCTTGTTCTTCATGAAAACTCCTTGAGAAATCAGCCCTAAAGTCCCTTGAAAACTCCTTTTTACATGTTAAGATCACCTCCAATCTTCATAACTTCAATGGGTTTTCATCATATGTAAATTATACATATGATCTATGGTTGAATTTATTTGATGAAAATGGTGGGGGTTATGGGACGTCCAAAAGGGAGAGAGAAGAGAGAGATTGAAACTTTTTACTAGTTTGCATGTTATGAGAAAATGTTAAAGGCTTATATGGTTTTTGTTAAGTGGTTTAGGTAGTATAAGGACAAGTGTCCTTAAGGCTAGTATATAGGTAACACCAAAGAGGTGTTGGTTGCTTGCCTTGGCCACCCATAGTGGGGTTGAGGCAAGTGTAAACTTGTCTCATCTCCATTAATTTACGGGTACTCGTCGATTCTAGTTTCCTCGATTTGCGTGCCCTCGGGTCGTTTTACGAAAAACGTTTTTATAAATAATGAATCAACGACACAAAACGAATCTAATAAAAATTGTCTCATCAAAAACGGATTTCGAAAACGTAAATACGTAATCCGAAGGTTTCCGGTTTAGTCGTAAAGGACGTTAAATTATAATCGTAAGTCCTAATCTCTTCTCGTAAATTTGTGAGTTTATGAACCAACACAAATTTAAAATTCTAAACTAATATTCACGGATATATTTATTTCCTGAAATGTCGGCTGTCACCAAAACGGTGTATGTAAACGTAAGCACGTAACGTAGAATCCTCCGGTTTAGACGTAGTCGATCCTACTTCAAGACGTAAATCCAAATTTCTTCCCAAAAATAAGTGAGTTCATAATATAACATTAAAATAATGTTTTTAAATAATATTTGGGAATAAAATATAAACCATAAATTGACGGATTGTCACAGCATTTACCCCTAAACAGGATCTTTGTCCTCAAAGATCATCTTATCTTACTACTCGCTTCTTATAGAGTTAAAGCCATGTGGGTATTTCCTCCACATTTGGTCTTTTCCTACAAGTGTAATTCATTACAATACGCGAGTTTCATCAAACATAACTACGGGAATAAGATCAGGCTTAATGTTGACTTACTTTCTCTATCCATGATGTTCACAGGTTTTTGATGAATGCAACTTTCCGCCGATCTAAACTTCATCAAGAAGTGATCAGATTCTCATTTGATAGACATTTTATCAAGTTCGACATAATTCACGCACTTCTTGAAGTCCTAGGGTAGATCCAGCTTATATGCCTTTCAAACCAATCTTTTACATCATCTCAATGGTCCCATACAACGGGGACTTATTTCCCATGATCTTTCAGATCATCAATTTACTTCTCCAAGTTTAAAATTTTTGGTAACTTCGCTACCCACCTGGCACTTCAAGATCTACACTTCATATTCACATAACCTCCTGCCTGCTACCGGCAGTCAATAATCAGATCCTAATTTCAATAACGATTTCAGGTCTCGCGGGTCGGGTATTTTGTAAGGTTAGGTTTGTCATCATAGGCAATCTTAAACCTAAAAGACATGTCCAACTCACAATGGGTGTATGTCGGGTGTCTTCATCCCAACTCCTGCTTACAGATGCTCTAATATATATCCTCACAAGATTCGAGCTCGATCCTAATATGGTAATTATCAATGATAATCTCTACAAAGGAAAGAGATTATACGGTTTATTACCAAAGGTCAATCATTCAAACATAAAACAACACTTATAGTATTTTGTATCGTTACTTTACCTCGTCCCTTCGATTGGGGTGGTACACAGTACTCTCATCAAGATTCGTTCTCAATGACTTTTGAGCAAATCTCTAGAAATTCGATGCGAAGCGAGGATCTTGATAGAGATGATCGATACGGCACACCATGCTTACATAACTCCTTTAAATACAAAGAGTCAATTTCTTCATCGAGAATTTATCATTAACGGGAATGATATTAGCAGATTTGGTCAGTCTGTCGACGATGACCCAAATCGAATCAAATTCAGATGATGACCTTTGCAATAGTTAGACATTTACTAATGTATGAGGCGATGTCTGCCTTCATACTTTTCCATCAGTACAACTTCTTCAGATAAAGATACATTTAGTCAGAAATGTCATGAATAGAATACTTATACTTACGAGATTCCAACATGACTACATCTCAAAATCTCCATATTTAGGCAACCACAAGTGGCCTTTTAATCATTTAGCGCCATCGGGTTCTCAATTCTAATGGTTCACATAGCCGCGAACCCACTTTTATTATTTATATTATCCTCCTTACAAGCATCAATTATTTCTAAATTGCTCGGCAATTTATTTTGCACAGTCATTATTAAGAAATACATCCTAATTGGTTATTTATTCTTTCTATATTATGTGTCAGTAATTATATTCACCTTCCTCGATGAAATAAATATCATGACCGTATTTATTCAGAAATTATTCCTTCATATTTTCTAAATCTTAGTTCTATCTCAACTATTATTTTTATCAGTTTTGCTTGATCCGACGTTTTAAAGCGTCGATAATTATTACACGTAAATTAACAATAAATATTAAGTTTTTATGAAACGTAAATGTTAAAAGTTTAAATTTCTTAGTTCGACCAATTATAATAAAATGTTCAAAACAAATTTTGAATTTAATTAACACGATTTTTGCTGATATATCAAAAATAATTAATAAGATTCGTAAATGTTTGAAAAATCTTTGGTTATACTTTGGTCAAAATTTTCTTAGTTGAAAAGCAAAAACTGTCATTTCAAATTTCAATTCATGGTTTAAATGGTTTTCTCAATCCCTCTTAGGTTGTTTTGAGGTATACACGAACATTTAGCCCTGAACAGGAGTTTAGTTAAATGTTCTGGGTATAAGGAAATAATCCCTCGAAAGTTCTTTTTGATAAAACATTTGTCACAACATATTTGCACTTCCTTTTTGGTATAACCCTAAGCCTTAGTGGCTCTAATTTTTGAAATGTCAATATAGATCCCATTATCTTATTAATCACACGGTCAAATCATGTAAAGGATTAAGTCTTTAATCACATGTTAAATATTCACGGTACAGGTTTTCATTGTTCGGTCAATTCAAGGCAGTCTATAAATAATTATTAACTCCTTCATATTCTTACAAACAAACAGATGGTCCTTAATGATCACAAGCATGGATTTATCAAATTATAGTCTACACACATGATTCATCAAATTTATGGATGCTACATGTGCATTGGTCAAGCCAAATGACATCACGTGAAACTCATAATGTTCATTACAAGTTCTGGATATAGTGATTGGAATAGATAATCTTTTTCGCAGACGCGAAGTTGATGATAACCATGCCGTGGATCAAATTTTTAGAATATACGCTCGAACCTTATAAATGATCGAACAAATCTATCATCTTGGGTAGTGGATATAGATTTTGATCATCAATTTATTCAGTTCACGGTAATCAATAAATATAAGGAAGGATAACACCATAGATCTTCATGATGACGAGCTCGGTAGAATAAAAACCTTCTCCGACAACTCTCTCAGTTGTACGGTAATTCTTTTAATTTAGATGGTGCTAACGTACAGTGCACAAGCCACATGTGCATCACCGGGAATATAATCAATACCAATTTCAACTTGCCTTAATGGCAAAAGTTTAGGTAATTCACCAATAAATACCTCTTAAAGTTTCAGATAACAAAAACATCTTTTAATACATTTACTTTAAGTTCTTTCTAGTTTATAATATCTATGACTAATTCACAACCATTCACGGTATAATTTGAAGTCTAAATGCAGGATATGGTCATCCGTCAAGAATTATTTAGATCACTTTTGATAATCAATATATTATCTTTTAGGGGAATTCTACTCGAGTTCCCATCAATTAAGACAATGTCGTCATGTCATAATAAATCAATCCATTCTACTGGCACTATCAACTTTTCAGTTTCATTACCGTCGATAAGATATGAACTTCTCAAAAGACTAATAATAACTCATAATCCTTCACAAATTCAAGGATATATGGAGACACAACTACCATTAAAAGAGTAGGGTCAGCGTATAATCTACGCGAGAGAATTTCAAATCAGATACAGACGAAAACATTTAATGAATATGAATATATCCCATGTTTTCATAATTTGAGTACACATTCGAAAGCTCTTCGGATCGTTACCCAGGTCATTCAAATGAAATCAAATCAAAAGAAATGATAGGAATGTCGATACATCCAGTCAGGTATCAACACTCGGTAATCAGATACTTTTCCTAAGAATCTCACTACGGGAGAATTGGACAAGAAAGAATTGTCAATTGTCAAATAAGACAATTTCCACAGACGAGTAAATTCGACTCAGAAGAATAGATGCTACAGGCACATATGTAGGTGTCCCTAACACTATGTCCCTATTTTTCACTTCTTGTAGATCTCATAAAATTTAATCTTTCACAATCTTCAAAGAAAATGTAGTGTTTATTCATTAGTTTTATGGTGACTACTAATCAGCCTTTCATGGTCCATTCCAAATTGTATGTAGGCGCGCAACTATATACAATTTCAAGATTAACGATGCAATACTCAGTTCTTCAAAATTTTATCATCATGTTTATAATAAAAACATTTTCATGCTTAATTCT
This sequence comes from Glebionis coronaria, assembly GCA_025667525.1. Lineage (NCBI taxonomy): Eukaryota > Viridiplantae > Streptophyta > Magnoliopsida > Asterales > Asteraceae > Glebionis > Glebionis coronaria. The sequence goes on from CM046875.1 coordinate 266,418,895, forward strand.
TAAATAAGAATCAAAAATAAATTTACAAAGATTTTCTTTGTTATGAAAACAATTAAGTTTTCCAAGGTGTTTCATAAACAACTTCATTTCGATAACAATAATTTATAAGTCTCACTTTAAATAATCCATATGTTGATGGAAATTCAATTTTTATCAAGGGATACTGTTTTATATTATAAAAACAATGAGTGATCTGCAAAAGAGTGGTGAAAGCTTTTTCACCAAGAACTAACTAAAATATGATAGGAATTGAGCTTTAGCCAAATAATCATGAGGTTCTTGACCTTGCTGGCGCTCGAAAAGAATAATCCACAACGTAACTCAAATCAAGATGAGTACTTGTTCAATGGTTGCATCACTAATGCGAACATTAGGATGAAGTAATAAAGGATAGATAACATCTATACATGTAGAATTTAGCAATCAATGGTAGTCTTTTCATTAATCACAAACAAGTCAAAATTGTACCGTAACACATTATGTATCACTATGTCATACAATTCCAAGAACTCATCCTACCAACTGATGTCTCAGTTAAGTTAGGGATTATTTTTAAAATATACCACAATGAATACTAATCTACAAGAGTCATTAGGTGTTCTACATGTCCCGAAAGATCCATCGGTCCTAATTTAGAAGAAGATCTCTTCAATTTATTTCTTGGACACTAGGCATCCTCATTAGTGGAAAATGGCCTAGGAACAACTCTTAACACGAACCAACAAACATTTAAAACCTTATAATTCAATCACAGGACTTAACGATTTCCTCTTGACAATCTCTTATTCCATACGAGTTAAATTTTACTTCATTCAAGTTTTTAATCAACTTATACTCAATGCAACATCCTACCTCATTTTCCAATACTTTCGACCTTATTCATAAACCTTAAAAGGGTAATAAAAGCTCGATATGATCAACACTTAATTTCCAATCCTATAGCTCTTACAACAACAATTATCAAATGAGTCACTAGTATGAAATGACTCACACATTCAATTAGACTTCTCGGAAAGGTATTAGTGGCATGAGGCTTTTGGGTAATGGTTCCAATGACAGCCTCAAGTGCAACATTCACCCTTTCGATTTTAATTTTAAGAATTGGGTGACAACGAATCAGATGACACCTTTCCAGGTGGTAACGTTTTGTCAAACTCCACTCTATAAGGAAAGATCGTCATGGCATCGATATCAGATTTAATCTCGCCAATTCTTCTTCAATTTCACAATCAACTAATATCTACATTTCTACGAATATCAACCATTTTGCTAGGATTATAAACATCCACAACTTGGTTTAGATCTAGGATAGGTAGAATTCCTACGGGAATAGCTTCGATTGATTTACTAGGGGAGTTAGGGTTCCTTGTGACAATCTACGTCGTATAAATACCTCGTATAAATATACAAATAATCATCAAACAATCATGTAATCAAATTACATCATATGTATATATATAATCCAAGTTATATATATATATTAAAATAACACTTCTCAGTCTGGCCTTGTGATATGATCCTGACAGATTATTATCAATATATTAAATAAAGAATTAGTTTATTTACTTTCCTTTTATTGTATTATCTTAGGGAAGAAGTTAAGTATGATTATATATAGAGATAAGAGGCTGTAATTCAATATGCAGAGAAATATGATTATGTTTTATTTTGGTTTATTGTTTTCTTAGTTAATTGGGGAGTCGGTTTATCTCACTAATATAAGCCATCAGGGGTCGGGTTATCCCATTATTATAGCCTATCTATCCTTTTATCTCTAGAATTGAATCAAAAGATTGAAGAGGATCAGCGGCGTGAAGAATGGAATCAGAAGATTGAAAAACTGGAGAAACTAATTCAGTCTTTCATCTCGCCTGTTCAAACGCCTCTAACACAACCTGCCATAACAGAAAAATGTGGTGAAGGTGTTGGTCTTGGGTCAGATCCAGAGGCCGTAGGAAGGAAGGTGGAAATGGATGAAACAGATTCTTTAGGGGTCCAACTAAATCAACGGACTCCTAACCGGAAGATCAAGGCAAGGGTGTTTTGGAATAAATTTGTGGTGGCACGTGTCCAAAACAGTAAACCTAGAAAGCTAGGTACGTCACTTGGTCCTGGATTTAAAACTTCAGATTCACAAGAAGAATTACAAGTCTGCACAAGAAAATTCAAGAACATAGACCAAGACTACTGCTTGCTCAAGAAGCGCACAATGGGGATACAGCGAAGAACTTGGGATCCCGGAATCACCGCAGGCGACTTTTTCGAGACAACACCTTGAGGACAAGGTGTTTTTGGGGGACGGAGTATTGATATGATCCTGACAGATTATTATCAATATATTAAATAAAGAATTAGTTTATTTACTTTCCTTTTATTGTATTATCTTAGGGAATAAGTTAAGTATGATTATATATAGAGATAAGAGGCTGTAATTCAATATGCAGAGAAATATGATTATGTTTTATTTTGGTTTATTGTTTTCTTAGTTAATTGGGGAGTTGGTTTATCTCACTAATATAAGCCATCGGGGGTCGGGTTATCCCATTATTATAGCCTATCTATCCTTTTATCTCTATAATCGATCCGGTTCATATCACCTTGTCGGTAACTCGGGAATTCTTCGGCACCGTTATAGTCAAAAGATTTTTAGACATTTTGTGAAAAATGTTTATAGTTAAAAGATTTTGAAATGTTTTATTCAAAACCTTAGTTTTAAAAATCTTTCGTTCTCTATAACGAGAGCTCTGGTACCAAACTGTAACACCCCCAAATTTACACAATTCAATACAGCGGAAGACTCGTTGGTGTTACGGGATAGCACATTACTCACATCATAGACAACGCTTAAAAATCGCGTCGTTTAATAATAAAGCATTTCCATTCATAAATATCAAGTTTACATAGGTCCCAAGTCATTGTATTTCATACAGGCTTTACAAAGCATTTGAATGGAAATTTGTTAATTAAGTACGGGCCATGAATTCTTGTTGGCTTCCCGAGAATTACCTTCAAGTACCTGAGATAAAACATGTTAAAGTAAAAGGTCAGCGATAACGCGGAGTGAATTCATAGAGTTTAATAAAACCATTAATATATCATCTGTACATAATTATCACCGAAAATCATTTTGTACAAATCTTTATAACAGGCCATAAAATAGCCAAAGTCATTTTATACAAATCCTTATCAAAAATCATAATATAGGCATTTGCCTTCAAAATCATTATACGAGCCAATGTCGTAAAAACATATGTTTTATAACGTTGTATAAAGTTAAATAAAAAACCATTATATGAATATGGTTATGTAAAACCAAAACACGAACATAATATCAATAATAAGACCCCGTATTGCTAGTCAGGCAATATATCGTAATTCAATGCATATAGCAACATTTCGTTATTTGGATTATTATAAATCGCATGACATTGTTACCTTACTATGCCAAACAACGGGTAGCTAACACGAAACTCAATTTGCCCATCTAAGTTAGCGTGTCGTCACAAAAATCACGCTTGTGTAAATCTTCTCATACATAAATTCGCTTACCAATCAATGTGGCACGACGGGGATCAACCGTCAAGGCGCGAACTGGGGTGATCGTCCCCAAATAGTACTATTATATGCATAAGCGTCTACCAAATCCCGGTAGTTCACAATTCATGCTAATGGGACTTTTAGTGACATAACCTAACTTTAATAATCCATTTCATTTCATCTATCGGGTCATTTAATCATTCATCGGGTCATACAATCATTCGGGTCCAAATCAATAAACACACAATCGGGACAATTAGTGTCATATTTCATAAAAACTAACATGTTATCTCCCTCGCGGGTTTATAAAAAATTTTATAAAAACATTTAAAAGAGTGCGAGGCTATGAACTCATGTTGATGTGGAAAAGCGGGTTATCAGCAATTCGGATGTACGGTACGTGCTTCAATCACGGAAAACTAGACAAATAATACTTGTCTTAGACTCTTGTCCAATGACTTTATAAAAATAACAATTATGTATACATATGATGATTTTATAAATATGATGATGATCAAGTGGGATTGTACATTTTTTTACTCATTCATTATAGTGTTTATGTGTTGGTAACATTTTTATACTAGTTTTACTAGTTTTACTTATTTACATGTTTTAGGCCCAATAAGCCTATTACAAGCCTAATACTTTATATTAGTCCATTTTATACACTTATTATCAGTATTATACTTTTCATGTTGGGCCCAAGTGGGTTAAGCCCAATAAGTAAATTTATAAGTGTTTAGTCCATTTAGTTGGATTATTAGTCCAATAATGCTAACTTAGCCCATTAATGTCCGTATGTTATATAGTTCAGGTTTTATCGGTTTTTACTTGTATTAAGTACTTATATATCAGTATATGAATTTTAAAAAGTTTACATTAGACGGGTCCGATCGTCTAAGTTTTAATTGACGAAAAACGTAAATTTTACGGTACTAGCCGAAAAGACGTAAAAATCATGTTTATAGTTTTTATAACTTATAAAACTTACAAAAATACCATTTTTATATAATGTCCATTTATTTATCCTTATAAATATTTATATAAATGAAATATATAAGTTAGTGGGTTTTAATTTCACATTTTATACTATATTATTTTGAGTGCTTATATAATACTACTAAACTTTAATTTCACAAAATCTGATTTTTAGTTTCACTTGCACCATTTTTATCATATCTTGAGTTCTATAAGGAGATAGAAGCTCATTTTTGGATGAAATAAACTTCATATTATGTGCTACAAATAAGTTAGTTATAGCTACTGCTCAGTCCATGTCTAAGTATCCTTAACAGTCTCTACAAAACAGACTATTCAGATTGATACACTAATTTTGTGTTGATCATATCTCACTCATTTTGATGATTCCATTGCATGGTCAACTCTCACATGTGTATAACACCTAATACTTACCGTAAATGGATTCCACTATGTCATTTTATCAGTTTATCATTTGGTTACTTACTGTTTTTATACAGCCAACTTATTAAGTAAGATTTTAACATTCTTACATATGGTATTCCATCTTCTTAACCATGTTTATCAACACATGATCCCCACACAATATTTTTATCATCATTCATCATCATATACATATACATAAATAAAGAAAATGCAAGATTACATAATCAAAATAACAAGAGGATAGGAAGAACAATCTCTATACCACCATTAGTGATGAAAAGATGAGGTTTTTGATGAACAAGACTTGGTTTTGGGTAACCAATCTTATGAGATATCAACACCACTTCTAGGGTCACCAAGTATTTGTAGATTCCTCCAAAAATCAGCCCTTGTTCTTCATGAAAACTCCTTGAGAAATCAGCCCCAAAGTCCCTTTAAAACTCCTTTTTACATGTTAAGATCAACTGCAATCTTCATAACTTCAATGGGTTTTCATCATATGTAAATTATACATATGATTTATGGTTGAATTTTTTGATGAAAATGGTGATTTAGGGGGATTATGGGACGTCCAAAAGGGAGAGAGAAGAGAGAGATTGAAACTTTTTACTAGTTTGCATGTTATGAGAAAATGGTAAAGGCTTATATGGTTTTTGTTAAGTGGTTTAGATAGTATAAGGAAAAGTGTCCTTAAGGCTAGTATAAAAGTGACACCAAAGAGGTGTTGGTGGCTTGCCTTGGCCACCCATAGTGGGGGTGAGGCAAGTGTAAACTTGTCTCAGCTCCACTAATTTACGGGTACTCCTTGATTTTAGTTTCTTTGATTTGCGTGCCCTCGGGTCATTTTACGAAAAACATTTTTATAAATTATGAATCAACGACACAAAACGAATCTAATAAAAATTGTCTCATCAAAAACGGAGTTCGAAAACGTAAATACGTAACCCTAAGGTTTCCGGTTTAGTCGTAAAGGACGTTAAATTATAATCGTAAGTCCTAGTCTCTTCTCGTAAATTTTTGAGTTTATGAACCAACACAAATTTAAAATTCCAAAATAATATTCACGGATAAATTTATTTCCTGAAATGTCGGACTGTCACCAAAACGGTGTATGTAAACGTAAGCACGTAACGTAGAATCCTCCAGTTTAGACGTAGTCGATGCTACTTCAAGACGTAATTCCAAATTTCTCCCCAAAAATAAGTGAGTTCATAATATAACATTAAAATAATGTTTTTAAATAATATTTGGGAATAAAATATAAACCATAAATTGACGGATTGTCACAAAATGAGTAATGTGATATTTGAAAAATGAGTCAAGGGTTTTGATAAGAGCTTTAGCCGTTTTTCAATTAAAACATTTAATGCAAAAGTTTACCTTTTAAGAAAAGTGGGACCCCTTGACTCTTCATGTGATTTTTCTGTCCCCTTGGAAGGTGGGAAAGTTGTTGACAATAAAGGATAATCATTTGTGTGACAAATCTAACATTTTCAGGTAGTGAAATATTTTCTCGTATAATATTTTGAAACTTATTTTTGTGTTGGTTGACGAACTCACAATTTACGGATTTAAATTTGGGCTTACGTGCATAATTTGGCGTCTTTTACGACTAAACCGGAAACCTTAGGATTACGTATTTACGTTTTTGAACACCGTTTTTGATGAGACAATTTTTATTGGATTCGTTTTGTGACGCTGATTCATAATTTATAAAAACGTTTTTCGTAAAACGACCCGAGGGCACGCAAATCGAGAAAACTAGAATCGAGAAATACCCGTAAACTAGTGAGATGGGAAAAAACACTTTGCCCCATCCCACTAGCTTATATGGGACGGCAAAAGACACCACCGCACTTAGGTGGCACAAGTTTTAGCTAAGCTTGCACAAGTGTAAGCTTATGCTTACACTTTAAGCTAACTACTTCCACCACTTAACAAAACTAACAAATGGTTTTCATTCTACCATTTCATCCATGCAATCCACCCCAAAAAACTCTCTCTACTTCCACCCTTGTGCCGTCCCAATTCAAGCAACAAACACCCTCATTGATCTTTTCTAGCTACAAACCATATGTTTACTAGTCCTATTAAGGTGTTTCCTTGAAGCCTTGATCATTTGGTGGCCATATAACCAACTTTGGAGGTGATTTGCTTGTGTCCTAGGGCTGATTTTCCAACATATGATCTTGATATTTGATGGTCTTGGAGATACTTGTTGTGTTCATCAAGTTCTTGCCTTCCTAAAACAAGAAATCCACTTGGATTGGTAAAGAAGATCATCCTCTACATTTTTCTCTTATTATTTTGTAAAGAACAAATGTATTTTCTTTTATTTTGTATATGTATATGATGTATATATGATGATAAAAATGTTGTGTGGGGATCAAGTGTTGATAAACATGCTTAAAAATGATGATAACCATAAGAAATGAAGCTAAAATCATGACTAATTAGTTGGCTGTATAAAAACAGTAGATAACTAAATGATGAACTGATAAAAATGCATGGTTTGATCTATTTACAGTAAAGTAGATGATGTTATACACATGTGAGAGTTTGCCATGCAATGGAATCAAAATAATGAGTGAGATATGATCAAAACAAGTTAGGTGGTACAATCTGAATAAGCAGTTTTGTAGGGACTGTTAAGGCAACTTAGACTCAAAATGGGCAGTATCTATAACTAAGTTATATTTAGCACATATTATGAAGAAGTTGTCATCCAAAAATGAGCTTCTAAGTCATTGTAGAACTCTAGATATGATAAAAATGGTAAACATGAAGTTAAAAATCAGATTTTGGAAATAATGTTTATTATTATTATATAAGCACTCACTTTATAATTTATAAAATGTAAAGTATAAACCCACTAACTTATAGAACTTAATTATATAAATGTATAAAAGGTTAATTGAATGGGTAAATTAGATAAATGGTGGTAAAAATAATATTTATAAGTAATAAAAACTATAAACTTGATTTTTACGACTTTTTCGGCTATCGCCGTGAAATTAACGTTTTTCATCAAATAAAACTTAGACGACCAAACCCGTCTAATGTAAAGTTTATAAAAGTTATATACTGATGTATAAGTAACTAAGACAAATAAAAACCGATAAAACCCGAACTATAAGAATTACGGACATTTACGAGCTAACTAAACCTATTAGACTAATAATTGGACTTATAAGATAAAAACTTGTAAAAAGAATTATTTGGGCTTAACCCATTAGGGCCCAACATGAAAAATATATATACTGATCATAGAAGTATAAAATGGGTAAAAACAAGTTAAAGAATTTATAAAAGACTTAATGAACTTAAAATAGGTAAAATCGGTAAAACTAGTGAACTAGTAAGACGATACTAAAACGTAAACACTAAAATGAGTAAATGAGGATTTATAAACCCACTTGATCATCATCATATGTACAAAATCATATATATGTATATTGTTATTTTGATAAAAGTCATTGGACCGAGTCTAAGACCGATTATTATTTATATAGGTTTCCGTGACCGAAGCACGCCCATAGCCGATAATCCGCCTTTCATTAACAACGTGAGTTCATAGCCTCGCACTCTTTTAAATGTTTTATAAAATGATTTGTAAACCCGCGAGGGAGATAACATGCTAGATTTTTATAAAAATAGAACACAAGTAGTCCCGATTGTATGCTAAATGATATGGACCCGAATGATGCTATGACCCTATATTCGAGACTAAAAGGATTATTAGTAGTTAGGTTATGTCACTTGAAGTCCCATTAGCATGAATTGTGAACTACCGGGTTTTGGTAGACGCTTATGCATTTGATAGTACTATTTGGGGACGATCACCCCAGTTCGCGCCTTAACGGTTGATCCCCGTCGTACCACATTGATTGGTAAGCGAATTTATGTATGAGAAGATTCTATAGCGTGATTTTTGTGACGACACGTTAACTTAGATGGGCAAATTGTTTGTCGGGTTCGCGGCCCGCTGTTTTCATAGTAAGGTAACAATGTCATGCGGCTAATAATAATCCTATACAATGTATGCTATAAAACATAAATAATAAACGATAACGACGCTATTAACGATGAATATATTACCTATCATGGTAATATAGAGACTACGGTCTCATGGACGGTTTCAGATGTATGCTTGATTTATATATTGCCTGACTAGAAATATGTGGACTTACTTCCGATATTATACTTGTGTTCTGATTTTAAATGAATGTAAATGATTGTTCTATATAACGGTTTTCATTAAACTCTATGAATTCACTCGGCATTCGCTGATATGATTTTTGCATGTTTTCTATCTCAGGTGCTTGAAGGTAATCCGGATGGAGATCGACTCTGATGGCCCACACTTAATATTAAAAATGTTCATTCGATCTGTGTTTTGTAAACTTAATGACCTGTATAATTTGGGACCTGTTGTACACTTTTAAACCTTTTTATCGAATGAATGTTTGTTAAACTTTGTACAACCATTTTTATGTGTTGTCTATGATTGGAGTTATTGTGCTATCCCGTAACACTCTGAAAGACCCTTCCGCTGTACCGATACGAAAAATGAGAGTGTTACAGTTTGGTACCAGAGCACTCGTTGTAGAGAACAAAAGATTTTAAAAACCAAGGTTTTGAACAAAATTTTTCAAAATCTTTTGACAATGAACATTTGAGAAAATATTTGAAAAATCTTTTGACTATAACGGTGCCAGAGATCTCCGACGTTACCAACAAGCCCTATTGAGAAGATATATATTTTGATATATATATAATTTAATTTATATATATGTATATATCGTGATTTCATTATGTAATTGTTTAACTAGTATGTTATCCTAATACGAGATAAATATATATAAATGCAGATTGTCATGGCTGACCCTAATATTCCTGTAGAAAACCATGCTATTCCCGAACCTAATATAGAAGCTGATCCTTATATAGACTTAGTAGATTTTGATATTGATGATGAGGAGGAACCATTTGAGGATCCCGAGCCCGAGTTAGGACTAGGAGATCAGATTGCCCCTCAGGAAGACTTAGTAGAGAATGAGATTGAGAATGTGGGTAATGAGAATGTGGATATTGAGAATGTGGGTAATGAGAATGTGGATATTGAGAATGTGGGTAATGAGGACGTGGATATTGAGAATGCTGATATTGAGAATGAGAATGAGATTGGGTTAGATGAGTTAGATGATGAGATTGACGACGAGGATGTCGAGGAAGACGTAGGTATAGATGTTGAGGTTGATGACGATGAGGAAGCTGAGCTTATTTATCCGTATGATGTTCCAGAGGGCGAGCCTTTGCCCCCACCAGTTTGTTTGTCTGATTCCGAGGATGAGTTACCTAGGGATGAAATGTCTGAATCGTCTGAATCTGATTCTGAATCAGAGGAGGATGAGGATGACGATGCACCTGACGGTACTGATGGTATTGATACTCGTAGACGTGAGATAGGAGAGTCGTCTAGTGCTCGAGAGGCTACTCATATTGATGGTCTTGCACCATGGGCCTTGAGACGTGATCTAGATGCTTCCCGTGTTAAGAGTTGTGTGACAGAGGTTGGATTAGGTGTTGTTCAGACTCAGGTTGCTTATTTGGAGTCGAAGACTAAGATTGGTGAGAAAGAGCGAGAATTGCTTAGTTTGGATTTGAGTGATGTAGAACGTGGTTTGAATGAGGCTTTTAGGAGGTTATCGGTATTGGAAAGTGGTGAGTATGCTGCCATGAAGAGAAAGGTGAATTCTATGGAGATTCAGTTGAGTGTGGCTCGTGCGATGCGTGAGAAAGCCGAAAAGGAGTTGAATATATCTGTGGGATGGAACAGTAGATTTTATGCTGACATGGTTGAAAGAGGAGTAATCCGTAAGCGCCCAGCTGAAGATGTGTCTAGTGATCGTCCGGCGAAGATTCAGAAGACGATGGATGATGGACCATCTGGCGGTTCTCAGTAGACCAGTCTGTATTTAGTAGTGACCTTTATATCTTTTGTGCTTGTGTAGCTTTGACTGAACCGACTTGTTAGTAGTAGAATTGGCACGAATTTTGAGTGTATATGGTGTTAGAACTTTGATATGGATGTACTAAGACAATACTTTTGTTTCAGATCGAATGAAATATGTATCTTGTCTTGAATTCCATATTGTGCCTTATCTGTATCTTGATTATGAATTCGATCCATATTATAAGAATCCTTTGTTGGATGAATGCTTAATACTTTGAAATTGTGAAATTATAGAACTATGCCGCCCAAGAAGGCTGTGACTGAGGATGATGTACGTAGGATTATTACGGAGCAAGTTACCGCATCTATGACTGAATTTATGGCAAATGCTAGAAATGAAGCTGGCGGTAGTGGAGCTGGCGGTAGTGGAGCTGGCGGTAGTGGAGCTGGCGGTAGTGGAGCTGGCGGTAGTGGAGCTGGCGGTAGTGGAATTGGCGGTACTAATGTGAATGTGAATGCTAATAATGTGAATGCTAATGCTGGAGGAAATATAGGAGGACTTGGAACGAATGCACCTGAAGTTGGTGGCTGTACTTATGTGACGTTCATGAAGTGTGAACCTCTACCTTTTAATGGAACTGAAGGTGCTGTAGGACTACGCCAGTGGATCGAGAAGATTGAATCGGTGTTTAGGATTAGTAAGTGTAAAGAGGAAGATAAGGTGAATTTTGCTATGGCTACTCTTAAAGGTCGTGCGTTGACTTGGTGGAACGGGAGAATTGCTTTCATGGGTCTTGATGCTGCTAATGCTACTCCTTGGGCTGAAATCAAGAAGTGGATGACTTTGGAGTTTTGTCCTCGTAGTGTGATCATTAGGTTAGAACAGGAGTTGATTCATTTGAGAATGAAAGGTGTGGACATTGATAGTTACACGAATCGATTCCATGAGTTGGCCTTGCTATGTCCTCGATTGGTTGAACCCGAAGAGATCCGAATTGAGAAATATGTGAAAGGGTTGACCAGGAATATCCGGGGGGACGTGACATCATCAAAACCACTGACCATTGATGATGCTGTTCGAATGGCTTACCAACTCATTGGACAGATAATTCAGGATAAGGAAGATGAAGCCCGTGTAGGTGAGAAAAGAAAGGGAGACGGTGATCGTGTAGATAGAGGTGATAATAGGAAGAATTTCAATCGCCGTCAGAACAAGAGAAAGGGGAATGCAAATGCTATTACCAACAATGCACCGCGCAACGATGATAGTGTCCTAAGTGTGGCAACAAGAGGCATCCTGGCGACTGCTGGAAGTGCCGAAATTGCGGAAAGCTTGGACACAAGGTTGAAAGGTGTAAGAAGGGAACGATTTGCTTCAACTGTAATGAGGAAGGTCATAGGAAATCAGAATGCCCCAAGTTGAAAGCGATTGTACCTGGAAGAAACCCCCAGGGTGGTATCTACCAACTTAGAACAATTGAGGTGAAGAAAGAGGATCCGAATGTCGTTACCGGTACGTTTTTACTCAACAATCATTATGCTGTTGCTTTATTCGATTCGGGTGCCGATAGGAGCTTTGTATCCACTAAATTTAGTGCCCTTATTGATATTGAACCTGTTGAGATAAGTACCAGTTACGAGGTGGAATTGGCTGATGGTAAATTAGTGAAAACTAATAAGCTATTAGAAGGATGCTCTCTAAATCTCTTGAACCATTCCTTTCCGATTGATTTGATGTTGATAGAATTAGGTAGTTTCGATATTATTATTGGTATGGATTGGTTGTCATTGAATAATGCTACTATTTTATGTGGAGAGAAGAAGGTTAAGATTCCTCTTAGGAATAGGACGTTAGTAATTGATGGTAGTCGAGGTGAATCCCGTTTGAAAATCGTTTCATGTATTAAAGTCCAAAAGTACATCAGGAACGGTTATGAGTTATTCTTAGCTCAAGTGACCGGGAATGAGTCTAGGGAGAAACGATTGGAAGATGTACCTATTATTTGTGAATTTCCGGAGGTATTTCCTAAAGATTTACCAGGACTTCCACCGATAAGGCAAGTAGAGTTTCGAATCGATTTAATTCCTGGTGCTGCACCGGTGGCACATGCGCCTTACCGATTAGCCCCTTCTGAATTAAAGGATTTATCTGAGCAACTTAAGGAGTTGTCTGATAAAGGTTTTATTCGACCGAGCTCGTCGCCTTGGGGAGCTCCAGTCTTGTTCGTTAAGAAGAAGGATGGATCTTTTCGTATGTGCATTGATTATAGGGAACTGAATAAGTTGACAATTAAGAATCGATATCCTTTACCTAGGATTGATGATTTGTTTGATCAACTGCAAGGATCTAGTGTGTATTCTAAGATAGATTTGCGGTCAGGATATCACCAACTTCGCGTCCGTGAAGAAGATATTCCTATAACTGCATTTAGAACTCGTTATGGACACTGTGAATTTCAATTAATGCCATTTGGGTTAACTAACGCACCTGCGGTTTTCATGGATTTAATGAATCGTGTGTTCAAGCCCTACTTGGATAAATTTGTGATTGTGTTTATTGACGATATTCTAATCTATTCTAAGAATGAAGATGAGCATAGAGAACATTTGAGGATTCTTTTGAAGTTGTTGAAGGATGAAAGGTTGTATGCTAAGTTTTCAAAGTGTGATTTCTGGTTAGATTCTGTGCAATTTCTTGGTCATGTGATTAAAAAAGATGGAATTCATGTTGATCCTGCAAAGGTTGAAGCTATTAAGAATTGGTCTGCACCGACAACGCCAACGGAAGTGCGACAGTTCTTAGGATTGGCTGGCTATTATAGGCGATTCATTAAAGAATTTTCCTTGATAGCTAAACCCTTGACTAAGCTTACTCAGAAGAATAAACCTTTCGTTTGGGGAAGTGATGAAGATGGAGCATTTCAGACATTGAAGCAAAAATTATGTAGTGCGCCAATCTTATCATTACCCGAAGGGAGTGAAGATTTTGTAGTGTATTGTGATGCATCTCTTAGAGGTTATGGAGCTGTTTTGATGTAGAGAGAGAAAGTGATAGCTTATGCTTCTAGGCAATTAAGGAAGAATGAGGAGAATTATGCTACTCATGATCTTGAGTTAGGAGCTGTGGTCTTTGCTCTTAGGTTGTGGAGACATTATCTGTATGGCACCAAGTGTACGGTATTCACCGATCACAAAAGCATACAGTATATTCTCGACCAGAAGGAATTGAACATGAGGCAACGAAGATGGATAGAGTTGTTAAGTGATTATGATTGTGATATAAAATATCACCCAGGAAAAGCCAATGTTGTTGCTGATGCGTTGAGTAGGAAAGATAGAGAGCCTATCAGGGTGCGTTCTCTAGTCTTGACCGTGCACAATAATTTACCTGAGCAAATTAGAAATGCGCAAATAGAAGCTTGTAAGAAGGAGAATTTTGTTAATGAAGGGTTCCGAGGAGAAGGAGATCCTTTAGAGGTTAGAGCTGATGGAGTGAAATGTTTAAGAGGTCGTATGTGGATACCTAAGTTTGGAGGCTTAAGAGAATTGGTTATGTTAGAATCCCATAAATCTAAGTATTCCATTCATCCGGGATCTGATAAGATGTACCATGATTTGAAGAAGTTGTATTGGTGGCCGAATATGAAAGCTGACATAGCTATGTATGTTCTTCAATGCTTGACTTGTGCTAGAGTTAAAGCGGAACATCAAAAGCCATCAGGACTACTTCAACAACCAAAGATTCCTGAATGGAAGTGGGAGCGAATTACAATGGACTTTATCACCAAGCTTCATAGAACATCATCTGGAAACAATTCGATTTGGGTTATTGTCGATAGACTGACCAAATCAGCACACTTCATTCCGGTTAAGGAGCAGTTCTCACTGGAGAAGCTGACTCGAATATACCTTGATAATGTTGTATGCAAGCATGGAGTGCCTGTATCGATCATCTCAGATCGAGATCCTAGATTCGCATCGAATTTTCGGAAATCTCTCCAAAGATCTTTGGGAACGAATCTCGATATGAGCACTGCTTATCACCCCCAGACTGATGGGCAGAGTGAAAGGACGATACAAACACTGGAAGATATGTTGAGAGCTTGTGTGTTAGACTTTGGTAAGA
This sequence comes from Glebionis coronaria, assembly GCA_025667525.1. Lineage (NCBI taxonomy): Eukaryota > Viridiplantae > Streptophyta > Magnoliopsida > Asterales > Asteraceae > Glebionis > Glebionis coronaria. Next base: position 266,433,918 of record CM046875.1, read on the forward strand.
ATTGGGATAAACATTTGTCGTTAGCAGAGTTTTCGTATAACAATAGTTACCATTCTAGTATTAAGGCTGCACCGTTTGAAGCTTTGTATGGTAGGAAGTGTAGATCTCCTGTATGTTGGAGTGAAGTTGGGGATACCCAGCTCACGGGACCGGAATTAATCCGGGAGACTACGGAGATGATAGTTCAGATTAAGAAGAGGTTGTTGACTGCCCGAAGTAGACAGAAAAGTTACGCGGATGTGCGGCGGAAGCCAATGGAGTTTGAAGTGGGTGACCGAGTAATGTTGAAAGTATCGCCATGGAAAGGCGTTATAAGATTTGGAAAGCGAGGAAAATTGAATCCCCGTTATATTGGACCCTTTAAGACTTTATCTAGAGTAGGTCCGGTGGCATACAAACTAGAGTTACCCCCAGAACTTCATGGTGTTCACAACACATTCCATGTATCTAATCTGAAGAAATGTCTAGCAGTGAGTGATGAGAAAATTCCGTTAGGTAAGGTTTGAATAGATGGGAAGTTGCATTTTATCGAAGAGCCCGTAGAAGTTATGGACCGTGAGATAAAGCAACTGAAACAAAGTCGGATACCTATTGTCAAGATCCGATGGAATTCAAAGCATGGACCGGAGTATACTTGGGAACGAGAGGATGAAATGTGGAAGAAATATCCGCACCTCTTCGATTTCAATAAGAAACGGACATCCAAATGAAATGGATCACGAGGACGTTGATCCCTTTTAGGAGGAAAAGCTGTGACAAATCTAACATTTTCAGGTAGTGAAATATTTTCTCGTATAATATTTTGAAACTTATTTTTGTGTTGGTTGACGAACTTACAATTTACGGATTTAAATTTGGGCTTACGTGCATAATTTGGCGTCTTTTACGACTAAACCGGAAACCTTAGGATTACGTATTTACGTTTTTGAACACCGTTTTTGATGAGACAATTTTTATTGGATTCGTTTTGTGACGGTGATTCATAATTTATAAAAACGTTTTTCGTAAAACGACCTGAGGGCACGCAAATCGAGAAAACTAGAATCGAGAAATACCCGTAAACAAGTGAGATGGGACAAAACACTTTGCCCCATCCCACTAGCTTATATGGGACGGCAAAAGACACCACCACACTTAGGTGGCACAAGTTTTAGCTAAGCTTGCACAAGTGTAAGCTTATGCTTACACTTTAAGCTAACTACTTCCACCACTTAACAAAACTAACAAATGGTTTTCATTCTACCATTTCATCCATGCAATCCACCCCAAAAACTATCTCTACTTCCACCCTTGTGCCGTCCCAATTCAAGCAACAAACACCCTCATTGATCTTTTCTAGCTACAAACCATATGTTTACTAGTCCTATTAAGGTGTTTCCTTGAAGCCTTGATCATTTGGTGGACATATAACCAACTTTGGAGGTGATTTGCTTGTGTCCTAGGGCTGATTTTCCAACATATGATCTTGATATTTGATGGTCTTGGAGATACTTGTTGTGTTCATCAAGTTCTTTCCTTCCTAAAACAAGAAATCCACTTGGATTGGTAAAGAAGATCATCCTCTACATTTTTCTCTTATTATTTTGTAAAGAACAAATGTATTTTCTTTTATTTTGTATATGTATATGATGTATATATGATGATAAAAATGTTGTGTGGGGATCAAGTGTTGATAAACATGCTTAAAAATGATGATAACCATAAGAAATGAAGCTAAAATCATGACTAATTAGTTGGCTGTATAAAAACAGTAGATAACTAAATGATGAACTGATAAAAATGCATGGTTTGATCTATTTACAGTAAAGTAGATGATGTTATACACATGTGAGAGTTTGCCATGCAATGGAATCATAATAATGAGTGAGATATGATCAAAACAAGTTAGGTGGTACAATCTGAATAAGCAGTTTTGTAGGGACTGTTAAGGCAACTTAGACTCAACATGGGCAGTATCTATAACTAAGTTATATTTAGCACATATTATGAAGAAGTTGTCATCCAAAAATGAGCTTCTAAGTCATTGTAGAACTCTAGATATGATAAAAATGGTAAACATGAAGTTAAAAATCAGATTTTGGAAATAATGTTTATTATTATTATATAAGCACTCACTTTATAATTTATAAAATGTAAAGTATAAACCCACTAACTTATAGAACTTAATTATATAAATGTATAAAAGGTTAATTGAATGGGTAAATTAGATAAATGGTGGTAAAAATAATATTTATAAGTAATAAAAACTATAAACTTGATTTTTACGACTTTTTCGGCTATCGCCGTGAAATTAACGTTTTTCATCAAATAAAACTTAGACGACCAAACCCGTCTAATGTAAAGTTTATAAAAGTTATATACTGATGTATAAGTAACTAAGACAAATAAAAACCGATAAAACCCGAACTATAAGAATTACGGACATTTACGAGCTAACTAAACCTATTAGACTAATAATTGGACTTATAAGATAAAAACTTGTAAAAAGAATTATTTGGGCTTAACCCATTAGGGCCCAACATGAAAAATATATATACTGATCATAGAAGTATAAAATGGGTAAAAACAAGTTAAAGAATTTATAAAAGACTTAATGAACTTAAAATAGGTAAAATCGGTAAAACTAGTGAACTAGTAAGACGATACTAAAACGTAAACACTAAAATGAGTAAATGAGGATTTATAAACCCACTTGATCATCATCATATGTACAAAATCATATATATGTATATTGTTATTTTGATAAAAGTCATTGGACCGAGTCTAAGACCGATTATTATTTATATAGGTTTCCGTGACCGAAGCACGCCCATAGCCGATAATCCGCCTTTCATTAACAACGTGAGTTCATAGCCTCGCACTCTTTTAAATGTTTTATAAAATGATTTGTAAACCCGCGAGGGAGATAACATGCTAGATTTTTATAAAAATAGAACACAAGTAGTCCCGATTGTATGCTAAATGATATGGACCCGAATGATGCTATGACCCTATATTCGATACTAAAAGGATTATTAGTAGTTAGGTTATGTCACATTAAGTCCCATTAGCATGAATTGTGAACTACCGGGTTTTGGTAGACGCTTATGCATTTGATAGTACTATTTGGGGACGATCACCCCAGTTCGCGCCTTGACGGTTGATCCCCGTCGTACCACATTGATTGGTAAGCGAATTTATGTATGAGAAGATTCTATAGCGTGATTTTTGTGACGACACGCTAACTTAGATGGGCAAATTGTTTGTCGGGTTCGCGGCCCGCTGTTTTCATAGTAAGGTAACAATGTCATGCGGCTAATAATAATCCTATACAATGTATGCTATAAAACATAAATAATAAACGATAACGACGCTATTAACGATGAATATATTACCTATCATGGTAATATAGAGACTACGGTCTCATGGACGGTTTCAGATGTATGCTTGATTTATATATTGCCTGACTAGAAATATGTGGACTTACTTCCGATATTATACTTGTGTTCTGATTTTAAATGAATGTAAATGATTGTTTTATATAACGGTTTTCATTAAACTCTATGAATTCACTCGGCATTCGCTGATATGATTTTTGCATGTTTTCTATCTCAGGTGCTTGAAGGTAATCCGGATGGAGATCGACTCTGATGGCCCACACTTAATATTAAAAATGTTCATTCGATCTGTGTTTTGTAAACTTAATGACCTGTATAATTTGGGACCTGTTGTACACTTTTAAACCTTTTTATCGAATGAATGTTTGTTATACTTTGTACAACCATTTTTATGTGTTGTCTATGATTGGAGTTATTGTGCTATCCCGTAACACTCTGAAAGACCCTTCCGCTGTACCGATACAAAAAATGAGAGTGTTACAATTTGAATTAAATATGGGAATATATTAACTCCCATTGGAATGTAACTACCTCGTTACATTCAATTCCCTTAAATGACCAGACACAGAGATCATTTATCAGATTTGTTTACCGATATTGAGCATACCCAGCTCAGCAACCAACTTATTAAAACATGGCTCACCCAGAGGCTTGGTGAATATATCAGCGAGCTGGTATTCAGTGGGTATAAAATGAAGCTCAATTTCACCTTTTAAAATATGGTCTCTGATAAAGTGATACCTGATGTCAATATGCTTAGTTCTGGAATGAAATACCGGATTATTAGAGATGGCTATAGCACTTCTGTTGTCACAGAATATGGGAACCTTTTCATAAGTGATCCCATAATCAGCCAGCTAACATTTCATCCAGAGAACTTGAGCACAACAACCAGCGGCCGCTACATATTCAGCTTCAGCTGACGACATGGCCAAGAGTTTTGTTTCTTAGCACTCCAGCATACTAACTTTCCACCAAGGATTTGACAACTCCCAGAGGTGCTATTTCTATCAAGACAACACCCAGCATAGTCAGAGTCTGAGTAGGCTTTGAGGTCGAAGCCGGATCTGTTTGGATACCAGAGACCCAATGTGGGAGATCCTTTTAAGTACCTGAAAATTCTTTTGACAACTACAAGGTGGGATTCCTTGGGGTTAGCTTGGTACCTAGCACAGAGACATGTGGCAAATTGTATATCTAGTCTGCTTGCTGTGAGGTACATCAGTGACCCAATCATGCCTCTATATAAGGTCTCATTAACAGAGACCCCTGAGTTATCAGCTCCCAAGTTGTTGGGAGGAAGCATGGGGCATTTCACTGAGGCACAATCAGACAGATCATAATTCTTGAGCAAATCCTTAACATATTTTTCTTGACAAATGGAAATTCCTTTTGAATTTTATTTAATTTAAAAAACCCAAGAAAAAAGTTAATTCCCCCATCATGCTCATTTCATTGGTCATAAGTTTGGCAAACTGTTTGCTGAAAGTGATATTTGTTGAACCAAAAATTATGTCATCCACATAAATCTGTACTAAAATGACATCACCCTTGGACCTAGAAGTGAACAGGGTTTGATCAATGGTACCTCTGACAAATTTATTTTCAAGTAAGAATTTTGATAGGGTTTCATACCAGGCTCTAGGCGCTTGTTTCAGCCCATAGAGTGCTCTGTGAAGTCTACAGACGTGATCAGGATACTCACTGCTTTCAAACCCAATGGGGTTGATAGACATATACTTCCTTTGAAAGCTTACCATTTAGAAAAGCACTCTTCACATCCATCTGGTATGCAGTAAACCTAATATAAGCTGCAAAGGCTAGGAAGATTCTGATAGCTTCCAATCTGGCTACTAGTACAAACGTTTCATCATAGTCAATACCCTCAGATTGATTGTACCCCAACACCACAAGCCTAGCCTTGTTTTTAACAATCATGCCAGCTTCATCCCTCTTGTTTCTGTAGACCCACTTAGTTCCAACTACTTGATTTCTAGCTGGAGCTTTTACCAAAGTCCACACCTTGTTCCTCTTAATCTTATTCAACTCATTTTGCATGGCAACAACCCACCCTTCATCTAGAAGTACAATAGCCACATTCTTGGGTTCATCTTCAGAGGGAAAATCAGCGAAAATGCATTCATTCGCTGAGGCGGTTTCCAGATATCTCAATTTGCCTCTGGTGGTTACTCCCTTAGAGGGTTCACTAAGAATATTCACCAGAAGAATATCTTGGTTCCTACTCCATTTGGATTGAGGAGTAGGAGTCTCTGTGGGTTCAGGAGTCACAGCAGGTTCAATGAATGCTTAATAAGTGTGAAAACACTTATCCTTGTATCACTTATTTCCAATAATAACAAGAGCAAAACGTGTATTTTATGTCGTAAAAGTCGGAATTATGCGTGGTTTGTGTTTTTATTGTGTTTCAGGATAAAAATATTAAAAAGGGAGAAAACAAGGGCAATCACGGGCTTTTATCGAAGAAAAAGACAAAAGACGAAGTCAAAAGGTCAAAAGTGCAAGAAAAACGGAAGTCCAAGGCCTATTCTGAAAATTTATCGAAGAACCAAGTCTATTGAAAGAATAAAAATAGAAGACGAGTTCAATTTATATCGACAAATCCCGAGACGACGTCGATAAAGACAAAGAATTTAAATCGAGTCGAGACGAGAAAAAAGAAAGAAACAAGCACTTACCACCTCCCCTATATATAGTCTTCTAATGTGTAATTAGAAGAGTTAGTCTTCATTTTTTATTTTTGTTCTTTCTTTTTAGGCCGACACCTACTAAGGGTGTTTGGCACCTTCATTTTCTTTTCTTCCTTTTCAAGTTTCATGTAAGTTTGATCTTAAATTTTATGTTTTGAATCTTGATCATTTAATAAAAGTTTTCTTTAATCAATCATTTCATTAATCTCATCCTTCTTTTCCTGTTTTTGATTTGATAGATCTTGCTTGATTTATTTGGTTGCGTTCTTGAGTTTTTGATAGTTTTATTAAGTGGTTTTGATTGATTTAGCTTAAGTTGTTAGTTTTGTTGATTTGGTTTGATTGATTATTATTAGTTGATGATTAGTGGTTAGTTTAGTATAACTTTTATATTGATTATGGTTGATTTTGGTTAAATTCGTGTTCCCTAGAAAATAGGATCTTATAATTTTCGTAACTGTTTAGTTTTTCCAGATTTTACCGAACAAGAAAAATTTCCCGAACGAGCCATTTTTCCGGAATGAACATTTTTTACCGAACCAATCATTTTTCCCGAACGAGCTTAAAATTCCGAACGAGCAAAAAAATATCGAACCAAGTTTTTGTGAAATTTATTCCGAACGAAGAGTTTTAGAAAAAATCCCGAACCAACAAAAAATCCAAAAAGTTACCGAATGAAAGATATTCCGAACAAGCAAGAATATCCCGAACAAACAGAAATTCTGAACCAACAAATATTTGACCAGCCTGCCTACTTGCTTGCTTTCCATTTCCCGCCACTTTTTCACCTGCTAGCCTGGGTGCTTGAGCTAGTAAATTGCCTGCTTGTTTATTAGTTGATATTGTTCCGTAATCGTTTAGTTTAATCTGAAAGTTGTTCCGATTTTAATTATGAAAGTCACGTATTTTTAGTTATATTTTTCGTCTAATTTTAAAATTAATTTTTTTCATAAAGTTTAAGTTTTATCTTTTATTTAGTGCCCGCTTTAACTTTTACCTCGTTTAGTTTTAAAGTACCCTCTTAGTTTTATTTTCTCCTTTTTCATTAGGTTAATTTTATTTTTCAGTCGAAAGTTAATTTCTTCTTTTAGTTTTATTTTAATTAATTGTTTTGTTTCCATATTTTTTTTTAATATCGTTTCTTTATTATTTGTCATTCGTTTTAATTTTTAGTTTATTAATTTTATATTTTGTCATTTCCTTTTAAAGCTTTACTTTTATCTTTAATTAGTTTTAGATAACGGCACGTTTTCTTTTATTCACCAAAGACGACTGAGTCGCACTTTCAACTAGTAATCAATTCGAAAAGACTGGAACAACGAACTTTAATACTTGGTGAAAACCAAATATTAGATGGCGCCGCTACCGGCTCTATTCGTTAAGATTAACGGTTTTTAGTGAGAGACGCGTTGGATTTTGGGATCCGTTCATTCGTGAACGTTATTTTTCGTGTCAAAAATTTTCAAAAATTCATAAAAACTATAAATTTTCAAAAATCCATAGAAATAAAAAATTTTCAAAAATCCAAAGAAAATAGAAAAACATTAAAAACAAAAAATATTTCTTGTCTATCTTTCTTTTCCTTTTGTAGGAGTGTATGCGTACCCGTGCTCGTAAGAAGAAAGCAACTCATGCTGAAGTCGTAACTCAACCTATTGTCACCATGGACAATCGACCAATGATCGAGATTTTGCAATCGCACGTAGAGGGCAACACCGATGCTATTGTCATACCCGAGATTGAAGCCAACAACTTTGAGCTCAAATCCGGTTTCATTCAAATGGTCTCTGCTCAACCATTTTTGGGGTGTACACTTGATGATCCTCATGACCATATCAAAAGGTTCCTTCAACTCACTAATACGGTCAAGTTTAATGGGGTTTCACAACAGGTAATTCGCTTGCAACTTCCTCCTTTCTCCTTAGAGGGATAAGCCCGACATTGGCTTTCAAAGGAACCGCCACAAAGTATTCTTACGTGGTCGGATTTAGAGACCGAATTCATCAACTATTTTTTCCCACCCTCACGTACTACCGCTTTGTGGAATGAAATCATTAACTTTGAACAAAAGTACGGTGAGACATTTAGTGAATCTTGGGACCGTTTTAAGGAACTTTTAAGAAAGTGTCCACAAAATGGTTTTACAAAAGTACATCAAATTAATACTTTTTACAATGGTTTAAGCATGAATGACCAAGCTTCACTAAATAGTGCCTCAGGGGGTAATATTTTGGTTAAGTCTTCTAATGCCGCGTGGGATATTATTGAGAATAAGTCTAGAGTTCAAACTAGCAGTGTTCGCGCTAATGTGGCTAGTTCTAGTACTAGTGATGCCGACCAGAGAATTGATAATCTTAAATCGATTGTTGAAGCACTTGCTTTACAAACCGCTAACATTGCCAAAAACAACAATGCTCAAGTTAATACCCTTAGTGAGTCTTGTGAGACTTGTGGTGGACCACACTCTTACCACAATTGTGATAAGGTGTATGACCCCTCTCCCTAAGAAGTGTATGCCTATAACACCAATGAGAGGGTGCATTTTAAGCCTAATGTGGATGCTAACAATCTTTCTTATCGATCTACTAATTATTTGGCTTCCCCCGGTTTTCAACCCCATAATAGACCACCACCACCTCAATTGAACAACACACAATACCCACCAAGGAACCAAGGCCAAAGAAGTAACTACCAAGGGGTTCTTCTAACAATCAAAGGAATTATAACTCAAATCAAGGGAATTTTCATGGTCAAAATCAAGGGGCTTTTAATGGGCAAAACCAAGGGTTTCAAAATAACAACTTTAACCAAGGTTTTAATAATAACAACGCTTATCAACAACAATATCCAAACCAAGGTTTTCAAAATCAAGGGCAAAACACGAATACACCTTCAATGGAATTGGTTCTTCAAAAGTTGAGTGATAAGTTGAGTGAACATGAGAAAATCATGTATGCTATGCAAGAATCGAGTGATAAGAAATTTATGCAAATGTATCAAGCCATTAATACCCAAGGCCCACCCCAAGGTGCTCTCCCTTCTAACACTGTAACCAATCCTAGGGCCAACGTTAATGCCATCACTACTAGGAGCGGTAAGACCATCGTAGAACCTACTTCTTCCCCAACTAACCAAGGACCCGAGATTCCTTCTACTTCTACCTCCCATTCTTCACCTTCTACTTGTGATATACCACCCGTTATGCCTTTGTCTACACCTTATGTTCCACCGATGCCTCAAATTTATACCACACCTTCGGTTCCAAAACCGGTTCCTCTACCTTCCACTTCTACCCCTCCACCACCCAAGGATGTGAGTGAGAATTACTTCCAAAGCCTTCATCTCAACCCAATATACCTTATCCCTCAAGGTTGAGGAAAGAGAAGTTGAAGAACAAGGATGATATTCAGGTTCCTAACTTTCTTAAAATGTTTAAACAATTGAATTTCAACATCTCCTTTGCCGAGGCTCTCGCTCACATGCCTAAATATGCTAAGATGTTTAAGGATCTTTTAAGTGATAAGGAAAAATTGCTCGACATCGCCAATACCCAATTAAATGAGAATTGTTATGTCGTTCTTTTGAGAAAACTTCCGGTTAAGTTAGGAGATCCCGGTCGATTCCTTATTCCTTGTAATTTTCTGGGTGTAGAGAATTGTATGGCTTTGGCGGATCTCGGTGCGAGTATCAATCTTATGCCATTGTCCGTGTGGAAGCAATTATCTTTACCAGAGCTAGTCCCCACACGAATGACATTAGAATTAGCTAACCGATCGGTTGCTTATCCGGTGGGGATAGCCGAGGATGTGTTCGCTGGAGTTGACAAATTCACTTTCCCCGCCGATTTCGTTGTTTTCGGCTACGAAATGGACCCTCGTGTTCCATTAATCGTTGGACGTCCATTCTTGAGGACCGGTCGCACTCTCATTGATGTAGCCGCGGGCGAATTAATCATGAGAGTTGGTGACGACAAAATCGTCTTCAACATGGGTAAGCTTTCTAAGCAACCTTATGAAAACGAGAGCGTTAATTTCATTGACGTTCTTGATGAGGCCTGTGAAGAGCATTTCAAAGACGCTTGCAAAAGTGGTTCTTATTCTCTACCCATTGTTGAGACCGTTGCCTCTATTGCTCCATCACTGACTCCATTTGGAGAAAGTGATTACCTTTTGAAAGAACTTGAAGCAACTTTAGGGGATGTGGACTTACAATATGACGATTCTCCCACCGATTGGAAAGAAGACATGCGTACTATTGAGAAACTTCTCAATGAGGACCATATTTCTCCACTGTCTCCTAAGGCAATCTCTATCGATGATCCGAATTTGAAAACGCCTTCCATCAACAATCCTCCGGATTTAGAGCTTAAGGATCTACCGTCTCATCTCGAATACGTGTTCCTTGAAGACAATAAGAAGTTACCCGTCATCATCACAAAGGACTTGAAAGAAGAAGAAAAATCTCGACTTACCGACGTGCTGAAGAATCATAAGAAAGAAATTGCTTGGAAAATCTCCGATATTCGTGGAATTGATCCTCACTTTTGCACACATAAAATTCTCATGGAGGACGACTTTAAACCCACTATTCCAAACCAAAGAAGGGTGAATCCCAAGATCCATGACGTTATAAAAAAGAGGTTATCAGACTTCTTGATGCGGGAATGACCTACCCTATCTCGGATTCACCATGGGTTAGTCCGGTCCATTGTGTGCCTAAGAAAGGCGGAATCACCGTTGTGCCCAATGAAAACAACGAGTTGATTCCTACTCGTCTCGTTATAGGGTGGAGAGTTTGTATAGACTATCGCAAACTCAATGATGCTATGAGAAAGGATCATTTTCCCCTTCCTTTTATGGACCAAATGCTTGAACGTCTAGCGGGTAATAAATATTACTGCTTTTTAGATGGTTTCTCTGGTTATTTTCAAATACCCATTGATCCCCAAGATCAAGAGAAAACAACATTCACTTGTCCCTATGGCACATTTGCTTATAAAAGAATGCATTTTGGCTTATGCAATGCTCCCGGGACTTTCCAAAGGTGCATGTTGGCTATTTTCCATGACATGGTTGATCAAACCATGGAAGTCTTCATGGATGATTTCTCGGTCTTTGGGGACTCTTTCTTCTCTTGCCTTGCCAATTTGGAACGCATGCTTAAGCGGTGTGAAGATACTCACCTTGTTCTAAATTGGGAAAAATGCCATTTATGGTAAAAGAAGGCATTGTGCTTGGACATAAAATCTCAAAAGCCAGTCTTGAAGTGGACCGTGCTAAAGTTGATGTCATAGCCAAATTACCTCCACCTTCAACCGTGAAGGGCGTGAGAAGTTTCGTTGTTCATGCGGGCTTCTATCGTCGATTCATTCAGGATTTTTCTAAGATCGCCCGATGACCCACCTCTTGGAAAAAGATACTCCTTTTATCTTTTCCAAAGAGTGTATTGACTCTTTCAATCTTCTTAAGGATAAATTAACTAAGGCACCTGTCTTGGTTACCCCTAATTGAGAGTTACCTTTTGAATTGATGTGTGATGCTAGCGATTTTGCGATTGGAGCGGTTTTGGGACAAAGAGTGAGAAAACACTTCCAACCAATCCATTATGCTAGCAAGACAATGACGGTGGCTCAATTGCATTATACCACTATTGAAAAAGAGCTTTTAGCTGTAGTGTATGCTTTTGAAAAATTTCACCCCTATCTTGTCCTTTCCACCACCATTGTGTATACTGATCATTCCACGTTGAAGTACTTGTTAACTAAGCAAGATTCTAAGCTAAGACTTCTTCGTTGGGTTTTGCTGCTTCAAGATTTTAAAATTGAAATTCGTGACAAGAAGGGAGCCGCAAACCTAGCCGCGGATCATCTAAGTAGACTTAAGGATCTTCATCAAGGGGATCATCCGAATCAAGAGATCAACAACTCTTTTCCCCTTGAGGCCTTAATGTCTATAAATTCCGATCTTGATGACACCCCGTAGTTTACGGACATTGCAAACTACTTGACGCGTGGAATTCTCAAGGAAGGGTTAACGTCCCAACAAAAGAAAAAGTTCTTTAAATACATTGAACACTATTTTTGGGACGACCCTTACCTTTTCAAACAATGTGCGGATCTTGTCATTCGTCGGTGTGTTGATGGACCGGCAACGTTACTAATCCTTGAAGCTTGCCATAAAGGACCCACCGGTGGTCACTTTGGTCCTAATTACACCGCGAAGAAAGTTTTCGACTCTGGATTTTATTGGCCCACCATTTATCGTGATGCTCATGAAATGGTTAAGCATCGTGATGCTTCCCAAAGACAAGGCAAGATCACACATAAAGATGAGATGCCTCAAAATTTCATACAAGAATGTGAAATCTTTGATGTATGGGACATCGACTTATGAGGCCATTTCCATCATCTAAAGGGAACAAATACATCCTCGTAGCCGTTGACTACGTATCTAAATGGGTTGAAGCAAAGGCTCTCCCTACGAACGATGCGAGGGTGGTTGTGAACTTTCTAAAGCAACTTTTAGCTCGATTCGGTGTTCCTCGTGCTATCATCAGTGACCGCGGGACTCATTTTTGCAATGATCAATTTTCTCGAGTCATGGCTATGTACGGTGTCAATCACCATCTTTCCACCGCTTATCATCCCCCAAAAAATGGTCAAGCCAAGATATCTAACCGTGGATTGAAGAGAATATTAGAGCGAACTGCGGGAGAGCATCGTACCTCGTGGGCCGATAAGTTAGATGATGCTTTGTGGGCTTTTCGTACCGCATATAAGACGCCGATTGGTTGCACTCCATATCGTCTTGTGTATGGGAAGGCATGCCACCTCCCTATTGAATTGGAGCATAAAGCGTATTGGGCCTTGAAGTGGGCCAATTTTGACATCTACAAAGCCGGTGATCTTCGGAAGATTCAACTCAACGAGCTAAATGAACTACGGAATGAAGCTTATGAGAATTCATTGATCTACAATGAGAAAACCAATATAATCCATGATGCAAGGATTAAGAACCGAGAGTTTCACGTTGGTAATCAAGTTTTACTCTTTAACTCTCGGTTGAAGATCTTCTTAGGCAACCTGAAGAGCCGTTGGTCTGGTCCATTCACCCTCGCCAAAGTCTTCCTTTACGACACCATTGAACTTTCTCAACCAAATGGGCCGAATTTTAAAGTGAATGGCCAGCGTGTGAAGCTGTACTTTGGTGAGGACATCTCTCATGAGATGATTCCATCCCTCACCACGTTTCCCTTGAATTAGTTCTGGGTCGAGTCAGGCTCGTGACCCGGTTATAAAAAACAAGCGCTTCTCGGGAGGCAACCTGTTGATCTATCCTTTACCGTTTTAATAATTAGTGTAGGGGGAGCTACGTAGGTGTTTGTTGTCTTGTTTCTTATGATGTACAGGGATTAAAGCTTCAAAGAGCATTCTTGATGACTTTTGATGAACTGTGATCCCATGTACCCGTCTTCCCGGTTTTATCCTAAACTCTTTTGATTCTATATTTTATATTTTCCAAATATTAAAATAGGAATTAGTTTAGTTATCTCTTCGTTAGCAAGATTTAAACAACGTGCATAGTGTCGTAAGTGTAGGGGAGTTCACTCCCACATGCTTAAACATTAAGGACAATGTTTATATTAAGTGTAGGGGAACTTCTGTCAAAGTTAAGTGGGCTTTTCCTTGTATTTGTTCTTATTTTAACCGGAAAATTGATTTTTCGACATTTTTCAAAAATTTTGATCTATTTTGGCCTAGTTGTATTTACCTTTGTTATAGTTATTTTCTTTCTTTGCTAGAATAAATTTTGAATAAAGTGGCTTTAACTTTTAAACATTGGGAATCTTTTGACTCAACCCGAGTTTACTTATCCAAGTTTACTCTAGCTAGTATCCTTAACGTGTTTAAGCCAAGTTTTGCTAGGCTTTTATATAGGGAACTTTATAAGGTGAAAGTCTTAACTCTTACGGGTTAAGAACAAGAACTTTTCGCAAGTTCCTATAATTGATCCTAGAAAGTCGTTTATCAAGGGAACTTTAAAATGCGAATCCTAAACTTGAAAAGTTCTAAGAAGTTGCAAGATCCTATAGATGACTTGAAAACCCAAAACTTTGATTTAATAGGCTAAGCATCCACGAGTCTCATTCCTTGTGATTTTAAATTGTGGAGAACGAGAGATGATAGAGTCAATTATAAGTTTGGTAATCTTTCATGAATTTATGTGAGTTAATTATGAGCTTTTTCTCCCTTCGCTTGTTAATAAATTTAATTGCAATAAATAAGGTTGTACGATTTGAAAAATCACTTAGCTTCTAGCACAAGATCGTTTAAAAGTTGCTCGGTATTAATTAGAGTTCATTGCCAAGGCATAACTTATTGATGCGGGATGTGAAGATTGGCGAGTCCGAAAAGGCCCTAACAAGGCATGAGGGCTACATTTTGTTGCTAAAGATCCCAAGTGATGTGAAGAATCATTTATCAAAAATTAATTTGAAGGATCAAGACACACGACGAAAAGCAAATACACCCATAAAGATCATGGAGAAGTCTATCTGAAAAGACCCTAGCAAGGTATGAGGATAAATAGATCCAAGTCCTAAAAGGAGGCAGATCGTTGTATATCAAAATCCAAAATGAAGATTGGAGAAAAATGAAGAAGTCGTGGTCCAAGTATGAAGAATCACTCAAAAACATCAAGTGAATAAATTCCTGTTATGAAGAGAAGACCATAATTTCAAGAACGTCTCTCAAGATTCGAAGTATGAAGTCGCTGCCAAATTTCGGTCCGAGAAAGGTTTCAAATCGTGAAGCAAGTTATGCCAAGATATGAACTTTATGAGGTCCCGAAAAGCAGTTTTAAAAGATTTTGTCCTTTAGTTAACTATTGCTTAAATCGTCCCATTTTATTTTCAGCCTAAATTAACTATCAAAATAAGTCAAACAATGAATCCTCGAAATCATTCTAGACAATCATAAAATAAAAGAGATACACCTAGGAATAAGGGAGTCTAAGTAAAAATTGGGCCACATGAGTTCGTGTTAGTTTGCTAACTTATAATAACAATGATCTCATTTATAAGCTTAGTGTAGGGAACGTGAAACTTGAGGGTGATAATCATTCATGACAACCAAAACACCAATGTAAGTCTTTGATTTCTTTACTTGTTTTGTATATATTTCTATCTTTTTAGTTTCGTTAATGTTTAGTATCCAATAAAGGCCAAGGTGGGTTAATTATGATGAGAAATGTAATTTGTGCTTTAAAATTAATGCATTGCATGAGGGCATTGCAATGGTCAAGTATAGGGGATTTAATAAGTGTGAAAACACTTATCCTTGTTGTGACACCCCCAAATTGAGTCAAATGCAGCGAAAATAATATTTAGATGTCACGTAGGTGGATCAACAGTAGATAGCGTACAGAGCAGCAGATAAAAGATTATCATTACATTTATTACATAGATAAAAGTGCAAATAGTATTAAAATTTTCTTAAACATTGTTCAACAGTTTGAATTATTTCCCAGTTTATAAAATCCCAGATGAGCTCTATAAATGAACCCTATCATGATGCTTGACTCCATGCACACCAATACCTGCTTCAGTTTCCTAAGAAAACATGCTTAGAGAGTCAACATAAAGTTGGTGAATTCACAGGTTCAATAAAATAAGTTTGGATAATAAACATTCACTATAGTAGTAATGCACAAAGCACCAATACTAAAAAGTAATTACATTCCCATATTGCCTGAAACTGAGACTTGACAGTTAAGTCCTTAACAAATAAGGACCGTTAGCCTTATAAAAAGGCACCCAAAAATAATAAGTGTTGACATGTGAAACATCTGTTGTCCTGGCCTAGGCACAATGAGCACGACTCACCCAGATGGGGATGGACAATCCCAAATAGATCTATTAATAACATTCAGGTAATTCAATAATTCTAACAGTTTCAGATGCACGGGTCATACGGGTTCATCTATAATAGGCAAATGTAATCAACGGTTTCACAGTTCGATTTATGTCCATAAAATAAAATATGTTGCATGTTTTCTTCCCCGTTAAAAGGTTTAAAAGATTGTCAATATATAATGTGGGGCCATGAACTCACCTCAATAGTACAACAAATAGTCACAAGTAAATCTGATATGATGCTCACGATACAGTCAATGACCTAAATAATTATAAGGTCTCAGTAAATGCATAACATAATGCATAAAAGTTTCAGAACAAATCTGTGCATGCTTATACTGGTTTTAAGCATTTTATTACGATATTTGTATTTTAGTTCACTGTTGTACAAGTTATAGTAGTATTTATTTTAGGTATAAAATAGATAATAGCATTAAATTAATTAATCTATTTAATTAACTTTCTTATACTTGTATTGTTTATAAAATAATGTAAATATTTATAAAAAGAATTTATATATATATTTAAAGTAATAGAAAATAAATATAGTTAATATATTTATTTTTATAAGTTAATCATTTTTATTTATATATTTTATATATAAAAAGGTTTATAAAACTTATAACAGTTTTGTTTAATTACCACGTTCTCGTAGTGTTTATAGTTATTAAATTATAAGTTTGGAAAAATAATAAATGTTATGTTTATTTAAGTTTTATGTTTTGATTATCGGCATAATTATATAGTAAATTTAGGGTTTGTTATACTTTGTATAAAATAAATTTTAGTCCCTCTATTTATGTAACACCCCACTTTGATAAGTGGACCGTTACGCGTAATTATGGCGTGTCATCAAAGCATGCAAGGTAATATGTAGTAAAACATACATGACCATAGGGAAAACCGGAATCAAACATCGGTTCCCAAACATAAGCCCAAAACATAAATAATGTAAATAAACAAAAGGAAGACTAAACAAGCATAAATATGAAGGCATGAGGAGAAGAAGTCTAAGGTAGCTCCCATCCTATGCGTGTCCTCCAAATGCTCCAGTCTAACTTTAGGTACCTGCCGTTTTGGGACATGGAAAAGAAAGTAACGGCTAAGCATAACGCTCAGTGCAAGGATATACAAGTAAAGCATGAATAATGTAAGTATATAAGTATGAAACAGCGGAAGAAACTAAGTCCTGGATAACCTGGTTATATCTTAGTAAAACTGGTTTTATAGTTTGAAAAGCCTTATCTTTATCTTGTGAAAACTGTTTAACATATTTTACCATTACCCAATATAGGTCATGAAAGTCAACGTGCATGAATACTTGGAGGGGTGACCTCGTCATGCAAATTAGAGGGGCTGCCTCTAGTTTATTACACTGGTTTTGGGTAGGAGGGATCAACTCCTGGTGAAGGATGTAATGCACACACCACATTCACATTGAGTAATCTGCTAAAAACATGTAACTAGGATGCACCCATACGCCCCTCCTGATAAATATAATAATATGGCCAAAAGCTGAAGGGACGCCACGAGCAATCACTCCACCGTGGGGAAGTCATAACACCAGTGCCTCTAGTGTTATGGTTTTGGTACCTCCATAACTAGGTGAAACTGGTCATGCATGTATATGGCTTTAGGTATTCTAATTAAACATAAGCAATCAAATATATAAACATATACAAGGGAAAACAGTTGGCTGCATACGGGGAATCCTAATAAGGAAAGAATGTCCATACTGAAAGGACGGAGAATCCGTACCTTATGTATAGTGAACGAAGAAGACGAACGGAAGAGAGTCCTACTTCGATATCACTAATGCTACATAAATACATACGTGTATAAGTATCTGATTACTGAGTACGTAACTGGTTTCATACCATGTCTTAGCTTGTTTTATGTGTTCATGTCGTGTTTTACTGATTTAAGCTTTATACTGTGTTTATCATATATTCTGTCTATTCTGATTAAGTATTACTTGTATTTCATGTATTATTATACTTGTTGTGTAATAATAAGTAACTTTCTAAAAAAAATAGTAGGTTTCCTAAAATAGAAAGTTTCCAAAAATAGAAAGTTACGAAAAATAGAAAGTTTCGAAAAATAGAAAGTTTCCAAAAATAGAAAGTTTCCAAAAATAGAATTACTGCTTAAAATAGATAAGTTTCTAAAAATAGAATGTTTCCATAAATAGATTAGCTGCCTTAAATAAATAGGTTTCTAAAAATAGAAATTTCCATAAATAGATATAAGTTGGTTAATTAAGCTAATTATATAAGCTTAAGTGTTTACTGATTATTATTCTAAGTCATGTGATTATATAGTATAGTTTATTAATTATTACATGTAACTTAAATAAACTATAGGTTAAAGTATTTAATTAAATATAACATGATTTTAATTAAATAAAGGTAAAATAGTTAGGTTAAAACATGTATTAGTATCTATAAATAATATAACCTAAGTCATGTAAATTAATAAATTATAAGTCATGGTTTTAATAATTAATTAATTATATAGTCTAATTAAAGATAAAAAAATACTTAGGGTTTAAATTCATGTACCAATAATTAAATTAATAACCTAAGTCATGTAAATTAAATTAATCATGTTCATGCTTTAATTAATTTAATATTTAGTCTTGTAAAAATAATATAACTTGTAAAAATAATAAACCTTGAAAAATAACTCATGAACCGGACCGTGTTTTAAATCTACCATGTGTGAACCGGACCCGTGATTAAAACCATACCCCGACCTAGGTCGGGGTTTCTTCCCCTTGCTGCTGCCGTGACAACATCATCACCAAACCGAGACCTTAAGGTCTCGGTGGTGTGCATATAAGCCAAGCCGAGACCCCCTTTGGGGTTCGGTTAGGCGTCGGCCACAACAAAAACACCCCTAAACCCATGATCGTTTAAATACTTGTTTTTAATTAGTTTATTAAAAACATCATGATTTTATGTGATTAAATACATCAAAACATAAAAAGAAAAAAAAGGTTAAAGGTTATACCAATTACGTGAACAAAAGGAGGATGATAACACGAACGACATCTACTAGAATTGGATCACCAAAAATCAACAACACCCTCCTTGTGGTGTTTTATAACCGGCGGCCAAGAGAGGAGAGAAAAGTAGGCTAGGGTTTTAATATTTTTGTGAAATCGTGAATTATGACAAGGATATTTTCTCATTTTCTTGTTTTGGTAAAAAATAGCATGGGCTTGGCCCTTTTTCTTCCGTAATTTTGTGGGTATGTGGTCCCCCAAAAGGGAAACCCTTTGTTTTCCCCTGTTCTAATTATTTACGTGTTCTCGTGTCGTGTTTACGTGATTTAATTATCTATCGTTCGTGTCGTAATAATTATTTATACGTAATCGTAATAAATATACGTAAATACATAATAATAGGTTCGTGATTATTTACGTTCATGATTTTCATGTTCGTGATTAAAATTATAGTTGATAACAATTATCGTGTCTTAATACGTAATAAATACTTACCGTGTAATAACACGTACGTAATACTTGTAATTCCTATTCGTGAAACGTACACGTGCTATAAAAGGAAAGTTCTAATCATGTACGTACGATCCTAAAGGTACTATTCATGGTAAAAGCATGCAGGTTTTACAACTCTTCTCCCTAAAAAGAATAATTCGTCCCCAAATTATAGATAACGTAAACTGACAGAGGAACATACCCGGATCAAACTCAGAGGGTATGTATGATAAAAGGACATGAAGATGACATGGTAGAAGGGAACGTGGAACGTGACATGTCTTGAAAGGACATGGAATGTAACGTGACTGAAAGGACATATCTAATCAATAAGAGAAAACGGATAAGAAGTCCGGATGAACTTGTCCGTTTCCAAGTGGCCTCCTGCTTACTGTTTCTTCTCAAGATATTGACACAATGTTAAATCTTGGTCCTCCTGACCTTGACTTGAAAACTCTAAAAGTTCATTGTCATCTACGTAAGATAGATCCCCTGAATTCGATCGAGGGAAAAGAATTAACGTGCAAGGGTAACTGAAACGTAATGGTTAAATAATCTAACTTAAATGATAATTAGCAACGATGCGCGAGACATATAGAAACGTAGTACGTGAAAATTTTTGAACGTGATACGTGAAAATTTTTAAACGTAATACGTGGAAAAATTTTGAACGTGATACGTGAAAATTTTTGAACGTGATACGTGGAGATATGGTGAGTGTAGTATGAGCAAACATATTGCGTTCCAGGATACGTGTAACATATCGTGAACGTGATATGAGGAACATGGAATGAACATGACATGTGAAACATATCGTGAACATGGAATATAATTGCGGTAACGCCAAACGCTATAAGGTGAAACGCAGAATGTGACGTGAATCGTCTGTTTGCGGATAGGAGGTAAACTAAACTTGAGTCTGGTCTCTCCAATTCTTGCGAAACTTCCCAGAACGAAGATGAACATAGAATCGTAACCCAAGATACGATCATGAACGTGAATATTGTCATGAACGTGAGCGTGAAAGCAATTCGTGAAATTAGAACAAGAACGTGGACATAAATAAGGAGTACAATTGCGAACCTCCGTCTGGATCGATAGCTGAGTGATTACAAAGTGGTCGGATGAGCCTTGGCTGGAACATGTCCGATCAATCTATTAATTCTGAAATCCTTGTGGATGTAAGGATTCTATAGACCTGATCAAACTGTTGGCAATAACCCAGATAACATCATGCTTCTTCTGAGTTTGTGTTAATCTGGTAACCAAAATCCATGGAGATCTTGTCCCATTTCTATTCACAATTTCTGATGATGGAAAACATCCTAGTCTGTTAGTGTTATATCTTAGCCTGTTGATATGTTAGGTACTTAGGTATGAACGTAACTACATCTTGCTTCCTAGAAACTTGATACATAGAAATTTGCGACACTATCAGACTCCGAAATTAGACTTCTCTTAGCGTAGGATTTTCTGGAACACCTAATGTAGTGTAGGGTTCTCACATTTTCGCATAAGCTGAGCCATGGTACGATTAACCGCGCGAATCCATGTGATTCAGCGTGTCACTGTAATCAAACAGAATCGGTATAGTAAAATTTCCAGGGTGAAATTTCTCCTGTCGTAGAATTTGCAATATAGGGCAAATATGGTCCTACTGCTCTTCTCTAGACTTAGAGGAAAATTAGGTTGTCCTCGATGAAAACACTGATGAATTTTTTATGAGTTCATGGAAACTCATTTTATTAAGTCCATAATGCTGCTAGAGCATTTATGAGACTAATAAAAAATCATGAATCTAGCATGACCGAGTCGTGTACGAATAGCAGTCATCGACATGTCCTGCTCTTTCACTCGTCACTGTTGGTAGAATGATCATGAATCCGATCTTGGAAAGTTCTTAGCACCCTAAATCTACCATGTGTGAACCGGACCCGTGATTAAAAACATACCCTGACCTAGGTCGTGGTTTCTTCCCCTTGCTGCTGCCGTGACAACATCATCACCAAACCGAGACCTTAAGGTCTCGGTGGTGTGCATATAAGCCAAGCTGAGACCCCCTTTGGGGTTCGGTTAGGCGTCGGCCACAACAAAAACACCCCTAAACCCATGATTGATTATACCCCATGATTAGTAACATTTTTAAATACTTGTTTTTAATTAGTTTATTAAAAACATCATGATTTTATGTGATTAAATAAATCAAAACATAAAAAGAAAAAAAAGGTTAAAGGTTATACCAATTACGTGAACAAAAGGAGGATGATAACACGAACGACATCTACTAGAATTGGATCACCAAAAATCAACAACACCCTCCTTGTGGTGTTTTATAACCGACGGCCAAGAGAGGAGAGAAAAGGAGGCTAGGGTTTTAATATTTTTGTGAAATCTTTAATTATGACAGAGATATTTTCTCCTTTTCTTGTTTTGGTAAAAATAGCATGGGCTTGGCCCTTTTTATTCCCTAATTTCGTGGGTATGTGGGCCCCCAAAGGGGGAACCCGTTGTTTTCCCCTGTTCTAATTATTTACGTGTTCTCGTGTCGTGTTTACGTGATTTAATTATCTATCATTCGTGTCGTAATTATTATTTATACGTAATCGTAATACATATACGTAAATACATAATAATAGGTTCGTGATTATTACGTTCATGATTTTCATGTTCGTGATTATAATTATAGTTGATAATAATTATTGTGTCTTAATACGTAATAAATACTTACCGTGTAATAACACGTACGTAATACTTGTAATTCCTATTCGTGAAACGTACACGTGCTATAAAAGGAAAGTTCTAATCATGTACGTACGATCCTAAGGGTACTATTCATGGTAAAAGCATGCGGGTTTTACAATTTATATAATTACCCGCGGTTATATTATATAATAAACCTAGGGTTCGTTTAAGTTGTAAATAGTGGCAAAACAAGTCCCTCCCTAGTTACACGTGTAACTAGGGTTTGTTTAAGTTTCATAAAATGTCAATTTTAGTCCTCCTAATATTCGGTTTATTTTAAGTATAACACAAGTTACAAAAATGCCCCCCTAGGGCTCCATTTAGGTTTCGGCTTATGCCAAACAGCCCCTAGGGTTTATCTAGGGCTTATTTAAGTTTAAAGGGTTGGCAAAATAGGTCCCTAGGGTTGCTATTAAGTTTCAGCAAAGGCCAAAAAGGGTCCCTAGGTTCATACTAAGTTACACAAATCACCCTAACATTGTAATAATTCCCATTAAGTCCTTGTGTTAAGTTTTAAGTTTTGGATAGTGCTAAATAACTACCTCAACTTTCGGCTAATTACAAAAGTAACCCTTATGTTTATCTTTTGATATTATGAGTTTCTATACTTGTTCATTTAGATCCCCAAACTTAATAAAATTACAAATTTAACCCGAAAGTATTATATTTTCTTTTTTTAATCCAAAACTTAGTTGATTTACCATTTTAGTCCAAAACTTCATAGATCTATCATTTTAGTCCAAAAGTATTTATAGATCTATGATTTTAACCCGAAACTTTATAAAATCACAATTTTTACACCAAAAGTTTTATAAAAACATTATTTAGGAATAAAGAAGTTTATTTAGGCAAGCTTATTATAGTGGACTTAAAACTAAATCCTATAAGGCAAAAATAGTGAGCTTAACATTTTAAGGCAACTAATAATATAGATCTAATGTTTCTAGGCATGTTTATACATTACAAGATTAACCAATATTGAACCATAGGGTGTAAACCCCACGTCCAATATATGCATGCTTATGTTTTACATAGTTTTTCTAGTTTAACTAGTTCATAGTGTTATGTTCATCATGGTTATTAAGATTTTACATCATTTTAACTCCTAAAACATTTTAAGCCGTGAATCATATTAGGTTTAGGGTTTTATGTTTTTGTTTTAAGATTAAGTTTTTACTAGTAATAACCATGTGTATGCTTATGTGCATGAAAGTAATATATTGAAAGATAGGTTTTAAGTTTTACTTACTTATTTAGGTAGAACTAGGAATGAATAGGAGAATGAGTAGGAATGAGAGCTAAGTTTCACCAATGGTGACTCTTGTAGCTAAAATCAAGCAGTGGGCTTCAATGGAGTTTTTAGGGCTCCTTGTTGACTTGATGATCAAGATACTTGTAGGAGTTGACAAATGATTAGCATTAAAGATACGAGAGACATAGTTAATGAGCTTCAAGATCTTGGTTATGGTGGAAGTAAATAACCCGTAGGTTGAGAGAGAGAGATGTGAGATTTGGTTTTCAAGTGAAATGTGTTGGTGTGTGTGTGTCTCGGCTATAAGAAGAAAGAGACAGATATCATGATATCTATTGTTTGTACCATGAATCTTCAATGTAACTTGGTTATATATGGATGGGATTTGGTTGAGATATGCTAGCTCCTTTCCCTCACATGCTCAAAATAGCAAACTCCTTTCCCTCCTTTTTGGTTCTAACCGTGGGTTTACAAGGTCAAAGGAGGACAAGGATTTGACTTGGCATAGGGACATGTATGGTGACATAGTATAAGGTTTTGACTTTGTGACATGGTTTGCTTCCATGTTGTATGAACTAAGGAGTGTGTAAGTATACATAGTATGTATGTGTAAGAAGTATAACATGGTTAAGTATGAAAAAGGGTAAGGTGTGTAGGAAAAAGTGTAAGGTATAGTGTATTAGTAGATGGTAGCTTGTAGGTTTAATAATTAGGATTAATGCATGCATACATACACATACACGACACACTTATGTGTATTTTAGAGAATTGTGTTAACTTGTATCAAGTGTTGGGTGAAAATAATAGTCCTTGTATTATATTGTATGCATTTATTAAGTTTGTAGGTATTTTAGTTAAACCTTTAGGTATCTTAGTGAAAGTATATAATGAATATATCATTATAAGTATTTTACTTGAATAAAGTAAATAAATGTCAATGTAAAATAATGTACATTGTTTTAAAGTGTTAGGTGTTTATTCCTATAATGAAATATAAGTAAATATATACATATAAAAATAAGTCCAAGTACTTAATAATTTAATTAAGTAAAGTTACAGTTTATCTCAAAATATGTACTGAGGTGATGAGTCCTTGTTCATTCAAGTGGCCAGTCAGTTGACAAAGTAGTCAACAATGACTAAAGGTCCATATAAATATAAAAATAAATATGAAAGGTAGTATTGCAAAAGGTACATGATTAATAATAAGTCATATAAAAGTGGAATTATATAAATTCCAAAAATAAAGAGTACAACAGTTGACAAATTCAATAAGGTAAAATCAAAGGTTTTACAGCACCATCCCGTTATTTTAGCTTTGTCCTCAAAGCTTAGGATGAAGTCATTGGTCAGGTGAACAAGTGTGGGTACTTGGTTTTGTACGATTCTTCTTGTTCCCAAGTGAACTCAGGGCCTCTCCTCGAGTTCCAACGTACTTTGACCAACGGGATACGACTACGTTTCAATTTCTTAACTGTCCTCTCCATGATTTCTACTTGTTCTTATATTAACTGGAGTTTGTCGTCAAACTGAACTCCCTCTAATGGCATAGCCAATGGTTCTTCAGCATCGCACTTCCTCAGGTTAGACACATGAAAGGTAGAGTGTACCCGAATCAGTTGTTGGGGCAACTCTAAACGATAAGCTATTTCCCCGATCCTGGCTATTACTTTTAAAGGGCCAACATAACGTAGATTCAGTTTTCCACGTTTGCCAAAGCGTACAACACCCTTCCAAGGTGATACCTTGAGCATAACACAGTCACCTACTTCAAATTGCGTAGGTTTGCGTTTCAGGTCCGCGTAGCTCTTTTGTCGGTCGCGAGCAGCTTGAATTATTTGCTTAATGAGGACGATCTTGTCTGTAGTCTCCTGGATTAGTTCTGGTCCAGGGAGCTGAAATTCACCTACTTCTGCCCAGCACACAGGTGAACGGCATTTACGACCGTATAGTGCTTCAAAAGGGGCAACCTTAATACTGACATGATAACTGTTGTTGTAGGAGAATTCCACTAAAGGAATGTGGTCAACCCATCCATTTCCAAAATCAATCACACATGCCCGCCACATGTCTTCTAGAGTCTGGATGGTTCGTTCACTTTGACCGTCAGTCTGCGGATGATAAGCAGTGCTCATGTCCAAATTGGTACCTAAGTCTCGTTGGAAAGCCTTCAAAAAGTTTGATGTGAACCTACCGTCTCGATCATAAATTATCGACACTGGTATTCCATGTTTGGTCACAATCTTCTTCAGATACGTTTTTGCTAGTCTTGCAAGGGAATCGTTCTCCCTAAATGGCAGGAAATGAGCGGACTTGGTAAGTCGGTCGACGATTACCCAGATAGTATCGTAACCGTGAGATGACTTTGGGAGTTTGGTGACAAAGTCCATGGTGATGTTGTCCCACTTCCATTTCGGTATCTTGGGTTGTACAAGTAAACCCGATGGTCTCTGGTGTTCAGTCTTGACACGTGAACATGTCAAACACTTCTACACGTAGGTGGCAATGTCAGCTTTCATATTCGGCCACCAGTATAATTTCTTCATATCCTGATACATCTTTTCAGATCCAGGATGTATATAATATTTAGACTTATGAGATTCGTGCATGATCACGTTCCTCAAATCTCCATAGCAAGGTAACCAACTTCGTCCGTGAAGGCATAGGGTTCCATCTGCTCTTGGTTATAGCTTCTCCTTACTAAGGTCGGTTCTGAGCATTCCCCCGACGTCTTCCTTCACGAGGTTTTTAGGTAACTGGGCTTGAGTCTAAGCTTCCAAAATCTGTTTGGGTAGATCCAAACTGATTGTCATAACTAATTCCCGAACTCTCATAGGAGGGTGCGTTTTCTTACGACTTAAAGCATAAGAAACCACATTTGCTTTACCGGGGTGGTATTTGATCTCGTATTCGTAGTCGCTTAACAGCTCAATCCAACGGCGTTGTCTCATGTTCATCTCCTTCTGATCTAATATGTGTTGCAAACTTTTATGGTCAGTATGCACTGTGCACTTCGTTCCGTATAGGTAATGTCTCCAGATTTTGAGAGCAAAAACTACGGATCCAAGTTCTAGATCATGAGTGGTGTAATTCTTCTCATGCTTCTTCAGTTGTCTTGAAGTGTAGGCAATCATATTCATCCTCCACATTAATATTTCTCCTAGACCTTTATGTGAAGCATCACAGTATACAACAAAATCATCGTTGCCTTCAGGCAAGGCCAATATAGGTGCACTGCACAACTTCTGCTTGATCAGCTAAAAAGCTGATTCTTCCTTCTCTCCACAATCAAACTTTATTCCTTTCTGAGTGAGTTTGGTCATTGGCTTGGCTATTTTGGAAAAATCTTCAATGAATCTACGGTAGTACCCGGTAAGGCCTAGAAATTGGCGGATCTCTGTCGGTGATTTAGGAGATACCCAATCCTTGACTGATTCGACCTTTGCTGGATCTACGTGAATACCGTCACAATCGATGACATGACCGCAGAATTACACTCTGGGAATCCAGAATTCACATTTGGAGTATTTAGCATAGAGCTGCACCTCCTTGAGTACCTTTACTACTTGTGCAAGTTGTTCCCCGTGTTCTTGTTCGTTCTTAGAATAAATGAGTATATCGTCAATGAAGACTATCAAGAATTTATCCAGGTAGGGTCTGCACACACGATTTATAAGGTCCATGAAAATAGCTGGTGCATTGGTCAACCCAAATGGCATAACCTGGAATTCGTAATGACCGTAACGGGTTCTAAAAGCTGTTTTTGGAATATCTTCCTCCCTAACCCGTAGTTGATGGTATCCATATCTCAAGTTAGTCTTGGAATACACACTTGACCCTTGCAGTTGGTCGGTCTGCACACACGGTTCATAAGGTCCATGAAAATAGTTGGTGCATTGGTCAACCCAAATGGCATAACCTGGAATTCGTAACGATCGTAACGGGTTCTAAAAGCTGTTTTTGGAATATCTTCCACCCTGACCTGTAGTTGATGGTATCCAGATCTCAAGTCAATCTTGGAATACACACTTGACCCTTGCTATTGGGAAAATGAAGTCGAGCTTAGTTGGATGGATGCATTTGAATATAGTATCCATATGGGGGAGGTCAGGGGTTCGACTCCTGTCAGTCCCCATGTGGGGGATTTTCCCAGAATTGGCAGCCGCGTTTGAATCCCATCGCAATGCCTTGAAGCCCCTTAATGGGAAACTGGATGGCTAGCATGGGGGTTGATATTCTCTTCGTGAGAGGATTCGAACTCGGTTTGAGAGACATGGTGCCTCGGTGGCACGCAAGATACTCCGCTGCACCAAACTGCCGTTAAAAAAAAAGTTGGTCAAATAGGTCATCAATGCGAGGAAGCGGATAAAGATTCTTCACAATTAGCTAATTCAGTTCTCTGTAATCAATGCACATTCGAAAAGAACCGTCTTTCTTTTTGAAAAATAACACAGGAGCTCCCCAGGGTGAGGAACTGGGTCGAATGAATCCTTCGTCAGATAGTTCCTGGAGTTGTTCAGCTAGTTCTTTCATTTCTGATGGTGCCAACCGGTATGGAGTTTTGGCTACAGGTGCAGCTCCGAAAATCAAGTCGATTTGAAATTCCACTTGTCGGGTCGGTGGTAAGCCTGGCAACTCATCAGGAAAAAATTCTGGAAAATCCCAGACGATGGGTACGTCCTTGATTTGTTTCTTCTCGTGCTTGTCCTCTTCATTTGTTTGAGAAATATGGGCCACTGTCATATCTGCTCTTCAAGTGTCGTGTCCACTGTCATATCTGCTCTAGGAACATGTTCAGGAACCAGCTTTGAACTTGACGGTTCATTGATGTGGTCTTGAGTTCCGAGTTCCGTGCGGTTGTGAACGGAAGTAATTTGTCGTTGTGGATCGGGACTTAAACTGTTCTGTTCAAGTTCCATTTCTTGTAATTCATCAAATCTGACATGAGTAGTCTCGACTATCAATTTTGTTCTCTTGTTGTACACTCTATATCCCTTAGACTGAGTTGCATATCCCACTAGAATGCATGGATCACCTTTCTCTTTCATCTTGTCCAGATTTTCACCATCTCGAATAATGTAGCACGTACATCCAAAAACGTGAAGGTGTTTGAGTGAAGGTTTTCCATCATGAATTATGTGATATGGTGTCTTTTCGTGTCTTGGGATAATTAAGGAGCAGTTTTGTGTGTAGCATGCGGTTGACACGGCTTCGGCCCAAAAGTATAGTGGAAGTTTTGAAGCAGATAATAATGTTCGAGCAACCTCAACTAAAGTACGGTTTCGTCTTTCAACAACGCCATTTTGTTCGGGTGTTCGAGCAATAGATGTTTTATGTTCAATTCCTTCGGCTTCAAAGTAGTTTCTCAGATTTGAATTCAAAAATTCTGTACCTCTGTCAGTACGAACCACTTTAACTTTAGCTTGAAGACCACGTTGTATCAGTTTAAGGAAGCTGATGAGAACTTCGGTTGATTCATCCTTGGACCTCAAGAAGTGAGTCCATGTGTACCTTGAGTAATCATCGACAATTACCAGAATATATTTCTTCCCATTGATACTTTGAACATGCATGGGACCACACAGATCTATACGGAGAAGATCTAACCATCCTTTAGAGCTTGGTGTGGTCTTTGTTTTGAAGCTACTTCGTTTAGCTTTACAAAGCTCACAAGAAGAGCAAAGATGATCTTTGATGAATTTCAAACTTGGAAGGCCTCTCACAATATCTTTCTTGGAAAGCAAGTTGATGGTATCAAAGTTGAGATGAGAAAGACGTTGATTCCATAACCATGCCTGAGTCGTGGAAGCTTTAGCCATGAAGCAAATTGGAGTTGATGAAGTTGTATCTTGAAGTGAAATAGTGTAGAGATCAGTACCCCGTGTACCGGTAAGTAAATCATTCCCATCATAATCACGAACAAAACATGTCTTCTTCCTGAAAGCAACCTCCAAATCCGCATCACATAATTGACCAACCGAGAAAAGATTGTGATTGAGCCCTTCGACGTAGTATACCCTTTTTATCGTGATATTACCCTGAACCAAATCTCCATATCCTAGGATCGGTGCAAATTGATCATTTCCGAATCGGACCGTACCCAGGAACTTCTCCACGAAGTTAATTAGAAGCTTGAGATTCCCCGTCATGTGCTTCGTGCATCCGGAGTCCAGTATGAAGAGAATTATTTGTATCACCTGCAGAAGAGTTAGAACACGATGGAGAATTTGCTAAATTGGATACCACAGCAGTTGTGATTGTAGAATCATTAGTGTCCTTAACAACATTTAAAGGCATACTAACACTCGTTGTCACATTTTCTGTCCTAACTTTAGGCATCCATTTATATCCAGGAGGACATTGATTAGCAAACCACCATTTCCACGACTTGCTAGCAGACTCATATAATTCCCGAATTCTGCTTCTAGTGGTCTTAGTGGTGGAGTCTGATGCAATAATTTTCTCAAGGGGGGTTACACCATAATGGTTCACTTTGCGTTTGGGTTTTCTAGCACTATTAGGCATCGCAGTTTGCTTCTTAGTTCTAGTATCTACGCCTTTGACATTATTCGAAACACACATAGCATGATTAGCATTAGCACACTTTCCACATTTCACACAAACAAACTTAACATTCAAAGCATTTAAAGTCGGATCATTCAAATCGTCATTACACACGATTACTGACGTTTTATTCTTAGAAACATTGAAAATCCTAGGGTGGTCTTCTACTGTCTTCATCTTCCCTTGACTTTTGTTTTGCCAAACATTTTCATTCATGCGAGTGCTCTAAAGCTGAGGCCGGCTAACACTATCAGTGGGGATTACTCCTGTAGTAAAAGTCACACGTCTATTAGTGTTTCTAGAAGTCTGAGGTGATTGACTTTCTTTGTTTTGTGTGGGTTTAGTGGCCAATCTATACATCCCTGGTTTAATCACATTTGTGTTCTTAATGCTTGGTGATCGAATATGTGTTTTGGGAGTATTCTATGGTAACCTATCCTTCCCATCTGTCTTGGGGGCAAACGCAGGTTTTACAAATGCAGAATTAGAGAAAACAGATGGTTTTCCCAAGACAGAGGGTGTAGTCACTTTTTGCGCATTGGTTTGTCTTACAACATGTTTCTTAACACTAGGTTCCACAATTTTCCCACCCATCTTAGCAACGAGTTTCTTCAACTCTGCTATCGCTATTTCCCTATCTTGTAAGTGAGCTTTCAACCCTTTATTTTCCAAATTCAGTTCATTCATTTCTCGAAACGTTTTGGAAAGTTTTTCTTGCAAGTTATTATCATGTGCAAAACTACCAACGTCTTTTTGCAAAGCAAGTTCAAGAGAATGACAATGTTTTTGAAGGAAATCAGTTCTGTGTTGAAGCAACTCAAAAGGCTTTTTATCAACATTTTCTTTATGTTTTGAAAGCTCAAGTTCAAGACGCTCACATTCTTTGATTTTATCAAGATATTTACGTGCAACATCAGAATACTCATCGATATCAGCACAAGATTGAAGAGTAACACACAAAATATCTTTGGAGAGGCATTCTTCTAAGAGTAAATCATATTCATTTGAAAAAATGGACTTGTCCATTTGAAGATCGTCAATTCCTTTCTCAATAGACTCAACATATTTTAAATCATCAAACATGTCAGACCAAATTAATCTTTCAAATTCAAGCATATTTTCTTTTAATGTGGTCGTGTTCGGTATTAAGATTTGTTTGATAAGCACAGTTATATCTTGAGGAATTGGTTTTTTCCACTCGTCATTTTCTTGTTGTTTCAAGTCATTGTCAACAATGGATTTAATATTATCAATGTAATGTTGTAGAAACCCAAATGTCTGCCTACTCTTGCTTTTAGAAGCGTCAAGAGGTGTAACACCCCCAAATTACCACGCAACGGAATACCACTTTGGGGCGCTACTCATAGCACATCACACACAATCATAGAAAACGACCTCAAAAGAGATGTTAAAATTTTATACAATCTTGTCTAAAAAGTTTACCATCCTAATATATATAAAATCAGAGTAGTGTTGGTCCCAAAAACCGTTACCAATCACCATACATTAAATGCTTAAAAGCAGTTTATTCATTTCATAGGATGGAAAAGTAAACAAAGATTTAGACAAGTAAGCACCAACTTCCTCCTCACATGCTCTGCTGCTATCCATCTTGATTACCTGAAATACATGTGTAAAATTATCAACACAAAGGTTGAGCAAGTCTGTAGGTTTTAAAAATAAATTTGAACACAAGCAAAGATTATAAGTTTGTGGCATACTTGAAGGCAACAAGCATCAAATAATAATTTGCATCAACAATAATAATTGTATATAGCATAAATTGCAATAAGCTCATGGAACCGAGCCCTTAGACACTCCCTTTAGAGGTCTGATAAGACAGGAGATTTATTAATTGTTGGTTACCTCTAGATTATTGGTACATTACCGTATACCTGACTTCTCAATACAATATGTTCAAACAGTGTGGAGGTCGGGCCTAAGCTTCTATGACAAGTCCACAAAAACTGAACCGGGGCGGCTTCCCCCATAGATCTATTAATTGTACTAGCGGTTAACCCATCATAGGTTAATTAACGGTCCATAATTGAGGTTTTAACAAAGGCAATCACTTAATGCAATTCAAAGGCAACCACGGGTCCATTCATAAAGGGACAAGCATACCATAAAAATCTTGTGTTCTAAGTTTACAAAACATGTATTCCCCCTCGCGGGTTTTAAAAATCATTTACAAGATAGTATAAAGCGAGGCTATAAACTTACCTTAAATGCAGACATCAGCAGAATACAAGTGTCAACACCTCACGGCATATCATAACCTAATACTGCTTCACATAATTATTAACACAGCACCACATAATCTACACGTCTTGATTCCAATAGGCGCAATACACCATAAATAGCTAATAATCATGTAACGTCAACAATATCCCTTCGCGGTTGTAATTAATTCCACAGCTATGCTCCAATCGTTCGGTGAGGTTTAAGTTTTGGTGTTTTCCCGATGGATGGTTACATCAACTCGACACAAAATAATTAATAAAATTTAACTCGTAAAACTTTGGTGGTTGGCCAAATAAAATAAAATGATAAAATAAATCATATAATATATTCGGTATATAATTTATATGTGAACATGACGCTCATAATTCATTTCGTAAGTTATTATTAAGAACAAACATTTTAAAATGTATTTCTTAAATTATATACTATATCCTTCGGTTATAATAGTGTATACGAAGTTATTTTTATATAATTCGACACTCGTTCGAAAATTATTATATAACTCATTAAAATATATTTACCATCTATAAACGTTATATTTCATATTAACTAAAATAATATGTTTAGAAATTTATTATATAACGTAGTTATTCGTTAACTAATTCTATTATAAACGTATACATTTTTAGAAAATTTCGGCATGACCTTGCCGTTTTTATAACATTTTCTATGTATATAAAATACATAATTTTTCCTACTTTGTCTCAATCAATACCCAATTAATATTTTTCTCAATCAATATTCTAATTAAGGTATTCTTAATAATATAATTATTATATTAATTATATATTCCCACCATTAATATTTTAATTACTTTCTATTTCTCCTTAATTAATTACTTTCCATTTTTAACCAATACCTTAATTAATATATTAATTATCCCCATCAATATTTTAATTACTTTCCTTATAACATTAAATAACTTTATATCTTAGTATATCATTTATTAATAATAATATTAATAACAATATCCTCAAAACATTTATTTATTTATGCATTTCTCTTCTTTTTTTTTCTTAAATAATTATATATCCCACAATACCAAATAATAATAATTATTATTATTATAATATTTTCAGAATCTTCCACCTTACATTTTATTATACCATTTATTTATTTTAATTATTTATTTATACCTATTAATAATAATTAAAATTAATTATACAGATTATAAGTATAAAACAATAATTAACAGTAATTGATAATAATTTTACATCACCACCACAACCCAACACCACCATCGTGGTGGCTGTGATGAAGTTCGGCCGTCCAGCCGCCACCACAGCGGTGGTCCGGCGACGGCAGCCCCCCTTTTGGTCAAATCTATAGCCAAAAACCACCATAATGAAAATAAAAGTAAACTAAATAAATAATTTTGTCTAATATTGAATGTAACCATCTTGCATGTGTAGATCGGGATTAAATCCGGGGTTTTTGAGGGTTTTTAAGGTTAATCTATGTGTTGTAATGATAGATCCATCACCCACACACCACCAAAAGGCAGTGGCGGCGCAAATATCAACACCACAGTGGCGGCGGCCGTGGTGGTCCAAGGGGGCAGTGTGGAGGTCGTATGGGAGAAAAAGGCTCGGAATAAATGAAGGCTTTATCAAAATATTCGCCGAAAAAGATGATGATCCGCCGGAAAAAATGGAGGTCCGCCGGAAAACTCGCCGGAAAAGTTTTCCGGCGGCGGCACACAGTTGGCAGCCATGGGAGGATATTTGAGAGCTTGTGTGTGTTTGTTTTGTGAAAATGAAAGAAAATGAGTAAAAATTCCCTTTTATACTAAAAGGTGTAAATTGAAAGTGGCAAGGAGATAGAAGTTTAGGGTAAAATAAGCGTTCGACGCTCGTTTGGACGACTTAACGGACGACTCAAGACACGAGACTTGCGCCATCGTTTTTAAAATCATTTTTCTAATAAATATGAGTCCTTACTTTGTCGATTTTCGAAAACATTTGCTATTAATTATTTAAATGCTCGTTTAATCATTTTTGGCTATTTCGGTTAGATTTGCCGTAAAATAAAACGTAAATTCTTTTACTCTCGTTATTAGCAACGTTTTAGGATATAATAAAAAATAATATTTCTTCATATTTTCAAAGTTTTAGTTTTGAATCGTTTCAATTATTATTTTTTTTTATTAGTTTTGCTCTGTCCGTCGTTTAAAACGTCGATAAATATTACAAGTAATTAAATAATAAATATTTAATTGTACGAAACGTAAACGTAAAATTTTTAAGTTTTTCAGTTCATAAACTAAAAGAAAATATTCAAAATAAATTTGAATTTTAGCTAACACGATCTTCGTTAAATTATCGAAAATAAATAACAAGTTTCGTAAATGTATCGAAAAATCTTTGTTTAAACATTGGTCAAAATTTTCGGGTTGTTATATCATCCACTCCTTTTAGGAAGCGACGTTCCAGCGCTTAATTTGCATACGATAGTCTTCAGTCAAACAGTGACAAGTGAAAAACAGACAAGTGATCGTCTAAATTCCAAAGAAAGTCAAAAGATATTATATGGTACACGTTCTCCATGATCGGACATCATTAGACAATGCCGTCTGAAGTTCTCACAACTTACGATCATTCGACTAGATTACATGCCACATAAGTATATAAAAGCAAAAGGTCAAACATAAACATGAAACATAAATCTCCACTGTTGATCATCAAGAAAATCTTGAATGAACCCTTAATAATAGCAAGTAAAATTACAATATCTTCACATCCATGATTAGTCGTCGGTTATAACTTGATCCTCAGCCAATCCATAAGTACATGCTTAAATCCTGGTGACACTTAAACAAGTCACCTATTCTTGGAATGGTTAACGGTTCTTAACAATTAGCTTATACAGCTCGCGATCATCGAGACACATTAGAAATGGTCCATTAAAACAAATCATAACTCGAGGGAAGTAGAACGGGTTACTCGTACATAAATGATAATCAACGATCATCATAATGACGACGTCATCGAACAATTCATATCAACGAAACACGATTCGAAGAAAGACGTACGCACACCAAAAACCAACAATTCGAGCAAGACATACTTGGGCCCACTCATTTATAACTCCGTGTCTACATCAAAAGGCGTCCCTTTTCATGTATACAAGATTTTATAAACTTACGGTTCGGGAACTTATAACTTTCTTGTTCAAATGAAAAGGCGTCCCAATCCAATTCAACAAAATGATTATAAGTCAACCTACTCAAGTATTACTACCTCTCAACACGATATTATATCAAAATACCATGGTAAATACAAGGTTTCAATAAACTTATATCATGATTTCCGTATTCAAATGTCCCATTCCATCTGAATAAGGAAACCACGACAATCTAAGGTCCAGTGGTTTAAAATTTTCTTATTCAAAAGTCCTAATTCATTTAAATAAGACAACCTTAAACGACGCTTAGTTGAGCAAGTTAAAATCTTTATATCTAAATGTCCCATTCCATTTAGATACACAGTAATAAGTCACTCAACCGAATGACTACTACGAGCACATCGTTGTTGTACCCAAACTATATATATTTGATTAGGATATATATATCTTAAGTCCAACATTGGCATCCTCCTTTCGCCAATAAAACATAGTCATACAAAATCAAATCACACGACGCATTACATAGAAGATCTCGCCTTGGATAAATGATTCTTCAAGATCATAAGTAGTAACGAAAACACGAACGTCGCATTTATCAATTAAGTTTCGAAAGGAGATGTCCAAAAATGGCACATTACGATACAATGATAAGAATCGTACTTAAACAAGTCGATATGCGATAGGTTACGAAACCATATATACATACTCAAAGTATCAAACGATTTTCACGCTCGTATTCAGATAATACATAATTATCAAGATCGATGATTGGCGGTGAGGCCAAATCCGATACAAAGCCGTATTATAAAATGTACGAAAATCATTCAAGGAACAATGCTTCGCGTGCAATGCCTTTAAATACCATAGTATATGCATACATATACATACTACCATTGCTACATACACATAGGTTCACATAATCACAATCAATAAAAAGTAATACAAGAATAGCCTTACCGGAGCCATGCGGAGTAGTTGCGTGCTTAAAACCTTTTTAAAATACACCAAAAGTTATAGTTTAGGACATTTTCAAAATCGACCTAGTTCTCTATAACTTGTGGCTCTGATTACCAATTTGTAACACCCCCAAATTACCACGCAGCGGAATACCACTTTGGGGCGCTACTCATAGCACATCACACACAATCATAGAAAACGACCTCAAAAGAGACGTTAAAATTTTATACAATCTTGTCTAAAAAGTTTACCATCCTAATATATATAAAATCAGAGTAGCGCTGGTCCCAAAAACCGTTACCAATCACCATACATTAAATGCTTAAAAGAAGTTTATTCATTTCATAGGATGGAAAAGTAAACAAAGATTTAGACTAAGCACCAACTTCCTCCTCACATGCTTCGCTGCTATCCATCTTGATTACCTGAAATACATGTGTAAAATCATCAACACAAAGGTTGAGCAAGTCTATAGGTTTTACAAATCAATTTGAACACAAGCAAAGATTATAAGTTTGTGGCATACTTGAAGGCAACAAGCATCACATAATAATTTGCATCAACAATAATAATTGTATATACCATAAATTGCAATAAGCTCATGGAACCGAGCCCTTGAACACTCCTTTTAGAGGTCTGATAAGACAGGAGATTTATTAATTGTCTGTTACCTCTAGATTATTGGCACATTGCCATATACCTGACTTCTCAATACAATATGTTCAAACAGTGTGGAGGTCGGGCCTAAGCTTCTATGACAAGTCCACAAAAACTGAACCGGGGCGGCTTCCCCCATAGATCTATTAATTGTACTAGCGGTTAACCCGTAATAGGTTAATTAACGGTCCATAATTGAGGTTTTAACAAATGCAATCACTTAATGCAATTTAAAGGCAATCACGGGTCCATTCATAAAGGGACAAGCATACCATAAAAATCTTGTGTTCTATGTTTACAAAAAATGTATTCCCCCTCGCGGGTTTTAAAAATCATTTACAAGATAGTATAAAGAGAGGCTATAGACTTACCTTAAATGCAGACATCAGCAGAATACAAGTGTCAACACCTCACGGCATATCATAACCTAATACTGCTTCACATAATTATTAACACAGCACCACATAATCTACACGGCTTGATTCCAATAGGCACAATACACCATAAATAGCTAATAATCATGTAACGTCAACAATATCCCTTCGCGGTTGTAATTAATTCCACAGCTATGCTCCAATCGTTCGGTGAGGTTTAAGTGTAACACCCCCACAATTGCTATGCGCAGCGGAACTACAACAATGGGTGCTACACAGTATTCATTGCACACAAGATATATCAAACGACGCTAAAAAGACGTCGACTTAAAACTTGAAATTAAAATTGTTAGATGATACATGTCCACGGTTTTTCCAACCCCAAATAGTACACAGAGTTTAGCGTTTTCGGTCCCCATGAATCTCAACCCAAAAACTTCAGTTTTACAACCACATGACATTAAACTTAAAATGTTTAAGTAGAAAAAGGAGGGAAAAACAAGCGGACTCCAAGCCGTACACACAACATCCATCCCATGCATGCTCCATCCTACACCTCAGCGGTTACCTGAAACACATGCCAAAAATTTGGTCAACGAAAACGTTGAGTGGAATTCATAGGTTTTACAATCCATTTGAACGTATATATAATAAAAACCATTCGTGATCATTTATAGTCTTGTCGATCAAACAAACTATAATCAGGATAATGACAATTGTGTTTAAGCTCATGACACTAATCCGTTAACTCAATCACCCGCGTAATAAATACCGGCGTGATTCAGATGAAACCAGTGCCCCTTCTAAAGGCATCAGTTGCAATTATACCTTATTTCTCATACAAAATAATCTACCGCAGAACTTACTAAAAGTACAGCTTCTCGGCTAGCATTGGGTCGTTAACCCCGTAGTACTACAAATTGCATAAGCGGCTATTTCCCCCTACTCGAGGGCAGGACAATAGTTAATAGTTCATGATTTTAGGGACTTTTGCAACTTTGGTACTCAACACAATTTCTAAGGCAACTTTCGGGTCTAACAATCATTCATGATATACGTTCCTTTTTAAAAACTAGCATGCATTTCCCTCGCGGGTAAAACAATTTGAAATAAGTATAAGCGAGGCTATAAATTCACACCTTATATCTTAAGTAGTCGGTAGTTCGAGGGATGATCACTGACGACGAAACGGATGCCCGGTTAAATCAACACCTATCACAAATAACGCGTAATGAGTAATCTCATTTAAATACTTACGGTACTGTATAAAATACATATATACTAGTCACTTAGGACAAGTATAACTCACGCCAAAAACAAAAACAACAAGTATCACTCATTTTATACCATTCGTTCTCATTACTTACGTTGTCCATTTTTACCCATTCTCGCCGGTACTTGACTAAAGTACGGGCTGTTTTACCTTATTAAACCACACTTATAAAATTTGACAAAATTCTCAAAAATCCTATAAGACCTGTAGATGACATGTTTTTAAGCCCAATAAAAGTTTTTACTTTTACGACCCGTTACGCAACTCTTTTCCACGACTACATTTTACGGGCTGAAATTGCGCTTCGACCAATTTTGACCTCTTTGACCTATATGAAAAATACCTTTGACTTCTTTGACACCTAAGTCAACATATAGACCCATTTACACAGGTTAGGGACCAAATTTTGACCCTTGACCATTTACCAATTCATACTTGTGACCCTCGGGATTTGACTAAAACTTTGCACAAATTCGGATTATGAAAGTCCTCGTCTCCCGGTACCCGATCTTTAAAATGTCATAACTTTTAGCTCGTTTTGAGTCACGGGCTCTACCTTATACCAAATTAAAGACAAGAAGACCCTCTACAACTACATTTTGTTTTCAAGACCTGGAACAAAAATCATTTTTATGAAATGGACCAAATGTTTCTGCCTAAAAATGACCATACCAAAAACGCACTTAGACTCGATTCCAAACCTTCTAACCACCACTAAACATCATCCTAAGCCTTCCCAAACACATCCTAACACCAAATGTCAGTCCTATCCCTATTGATCAACCAATCTCAAAATCAAAAATTCAAAGAAATGAACATGCAACTAATTAAACCTATGTAAAACATCCTAAAACCATAAACCAAACATAAGAACAACACTCAAAATCAACAACCACCATGGCTCCCCAAACACCCCCATTGCCGTGGGGTTTGGGTGACCCAATCACCACAACCAAATTGATTTTGGTGGGTTTTCTTGGTGTTTATGCATCCATTACTCATAAAATCAACATGCATTAGCACATTTAGCCACAAAAACGAATTTGGATCATCTTGAAAAATCTTGGA
Organism: Glebionis coronaria; assembly: GCA_025667525.1. NCBI lineage: Eukaryota > Viridiplantae > Streptophyta > Magnoliopsida > Asterales > Asteraceae > Glebionis > Glebionis coronaria. The sequence goes on from CM046875.1 coordinate 266,473,668, forward strand.
AAATTTTTGTTAGTGCATGTGGGATTTGAGCACATGAACATGTAGGGAATGACCAAACTAGATGTGGTCTTACCTTAGTTTTTAGGAAAATCAAGTGGAAAAAGATTTTTGGTGGATTTCTTGGTGGTTTGGGGGTGTCCGTCGGCTTTAGAGAGACAAGAGGGAGAGAGAGTTTGATTTTTGGTGTATGTTTTGTATGTGTTTGTGTGTTTGTCACTTTTGGCCTTTTTGGTGGGTTGGAGGGGCCTAATTGCAATTTTTAGTTTCTTTTGGCCTCAAATGGAAAACGTCCTCAAAACTTTGCGGGTTCGACCCATTTGTCAATTTTGAAAATTTTACGGGAGTCGGAAATCTTCCCGAACGCTCCAAAATATTTTTGGGATACTTTAAATGTACTCGGAAGGCTATAAAACTCACCCGACTCAACTTAACACGAACCGTAAGTAAAATTCTCGAAAAATTACATTATCGATAAATCGTCAAAAATTATATAAAATTGGGCATCCCTCGGGATCGTAATCGTCATCGTCCTTCTTAAAACGTCAAATGTAAAAATTATAACCTCGAACATCGGCTTTAACCAAAATACTTATAAATATAGAAATTAAAATTTATTAAAAATTTCAAAAATTAGCATAATTTAGGGTAACGTTAATGACCTTGATTCTAGGGTGTCACATCCACCCCTCCTTAAAGAGAGCAACGTCCCGGCGCTCGCCTCTTCTTGTACTCACATTTCGTGCTACTGGAACAGATGAGGATACCTTTCCTTGAAAAAGTCCTCACGTTCCCAGGTGTATTCCGGTCCACGCTTAGAATTCCATCGGACCTTCACAATAGGAATCCTACTACGCTTCAACCGCTTGACCTCCCGGTCCATAATTTCCACAGGTTCTTCCACGAAGTGCATTTTGTCGTCTAGTCGAATCTCGTCCAAAGGAATCACCAATTCCTTGTCCGCCAAACTCTTCTTCAGGTTCGATACGTGAAACGTGTCATGAATAGCACTAAGTTCGGTCGGCAATTCTAACTTGTACGCTACCGGTCCAATTCGTTCAACGATCTTAAACGGTCCAATATACCTCGGACTCAACTTTCCTTTCTTTCCAAAACGAATTACACCCTTCCACGGCGATACCTTAAGCATAACCATATCTCCAACTTCAAACTCCAACGGTTTCCTTCGGTTATCGGCATAACTCTTCTGTCGGCTTCTCGCAGCAAGTAGTCGGTTCTTGATCTGCACGATCTTCTCTGTCGTTTCTAATACCATTTCGGGTCCAGTCAATTGACTTTCCCCTACTTCACTCCAACACACAGGCGATCTACACTTCCTTCCATACAATGCTTCGAACGGTGCTGCCTTGATACTCGCATGATAACTATTATTGTACGAAAATTCCACCAGAGGCAAGTCGCGTTCCCAACTTCCTCCAAAATCAATCACGCATGCTCGGAGCATGTCCTCCATCGTTTGAATCGTTCGTTCACTCTGGCCGTCAGTTTCCGGGTGATAAGCCGTGCTTAAACTCAGTTCAGTGCCCATCGCACGTTGAAGCGATTTCCAAAATTCCGACGTAAATCTACTGTCGCGATCCAAAATGATCGATAACGGCACTCCATGTCTACAGACGATCTCCTTCACGTACACGCTGGCGAGTTTTTCCATGCTGTCCGTCTTCTTCATAGGTAAGAAATGAGCAGATTTCGTCAACCTATCCACAATTACCCATATCATATCGCATCCACTAGGAGTCCTAGGTAAACCCGTCACGAAATCCATTGCGATTTTCTCCCATTTCCATTCTGGGATTTCCGGTTGTACCAACAATCCAGATGGTTTCTTATGTTCTGCTTGAACCTTCGCGCAAGTCAAACACTTACTAACGTAACGAGCAATATATGCCTTCATATTCGGCCACCAATAAACTTTCTTCAGGTCGTGGTACATCTTATCCGATCCAGGATGTATCGAATACTTCGACTTATGCGACTCATTCATAACCAATTCTCGAACTCCAGGCTTTCCTTCCTCAGATGAACACAGTGGTAACCAAATCCGATTCTCAAAATATCTTAGTCCGTCAGACCTAATCACGAAAAGAGGTTTCAACATTCGTCCCAAGTTTTCGGCTTCAACATTTCCTTTCATTAATCCTCTCTCCTGAGCCTTCAGTATAGTTTCGGTTAAGTCAACGCTCTCACTCATCACTAAAGCTCTAACCCTCAAAGGTTTCTCCCGTTCCTTCCTACTTAGTGCATCCGCTACAACATTCGCCTTCCCAGGGTGGTAGCGAATTTCACAGTCGTAATCACTCAGTAGTTCAACCCATCGTCTTTGTCGCATATTCAACTCCTTTTGATCTAAAAAGTGCTGCAAACTCTTGTGATCAGTGAATACAACACACTTTGTCCCATACAGATAGTGTCTCCACAGCTTCAACGCAAAAACTACCGCTCCTAATTCCAAATCGTGCATCGTGTAGTTCTCCTCATTCTTCCTTAATTGCCTCGACGCGTAAGCTATCACCTTTTCACGTTGCATTAATACCGCTCCATAACCCTTACGAGACGCATCACAATACACTACGAAATCTTCGGTTCCTTCAGGCAATGATAAAATCGGTGCGGAACATAACTTATCCTTGAGCGTTTCGAAAGCAAGTTCTTCCTCTTTTCCCCATTCATACACCCTATTCTTTTCGGTAAGCCTCGTCAATGGTTTTGCAATCAACGAAAATCCTTCAATAAACCTCCGATAATACCCAGCTAAACCCAGAAATTGTCGAACTTCAGTCGGCGTCGTCGGTGCTGACCATTCCCTGATCGCTTCGATCTTAGCAGGATCTACACGAACTCCCTCACTATCAATCACATGACCTAGAAACTGCACTGATTCCAACCAAAACTCACACTTAGAGAATTTTGCATACAGCTTCTCCTTTCTTAACAACTCCAAAATCTTTCTTAGGTGCTTCTCGTGCTCCTCCCTACTCTTAGAGTAAATAAGTATATCATCGATGAAAACAATAACAAACTTATCTAGATACGGCTTGCACACGCGATTCATAAGATTCATGAATACAGCAGGCGCGTTCGTCAACCCAAACGGCATCACTCAAAATTCAAAGTGTCCATACCGCGTACGAAAGGCAGTTACAGGAATATCCTCCTCTCTTACACGCAGTTGATGATACCCTGATCTTAAATCGATCTTTGAGTATACACTGGAACCTTGCAATTGATCAAATAAATCGTCAATCCTCGGCAATGGGTACCGATTCTTAACCGTCAGCTTATTGAGTTCCCTATAGTCGATACACATCCTAAACGAACCATCCTTCTTCTTTACGAACAACACTGGCGCTCCCCTAGGTGATGAGCTCGGCCTAATAAATCCTTTGTCCATCAATTCCTTCAATTGATCCGCTAACTCCTTTAACTCAGATGGTGCTAAGCGATAAGGTGCACGTGCAACCGGCGCAGCTCCTGGCACTAAATCAATTCGAAACTCGACCTCACGGGTAGGCGGTAAACCTGGCAACTCGTCTGGAAAAACGTCCGTATATTCGCAAATAACTGGTACCTCTTCGATCCTCGCCTCTACATCACCATCGCTCGAAACTTGTGCCAAAAACACATCGCATCCGCTCTCTACGTACTTCATCATTTTCAAACACGAAATCACCTTCAAACGAGAAGTGCATTCGTCTCCCTTTACCGTCAAAACCCTATTCCTCAGCGGAATCTGAACCAATCTCTCACCACAGACGATTGTAGCACTATGCGCCATTAGCCAATCCATTCCCACAATCACGTCAAACGATCCTAGCTCTATAGGCATCAAGTCGATTTTAAAAGCGTAATTTCCTAACTTCAAGGTACACCCTTTTAGTATAGAATTCGTACTAACAATTTTTCCATCGGCTAATTCAACATTATAACTAGTCGTTAACAACACCGGTTCCCGATCAATATGACGACTAAATCTAATGTCTACAAAACTCTTGTCGGAGCCAGAATCAAATAAAATACTAGCATAACAAGCGTCTAGCAAAAACGTACCGGTAACCACATTGGGACCCTGTGGTTTATCAGCAGTTCCCACTTGATACACAGCAGCCGCATTATTACCTCCCCGCCTGTTTCCTGCCTTCGGGCAATTCGCTTGCACATGACCCCTTTCTCCACAACTATAACATCCTCTCATCCTGATAGCATTAGCCCCAGTGGCTACTCCTCCCGTTCGACAACCAGATGTCCTATGACCTGCCTTTCCACACTTGCCGCATGCCGGCGGGCAATTTCCAACATGATACAAGTTGCACTTACCACAATGGGGATTCACTTTCACACCTCTAGGGTTCGTCACTGCCCTCATCCCTTCGTTCCTTCTCTGATTAAACTGTTGATTACGGTTCGGCCCATGGTTGTTTCGATTTCCACCTCGGTTCTGGCCTTGGGATTGATTGCTTTGTGCCGCTTCCCATTTCCTTTTGTTGCCTTCAGCAATGTAGTTCTGCTTGTCCTGAAGCTTGACGTCCATCAAAGCGTGTGCCATTTGAACCGCTTCATCAAACGTTCCAGGTTTTGACGAAGTTGTTTCACCTTTGATATTGCTAGATAAACCCTTAATATACTGCTTCATTTTCTTGGCATCATTGGCAAATATGTCCGGACACAAAAGACTTAACTCATTGAATCTCCTGGTGTAAGCAGCTATATCGTTTTTCTTCAAGGTCAAATGCCTCAATTCGTCCTCCAATTGCCCCAATTCCTCCTCTGGGCAAAACTTCTTAGTCAACAAAGCTTTTGTCGCATTCCACGTCCTTGCATTTGCTACAGCCAATCCAACCGTAGCTACCTGAGTATTCCACCAACTTAACGCATCATCGAGAAACGTAGCAGCTGCAAACTTTACTTTATCCGCTTCTGCACACCCACTGATTTCAAACGTACTTTCAACCTTTTCCAACCATCGTCTAAGTTCTAAAGCTCCACCCGTTCCACGGAACTGCGTGGGACCGCACTTCATAAAACTAGAATAGGTACACACCCTCGGGGCTTGCTGTCTCCCCGCGTTCCTTCCTGGATCCTGATTTCTCCCAGCTCGGTCCGCTTCCAACGCATTTGCTATAGCTTCCTGAATCATGGTGTTAACACGATCGGCAGTCAACTTTGGAGGCATTGTGTTATCGAATATCTCTTTCTGCAAGACAAGGAAAATAGAAAAACAATGTAAGTATTCATATCAAGTTTCCCATACATAAAATACATACAACGACACATCACTACGGAGTTACTAATATTCATCAATTCACACCACAAAAGATCAAATTTAAGACATATCACAGATCATGAAAGGTAACATAGATTGTATTGATAATTAACCAAAATCGTGACAAGTATTGCCACTACAATCGTTCACCATAAAACATCAAGTACTTGAGTTTCTCGTCATAATACCATCATACAAAGGTCCAAAATAGTTCTATTACAATGATCAAAGAAAATACAAAACAAGTAACTAGGCATGTGGTGATCCACACGGCCTCTTGGATGGCGGCTCGTCGTCGTCTTCCTCGGTTTCCTCATCACTAATGTCCTCATCCACATCATCCACTTTTCTCTTTCCTTTCTCATCCGGTCCACATTCCATTTCCTTTTTCGTCCCTGATGTGGATCCACACTCAATCGCTACCTGATTTCCCACCGAAATACAAGCACCTCTAGTAGGCGGCTGAATCATGAAGTCGTTCGCCTCCATCTCCAAATCGTCCACGAATCTCCAATCCGGGGGCAATGAATCCCTCACACGATGCTCCCAACTCTGCATCCTCGACAACCTCATCTGATCCTCCCTAACACGGTCAAGACTAGCACTTAAATTTGCAACCATTGATTTTAAACTGTTGATGTCACTTTTGTTCACATTCCCGTCATACTCAATCCTTGCCGTCCTTTCCAACAATCTTTGATGTTCCCTTTCAGTCTTATCAAACTTCTTAATCACCCTAGTCTCAACTACAAACCGCTCATACATCAACCTTTCCATCCTCCCCAAACGACCTGCGGGATCCCAGTAGTGTCTCGGTCTCGGAAAGTAGACCCTTGTAATGTTCTCATGAATCGATGGCGACTTGGATGACTTGCTGGACTCTCCACTGCTCCCATTACTTACTCTAACCAATCCTGGCACGGTTCTCAAATAATCCTTACAATTTTCCATCGGGCGATTAAAGGGTTGCTGCTCATAACGACTGGTCGGTGGTACCTCATAACCCTTCGGTGAAATCGGGGATTGAAACAAATCGGGTTCGGTCTGGCCTACGGCATCCTCGGGAATGCCATCATCCATTAGCTCCTCGGGCTCTTCTTCGGAATCCTCACTCTCGTCACTACTCATGCTGAAATTATCCACCTCACTTTCGCCATTGTCGTTTTCCGGCCCTATTTCGTCTTCTGGAGCGATCCATCCATTATCATTGTCCGGCGGGTTCGGAGGAAACGGTCCCCCTTCGTGACCTACGACGTAATCGTTTCCGTTATCGTTAGGCGGTACCTCGGCCATTCCTGCAATAACAGCGAATTTCGGAGGGTATATAAGTAATTATACAATAATTATAAATACATGCATGCAAATGCAATGCAAAGGTGGTACATATGCCCAAAATGTAATAATATGATGCTCATGCATGATTAATACAAAAATTACGATGTCGGATATTTCACGTAAAATTCAACGTCTACATATAGTAATTCCATACTTACGTAATAATTACCCACATATATACTTTACTCAAAAGTATACGTCAAATGCCATAAATACAACAATAAATCTTACCGGAGCCATGCAGGATAGTTGTGTGTGCTTGGACCCTTTCTTACGACACCAAAAGTTATAGTTTAGGATTTTCAAAAATGACCTAGTTCTCTATAAGTCGTGGCTCTGATTACCAATCTGTAACACCCCCACAATTGCTATGCGCAGCGGAACTACAACAATGGGTGCTACACAGTATTCATTGCACACAAGATATATCAAACGACGCTAAAAAGACGTCGACTTAAAACTTGAAATTAAAATTGTTAGATGATACATGTCCACGGTTTTTCCAACCCCAAATAGTACACAGAGTTTAGCGTTTTCGGTCCCCATGAATCTCAACCCAAAAACTTCAGTTTTACAACCACATGACATTAAACTTAAAATGTTTAAGTAGAAAAAGGAGGGAAAAACAAGCGGACTCCAAGCCGTACACACAACATCCATCCCATGCATGCTCCATCCTACACCTCAGCGGTTACCTGAAACACATGCCAAAAATTTGGTCAACGAAAACGTTGAGTGGAATTCATAGGTTTTACAATCCATTTGAACGTATATATAATAAAAACCATTCGTGATCATTTATAGTCTTGTCGATCAAACAAACTATAATCAGGATACTGACAATTGTGTTTAAGCTCATGACACTAATCCGTTAACTCAATCACCCGCGTAATAAATACCGGCGTGATTCAGATGAAACCAGTGCCCCTTCTAAAGGCATCAGTTTCAATTATACCTTATTTCTCATACAAAATAATCTACCGCAGAACTTACTAAAAGTACAGCTTCTCGGCTAGCATTGGGTCGTTAACCCCGTAGTACTACAAATTGCATAAGCGGCTATTTCCCCCTACTCGAGGGCAGGACAATAGTTAATAGTTCATGATTTTAGGGACTTTTGCAACTTTGGTACTCAACACAATTTCTAAGGCAACTTTCGGGTCTAACAATCATTCATGAAATACGTTCCTTTTTAAAAACTAGCATGCATTTCCCTCGCGGGTAAAACAATTTGAAATAAGTATAAGCGAGGCTATAAATTCACACCTTATATCTTAAGTAGTCGGTAGTTCGAGGGATGATCACTGACGACGAAACGGATGCCCGGTTAAATCAACACCTATCACAAATAACGCGTAATGAGTAATCTCATTTAAATACTTACGGTACTGTATAAAATACATATATACTAGTCACTTAGGACAAGTATAACTCACGCCAAAAACAAAAACAACAAGTATCACTCATTTTATACCATTCGTTCTCATTACTTACGTTGTCCATTTTTACCCATTCTCGCCGGTACTTGACTAAAGTACGGGCTGTTTTACCTTATTAAACCACACTTATAAAATTTGACAAAATTCTCAAAAATCCTATAAGACCTGTAGATGACATGTTTTTAAGCCCAATAAAAGTTTTTACTTTTACGACCCGTTACGCAACTCTTTTCCACGACTACATTTTACGGGCTGAAATTGCGCTTCGACCAATTTTGACCTCTTTGACCTATATGAAAAATACCTTTGACTTCTTTGACACCTAAGTCAACATATAGACCCATTTACACAGGTTAGGGACCAAATTTTGACCCTTGACCATTTACCAATTCATACTTGTGACCCTCGGGATTTGACTAAAACTTTGCACAAATTCGGATTATGAAAGTCCTCGTCTCCCGGTACCCGATCTTTAAAATGTCATAACTTTTAGCTCGTTTTGAGTCACGGGCTCTACCTTATACCAAATTAAAGACAAGAAGACCCTCTACAACTACATTTTGTTTTCAAGACCTGGAACAAAAATCATTTTTATGAAATGGACCAAATGTTTCTGCCTAAAAATGACCATACCAAAAACGCACTTAGACTCGATTCCAAACCTTCTAACCACCACTAAACATCATCCTAAGCCTTCCCAAACACATCCTAACACCAAATTTCAGTCCTATCCCTATTGATCAACCAATCTCAAAATCAAAAATTCAAAGAAATGAACATGCAACTAATTAAACCTATGTAAAACATCCTAAAACCATAAACCAAACATAAGAACAACACTCAAAATCAACAACCACCATGGCTCCCCAAACACCCCCATTGTCGTGGGGTTTGGGTGACCCAATCACCACAACCAAATTGATTTTGGTGGGTTTTCTTGGTGTTTATGCATCCATTACTCATAAAATCAACATGCATTAGCACATTTAGCCACAAAAACGAATTTGGATCATCTTGAAAAATCTTGGAAAATTTTTGTTAGTGCATGTGGGATTTGAGCACATGAACATGTAGGGAATGACCAAACTAGATGTGGTCTTACCTTAGTTTTTAGGAAAATCAAGTGGAAAAAGATTTTTGGTGGATTTCTTGGTGGTTTGGGGGTGTCCGTCGGCTTTAGAGAGACAAGAGGGAGAGAGAGTTTAATTTTTGGTGTATGTTTTGTATGTGTTTGTGTGTTTGTCACTTTTGGCCTTTTTGGTGGGTTGGGAGGGGCCTAATTGCAATTTTTAGTTTCTTTTGGGCTCAAATGGAAAACGTCCTCAAAACTTTGCGGGTTCGACCCATTTGTCAATTTTGAAAATTTTACGGGAGTCGGAAATCTTCCCGGACGCTCCAAAATATTTTTGGGATACTTTAAATGTACTCGGAAGGCTATAAAACTCACCCGACTCAACTTAACACGAACCGTAAGTAAAATTCTCGAAAAATTACATTATCGATAAATCGTCAAAAATTATATAAAATTGGGCATCCCTCGGGATCGTAATCGTCATCGTCTTTCTTAAAACGTCAAACGTAAAAATTATAACCTCGAACATCGGCTTTAACCAAAATACTTATAAATATAGAAATTAAAATTTATTAAAAATTTCAAAAATTAGCGTAATTTAGGGTAACGTTAATGACCTCGATTCTAGGGTGTCACATTAAGTTTTGGTGTTTTCCCGATGGATGGTTACATCAACTCGACACAAAATAATTAATAAAATTTAACTCGTAAAACTTTGGTGGTTGGCCAAATAAAGTTAAATGATAAAATAAATCATATAATATATTCGGTATATAATTTATATGTGAACATGACGCTCATAATTCATGTCGTAAGTTATTATTGAGAACAAACATTTAAAAATGTATTTCTTAAATTATATACTATATCCTTCGGTTATAATAGTGTATACGAAGTTATTTTTATATAATTCGACACTCGTTCGAAAATTATTATATAACTCATTAAAATATATTTACCATCTATAAACGTTATATTTCATATTAACTAAAATAATATGTTTAGAAATTTATTATATAACGTAGTTATTCATTAACTAATTCTATTATAAACGTATACATTTTTAGAAAATTTCGGCATGACCTGCCGTTTTTATAACATTTTCCATGTATATAAAATACATAATTTTTCCTAATTTGTCTCAATCAATACCCAATTAATATTTTTCTCAATCAATATTCTAATTAAGGTATTCTTAATAATATAATTATTATATTAATTATATATTTCCACCATTAATATTTTAATTACTTTCCATTTCTCCTTAATTTTACTTTCCATTTTTAATCAATACCTTAATTAATATATTAATTATCCCCATCAATATTTTAATTACTTTCCTTATAACATTAAATAATTTTATATCTTAATATATCATTTATTAATAATAATATTAATAACAATATCCTCAAAACATTTATTTAGTTATGTATTTCTCTTCTTTTTTTTTCATAAATAATTATATATCCCACTATACCAAATAGTTATTATTATTATTATTATAATATTTTCAGAATCTTCCACCTTACATTTTATTATACCATTTATTTATTTTAATTATTTATTTATACCTATTAATAATAATTAAAATTAATTATACAGATTATAAATATAAAACAATAATTAACAGTAATTGATAATAATTTTACATCACCACCACAACCCAACACCACCATCGTGGTGGCTGTGATGAAGTCTGGCCGTCCAGCTGCCACCACAGCGGTGGTTCGGCGGCGGCAGCCCCCCTTTTGGTCAAATCTATAGCAAAAAATCACCATAATGAAAATAAAAGTAAACTAAATAAATTATTTTGTATAATATTGATTTTAACCATCTTGCATGTGTAGATCGGGATTAAATCCGTGGTTTTTGAGGGCTTTTAAGGTTAATCTATGTGTTGTAATGATAGATCCATCACCCACACACCACCAAAAGGCAGTGGCGGCGCAAATATCACCACCACAGTGGCGGCGGCCGTGGTGGTCCAAGGGGGCAGTGAGGAGGTCGTATGGGAGAAAAAGGCTCGTAATAAATGAAGGCTTTATCAAAATATTCGCCGGAAAAGATGAAGATCCGCCGGAAAAAATGGAGGTCCGCCGGAAAACTCGCCGGAAAAGTTTTCCGGCGGCGGCACACAATTGGCAGCCATGGGAGGATATTTGAGAGCTTGTGTGTGTTTGTTTTGTGAAAAGGAAAGAAAATGAGTAAAAATTCCCTTTTATACTAAAAGGTGTAAATTGAAAGTGGCAAGGAGATAGAAGTTTAGGGTAAAATCTGTAAATACTTTATTTACTTTTGTACAGTAAGCGTTCGACGCTCGTTTGGACGACTTAACGGACGATTCAAGACACGAGACTTGCGCCATCGTTTTTAAAATCATTTTTCCAATAAATATGAGTCCTTACTTTGTCGATTTTCGAAAATATTTGCTATTAATTATTTAAATGCTCGTTTAATCATTTTTGGCTATTTCGGTTAGATTTCGCCGTAAAAATAAAACGTAAATTCTTTTACTCTCGTTATTAGCAACGTTTTAGGATATAATAAAAAATACTATTTCTTCATATTTTCAAAGTTTTAGTTTTGAATCGTTTCAATTATTATTTTTTTTATTAGTTTTGATCAGTCCGTCGTTTAAAACGTCGATAAATATTACAAGTAATTAAATAATAAATATTTAATTGTACGAAACGTAAACGTAAAATTTTTAAGTTTTTCAGTTCATAAACTAAAAGAAAATATTCAAAATAAATTTGAATTTTAGCTAACACGATCTTCGTTAAATTATCGAAAATAAATAACAAGTTTCGTAAATGTATCGAAAAATCTTTGTTTAAACATTGGTCAAAATTTTCGGGTTGTTATAAGAGGCAAGTAGTTGATAAACTTAGAAACGTTTGTTTTCTTAGTAGCAAAAGCTTTCTTCCATTTAATTCTTCTTTGTTTGCATTCTAAAAACAATTCCCCACGAGACTTTTGTTTTTGTGTAGTGAAAAGACCATATAGACTATTCTCATAAGCATAATTGTATGGTTTCAGAAACTCTTTATTGGCCGGTGATCTACTCTCCTCTTCCCAAAGGGATGTCTCATCATAACCAAGAGGATATTAAGGATCGGTCCATTCGGACTCATCCATATAAATGCGCGGGTTCGCAGCTTGAGCTTGCGTAAGATAATCAGGACTTGCAAAGCTAGCTTCACCCTTAAACATAGACGGAGGTGCTAACATTCTTACGGTTTGAATAGAGTCATGCGTTTTATAAACAACTTTCTTCAAAAATTCGACTTGTTTTTCTAGTTCCGTTACTTTTTCAGTATCTTTTTCATGTCAACTTTTGAAATCTTGTTTTAATGTTTCAACCTCTTGTTTCTTAACATCAAGAATTTTAGTAGACTCGGTGTTATCCATCAAAAGCCGTTGTTCAAGTTCGTTAACTTTGGTGGTAGCAAGATACGTTTTTTGACGTTCATCCATTAACAAAACATTAAATTGACGTTTCTCTTTGATTAATAACTCAAGAGTTTCATTGTATTTCTTTTCAAGATCGTCCATTTGACTTTTTAACGCACTACCCTTGTACCCCTCAAGTTCATTGGTTTTCTGAAGAAGCTCATCTTTATAGTGTTCAATGGTCTCACTAGATGTAATTAGTGCGACTTTGCATTCTTCAAAATTTTGAGTGAGCGCTTCGTTTGCCTTCTTTAATTGCTTTTGACTTTTTCTAGTTTCATTGACATCTTTTCGTAAACTGGCAATTAAATTAGCATGCGCGACAAGCTCCTCATCATCATACTCATTTGCATGTTGATCATCCTCAAACTCATTATTGCACATGTCTGATGAATCGGGTGTGGTATTGCTATCAACCTTTTCTGTCATACATGTGTCATTAATAGCATTGGGTAGCTCACTATGCGCATGAGTATCACCAAACACATAATATTCATCAGTGGTGTGTACCTTATCGAGTGGCTCAGTGTCAAAGATAGGTCCATTGTCATCTTCAGTGACGTTGAGAACTTCGTCAACCTTTGCCATGTACGAGTAATGTGCTTCTAATTCTTGGTCGGAGGCTTCATCATCAGTATCATCAAGCATTGCTCCTTCCTCAGCCGACAATTTGGCCCCTGCTTCCATCTTCTTGCATAACAACATCTTCTCTTTATGATAGCTAGAGTCCCTAACCCGTTTCGGCTTTCTGCATTCCTTTTCCATATGCCCATAACCTTGGCAATTATAACACTGAATCCCAGTTTGTTGAACCACTTGCGTTCCAATAGTTTCCTTATTCCCAGTAGCAGCAGCAATCCTCTGAGTATCATACTTGGCAGTTTGTCGATCATACCTTGTAGAACCCTCAACATGTGTTGGATTATGTCGATCATACCTAGAAGGACTTTCACCACGTCGACGTGTGTCATACCTTGAAGGGTTCTCAACATATTGGTTCTTTGTGTTAGATGATGTTCGAAGATTGTTGTTGGTGGGTTTGAAGATTTTCTTGTAGATCTTCATAATGAAAGTAATTTGTTGTTTCATTTCCCGATTCTTCTGAGCTTGATCTTCATCACTATCCTCTTCAGCTGATGACTCAGATGGTGGTGATGGTGCTCTTGGTTCTTTTCCGCGTGATCTTGTGGAGGATGAAGACTTGGATGATGTGGAATATCGTGGTGAAGATTATTGAATGGAGTATGACTTTGAAGTACGAGATCGATGATCTTGAGTGGTAGACACTAGAGCAAGTGGATTAGCCGTCTTAGCAACTCGTTCAGCTCGAATTTCATTTGCCTCATGCTAAAATTGTTTCAAGATATCAAAGAGGGTGTGATAGTTTACCTTGTCTAACTGCTTCTTTTGTTTCACCAAAGTAACAAAACGTGTCCACTCTGGTTGAAGTTGCTGAAGAAATTGCACATTGACTTGCATGGTGGAGACCTCTAAGTTGTTTCTTGTCATATCCTTCATCATCTTGTAGAATCGTGAATAATAAGACTCAATTGATTCTCCATCCAATGCAGTAAACTTACCAAAGTTCCAAAACAAGTTTGTTTTAACATCTTGCTTGTTGAGTGATTCTCCTTGTTGCAAGCGTTCAATAGCCGTCCACATTTCTTGTGCCGTAGGACATGCATCAACCGTGGAATAAATATCATCTCCAATTCCACTTAGAATCATATAGATCGCTTCTTTTTCTGCGTCATACCAAGCACGCTTTTCTAGTGTAAGATCAGATAAAGTTTCTTTTCTTGTAGTTGCGGGTACTTCTGTGGTAGTGTTAGTGGCTGGTGTATGAGGAACAACGATATCGGAGAAAACATATGGTCCATTGTTAATACATTGCCTCAATGCATCACCATTAGGTCTTGTATCAAGATAACGAAGAAAACGTGATTGCCATTAAGCATATCGACCGACCACAAGCATTGGTGGTCTCTCTTTGTTACCCGCCACCATGATGTTATTGTTTGTCACACGATATTCTGCAGTAGAATCCATCTCAATATACTCTTAAGTGATGAATTGATTGTGGATCTTAAGTAGTTGTATTGTGATTGAGTTGTTGTGGAAATTCCGAAAATTGTGATTTTTTCTCAGTCCGACAATAAATTCCTCAGTCCGACAAAACGGTAGACCTAAAAAATTTGTAATCACCGAATTTTGAAATCAAGCTAGAAATAGCCTAAAACTAGTATGGAAAAAATTTAATTTACTTGACCTAAAAATTTTAAATCTTTTTTTAATCTTCATGTAAACTACGTTCCGAGACTAGTCTAGATAGTGGCTAAGTCTAAAAAATACTCGAACAAAATTTAGATGTCCATCGCAATATCGCCCATCGCACTCTTAGATCACATGTCACCCATCACACTCTGATCACAGTCTGATCGTACTCTATGATCGTAGTCTGATCGCACTCTGATAGTACTCTATGTCGTAGTCTGATCGCATCTGATCGTACTCCTAGATCGCAGTCGGATCGTACTCTTAGATCACAGTCTGATCGTACTCACCTATCGTATCCAACGATCGTACCCAGTGATCGTATCCAACGATCGTACCCAGTGATCGTATCGAACGATCGTACTCACTAATCGTATCCAACGATCGTACTCACCGATCGTACTGAGTGATCGTACTCACATATCGTACTCAGTGATCGTGGGAGGTGATCGTGACCTTGGATCGCAAGTAGAAACCCCCAGGGTTTATGCAATCACAAAAATCAGATCGTAGCACAAAAAACAATCCGAGACTTGGAAGCAACAAGAAAGGATGGATTTTTACCTTGGAATTTGTGATTCTAACCAAATGAATGTAACCAAAATCTTATCACATGTATTAAAGATGTAGAGATGAATAGAGGATGATTTAGAGCACGAAAAACACAAGAAAAAACTTGAATTCGGAATGATGTTGGGTGTAAATCACACGAACCGAATATAATAGCAACAACGAATCACAAAAACTACCCCATGGCTCTGATACCAATTGTTGTCCCTAATATATGATGATTCTATACGATTAATGAAGAAAGAAAGGTAGATATGAGATGCATTTTAGAGAGAGAAACTAGAGAGAGAAAAGAGACAAAAATGTGTTAACTTGTGAAATATTAGATTAAGAGAAAATGAATGACCAACCAACCTCTCCATACATGCAAGGAGAGGTTTATATAGCCTTGCCTACATGTGGCATAATGGGCTATATGATAATGGGCTGGGCTTTCCTTTTGGGCTTTGGTTTCTTATGAATGAACCTTAGCTTAAAGTTAAGCCCGTAATACACGACTAATCTACTACCTATTACAACGTTCTAATATACGATACATAATAAATCTATGACCGAGCATTCTTGTTTGACTCAATATTTTGAGGCTAACAACATGCTATTTGAAAGTAAAATGAACACAAGTCATGATTGATTGTTTGGACCCGAATGTTGCCTTTGTTGCCTTTGTTGTTTGAATTGTATAAGTACCTAATTTGCAAAAGTCCCTAAATTCATGAGCCGTTAACTATCTTCTGTCTTGATTTTGTGAGTTGGGAATAGCCGCTTATTCTAATAATAGTACTATTGGGCTGACGACCCTATCCCAGACCAGGGCTTTACGATGAGTAACACGCTGGGAAGGATAATTTTACGAGAATGAGAATTGGTATTCTTGCAAATGATACCCTAGTAGGGGCACTGGAATTCATCTATTAATGTCGGCTTTAGGCGTGGGTGACTAAGTTAAGGGGTCGGTGTCATGAGCTTAAAACAATTCAATAGCTATTGCTATATGCCAGACTACTTGACTAATAGATTGTATGCGCACAATTCTATTAAATGATCTTGATTGATTTTTCTCTTGTGTTCAAATGTGTTAGCCCTAAAATGTGAGCGCCATTTACGGAATTACATTTGATTCAGATAGGCAAAACGTAGAGGGACTACTATTGACATGTTGTCAAAGTGACCTCTTGTTTAGCCTATATATACCCCTCCATACTTCCATGGAGGGTGAGGCTTTTCATTCTTTGTGTATTTCACTTTTTCTCTCTAAATACACACACTACTTTCAAGCTTTACTTTCTCTCTCTAAAAATGTCTAAACATCACTTTTTTCCTCCCCGACCTCCGGATCACCCCTAAATAGCTTTGAATCTAATATGTTAACAATTGGTATCAGAGCAAACCGGAGGTGTTTTGTGTTTTAGTTTGCTCATTATTTTGTATCTGTTTGTGTTTGTGTCGAGTTAACAGATGTGTACATTATCAGATTCATGATTTGTACTATTCAGTTTTTTGGCTGGTGTTTGTGTCTAGTTATTATCAATCTCTTATCAGTTCAAGTTTATCATGTCTCGAATTATCAACTTTTTGTCCTTATCATCATCACAGATCCACTACCTCTTTGCTTATTTAAAAATTATGTTCTTGCTTTCATCATTTTTTTGTCCTTTTTCATTACAGTTTTTTTGTCCCCGAAAACTTCATCAGATCTGTTTGTTTTGGGAAAAAAGGATAAAAATGGTCCAAGATCCATTTTTTAGGGTGTCAAAACCCTGTTACGATGCTTCATTGTGATGGGGTGTGATTATTGCGATGGCTACTTTCAGATGGCTTATTCCGATGGGGTGTCACATATACATTGCGATGGGTTCGACTGACTCATTGCGATGGGTCTCATTCCGATGGGACTCATTGCGATGGGTGGTTTGACACATTGCGATGGAGTGTTAAGGCAACATGCTCATGAATTTTTTTCAACATTGCGATGGGTACTTGTGATATATTGCGATGGCTTTTTTTGACTCATTGCGATGGAGAGTGCTATAAATATTGCGATGGGATGTTTGAGACACTGATGACTCGTTTTTTAGAAAAAAAAAATAATAACTTTCCGACATCATGCCAAAGAAAAAAAAAACAGAGAGCTATCAATCTATCCAAACCCGACTCTATCTCTCTAATCCCTTCCTCACATCTAATAGTCAACAAATCCAAATCTAATCCTAACCCACGTCACATCATCATCAGACTCGAAACAAATCATTAAAGAGATCTCAGATTCATTTGGTGGTTAATAATGCATGTTGAGATCTTTATAGATCTATACACATGAAACAATGATCATCATTGATCTATGTTGGGTAAACCTAATTTAATATACGAATTTATACAAAGGCCTAAAACAAGTATGTTCCATCCCTTGTAGATTTCGTTTTAAAAAAAAAGGCGAATAAAAAAAACCGAATCAATCATTCAACCAACACCTACCCGAGACATTATGTATCAAGATCTTGAAGCTATGATTGTTTCATCTTCATCTTGTTCCGGATGTGTTATGACTGTTAATCGAAGTTCTAAAGAATGTGAGGTTACATTAATTAGTTGTGGATTAATCAAAATAAAAAGGAGATCTATATTTGTTTGGTTGTTGTGTTGGTTAGATGAGATTGAGATTAGGTTTTTGATTAAAATTGATGGGACATATTTGATTCTAATGGTGAGTTTTTGTGGATGGGAGTGATAGAAAAGATGGGGGCGGAAAGTTCTATATGAGTGAGTTTAGGTATACTAAAGATTAGGGATTATGATGTTATTTATATCTCATTTTTGGTATTGGTTTAAGATGCAAGGCTGGGCGGGCTACACAAAGGGTTTACGGGTCTATTTTTTTTTGAAATTGTGAAAGGTTATGTGACTGGACACATTTCAGAATTGGGCCTCGGGCTGTTTTTTTTTGTATTAGAACAAGGTGCTAAAGAATGATGAAGTGGGCTGAGTTTTTATTTTATTTACTTGGGCTTGGACAAAATTTAGTTGGAGTAACTGGTGAATTTGCTTTGTAAGTCCGAAATTTACTACAATTTTGGTTTTGGAATTAAGCCGGGTATTGGTTATGTTTCGATCGATCAAAAGTGCTTAAATGACAAAGAAATTATTGGTTTAAAACCTAATATTTTCGAAAATCTATCCGCGCATCAGTTAGGCATATGACTGACGTTGGGGCTTTAATGACAAGTTATCTAGACAAATTTTGTCCCTTAATGACAATTCATTTCATAATTTTTTCTAGATAACGACATTCAAACACAACACAAAAGCAAACAAAACACTTAACGCTAAAACGATCCGATATAAGATTCACTTAAACGACAACAGCTAGTTTTGATTCTACAAAGACACGTGATCACGGAGTGGATATGGTATTCTTTATTTGATGTTGAAGTGGGATTTCATGAAGGCGTCTACTTATTTCATCATCGAGCCTTCCTTCTATTTTTCTACACCTTTTCTTCAAACCCAGTCTATCGATTGATGACTTCCTTGGGCGATAAAATTTAGGATTGAGACTTGAATTATCTAGTTTCCAATGTCAAGGGGTGGATGGTCGACGACATGGATAACTATCATTTTTGGGTGTCACACGCAGTTGCTCGTGTGGATAACTTCAAGAGGTATAAGAGACTTGTTTCTACACCGTTCTTCAATCAACATAAGTGCATGCTTAAGTAACAAATTTTGGGGATTGTACTTCAGTTTTAAGTTTGGAATATCGGGTTTACTTCACATGTGGTCAAAACATATATCCGAATGAATTCAAGGTTGGTTAGTTAGACAAAGAGAGATGGAATCATCAATCAATTCTCATAGGATATTCATGAGCCTCATAACGACAATGGTACTTCATAGTCTAAGCAAAACTTTTCAAAGTTTCTCAATGACTTTCAAAACATTTCAATTCATTTGCTTATGACTAAGAACTTCTCGAGTATATGGACGTTCACGATAATGATGCTTCCGAGAGTTCGAAATCATCATGGGGGAAGATCGTGTACCTTGAAGTAATCGGATCAACTTCCAGGGGGAAGTAGTGTACATGGAACGGTATCTACTTACTTTATATGATTTTTATGAAGTATTCTACAGGCGTGAGAAGAATTGTTGCTGATTTCATGCATGTTACCCCAAACGGATTATCACCAAAACCTAAACGACATGAAACAATATAAAAGCAGTGTTATTTGGTGTGGTTCTTCTACAAATTTCCGCTGTGCACTTAAACCGATGAGCTAGAAGATTGTTCAAACTACATCAAAGTGTTAGAATCTTCTTATGATACACATATTGGTTTGGGGGGAACCTGATTCAGAAACTTCGTCAAAAAGAAGTCTATGAAGAAAGTTTTTTAATACATGCTGCATGAATTGGGGGGGAAGTTAATCTAAATCATGCATATTACAATTGTTCCACAACAAGCAAAGACAAAGAGGATTGAAGCTGAGGTACAAGTTATGAAGACAAGAAGAATTAAAAGACATCCTCAGCATTGTAAGCGCCTTGGAAGACATTATTTTGTTGAATTTTTACTTGTTAGGAACATTGTAAGTAATTTCGTATGTCTCCACATTGGGGGAAGATTGTTAGCCATAAAATGTGAGCGCCATTTACGGAATTACATTTGATTCAGATAGGCAAAACATGGAGGGACTACTATTGACATGTTGTCAAAGTGACCTCTTGTTTAGCCTATATATACCCCTCCATACTTCCATGGAGGGGTGAGGCTTTTCATTCTTTGTGTATTTCACTTTTTCTCTCTAAATACACACATTACTTTCAAGCTTTACTTTCTCTCTCTAAAAATGTCTAAACATCACTTTTATCCTCCCCGACCTCCGGATCACTCCTAAATAGCTTTGAATCTTATATGTTAACAAAATGTTGATTTGGAAAACCTATAGACTCGCTCAACTATTGTGTTGATGATTTTAAGCATGTATTTCAAGTATTGAAGATGATGAATTGCGGAGATTGCTGGAGAAGGATTGCGGATTGCTTTTGTGGTGATTGGTCTAAAACGGATTTTTGTCATAAAAATAATAATGTACGGTCAAGTACTTTGGTAAATTGTTTGTGGATTTGATAATGTCTTGGGGGATCTAAATGTTACTCTGATATCTTTAAAATTGTTTTATATGGGATCGAAAGTTTTAGACAATGGTTAAATTATTTCCTTTTATATCCCAAATGTATCATTTTGAGATTTTTCAAAGTGTTTTGTATAACAATATCTGTGTTTAGCACCCAAATGTGTATTTCCGCTGCACAATGTAATTTGGGGGTGTTAAATATTGGTAATCAGAGCTTTTTAGTTATAGCGAATTAGGTCGATTTTTGAAAAATGTCCTAAACTATAACTTTGGTGTTGAAAATATTTTACAAAAGCACGCAACTTCTCCGCAAGGCTCCGGTAAGATTATTTGTTTTGTATTGTTTTATAGTTGATGTATCCCTTAAAATTGAAATGAATTTTAGAGTAGTTATTAAGTAAATACTATGATGATGTATTGATGATGTATTGATGTTGTTGAAAGTACGTTGAGTACTTGTTATCGTAATTTTCTTTATGTAATGTATATGTATATAATTTTAAATAATGACCTTATATACCGTCGAGGGTTTAGAACAGTAGACCAGATGTTGAACGATTTTACAACTGATTTCTTGCGACTTGTATCGGGTATGAGGAAGTTTGATTAGTTGATGTATGATAGATATGTGGTTGAAATTGGTGTGATTAGAAGCTTGATGTGAAAGAAAAGTTGTTTTAAAGGTTGTATTTGGTATGTGGAGAATTGAGTTTGTTATGACTTGGAAGATGGATGAGATTACTAGTCTTGGGTCGATTGTGATGAATCTGTGTGCTTGAATTGAACGGTTTAAAGAGAAGTAGGTAAGTATTGAAAGGATGAGTGCGTGGGAGTCTTATGTGAGATTAATTCTTAGTCAAGCTTGGAAGTTCAGGAATGTTGAGAGTCGTACTGAGACTTGTTTTTTGATTAATCTGCCGTGTAGCAGTGAGTATTTGGATTTTGAGAATGAGCTGCCATCAGGTTATGGATTTGACCTTGAGTTGTGAAAAGGGAAATAGACGAGTGTGATGTAGCTGACAACAACGTTAAAGTGGATGAGGAGCTACTGTCTAAGGAACTAAACGCGTAATGGATTTCTGTGTATCTTATTTTCTTTTTGTTATCGAACTTATTTAAACCTTGTTTCGTAGATGATTGTATACTTATCATGTTTCTTTCTTCTGTGATGATGGAAGAAGGAGTAGGGGCATCATATTTCTATCATTAGTATATCGCTACGTGACTAAGTTTCTTGAAATATGTTGCCAAAACTAACGACTACTACTGTGAACACTATGATCGAACAAGTTATTGCTAGAGCATTTGGAGCTGATCGTGCTGCCAGGAATTAAAAGATATTGGGGTTAATTGTGTTGGAGATAATGATGCTGCTAATAATAATGGTGATGCTACTAACAATAATGAGGATGCTGCTGATCCAGATGATAGTGCTGCTGTTGTTCTGCAAGTTCAAGAGAATGTAGTTATGTTAGTTTTCAGAAGTGTGGTTTTGCGCTGTTTGGTGGTATTAATAGTGCATTAGAATTGCATAGTTGGATTGATAAGATAGAGAGGACTTTGAGACTATTGGGTGTTCAGAAATTATTAAGGTGAAATTTGTTGTTGCTACATTTCAGGATGGTACACTAAGATGGTGGAATACCAAGTGACTACTTTAGGATTGGTTGTGACTAATAGTAAGGGATGGCCCGTGATGAAAGGACTATTGACTGCTAGGTTTTGTCCTAAGCAGGAACAAGGACAGTTGGAATCCGAATTGAGATAATTCGTGCTAAGGAACGATGTTCTTACTGCTTAATCGGAAATTTTCTGAGCTATATTTACTATACCATGATACTTTTGTGAATGACCATAAAACAAGGAAGCACTACATTAGAGGTTTGTCTAGTAATATCAAAGGTGAGGTTGTTTCTTTAAGACCTAAATCTTTCGATGAAGCTGTTCAGATGGCACATGATTTAATGGATGTGAAAGTGCTAGATAGGAAAGATAGTATTGTTGAAAACAATAAGAGAAAGTAGGAATCTGCTTAGTCCAACCAGAATTAAGGTTAGAATCGTGGGGATTACAGTAATAACAATAACCAAAGACAGAACCGAAATCAGTATTTAAACCCTGGAAGGAATGAGGAAATTCGTGCTGCCACTGTGTCTGGAAATACCAAGATAAATCTCGAGTGTGTTTGTTGTACTATATACCATGTAGGTAATTTTCCACAATTGCGACTAGAGTTAGGAAACCTGGTCACAAAACTGCTAAGTCCAGAACAAGAGGATTAGTTACTGGAATTAGTACCCTGGAGTAGTGATATGATTTAGCTGTGGCGAGAAAGGACACAAGCAAGGAAATTGTCCAAGGAAAGGAAATTGACAAGATGGGAATGCTGCCGCTCCAGGTTACGTTTGAATGATGCTGACAAACCTTATGGTCTGAATGTTGTAAATTGTATATTGTTACTTGAGATTCTTTATGTCAGTATGTTGTTTGATTTCAGATCGGGTAGGAACTGTAGAAGGGTAAAGATTCAGTTTTTTTATTAACGGAGAGTCAATAAGATTGACAATTAACTATGATGTGGAGTTAACCGATGGAAATGTTGCTAGTGTTAGTTTTACACTGAGAGTGTGTTCCTTGAATTTAGGAAAGTAGGTGTTTAGTATCGACTTGATGCTCAAAGAGTTGGAATCTTTGGATGTGGATTATTGGTATAAATTGGTTAGTGAAGCGAAGTGCTTATGCTTGAGATTGGACTAATCTTCACTATAAATTGATAGCTGCTGGTTTAGATTTTGCTGTAAAAGCTGAGTGTTGACTTTCAGAGGTGATGAGTGAATTTTCCGTTTGAGAAGTATCTTGTTTGGAAACAAGGAAGTATGTGGAAGAGGAATGTGATGTATTCCTAGCTCAGGTAATTAGTGATAGAGTGGTTGAGGAGAAGTTGAGAGATCTGTTAATGACTCGAGAGTATTCTGAAGTTTTCCTGAAGTTTGTGCAAAGTTGCTGCCGCCTTATGAAATGGAGTTCGTGTCGATTGAGTATTGTGAGCGATAGGTGTAGTGCTTTTGCGTTTCGTTGTGTAGTGCCTATGGGTTTTGGTGAGTAGTATTTGTATGCCTTATCATTTGGCACCGTCAGAGTGGAATGAGTTATTCGGTCAACTGCGAGAAGTGATGGATAAGAGATGTATTATATTAAGTTTCGTTGCAATGACAATCACCTGTATTGTTTGTCAAGAAAGATGGATTGTTTCGGATGTATATTGATTATCGAGAGCCTAACAATTGACAGCCAAGAATCGGTATCTATTACCGAGGATTGATGATTCGTTTTATCCTTGCAACTTGTCTGGATCCATTGTGTACTCAAAGATCGCTTTGAGTTCTGGTTATCATTAACTAAGAGTTAGGAAGGAAGATGTTCCTATAGTTGTTTTTCGTACTTGATGTGGGTACTTTAAGTTTCATGTGATGTTTTTGGATTGACGAACGCGTCTGCCGTATTCATGGAATGGGTGAATCTTGTGTGTAAGATGTTCTAGGATGAGTTAGTCATTATATCTATTGAAGATATTCTATTTTATTTCACGAGGAAAGGAGGAACATAAGTAGCATATGAGGATAATTTTTAGGATGATTGGAAAAAGAGAAAATGTATGTAAAGTTTCCTATGTGTGAATGTTATTTGAAATAATTGAGTTTTCTAAGGCAGTTGATTGACAACAAAGGTATTCATGAAGATATTTCCAAGATTGAAACGATTAAGGATTGGTCGGTACCAACGACGCTGACGGAAATCTGTTATTTCCTTGGTTTAAGTTGGGAATAATCGGAGGTTTATCGAAAGGTTTTCACTGATTGTTAAACCATTGATTAAGCTGACTAAGAAGAATTGGATGTGTGAGTCCCACTTATATATCTAACTTGTATGTTTCGAGATCTGATCCTTATCAGATGAGGAAGCTGTATCCTGAACACTGAAGGGTAGGTTGTGTTCTGCACCGATGTTGTCACTGTTGGAAGAACTTGAAGGAATTATAGTTTGTTGTGATGTGTTTCGTAAGGGTTATGTAGTTGTGGTGTTTGCTTTGAGATTGTAGAAATATTACTTGTATGGAATCAAGTATGTAGTAATAAAGGATCATCAGAGTGCTTCATAATTAACTCTTGGGAAGATAAAAGAGATGAGTAGAGGATTACCTATTGTATATTCGGGTATTTGTGTACGTTGGTGGTTATGACTGTGAGTGATTATGACTACTAGATTCGCTACCATCCGGGAAAGGCGAATGTGGTAGCTAATGCACTTATCAGGGATAAAAAGGCGAAAATCTTTTAAGATTTGAGTTTTGGTAATGACAAGAAGTGAGGGCTTGATAGCAAGGAAATGGAATTTTAAGTTAGTGGTCTGAATTGAGAAGGATGTCAAGGTAATTGGTTTCAACATTTTGTTAAACTTATGGAAAGGATTTTGTTGTAACGCCAAGTTAAGTATGGTATATTGAGCACTCCTAACATATCTAAGTTGAGAGAGTGAGACTTAGTGATGAAGGAATCTCACAAGTCAAGTAACCGATATGTTTTGGTTTGGGTAAAGATGAAAGTTGAGTTGAGTATTGTGTGTTATACAGGGAATGATGGACATAGTGAAAGAACGATACGAACATTGGATGGTATGCTTGTGCGTGTGTGATTGACATAGAAATTGTTGGAATTTTTATATGAACGATGATTTTCATGCTAGTAATGAGGCTGTACTACTGATGGTACATAAAGAACTTCAATTTGTGAAGGTGAAAGATAGTGAGTTGTGGACGTAAGATTAGGTTTTTGGGGTATTGCAGAAATGTAGGTGGAATTGAATGACTGAACTAGAAATAATGTTGGTAATTAATGATGAGATTGTATGGGTTAAGGACCGTTTATTAGTAACAAGAAGTTGTCAGAAGAGTTATGTTGGCAATCGAAGGAAATCGATGGAGTTTGAAATTGGGAAACGTGGTTATGCTTAAGGTGTTGTTATGAAGAGTGAAATTTGTTTTGGGAACAACAAGGAAAGAATTCAACTTAAAGATAAATTGTTTTTCAAAGAAATAAATGTGAAGAGTTCTTATGAGGTCGAAACATAGTAAGGATTATATTGTGAAAATACAAGAATTATAGGAATGGATTTGAAATGTTGAAGGAAGCATGAGAATTTCTTTAAGGAAAAGAGTTATCTTTTGTTCTGGAGGTATGGGATGTGAGTCTGAAGAGGGGCCGAGCGCCGGGACGTCGCTCTCTTTTAGGAGGGTAGGATGTGACTACCCAAACCCGATGTCATTTATTTAATATTATATAATATAATTTTTACGAATGATTTTGTATTTTTTGATGAGTTGAATGAAATGACGATTGATGGTTTTATTTAAAACCGACGTTGGAGGTCTTAGTTTTAACTTTTTGCTAATAGCGAGGATTATTAGTGACCACGATATCGACGGATGCCCGAGATTTTATGTTTTATTATTTGTTGTCTCGATGTTTATATTTTTGACGTTTTTATTTTTAAGTTCGTATTAAGACGAACCGGAATCATATTATCATCATATTTTGAGTGTGTTTTAACTTTTGAAAAGTATTTTTACGAAACCCGAGCCTCGTAAATATTTTCAAAATTGACAATTTACATTTTCTACCCTTACAACTATATAATTGCATTTTGGACCAAAACTATCATAAATTGGCAAAACTAGCCCCTCCACCACCATATAAAAGGTAAATTCTCTCACCTAAAAACACATACATGCAAGATTTTCATCTCTCTTCTCCCCTCTCTCTACAAACCATACACCACCATCTCCACAAATCCTTTGATTTTTCAAAATCTACTTTGAATCTTCAAAAACTAAAACATATCCCATGTTGCAAATTTGATTGTGCATCTAATGGTGTAATTTTCTTCAACATGCAAGAACTTCAAATTTTTGATGATGATCCATGAAGGTTTGATCCATTTTTATGATGATATATTGTTGTTAGTGTTGTTTTATGTATATTTTAAATTATTGTTAAAATTTTTGAGTTCAGTTTTTATGATTGATCATCTAGGATGATTTAGTGTGTATGATTGAAAGTAGTAGTGTAGGGATGATTATAGTGGTAAAAATGATGTTAAATTGTGGTGAAAAATTATTGAATGATTTTTAAATGTATATTTTTAAATAGATTATTAAATTTAATTTTCTGAAAATATGAGTTTGAGTTTAAGATGAACTAACTAGATATTGTTGTAGAGAATTCTTTTAGATTCTATTTGATATAAGATAGAGCTTCTAGCTCCAAACGAGCGCGAAGTTACGTTAGTTTGATTATTCGTGTATCGGGAGACGAGTATCGGCACGATATATAATTGTTGTCGATATTTGGATCAAATCTCGGGGACAATAAAAAGTATTCTGAAATGTGTCAAGTACTGATTTTGAATGATAAGTATGAGGATGTTGAGTTATTTTCAAAGTCGAGTGTCTGTTTTGTAAACGGAGAAAAATAAATAAGTTAAAAAGACTATATGAGTTGTTGACGTAAAACTGTCCGGTTTTTGTAGTTCAAAGATGTGTCGGGCAGGGAACTTTAAAAGTAAAATCTTTTGATGGGCTTTTAACATGTCTTTCTATATATAGTAAGTGACATTTCTGATTAGTATCATAAGTATTTGATGTGTTTAAGTGGGGTAAACGAGCTCGTACATTTGGTGTGTACCGACAGATTTTTATCGAAAGAATTAACTAATAGAATAAACATATAGAATGAAGTAAAAGGTCACTTGAATTGTTTTCATTTTGGGTTGGTTGTGATTTTATTATTTTGAGTTTGATGTTAGTAACTATGGATTTTATTCGGGTTTATTATTGATGAACGCGCCTTATTTGATAGGTTGCGGTTTTTGTGTTTATCGGGCATCAACTATCGTCGAAGATCGTCTTACTACTGCTATTACTCCAGGTGAGTCTATAGCCTCGCTTTTGTAATTGTTTTGAATGATTTTAAAACCCGCGAGGGGGATACATGCTATTTGAAAGTAAAATGAACACAAGTCATGATTGATTGTTTGGACCCGAATGTTGCCTTTGTTGCCTTTGTTTTTTGAATTGTATAAGTACCTAATTTGCAAAAGTCCCAAAATTTATGAGCCGTTAACAATCTTCTGACTTGATGTTGTGAGTTGGGAATAGCCGCTTATTCTAATAATAGTAGTATTGGGCTGACGACCCTATCCGAGACCAGGGCTTTACGCTGAGTAACCCGGTGGGAAGGATAATTTACGAGAATGAGAATTGGTATTCTTGCAAATGATACCCTAGTAGGGGCACTGGAATTCATCTAGTCATGCCGGCTTTAGGCGTGGGTGACTAAGTTAAGGGGTCGATGTCATGAGCTTAATACAATTGAATAGCTATTGCTATATGCCAGACTGCTTGACTAAAAGATTGTATGCGCACAATTCTATTAAATGATCTTGATTGATTTTTCTCTTGTGTTCAAATGTTGATTCGGAAAACCTATAGACTCACTCAACCGTTGTGTTGATGATTTTAAGCATGTATTTCAGGTATTGAAGATGATGAATTGCGGAGCTTGCTGGAGAAGGATTGCGGATTGCTTTTGTGGTGATTGGTCTAAAACGGATTTCTTTCCCTTTTGACATAAAAATAATAATGTACGGTCAAGTACTTTGGTAAATTGTTTGTGGATTTAATAAAGTCTTGGGGGACCTAAATTTTACTCTGATATCTTCAAAAATTTTTTACATGGGATCGAAAGTTTTAGACAATGGTTAAATTATTTCATTTTATATTCCAAATGTATCATTTTGAGATTTTTCAAAGTGTCTTGTGCAACAATATTTGTGTTTAGCACCCAAATGTGTATTTCCGCTGCGCAATGTAATTTGGGGGTGTTAAACGGCTGGTGCCTGCATGGCATCCTGCATCGCAGTCATGGCCTCACGGGTCTCCTTAATGAGTCGGAGTGCCTCCAAGAACTGGTCTCTAAGGGTTTGCTGAACTCCCCAAAGATGAGCGGTCTTTGATGTCAATCCCTGGTGGCGGACGTCCTGGAGATCGAAGAAGATGACAAGCGTTTGCTCCATGGTCATGAGAGCGGTGTGAGTCTTAGTCTGTTGACTCTACAGTAGGTAGATCTGATCACGTAGGAACTCATTCTCCTCCAGCAAACAATGGAGAGAATGGTAAGTGTCGACCATGCTCCACGAGCAGCATGTGCCTCAGCACTAACAGTCCAGCACAGAAGGTCCTGACGCGACTGTAGAGTAGTGCGTCCAAGCTGTCCATCGGCCAGCAGAGCATGAATCTCTACAACATCCTGTGCCTGGCGTGCAACCAGTACAGTGATCTGGGCATGGACAGGATCCACGCGCCTCGTAACCGAACCCTCATACCTCCTATTACGAGGCGGCAGAGACTCGGGTGCGTAGTCCCGTAGTGAAGAAACTGGTGGTATGGGTGGTATGGCAGCAGTCGGCTGAACCTCTTCCCCAGCGGGGGAAATAGGTGAAACAGGTGGAGTAGTAATGAGGGCATCAACGAGAGTGGTGTCACCAGAAGCGTGATTGTCGTCTGCGTCACTGGCAGATATCCATCCACACAAGACGGACGTCGGTGATACGGCAGCAGGAGTATCAGTAGGTGATGCCATATTAATCTGAAAATAATATCGTTTTAATTGACATAAGTATAAACTTACTCAAGTTAAAAGTTTTTGGGAAATAATGATTAAATTATATAATAGTGCCATAACATGACGATATTAAAGGTTACGTTAATACTTATGAGATTAATTAACCGGATGTTAAAAATCAATGCACAGTTAGCCACGTAAGAATGTATGATCTACACTCTATATGCTTAACTATTCTAGTCACGAAAATCCCAAAAGATTCTTAAAGTAGTTATAGTCCAGTTAATATAAAAAAATTTATTTTTATATTTATTTAAATTTTGTTCTGGTTCTCTATAACTATTGCTCTGATACCATTCTTTGACACCCCCAAATTGAGTCAAATGCAGCGGAAATAATATTTGGGTGTCACGTATGTGGATCAACAGCAGATAGCGTACAGAGCAACAGATAAAAGATTATCATTACATTTATTACATGGATAAAAGTGCAAATAGTATTAAATTTGTCTTAAACATTGTTGAACAGTTTGAATTATTTCCCAGTTTATAAAACCCCAGATGAGCTCTATAAATGCAGCCTATCATGATGCTTGACTCCATGCGCACCAATACCTGCTTCATTTTCCTGAGAAAACATGCTTAGAGAGTCAACATAAAGTTGGTGAATTCACAGGTTTAATAAAATAAGTTTGGACAATAAACATTCACTGTAGTAGTAATGCACAAAGCACCAATACTAAAAAGTAATTACATTCCCATATTGCCTGAAACTGAGACTTGACAGTTATGTCCTTAACAAATAAGGACCCTTCGCCTTATAAAAAGGCACCCAAAAATAATAAGTGCTGACATGTGAAACATCTGTTGTCCTGGCCCTAGGCACAGTGAGCATGACTCACCCAGATAGGAATGGTCAATCCCAAATAGATCTATTTATAACATTCAGGTAATTCAATAATTCTAACAGTTTCTGATGCACGGGTCATGCGGGTTCATCTACAATAGGCAAATGTAATCAAAGGTTTCACAGTTCGATTTATGTCCATAAAATAAAATATGTTGTATGTTTTCTTCCCCGTTAAAAGGTTTAAAAGTTTGTCAATATATAAAGTGGGGCCATGAATTCACCTCAATAGTACAGCAAATAGTCACAAGTAAATCTGATATGATGCTCACGATACAGTCAACGACCTAAATAATTATAAGGTCTCAGTAAATGCATAACATAATGCATAAAAGTTTCAGAACCAATATTTGCATGCTTATACTGGTTTTAAGCATTTTATTACGATATTTGTATTTTAGTTCATCGTTGTACAAGTTATAGTAGTATTTATTTTAGGTAAAAAATAAATAATATCATTAAATTAATTAATCTATTTAATTAATTTTCTTATACTTGTATTGTTTATAAAATAATGTAAATATTTATAAAAAGAAGTTTTCTACATATTTAAAGTAATAGAAAATAAATTTAGTTAATATATTTATTTTTATAAGTTAATCGTTTTTAATTTATATATTTTATATATAAATAAGGTTTATAAAACGTATAACAGTTTTGTTTAATTTCCACGTTCTCGTAGTGTTTAAAATTATTAAATTATAAGTTTGGAAAAATAATAAATGTTATGTTTATTTAAGTTTTACGTTTTGATTATCGGCATAATTATATAGTAAATTTAGGGTTTGTTGTACTTTGTATAAATTATATTTTAGTCTCTCTATTTATATAATTACTCGCGGTTATATTATATAATAAACCTAGGGTTCGTTTAAGTTTCAAATAGTGGCAAAACAAGTCCCTCCCTAGTTACACGTGTAACTAGGGTTTGTCTTAGTTTCATAAAATGTCAATTTTAATCCTCCTAATATTCGGCTTATATTAAGTATAACACAAGTTACAAAAAGGCCCCCCCTAGCGCTCCATGTAGGTTTAGGCTTATGCCAAAACAACCCCTAGGGTTTATCTAGGGGTTATTTAAGTTTAAAGGGTTGGCAAAATAGGTCCCTAGGGTTGCTTTTAAGTTTCGGCGAAGGTCAAAAAGGGTACCTAGGTTCTTAATAAGTTACAAAATCACCCTAAAATTGTAATAATTCCCATTAAGTCCTTGTGTTAAGCTTTAAGTTTCGGATAGTGCTAAATCACTACCCTCAACTCTCGGCTAAATATAAAAGTGACCCTTATGTTTATCTTTTGATAATATGAGTTTCTATACTTGTTCATTTAGATCCCCAAACTTAATAAAATTACAAATTTAACCCTAAAGTATTATATTTTCTCTTTTTAAACCGGAACTTAGTAGATTTACCATTATTCTCCAAAACATCATATATCTATCATTTTAGTCAAAAAATATTTATAGATCTATGTTTTTAACCCGAAACTTTGTAAAATCACAATTTTTACACCAAAAGTTTTATAAAAACATTATTTAATATTAAGGAAGTTTATTTAGGCAAGCTTATTATATTGGACTTAAAACTAAATCCTATAAGGCAAAAATAGTGAGCTTAATATTTTAAGGCAACTAATAATATAGATCTAATGTTTCTAGGCATGTTTATACATTACAAGATTAACCAATATTGAACCATAGGGTGTAAACCCCACGTCCAATATATGCATGCTTATGTTTTACATAGTTTTTCTAGTTTAACTAGTTCATAGTGTTATGTTCATCATGGTTATTAAGATTTTACATCATTTGACTCATAAAACATTTTTAAGCCGTGACCCATATTAGGTTTAGGGTTTTATGTTTTTGTTTTAAGATTAAGTTTTTACTAGTAATAACCATGTGTATGCTTATGTGCATGAAAGTAATATATTGAAAGATAGTTTTTAAGTTTTACTCACTTGTTTAGGTAGAACTAGGAATGAATAGGAGAATGAGTAGGAATGAGAGCTAAGTTTAAACAATGGTGACTCTTGTAGCTAAAATTAACTCGTGGGCTTCA
Organism: Glebionis coronaria; assembly: GCA_025667525.1. NCBI lineage: Eukaryota > Viridiplantae > Streptophyta > Magnoliopsida > Asterales > Asteraceae > Glebionis > Glebionis coronaria. The sequence continues at coordinate 266,505,862 of CM046875.1, forward strand.
ATGGAGTTTTTAGAGCTTCCTTGTTGACTTGATGATCAAGATACTTGTAGGAGTTGACAAATGATTAGCATTCAAGATAGGAGAGACATAGTTAATGAGCTTCAAGGTATTGGTTATGGTGGAAGTAAATAAACCGTAGCTTGAGAGAGATAGATGTTAGATTTGGTTTTCAAGTGAAATGTGTTGGTGTGTGTGTGTCTCGGCTATACGAAGAAAGAGAGAGATCTCATGATATCTATTGTTTGTACCATGAATCTTCAATGTATCTTGGTTAGATATGCAGGGGATTTGGTTGAGATATGCTAGCTCCTTTTCCTCACATGCTCAAAGTAGCAAGCTCCTTTCCCTCTTTTTTGGTTCTAACCGTGAGTTTACAAGGTCAAAGGGGGACAAGGATCTGACTTGGCATAGTGACATGTATGGTTGACATAGTATAAGGTTTTGACTTTATGACATGGTTTGCTTCCAAGTTATATGAACTAAGGAGTGTGTAAGTATACATAGTATGTATGTGTAAGAAGTATAGCATGGTTAAGTATGAAAAAGGGTAAGGTGTGTAAGAAAAAGTGTAAGGTATAGTGTATTAGTGGATGGTAGCTTGTAGGTTTAATAATTAGGATTAGTGCATGCATACATACACATACACGACATACTTATGTGTATTTTTGAGAATTGTGTTAACTTGTATCATGTGTTGGTTGAAAATAATAGTCCTTGTATTAAATTGTATGCATTTATTAAGTTTATAGGTATTTTAGTTAAACCTTTAGGTATCTTAGTGAAAGTATATAATGAATATATCATTATAAGTATTTTACTTGAATAAAGTAAATAAATGTCAATGTAAAATAATGTACATTGTTTTAGAGTGTTAGGTGTTTATTCATATTATGAAATATATGTAAATATATACATATAAAAATAAGTCCAAGTACTTAATAATTTAATTATGTAAAGTTACAGTTTATCTCAAAATATGTACTGAGGTGATGAGTCCTTGTACATTCAAGTGGCCAGTCAGTTGCCAGAGTAGTCAACGATGACTAAAGGTCCATATAAATATAAAAATAAATATGAAAGGTAGTATGACAAAAGGTATATGATTAATAATAAGTCATATAAAAGTGGAATTATATAGATTCCAAAAATAAAGAGTACAACAGTTGACTAAGTCAATAAGGTAAAATCAGAGGTTTTACACTTGTACCACTTATTTCCATTAATAACAAGACCAAAACGTGTATTTTATGTCGTAAAAGTCGTAATTATGCGTGGTTTGTGTTTTTATTGTGTTTCAGGATAAAAATATTAAAAAGGGAGAAAACACGGGCTATCACGATCTTTTATCGAAGAAAAAGACAAAAGACGAAGTCAAAAGGTCAAAAGTGCAAGAAGAACGGAAGTCCAAGGCCTATTCTGAAGATTTATCGAAGAACCAAGTCTATTGAAAGAAGAAAAACAAAAGGCGAGTTCAATTTATATCAACAAATCCTGAGACTATGTCGATAAAGACAAAGAATTTAAATCGAGTCGAGAAGAGAAGAAAGAAAGAAACAAGCACTTACCACCTCCCCTATATATAGTCTTCTAATGTGTAATTAGAAGAGTTAGTCTTCATTTTTTATTTTTGTTCTTTCTTTTTAGGCCGACACCTACTAAGGGTGTTTGGCACCTTCATTTTCTTTTCTTCCTTTTCAAGTTTCATGTAAGTTTGTTCTTAAATTTTATGTTTTTGAATCTTAATCATTTAATAAAAGTTTTATTTAATCAATCCTTTCATTAATCTCATCCTTCTTTTCTTGTTTATGATTTGAAAGATCTTGCTTGATTGATTTGGTTGCGTTCTTGAGTTTTTGATAGTTTTATTAAGTGGGTTTTGATGGTTTAGCTTAAGTTGTTAGTTTTGTTGATTTGGTTTGATTGATTATTATTAGTTGATGATTAGTGGTTAGTTTAGTATAATTTTTAGATTCATTATGGTTGATTTTGGTTAAATTCGTGTTCCCTAGAAAATAGGATAGTTTAGTTTTTCCAGATTTTACCAAACGAGCAAAATTTCCCGAACGAGTCATTTTTCCCGAATGAACATTTTCTACCGAACCAATCATTTTTCCCGAACGAGCAAAAAAATACAGAACCAAGTTTTTGTGAAATTTATTCCGAACGAAGAGTATAAGAAAAAATCCCGAACCAACAAAAATTCCAAAAAGTTCCCGAATGAAAGATATTCCAAAAAAGAAAGAATATCCCGAACAAACAGAAATTCCAAACCAACAAATATTTGACCAGCCTGCCTACTTGCTTACTTTCCATTTCCCGCCACTTTTTCACCTGCTAGCCTGGGTGCTTGAGCTAGTAGCTTGCATGCTTGTTTATTAGTTGATATTGTTCCGTAATCGTTTAGTTTAATCTGAAACTTGTTCCGATTTTAATTTTGAAAGTCACGTATTTTTAGTTATATTTTTCGTCTAATTTTAAAATTAATATTTTTTCATAAAGTTTAAGTTTTATCTTTTATTTAGTGCCCGCTTTAGCTTTTACCTCGTTTAGTTTTAAAGTGCCCTCTTAGTTTTATTTTCTCCTTTTTAATTAGGTTAATTTTATTTTTCAGTCGATAGTTAATTTCTTCTTTTAGTTTTATTTTAATTAATTGTTTCATTTCCATATTTGTTTTTAATATCGTTTCTTTATTATTTGTCATTCGTTTTAATTTTTAGTTTATTCCTTTTATATTTTGTCATTTCCTTTTAAAGCTTTATTTTTATCTTTAATTAGTTTTAGACAACGACACATTTTCTTTTATTCACCAAAGACGACTGAGTCGCACTTTCAACTGGTAATCAATTCGAAAAGACTGGAACAACGAACTTTCATACTTGGTGAAAACCAAATATTAATGCTAGGGGATCTTCACATGTTATTTCTTCATCCATAATCTCTTCATCAAGGTGAGAGATTGGTTCGATAAGATCAACATTCACTATAGTGGGTTTAGTGATTGGTTCAGCATTTTCAACCTCTGGAGTGATGTCAGAGATTGAGTGAGGATCAAATGCATGAACATAAGGAAAGTCCTTGTGACAGGCCTGAGATGATTCCTTGGGATTTGAGAAATCATCATCTTGATATGATTTGACTTCATTGAAGTCAATGTCACATTCTTCTGTGTTGGTGTGAGTAATGACAGCATCTGCTTCATTAAAGGTGACATGGATGGATTCTTCTAGTTCTTGTCTGCGGATGTTGAATACTCTATAGGCTCTGGAGGTAGGAGAGTAGCCAACAAAGAATCCATCATCAGACTATTCATCAAATTTTTCCCAGGTGATCTCTGTAGTTGTGAATGAAAACAGGGCAACCAAAGACATGAAAGTAGCTTACATCAGGGGCTCTCTTCATATACACTTCATCAGAGGTCTTGCCGTGTCTCTTCACAATAATAGATTTGTTTTGTATATAACAAGCTGTGTTCACAGCTTCACCCAAAAATTGTTTTGGAAGTCTTGATTCGCTGAGCATGGTTCTAGCAGCCTCTATAAGAGTTATGTTTCTTCTTTCAGCGACACCATTTTGTTCAGGGGTGCCTGGGTTAGAAAAGTTCTGTGATATTCCCTTTTCATCACAAAAGGCTTCCATGGCATAGTTCTTGAATTCAGTGCCATTGTCACTTTTGATAGCCTTAACTCTGCAGTTATTGAAGTTCTCTATTTCTCTGATGAAATACATTATTCTTTCAACAGCATCACTCTTTCTTTTGAAAAAGAATACCCATGTGAATCTACAGAATTCATCTACAATGACTAGTGTATACTTGTTGTGATTAAGGGATTGAGGTTTTACTTGTCCAAATAAGTCCATGTGAAGAAGATGGAGGCACTTATTTATGAAGAATGATTGTTTTGTCTTAAATGAGGCTCTATGGTGCTTCCCTTTCTCGCAGGCTGAGCAGGGTCTGTCTTTGGTGAAGGTCAGAGAGGAAAGCCCAGCTACTAAATCATTCTTGGCCAGTTTGTTGATGTTTTTGAAGTTGAGGTGGGAGAGTCTCTTATGCCATAGCCAATTTTCACTATCAGATGCTTTGGCATAGAGACAGGTGTTTGTCCCTTCTGGACATGATGTCATGTCAATGACATACAAATCCCTTCTTCTGGGTGCAATTAGAACAACATCATCATTTTGATTGAAGATTGTTCCTTGGGTCTTAGTGAACAGAACTTTGAAACCAGCATCGCAGAGTTGACTAATGCTGATTAAGTTGTGCTTCAGTCCATTGACATAAGCGACCCTTGTGAAGGTTATTCCGTTGCAACCCACTGAGCCATAACCCTCAGTATCCCCTGAGGAGTCATCTCCAAAGACTACTTTTGGACCAGACTCCTTCTTATATCTATGCATATATTGTTTAACCCCTGTCATATGTCTGGAGCACCCGCTATCCAGATTCCAAACAGATTTCTTCAGATATTCCTGCATAGATATAACAAAGCCAGATTAGTTTCTATGATGAACCCACTTTCTAGTGGGTCCATGTTGTCGCCGACCAGCGACATTGGTTCTTCTCTGGTTTCTAAGTAGGCCTCTCATCCATTACTTGAAAAACCGCTCACAATTGTATAAGTCCGTTTCAAGAATAATAAGTCATTCGCTTTATGTGTAAAATCCTCATGTCATGCATTAATAAGTAGCTACACACTCGCTAAGGAAAGAAAAATAAAACTCACGCAATAATGTACATTCTCCGCCTTTTTGAGACCTTGGATCTTCAATCCCGCAACCCGTCAAGGTAATATTAGATTGGAGCAACTATCAAATCCCCGCAATCCGTCAAGGTAATATTTGAATTCAATAGTCACTATAATTAACACTTCACTGCCCCTCTTGGGAGTCTTGTATAATTATTATTTTTTTCTCTTCTTTTTTTTTCTTTTTTTTTTCTAGCCACTCATTTTTTGTAAGGGCTCTTATTTTTCTTTATTGCTCACAAAGAAATTTGAAAAGAATATAAGGAAAAACACCCGCTAAGTATTAAGAATGACATAAGTCTAGTACACACAAACCATTCTAACTTAGAATCTTAAGACGTACTTATACCAACCATGAATGATTAGACAAAAATGCATAAGAGACTACAAACCGATTAAAACCGTTCTTGATTATTTATTAACATATATACATGCGAAGAAATTAGATGCAAAGAAAGAGAAGGGTTTAGCCACAAGTAATCATCATGAAGTTTATCTAGCTCTTTTATACTTGCTTCAACTCTATCATTTCCCATTCTCCACAAATTTAAAATCTCAAATAATGAGAGTCGTGGATGCTTAGCCTAATAGACCAATGAAGGACTACATGGTTAAGGATACTAGCTAGAGAATGCTTAGATAAGCAAACTAGGGTTGAGTCAAAGTATCCATGGCGGGCCTAATATGTCAAATATATCTAAATTTTTTAAACCATGTTCTTTATTATATTTTTTCCTTTTCATATATTTTTGATGAAAAATAAAAGAAAATATATACAATGCAAATGTGTTATGCAAATGAAAAATGATTAATGCAAAAATTATGAATGCATATTTTTGGTGGCCAAATTAGATGAAAATTTTGAAAAATTAATTTTCCAAGTTATCATGAAGGTCGATGACAAAGTCTAGGTAAGGTCACTTCAATAGAAGACCCCCCTACACTTAAGCTAAACATTGTCCTTGATGTTTAAGAGCATGGAAGTATAAACTTCCCCTACACTTATGACAAAGAATAAACTTTGCTTAACCCAAGCTAAGGAAAGATCAACTATAGTGAATTCGTTTTTAATCACAATGTGTCTATGAAAAATCACAATAGTAACGAAGTGGACCGGACACAAGGGCCTCCTCCATAAGCTCCAAAGCACGCGGTGAGTGAGCAACCCTAGAAACAACATGAAGACAAAAGTAAGGTCTCTCCTACACTTCTCATCAACTCTATATTCTTATTTCTAACCTACAACACTCTAAGTCTAAAAACTCTAATCCTAGTTATTCAAGCTTGATTTAAGGAGTCTCTAGCTCGACTCATCCTACACTTAAAAGTGTCTAAAACCTATCATGGAGAAGAAACGTTTTGCCCTTTGTAAGAAAAATCTCCATGATGAGGTAAAGTAAGTTTTCAATTATCAAAGAAAAATCTCCATGATGAGGTAAAGTAAGTTTTCAATTATCAAAACTCTATAAATACCCCCGGATCAAATACATAATTACCATCCCACTTATAACACAATTCAACATCTAACTTCCCAAGCAATGGTGAAAAGAGTTAGATGTTGTTCTCCAAAATGGTTGCCCATATGACCTTCAAAAGGTGATAAGGTGATACTCTCAAATGTATCACAAGTTTTCCTTTTATTGCATCAGGCGGATACTGAGATGGTTTAGCAAGCTCTATGCGAGGATCAAAAATCCGTTCCTTGATGGTAAAACAACAAGCGTTGGTTGTCTTAGAAAATTATCCCTTGTAGGTCACAAGGTGAGAGAAAGCTTGTGGAGTAATTGGTAACAACAAGCTCTTGGAATGAACCATCATGACTTGTTTTCCTTTATCACTTGGAAAAGTTGAGGTGGACAAGGAAGAAGGTAAAGGATCTTCGTGCAATAGAGATTCTAGAAAGAGTATGTCCCCCTCCTCATCAATATATCCAATAGTGTACTCAAAAAGTATATCAACCTCTAAAAACTCATCACTCTCATCCATGATAGAATCCTCCTCATCACCATAAACATCATAGATTGGTCTATCAAAGATTGGTGATTCCTCAAAACCCAAGTAAGTGTGATCATCAATAAATGGAGAGTCACGAGTGGAGAGCTCATCATCACTATAATCATCATATGTTGGTGTATCACAAAGAAGATATTCTTTATCACTAAAATCCTCATTCGTGTCTTCATCATGGTGGAAAAGTGGATTATCAAATGATGTTTCAGATAGAGGATTTGAATGAATCACAAAATCACCAAAATTAAGCTCTTGAGGTTCATGAAAATCCAAGGATGAGGTAATGGAAGCAATGGTCTCAACATAAGGTAAATCATAATCTCCACATGAGCAAGCTTCATAAAAATATTCATCACAAACTTCATCAAGGATATCATCTTGAGTTACCTCCTCATTCACAACATCAATATGCTTCACCGTTTCAGGCTCATTAGACTTCTTTGAAAACTTTCCCATATTAAACACAACTCTTTCATCTCCTACCCTCATTGTAAGTTCACCCTCCGCCACATCTATAAGAGTCTGACCCGTTCTAAAAAATGGCCTACCACCAATCAAAGTAACTCTCAGATCCATATCATAATCAACTACCACAAAGTCCGCGGGAAAGATAAATCTATCAACCCCAACAAAAACATCCTCCGCAATTCCCACCGGATAAGCTATAGTATGGTTGGCCAACTCAAGAGTCATCCCAGTAGGAGTGAACTCGGGAAGTGAAAGTATTTTCCAAACCGATAATGGCATGAGATTTATGCTCGCCCCTAAATCTGCTATTGCCATGCAATTTTCCACCCTCGGGAAATTGCAAGGAATAAAAAACCTTCCGGGATCTCCAAGCTTAGTAAGAAACTTCTTAAGCAAAACCGCGGAGCAATTTTCATTTAAGGAAGAATTAGGCAAATCCACCAATTTCTCCTTGTTAGAAAGTAAGTCCTTGATCATCTTAGCAAACATAGGCATATTGTCTAAGGCTTCCGCGAAGGAGATGTTTATGTTAAGTTGCTTGAACATCCTCCAAAAGTTTGAGACTTGTATATCATCCTTGTTCTTAAGCTTTTCTTTTCTCAATCTTGATGGATAAGGGAGACTTGGTTTTGGTTGTGGTTGAGTGGTTGATGAAGGATTTTCTTTGTTGGGTTCTTCATTGGGAGGTTTAGAAGTTAAAGTAGTAGGAGGTGTAGGTATTGAAGTTGTAGAACATGAGGATGGTGAACTAGATGTAGAAGGCTTATCACAAGATGGAATCATAGTAGGCTTCACCAAAGTAGGTTTGGGTGGTGAAGCATCATGAGTTTTCTTTCCACTTCTTGTTGTGATAGCATTGACATTAGCCCTCGGGTTTTGATGTAGTGAATTTACACACCTTTAGGAAAAGGAGGTAAAATAGTGGTAAGCGTTAAGTGTCGGTTTAAGAAAACCGAGCACTAATGACCCTTAAGAAAAGTAAGTTCGTTCTCGAGGAGGCACGTGTGTTGTGTAATGAATGATTGTTTTTGTTGTGATTTTATTAACAAGAAGAAAGGAGAAGAAAATGACGAAGACAAAAAAATAGAAAAATAGGTAAAAACACTACTAGAAAGTTAAGACGTAGAAACGTAAAAAAGACAAAAATTAAAATTTTAACCTAAAAATTCCTAAAAATTACTAAAAATCCCCAATAAAATTCTAAGAGTTTACAAAAAATCAAAACTTGCCAAAACCTTTTAATTAATTTAACGATGACTTTTTAATGCTAATTAAAGCCCTAAAAATCACTTTTAAATATTAAAAAGCCCTAAACAAGATTTAATAGTTTGTAAACCTCAAAAATGACCTAATTAAGCTAAAGACTATTTTTTAAAATTTTAAAACCAAATTAAACTATTTTTAAACTCCTAAAAACTATTAAAATCTATTAAATCTTAAATTAATTCTAAAAGTTAATTGAAAAGCCTAAAAATTAATTGGAAAATGAAAAAGTTCCTATTTTAATGTCTATAACCTAGGAAAAATGAAAAAAGTTAAAAATAAAACTTTGAATTTTTCTTAATAAAATAATATTAAAATAATCCTAAAAATAAAAAGTTCTTAAATACATTCTAAAAAGTTCTCAAAAATCCTAAATATTCTAACTAAGAAGAAAATGCAAATTAAAGTTCCTAAAACCTTTTAATTAATTTTATATTAAATTTTAAAGTTTAATAAAAAACCTAAAATCAAATAAAATTAAAAATTAAAGTTTTTGAAAACTTTATGATATGTAAACCTCAAAAATATAAATTAAAACTTAAAAACTATTTTTTTGGATATTTAAATTACTGTTTACTATTTTTAATAGACTTTCTAAAATCTAATCTAAAAATAATTCTAATAATTAATTAAATAATGGGAAAAATCTAAAACCTAGCTAGAAAAATCCTAATATCTATATAAACCCTAGGAAAAATAGAAAGAAGCAAAAGTGCTTAATAAATAAGCTGAAATGAGCTTAATTGGTCACGGCTTATTTAAATAAGAAGAAAAAAAAAACCACCTTAAGTATATAATGAAATGAAACCTTAACGTAAAAACTCATCTAGATCACTGGTTAACACGTTTACTCCCCCAGCGAGGGGTCGCGTGTTCGAGTCCAGGCAGGGTGAAGTTTTTAATTTTTTTTTTTTTCTTTTTAACACTTAAACAGTAACACTTTATAAACACAAAAACACAAACACAATCTAATTTAAACAAATATTAAGCTAAATGAATGTCAAAAACGTGCCCAGTTAGGCACTTGGTTCTGATGAACAAGTGAACTTTTTTCACTTGTAAAGTAGACCAAGAGGGGCTTGGCTTGATTGTTTGGTGATGTTTCTTTGGAACAAACAGGCACCCTTGTGCTCTTTGGAGCACAAGGAGTCAAGAAAAGTATAAATCAAACAGTTTCTAACACCAAATCATACAATCAAAGCACACAAAGGCATTTTTAAGTTGCTGATAAAAAATGATAGGTCTGGTGGTAAGTTTTGGTAATCTAGATGCACAAAAGTGATTCTCAGACTCCCAAATCTTGCATACAACTCCACAACCTAGCATACAACTGAAACACCACCCTCAAACAACCTTGAATCTAGCAGCTTACAAAGTTTTGATGGCAAAATCACTCAAAAATCAGTCACACAAGCAGTTTCTGGTTTTAGCTATGTTTTTTCCTTTTTTATCCCACAACCTTGTTCAAAACCTTGTCCAACTGAACTAAATCTAGCATGCAACCTAACACAATCCTATTGAAGCTATTTAAACAAGTTTCAAGCACACTCAATGATTTTTAACCCTGCTTAAACCCTTATCCAAACAACCCTTTAGAAATCTGTTTTCAACTTTTAACAAACAAAATGTTTGTTAAACACAATCAAACTGATTCTATTCCCTCTAAACATGCATAATAATAACTAAGAACTCAAATAAAACAAATTTCACACACTTTCTAACACTTAATCAAAAAAATCAAGCCAAATCACATAATACTGAAAATATAAAAATTGAAAAGGGTTTTTACCACAAGGGACCTACTTCCAGGCCCCTTTGTGACAGCTTTGTCACCTCCTTATAGACCCGGGTCTATGTAGTACACCTTGATCAACAAGTATCAACAACCTGCTAAGAAAGAAAAATGGAAAAACAAACCAAATGCAATAGTATTCTGTTTATATCTTTTTTCTTTCTTAAAATCTTTCCAAAAACGTTTCTATTTCAAACCTTAACACCAAATAACTCAAACTCTTTAAACACAAAACCTTTGAAACAATTTTCACCAATAATCTCCCAAATTCAGAAACTATGTTTCTGAAAAATTCAAACACCAATTGTTTGAAATAGTTTTAAATGGAACTCAGATTTTTCTCAACAAAGATATACCAACTTTTTAAAAACAGTAAAAGGAATTACACTTGTATTTTAAACAAACACCAACTTTAATATTCATAAAAAAGGGATTACAATTTTTTGGAGAAAAATCTAGAACAAAGAAAGGAGTCACAGGTCGACATCCTTTTATACTAGAAGTAGAACTATCTAGAAGACTAAAAACCCTAGCTCTTGTATTGCCAAAAGTGCCCTTGGACGATTTGACTGAATTTTGGTCAAAAATGGAACCTATGTGATTCTGTTGGATGCCAGCTCTTGTAACTTGATCTTGGACGTTGGATTGGGATTGGGGACCAAGAAATTGCATCTAACCGTTTATCTGGTCGGTTTTGGGTTTTGGGGGAAAAAGACTTGTGCAGGGGAGGTACGGGGTGGGTCCCAGAGGACATGTGATGGTGTTGTTTTGGGTGGGAAAAGGTGAGAGTGAGGTAAATTGAAGATCTGGACAAGATTAGGGAATAACCCCTTGTTTTGGGTGTGATTTAATCTGGGGGAGGATTAGGGTTTATGGGGATTAAGGAAGTGGTTTAATCCATTTTGGGGTTAAACAGATTTTAAATATCTGTTTTAGTGGGAAAATGTTTGACCTTGTTGACTGGTTATTAAATAAATCGGGTTGGGTTAATGGGCTATGGGTTTGGGTAGGGTATTGGGTAAATGGGTGGGGTTTATGACGTGTCACAATGTGACTGGTGGTGGGGGTTTGGTGGTTTGGCAGGATAGGTCCCCAATCTTTCCATTTTCTTTCACTTTGTAATTAATTCTATCAGCGCCAAAATTGCACTAGACAACTTTTGGAAAGTTGTCATTTTTGGCCTAAATTCTTCCAAAAGCTTTTCCAAGGGTATTTAATGTATATTCTTGATTCTCCAAGGACTGGTCTTGTACAATCTTCAAACATTAAGGATCATACTTGTACAAATGACATTTGGAGGGTCAAATGTGACAAGTTCTTCAAAGATGAGGGACTAAATTTGCCAATCTTCAATTCTTCAAGGGTCATTTTGCAATTTTCCAAACTTGGGCCCGGTTCATTGTGCGACTTCGTTTCCCGTGTTCGTTTTTGATTGATTCTTGTGATCTTTTGCCAATTCCTCAATATCCGTACCTAAAAATACACAAGTAACAAACACGAGCATATATTTGGCATATTTGATGATATTTAATTGATTTTAAGCCCGATTTGGACGATAAGACCATGTATAAAAGCAGTCTCATCAGGTTTGTTTGTGTGTTAGAGAATAAAGCCCCTTGTGGTCTTTGATTGAGAAGCATCATAAACTTTTTGTTTGTTTCCTCATGCATTTCCCTCATTCTTTTCTCATTAGCTTCGAACCTCCTTTCATTCTCTTGATTGATTTTGTGAAGAAGCTCAATGGTGTTATAATCATGTGGCATATTCCCTTGAAAACCTTGGGGTTGTAAAGGTTGAGGTTGATTGTAAAACCCTTGGTTGTTGCCTTGAAAGTTATTTCCTTGATTGTGAAAGGTATTGGGTGCTCTAAAATTGTTTTGTCCTTGGTAACTTGGCCTTGGCCCTTGATTTCTTTGTAACAATTGAGGAGGATTGTTTTGAGTTTGGGTGGGTGGTTGGGGTGGGAAACCGGGTGGATCAAGGTAGTTTTGTGATTTGTAAGAGCGATTGTTTTGATTGATGTCGGGTTTGAAATGTTCTCTATGTTCTTCTTGGTAGGCATAACATTCACTTTGATAACCTTGCACCTTATCACATTGTTGGAAAGAATGAGGACCTCCACAAGTCTCACATGAAAGAACAATAACATTTACATCATTGGTGTAATTCTTGTTCAAAGAGAGTTCACAAAATTTCATGAGTGTGTTGGTCATAGTATCAAGCTTTTGAGAGATCATCTTTCCCATTTGAGGAGTAACACTCTCTTGCACCACATGGACTCTCTCATCAAATTGTGTGTTAGTTTTCACCATTGATTTGGTCTCAATAATTTCCCAATCTTCTTGAATGTATTTAGAAAGAATATTTCCACCCGCGGAAGAGTTGAGTGAATCTTGGTGGTATGGTCGTAATCCATTATAGAAAGTGTTGATTTGATGAACCTCATTGAATCCATGATTTGGGCATTTCCTCAATAACTCCTTGAACTTCTCCCATGCACCACTAAAGGTTTGGCTAGGTTTTTGTTGAAATCTAATAATTAGGTTCCTCAAAGCCGTGGTCTTAGATGGGGGAAAGAACTTGTTCAAAAACTTCTTAGTGAAATCATCCCAAGTAGTAATGCTCTTAGGTGGTTGTGTATCAAGCCAATACTTAGCATTTCGCTCTATTGAAAATTGGATCAAGATTAACTTAATGGCATCATGGGGAACTCCATTGTACTTAATGGTGTTGCAAAGAGATAGAAACTTCTTATATGATCGTGTGGATTATCACTAGGTCTCCCCAAAAATGATGTGTTTGAAACCTAGCTAATCATAGATGTCTTAAGCTCAAAGGTATTTGCGAGAATCTTGGGTATCACAATAGCATCGGCATATCCTTTCACATTAGATTGCAAGTGCTCCATCAAAGGTCGAGTATCAACGGCGGTCATGGCTTCTTGTTGTGTGTGGATCAAAGCACGATTCTCGGGATCGGCTTGATGGACGGTGGTGTTTTTACTCTTTCTGTTTTTCATCCTTTTGGAAGGAAGGGGTTTTACACCAAATGGTATTTGTGTGTGCCCGCGGGTGAGCATGCAACTCAAATCTAAGAGTGAGAGAGAAGCTCTCGTTCGACTTTGAAGAAGAAGGGATTATCCTCTTCGATATTCAATATGAAATATCCACAAGAAAGTATAATATACGTAAGTACTACTTGGGTGCAAGACCCCCAATCAAGCATTCCTTCTTAGAATACTGATGAGATGGCATTTATAAATGATCTCATCGTTCTTTTCGGGCTTTAAATGCATAAAAATGTCATAAAATACCATATATATGCTTGTGTTTGTTTACTTGTGTATATTAGTTATGGATATCGTGAAAAAGACAAAAGATCACAAGATACAAGGAAAAACGGACACGAGAAACGAAGCCGTACAAAGAACCGGGCCCTAATTCATGGAATACTCAACAAATACCCTTGAAGACTTGAAGACATACAAGATTGATCTTCATTTATTGAAGAAATGACACTTAAAACCCTTGTATATTGATAATTACAAGTTTTGTCCCTTAAATTTGTCAAAATTACACAAAAGGTCCTTCAACTTTGAAGACATGGCAAGATTAGTCCCTCAACAATTCCAAATTGTCAATTATGGTCCCTCATCAAGCCAAAGATACATTAAAGACCTTTGAAGATCAAGAATGTCCAAGATCAGCCCTTGAAATATGCAAAAGGGGCAAAAATAACCCTTGTAAACCTTTTGGAAAAGTATTGTGCCAAATTTGCCAAAGTCTGAAAGTTGTTACAAAGGATTTGGGCGCTGACACACTTTTAAACACAAACGCAAAGAGAAAGGAAGAAAAAGGGCCAAAACTGCCAAGTTTAGAAGTTTGAATCTCACAAACACGCGCCAAACACATCAACCCACCTTTTTAGGATCAAAAGTTACCACTGTTCATGTTCATCCACCCAGTTTTACCTTTACTTAAAACAAAGGGTAAACCTAAATTACCTTGACACACGTTTGATTCACACACTCTAAATCCCATCCCAACCTTAAAACCCTCATTCCCACTCACCAAGAGGCCCCACCATTCAAACCCGTCCACCAATCAAAACACAACTTGTTCTCCAAGCATAGCCACGTGTCAAGATCAACAATTGACACTCATTGCTTCATCACAAAGCTATTTTTAACGGTTTGGGTGCATTTTAGACAGCTCATCAACAAGAAACGCCTAGAAGACCTCAAGGGCATTTTAGAGAATTCAGTGCTAGGGTTTGTGAATAGTGAAGCCTGGCATTTGCCTATAAAAGGAGACCTCAACATGTGAGAGTCCCTTTGTTCCAGTTTTAGGCTATCAATCTGGCTTTGATCATCTCCTTTGAAGTACCTTGTTCTTGTTCTAGTTGTTGAACAAGGTCCAAGGAGCATAGCTGGCCTTCCTAGGATGTTGTGGAAGGCAGGTATAACCTCTTGTTAAGATTCCTCTAAAAAATTCCATGTTTATGTCTGTTTTGGATTTGGTACTTGGATTTTGAGTTCTTGTGTTTGTGCTGGTTATTTTTGAGTTTGATTGTGTTAGTTTTCACCTAGAGTAGCTATTTGATCATTAAAATCAATAGGTTGTGTGTAAATATCAAAAGTTTGTTTGAAAAGTGGTTGATTAAGGGTTGTTTGGGATTACTGGTTCATAAGGCCTTGTGGCCTTGTGCCCTTGATTCTTAGGGGTTGGGAGGTCTAAACAAGTCTTAATATACAAGTTTTAGTCATTTGTTAAGTTTCTAAAAGTTTGGAAAAGGGATTTGAAGTTTTGCAAAAATCTGATAAAAGTGGTTTTGAAATTGGTCAAACACATCAGATCCAATAACTTCTTTGTTTGTTGGATCTAAGGTCTGAAATCAGGTTTGGGAATAGTTTAGGTGATAAGCTATCTATTGGTTGTCTGGTTGTTGAATTTGGTGGCTTATTGTGGATTTTATAGCTTATCAAAAGTTGCTGAAGTGGTCATTTGCATCAGCAAAGTGACCACCTCAATTTGTGCTTACATTTGTTATCCTAGTGTATGCCTTGTAATTTTGCTGCTTGGAACTTGTTTATGTGCTGCTTGTGATTGGATTTTGCTATTTGGATTGCTTTGTATCAGGCTTATAAGCTAACTGGCTTATTAAGCCCTTATTGCCAAAATCTGCAATCAAAAGGTCAACTGACCTCTTGATTCACAAGGCCTCCTACTTGAGTGCTTCACAAAATTTGCTTAGAACAAGCCCTTGTATCATTCTTGATCATTTGGTGCATTTTGGAGTACTTTGACTTTTGGTCAAATAAGCACTTATTGGCTTATTTTTGAGAACTGCTTATTGGCACATGCAACAACTTATCTTTTGTAATAGAAATCATTTTTCTTAGCTTAATATCATATCTGGAAGTTTACAAGTCTTTTGATTAAGCTTTTGCTTGAAAACTAGCTTATTTGGCTTTTTCAGCCAGCTTATTTGCTCATACAGCTTATTCTACTTGGTTTTTTGTGATTTTCTTGATTGATTATTCTTAGTTAAGCTATTTGTGAGCTTTTGCAACAAACTAGAGCTTCTGAGGTGCCCTAAATCTCAAACCCGACTATTTTATCGTTTTGTGGATTTTTAGTTTGCTTATTTCTGGCTTATTGAGTGTGCTTTTTCAAAATTTATTTTTACAGATATCATAAGCATCCCAAAAGAAGGTTGTGTGTCAAATTAGAGCTTATGGCATTGGCTTATTGCTTAATGGGCTGAAAAGCCCAATAAGAATAAGTTGCCTGCTTAATAAGCTGTGATAAGCTCACATTCAGCTTTTGGGCCATTAGAGTTTTGTTCTTAGAAATAAATTTTAAGTCAGATAGGGCTTTTCCAAGTCAATTGGGTCAAGTTTGACTTTTTGGGCCCAAAAGCCCATTTGGTTTGACTGTTTTTGGTTTTGGCCCATTTGAGGGCCCAATAGGGGTATTCTGGTCATTTCACTTTGATTTTCTGATTATTTAGGTTAAAATAAACTAGTTTGCAAGTTTTTAGATTTTTTATAATTTTTGGATTTTTAATATTATTTTATTATTATTTTTCAAATTTCACATTTTCCAACTTTTTACATTTTTCTTAGCTTTAATACATTAAAATAGGAATTTAGCAACTTTTAGAATAATTTTATCTCTTTTAGATTAATTTTTATAATTATTTTAAGCTTTAATAGTTTTTAAATCATTTTAAATAGTTTTTATTAGTTTAAAAATTTCTAAAATAGTTTTTAATCTTTTTAGGTCATTTTAGAGGTTTACCAATTGAAAAATCTTTATTTGGGCTTTTTGATAATTTATTTGATTTTTAGGGCTTTAATTAGCATTTAAAAATTGAATATTTAATTATTTAAAAGATTTGAAAAAGTTTTGATCATTGGTAAACTCTTAGTTTATTTATTTTTATTTTTGGTGAATTTTTGGTAATTTTTAGAATTAATTTTTATTTTTGTAGTTTGTACGGTTTTACGTTTTAACTTTCTAGTAGTAATTTTTACGTCTTCGTCATCTTCTTTTCTCATTCCCTTTTAAACCAAATATTAATCTCAAATCTTTTACATCTTAGTCACACACATATACCTCCTTGGGAAACGAACTTTCATATCATAAGGGTCATTAGTGCTTGATTTTCCTAAATCATCACTCGATACTTACCGCTCATTTACCCTCCTTTGTTTTCCTAAACAAGAGGTGTAATTTACCACAATCATTTTGGCGCCGCTGCCGGGGAGGTGTGTCGTGATTAATTTGAATTGTTGTTTTTAATATTAACCATAAATAGTATTTGTATTAGTAGAAATCTACTAATACGTATTATCGGTTTTCTTGGTTTTTTTGTTAAAATATTATTACTATATTGTATTAAGTATCACAACAAATAAACAATATCTCCAAAAGTGTGAAAACACAACCTTAATTGGGATTTCATCACTCAGTTATTGTATTCGAATCTCAAACAAAAAGAAAAAGGCAAAAATAGATAAATACTTTCGTGAAGCTCGATTTTGAAAAATAAAAACTATAAGGTGGGTATAAGGCGGGTATTATAAAATATACCCTAAGGAAAAAGGCTCTTAAGTTCTTCGCGCCGCCTCGTTTCCCCGCTTGCTTGTGAGTATTTTGAGATTGAAGGCTAATCGAGGGTTTTGCCGCCCAAAGTTTTATTACGTATAATATATTTGCTTGGTTTCTTTGTGATTAAACCCTCTTGAACAATTTGGTTTTCACCAAAGTTCTAAAGTCATTCGAAGGCGTTCACTCCACGTGATCGTTTTCATTCCTTTGAGGCTTCTTTAATCAAGAGTTTGATTCGAGGAGAGATTTTGTAGATTGTTGTCTACGAAGATACACCAAAATCCAAAAAAAAATTAAATATAATCAAAAACACAAAAAAAATTGAAAATTCACAAAACACCCAAAAAGAATCTTCTTTGCTCACCTCCCATTCTTCGTGAAGTTTATGATCACTCGTAATCAAGCAAAACGAGCTCGTAAACGTCTTCAAAAGCAAGCCAATCAAGAGACGTTGATTGAAGAACAACCTCCAATTGTTGAACCTATTGTAGAACAAGAAGTCGTCATGGCTAATCGTACTATGATTGAGTTGCTACAAGGACCCACCGAGGGTTTTGGAGAGGCTATTGTGATTCCCGCCATCCTTGCAGAGAGTTTCGAGATTAAGACGGGTTTAATGTCGATGTTGCAAGCAAATAAGTTTAGAGGTCACGAGAAAGACAACCCGCACTATCATATTAGGAATTTTAACCGTCTCACCGCTACTAGCAAATTTAAGGATGTTCCACATGATGCCATTAAGATGATGTTGTTTCCATACTCTTTAGATGGACCCGCAAAAATTTGGCTTGAGAAAGAACCGCCAAATTCAATTTTGACATGGGCCGATCTCGTTTCTAAGTTTGTGAACAAGTTTTTTCCACCATCTAAAACAACACATTTGAAAAATGAGATTTCACGATTTGTGCAAAGAAATAATGAAAGTTTTTCAATGGCATGGGAACGCTTTAAAGAAATGTTACATGAATGTCCACACCATGATTTTACGGAATTGCATCAAATTGATACTTTTTATAATGGGCTTAATGATCATGAACGAGATTATTTGAATGCCGTCGCGGGTGGTAATTTTTTGTGCAAGATGACAAATGAGGCTTTACAAATCATCGAAATTAGATCTAAGGTTTATAGCCCTCGTAACACACCGAGTGTTGCCAATTTGGGTTCGTCTTCATCGTCATCGTCTCGTAGCATTAATGACTTACATGATGAAGCTAATGAGGAAAATCGGTTTTTTGATAAATTTGCTAATCTTATGTCCCATTGGAAAGCTCAAGAAGCTTCAAATTCCGCTTCGGTTAAAGCGGTTGCTAAGAGTTGTTTGTCTTGTGGTGGAGCTCATGATCTTTCCGAGTGCATTACCGCGGATGGTAACACTTTGAGTGCTTATGTAGCAACGGGAACTTACAACCAAAACGGTCAAGGTTCCCGCCAAAATCAAGCTCCACCAAATCAAAATGCTAATAACTATCAAAACAACAACCAAGGCAATTCACGCAATTACAACAAAGGGAATTATCAAAATGGGAATGGACAAGTCACTAATCAAAACCAAAACCGTGATTTTCAAAACACTACACAAGGTTTTCAAAATGCTCACACTAAAAATCTTCAAGGAGAATTTTTGGATTATGCTAAAGCAAATGATGCTAAATTTGATAACATGCAACGTGAGATGATTAGCTTAAGATCTGAGTTGAAAAACGAGCTAAAAAATGAACTTGCTAATGAACTTAAAACTCATGCAAACAAAATGGAAGGAAATGTCCAACGTCTTCAACAAAATCAACAAAAGATGGAATTCGGACAACATGAGATTAAGCAATAGTTATTAAAAGCGGATGCTAGGCAATCAAAATTTGAGGACCGAATGGCTAAGATGTTTGAAGCAATCATGTGTAAACCCTCTTCCTCGGGTGGTCTTCCTAGTGATACCATTGCAAACCCGAAGGGAGAAATGAAGGTTATTACTACACGAAGTGGTAAAACTTTCAAGGAACCAATCTCTCGTCCAAGTACTTCTACCGAGAAGGAAATCGAGAAAGAACCCGAGGTGATGGTCGAAAAGGAGCACATTACAATCCCACGAAGTACCGCTCATACCACACCTACGGTTGAACCAATACCAATTGTGGAACCCGAGTTTCCAAGGCCGTTGCCTAATGACCAACCCACACCACCTTTACCCTACCCTTCGAGACGAAACAAAGAGAAATTGCAAGAACGTAACAAACAACAAATCGAGATTTTTATAAAGATGTTTCAACAAGTGCATTTTGATGTGAGTTTAGCCGACGCGTTGTTGTATATGCCTCGTTTCGCTTCCACTTTTAAAAGTATGATGAGCGATAAGTAAAAGCTTTCAAAGCTTGCTAATTGTTCTTCGGTTTATCTTAACCGCATACCGGAAAAAGTTGGTGATCCCGGAAAGTTTCTCATTCCTTGTGACATACAAGATATGAAAGAATGCCTTGCCTTGGCCGATCTTGGTGTGAGCATTAATTTGATGCCATTTTCCATTTCGAAATCGCTTTCTCTTCCGGCTCTCATTCCTTCGAACATGTCTATCGAAATGGCCGATCATTCTACGATTTTAGCATGTGGAGTAGCTGAAGATGTTTTCTTGAAAGTGGGTAAGTTCTACTATCCCGTTGATTTTATAGTAGTTGACATCCCCGCGGATCCTCAAGTTCCTCTAATTTTAGGTTGATCATTTTTAGATACTTCGAGATCGCTTATCGATTTTCATGCAAGAACTATCACTTTGAGATTCAACGAAGAGGAACTTGTTATAAACGCTACTCAAAACTCGAAACCTTCTCATGTTTATGCAATCGCTACCATCAATCACATTGACATCGTTGATGTGGTTTGCGATGAGTTTTCACAAGAAGTGTTAGGTTTTTCCAATAGCTAGTCAATGAAGATGAGGTGTTGATTAGTGATGATACTTCTATTCCACCATTTCTTCCGCCGATAGAAGTTATGAGTGTTGAACCAAAATCTTCAATCGAGGAACCACCTATCCTTGATTTGAAAGATCTTCCTTCTCACCTTGAATACGCATTCTTGGAAGGTGATGACAAGTTGCCGGTTACTATTGCAAGAGGTCTTGCCAATGATGAAAAAACCAAGCTCTTGAAAGTTCTTAAGGCTCATAAAGGGGCAATTGCGTGGAAAATATCCGACATTAAGGGTATTGACCCAAAATTTTATACTCATAAGATTTTAATGGAGGAGGACTACAAACCCGCAATTCAAAGTCAAAGAAGGGTGAATCCCAAAATTCACGATGTCATTAAAAAGGAGGTCCTTAAACTCCTTGACGCGGGAATGATTTATCCTATATCCGATAGCCCATGGGTGAGCCCAATCCATTGTGTCCCTAAAAAGGGAGGGATGACCGTTGTGCCTAATGAAAACAACGAGTTAATTCCCACTCGTGTTGTGACCGGTTGGAGGGTGTGTATTGACTACCGAAAGTTAAATGACGCCACTCGTAAAGACCACTTTCCTTTGCCCTTCATGGATCAAATGTTGGAGCGACTTGCGGGAAATGAGTTCTATTGCTTTTTAGATGGTTTTTCCGGTTACTTTCAAATCCCTATCGACCCTCGTGATCAAGAGAATACTACGTTTACGTGTCCTTATGGAACGTTCGCTTATCGTAGGATGCCTTTCGGACTTTGTAATGCACCGGGTACGTTTCAACGGTGTATGATGGCGATTTTTCACGATATGATCGAGAAGTCGATGGAAGTGTTTATGGATGACTTCTCGGTGTTTGGCAATTCGTTCACGTCGTGTTTATCTAATGTCGAGCAAATGTTAAAACGTTGTGAAGAAACCAATCTTGTGCTTAATTGGGAAAAATGTCATTTTATGTGTAAACAAGGAATCGTCTTAGGACATAAAGTGTCGAAGGCGGGGATTGAGGTCGATAAAGCTAAGGTAGACGTCATCGCCAAGTTACCTCATCCTAAAACCGTTAAGGGAGTTAGGAGTTTCCTAGGCCACGCGGGCTTTTATTGTCGTTTCATCAAGGACTTTTTGAAAATCTCTCGACCTATGACACACCTTCTCGAGAAGGATGCTCCTTTTAACTTTAATGAGGATTGTGTTAGAGCTTTCGAAACTCTCAAAAGGAAACTTACCGAAGGTCCCATTCTTGTTGCTCCTAATTGGGAATTACCCTTTGAAATCATGTGCGATGCAAGTGATTATGCTATAGGGGCCGTCTTAGGGAAAAGTTATGACAAGCATTTCCGTCCTATCCATTATGCTAGTAAGACGATGACCGAGGCTCAATTAAAGTACACCACAACGGAAAAGGAATTCCTTGCCGTGGTCTATGCTTTTGAGAAATTCCGACCTTATCTCATCTTGACTAAAAGCATCGTGTATACCGACCATGCGGCTATCAAGTATCTCTTAGCTAATCAAGATGCTAAGCCGAGATTGCTTCGTTGGATGCTCCTCCTCCAAGAATTTGATGTCACCGTGCTTGACAAAAAAGGAGCCGAGAATCTAGCGGCCGATCATCTCTCTCGTTTAGAAGATCCTCACAAAGATGTTTTCGAGAACAAGGAAATCACCGAAACATTTCCTCTCGAGACTCTCGGTGTAGTGAATTCTAAAGACACCACCCCATGGTTTGCCGACATTGCAAATTACCATGCGGGCAATTTCATAATCAAGGGTATGACGACACAACAAAAACGAAAATTCTTTCGTGACGTCGAGTTCTAGTTTTGGGACGACCCTTATCTCTTTCGGGTTTGTGCGGATCAACTCGTTCGACGTTGTGTTTTTGGTGCCGAAGCTTATAATATCCTTAGAGCTTGTCATGAGGGACCCACGGGTGGTCACCACGGTGCTAATCTCACGGCTAAGAAAGTGTTCGATGGCGGTTTCTTTTGGCCTTCTATCTATCGTGATGCACACGCACTTGTGAAGTCGTGTGATTCGTGCCAACGTCAAGGAAAATCGTCTCAACGTGATGAAATGCCGCAAAACATAATTCAAGTGTGTGAGATTTTCGACATATGGGGAATAGACTTTATGGGGCCATTCCCATCGTCTCATGGCAACAAATATATCCTCGTCGCGGTGGACTACCTTTCTAAGTGGGTGGAAGCTAAGGCTTTGCCTACAAATGATGCTCGTGTGGTAGTGAAGTTTTTGAAGCAACTATTCTCTCGGTTCGGAACCCCTCGTGCTATTATAAGCGATCGTGGAACCCATTTTTGTAATGACCAATTCGAAAAGGTTCTAAAGAAATATGGAGTTACTCGTCGTCTTTCTACGGCTTATCACCCGCAAACGAGTGGGCAAGTCGAGGTTTCGAACCGAGATTTCAATAGGATTTTAGAGAGGTCAATTGGAGAAAACCGTGCTTCATGGTCCGACAAACTTGATGACGCTTTATGGGCCTTTAGGACCGCTTATAATACACCTATCGGTTGCACTCCTTATAAGTTAGTCTATGGGAAGAATTGTCATTTGCCCATTGAGTTGGAGCACAAGGCATATTGGGCCCTTAAGCATGCAAACTTTGACTTGAAGACCGCGGGAGATCACCGGAAAATACAATTGAATGAATTGGATGAATTAAGAGATAATGCTTATGAAAATTCATTAATTTTTAAAGAAAAGACTAAAAAGTTTCATGATTCAAAGATTAAAAACCGGGTTTTTAACGTTGGTGATCAAGTGTTGCTTTTTAACTCTCGTCTTAAGATATTTTCCGGGAAATTGAAATCTCGTTGGTCGGGTCCGTTCACCATAACACAAGTGTTTCCTTATGGGACCATCGAGCTAGCTCAAGATGATGGTCCTAATTTCAAGGTGAATGGACATAGGCTTAAGCACTACTTTGGTGGGGAAATTCCTTCAATGGTTGCCCTCGACCAAGTCACCTTCCCCAATGATAATTAGCATTGAGGGGATCGAGTCGAGCTCATGACTTGGTAATCAAAAACGAGGTGCCTCATGGGGGAGATCCCATGCTTATCCTTTAGGCTTACTATTCACTAATAAGGGGACTTGTACCCTTTCAACTCGTTGTCTCGTGGTTGTTTGTGATTGTGTTATCTAGATCATCATCATCATCTACGATTGAAGACTCTCGTGTTCGTTACGTGAGCCTCCATCGTTTGCTTGAAGAAGTTTTTCACGAATCCATGACATATCCTTTATTGTTCTAACAATTATCTTTTAGCATACTTAATAAACGGCTTTAGATATATTGTTGATCACCCTTTCCATGCTAGATCCTAAGCATTCGACTCTTCGTCTCTAGTATGGGGGTGCTCCACCTTTAGACTCGAAACACTGAGGACAATGTTTGCTTTTAGTATGGGGGTGAATAGGTACTTGCTTTGCTACGCCCTCACGCTTTCCAACTTTCAATGTTTTGTTTTGCTAATAAGGCTAAAAATGGCCAAATTTTAAAAAATTTCTTAGTTTTCATAAGTGATTTTAAGACACGAATGTATATTTTCCGTTGGGTAGATTAAGAGTTAATTTTTGACTTGATGGCCATTTGGAGCCATTTACATTCCTTAACCCGCTCAATTCATGTTTTGCTAGACTTTTATATAGGGAGCTTTAAAACGCAAAACTCTTAACTCATTCGGGTTAAGAACAAGAACTTTTCGCAAGTTCCTATAATTGATCCTAGAAAGTCACTAATCAAGGGAACTATAAAATGCATTCTCTAAACTTGAAAAAGTCCAAGAAAGTGCAAGATCCTATAGGTGGCTTGAAAACCCAAAACTTTGATTTGATATAGTCTTAATGAAAGCTAATCAAAAGTTGGCTTAATTTTGACTTGCATGGCTAAGTATTCACGAGTCTCCTTAATTAGAGGTCTTTATATAGTGAAGAACGAGAGATGATAGAGTTAGACAAGTGATCATGCTAAACGTAGAACATGAAAATGTTCTTTCAAAAACTCATGTGTTTTTAATTGTGGCTTTTTCTTCCCATAAGATCAATGCATTAGGAATAAATCATAATTGCAATAAGTAAGGTCGTACGATTTGAAAGGTTACTTAGCCTCTAGCGCAAGATCGTTTAAAAGTTGCTCGGGGTTGAATAGAGTTCATAGCCAAGGCATAACTTATTAAAGCGGGACACGAAGATTGGCGATCATCCAAAAAGGCCCTAACAAGGCATGAGGAGCTCTATTTTTGCTAAAGATCCAAAGATGATGTGAAGTATCATTATTCCTAAATCAATATGAAGGATCGAGACACACGACGAAAAGCAATTACTCCCCTAAAGATCATGGAGAAAGTCTATCAAAAAAGACCCTTACAAGGTATGAGGATAAATATATCCAAGTCCGAAAAGGAGGCGGATTGTTGTATATCAAAATCCAAAGTAAAGATTGAAGAAAAATGATGAAGTCGTGGTCCAAATATGAAGAATCTCTCAAAAACGTCATGTGAAGAAATTCCAAATATGAGAAGAGAAGACCATAATTTCAAGAACGTCTTCCCAAGATTTTAAGTATGAAGTACATGCCAAATATCGGTCCGAGAAAGGTCTCAAATCGTGAAACGAGTAATGCCAAGATATGAACTTAAGGAGATACACGAGAAGCCGTTTTAAAAGATTTTGTCCTTCGGCTAACTATTGATCAAATCGTGCTACTTTGCTTTCGGACTAATAACTACTCAAATAAGTCAATATGACTCACTTGTGATCCATGACAAATAGATAAAAAAATGCTAGTAACCCATTTCTTTTTATAATAACTAGGATTGCGGGGAGAAAAAGTATTACACAATTTGGACGTATGAGTAGTGTTAGCATTGTGACTTGTACCAACAATGATCTCGTTTTTACACTTAGCATGGAATGTATGACAATCAAGGCTGACGAAGTTTACTCTAAGGAACATTTACTTGTTTCTATTCTTTGACCCTGTAGAATCTTGATAAACTATGAATCTATGAAGTGGGTTGAAGATTCCTAGAGAGAGAAACTAGTGAGAGAAAGTGAGAGAGAAACTATGTGTTTTTATTCAAATGAGAAAAATGGAATGTCAACAACCAAACCCTTTCCATGGTGGAAAGGGGTATTTATATCCAAGGCCTATATTGGGCTTGGGCCGACCCATGACAAGCCCATGGGTCGGTTTCTTACTTAACTTAATAAGTAACATTAACTACGAGCTATTACAACATTAATAATATTGTGGAGTGGCCGATACTTCTAATATACGTAAAAACGTATTTCTAAACATCTCCCCCTAAGGGAGGTCACTCCACGTTTACAAAGTTCTAAACCTAACATACTATACTAAGTCTTCGTTCTTCAGCTCGTAGTCTTTTCTTCTTTCTTTTTGTTGTGAATATGTTTATTTGATCTTTTAGGCTTTGGCTTGAGAGCATTGTTCTTTTGACCAATCACGTGCGATCTTTGCCTTCTTGTGAAACTTGCCTCCTCGTGACTCCATGTTCCACACACTTATGTCTTTTTGTTGAATTCTCGAAAGCTTCAGAGTTTGGTACAGCGGAAGACTTCATTTTGTACTTTCTTGAATTTTGCTGAACTTTGATGCAGAAAAACATAAGCATGTGGGAACGACTTCAACAGGTACACCGCAACGCCACTGTCTTCAACTGGTACACAGCAACGCCACCGTCTTCAACAGGTACACAGCAACGCCACCGTCTTTAACAGGTACACAACAACGACACGAATAAAATGGCTTTGACATTTTATTCTAATTCGGTAGCATTTTACCTCCGGTCGGTGAAGACCGTTGGACGATATTAGATATCGTACCCGTGACGGATAGTTTCAATTAAGTAACTTCCTGACAGGATTTCGCGGGTAAACCCGTTCTCTTTATTCGACCGTCCAAAGCTGACTGCGAACATAAAGAGTGAATCATTTGGATTAAAAATCCTTATGATTGAAGCAGTCAATTTATGAAACCTGGAACAAGTGAATTTCAATTAAGATATTCACCATCGTTGCTTTCCAGTTGTCACAAACTTGATTCAAATTGAATCTTGCTTGTTACCTACCAAGTGCTGTTTGATGTTAACACTAGAAGGATTTCCACTCGTCACTGTGAACACTAAAGAGTGTCACTCTGAGTGTTCTGGCAAGATCATATGATAATGCGTAGAGTCCTGGAACGAGTTTAAGTTCAATTAAGAATTAAACTATTGTTTCTTTCCAGTTTTCACAAGATTGGTTCTTAAAGAACCGCACGTGTAACCTACCATGAGCTTGTTTGATGTTGGCTCAAGCATGATTTCCATCTTCATTGTAAAACTTGCGTATTACTCGGATGTTCTGGCAATATTACAAGAATACTGCGTAGGACTCATAAAAATCTCTTACTTTTCACAGTGTGTGAGAAAGCAAGGAATAAATGGAGAGTGTCCTAATCAAACTTTTGATGATCTCGTGGCTCTAGACTCGATAGTGCGTTTTGATTTAGTAAGCGATGGCTGGAGAAGAGTGCCACCTTTTCAATATCAGTCTATTCGGAGTGAATAAACCAATAGATAACATGTTGATCTCCGTGTGATTAAAACAAATACCTTTTGAGAGATATTTGAGTTAGCTGGGAAGGGTTGTGCATTGCATCACTGGGTCCATGATGTCTTTCTTCAATATCGAGAATCATTAACAAAAATGATCTCAATAGCATATGTATTGACCCGGTTTCTGCCTAAAGTTGTAAGGAGGGCTTCTTTCTTTACACCCTTTATCTTTACAATTCTTTTTCATTCTTCAACCCCTTCAATGCTTACCAATACGTCATAACTAGCACCTTATTGTGATTGTTCTAGTGCTAGCTTAAGTACTTGGTCGGCATTCAGCTACGTTCACAATCTTTCTCCAACTTTCCTAGGACTTCTAATTCTATCTAGGGAATTGTCCTTGGGAAGATTCCATCGGCTCTGATGAATCATTGGACTAAACCTATTCCTACCACCCTTTTGTCACCACATTCGTCGTGAATTAAGCGTGTTTTGGGAAAGTATAGCCATCATGAAAAATCCTTGAAAATCACTTAAGGTACTTGTGATATTGAAATCAAAAGTTTTGTACCTTAGGTGTTTTGTTCATCAAAAACGCTCCCCCTTAACACGTGCTTTACACATATTAAGTTGGATTATCGTTAAGTCTTTTTCATCTTTTAGCCAAGTATCATTTAAGTCTCCTTAATCCCATTTTCTCCCCTTATCCAAAATGTTAACCATTAATATTTGGGATATTAAATGGATTAACCGGTCTTTGGGTAAAAATGAAATCGATGTTTGGCCATAGAACATGTTAATGCTCCCCCTTAAATTAATAAGGGATAGTTGTAGTGCTTTAGTATGATATATTTTGAAAGATTCAGAATCTCGTGAGAAATTCTTGAAAAATTATCATACCTTAACACTACATCAAGCCGTAAAAGCACAATATTCATAAATTTACATATTCACAATTAAAAACCAATATAGAGTAGACCTGAGATGTACGATCCATTAGATGGATCGTTGCAGTAACTTGTGGTGCACTCCATATGGTCTTCCACCAACGAATCTTTCTAAGCCCGATAATTGTTTGGTATGAACTTGAGGGTTCGTGCTTCGGCAATTGCGGCTGCTCTAGAGTCTTGGATTGCTTGTACTGTTGGATTAGTCATCGTATCTGCTTAAGATAAGACATGAAAGGTTGATGCACAAAAATATATAGATATGTATCATTATTACTTCTAAGCATAACACATTTCAACAAGTAATTATAATAGGCAAACAACTATCAATCCAACAACTCTTCATCCGGAAGTCCTTGGAACTCTTCATCCGGAAGTCCTTCATTCAGAACTCTTCATCCGGTAGTCCTTCATTCGGAACTCTTCATCCAGAAGTCCTTCATTCGGAACTCTTCATCCGGAAGTCCTTCATTCGGAACTCTTCATCCGGAAGTTCTTGGAACTCTTCATCCGGAAGTCCTTCATTCGGAACTTCTTCATTCGGAAGTTCATCCGGATCTTCTTCATTCGGAAGTTCATTTAGAACTTCTTCATTCGGAAGTTCATCCGGAACTTCTTCATCCGGAAGTCCTTCATTCGGAACTTCTTCATTCGGAAGTTCATCCGGAACTTCTTCATTCGGAAGTTCACTCGGAACTTCTTCATTCGGAAGTTCATTCGGAACTTCTTCATTCGTAATTTCATCCGGAACTTCTTCATTCGGAAGTTCATTCGGAAATTCTTCATTCGGAAGTTCATTCGGAACTTCTTCATTCGGAAGTTCACTCGGAACTTCTTTCATTCGGAAGTTCATCCGGAACTTCCTTCATTCGGAAGTTCATCCGGAACTTCCTTCATTCGGAAGTTCATCCGGAACTTCCTTCATTCGGAAGTTCATACTCCTTGTTCATCCGGAAGTTCTCAAACGCACCCTGTTTATGATTATTCTAAGCGCTATAGTGAGTTTTAAGGCATTCTAAGGTAACCATAGTGTTCTAATCCTAATCCGATCCAAAACCCAGCAAAAACCCCTAATCAATTAACCCTTAATTAAACACAAACCCTAATTGGATTTAATCTTATTAAAATGAGTTAATTAAGTTGATTAGTAACGAATTTAGACAAGATAACACTTGGGTATGTACCTTAGAGATGATAGAGACGGATTGAAATGGATTGAATGATAAAACCACGTTTTTTGAAAGCTTGAGTGTGTATATGTGTGTGTTAATGGCGGCCAAAATGAAACAGTGAAGATAGTAAATAGAAAAAGAAAAACGTGAAGGGGATTTGACTAAGTCAAATTTCACAAAATT
Organism: Glebionis coronaria; assembly: GCA_025667525.1. Taxonomy (NCBI): domain Eukaryota; kingdom Viridiplantae; phylum Streptophyta; class Magnoliopsida; order Asterales; family Asteraceae; genus Glebionis; species Glebionis coronaria. The sequence goes on from CM046875.1 coordinate 266,535,066, forward strand.
CACCCCTTGTCACATTTAACCCTATACTTTACTTTTCTTTTCCTTTTTAGTTAACAACTTTGTTTAGGCTAACATCCGTTTCACTTAACACTCGTTAAACTTAGCCAACTTAACCTTCACACAACTTAAGCATCGCAACCTATTAGTAAATCTCCAAGATCTTAAAGCAATTCCTATCACATTGAGCGAGCACAAGTCGTATTCTAAAGCAAGACCACTCATTAGCCAATTAATTTTCCACAAACACTTTTGAAAATCGTTTTGATGACGAAGATGATTTAATATATTCTCCCCCTTAAACGATGACCCGTTTTCTATTTAAAGAGTTGTAGTCATTGTTTAAAGAGTCAAATATTGATGAAAACATTTCCAATTAATATCTTGAAAAAGATTGATTCGTGGTGGCAATAAGATTTCTCTTATTTTGACAAATTAATGCACTAAGACGTACACTAACTCGTGTAAGACCAAGTTATAAAGTAAACTTGATCCCTTTGCATGATTTGGCTTGTAACTCATGCCCGACAAAATTAATTCCCGTTGTGAGCCAACGTTTTCCAAGGAAATACGTGACTTTAATGCGAAAACCGGGTTGCAGTCAGAAATAACTACAAGCCATAATGGGTATGTTTTAAAAATGTACAACTTTTATACGGACTCTATTTATGGCGCCGTGTCAATATTGATCGACATTTCTAAAGCCGTAAATATTACCGCACTAAAAGACATGCCCGATTTAAAAAACAAAAAATATTTTTGGTTTTTCTTGATTTTATAGTTTTTATGGTTTTTCTAGGTTTTATATATTTTTTTTATGGTTTTTCTTGGTTTTATATTTTTGTATTTTTCTTTTTGTGGTTTATATATATACGATAATATACATGATCACGAACAAAGGATACGCCTGAATAGTTTACCACCACTATTCAGCTGATTCTTCTGCCAATTCTTTGAGAGTCGCTGGAGTGAATGATTTCATGCCAAGCTTGTCGATCAAAAACTCGATTCGTCCTCGATCTAAGGCTTTGGTGAACATATCTGCCAGCTGATACTCAGTGGTGACAAAATACAGCTCAATCACTCCGTTCTCCACCTGCTCTTTAATGAAATGGTAGCGAATGTCTATGTGCTTGGCCCGGGAGTGTTGAACGTAGTTACAGCAAAGGGCAATGGCGCTCTTGTTGTCACAATACATCGGAATTTTGTTGAATCCCAAACCGTAGTCAGTTAGTTGTGATCTCATCCAAAGGACTTGAGCACAACAACCGGACATGGCGATGTATTCAGCCTCCGTGCTAGAAATTGCAGCGCTTTTCTGCCTTTTTGAAGACCAACTAATCAATCTGTCTCCAAGGAGTTGCACAGACCCAGAAGTGCTACGGCTCGTGTCTTGACACCCAGCATGATCGGCATCTGCGTATGATATTAAAGCAATGGAGGAATCTTTTGGATACCATAGACCACGATGAAGTGTTCCTTTGAGATACCGAAATATCCTTTTAACAACATGTAGGTGCTTTTCGGTAGGCCGAGCCTGATACCGGGCACACATGCATACGGCAAATTGCAAATCAGGCCTGCTAGCAGTCAGATAGAGAAGGGTGCCGATCATCCCACGGTAAAGTTTTGGATCGACAATAGTCCCATTCCTATCTTCATCTAACTTGGATTTCTCAACCATTGGAGTGTCCACGGGGTCATAATTATTAAAGTTATATTTCTTTAAAGACTCTAGAGCATATTTGGATTGATTAATAAAGATGCCTCTGTGATTCTAAGAAATTTGTTATCCTAAGAAAAATGAAATTTTCCCATCATTAACATCTGAAAGCGTTTGGACATTATCTTCTCAAAGCGTTTTGACAATTCTATGTTAGAGGCAGCAAATATTATATCATCAACATAAATTTGTACCAGAATCATGTCGTTGTCCTCCTTGAGAGTGAATAGAGTGGGGTCCACCTTGCCTTTGCAGAAGCCTTCCGAGATGAGATATGTTGAAAGGAGATCGTACCACGCGCGTGGAGCTTGTTTCAACCCATAGAGAGCCTTCTTAAGCTTGTACACATGATTAGGAAACTCCGTGCTAACGAACCCATCCGGCTGACTAACATAGACTTCTTCCCTTAGTTCACCATTCAAAAATGCCTTCTTCACATCCATTTGATAGACGGTCATGTTCATATGAGTAGCATACGCAAGGAATTGTCTAATAGCCTCCAATCTTGCAACAGGAGCAAAAGATTCTTCAAAATCAATACCCAAGGCTTGTTTATATCCTCTAGCAACCAATCTAGCCTTATTCTTCAAGACTGCACCCATCTCATCGAGTTTAACCTTATAAACCCACAACAAAGTAAGGATGTTAACCTTGTCAGGGAGAGGAACTAATTCCCATACTTCAAGTCTTTGGAATTCATTTAGTTCCTCCTTCATGGATTCAATCCAAGATGATTGAGTCATAGCCTGATTCCAATTTTTAGGTTTAACTTCGGAGAGAAATGCATCAAAGTAGCAATAGAGTGCACTTTCTTGTAATTGATGACGTGTAGAGACTGGTCGATCGAGACTTCCAATGACATTCCTAATTGGGTGATCTTTTGTCCATTTGGTGCTATGTTTTTCAATCCGAGGTGGTCTGGAGTGAACAATAGAAGGAGCTTCTTCTGAGGTAGACGCGACTGAAGGGTTTTCAGGTATCGGTACACCAAAGAAAGGAAGCTCTTGTAGGTGAGCATATTCCAAATCATGATCAATAGAATCCTCTTCAACATCATTAGGCACAAGTAAGGGTGACGATTCAGGTGTAGTTTGAGAATCACTTGGTAAGGGTGCATCCGGTTCAATGTTAATTGAAGATGCATTAGATAAAGCTTCATTAGCTTGAGCAACAACTTCAGGCATTGGAGCTATCACTATAGGTGCTGGAACTTCATCATATGGGGGATCAAGGAATTCATCAAACAACGGTTGAAACAGTTTATCCCACTCAGGCCTTGTAGGTGGTAAAAATGATGTAGAAGTAGGATTATTGGGAACTAATCCGGAACTAATAGCACCGGTTCCCATCTCATGAAGCGTGGGTTCAGAGCTGCGTTGCTCAGAAGCCATCGTTGTCAGCTCATCGAAATCTGCGTCCATAGTTTCTACTATCTTACCAAGACGACGGTTGTGAATTCGGTATGCTTTCTTGGAGGGTGAGTAACCAATGAAAATACCTATATCGGCTTTCGGTTGAAGTTTGCCAAGTTCTCACTATTAATGTTTGGATAACAAAGAGCACCAAACACATGAAAGAATGAAACATCGGGTTTACGATCATGTAGAAGCTCGTAAGGTGTTTTTCCATGGCGTTTCCGAATGATAGAGCGGTTTTGGGTGAAACATGCAGTAGATATAGCTTCTGCCCACAAGAACAATGGAGCGTTCGCATAAATCAACATAGTCCTAGCAGCTTCCATAAGCGTACGATTCCGTCTTTCAACGACACCGTTTTGTTGTGGAGTACGTGCAGCGGATGTTTCATGTGAGATACCAACTTCTTCATAGTAATCACGAAGAGTCTGGTTGACGAACTCTGTTCCATTATCTGTACGAATACGGCGGACAGTAGTATTTAAACGTACCTGAATAAATTTCAGAAAAGTGATGATAGCCTTTGGTGCTTCATCCTTTGTACGTAAAAATCTTACCCATGTAAACCTGGAGAAATCATCCACAATAACAAGAATGAATTTCTTACCGCTCACACTTTCAGTTCTCATTGGCCCACAAAGATCCATATGCAAAAGATGAAGTTTTTCTTGATTGGTGTCTTCAGCTTTGGGCTTGTATGATTTCTTGGTACTTTTCCCCCTTGAACACGCGGAACATAAATGGTCCTTGTGAAATTTGAGCTTTGGAAGACCACGAACTAATTCGTTTTTAGCCAGATGATTAATAGCATCAAAGTTGAGATGAGATAATCTGCGATGCCATAACCATGACTTGGTCTTAGATGCTTTAGAGAGAAGACATACTGGAGAGGCGGCCATCATGTCTTGTAGGGACAACGTATAAAGATTTGCACCACGAGATCCCTTCAACAAGTCTTTTCCTTCCAAGTTGCGGATGAAACAAGTATGTTGTCGAAAAGCAACCTCTAGGTTGGAATCACAAAACTGTCCTACCGAAAATAAATTATGACCAAGACCTTCTACATAGTATACCCTTGAAATTGTAACGTTTCCAATCTGATATTCACCATACCCCATTATCTTTGCAATATGATCATTACCGAATTTAACCGTTCCAAGAAACTTGCTGACTAAATTTCGGAGCATCGAGCGATCTCCGGTCATATGCTTTGAACAACCGGAGTCCAAATACCAGAGGATGATTTGGACCACCTGAAAATATCACCAGACGAGGACAATGTATAGGTTTCAGAATCTGAATGTTCCTTGTTATTAGCAGGTACAGATTTAATAATCTTAGATTTGCTAACTCTAGGTTTCTTAGATTTCCTAGCCTTCTTCCTAGTTGGTGGTGTAGATTCTAGTTGGCTTAAATCCTGAGGTATTTCTTCATTGATAGGCACTATAGTGGGGGCTGAACTAATTAAAAGGCGCGGTTTCCATACTGTAGTGCTAGTGTTCCTAACTAAAGGACGCTGAGACCTAACCTCAATGGATGCATTCCTAGTTAAAGGGCACATTTTTCCATCTAATGTAAAGGTCCTACCAGTGGGACGCCATTGCCAGCCAACTTAGGTACGAGTTCTTCCAGTGGGCTTCCATTCAAGATTATTCCTAATGGCATTCATTTCATTCACGTGATCAATAAGACACAAATCATGACGTTGGGAAAACATGCATTCATTACAATTCCAACATTTCAAATTAGAATTCACAAATGGTTTAGGCTTCTGCACAGGCGCAAAGCTTTTAGTCTTAATATGATTCTTTTTATTTAAATCTGACATAACATTCCTATGGTGAGCTTCTACTTTCTTCTTGTTGGTACTACTAGTGGAGGACTTGATCTTATCTTTCTTGAGTGTCGATCCTTTAGCCTTAGTAGACTCTTTTAATCCTGTAGAAGGCAAAGTGGGAACATTAGCAATAGATTTTAAAGGTGCCTTACTTGATGGTGTCAATGACGGTTTTTCACCTGGGGTCTTATTGAATGGAGTTACAGCAATGGGTCGATTAGTGAGTAGTGCAGAACCTGGTTTAGCTATGTATTACAAATATGCTAAGCAATATTGAACTCGCTTAATATATTCATGGGCTGAATAATAGTAGCTACTTGAGGGATCTAAGGCATAAAGATCGTCTAAAATATCCCTAACAAGATCTACATGCTTAATTGCATTCCTCATATAATCATCGTAGGTAACCGGGTTTTTCTTATGGAGCGGGTTCTTATAAAGCACTACTGACTTGGTTGTTGGAGCACTAGTGGACGGTGCAGAGTTGGTAGCTAAGTTATTAACAGCTTCTTGTCGGGTGAGAAGAAGTGTCTCCTTTAACTCGGCCAAAACCATGTTTTTGTCAATGAGCTGGATATTTAAGTCAGAGATTTCCTCACATTTTTGGTTCAATTGTTCAACATAAGATTGTTGATGTGCCGCATTAAAAGCGAAGCGTTCTTCTAGTGAACCATAAAGTTTGGACATTCCCTGTCTTGCACGATCCATCTCCCCTAGAATAGACGAAAGTCTAATTTCTAAGTCCTGGTTTTTAGACTCTGCAGCCTCTAGTTCCAATTTTAGTGTTTCATTTGATGACACATCTCTCTTTAATCTCATAATCTCTTCCTCTAATGCCTTAACTATTGCAATCATCTTGTCACTCGTCTCAACACTGTTTTCACAACTATTTGTTATCAAAAGATCCTCATTTTGAGTTTGTTGTTTTAATTCTAAAGATATACAATGTTGTTCAAGTTGATTAAAACGTTTTGAAAGTAAATTGTAAGAATCTTGAAGCTTTAAAAATTCAGCGTTAGATTCGTGACACGAATGATTATCTACCTCATTTACAGTATCAGCAACATTTACAGAGAGATCACACACATCATCACATATATTCACAGCATCACAGTTAATCATAGCGGATGTAAGCTCATTCGAATAATTAAAATTCACAGTAGTAAGCACATCACACGAAATTACTTGGGACAAGAATCGGTCATATTCGGATAAAATCTTTTCCTTTTCAATTAATTGTAGTTCGTAAGCGGTGTCCATTTCATAAAACACTTTTTGAACTTCTGCAATTTCAAACTCAAGATTTTCCGAAAGAGATGCAAAACATCCTTTTAGACTTTCGACAAACGGATTGATCTCATTCTTAAACACCTCGTTCATGTGTTCGAAAGCCCATTCTCCGGCGTTTAGGCCATTTGAAGTCGTACATTCCAAAATTACCTTGTCAAAACTAGCAAAGTATTGATTAATCTCTTGCAAGTTTAACCATACAGTGCTAACAGGTGGAAGATCCTTCTGAATTTCCTTAGGTCCTTCCATTTTGACAAGTGTAGGAAGTGTACTAGGGTTTTCTTCATATAACATGTAGGTTGGTGCTGTGATGAGATCTTTATCCATATGGAAGCGAATTCTAAAATCCGTTTTTGCAAGCTCCTGATTCATTTTAAAATAATCACACTTGGGATATTTTGCAAAGTTGTATGACCGATTCTCATCAACTAGATCCTTATTTGTGCGATCATCGAAAATAACAATCGGGTCTAAGACCAATCCTAATTGGGTTGCATTATAAAGTCTAGGACTATGGATAAAAGCTTGTTTTGCATACCGTGGGTTAGGGGGAAGGCCTTTTTGACGCGATAAGTTAAACTCTCTAAAAGATGCATCAAATAAGTGTACTAGTTGAGAGGCAGCGTATTGTCTTAAAAGCAAATAATCTAGACTTCTAATCTTATTAGTCGCATTAATTTCCATTTCATTCTTCTTAGACTCGAGTAATTCAAAATCCGTTTAAAGTTTTTGAAAATTAGTGACCACTAACTCTTTTTCTTTAAGTTCGTTAGAAAGATCTGCTCTTAAGGTTTCAATTTCTTGCAAATAACCCATTTGTTTGTTTCAAAAATGATCATATTCGGGATTTGTTAGAACACTAGACGAAGGAACTAATTCCAAAGTTTGAACTTTCTCGTTGCATAAGGCAAGCTCATCAGACAAATTCTTATTCTTAGCTAGGGTTTCTAAGAGTGCATCATTCATTTGGCTAAGTAATGTAGCAGGAACCATGACCAAATCTTGTTGAGCAGGAGTATGCTTATGCGAAATGGCTCCCGGTTGTGATTCACTCAAAGTCTGGGGACTCACATTGATATTACTATCATTGATTGTCTCCTCATTTGAAAGACTCACCACCGAAGACTCATTCGAATCAGCACTCTCTTGTACAACTTGATGTGGTTGAATACTAGTATCAGTGGTATTATCAGTAGTATTATTAAGTACCTCAGATATTTTTTCTGGCCCTAAGCTAGAGATAGTTGCCATAAGAGCTGCCTGTGCAGATTGAAGTTCATCACAGTCTGAATCATAAGCATCAAGATCATCTGCTTGGTATGCTGCATTCTGTGTAGTGACAACGTCTTGTTCAGCAATCCCTGGATCAGCAAGAAATGCAAGCTCCTCTTCATCAAGTTCCCTTCCTTGTGCCTGAGCGTTTACCAGATAAATCTTTTCTACAAACCATTGACCATCCCTTCTCCTCTTGGGTTTTTTGCAATCCCTGGACATGTGACCTTCTTCCTTACATTTGTAGCATGTAATCATTCTCAACTTGCCTGTGGAATTAGCCCGTGGAGGAGTGTTGACCATTGGAGCAGGATTGATCGTGCGTGCATTGGTGGTTGATGTAGTAGGTCTCCCCGGATAAGGTTGAATAGGTTGAACCATTACCCTGCCATTCTCAATAGTAGCTTGTTGGCGAGAATTGGATGAATTCCTCAACTGATTGTTAGTAGGAGTTGGTCCTCTAAATCCTCGTTTTCTTAAAGTCCTTGTGAGATATGCAGACATAGTGGCTAACACTTCAACTGGGTCAGTTCCTTGTTTGAATTCAGGAATGGGGACTTCATCATCTTCACAATACAGTGCTTGGTCTTGTTGAGCTGCATAAGCACAAGAAGGAACACTCATGTGGTCAGAGTAGCTTGATGGATATGCTGCATTCTCTTGATAAGAAGAATATGAAGACTGAGCATAAGGTGCAATGCTTGTTGGGTGAGGTTGTGAAGCATATTGTGATGAAGGTGCATTAAACCGATATTGTTGCTGATGTGAGGTTGGTGGTTGCGGTAGAATCGAATATTGGGGGAAGGTTTGTCTCATGTAAGGTGATGGATGATAGGCTTGGTGTCCCAAGATATAAGGAGTGTTGTTGTGTGACAAGCTTGGTTGATTCGCCATCAAAGCTAAAGAATCAAGGTACATACCTCGAGGCGAACGGTGCATGATCACATGTTTCTCATGCTGCTGAAGAAAAGCATAGAGTTGATCCAAATTGCACTTATGCAAATCCCTGGTTAACTTAACATCAGTAATTTACTCACCCCATTCAGCTTGAGGTAAAGTATTCAAAAATTTGGTGTTAACCTGGAATGGAGCAATCACGAGATTGTATACATTCAGATCATTCATGAGAGTAGTGAATCTGAAGTAATAGTCGTGAAGCGTTTCCCCTGGGCTGTACGTGAATCTATCAAACAGATCATACAACTGACATTCCCTTTCCTGTTTGGTAAGAGACGTACCTTGTAGCAACACCTTTAGACGTTCCCATAAATCCTTTGCCACCGTATACTTACTTACCATTCGATAGATGTCATGTGGAAGAGCTTGGAGAATGGTTTGAAGAGCCTTTTCGTCTGCATCGGCAACAAGTTGTTGAGCTGGTGTAAGTTCTTCAAATTCCCGTGGTCGATTCACATTGTTAACCACGATGGTACCATAATCAAGTGGACCATTCAGAATTGACTTGACCATAAGCCTCCCATATGTCGGTTTTCCCTTAATGTATGACATCATACGGCCTTGCCATGCTTCAAAGACTTATTTAATGAGCATTAGAGGGCGATTGTCCGTTCCCGTAATGACGGAAATGTCCTTAAGTGATGTCATCTGAGGCATTAATGAATTCGGATTCATTTTCTTCACTTCAAAGAGACAAAGATTATCGGTTGATCGAGCAGTGAAGTAAAGTTTATGAGTTGTGTTGAGTTTTTGTTGTAAGAAACCAAGATTAAATCCTCTAAAAAATCGTCGAAAAAACAAGTAAAATATCCCTTGATCCGGAACTTTTGTTGATTCGGAAGTGTTGATTCGGAAGATTTTGGCTCGGAACTCCTAGATCCGGAACTTTTGGTTCGGAACTTTGTCTTGATCCGGAACTTTCCTTGATCCGGAACTTTCTTGATCCGGAACTTTTGGTTCGGACCTTTTTGATTCGGAACTTTGTCTTGATCCGGAACTTTCCTTGATCCGGAACTTTTGGTTCGGAACTTTTTGATCCGGAACTTTGTCTTGATCCGGAACTTTCCTTGATCCGGAACTTTCCTTGATCCGGAACTTTTGGTTCGGAACTTTTTGATCCGGAACTTTTGTTGATCCGGAACTTTTTGATCCGGAACTTTTTGGTTCGGAACGTTACTGGGAAACAGAAGGTTGTTCGAGTAATAGTCGATCAAAAAAATGATGAAACAAACCCATATTTTTACCAAATAACCCAAAAAGTTTTGTGATTTCTACAAAAATAAATAAAAACTAATACTTATCTATTAATCCCAATCACAAAATCACCAAAAACTCCAAGAATCAAGATGGATCTTCTTAAAGAACACTAATACAATCAAAAACTAAATAACCACACAAATCATTACCTTAAATCACCCCATAGCTCTTGATACCAAATGTAGAATCTTGATAAACTATGAATCTATGAAGTGGGTTGAAGATTCCTAGAGAGAGAAACTAGTGAGAGAAAGTGAGAGAGAAACTATGTGTTTTTATTCAAATGAGAAAAATCGAATGTCAACAACCAACCCTTTCCATGGTGGAAAGGGGTATTTATATCCAAGGCCTATATTGGGCTTGGGCCGACCCATGACAAGCCCATGGGTCGGTTTCTTACTTAACTTAATAAGTAACATTAACTACGAGCTATTACAACATTAATAATATTGTGGAGTGACCGATACTTCTAATATACGTAAAAACGTATTTCTAACAGACCCTAAAAGTCACTTTTTGTGATGAAAATCATACATTATGTCTTTACACATCTTCGTAGTATGTTGCAAGTCTTTTACTCTTCAATAAAGGTTAATAAAATTGAACTTTGGTGACGCTTAGATGCTTTATTCTAGCATTGCGTGAGGGCACGGCAATGGCTTAGTATGAGGGAGTGATGAGATGGCATTTATACATGATCTCATCGTTCTTTTCGGGCTTTAAATGCATAAAAATGTCATAAAATACCATATATATGCTTGTGTTTGTTTACTTGTGTATTTTAGGTATGGATATCGTGAAAAAGACAAAAGATCACAAGATACAAGGAAAAACGGACACGAGAAACGAAGCCGTACAAAGAACCGGGCCCTAATTCATGGAATACTCAACAAATACCCTTGAAGACTTGAAGACATACAAGATTGATCCTCATTTATTGAAGAAATGACACTTAAAACCCTTGTATATTGATAATTACAAGTTTGGTCCCTTAAGTTTGTCAAAATTACACAAAAGGTCCTTCAACTTTGAAGACATGGCAAGATTAGTCCCTCAACAATTCCAAATTGTCAATTATTGTCCCTCATCAAGCCAAAGATACATTGAAGACCTTTGAAGATCAAGAATGTCCAAGATCAGCCCTTGAAATATGCAAAAGTGGCAAAAACAACCCTTGTAAACCTTTTGGAAAAGTATTGTGCCAAATTTGCCAAAGTCTGAAAGTTGTTACAAAGGATTTGGGCGCTGACACACTTTTAAACACAAATGCAAAAAGAAAGGAAGAAAAAGGGCCAAAACTGCCAAGTTTAGAAGTTTGAATCTCACAAACACGCGCCAAACACATCAACCCACCTTTTTAGGATCAAAAGTTACCACTGTTCATGTTCATCCACCCAGTTTTACCTTTACTTAAAACAACGGGTAAACCTAAATTACCTTAACACACGTTTGATTCACACACTCTAAATCCCATCCCAACCTTAAAACCCTCATTCCCACTCACCAAGAGGCCCCACCATTCAAACCCATCCACCAATCAAAACACAACTTGTTCTCCAAGCATAGCCACGTGTCAAGATCAACAACTGACACTCATTGCTTCATCACAAAGCTATTTTTAACGGTTTGGATGCATTTTAGACAGCTCATCAACAAGAAACGCCTAGAAGACCTCAAGGGCATTTTAGAGAATTCAGTGCTAGGGTTTGTGAATAGTGAAGCCTGGCATTTGCCTATAAAAGGAGACCTCAACATGTGAGAGTCCCTTTGTTCCAGTTTTAGGCTATCAATCTTTGTAATTCCTTTTTAAGTTTAATAAAATTTGAATTTCTGAAAATTTTGAATTCTCTTTTTGATTTGATTAAGAGTTGGTGTTAGAATAGCCTAAATCTGAGTTCCATTTGATTGTTGCGACCTTCCTTAATCTTATGGTTAAGGCACGTCTTGGTTCATAAGGTTTTTAAGGTTCAAAAACCTTGAAGTCTTTGTTTCTGATTTTGGTTTTATTTGTGTACTAACCCTTAGCCATAAGCCTTGAGCTCCTTCAAGCTTGTTGACACCAAGCATGGGAAGAGTTCTAAGCCCTTGGTTGAGTTTGTTTGCTGTTTCTGTTGAAGACATATCATAATCAAAGCCTTGTTCTACTTTGAACATCAGCAGGCTTTGATCATCTCCTTTGAAGTACCTTGGTCTTGTTCTAGTTGTTGAACAAGGTCCAAGGAGCATAGCTGGCCTTCCTAGGATGTTGTGGAAGGCAGGTATAACCTCTTGTTAAGATTCCTCTAAAAAATTCCATGTTTATGTCTTTTTTGTATTTGGTACTTGGATTTTGAGTTCTTGTGTTGGTTATTTTTTAGTTTGATTGTGTTAGTTGTCACCTAGAGTAGCTATTTGATCATTAAAATCAATAGGTTGTGTGTAAAAATCATAAGTTTGTTTGAAAAGTGGTTGATTAAGGGTTTTTTGGGATTATTGGTTCATAAGGCCTTGTGGCCTTGTAACCTTAGTTCTTAGGGTTTTGGAGGTCTAAACAAGTCTTAATATACAAGTTTTAGTCATTGGTTAAGTTTCTGAAAGTTTGGAAAAGGGATTTGAAATTTTGCAAAAATCTGATAAAAGTGGTTTTGAAATTGGTCAAACATATCAGATCTAATAACTTCTTTGTTTGTTGGATCTAAGGTCTGAAATCAGGTTTGGGAATAGTTTAGGTGATAAGCTATCTATTGGTTGTCTGGTTGTTGAATTTGGTGGCTTATTGTGGATTTTTTAGCTTATCAAAAGTTGCTGAAGTGGTCATTTGCATCAGCAAAGTGACCACCTCAATTTGTGCTTACATTTGTTATCCTAGTTTATGCCTTGTAATTTTGCTGCTTGGAACTTGTTTATGTGCTGCTTGTGATTGGATTTTGCTATTTGGATTGCTTTGTATCAGACTTATAAGCTAACTGGCTTATTAAGCCCTTATTGCCAAAATCTGCAATCAAAAGGTCAACTGACCTCTTGATTCACAAGGCCTCCTCCTTGAGTGCTTCACAAAATTTGCTTAGAACAAGCCCTTGTATCATTCCTGATCATTTGGTACATTTTGGAGTACTTTGACTTTTGGTCAAATAAGCACTTATTGGCTTATTTTTGAGAACTGCTTATTGGCACATGCAACAACTTATCTTTTGTAATAGAAATCATTTTTCTTAGCTTAATATCATATCTGGAAGTTTACAAGTCTTTTGGTTAAGCTTTTGCTAGAAAACTAGCTTATTTGGCTTTTTCAGCTAGCTTATTTGCTCATACAGCTTATTCTACTTGGTTTTTTGTGATTTTCTTGATTGATTATTCTTAGTTAAGCTATTTGTGAGCTTTTGCAACAAACTAGAGCTTCTGAGGTGCCCTAAATCTCAAACCCGACTATTTTGTCGTTTTGTGGATTTTTACTTTGCTTATTTTTGGCTTATTGAGTGTGCTTTTTCAAAATTACTTTTTATAGATCTCATAAGCATCCCAAAAGAAGGTTGTGTGTCAAATTAGAGCTTATGGCATTAGCTTATTGCTTAATGGGCTGAAAAGCCCAATAAGAATAAGCTGCCTGCTTAATAAGCTGTGATAAGCTCACATTCAGCTTTTGGGCCTTTAGAGTTTTGTTCTTAGAATTAAATTTTATGTCAGATAGGCCTTTTCCAAGTCAATTGGGCCAAGTTTGACTTTTTGGGCCCAAAAGCCCATTTGGTTTGACCGTTTTCGGTTTTGGCCCATTTTAGGGCCCATTAGGGGTATTCTGGTCATTTCACTTTGATTTTCTGATTATTTAGGTTAAAATAAACTAGTTTGCAAGTTTTTAGAATTTTTTATAATTTTTGGATTTTTAATATTATTTTAATATTATTTTATTATTATTTTTCAAATTTCACATTTTCCAACTTTTTACATTTTTCTTAGCTGTAATACATTAAAATAGGAATTTAGCAACTTTTAGAATAATTTTTTCTCTTTTAGATTAATTTTTATAATTAGTTTAAGTTTTAATAGTTTTTAAATCATTTTAAATAGTTTTTATTAGATTAAAAATTTCTAAAAATAGTTTTTAATCTTTTTAGGTCATTTTAGAGGTTTACCAATTGAAAACCATCCGGTCTAATAGATTTGGTACAAAACTTCTATTATGTGTTTTTGTTTCATTTACTTTTTAAAAAAATATGTATATAAAAAAAGGGTTCTATTTGTAGATTTGAGAAACATGATGGTGTCGAGAGTTTGTGTAAATTTTATTAGTTGCGTTAAAATAAAATAAAAAACTTTTGAAAACCATTGCTCGAAACTTAAACTATTTGTTTCCCGGAAATTTTTGCGAGTAGTAACATTTTTGAGTCATGATAAAAAAAATATATAAAAGAAAAAAAGGGAACGTCAACTAAATCATATTCTTATTTCCTGAGACGGACCCTACTCGTTCTCTAAATATTTTTGCGAGTTGGAGAAGTTTTAGAGTAAGTTTTTGTGAAAAATAAAATAACAAAAAAAAATAAATATACAAACTCATAGGCATCTAGTAGCTCTCAAATCTCATTTTTTCTTTTAGTTGTTCAATTTTAGTTTTTAATCTTTCTTAGTATTTCTATGGCACCAAATAAAGTATGTTGTTCTCATTTTAAAATAATTAGTCAATTTTTTATGATTATTTTTAAAAAATAATTTTAAAAAAAATTAAAAAATTTATTTTTCAACTTGTTGCCGGCAACTTTGTTTTGCCGGTCAGCTTCTTCGCTTCTGTTGACACTTTGCCGCCGGCAACTCAAGGTGCCGGTCGGCAATTTTGCCACTATTTAAAAAACAATAATAATTTGTTTTTAGTCTTTCTTATTTATTTTTCTTGAGTCGTGTTATATTTTAAGTGTTTAGATTGTTTTCATTTGTCATACGTGTGATTTCTATATATGCATAATGTTTGTTTTTTTTTGTGTTTGTTGTCTTGTGTGCTTGTTTTTTTTTTGCATGTATGTTTGTGTTTGTTTAAGTTCATGTGGTTAATGTATGAATTTTGTGGGTGTGTTCGCTGCAAACCCTCACGAGACTATAACTCGTCCACTCGGGATACCGAGGGGTTTAAAGGCTTGTTGCATACGCTAAATGCAATCGTGTTGCCTACAAAAGTGTTCTTAATAAATTTACGTGTTTTGTAGCTTAGTTTATTTTGTAGGTTCAATAAAACTTATGGAGGATGGATTGGTCGTCTTGATGGATTTTATGTGTATACGCTCGTTGGAGATGAAATCGCTTGATCTTCTTTACTTGGCATCTTATCATACGGAGATCAATTGCAATTTCTAGACCGGGAAGTTTCGTTTCTCTTGGACTATTTTTTTATTTACCCTACTTTTTATGCTTTGAAGTTTATTTTTCACATTGAGTCTAATAAAAAACTTAAGTGTGAGGGGAAATAAATGGGAAAACGAAAGCGAATTTTCAGAATATAAATTTTTGGGCTAATTAAAAAAATTGTTAAGAAAAAAAAAGAAGGGAGAGTTTGTGTACTTGTTTGCCCTTAGGATTTAAATCTTTTCACACATTTGTATGTAAATATATTTCAATAATCGTCCACATGGTAAAAAAATATAATAATAAAAAATAAAAAATAAAATAAGTTTTAGTGAGATCACACTTGTGTGATATAAGTGTATATGCGTGACTCAGAGGCAACCTTAGGAATAAAAACCAAATAGCCTTTTCTATTTTCTTTTTAGCTAGTTTAATCGATTAGCTAACCTCCCATATTAACCCTTTTATTAGCACTTTCACTAGTGCTAGATACCCTTAGAACACCCGTTGAGCCATTCCTTTCCACTAAAAAGAAAAAAAAAATATATAACCTTAGACCTTAGCCTAACCCGTGTCAAAGTCTAAATGGTGGGTTGCTAGTTGCATGGTGTGTTGGATCGTTTTTTATGATTTATAATTGTCACACTTCGTTATATGTGTGTGCCATTCCAACAAATATGGAGAGGGCCCGCTTCTTATTTGTATTTTTGTGGTGTGTGCCAAAGCGAAGTGTGAGGGGAGCATGTGATGTATGTTAAAAAATGAAAAAAAAGAGGAGGATGAGGAAAGAGAAAAAAAATAAGTCATCGAAAAAAAGAGCTATAATAAAGTATGAAGATGAAGAAAGAAGAAGTATGCTTAGATATCGATTAGCCAATGTGCTAAGACGTGATATATATTTGTATTGATTGATATGTGTTGAATAAAACTCGTAGCTATGATCATTTTTGGGCTTGTAATTTGTTCGGTAACTAGCAACATGGGACTTAGACTTTTAACTTGTATATTCGTAATACACCTCTCATAAAATTCCCATGTCTTATCCTTACCCATTAATCCTTAGTCTTGTAGCCTGAATAAAAATCCTCTTTAGATGTGTACACTTGGTGCTCATGACATTTGGTTTAGTCTTGTTTGTAATTTGTAGTTTTGTATCTTATTTTTCTAAACCATTTTTATGCACAATGTGGAAAGTATTTTTATTTTACTTGCTTGAGGACAAGCAACCTCTTAAGTGTGAGGGGGTTTGCACCTTTGGCGATTTCGTATATATAAAAAAATCCCAAAAATATTTTATTTTATTTGCTTGAGGACAAGCAAACTCTTAAGTGTAAGGGGGTTTGCACCATTAGCCATTTCCCTATAAAAACCAAAAAGATTTTCAATTTTTCATAGAATTTTAAAAAATTTATTTTCTTTTAGAACCTAGGTATTTTGTTTTTAGCTTTAATTTTCTTATATTTTCTTGAGACCAAGCAAAGTTTTTCATTTCCTTGCTCGAGGACGAGCAAAACTTAAGTGTGAGGGAATTTGATTACGCTCAAATCTAACATATTTATATGAGCGTATTCGTGGTGTATATGCATATATTTATATGATTATTTTGAACATATGACACTTAACGAAACTTATTTGTTATTGTAGGTTCATCAATGGTTACATCACGAGAAATGAAGAAAAGACGAGTATTGGAGGTGAAATAATGAACGAGACATGAAAGTGTAGCTCTCGTATGATAAATAATACAAAGAATAAGAGTCTTGGAAAGTTTGGAAGAAAGAAAGTGGAAGAAACAAAGAAAAAGGACCAAAAGAAGAAATATGGGAAAGTTGGCTAAGATGCCACCGGCATGGCAAAGATGTCGCCGGCAAAGCAAGATGTCGCCGGCATGACACCCGTGCCGGCCGGCACGAAGCCTTCTGTAAACGAGATGCCACCAGCAAATCAAGATGCCACCGGCATCTCTTCCTGCCACTTCTCCAAGTCAAATTAAACACCCCATTTACTTCTCCTTGCTCCCCAATCCGATCATAATTCCATTCCCTCTCCTCCAATATTCATTAAATCCTCATTTACAACCCTTGGAGCCAAAGAAAACTACTTGGTGGCCAAGGATAATTCACCTATAAATAAGACTCATAAGGTAGTGTTTATGATATATCTCATTTTTATCTACTCAGTCATCATCTTCTACTCTATTATATTTCTGTGATTTTGATATCACCCCGCACCCAAGTGGTGAGGGGTGGAATTGGTAGCCATTTACATGTAATAAGATATGGAAGATGTAGAGAAGAAATCCATACACTATAAACAATCCAATCTCCAACAATCCTTATTCCCAAACACCTAAAAGGCTCCATACTCGCACCAAGAGGTTGATGTACATGAAGGTTATGGGTAGAATGTATTGTACTTTGGTTGTTCATTTGGTTAGAATCATTTGGGTACTTTTGTACTTTGGACTCTAATGTTTGGTAACTTCTTGTTTATTATTCAAAGTTGTTTATGTTCATGTTCATGTTCATGGTGATTCTGGTGTTTTATGATATTGTGAATGTTGTCTTGATACTTGTATTATTAATATGAAACTTGTGATATATGGATGTTTGGTTTTTATTAGTTCTTGTCATTGAATTATGGTGATAACATTATATTTGGTTGAATTGGAACTTGTTCTTATTTGTCAATTTGGTTAATCATTGTTGGGTCTATATGTCGAAATTATTCTCAACATGGTTGATTTCAGTTCGTTAATCGACAAATGATTTGGTCTTGCACTTTGTGAAGATTGTGCAAGAGACTTAATAAACATAACAAGTAAAGGTTTAATCTAGATAATAGGTGGAAAGAAGTCTTTTGAATATATTGTTCTAATCATCTTTCAAGTAAATGGAACTTATCAAACTAATAACCAAGTCTATTGGTCGAAAGGATTCTTGTTGTTGTTGGTTTAGGCATAAGGCTCATGAGTGACCACTTGATTGAGACTTATGTATTATTGATTTATAAAGCACTAGTGTCTTATTATTGGTTCTATAGGTCGAAAGGATTACCTTTAATATGTTATCCAAACTAAACATCCTAATGTCCATGTGATCATTTGACTATACATGTATGTTCTTTGTGAGATTGTGCCTTTTGACGATTCTCATGGTGGTGTGATCGTAACAATCATACTTACCATTGTTACAAACAACTACACTTGAGTATAACCAAGTCCCATGGGACGACCTTGGCTTACCAACCTAATTACAACATGTCTAGAGTATACTTGCTCGAATTTGTGTTCCTAATTAATATCGGTAATTCTTGTTTATAAATTTAAAACCCAATGTGTGGAAGAACGCGTCAAGTTTTTGGCTTCTTGTCGAGGATTTGTATTTGAATTCTTTTAATATCTCTATCGGTACACATCAACTGCACCTATTCTTACTCTCTCATCTGGCTCATGTGGATTTCAAATATATAGTGACGCTTCAAGAAAGGGTTTAGGTTGCGTTCTCATGCAACATGGGGTGGTTATTGCATATGCATCACGACAGCTGAAACCTTATGAAGAAAACTATCCTACTCACGATTTGGAGCATGCAACAGTTTTTTTCGCATTGAAGATCTGGAGACATTATTTGTATGGTGAATCATGTGACATATTCACCGATCAAAAGAGTCTCAAGTACATCTTCACCCAGATGGAACTGAACATGAGACAAAGGAGATGGTTAGAGCTATTGAAGGACTACGACACCAACATTCAGTACCATCTTGGTAAGGAGAATGTGGTGGCAGAAGTAGAAGGTCAGGTATGATTGATGGCATCTAGATTGCAAATGAGATCATTCGTGACCTAGAGATGACTGATGTTGAGTTTTGTGTACGTGGATAGCATGGTTACTGGGCGAATCTTAGAGTGGAACCAGACTTACATTCTAGGATCAAGGAAGCTCAGAAGGACGATGGTGAAATTTGGGCTATCATTCAGAACCTCGATCAGCAGACGGAGTTTCATATTGATAATGACGGTATCTTATGGCAGGGCACTAGACTAGTGGTTCCTGATGACTCTACACTCAGGGAAGCTGTGTTGACGGAAGCTCACAACTCTCCATTTACCATACATCCTGGTTATACCAAGATGTACCACGACATCAAGCAACCTTTTTTGTGGAGTGGTATGAAGAAGGATGTTGCCACCTTCGTTTCTAAATGTATGATCTGCCAACAGGTTAAGATCGAACACCAGCGAGCTAGTGGTTTACTACAACCACTAGATATTCCAGCATGGAAGTGGGACAAAATCTCCATGGATTTTTTTACGGGTCTTCCTGTGACTCAGAGGAAGAACGATGCTATCTGGGTTATTGTTGATAGATTGACTAAATTTGCTCACTTTCTACCGATCCGTAAGGAGCATCCGGTCAGCAAATTAGCAGACACTTTTCATAAGGAGATCATGAGACTGCATGGTACTCCATCAGAAATCATCTCTGACAGAGATCCCCGTTTCACATCACGTTTCTGGCAGAAAGCTTGGGGCACCAGACTTAAGCTCAGTACTGCCTTTCATCCTTAGACCGACGGACATTCGGAACATACTATTCAGACATTGGAGGACATGCTGCGGGCGTGTGCTCTAGAGTGGTCAGGGAAATAGGATGATTATATATTTCTAGTGGAATTTGCATAAAACAACAGCTGGCACGCTAGCATCAAGTGTGATCCTTTTGAGATGTTGTATGGTAGGAAGTGTCACGCCCCAATCTGCTAGGATCAGGTGGGTGAACGACTGCTTGAGGGTCCAGAGAGGATTGAGGTGACTAATCAGAAGGTCATCGTCGCCAAAGAAAAGATTTTGGAGGCTCGTGCTCGTCAGAAGAGCTATGTTGATAAACGTCGTAGAGATGTCTCATTCAATGTAGGTGATCACGTTTTCCTCAAGGTATCACCTGTACGAGGAGTTAAACGTTTTGGAATCACATGGAAGCTCAGTCCTCACTTCATCGGAGCGTTCGACATCATAGAACGCGTTGGTGAAGTGTCATATCGTTTAGCGTTACCGCCTCACCTATCACACGTTCACAACGTGTTCCATGTATCCTTATTCAGAGGATACAACTACCATCCAGTTCATGTTATCCAGTATCCGCTTGATCAGATTTGAGAGGATCTTTCATATGTCGAAGAACCCGAGAGAGTTCTTGAATGACAAGATCGTGTCATGCGGAGGAAGACGATCCCTTTCGTCAAAATCCTCTGGAGGGATCATTGTGAGCGGGAAGCCATTGGGAGATGGAGGAGTCTATATGGGCTTCTTACCCTCATTTCCAGTTCTAATTCAGGTATGTTTCTTTCAGTTTATGTTTTCTCCAATTCAAGGACGAATTTTTCTTTTAGAGGGGAAGTGTTGTAAAACCCGCATTTAAAATACGATGAACAGTACACATGAATAGTACATACACGAAAATACGATAAAATTAAAACTTTCCATTTTTAATATAATTCACGAGTCACGATATTTAATAACATGCATTTACGTATATATTATAAATGTGTTAATGCAATAATGTCTAAAAACGTTACTTGCATTTTTCAGTCTTGCTTAGTTTTGATTACGACAATATGTAAAAACAAGCATCTACGAAAACAACAAAAACGAATTCTTGAGTTTAAGTATTTTTCATTTTACCCATTTTCACTTAAGGTATGGATAAAACAAGTACTAACCTTAATCAAGTGATCAAGTGATTTAATCTTTTCTTAAAACTCACTTTTTATTAAGTGTGACAAGTTTTTATTAAACTTTCCTTTTAAGAAAATGTTTTATTAAATTAATTATTTGAAAATTTGAAAATGGCATATTCTTATTTGGTTAGGAATATTGTATCAGGATATTTTTTAAACCAGATATGACCTCCACCACTAAAGGACAAAAAGGGAGCGAAGTCTAGTCCAGCGGTACCTTAACTCCTAGACGGTTCCTTATCGATAAGGTACCGCGGGCTAAGATAAGGTACCGCGGGCAGATATAGCCGTTGGCCCTTTGTCCTATAAATAGTGGACCATTCTCAGCTTTTCAATTCACCTCTTTTGCACATCTATTTCCAGATTCAAACTCTCTTCTTTAATCACTCAAATCTTTGATCATTTGTTTGATTACAACTTGTTTAAGAAGTGAATCTTGTTCTTCCATCCCTTCCTCTCCAAGTGCAAAGAGAAGAACACTATCCTTGTGAAGTGTTGAGTCCATCACCAAAGATCCATTGAAGATCTACTTTTATACATTTGTTGTTGTGTCTTAGTTGAGAAGATCCACGTAGTTGTGTCTATTTGGAAGTTGTGTATGTACTAATTATAGTTGTGTAGATTGGTCCTAGCTACCATTAGGGATCGACTTGTAACTTAGAGTCGGAAATTGGTTAAGAGACGTGTACGGTTTTATCCACCATAAGGAGCTTGTTGTGTAGTGAACTCTCGAGTAAGGAGTACTCGAGGTGTGACAATCCGTCAATTTATGGTCAATATTTTATTCTCAATATTTATTTGAAAATATTATTTTATGAACTCACTTATTCTTGGGAAGAAATTTGGATTTACGTCTTGAAGTAGCATCGACTACGTCTAAACCGGAGGATTCTACGTTACGTGCTTACGTTTACATACACCGTCTTTGGTGACAGTCCGACATTTCAGAAAATAAATTTATCTGTGAATATTATTTTGGAGTTTTAAATTTGTGTTGGTTCATAAACTCACAAATTTACGAGAAGAGATTATGACTTACGATTTTATTTTAACGTCCTTTACAACTAAACCGGAAACCTTAGGATTACGTATTTACGTTTTTGAACTCCGTTTTTGATGAGACAAATTTTATTGGATTCGTATTGTGTCGTTGATTCATAATTTATAAAAATGTTTTTCGCGAAACGACCCGAGGGCACGCAAATCGAGGAAACTAGAATCGAGGAGTACCCGTAAATTACTGAGGTGGGACAAAATACATTATCCCACCCCACTATACACATGGGACGGCCACACAAAGCTAACACACCACCCATGGTGTCATTTTTATGGACACTTGTCCATTTGCTTCACATTGAAGCTAAGTTACAACAACACCACAAAATCAACTAGCAAAAACCACTTGCTCTCATTTTTCACCATGCAAACAACACACAATCCTCTCTTCCTCCTCCATTATTTCCGTCCCATCTCACCCTCAAAACACCCCATTCATACAATTTTTAACCACAAACATATGTTATAACTTACATATGTTAATCTCCATCCAAAAAGAGGAAGATTAGTGCAAGTTTTAACATCCAAGGAGGAGTTTATATGGAGTATTAGGGCTGATTTTCCACAAGGTATTCATGAAGATTGGTGGTCATGAATATGGTCTTGGTGCATCACAAGTTTCTCCATCAAAATCCATGTTTTGATCACAACCTACATCATCATGGTGGTATAAAGATTGTCCTCCTCATCTTCTTGTTATTTTGATTATGTAAACATATATTTTATTTCCTATTGTATATGTATATGATGATTATATGATGATAAAAATGTTATGTGAGGATTTGGTGTTGATAAACATGATTAAAAAGGTGAAAAACCATAAGAAACAAGGTTAAAATCTTGGGTAAATTTGTTGGCTGTATAAAACAGTAAAGAAACAGGTCATGGGCTGATAAAATGATGAAGTAGAATCCATTTAAAGTAAGCTATATGTCTTGTACACATGTGAGAGTTGGCCATGCAATGGAATCATTGTAATGAGTGAGATATGATCAAAACAAGTTTAAGGTACAAATCTGAGTTCACTGTTTTGGACGATTTTTAGAAAATACTTAGAAGATGATTCAACAGTAGCTATAGAAGAGTTAAATGTAGCACATATCATGTACTTTATGTGATAAAAATTTGAGCTTCTATCTCCATATAGAACTCAATATATGGCAGTTTTTGTGAAAGTGAAGATAAAAATCAGATTTTTGAAAAATAAAGTATAATACTATTATATAAGCACTCAAAATTATATTGTATAAAATGTAAAGTTAAAACCCACTAACTCATGAATTTTATTTATATAAATATGTTAAAGGTTAAATAAGTGGACATTTTATAAAAATGGTAACTTGTTATGTTTTATAAGATATAAACATGATTTTTACGACTTTTTCGGCTATTGCCGTAAAATTAACGTTTTTGTTAAATAAAACTTAGATGGTTGGACACATCTAATGAAAACTTTATAAAACTTATATACTGATATATAGACATGTATAACAAGTAAAAACCGATAAAAACCCGAACTTTAGAACAAACGGACATTAACGAGCTAAGTAAACACATTGGGCTAATAATTGGACTAAATAAGTTAAACACTCATAAAAAGACCTTATTGGGCTTAACCCATTTGGACCCAACTTGTAAGGTTTAAACACTGATAATATAAGTATAACAAGGATAAATACAAGTTAAAGAACTTTAATAAGTTTATTGGACTTAAAACACGTCAATAGGTAAAACTAGTGAACTAGTATAAAAGTTATCGACACATAACACTAAAATGAGTCAACGAGAATATGTAAACCCACTTGATCATCATATATATATAATCATCATATGTATACATAATTGTTATTTTATAAAGTCATTGGACATGAGTCTAAGACGAGTATTATTTGTCTAGGTTTCCGTGATTGAAGCACGTACCGTACGACCGAATTGCCGATAACCCGCCTTCCCATATCAACGTGAGTTCATAGCCTCGCACTCTTTTAAAATGTTTTTATAAATTTTTTATAAAACCGCGAGGGAGATAACATGTTAGTTTTTATAAAATAGGACACCATTTATCCCGATTGTTTGTTTATTGATTTGGACCCGAATGATTGTATGACCTGATTGTATGACCCGATTGTATGACCCGATAAATGATTAAAGGACCCGATAGATGAAATCAAATGGATTATTAAAGTTAGGTTATGTCACTAAAAGTCCCATTAGCATGAATTGTGAACTACCGGGAGTTGGTAGACGCTTATGCATACAATAGTACTATTTGGGGACGATCACCCCAGTTCGCGCCTTCACGGTTGATCCCCGTCGTGCCACATTGATTGGTAAGCGAATTTATGTATGAGAAGATTTCCATAGCGTGACCTTTGTGACGACACGCTACTTTAGATGGGCAAAATTGGTATCGGGTTAGCTACCCGTTGTTGGTTTAGTAAGGTAACAATGTCATGCGGCTTATAATAATCCGATTAACGAAATACTACTAGACGCTCCGAATTACGAAGTATTGCCTGACTAGCAATACAGGGTCATACTATTGATATTATGTTCGTGTTTTGGTTTTCATAACCATATTCACATAACGGTTTTTATTTAATCTATACAACGTTGTAAAACGTATTGTATGATGTTTTTACGACATTTGCTCGTATAATGATTTTTAAGGCAAATGCCTATATTATGATTTTCGATAAGGATTTGTATAAAAATGACTTTGGCTATTTTACGGCCTATTACAATGATTTGTACAAAATGATTTTTGGTAATAATTTTATACCAATGATATATTGATGGATTTTATTAAACTCTATGAATTCACTCGGCGTTATCGCTGACCTTTTCTTTTAACATGTTTTATCTCAGGTACTTGAAGGTAATTCTCGGGAAGACAACAAGAATTCATGGTTCGCACTAAAACAACATTTTCCATTCAAATATTTTGTAAAACTTTGTATGAAATGTAATGACTTAGGACCTATGTAACCTTGATATTTATGAATGGAAATGCTTTATTAATAAACGACGCGATTTTTATGCGTTGTCTATGATGTGAGTAATGTGCTATCCCGTAACACCAACTAGTCTTCCGCTGTACTGAGTTGTATAAATTTGGGGGTGTTACACGAGGAGTGGAGTATGAACGAGGAGTGAGCTTCGTTGCCGAACCACTATAAATCCTTGGTGTTCGGTTTGATCTTTTTTTACCCATAACTCTTTACATTCTTAATTCTTTGTGCATATATATTTGTTAGTATTAGCTTAGGTACACAATGATTGTTCATATTGTGCATAAGAAGATTTCACACATTTCCTCAAGTCTAAGTTTTTTGAAAAAGGATTTTTTTAAAACCACCTTTTAACAAGTAAATTATAAGAAACTATTCAACCCCCCCCCCCCTTCTAGTTTCTACAATTGGTATCAGAGCGGGTTGCTCAAGAATTTTTAAAGTATATTCTATTTTAAAACTTGAAATGATCTATGGATTCCAACAAATACCTAGAAGGACAATCTATGCAAAGACCACCACTTTTTGAAACCGATAGTTTTATTTATTGGAAAAATAGATATGAAACTTATGTGAAATCAAAAGATTTAGATCTTTGGCATGTTATTACCAATGGTGATTTTTTACCCTATCAATTTAATGAAGTTTCTAAAACAAAAGAATTGGTCACTTTTGACAAAGCTAATGACGACACTAAAAAGAAACTTTCAAAAAATAATGAGGCTAAAATGGTGATTTATAATGCTTTGCCTAAGAAAGAGTATGAAAGAATTTTTATGTGTGAAACCGCTAAAGATATTTGGAACACTCTTTTAGTAACCCACCAAGGTAATAGCCAAGTCAAAGAAAGCAAAATCGATCTTCTTGTCCAACAATATGAACAATTTGTCATCTTAGAAGATGAAACTATTGATAGTGCATTTGCTAGGTTTAACACCATTATTACTAGTCTAAAAGCACTTGATGAAGGTTTTTCTAGAAAGAACAATGTTAGGAAGTTTCTAAGGGCTTTACATCCAATGTGGAGAGCAAAAGTCACGACGATTGAAGAATCAAAAGATCTCTCAACTTTATCACTAGATGAACTCATAGGAAACTTGAAAGTTCATGAGATGATAATTTTGAAGGACTCGGAATTTGTGAAAACCAAGAGTGAAAGGAAATATCTTGCACTTAAAGCCAAGAAGGCACAAAGTGACCATGATAGTTCCTCGGAAAGCGATGATGAGGAGTATGCATTGGCGATGAGAGATTTCAAGAAGTTCTTCAAGAGACGAGTTCAACACGTTAGGCAACCCAACAATGACAAGAAACCATTCTCAAAGAATCGGTTTGCCAAGAACGAAAAAGGTGATAGGAATTGCTTTAGATGTGGTGATCCAAATCACTTCATTGGTGATTGTCCAAAGCCCGCTCGCGATAAGAACCACACGGCGTTCGTTAGTGGCGCTTGGAGCGATAGCGGTGAAGATGATGATGACAACCCCAAAGGGGGGAAATGTCTTATGGCTCACACTTCTAAAGAGGTACATTCCGAAACCGAATATTATAGTTATGATAGCTCCACCTTTGATGATACTGAATTTGAAGGCAAATATGATAGTTTACACAAACTTAGTCTTAAATTCATAGAAAAGAATAAAACCTTAAAATCAACCAAAACTAAGCTTGAAAATGAGATCAATGAACTTAGGGAGAAATTGGCAATACTTGAGAAAAATAAAGAAGTAGATTTAGGTTGCTTAAGTTGTGAGAAACTTAGATTAGAGAATGAAGATCTCAAGAGCACCTCCATTAAATTGGAAAATTTCATGAAAGGTACTAGTGCTCTTGATGATATGTTAAACAAACAAGTTCATTCTAAGGAAAGACTTGGTCTAGGTTTTAACTCAAATGAAGCCTCAACAAGTGAACCTAAACAAGTCATACTTTCACAAAAATCATCCACTGTACGCGGTCCCAGATTGTATGGGGCGGTTCCTTATCACTATGGAACCGCCACCATAGATAAGGTACCTCGGCCAGAAGATGAATTTTCTAAAAAGTCAAAATCAGGTGAAAAACCAAAGCATCTTATTGTTAATAAGGTAAAATTACCCATACTTGACGACAATGCTATTGATAAGTTCTACAAGCCATTGAGTAAACCTCTCATAGGAAATAGAAGTTTATCAAGACCATCTTCTACTCCATCTAGAGTACGAAATGTGTCTAAGCCTAGAAGTATAACAACAACTCCTAGAAAAGATAATCCAAACAATTCATGACCTAGAAGTAAAACTCCAACATCTAGAAGGAATAATCATAACTCTAAACCTAGATCAAATACACCTAGGAGAAATAATGAACAACAAAATGGTTACATGAATTACTACCCTCCTCCATTTTGTTCTCCATGGGGAACCCCTCCTTCATTCATGCATCCCAACCAAATGCAAGGGATGTTTGGAACTAACAATTTTGGACCCATGAGATATTGGGGACCAAATGTTTGATCTTGTGTGTTGTTACCTAGATATGCTTGGGAATTGATTTGGAGCCCGATGAGTGGATTAAGGATACTAGATGTTCTAAACACATGACGGGTAATCGAATTTTGTTCTCGCATTACAAAGCATATGATGGAGGTAACATCACATTCGCTAGTAGTCTACGTGCTAATATCATTGGCAAAGGTACGGTTTCTCTGGACTCCATGACCATTGAAAATGTTGAGCACGTAGATAACTTAGGGTTTAACCTTTTAAGTATAGGTCAAGTTTGTGATAATAAGTGTAAGGTCATCTTTTTGGAACATGACAGTGAAATCGTAAAAGATGGAAACGTCATTAGAAAAGGTATTAGAAAGCATAGGCTTTATGTTATGAAGGTCAATAAGAAGTCAAAAGACAACATATGTCTTGCGACTATAGATGATAGTTCTACTCTATGGCATATGAGATTAGGTCACGATAATATGCGTTTAATTCAATCTTTAGTCTCTAAGGAGTTGGTAAGACACCTCCCCAAGATTAAGTTTGATAGTCACTTTTGTGATGCTTGCAAAGTTGGAAAGCAAGTTCACTCAAGTCCAAAGCCAAGAATTTGGTTTCGACCTCTCGATGCTTAGAGCTCCTACATATGGATCTTTTTGGACCTTCCGCCATACGGGGTTATGGAGGTAACCTTTATACCCTAGTTATAGTTGATGACTATTCTAGATTCACTTGGACTAGATTTTTGGCATCTAAGAATGAAGCTTTCGATCACTTCGAAATCTTTATTCGAAGAATTCAAAATTAACTAGGATGTTCAATTGTCTCTATTAGGACGGATCATGGTAGGGAATTTGATAATGAAATGCAATTTGGTGCCTTTTGTGAAGCTCATGGTATTACCCATAACTTCTCGG
This sequence comes from Glebionis coronaria, assembly GCA_025667525.1. Classification (NCBI taxonomy): domain Eukaryota; kingdom Viridiplantae; phylum Streptophyta; class Magnoliopsida; order Asterales; family Asteraceae; genus Glebionis; species Glebionis coronaria. The sequence continues at coordinate 266,563,324 of CM046875.1, forward strand.
CTCCTCGCACTCCACAATCAAATGGGGTAGTTGAAAGGAAGAATAGGACTCTCCAAGAGATGAGTAGGACGATGTTAAACGAGCAATCTTTGCCTCAAAAGTTTTGGTGCAATGCCGTGGAAACATCGACTTATATTCTCAATTGAATTCTTATTCGACCTTTCCTAGGAAAGACCCCCTATGAGATTCTTAAAGGTAAGAAACCCTCATTGGAATACTTTAGGGTGTTTGGAAGCAAGTGCTTTATCCTCAACACCAAAGACTACCTTACCAAGTTTGACCCAAAGTCTTACGAAGGTATCCTTTTAGGTTATTCCCAAACTAGCAAAGCCTACATAGTCCTAAATAGAACCTCGGGGGTTATTGAAGAATCACTCATCGTAACCTTTGATGAAACCCCTCCTTCACCCAAGACACCACCATTGTTTGATGATGACATGGATGAATTAGAAGTAGTAAAAGCCAAAGAGGTTAGAAAAATAGGAGTTGAAGACCTTAGAGTTGAAAACAAAGTAAACATTAAGGAGTCTAGGGATCATACTCTCAATAATGTCATTGGTGACTTAAATCAAAGGACCCTAAGATCTCAAGTCCAAAACCAAAGCAACTTCTTTTTTTTTGTCTCCTTGATTGAACCAAAGAATGTTAAAGAAGCTTTGACGGATGAAAGTTGGGTCATTGCGATGCAAGAAGAATTGAATCAATTCGTTGCCAATGATGTTTGGGAACTTGTTCCTTCACCTAGAAGTTCTACCATTATAGGAACCAAATGGGTATATATGAATAAGTTAGATGAGAATGGTGTTGTGTCTCGTAACAAAGCTAGACTTGTAGCACAAGGCTATAATCAACAAGAAGGGATTGATTATGACGAGACATATGCACCGGTAGCTAGATTAGAATCAATTAGAATCCTTTTAGCCTACGCTTGTGCCTTAGACTTTAAGCTTCAACAAATGGATGTAAAGAGGGAATTTCTTAACGGTTTGATCAATTAGGACGTATATGTGGCTCAACCTACCGGCTTCATTGATTTTGAGAAACCAGATCATGTTTACAAGCTTAAGAATGCACTTTATGGTCTCAAACAAGCACACAAAGCTTGGTATGATAGACTTAAAGCATTTCTTGTTAAACATGAGTATACCATGGGGATGGTAGACAATACCCTCTTTACAAAGAAGAAAGGTTCTCACCTCATAATCGTACAAATATATGTTGATGACATTATATTTAGCTCAACTTGTCAAGAATTGTGTGATGACTTTGCCAAAATCATGCATGATGAGTTTGAAATGAGTATGATGGGAGAACTTAACTTCTTTTTAGGACTCCAAATTAAACAAATGGATGATGGTATTTTCTTTAGTCAATCTAAGTACGCTAAATAAATGCTAAAGAAATTTGGATTAGAAGAATCTAGACCAATGAAGACCCCTATGGCCTCGGATACTAAACTCACCGTAGATGATGATTGTGAGTCGGTAGATGATGAGACTGCTTTTATACATAGTCTCATCGTCCAAATCGGGCTTTAAATGCATAAAATATCATGAAAACTGCCAAATATATGCTCGTGTTTGTTACTTGTGTATTTTTAGGTACGGATATTGAGGAAATGGCAAAAGATCACAAGAATCATTCAAAAACGAACACGGGAAACGAAGCCGCACAATGAACCGGGCCCAAGTTTGGATTTTACAAAAATGCCCTTGAAGAATTGAAGATTGTCAAGTTTGGTCCCTCAACTTTTGAAGATTAACACTTTATACCCCTCAAATATTCAAAATTTTGAATAGGGTCCCTAAAGTTTGAAGATATTACAAGATCAGTCCTTGATGAATCCAAGAATTGCATTTGAAGCCCTTGGAAAAAGTTTGGAAACATTTAGTGCCATTTTTGACAAGTTTGCAAAGTTGTCACAAGTAATTGGGGCGTTGTTGGCTATTTGTTACAACATGAAAGAAGTAAGAAACATGGGGAACTGGATTTATCAAACAACCAAACTTCCTCACCCAACCAGACTTTGACACCTCAGCATAACCCACCCAAATACCCATTTACCCTACCCAACCCGTAACCAAACCCACCCACCAGGTTTATTAAATAAACCTGGTCAAAACTAGTCAAACCCTCCCAAGTTTTCCCACTAAACACCAAGTTTAAAAACTTAAACCCCCATTTCGGATTAAAATCCCTCTAAACACCCACATAAACCCTAAAAATTTCCAGACCTAATTCACTCAAGATCAAAGGGGTTTTTACCCTACTTTTCCAGATGGGTAATTCGTCCCATCCACATCAAAACCCACTCACCATATTCCCCTCACACTCACCCCATGTGCCTTCCCCATGGTCCCCAACCCGTCACTTTCTTCACAAAACCCCAAAGGGACAAGATAAACGGCTAGATGGATTTTCTTCTTCCCAAAGGCATCAACAAACGTTCAAGATCAAAAGAAGAGAGCTGTCAATCACATGGGTTCATTTTGACCCAATTTTCGGTCAAAATCCAAGGGCAATTTCGGATTTTCTTTGTATTAGGGTTTAGCATTTGAATATTTTATTATGCATTCTAGAGTCTTCTGTTCCCTAGTATAAATATAAGGTGGTTTGTACCTTGTATTTCTTGTTCCAGATTTTTTACTCCAAAGTTGTAATCCCTTTTTAAGAAATTAAAGTTGGTGTTTTTATATAAATGTAATTCCTTTTATTGTTTTTAAAAGTTGGTATATGTTTGTTGAGTAAAAAATTCTGAGTTCCATTCACATTTGTTCAAAACATTTTATGTTTTGAAATTTTCAGAAAAAAGTTTCTGAAATTGATTTTTCTTGGTGAAGTTTTGTTTTGAGAATTGGATTTCTAGGTTGTAACCTGATTGTTTATGATATAGGAAAGGAAAGTTTTTAAGAGAGTCATTTGAAAAAGGTTTCAAAAAAAGAAGATAAAATCAGATTATTGTGCTTGTTCTTCTTTTCTTGTTCTTAGCAGGTGTTAAAAGTTTGTTGTTCAAGGCTCAGCATAGGCCCGGGCCTATTTGGAGAAGGCTAAGCAGCCTTGGTTGGGCCTGGATGTAGGCCCAACAAGGTAGTCCCTTGTTCCTATTTCAATTTTTAGTTTTTATGTGATTTGCATGAATTTTGTGAGAACGTGTTTAAATATTGATTATTTGGTTTGATATTGCTAGTTAAGGTGTTTTATGCATGTTAGTTTGAGTTTGATTCAGTTTGGATAGGTTTTAAATAACTTTGCTTTGTTAAATTTTTGATCTTCAATTTTAAAGGGGTGTTTGGATTAAGGTTCATATCAAGGAAAATGATATGAGTTTTGGTTAAAACCTGTCTAGATACACTCCTAGGGTTGATTTTAGGTTGTATGTTAGTATTAGGTTTCAGTTTGGGTAGTTTTTAAACAAATTGCATGCTAAAAAAATGGATAACATAGCCTAATTCAGAAAGAGTCTTGTGTGACTGATTTTGTTGGAATTTATCACCAAATCTTGTAAGCTGTTAGAGTGTAGGTTATTTAGGGGTTGTGTACTGGTTATATGCTGTCTTGTGAGCTTGTATGCCAGTTTCGAGCCTTGGAAATCCGTTTGTGTGCATTCTGAATCAGCATAAATACCCCAGACTTGTGCTAGCTAGATCAGTAACTTTTAGGGTCTTTTTGTGTTTGATTTTGTGTGAGTACTTGTTTGTTTTGTGTTTGCTTGACTCCCTACACTCCAATTGAGTGTAGGGGTGCCATTTGTCAATTAATTACAACACCAAGAACCAAGGATCAAGCCCTCTTGATCCCATTTTGCACAAGTGAAGAACACAACTTTATGTTCATCAGAAACTCAAATCAACCTGGGCACTTGTTTTGGTTTAATTAGCTTTAATCTTGGTTAAATTGGATTTGTGTTTGTGTTTTTGTAAGTTAAGGGTATAAGGTTTGAGTTTTTAAAAGTTAAAAAGAAAAAAAAATAAAAGACCAAAAAGGACTGGCCAGGACTCGAACATGCGCCATCCTCCTCACAACACACTCAACTTACCATTGCGCCCTTGGGTCTTTTACTGACCAAGGTTGGTTTCAAAAGTTACTTAAGGAGTTGTTGTTTGGGCTTATCTAATATAAGCCGTAGCTATTTCAGCTCATTTGAGCTTATTGGTTATGCTTATTTGCTAGTTTACATTTTTCCTAGGACTGTAATAGAGTTTAGGACTTTTCTGTGCTAAGTTTGGATTTTTCCCTTTATTTATTTCTTTTTTTATCATTTTTTATTTACCCGTATTTAATTAATTAGTTTAAAAATAGGAAAAAGCATTTTAAAAATCCAAAAAAATAGTTTTTAGGTTTTTATTCATATTTTTGAGGATTACAGCTAAAAAGTTTTCAAAAAGTCTAATTTTTGATTTTATTGGATTTTAGGGTTTTTAGCTTAATTTAAAATTTAATATAAAATTATTAAAAAGGTTTTAGGAACTTTTAATTTCATTTTTGTCTTAGTTACATTATTTAGGATTTTTGGTAATTTTTTAGAATTTTTTATTGAACTTTGAATTTTTTTGATTATTTTATTATTATTTTATTATTAAAAATTGAAAGTTTAATTTTTTACGTTTTTTCATTTTTCCTAGATTGTAGACACATAATTAGGAATTTTGTAACTTTCCAAATCTTTTTAGGACTTTTCAATTATTTTCTAGAATAAAATTAAGTTTTAATTGGTTTTAATAGTTTTTAAGTTTTTAAAAATAGTTTTAGTTGGTTTTAAAATTTTTAAAAATAGTTTTTAGCTTAATTAGGACATTTTTCAGGTTTACAAACTATAAGATCTTGTTTAGGGCTTTTTAATAATTAATTGTGATTTTTAGGGCTTTAATTAGCATTAAAAAGTCATTATCTAATTAATTAAAAGGTTTTAGCAAGTTTTGATTTTTTGTAAACTCTTAGAATATTATTGTGGATTTTTAGTAATTTTTAGGAATTTTTAGGTTAAGATTTTAATTTTTGTAGTTTTTACGGTTTTACGTGAACGCGTTTTCGTCTTAGCTCGATCCGTCTTCGTAACCGTCATTTCTTTCTCATTTCTATTTTATTTTCTTCTTAACACAATCATCAATCAAAATCAATTCAATTCACAACACACGTGCCTCCTTGGGAAAGGAACTTGGACTTATTTGGTCATTAGTGCTCGGTTTTCCTAAACCGACACTTAACGCTTACCACTACTTTGCCTCTCTTTTCCTAAAGGGTTGCAAAAAGCTACATCAATTTTGGCGTCGCTGCCGGGGAGGCGTGTTGTGTTTTGATTGACCATTGTTGTTTTTATACTAGCCATAATTAGTATTTGTATTAGTAGCACTCTACTAATACGTATTATCGTTTTTCGGTTTTTGTGTGAATACTATTACTATATTGTATACGTAGAACAATAAATTCACAAGTACTCCAAATACGTGAGCAATCACAACCTTGACTTGGGAGGTCATTACCCAATCATTGTATTCGAATCTCAAACCAAAGAAAAAAGGCAAAAATAGATAAATACTTTCGTGAAGCTCGATCTTGATAATACAAACTATAAGGTGGGTATAAGGCGGTTGTATTTCACGGCCTAAAGGAAAAAGGCTCTTAAGTGCTTCGCGCCGCCTCGTTTCCTCCGCTTGCTTGTGCGTATTTGATTTTGAGAGTGAATCGAGGGTTTTGGCGCCCAAAGTATTATTACATATATATATATATATATATATATTTTCTTGGTTTTCATTGATTAAACCCTCTTGAATGATTTGGTGTTCCACCATCGTTCTAAAGTCATCGAAGGCGTTCACTTCACGTGATCGTTTTCATTCCTTGAGGCTTCTTTAATCGAGAGATTTGATTAAGGAGGAGATTTGTAGATTTGTGTCTACTTAATACAATTCACCAATTTCCAAAAAGTTAATACAATCAAAGACCACAAAAAAAATTGAAAAATACAAAACACCAAAAAGAATCTTCTTTGCTCGTCTCCACGTTGTACGTGACGTTTATGCTAACTCGTAATCAAGCAAAACGTGCACGTAGACGAAAGAACAAAACTCCCACTCCAACTCATTCTAGTGAGGAGTCTCCTATTGACGAACCCATTGTACGAGAAGCACCAACCATGGCGAATCGAACGATGATGGAGTTACTTCAAGCACCCACCGAGGGTTATGGAGAAGCTATTGTGATTCCCGCTATCCTTGCGGAGAATGTTGAGGTGAAAATGGGTTTGTTGTCGATGATCCAAAACAACAAATTCCGTGGTGATGAGAAGGACAATCCCCACAGCATATCCGCCAATTTAATCGTCTTACCGCCACGTGCAAATTCAAGGATGTCTCGAATGACTCGATTAAGATGATGCTTTTTCCGTATTCCTTAGCGGGGCCCGCTAAAATTTGGTTAGAGAAAGAGCCACCCAATTCTATATTGACGTGGAAGGATCTCGTTTCAAAGTTTGTGAACCAATTTTTTCCGCCCTCTAAGACTACGCATTTGAAAAATGAGATTTCTAAATTTTCACAAGAATAAAATGAAAGTTTTTCAACGGCTTGGAATAAGTTTAAGGAAATGTTACATGAATGTCCTCATCACGGTTTTTCCGACTTGCACCAAATCGACACGTTTTACAATGGACTTAATGATCATGAAAGAGATTATTTGAATGCCGCCGCGAGTGGTAATTTTTTGTGTAAAACGGTTGAAGAAGCTTTGGTCATAATTGATAATAGGTCTAAGGTTTATAGCCCTCGTAACACACCGAGTGTTTCCAAAATGGGCTCATCATTGTCTCGTAGTATCAATGCCTTACATGATGAAGCTAATGAGGAAAATCGATTTTTGATAGATTTGCTAGCCTTATGTCCCATTGGAAAGCTCAAGAAGCTTCAAATTCCACTTCGGTTAAAGCGGTTTCTAAGAGTTGTTTGTCGTGTGGTGGAGCTCATGATCTTTCCGAGTGCATTACCGCGGATGGTAACACTTCGAGTGCTTATGTAGCCACGAGAACTTATAACCAAAACGGTCAAGGTTCCCGCCAAAATCAAGCTCCACCAAATCAAAATGCTAATAACTATCGCAACAACAACCAAGGTGGAAATTACCAAGGAAATCAAAGGAATTACAACAAGGGTAATTATCAAAGTGGAAATGGGCAAATTTCAAACCAAAACAAAAACCGTGATTTTCAAACTTCTACTCAAGGTTTTCAAAATGATCACACCAAAAATCTTCAAGGAGAGTTTTTGAATTATGCAAAGGCTAATGATGCTAAGTTTGACAATATGCAACGTGAAATGGTTAGCTTAAGGTCCGAGTTGAAAAACAAGCTTAAAAACGAACTTGCTAATGAACTTAAAACTCATGCTAATAAAATGGAAGGAAATGTCACACGACTCCAACAAAATCAACAAAAAATGGAGCAAGGTCAACATGAGATTAAGCAAGAATTGTTAAAAGCGAATGCTAGGCAATCTAAGTTTGAAGACCGTATGGCTAAAATGTTTGAAGCTATCATGTGTAAGCCCTCTTCTTCGGGTGGTCTTCCTAGTGATACCATCGTGAACCCGAAAGGGGAGTTGAAGGTTATTACTACTCGTAGTGGTAAAACTTTCAAAGAACCCATTTCTCGTCCAAGTACTTCTATGGATAAGGAAAAAGAGAAAGAACCCGAGGTGGTGGTCGAAAAGGAGAAAATTCCAAGCCCACGAAGTACCGCTCAAACCACACCTACGGTTGAACCTATACCAATCATGGAACCCGAGATTCCAAGGCCGATGCCTATGCCTACTATGCCCCAACCCACACCACCTTTACCCTACCCTTCAAGACGAGACAAGGAAAAGGCACAAGAACGAAATAATTATCAATTTGAACTCTTTATGAAAATGTTTCGTGACTTGCATTTCAATATAAGTTTTGCCGACGCCTTAGTAATGATGCCTCGATTTGCCGCAAACTTCAAAAGTATGTTGAATAACAAAGAGAAATTGCAAAAATCGTCTAGTTGTTCATCAGTTTTTCTAAGCCGCATACCTCAAAAAGTCGGTGATCCTGGAAAGTTTTTAATCCCATGTGCTATACAAGACATGGAAGAATGCTACGCCTTGGCCGATCTTGGTGCTAGTATTAATTTGATGCCTCTTGAGATTTTTAAATCGCTCAATCTTCCCAATCTCACTCCTTCAAGAATGTCAATCGAGATGGCCGATCATTCTACGATTCTAGCTTGTGGAGTTGCCGAGGACGTCTTTGTGAAAGTTGGAAAGTTCTACTATCATGTAGACTTTATTGTTGTTGACATTCCCATCGATCCTAAAGTTCCGTTAATTTTAGGTCGATCTTTTTTGGATACCTCGAGAGCACTTATCGATGTGCATGCAAGAAAAATCACTCTTCGTTTCAATGAGGAAGAACTCGTCATTAATGCAACCCAAAACTCCACTCTTTCTCATGTGTATTCTATCACATCTTTGTACAATGTCAATCCCATCAAAAACATTTGCAAAAGAATTTCAAATAGAGTTTTAGGAGTTGTTGATAAAAATGAAGTTCCGTCCCCTCCGCCGGTGGAGGTTAAGAGTGTTAAGCCCACGGTTGCAAATGTGAATGATTCTTCGGATGATGAATACGTTGATCCCGATGGGAGAGTTTTCTTTGTCGACAAACGTTTTGAGAACTTACCACTACCTAAACCAAAAAGATTTCAAAATGTGAGAATTTTTAGTGTGACTAACATTGCTTTAGATACACCAAATATTTTTGACATAATTAAATCGGGTTTTCACAAGGAGAGTGTAAAAGATGAAAAAGGAAAAGATCTTGAATTGAATTTAAAAGATTTTTCTACAATTCTAACTCCGTCATCACCGCGTTTATTGAGTACTACAAGCTCGTCTTCTCCTTTTGACGATGCTTTGTGTGGACCTAGTGTGGGGGAATCCCCTTATGTTCCCTCCCCTTTCTCCACCGAGGACGAGATATTTGATCCTAGAATTGCTTATATAGGGAAATCTCGGTCTTCCACCGATGCAGTAAATGGAAAATCTTTTCATTTGATTGGTGCGAGTCTACCTTGAGTAGCTCAATGTTTCTATGACTTACCCATTGTCCCACCCTTCTATTTCTTCTCTCCTATTTTCTTGAAACCCTTTGGGTTTGTGTTGACTATTGATGAAGTGGCGTTGGTTTGTTTTTCCAATGAAAACGAGAACGCCATCTTCGATCCCGGTATTTTGCACCATCAAAGGACTTAGTCCTTAATACCGGTTGTTTTTGGGCCTTGTTTATCATGTAAGCCCCACCAAAAATTGACCACACCATGTTATCCCTAAATGATCACATTTATGGGGATTCGAGTCGAGCTTTTGACTCGGTTATCAAAAACAAGGTGCCTCGTGGGGGAGACCCATGCTTATCCATGTACATATTATTGATTTCTAATTAGTTTAATGTGAGGGGATTTGTGCCCTTCCAACCTTTGTTCCGTGGTTGTTTGTGCATTGTGGTTTTTAGATCATGATCTTCACGATTGGAGCCTCTCGTGTTCGTTTTATGGGAGCACTCGATCGTTTGCTTTGAAGACCTTTCTCAATATCCATATGATATATCCTTTTATGTTCTAACCTTAGGTTTTTAGCACACTTCATAAACGGCTATTAATTTATTGGTTACACGCTTTCCATGCTAGATTAGGCATTCGACTACGTCTCTAGTATGGGGGTATTTGCACCCCTAGACTCGAAACATTGAGGACAATGTTTAACTTTAGTATGGGGGGGGGGGGGTGAATAGATACTTGCCTTGCCAAACCTTCACGCTTTCCAAAGTTTATCGTTTTGTCTATCGTTTTGTTGCAAAATAAGGCTAAAAATGGCCAAATTTTAAAATTTTTCTAGTTTTTCATAAGTGTTTGAAGACACGAATGTAGATTTTCCGATGGCGAGAATAAGAGTAATTTTTGACTCGACCGTGCGTGTTGAGCACTTAGCTTTGGTTCCTTAACTATACATTAGGCTAAGTCTCTTAAATGAGGACGAGAAATGATAGAGTTAATTATAAGTTACTATGCTAAACGTAGAGTACTCGTATTCTTTCAAAAACTCATGTGTTCTCGTTGTTTTCTTATTCTCCCTTCGCTTGTAAATATTTTTTGCTTAATAAATATTGACTTAGCGGTTTAGTTAGGATTGTTGGGTTTCTAGTCTTTTCTAGTAGCTTCCGTGTAATTAAATTGGGAAGACATTAAGGTATCGCCAGCGTCACGGTTTTGAAGTATTGGCACCCGAATAATCAAAAGCTTCACCCAATAATAAGATTTCAAGTGCTCACCAAAATCTAGCAAACAATTTGAAGCCCCACAAGGCCTATAATCTATGCAAAATTTAAAGTGAATCAAGCCTTAATCTTCGAAGCTTTAAAGATCCAAAATTCGCCTTAGCGTGAGGATATACGTCTTTGGCTAATAAAACCACCGATGAGGCGGATAATAAAAGGCAAGGCAAGACCGAAGTCATAATAAAAGCTTCATGGCGAAGTTGAATAAAAGATGGAGTTAAACCAAAGATAATAAGGCCCTTCCGTTAGGGGGCGTATAAAAGTCTTGGTAATAAGTCTCATGTTCAAAACCGTTATAAAACCGTGTTTATCGATTCTTCTTGTCAACTTAATTTTTTAACATGGTTGTCTATTAGGAGGGGTTATTGATTTGATGGTCTTAGTTACACCGTTAGGACTCTATTTTTAGACCTAAATCTCTATTATCGCATAAGTCAATGATGTATCCTCGTGATCATTCAAGACATAATAAAATATAAGAGATAGAACTTAGGAATAATTGGAGAATAAGTACGTGATTAGGGCATATGAGTAGTGTTAGCATTACTAACTTATAATGACAATGATCTCGTTGCACGCTTGGCATAGAATTAAAGTGAAAATCGAGGACGATGAAATTATTTCTAACGAAGCATTCACGTGTTCTTATTCTATGAACCTAAACGTCCCATTTTGCGATGAAAATCATACATTATGTCTAAAACGCAAGTAGTAATAGTAGTAGTGTAGCTAGTTTATCATTCCAATAAAGTGAATAAAAATGAATTTTGGAGATGCTACGATACTTTATTCTAGCATTACGTGAGGGCACGACAATGGTTTAGTATGGGGGAGTGATGAGACTGCTTTTATACATAGTCTCATCGTCCAAATCGGGCTTTAAATGCATAAAATATCATGAAAACTGCCAAATATATGCTCGTGTTTGTTACTTGTGTATTTTTAGGTACGGATATTGAGGAAATGGCAAAAGATCACAAGAATTATTCAAAAACGAACACGGGAAACGAAGCCGCACAATGAACCGGGCCCAAGTTTGTATTTTACAAAAATGCCCTTGAAGAATTAAAGATTGGCAAGTTTGGTCCCTCAACTTTTGAAGATTAACACTTTATACCCCTCAAATATTCAAAATTATGAATAGGGTCCCTAAAGTTTGAAGATATTACAAGATCAGTCCTTGATGAATCCAAGAATTGCATTTGAAGCCCTTGGAAAAAGTTTGGAAACATTTAGTGCCATTTTTGACAAGTTTGCAAAGTTGTCACAAGTAATTGGGGCGTTGTTGGCTATTTGTTACAACATGAAAGAAGTAAGAAACATGGGGGACTGGATTTATCAAACAACCAAACTTCCTCACCCAACCAGACTTTGACACCTCAGCATAACCCACCCAAATACCCATTTACCCTACCCAACCCGTAACCAAACCCACCCACCAGGTTTATTAAATAAACCTGGTCAAAACTAGTCAAACCCTCCCATGTTTTCCCACTAAACACCAAGTTTAAAAACTTAAAACCCCATTTCGGATTAAAATCCCTCTAAACACCCACATGAACCCTAAAAATTTCCAGACCTAATTCACTCAAGATCAAAGGGGTTTTTACCCTACTTTTCCAGATGGGTAATTCGTCCCATCCACATCAAAACCCACTCACCATATTCCCCTCACACTCACCCCATGTGCCTTCCCCATGGTCCCCAACCCGTCACTTTCTTCACAAAACCCCAAAGGGACAAGATAAATGGCTAGATGGATTTTCTTCTTCCCAAAGGCATCAACAAACGTCCAAGATCAAAAGAAGAGAGCTGTCAATCACATGGGTTCATTTTGACCCAATTTTCAGTCAAAATCCAAGGGCAATTTCAGATTTTCTTTGTATTAGGGTTTAGCATTTGAATATTTTATTATGCATTCTAGACTCTTCTGTTCCCTAGTATAAATACAAGGTGGTTTGTACCTTGTATTTCTTGTTCCAGATTTTTTACTCCAAAGTTGTAATCCCTTTTTAAGAAATTAAAGTTGGTGTTTTAATATAAATGTAATTCCTTTTATTGTTTTTAAAAGTTGGTATATGTTTGTTGAGTAAAAAATTCTGAGTTCCATTCACATTTGTTCAAAACATTTTATGTTTTGAAATTTTCAAAAAAAAGTTTCTGAAATTGATTTTTCTTGGTGAAGTTTTGTTTTGAGAATTGGATTTCCAGGTTGTAACCTGATTGTTTATGATATAGGAAAGGAAAGTTTTTAAGATAGTCATTTGAAAAAGGTTAAAAAGGTTTCAAAAAAAAAAGATAAAATCAGATTATTGTGCTTGTTCTTCTTTTCTTGTTCTTAGCAGGTGTTAAAAGTTTGTTGTTCAAGGCTCAGCATAGGCCCGGGCCTATTTGGAGAAGGCTAAGCAGCCTTGGTTGGGCCTGGATGTAGGCCCAACAAGGTAGTCCCTTGTTCCTATTTCAATTTTTAGTTTTTATGTGATTTGCATAAATTTTGTGAGAAAGTGTTTAAATACTGATTATTTGGTTTGATATTGCTAGTTAAGGTGTTTTATGCATGTTAGTTTGAGTTTGATTCAGTTTGGATAGGTTTTAAATAACTTTGCTTTGTTAAATTTTTGATCTTCAATTTTAAAGGGGTGTTTGGATTAAGGTTCATATCAAGGAAAATGATATGAGTTTTGGTTAAAACCTGTCTAGATACACTCCTAGGGTTGATTTTAGGTTGTATGTTAGTATTAGGTTTCAGTTTGGGTAGTTTTTAAACAAATTACATGCTAAAAAATGGATAACATAGCCTAATTCAGAAAGAGTCTTGTGTGACTGATTTTGTTGGAATTTTATCACCAAATCTTGTAAGCTGTTAAGTGTAGGTTATTTAGGGGTTGTGTACTAGTTATATGCTGTCTTGTGAGCTTGTATGCCAGTTTTGAGCCTTGGAAATCCATTTGTGTGCATTCTGAATCAGCATAAACACCCCAGACTTGTGCTAGCTAGATCAGTAACTTTTAGGGTCTTTTGTGTTTGATTTTGTGTGAGTACTTGTTTGTTTTGTGTTTGCCTTACTCCCTACACTCCAACTGAGTGTAGGGGTGCCAATTGTCCATCAATTACAACACCAAGAACCAAGGATCAAGCCCTCTTGATCCCATTTTGCACAAGTGAAGAACACAACTTTGTGTTCATCAGAAACTCAAATCAACCTGGGCACTTGTTTTGGTTTAATTAGCTTTAATCTTGGTTAAATTGGATTTGTGTTTGTGTTTTTGTAAGTTAAGGGTATAAGGTTTTGTTAGCCTCAAAATATTGAGTCAAACAAGAATGTTCGGTCATAGGTTTCTATTGTAATATTTAGTAGAACGTTGTAATAAGTAGTTATTTAGTCGTGGTTCACGGGCTTGGATTTAAACTAATTAAAGTCCAAAAGACAAGCCCGACCCAATATATAGTCCATTAAAGCCCGCATGTGGGTGGACTATATATACTACCCTCCTAGCATGTTAGGAGGGTGGATGGTCATTTGTAACAACTTCTTTTCTTAATCTAATCTCACCAAGTTAATCATCTCCTCTCTACTTTCTCTCACTACTTTCTCTCTCTAGGAATTCATCTCTTCTTCATCTATTTTCTTTCTTTATTCATTGCTTAATCATCACAAATTCACAGGACAACATTTGGTATCAATCGCCATGGGTAGATTTGTGATTCATTGTTGTTATTATATTTGATTCGAATGATTTAATCCATAAATCATCTCGGATTTAAATTTTTTTGTGTTCTTCGTGCTCTACTTCTTCATCTACATCTTCTACATAGTTTGTAGTAGTGATTTGGTATATTTACTTTGGCTAAAAACACAAAATTTTTAAACACCACATAGATAATGTTAAATCTATTGTTGAAAGAGACTGGGCAAAACGTGAAAATGCTGAGTGGACACGTCCGATTCCTCAAGATATTACCTTGCTTGTCAAAGAACTCTTAATTCCAAACACGGCGTTGATTAAAGAAACTGTTCTTCAACTTGAGGAGTTCATTCGGACTGAAATGTTTGATGATTTAAAATATGTTGAATCTATTGAGAAACACATTGATGATCTTCAAATGGAGAAGTCTGATTTCTCTGATGAATATGATTTACTCTTACAAGAATGCGTTTCTAAAGATGTTATGTGTGCTTATTTTACATCTTGTGCTGATATTGATGAATATTCTGAAGTTGCATGCCAGTATCTTGATAAGATCAAAGAATGTGAACGTCTTGAAATTGAGCTTTCGAAACGTAAAGAAAATGTTGACAAAAAGGCTTTTGAGTTACTTCAACACAAAACTGATTTCCTTCAAAAACATTGTCATTCACTTGAACTTGCTTTGCAAAAAGATGTTGGTCGTTTTCCACATGATAATAAATTGCAAGAAAAACTTTCGCAAACATTTCGAGAAATGAATGAACATAATTTGGAAATTAAAGGGTTGAAAGCTCAATTACAAGACAGGGACAGAGCGATAGCTGAGTTGTAGAAACTCATTGCTAAAATGGGTGGAAAAATTGTGGAACCTAGCATTAAGAAAAATGTTGTTAGACAACCCAATGCCTCTAAAGAGAATAGATCCTCTATCTTGGGAAAACCATCTGCTTTATCTAATTCCTCGTTTGCAAAACCTGTGTTTGCCCCCAAGATGGATGGAAAGGAAAGGTTACCACAAGCTCAACCCATAAGGAATCCTGTAGCACCAAGCGTTAAGCACAATAATGTGATTAAACCAGGGATGTATAGAATGCCCACTAAGCCCACAAACAAAGATACTCACTCGCCTCAGACTTCTAGAAACACTAATATTCGTGTGTCTTCTACTACAGGAATAGTCTCCACTACTAGTGTTAGCCGGCCTCAGCTTAAGAGCACTCAAGAGAATGATAAGGTCTGGAAACACAAGAATCAAGGGAAGATGAAGCAAGTAGAAGAACACCCTAGGAATTTGAATGTTTTTAAGAATAAAAAGTCTGTTATCGCATGTAATGACGATCTGAATACTGTGAATGATTTGAATGCTATGAATGTGAAATTTGTTTGTGTCAAATGTGGCAAGTGTGCTAATGCTAATCATTCTATGTGTGCTATAAATAAAGTCAAAGGCGTAGATACTAGAACTAAGAAGCAAGTTGCAATGCCTATTAGAGCTAGTAAACCCACACGCAAAGTGAACCATTCTGGTGCAACCCCCACTAAGAAAAGTAATGCATCAGACTCCACCACAAAGAATCCTAGAAGCAAAATTAAGGAATTATATGAGTCTGCCAGTAAGTCTTGGAAATGGTGGTTTGCTAATCAATGTCCTCCCGGATATAAATGGATGCCTAAAGTTAGGACAGAAAATGTGAAAACGAGTGTTAGTTTGCCTTTAAATGTTGATAAGGACACTAATAATTCTACTATCACAACTACTGTGGTATCCAATTTAGCAAATGCTCCATCGTGTTCTAACTCTTCTGCAGGTGATACAAATAATTCTCTTCATAATGGACTCCGGATGCACGAAGCACATGACGGGGAATCTCAAGCTTCTAATTAACTTCGTGGAGAAGTTCCTAGGTACGGTCCGATTCGGAAATGATCAATTTGCACCGATCCTAGGATATGGAGATTTGGTTCAGGGTAATATCACGATTAAAAGGGTATACTACGTCGAAGGGCTCAATCACAATCTTTTCTCGGTTGGTCAATTCTGTGATGCGGATTTGGAAGTTGCTTTCAGAAAGAAGACATGTTTTGTTCGTGATTATGATGGGAATGACTTACTTACCGGTACACGGGGTACTGATCTTTACACAATTTCACTTCAAGACACAACTTCATCAACTCCAATTTGCTTCATGGCTAAAGCTTCAACGACTCAGGCATGGTTATGGCATCAACGTCTTTCTCATCTCAACTTTGATACCATTAACTTGCTTTCCAAGAAAGATATTGTGAGAGGCCTTCCAAGCTTGAAATTCGTCAAAGATCATCTTTGTTCTTCTTGTGAACTTTGTAAAGCTAAACGAAGTAGCTTCAAAACAAAGACCACACCAAGCTCTAAAGGACGGTTAGATCTTCTTCACATGGATCTGTGTGGTCCCATGCGTGTTCAGAGTATAAATGGAAAGAAATATATTCTGGTAATTGTCGATGATTACTCAAGGTACACATGGACTCACTTCTTGAGGTCCAAGGATGAAACACCCGACGTTCTCATCAGCTTTCTTAAGTTGATACAACGTGGTCTTCATGCTCAAGTTAAAGTGGTTCGTACTGACAGAGGTACAAAATTTTTGAATTCAAATCTGAGAAAGTATTTTGAAGCCGAGGGGATTGAACATGAAACATCTATTGCTCGAACACCAGAACAAAACGGCGTTGTTGAAAGACGAAACCGTACTTTGGTTGAAGCTGCTCGAACATTATTATCCGCTTCAAAACTTCCACTATACTTTTGGGCCAAAGCCATGTCAACCGCATGCTACACACAAAACCGCTCCTTAATTATCCCAAGACACGAAAAGACACCATATCACATAATTCATGATCGAAAACCTTCACTCAAACACCTTCATGTTTTTGGATGTACTTGTTACATTATACGAGATGGTGAAAATTTGGATAAGATGAAAGAAGAAGGTGATGCATGTATTCTTGTGGGATATGCAACTCAGTCTAAGGGATATAGAGTGTTCAACAAAAGAACAAAATTGATTGTCGAGACAATTCACATCCGATTTGATGAATTGCAAGAGATGGCACTTGAACAAAACAGTTTAAGTCCCGACCCACAACGACAAACGACTTCCGTTCACAACCGCACGGAACTCGAAACTCAAGACCACAGCAATGAACCGTCAAGTTCAACGCTGGTTCCAGAAAATGTTCCTAGAGCTGATATGACAGTCGACACGACAATTGAAGAGTTGGAAATGTTATATGGACCAATGTATGATGAATATTTCACGGGGGAGAAACAAGTTGTATCGAAGTCTTCCGCTGTCACTCATGATAAGAATGATGAAACCGATCATCGTCAACAACAAGATACAACTTCATCTACTTCAACACGGGTTGCTGCAGATTTACCTCCTCAGAATATTACTTCAACAATTGATCCTACAACATCCACAACTACTGTCATTGCTCCAGAGAACACAAATCAAGCAGACAATGCATTATCTGACGAAGACGAATTCATCAACCCATTCGGTACACCGGTACACGAAACTAGAGAGTCTTCTACTCGCCATGTTGATCCGTCAAATATGCATACTTTCTATCAAAGAGACATCCTTCAACGCATCATTGGACCCGAGATCATCCTTTGGTTCATGTCATTGGAAACCCTTCACAGCCCGTTCGTACAAGACGACAGCTTGAAACCGATGGCGATGTTTGTATGTTCGCACTCGCCGTGAGTACTGCTGAACCGAAAAACATCAAAGAAGCCATGGCTGATCATGCTTGGATTGAATCGATGACGGATGAACTTCAACAGTTTGAAAGACTTAAAGTCTGGGAACTGGTTGACAGACCATTCGATGTAACACCATTAAATCTTCGATGGATCTGGAAAAACAAGATGGATGAAGAGAACACGATCATCAAGAATAAATCTAGGCTAGTGGCTAAAGGGTATGGACAGAAAGAGGGTATTGATTTTGAAGAATCATTTGCACCAGTAGCTCGTATGGAAGCGGTCAGGATTTTTCTTGCTTATGCGGCACATAAGGGATTCATTGTCTATCAAATGGACGTAAAGACGGCGTTTCTTAACGGTCCTTTGAAGGAAGAAGTCTATGTCACGCAGCCGGAAGGATTCGTCAATCCTCATTATCCTGACAAGGTGTATCGTCTCCACAAAGCACTATATGAACTCAAGCAAGCTCCAAGGGCGTGGTACGACGAGCTCTCGAAATTTCTGGTCTCCAAAGGTTTCTCAAAAGGTTCCATTGATCTAACTTTGTTCACTTATAAATATGGGGATGACATTCTGCTTGTGCAGATTTATGTTGATGACATTATTTTCGGGTCTACAAACCCAAAACTTTCAAAATGGTTTGAAAAAGTAATGCACAGCAGATTTGAAATGTCAATGATGGGCGAACTAAAATTCTTTCTAGGAATTCAAGTTCATCAATCCCCAAGTGGTATCTTCATTAACCAAGCTAAGTATTGTCAAGAGATAATCAAAAAGCATGGTATGACATCATGTGACCCCGTTGGGACACCATTATCAACCACATCCCTAGATGCTGATTTGGAGGGATTACCCATAGATCAAACGAGATATCGTTCCATGATCGGGTCCCTCATGTACTTGACAGCAAGCAGACCTGATATTCATCATGCTACATGCTATTGTGCACGATATCAAGCACGACCCACTGAAAAGCACCTCAAGGAGGTTAAACGGATCTTTCGGTACCTTAAGAATACCATTCACATGGGACTCTGGTATCCGAGGGAAACCGGTTTCTTTCTAACGGCCTATTCAGATTCTGATCATGCAGGGTGTCTTGATACACGTAAAAGTACTTCGGGTGGTGCACAATTTCTAGGTCAAGACAAGCTTGTGGGATGGTCTTCCAAGAAGCAGGATTGCACGTCACTTTCATCAGCCGAAGCGGAGTATGTGTCTCTATCTGCGTGTTGTGCTCAAGTTCTTTGGATGAGAACACAACTCACGGATTATGGCTTCCATTTGGATAAAGTACCTATGTACTGTGACTCAAAGTCGGCCATAGCCATCTCCTGCAATCCGGTACAGCATTCCCGCACAAAGCACATTGATGTCAGATACCACTTCATAAAGGAACAAGTTGAAAGAGGTATCGTTGAACTATACTTTGTTGGAACTGATTACCAATTAGTTGACTTGTTTATAAAAGCTCTTACGAAAGAGAGGTTTGCGTATCTAGTTAGGCAAATTGGTATGAGATGTTTGACTCCAGCAGAACTGGAGGTTCTGGCAAAGAAGCCTGCTTGATTCATTTATCAAACATCTACCTGTAAATATTAATCAAAAAGCAAAATACAAAATTAAAAAATCTTTGATAATCCAAAAATATTCTTCTCGACATGTCTTTCAGTATCGATAATATGGACGTACCTAGAAATGTCGCTCAATAACGACACGGGTGTGTACATAAAGCTCGAATGAAAGTTGTAAATATTTTTCAAAACATGTCATTTCTATCTTTTCAAAAGGAAATTGTCTATTTTGGACAATATTTCCAACAACGGGAAGAGCAGTCTATCTTGGGTTGAGCTTGTCACAAAACATTCAACGTTTTGAGCTCAACACAATGGCTTGTAATCACTTTCAGATTGCAACCCGGACTGATATTCACGGGGGAGTGTACGATTTAGTGCCCTTACCCTCAGCAAAAGAAGAGAAATCTTCTTACACTTGAGTGGATTCGTCAAGACATTCAAAGTCTATGAACTCAAGTTTATGCTTTAGAAAAACCTTTCGACAAAAAGAATTGTTTTTTTTTTCAAAAAGCGTTGAACACAATTTTTTCAAGAATTTTTCAATGATATTCAAAATCTTTCAAAAATTGTGTGTTCAACAACTCCTATCCTCAAAAGTTTAATGTGGATCAAATCCTCGTAATGACAATTCCATTGGATCAATTTTTGAGGGGGAGCAATTCAACTTCATGCAAAAGATTAACACATCTTTCTCCCGAAGATTTTCAAGACTATTTTTCAAAATATATTTTAATCAAATTTGGTATCTCTAATATCAAAAGATTTTATATATTAGAGATAGGGGGAGAAAATGTGATTAAAATGTGATCTATAAGACTCAAGCACCTTAACTCTTACCCACATGTGCGAAACACTTTCGATTATCGATGCACATGTGAAGGGGGAGCATTTCTGAAACGACAAAACTAGCAAGGTGTTAAATGTTTTTCAAACACTTTGTTAGAATTTAAAGTGGTTTTTCATGGTTACGATCAAATACCCACAACATCTCTAATTCACGACGTTATTGGTGTCAAAAGGGTGGTTAGGTTTAAGTCCTATGATCCAACCAGAACCGGAGGGATCTTCCCAGGGACAATCCAATAGATTATTAGAAGTCCTTAGGAAAGATGGAGTAGAATGTGAACGTAGCTGAATGCCGACTAAGTACTGATGCTAGCACTGGAACAATCACAACAAGGTGTTAGTAATGATGTCTTGGTAAGCATTGAAGGGGTTGAAGAATGAAAAAGAAATGTAAGGATAAAGGGTGTAAAGAAAGAAGCCCTCCATACAACTTAGGTAGAAACCGGGTCAACTCATCATGAAGACAAACTCATCATGGACCCAGTGATGTATGCACAACCCTTTCCTAGCTACTCAGGCTTCTCTCAAAAGAAGTTTGTTTTATTGTCATGGAGAACAACATGACTACTATTGACTTTCTCACTTCGAGATAGTTGATATTGAATAGGTGGCATCTGCTCCAGCCTCCGACCACTGATGAAGATCAAGAGAGTCCTACGCTATATCCTTGTGATATTGCTAGAACACTCAGAGTGATACTACTTAGTATTTACAATGATGAGTGGAAATCCTTCCAGTGTTAACATCAAACAGCACTGCGGTAGGTCATATGCAAGATTCTTTATGAATTGAACATGTGCAAAACTGAAAAGCAACAGTGGTTTGATTCTGAATTGATTCAAACTCGTTTCAGGTTTCTACGCAATATCTTTATGGTCTTGCCAGAACATTCAGAGTGATATTCATTAATATTCACAGTGACGAATGGAAATCCTTCTAGCGTCAACATCAAACAGCGCTACGCTAGGTGACTTGTGAGATTCTTATGAATCAAACTTGTGTCAACTGGAAAGCAACAATGGTAAGATTCTTAATGAATCAAACTTGTTCCAGGAATTTGAATTGACGACTTTAATCAAGCGGATATTTATCCAATTGATTCACTCTTTATGTTCGCAGTCTTGCTTTGAGACGGTCGAGTAAAGAGAACGGCTAGTACTGCCGCGAAACCCTGTCAAGGAAATTCTTAATTGAATCTACCTGATCACAGGTACGATATTAAATATCGTATAACGGTCTTCACCGACCGGAGGTAAAACGCTACCGATTTAGGACGAATATCAAAGCCATTCAGTCCGTGTCTATGTTTTGTCTCGATAAGGTGGCGTCACGATGTACTCAGCAAAGTCAAAGATTCACAACCACATATTCATGCCCAAAGACTTATCCAACAATTGATAGTGTGAGCATGTGGATAAAGACACAAGATCACAAGATGGCAAAGACAAGTCAAGAATGATTTAAAGATCTAAAGACTTAAAGACAAAGTCGAAAGACAACGACAAAGGCTCAAAGATCACAGCATGAAGGAACAAAACTACTGTTACACGTTCAAGACTCATTTATGACGAAATTCATAAATCTCCATTGGAATTCAAATATCAAAGAGGAATGACCTCACATTGGGGGAGATTGTTAGCCTCAAAATATTGAGTCAAACAAGAATGTTCGGTCATAGGTTTCTATTGTAATATTTAGTAGAACGTTGTAATAAGTAGTTATTTAGTCGTGGTTCACGGGCTTGGATTTAAACTAATTAAAGTCCAAAAGACAAGCCCGGCCCAATATATAGTCCATTAAAGCCCGCATGTGGGTGGACTATATATACTACCCTCCTAGCATGTTAGGAGGGTGGATGGTCATTTGTAACAACTTCTTTTCTTAATCTAATCTCACCAAGTTAATCATCTCCTCTCTACTTTCTCTCACTACTTTCTCTGTCTAGGAATTCATCTCTTCTTCATCTATTTTCTTTCTTTATTCATTGCTTAATCATCACAAATTCACGGGACAACAGGTTTGAGTTTTTAAAAGTTAAAAAGAAAAAAAAATAAAAGACCAAAAAGGACTGGCCAGGACTCGAACCTACGCCATCCTCCTCACAACACACTCAACTTACCATTGCGCCCTTGGGTCTTTTACTGACCAAGGTTGGTTTCAAAAGTTACTTAAGGAGTTGTTGTTTGGGCTTATCTAATATAAGCCGTAGCTATTTCAGCTCATTTGAGCTTATTGGTTATGCTTATTTGCTAGTTTACATTTTTCCTAGGACTGTAATAGAGTTTAGGACTTTTCTGTGCTAAGTTTGGATTTTTCCCTTTATTTATTTATTTTTTATCATTTTTTATTTACCCGTATTTAATTAATTAGTTTAAAAATAGGAAAAAGCATTTTAAAAATCCAAAAAATAGTTTTTAGGTTTTTATTCATATTTTTGAGGATTACAGCTAAAAAAGTTTTCAAAAAGTCTAATTTTTGATTTTATTGGATTTTAGGGTTTTTAGCTAACTTTAAAATTTAATATAAAATTATTAAAAAGGTTTTAGGAACTTTTAATTTCATTTTTGTCTTAGTTACATTATTTAGGATTTTTGGTAATTTTTTAGAATTTTTTAGTGAACTTTGAATTTTTTTGATTATTTTATTATTATTTTATTATTAAAAATTGAAAGTTTAATTTTTTAAGTTTTTTCATTTTTCCTAGATTGTAGACACATAATTAGGAATTTTGTAACTTTCCAAATCTTTTTAGGACTTCTCAATTATTTTCTAGAATTAATTTAAATTTTAATTGATTTTAATAGTTTTTAAGTGTTTAAAAATAGTTTTAGTTGGTTTTAAAATTTTTAAAAATAGTTTTTAGCTTAATTAGGACATTTTTGAGGTTTACAAACTTTAAGATCTTGTTTAGGGATTTTTAATAATTAATTATGATTTTTAGGGCTTTAATTAGCATTAAAATGTCATTATCTAATAATTAAAAGGTTTTAGCAAGTTTTGATTTTTTGTAAACTCTTAGAATATTATTGTGGATTTTTAGTAATTTTTAGGAATTTTTAGGTTAAGATTTTAATTTTTGTAGTTTTTACGGTTTTACGTGAACGCGTTTTCGTCTTAGCTCGATCCGTCTTCGTAACCGTCATTTCTTTCTCATTTCTATTTTCTTTTCTTCCTAATACAATCATCAATCAAAATAAATTCAATTCACAACACACGTGCCTCCTTGGGAAACGAACTTGGACTTATTTGGTCATTAGTGCTCGGTTTTCCTAAACCGACACTTAACGCTTACCACTACTTTGCCTCTCTTTTCCTAAAGGGTTGCAAAAAG
The DNA here is from genome assembly GCA_025667525.1 of Glebionis coronaria. Classification (NCBI taxonomy): domain Eukaryota; kingdom Viridiplantae; phylum Streptophyta; class Magnoliopsida; order Asterales; family Asteraceae; genus Glebionis; species Glebionis coronaria. The sequence continues at coordinate 266,586,868 of CM046875.1, forward strand.
CTACATCAGTAGACAACACCAAATATAGAGGTATGATTGGTAGTTTGTTGTACCTAACGGAAAGTCGACCGGATATCATGTTTAGTGTTTGCCTTTGTGCTCGCTTCCAAGAGGTTCCCAAAACTTCTCACCTTGAAGCGGCTAAGCGTATCTTCCGATACATTAAAGGCACTATATATTTAGGATTATGGTATCCTAAAGGGACCGGCGTAGAAACCATTATCTACGCGGACACGGATCATGCGAGAGACTATGTGGATCGGAAAAGCACTAGTGGAGTTTGTACCTTCATGGGTTGTTGTTTAACTTCTTGGTTCTCCAAGAAACAAACCGCTCTTGCAATATCCACCACGGAAGCCGAGTATGTGAGTGCCGGAAAAGCATGCCAACAAGCTCTATGGATGAAGCAAGCTCTTGTTGATTACGGGATTTCTCTTGATGATGTTCCCATCATGTGCGATAATAAAGGCGCTATAGAGCTTAGCAAGAATCCCGTGCAACATTCGTGAACCAAACACATAGAAATTCGACACCATTTCCTTAGGGATAATGTTCAAAAAGGGAACATTTCAATTGAGAAGGTACCCTCCGAGGACAACTTAGCCGACATCTTCACTAAGCCAATTAAGAGGTAACCTTTTAATTACTTGCGTCTAGGTCTAGGATTAATGGAACATCTTCCTTAATTACCTTCTTCTCTTTGTGTGTCTCATTTTACCACTTTGAGTCATTGAGTCTTCCAAACTCTTTTTGATAAACCCTCTCTTTCGAAAATGGTTGAGAAATGCTTTTGACATTGTTAATTCAATCTAAAAACGGTTTTTCATAGATTCTCACTATTAATCTAGAGCTTACATAATTCATATGTATGATTCTCTCAAACATAGCAAGAACAAGATAGAATCATGGAGGATCATTGTGTCATGACTTAAGGTCTTGTCTTACACACCTCCTACATCGATCTTTTAATCCATGTACTTTGGTCAAATCTCTATTTGGTAAGTTTGTATATGTTTTCTTTGTCTATCTTTGCTTTTTAAGCATATCCCTATGATAAGTTAGACTAGAAAAATAAGATTTGCTGAAAAATCTTCCTCCAAACACCAAACACAGCCTCTGCAGGCGGTTCCATATGTGAACCGCGGTGCCTTATTGATAAGGTACCGCCAGCCTAGATAAGGAACCGCCTACAGTGCCTTCCTTTTCGGGTTTTTGTCTGAAACTCCAGATTTGCTCCAACATTTTTGAGAATCTTTCTTTCAAACCCTTTGACCACCCCAAAAATACCCTAAGCCTTCCCTATTTAAACCATAAGCATTTTGCATTACTTCACATCCCAAAATCTCTTATTCTCCCAATGAAAGCCTTGAATCTCCTACATTTTCTCCAATTGCTTTCAATCCCAACTCACCCAAAAACCATTACAATCCAAACCCACCCAAGAACACTCTTAATCACATCTCTCCTTCCAAGAATGTTGATTGTGGAACATCTATTCTTCCACCACCACACATTAGTGTTCTTCCTCCTTCTCATGATAATGTCATGCACCATGGAACATATTGTCATTGTTGTCAATATCAACATCTTGCTATGGCACACATCTATGAGGAGTTAAGCTACATCAAGAGTCTCTTAATCAAGCCTCCTCTTCACTATGATTATGAGACCTCCAACAAGCCACCACCACCACCCTCTGCCATTACCTTGTCTTTCATATAAGCATTGGTTGCTTATCCACAAGACACCAAATTCAAGCAAATCTTAGAATTCTAGAATAACTAGGATTAGATTTATGCTTTTGGCTTATTTCTTTTTCCATACTTCTTTGTATTATGTTCTTTTAGTAACCTATCTTGGATCTTTGTCTTTGTGTTTTCTTCTCTTTTATTTTTTGTGACCTATTGCTATATATTGTTGGTTGTTTCTTTTGTTCAACTAACCCTTCTATGTAGCTTGTCACCATATCTCGATTCCTCGGTGCCCCAAGCTAGGGGGAGTAAGCACCAAGGAGGAGTCTTTGCAAAGTCCGTTTCTTCAACACCGACTTGTGCAACCTTTTTGCTTCGACAAAGGGGGAGAAATGAATAAACACGTCTTCGAAAATCTTGTTTTTTGTGTGATTGAGTTTATGTATTGTCGGAATCAAAAAAGGGGAGATTGTTAATGCAATAATGTCTAAAAACGTTACTTGTATTTTTCGGTCTTGCTTAGTTTTGATTACGACAATATGTAAAAACAAGCATTTACGAAAACAACGAAAAACGAATTCTAGAGTTCAAGTATTTTTCATTTTACCCATTTTCACTTAAGGTATGGATAAACAAGTACTAACCTTAATCAAGTGATCAAGTGATTTAATCTTTTCTTTAAACTCACTTTTTATTAAGTGTGACAAGTTTTTATTAAACTTTCTTTTTAAGAAAATGTTTTATTAAATTAGTTATTTGAAAATTTGAAAATGGCATATTCTTATTTGGTTAGGAATATTCTATCAGGATATTTTTTATACCAGATATGACCTCCACCACTAAAGGACAAAATAGGAGCGGAGTCTAGTCCAGCGGTACCTTAGCTCCTAGGCGGTTCCTTATCGATAAGGTACCGCAGGCTAAGATAAGGTACCGCGGGCAGATATAGCCGTTGGCCCTTTGTCCTATAAATAGTGGACCATTCTCAACTTTTCAATTCACCTCTTTTGCACATCTATTTCCAGATTCAAACTCTCTTCTTTAATCACTCAAATCTTTGATCATTTGTTTGATTACTACTTGTTTAAGAAGTGAATCTTGTTCTTCCATCCCTTCCTCTCCAAGTGCAAAGAGAAGAACACTATCCTTGTGAAGTGTTGAGTCCACCACCAAAGATCCATTGAAGATCTACTTTTATACATTTGTTGTTGTGTCTTAGTTGAGAAGATCCAAGTAGTTGTGTCTATTTGGAAGTTGTGTATGTACTAAGTATAGTTGTGTAGATTGGTCCTAGCTACCATTAGAGCTCGACTTTTAGCTTAGAGTCAGAAATTCGTTAAGCGACGTGTACGGTTTTCTCCACCATAAGGATCTTGTTGTGTAGTGAACTCTCGAGTAGGGAGTACTCGAGGAGTGGAGTAGGAACGAGGAGTGAGCTTCGTTGCTGAACCACTATAAATCCTTGGTGTTCGGTTTGATCTTTCTTTACCCTTAACTCTTTACATTCTTTATTCTTTGTGCATATATATTTGTTAGTATTAGCTTAGTTACACTATCATTATTCATATTGTGCATAAGAAGATTTCACACATTTCCTCAAGTCTAAGTTTTTTGAAAAAGGATTTTTGACAACCACCTTTTAACAAGTAAATTATAAGAAACTATTCAACCCCCCCCCCCCCCCCCCTTCTAGTTTCTACAAAATGTATTACGATCACAACATATAAAATGCACGATAATTAAACATGAACGATCACGTAAATTATTAAACTCGGGAAAGCTACGGGTTCCCCCGTGGGCTCCCTTTAGGCCGCGGCTAAGACAAGAGAAAGGAGAAAGATGGGCTTGGCCCATGACCCAAATTAAACCTATGTTAAACAAAACTCTAGGAAAGTTTCATCATAATTTTAGGTTACAGAAAAGTTCATCCTTGCCTCCCTTTGTCCTCTCTTGCCGCCGGCCATAGATCACCAACAAGGACGATCCAGACGATTTTTGCTTATTGATTTTTGCGTGCACGTCATCGTGATCTTAACCTTTTCTTCCACGAGTTCGGTATAATCAAACACTTACTTTTCTTTTTTAATTTTTTTGTGAATTCATGATTATTATTTAATTAATCTTAAAAACTAATCAAGAAACATGTGGGGTTAATTAAAAACATGAATTAAGGGGGTGTTTGTTGTTGCTTTGTTCGGCCGAGCACCAAACCGAGAGCAGTGAAGCTCTCGGTGGTGTTTGTTTTAATCAACCGAGACCTCAAGGTCTCGGTGTGGGGGTTCGTTTGGTTCGAACGCAGGCCAGGGGACCCGACCGCGGGTCGGGGGTATGGTTTTGGGCTTGGATCAAGTGCCAACCGAGACCAATAGTGTCTCGGTGGGGCTTTGGTGCTAACAGTGGGAACCGAACAACAAAACAGAGGTAACCGGTCACGAACCGGTGGGAATCGGTGTGAACCAGTATGAACAGGTGTGAACCAGGCTCGGCAGTGGCTGCCGTGGCTCGGCAGTGGGAACCGAGAGCCACTAGTAGCAACCGGCTAGCCGGTCTGGCCACTGGTAGGTCTATTTTTGCTCGGCTTATATGTGACCACGGGTTTCGGGCTCGGGTTAATTTTAAAAACACGGGTTCGAGATTCGGGAAAATATTAAAATCATAAAATATATTTAATTTAATTATTTTTAGATTATTTAATTTAATTAAATGCATGACTTAGGTGAAATATTAACATTAATATTTCATGTATAACCAAAAGTATTTTACATAGCTTAATTTAATTAAAACATGTATTTTAATTAAATTCTTATAATGTATAGTTTAATTAATTAAACAAGTTATTTAATTAATAAGCTATAATACTCGAAACAGGACTTATATTATACTAATTAAACTTTAGTTATTATTAGTAATCCAGCTCATTTCTAATTATGGAAACTTACTATTTTTGGGAACTTTCTATTTTTAGAAACTTACTATTTATAGAAACCTGCTATTTTTAGAAAGTTACTTAGTATTATAATACAAGTATTATAATACACTAGTACATTCATAATACACTACAAAACATCAGTATCACTATAGATAACACAGTAAAACACTAAAACATGACAGAATAAGTATAACAAGCTAATAACACACATAACTAGTGAAACACATGTAATTCAGACAACTCATACATGTTCCCATACTTATGTAGTATTATCCGTCAAGGCGGAGTAGGTTCTTCAGCATTTCCGTTAGCTTCTACTGGACATAAGGTACGGATTTCCCGACCTTCAGTAAGGACAATATCTTCCTTTATTAGGATTTCCCGTATGCAGCTAACTGTTTTCCCCAGTAGTTATAGATTAAATGCTTATGTTTTATTAGTTACCTTAGCCATATACATGCATGACCAGTTTCACCTAGTTATGGAGGTACCATAACCATAACACTGGAGGCACCATTGTTATGACTTCACCACGGCGGAGTAATAGCTCGTGGCGTCCCTTTTAGTTATTTGGCCATTATTTATTATTATTATTATCATGTGGGGCGTATGGCTGCATCCTAGGTTCAGTTCAGTCAGGATTTCATGGTGAATGTGATGTTTTCCTTTCATCCTTCAAAAGGAGCTGATCCCTCCTACCCATTACCATATAATTAGAGGCATCCCCTCTAATTTGCATGACGAGGTCACCCCTCCAAGTATTCATGCACGTTTTTGATCTCATGACCTATATTGGCTTTTAGTATATTAAACTAATACAGATTTTTCATAACTAACGTAAGCTATGTTTTTAGTATTAAAACCAGTTAACATGTTATACGCCTAGGTTTTCCCACGACTTATTCATTTCTGTTGCTTTTCATGATTTATATGCTCTTTTATGCTTCATTACTCTATGTTTCCATGCTTTATTATATATCCATGCACTGAGCGTTATGCTCAGCCGTTTTCCTTTTTTCCATGTTCCCAAACGGCAGGTACCCAAGGTCGCAAGTAGGATCTCCAGAGTATGTGCGTTCGGATGGAAGATATCTAGCCTCTTTTAGCTTATACATTTATTCCTACTTTCTCATACTTTAGTTTATTTGGATATTGTTTAGTCCTTTCATTTACAGTACTTAATATTTCTTGTGTGTGAGTTACTTAGACTACTGATGTTTGATTCCGATATTTCTATTTATGTTCATGAATGTTTAGACATTTACCTTGCATGTTTGATGACACGCCATATTTTACTGTAGCATTCCATCTTAACAAAGGGGGTGTAACAGTATTAATATCCTCAACGCGGGTTCCATTCAACATCTTGAGGAGGAAAAGACCATGTTGCGAGAATCTTTAGCTCGGGAGCGCGAGAGGGGCGAGAAGCAAGAGGTTGATAATAAGTGGGTTATGGCGCAACTAGAAGAATGTAAACATAAAGTTACTGCTAATTGTGACGACTTCGTTTCTAAGTGACAAGGAGATTTACCTGAGCGTGGTGAATTCTTAAAACACATAAGTGTGGATTTTGATGAAGAACTGTATCCCCATTTATCGGTTGTTCGTGCGGTGAAGCACTGGATAGTACGATATGGTATCCTGTTGGTTGTTAAGGGTGCTATGGATTCTCCTAATGTGTGTGTGGCAGCCTGGATTGTTTTGGAAGCTTCCAAGGTTAAAGGTCAGAGACTTGCTGTGATTCGCGCTTAGGAGGAAGGCCTACTGGTGAGGTCATTGGAGGAGGTGCCTTTATACTATTCCCAAGCACAGGGTAAGTTTAATGTTGCCTGCATGGCTATAAAAATGCTCCATGCCCATTATAGATGTTGTCGAGAAAGATCAGGATGATCTTATCAATGTGGTCATGGCGGGGCTTACCCTTGAGAAACACCTTAAAGAGGGTGGGAAGACGAACCCGAGTATCAGCCTAATGTTTAGTAGTTAAGGGTACCCATCTTCTCTTGTGATGCCACTATCAACATGGTTTCGCATGAGGATGTATTAAAACGCCATTCAAAACGTATTGCTAAGAAAAGGGGTACCCTGTCCGAGGGAGGTGTGATTGGTGTATGTTTAGCGCACCCTTGTCGATCTAATGGGGTGCCTGTTAGTGTTCCTACCCTCGCCCTTCTTGACATACGCATTTTCCAAGATATGAAAAGGTTATGGGAGAAGCTTCGTACCTGTTCAATTCCTCTACTTCGTAAGTTGAGAAGGTCTAGGTCCACTGGGGACTTGTTGTAGGTCTCTTTTTATATAGCGCATGACTGTAAGAGCACGCGACGCATGGTATTTATTTGTTTATTCCAGTTTATATATCTTCCTAATTAGGCGTGCACCTGAACATGTTATTCGAGGTGTTTTTATTCACATTGGAATTTGTGATTACAAGCAATTGTTATGAGTAAATTCAGTGAAGTGTATCTCAGAACTTGTGGTTGAGTGAAATTTCATTACGTATGGCGTGCCATTACTACCGCAAGCGTCATTGATTTTGACATATTGTTAGACGTGCACATTGTGTCTTGTTCATATCCATCATGGAATGTGAGGAATGTGATACTTACTACAACGTCTTGACTAGTAAGGTGTCTAACAAAGATACCTGATCTGTCGCCACTAGGTTTGCATCCCTTTTACGTGACAAGTTTAATTAGTAAGTTAAACTTATTCCTCTTGTTTCTCCTTGAAATGTAATAGTACATGTACGCCGGAGGGCCAAGTTTGTATTTGAAGAATAAAGTGTTTTATGCATGGATTATGTAATTAGAGAGTAAAGAAATAGGAATGTGGAACTAGCTAGGAACCGTAGCGTTATATTAATACTTTTGCAAGTTTTTGGAAACATCAAGAAAATAAAACCTAAAGTATTGAAAGAAAAATACATGGATTTTTATTGGGGACTGACTACAGCCTAGAGACGATCCATGCTTATGGCGCTATAGCCTAGAGGTAATACTATCGAAGCACCTGGTCGTGCAGTGGTTGATCTAAGTCCTGATTTTCCTGAGCAGATGTCTCATTCATGCCATCCTCTAAGCTTCCTTTCCCATGGTGGGGCTTTCCCCATATCTTCTCTTGATTTCGTCCATTGATCGGGTACCCACTCTAGTCAACTCTCTAACCTTCTTATCGGTCTTGATGACGTTGTCATTTGGCAGCGCACTAAGGTTTTCGAATATGCTCCCTCTTTGCCCTGTGACTGCTAGTAGTAGAATGTTTTCCAGGTGTTGGGCGAAGCGCCCTACCGTTGTGGTAAGAGAGTTTACACTTTGTGCTAAACTAGAGAGGACTCCTGGCCCATCTTCCTTCCCTTGTGGTCTGGCACGTAGTGGTTTTCTTTTAGGCTGACACCTTGGTCCTATGTGTTTGTTGCATCACTGGCATTTGAGTGCCATGTCACACGCATCTTTATACATAGTAGGCCAATAATATCCTGAGCGATAGATTCGACAACCATAGGTTTGGGCCCCGTCTAACATAGTCTTCTATGCATCATTCTCATAAGGTCCTTTTCTTGCGCTAATACTAAACATTGCAGTAAGCGCCCTCGTGTTGTTTGTTTGTGTAGGACTCCCTCCTTGATACTATATTGTTTTGCATTACGTACCCAACTAGCTTTCCTTTGATTCCGTGGAACTATGTGATTTTCAAGGTAACTGAGGATCGGCGTCATCCACGTGGATGACTCTGGTGTCGCGATCGAGGCTGATACTTCTGAAGACACTGACTAGTGTGCCACAAAATCGACCAATATTTGGCTAGGTGGGTCTTTGCAATGGATAGATGCAAGGCGATCCATGGCTACCGTTAACTCGTTATTCTTTCCAGATACTTCTTCTATAGTGAATTCTTCAAACTGACAAGCCATGGCCCTTAGCTTTTGTGTGTATTTGATCAGCTTGTTCCCTTTAGGTTCGCATCTTCCCGTCACCCGATTTGCTAGCAGGGGGAGTAGACATATGCCGCTAGGTGTTTGACGTTCATCCTTATTGCAAGCTCTAGTCCTGCTATTAATGGTTGTGGTCATCCTCACTGCTAGTGGCTGAGAATCCAAAGTGTAGCGCGTGGGCTATTTGGGCTTTATTTTGATCCATGAGGATGAATCATGCATATGCCCCCTCCCCCATTCGCGAGAAACCTGTGGAGAGCAATATCCAAAATGGGTGTGCTAATGATCTATCCCTTATGAGTGAATCGCCCTCTATACTGTTACCTTGGTAGCCTGTCGGGGTCCTCTTTTTCCTTGGCGTATGTGAGTTAGACCATGTTTCTTGCTCGTTCCGCTGTACTGTTACACTCATTCTTTTTCTTCCCAGGCCGGAAGTATTGTCATCTCCTTCGCTAATGTCCTCATTGTGAATGGTAACCACTCCGTCTCGAATTGAGAATTTGAACATTCCATGGATTGTGAATGGCACAGCACGTAGCTCCAGGATGCCTGGTTGGTCGATGATGTCGTTGTAGGGGGTTCCGGAGCGCACTTATTTCTAGCGATCCCCCCTTTCGGTTGTTGTTAGTGAGAACGGGAAATGATATCTCCTTATCGCGAGAGAATTCTTAGAACATTTTCCTCTGTATGTTGTGCGCGTCTTTTTGTACCAAGTATATGGTTATGGGTTTTTCTTTTTGTTTTTTAATTTAGCTCTTTTTTGCTTCTAATCCTTTTCTCCAATCCCTGATGAGGTGATTTAGTTTTCCATCTTTGACGAGACTTTCAATGTGCTTTTTCAGCTGTATGCACTCATGGGTAGCGTGACCATTGTCATCGTGGTACTCGCAGTGTTTGCTATTGTCCCTTTTGTCCGTTGGGCCAATCATTTGATTGGGTTTTGGAAAGTTTGAGCCTTCGGATAAAAATATCTCCCCATGAGTCTTCTTTATGGGGGTGAACTTGCTGCTTTTGTTACGCCCAGGCTTCCGAGTGCCTTGGAAGTGTAGGGCGCGGCTAATGTTCTGGCTGTATGACTGTTTCCTTGGTCTGTCTTGGAATATATAGCTTGGGTTTATCTGCCTGCTATTCGCTGCTGCTGCCTCCCATTTGATAAATGCATGGACCCTTCACATTACTCCATCAAAGGTGTCAGGAGTTCTGTCATTCAGCTTCCTTATTAAGTCAGGATTTGTAATTCCTGCCAAGAAGCCTGAGATCTTTAGTATTTTAGGACATTCTTTGATCTGGTTGTATTCGGATGTGAAACGCTCTATGAAACTTCCCAAAGATTCATTATGTTTTTGTTTGCCTCTTGCGAGTGAAACTGGGCTTTTGCCGCACTTCTTTTGCTGGACATAGTTTCTTCTAAATGCTCTGTGTAATTACTCAAATCCATTGATGCTCCTTCTTGGGAGTCTATCGAACCAGTTTCGTGCGTTTCCAATTAGCGTAGAATTGAACATGTGGCACTACACAGCCTCCGGCCATTGCTCTATCCCTGCTTGGGACTCGAACACTTTTAGGTGGTCATCAGGATAAGTCGTACCATCATATGTCTTGACGTTCGATGGCATGTGTCTCTGTTGATCCCAAACTTAGATCGATTAGCTTTGTATTAAACGATATTGAATCAAGATTAATACTTAGAGAAACTTTGTTGTATTTGACAACCCAAGTGTTATGCGGAATTAAAACTTAGAATAAAGAACAAACAAATAAGTAAACCAAACTTTCACTTTATATTGATAAACGAACTTGCTTACAATGAAAGTTGTAAAACTGAATAAAAAATATAAACTACAAACCCTACGACCTCCTTTTATAACACAAGGAGTCGTGTATAAAGGTTTACCTATCAACTATTCTAGGTAAAGATAAATATAGAAAATACAATGTTGAACATATCTTTACTTCAAATACGAAACGTGTTGACTAAGTATTCCTATCAGTGGTTGGACTTCTTCTTGTCAGCGCTTGGATATTTCTTGTCAGTGCTTGATTTGTAAGCGCTGCATTTCCTCTTGTCAGCGTCCAAATTACGCTTGTCAGCGTCTCAGTGACTTAGCTCATTTTATTCCCATCAATCCTCCCCTAATCTTGATATCTACTCTAGCAATCATGTTTCTGAATAAAAACTAAGTAGAAGGAGGAATCTTACAAATACAAACTACTTGTTAATTAGAAAATAAAGAAATCTAATTAAATCCTTGCTAACATCACTAGTATAATCAACTTCTAACTGTGTAGACACCATCTTCTTCAAAACATCCTTAGACATAGGATATTGAGCATCAACCAGAAGATACTCAGAAAACTTTGAGGTGCTTAGATGGTATACATCAACAGCTGAATGTAGACGCTAATTCAAACCACTAATATCGACCAGATCCAACCATATTGGATCAGCTTCATCTAGTGCAATTATTCTCTTGAATGTTGTCTAGATCTTTATTCCATTTGCTGAAGTAGGCTCTTCAACATCATACTTGGTCTTCATCAAATTCCAAAGACCTACCAAGTCTTCTCTATCCATGCTTGCAAACAATGAGATCACAAGAAGTAAAAGTATGTACCTTTTTACCATATCTGGTGATCATCAAGAAACTACTTGCAACTTCTTCATAATTGATTATTGGGTTTCTAAAATCCAAAGGCAATACCTCTGCAACATTTGAAGCCTCCAAAGGTGAAAGCTTTATATTCTTTCTGATCACTGCTTCACTAGGATTCAATTTATCAAGGACTAGAAATTCAATGGGAATTCCCTTCTTCACTGGCCTTGGTACAACAGAAGCCCTCTTGATCTGCATATTCTCCTTAATTTCTTCTCTTCTTTCATCTGAGAGAAGCCTTATAGTGTTTTCCTCATAAACACGTTCCTAAATTGGATAAGCATGAAATTCCAATTCTTCAAAGGATAGCCTCCTCAATCTCTCATAGGTCCATCCACCTTGATGACACCTTAGAAGCATATAGTATAGCTCTCTTCTATCCCTCTTGAGCTCAGAAAGCACCCTGCTAGCCTTATGATTTAAGATTACCTTGCAATCCTCCTGAACTCTTAGCAAAATCTATAAACCCCAAATTTGCCCAGTGATTGACATGTCTGGATTCTCTTCAATTTTAGATTCCCATGCAAAATATATTTCCACCAATTCAGGCATATCAAAATCTACTTTCATCTTCAACTCTCTCAGCTTTTCCCTAGCTAAGTCATCCTCTCCATACTCCAACCTTTCTGGTTCTTCAATTATCATGACACTTGAACCAGAACTCTCAACATCATCACTACCATCATTAACATTTTCTATGGTAGTCTCCATCCTATCCTATTCCTCTAATTGTGTAGCCAAAACTGAATGAAAATGTACCTGTGCTGCATTTTTTGGTACCTGAACCTCTTCCAAAATCCCTTTACCTTTATACTTAGCTCCAATAGCTGGTAAAGTAATTGCTGGTACCTATGTAGAAACATCCCTGATGATAACTGGTGGTTGGGATACACTAATCATACCTTTAAGTCTATCAGCGTCTGATTTGCTCTTGTCAGCGGCTGATTCAGAAACCTGTATCATCATCTTTACAAACGATAGCTTCTTAGGAGTAATTGAATAAACATCAAGAACTGGTTTCTCCTTCAAACTAGTCAGTGCTTCAACTATCTCTACAATTTTACTTCCAATAGAGCCACCTTCTTCTTGTGATCCCTTTTCACTTAAAATCAATGGCTCAGTAGGTGCATCCTCCTCCCCTTTGTAAGAATCCTCCCCTAAAGAAAGGACTCTATCCTGCCTTCTCCTACTATTGGTAGTCCCCAAAGTAACCAGTCTCTCCCTTAATGACTTGAGTTCAAGACCTTGGGTTGTGACAACCTGTACAAGATCTGCATTTTGCTTTTGCAAGTGAATGTAGATCGCCGTCAATTTCATAGCTGAATAGGGTTCCAGTCTGCCCTCCTCTATCATGGGAATTTGACCTCCCAAAAGAGATTCAGCGGGCATGGGTGTGGTCTGAATGATGGTGGGACTCTCTTGACCTGCTAGCATGGCTGGGATAAGGGGTAAGTCTCTATAGGGTGGTGAATTCATATTGCCAAACACAGTTTTCTTTTGAGTAGGGACCTCATAAAAGTTGTCATGGTCCCTAATACAATATCCTTGCATATCAAAAACCATTTGGAAAAACCTAGGGTAAGGAAGAGTCATCTTGTTACCCTTGTTATGACACATGCAATCAAAAATCAGTTTTGAAAAATTATATCTTTCCCTAGTTGCAATACAAACAATGGCACTCCCGATTGAACGGTTGATTTCATTGAAAGAAGAGCATTTGAGACTCAAACATTGAAGGATGACATGTATAAGGAACTTCCAGGCTGGGGGAAATTGTTGTTTAGTATATTTGTTTAAATGGTCCTCTGAGGGAAAAGCATAGCCCAAGCCTTGGAGTCCTAACTATAGCTCTGCTAAGGGAAGGGTAGTTATACCATCAGTATCATCAAGATGAAAATCATGGCGAACCAAAGCTTCAGTAACTACCCATGCAACCCCATGAACAGTTGCAGTCAATGTAATCACTCCATGAAATGTTCTAGAACTAACAATGTTCCAAAACTGCTTGATGTGTGTGATAGGGACGAGTGGAGTATGAGAAAGTGCATAACTTAAAGAAGACGCCTTCAAATACTCAATCATCTGAGTGTATTGGGGATGCAAAGTATTAACCTCTTCTAAGTAAGCCACCATGTTGTGTTGTCTTCTGAACCCCAATTCCACATTTGTAGGTTTAAACTTTGGTGCCATTTAAGTTTGATTTGTTAAAACCGCGATATGATAATAATGGAGGTACGAAGGTTTGAGAGATTTAGCAGACAAGAAATAATAATTACCCTGTTTGAAAGAAAAGAGCCAAATTTATAGGAGAGGTAAAAACATAGATTGGTTGAAATATGAGGCAATTATATTCAAAAAGTAATCATCACAATCTTGAAATTTATATAACTTATATCATACATTAATTAAAAGTTACCAACTGGCTAAAATTACGACCCATATTTTCGTCAAAAATAACAACAGGGTGGGACCCAATGTTTTTCAACGTTCAAAAAGTAAACATCAGCGTGTAACGGCTATATTCTTGTCAGCGTTGAAATTTTTCCATGTCATCGTTTAAATTGGTCTTATCAGCGTTTGGAAAGAAATCATGTCAGTGGCCAAAAATAAAAATAATTAAAAATAAAAAGACCTTAACAAAGAAGTTTACCCTAGTGAAGATAACTCTTAGACTGAAAATGACTATATGGTGGCAAGCAAAGTCCAATCATGCACACATGCATAAGCAAGATAGACATAATTGTCCTCAAGTGTCCCTTGCGAACCAAAGTTCTTAACAATGAAGTTACCTCATATAAACTCTTTATAACTTCCCAGGTAAGCCAAATTAAAATGTTCACCAAGTCTCCCAACCGACCAATCCCAATTCTAGGCCAAAATGTCTTGGCAGCGTGCATAGTATATCAACTTTGCATACTACAGTGCCTCACGAATTAGAAATTCTAAATCATACTCACCAGTCGACACAATCTAGAATTGTGAGAAGAGTATTCTTAGAATACCCAAAAGCCTAAAGGTGTCCTAAACCTCTCCTTAATCTAAGATATGCATAGTTGCAAAATAAAAAGTATATGACAAAATTTTATGTCAAGATAGGAATGTACACATTCCAAGCATCATACATAAACTTTGACACATTCCTTGTAAGCTCCAAAGATCCATAAGCAACTCTTTATCCAAACGTACAATGCTCATAATGCCTGTATGATTAGATCAAAAACCACAAAACTAACATATTGCTGTCAGCGGCCATTTTAACACTTGTCAGCGTTCAAATAACCTTTGTCAGCGTTAGAAGAATAAAGTGGAAAACCTAATTCTTTACAAAGACTAATAACAGTACACATCTTGTATAAACTATACAATGATTTCAAAAATACATTTAGGTGAGATTGGTCATTCCAATACTTGTTACCAAGTACTGGAACCTCCCAACATCAAAAGGTTTAGTTAATAGATCAACCACATTTTCTTCTGTGTCTACCCTATCTGGATGTATTAAACCTTTTTCAAAACAATTTGTTATAAAATGATGTCTAATTTCTATGTGTTTTGTTTTATAATGATGTACATGATTCTTAATAATGCATAATGTACTGTTATTAACTACAAATATCTTGGTATACATAAAATTATACCCATAATCCAACAACTAGTTTTGTATCCATAGAACTTGTCCACAACAAGAAGCTGTAGCCACATACTATACTTCAGTTGTAGAATTTTCCACCACTATTTGTTTCTTGCATTGCCAAGATATGAGTCTGCTCCCTAGAAATTGGCATCCACTAGTTGTGGATTTTCTATCAAATTTATCACCTCCAGAATCACTGTCTGAATAGCCAATAAGCTCCAATGGAGAATCTTTAGGATACCATAATCCCAAGGTGGGATAACACCTAAGGTATCTAAAGATTCTTTTGGCAGCATGAAGATGACACTCTTTGAGAGTCACATGATGGCGTGCACATGCACACACAACAAACATGATGTCAGGTCTAGAGGCTGTAAGATACATCCATGAACCAATCATTGATCTATAGTGCCTGACATCCACATCTTTTCCATCTCAAGTCTTTCCCCAAGGGTGTTCCCTATCCATGTGTGACAATCCGTCAATTTCATGTCGATATTTTAATCTCGACTATTAAATATTATGTGTTTACTTTAACGAGAATTTTAAAATATCGACTAACCGAGAAGGTTGTGGCTTGAAACTTAACGTAAGAATATCATTTTGATGAAAACTGGCAAGGAATACGTTAGGTATCGATATTATATTCTCAATTTATCATGTGAATGATTTTATTGTATTTATTTTTATTTCTCGTGTTTTACGTTTTAACGAATGACGAGAACTACTAATGATCGCGATACCGACGGATGCCCAAAAATTTATGTTTTACTATTGATTGTATCGATATTTTATATTTTCGACGTTTTAGATTTAATTACGTTTTAAGTCGTGTCGAAGTGATATTATTATTTTTAAGAAGCGTTTTAACTTTTGAAAAGTATTATTATGAAACCTGAGTCCCGTAAATATTTTTAAAATTTAATATTTACATTTTCTACCCTTACAACTATTTAATTTCATTTTGGACCAAAAATATCACAAATTGGCAAAATCTACCCCACTACCCCACTATATATTAATTCTCCACTAACGATTTTATAACATTAATTCATTTTTACAAAAAAAATAAAAATCTCTCTTTCTCTTTGCTTTAAACCGTCCACCCCTCACCCACATTCATCAAATTTGTATAATTTTTACTTTGATTCATTCAAATCTAAAAGAAAACCCATCTTGGAAATTCAACAAGCTTCAATTAGGTATAAATTTTTCTAACATGCATCCACTAAATTTTTTTTTTCAATTTTTGATGAAGAACATGTTGATTGATCCATTTTTATGGTGAAACATGTTGTTAATATTATTATATTTGAGTGGGATGTTGTTGCATGTTATTTATTTTGAGTGGGTTAATTTTTGGATGATCATTCTAAGGTGTTAGGAGTTAAATAAATGTGTTATGATGATATTAGAGTGATATTAGAAGTATAAAATTTGTTGAAATGGGTCAAAATGTTGATTTGGTATGAATTTTAGATGGCTAATTTTAGGCAGCAACTTAAAGGCCATTTTTGAATTACTTACTTAAATAATCTTGTTAAACTAATTAGATAGGGTCGTAGAGAATTTCGTTAGCTTCGATTTGATATAAAGTAGGACTTCCAACTCCAAACGAGTGCGAAGTTGCAACAATTTTAGTATTTGTGTACCGGGAGACGGGTATCGGCACAATCCGAAAATTGTTGTCGATATTTGGATCGAATCTCGGGGACTATAGAATGAGTTTTGAAAATGTTCCAGGATTGATGTTGGAGTCTAAACCTAAGGTCATGAGTGTATATTCAAACCCGAGTGTCGGTTTTATAAATGGAATTGTTTAGATATGTCAAAATGGTTTTACAAGTAAAAGACGTAAATCTGTCCGGTTTTTATAACTCATAGATGTGTTAGGCAGAAAGCCTTAGAAGTAACATTTTTGAATGAAACTTAAACTGTGTCTTATTCATATTATGTGAGTTTGTGACCAAGTTTCGTCAAAATCGGACAAGTGTATATAGGGTAGATTGGCGTGTACATTTGGAGTGTACATGCTGATTGGTATTTTAGACACGTAGTTCAATACTTATGTGGCGTGAGTTGAGTATTCTCTATTGGACATGGTGATTTACTCAAGTGTTAAGTCGTTATATAAATGACTTAGCTACTGGTCCGAGAGAAGTAAAATGATAGTTTGACTTGTTAACTTTGCGTCTTAGGACGGGTCAATATCGAGAGTGCAATTGTTTAAAAGAATAGTGTTGAATAAAAGGGTATAGTAATAACACTTGTATTATTAAATTTTTCGAGATTTTATTGGATTTGTAATTTTGATTTTTATATTATTTAAGTATGATTTATACGTAAGTTATTAACGAACGCGCCTTATTTGGTAGGTTGTGGTCTTCGTGTTTAAACGGGCATCACTAATCGTCGGCGATCATCTTATTACCACTATTGGCTAAGGTGAGTCTATAGCCTCGCTTTTAACATGTTTACTTGTTTTATAAAACCTGCGAGGGGGATAACATGCTTGTTTATTTAAAATAAAGGGTACAACGAGAAGTTGTGAAAACCCTACTTATTAGAAAAGTATAGGTGCAACGAGAAGTTGTGGAAACCCTACTTATTGGAAAAGCATTTATTATAAACGAAGGGTACAACGAGAAGTTATGGTAAACCCTCTTTGTTTTAAAAATTGAACACAAGGAACTCGATTTTATGTTTATATGAAAGTTATTACATAAGTTTGTTTAGCCTTAAAAGACCCATGAATCGTGAATTGTTAATCGAAGTAACGCTAATGCTATGGATAGATCTATCGAGGTGACACCCAGTCCGGTCGCGACTAGCTATCGCATGGTGTTGTGATGCACTGGTAATGAAACATCGGATGCATTGTATAAGAGAAATATACGCACTTGGCTAGGTGTGTTGGGCTGAAATAATATATGTTAACGTTCAATGTCACGAGACTTATGTAATGACACGATAATTATGTCCGTACAACATAATTGTCTTTCATAAATTATTAATCATGGAAGGTTATTTTGAATACTTTTGTTCTCTTTATTTAAATTAAACTCTATAGATTCAGTCGGAAAATTTTGCTGACTTTTTAACATGTTTTATCTCAGGTCCATTGGGAAGGCACTCGAGGAAAGTGGTTTCGTGAAGCTTGCTTATTTGAAATGTTTTGGCCCGCTTTATTAAACTATATCCATTCAAATAATTTTTACCAATCACTAGTTTTTTTAACTTGAAGTTATCTGGGACCGTGTATGAAATTGTACTTTTATTGAATGAAAATGAATGGATGTTTATTAAAACGACTTGTTTTGAGCCTTTTTCTATGATTATGAGATTGAACCATGATAGTAACACCCAATGACCCTTCTGCTATTATGATCGAAATTTAGGGGTGTTACAGATTGGTATCAGAGCTCAAGTTATAGAGAAGGAAAAGATTTTCCAAAAATGAATTTTTGAAATCTTTTATCTATAACTGTTGCAAGCGAAACCTCCGAGTTGCCAATGGACGAGAATGAAAGTATTTATATATATATATATGGGATTATATATATGTTTTAATCTTTATCGATTATTTGTACTTGTGAATTACAAGGTATGTTTTCATTTATTTAATTATAAATGATAATTTTATACTTATACGAGATTTATACGACGTAGATTGTCACGAAGCCACCCTAGTCATTTTTATGCTAGCGCCAAAGCTATTCCTGAAACGAATCCTGTTATTCTCGAGATTAACTAAGTTGTGGATATACATGATCCCAACGAAACGGTTAATATTCTTACTGATATTCTTTTGGTTACAAGGATTTTGATTTCCTTGATTTTTATTCTTGATTTATCGATCCGTTCATTTTGTTTAGCAAATTTAATTTGCATTTTCATTAATCTTCGACATTATACGGTTTTGATAAAAACAAGTTTGTCCGAGATGGTACTATTGATTGTTAGGAATTGAGATTGATTTGTATGGTATTCACATGTCAACAAGGATTCCATATCATATCACTGATCATTTTCTGTTAAATCAGTTTCTCATTTGTTTCGATCTTGATCTTTTGCGTTGAGCTGGCGATGCTTGAATAAAGTAATTTATAATTGTTGAAATAAATTAGACATTTATTTGAACAAGGAAATTATAAATTGTTGAACTACAAATTTCTGAATATTATTTGGAAGGACTTGATCAATCCATGGAATAATGATTCATAAACGTGTGGGCTTAAGCATATAGCATCTGCGTGATTAAACTCTTATTGACTCATAATTTGTTTGCTCGATTCATTCTTTGATTGTGTTTCTTTAATTCCTTGATCGTGAAATGGTTGTATTGGGGCTGTTTCAAAAGCACCAATTGAGGAGGATATCAAGCGTCTCTGAAAGACATTGAAGAAATCTTCTTCTTGTGGGACCGAGGAGCTTTCTTAGCCATGTGAAATACCTAGTAACTCTTAGGAGATTAGTTTATCAATTGTAGTATCTTCTCATTAATCCCTAACTAAACTGTGACAATAGTTAGTAGGACTAGTCTTTTAAGTTGTATGGCATTAGACGATGATTATCTATAATGTTTGACAATACGACTTATATTAGTTTGTGATCAATGGAATGACTATCTTTTGATTCCTAATTCTACATCGTTCTATTATTATCTTTCTTTGCTTTTCTCTTGTAAATTCATGTGGTATAACGCAATCATTGAATGAATAATCATTATGATTTGATTTGAGTTACACATGACTCATGCAGTCAATGAAAGCTATGACTGAAACACAAATGCGCCAAGTTATTAGTGAATAAGTTGCTGTATCTTTAGTTGAATTCATGGCCAACATGAATGATGGATCTGGAACTGGAGCTGAAGCTAAAACTGGTGGAACTGGAACCAGTGGAGCTGAAGCTGGTGCCGATAATGTTCATGGTACGGATGGAACAAATGTTCTCGAAATTAGAGGCTATAACTACACTTCATTTGATAAGTGCAAACCGTAGACTCTTAAGGGGACTAAAGATGATGGAGGATTGTGTCAGTTGTTGAAAAGCTAGCGTCAGTCTTTCAAATCAGTGACCCTAATCAGGAGGATATGGTGCAGTTTAAAATCGCTACTCTCCGAGGTCGTGCATTAATTTGGTGGGATGGCAGACTTGCTTCCATAGGTATCGTTACTTATGGGACACCATGGACTAAGGTGAGGAAACGGTTAACTGAGGAGCTTGTCCTTGAATCATTTCCAAAGTATGGAGCAAGTGTTGTACAATCTGAGACTGATGGGAACTAACATTGGTGGATATATCAAGTGTTTCCACAAGTTGACTCCTTTATGTCCAAGAATTGTGGAACCCGGACCGTCAAGGTCAAGCAGTGTATTCACGACTAACCAAGAATATACACGGTGATGTGACTTCTTCTAAGCCATTAACTATTTGTGAAGTTGTCTGCATGGCTGATTAGCTCATGGGACACATAATTCAAGGCAAGGCTGATGAGGTTACAGAAGGTAAAAATAATTCCAAATTGAAAATTCTTTTGGTGCATTAGAGCTTGTATGTATATCGAAAAAGGTTTTGGATTATTCATGGCTTAGGTATCGTAGAAGGAATCGTAAAGAAAGTGAGTAGAAATATTGTAGTCATTCGTGATTATCCCAAAGTGTATCTGGAAGATTTGCCAAGGCTTCCGCCTCCAATGCAAATAGAATTCCTAATTGATCTAATTCCTGGTGCTGCAACTGTGGCACATGAGCCATATCGATTAGCATCATCCGAGCTGAAGGAATTATTTGTGCAGTTTTAAGAACTATCTGATAGAGGTTTTATTCGACCGAGCTCGTCAGTTTGTAGAACTCCTATTCTATTCGCTAAGAAGAAAGATGATTCGTTTCGTATGTGTATCGATTACCGAGAGCTGCATAGGCTAACGGTCAAGAACTATTATCCGCATCCAAGAATTGATGATCTATTTGATCAACATCATAACTCTCATGTTTTCTCTAAGATTCTGGTGTTTTCTCCGAGATTGATCTTTGTTTTGCTTATCATTCACTTCGCATACGCGAGGAAGATATTCCTATTATGGCATTTAGAACTTGTGATGATCATTATGAGTTTAGTGTTATGCCTTCTGGTTTGACCAATACACCTGCTGTATTCATTGACTTAATGAATGGTATGTGTAAGTCGTGTCTTGATAAATTCGTAATCGTTTTCATTGATGATATTCTAATCTGCTCTAAGAGCAAGAAAGAACATGTCGAACACTTAGGGATTGTCTTGAACTTATTAAAGAACGAAAAGATGTACCCAAAATTATTAAAGTGTGATTTTTTAGCTTGGTTCTGTACAACTTCTCTGTCATGTGATTGACAAATTTGGCATACCTGTTGATTCTGCGAGAATCGAAGCCATCGAAAATTTGAATGTCCCAACTATTCCAACTGAAGTACGACAAATTCTAGATTTGGCTGGTTATTACTGAAGGTTTATTAAAGGATTCTCTTTGATATCAAAACCATTAACTAAGCTAACTAAAGAGAAAGCTTTTCAAACCATGAAAAGAGAACTCTGTAACACACCGATCTTATCGTTACCTGAAAGAACTAAAGATTTTGTTGTTGATCGTGATATATCTCTTGAAGGATTTAGAGCTGTCTGATTTGTGTATGCTCGTAGGAAACTTAGAAATAATGAGGAAACTACACAACCCATGGCTTGAAATTAGGTGCAGTGATTTTACTCTTCGTCTCTTGAGACATTAATTGTATGGCACTAATGTACGGTATCCACCGATAGTAAGAGCATACAATGTATTCTGGAATAATAAGAGGTAAATAAGCCTTTAAGTGATTATGATTGTGTTATCCGTTATCATTTGGGAAGTAGGAGGAAATTACAATGGATTCATTGTTAAGCTCTTGAAAACTCAGCCTGAATATGATTGAATTTGTGTCAATGTTGACCTATTGACTCTGCTCATTTTATTCCAATAAATAAAATGATCGTGCGAACTAAGAATTGTTTGTTAACTGCTCGTAGTAGACATAGAAGTTATGACGATGTGAAGCGCAAAACTTTGGAAATCGAGGTAGGTGGAAAAGTTATGCAAAGCTATCACCCTGAAAAGGTGTTATGTATTTTGGAAAACGTGGGAAGTTAAGTCCCTGTTAGTTTGGACATTCGAGCTGATATCGAGTGTAAGTCCAGTGGCATGAAAAATTAAATTACCTCGAGAACTACAAGGAATTCACAATACTTTTCATACGTCGAACCTAAAGAAATTCCTTCCTGACGAAGATCTTATTATCTCTCTTGATGAAGTATGAATCGACGGTAAGTTGCATTTTATGAAAGTACTTGTTGATATTATCGATAAGGAAGTTAGGCAACCGAAGCAAAGTCTAATTTCTATTGTCATGTGTGATTGAACTCAAGACGAGGACCAAAATACGTTTAACTCTTTGATTTCAACGAACGATCGAGGAAGAAAGCAAGTTGATCTTCAGGACGAAGATCCTAATTTGGTGGGGATAATGTGACAATCCATCAATTTCAGGTCGATATTTTAATCTCGACTATTAAATATTATGTGTTTACTTTAATGAGAATTTTAAATTATCGACTAACCGAGAAGGTTGTGGCTTGAAACTTAACGTAAGAATGTCGTTTCGATGAAAACTGGCAAGGAATACGTTAGGTATCGATATTTTATTCTCAATTTATCATGTGAATGATTTTATTGTATTTATTTTTATTTCTCGTGTTTTACGTTTTAACGGGTAAATATTTTCAAAATTTAATATTTACATTTTCTACCCTTACAACTAATTAATTTCATTTTGGACCAAAACTATCACAAATTGGTAAAATCTACCCCACTATATATTAATTCTCCACTAACTATTTTATAACATTAATTCATTTTTACCAAAAAAAAAATTATCTCTTTCTCTTTGCTTTAAACCGTCCACCCATCACCCACATTCATCAAATTTGTATAATTTTTACTTTGATTCATTCAAATCTAAAAGAAGACCCATCTTAGAAATTCAACAAGCTTTAATTTGGTATAAATTTTTCTAACATGCATCCACTAAATTTTTCTTTTCAATTTTTGATGAAGAACATGTTGTTTGATCCATTTTTATGGTGAAACATGTTGTTAATATTATTATATTTGAGTGGGATGTTGTTGCATGTTATTTATTTTGAGTGGGTTAATTTTTGGATGATCATTCTAGGGTGTTAGGAGTTAAATAAATGTGTTATGATGATATTAGGGTGATATTAGAAGTATAAAATTTGTTGAAATGGGTCAAAATGTTGATTTGGTATGATTTTTAGATGGTTAATTTTAGGCAGTAACTTAAAGGCCATTTTTGAATTACTTACTGAAATAATCTTGTTAAAGTTTTAAGATAGGGTCGTAGAGAATTTCGTTAGCTTCGATTTAATATAATGTAGGACTTCCAACTCCAAACGAGTGCGAAGTTACAACAATTTTAGTATTTGTGTACCGGAGACGGGTATCGGCACAAATTCGAAAATTG
This sequence comes from Glebionis coronaria, assembly GCA_025667525.1. Taxonomy (NCBI): domain Eukaryota; kingdom Viridiplantae; phylum Streptophyta; class Magnoliopsida; order Asterales; family Asteraceae; genus Glebionis; species Glebionis coronaria. Next base: position 266,610,265 of record CM046875.1, read on the forward strand.
TTGTCGATATTTGGATCGAATCTCGGGGAATATAGAATGAGTTTTGAAAATGTTCAAGGACTGATGTTGGAGTCTAAACCTCAGGTCATGAGTGTATTTTCAAACCCTTGTGTCGGTTTTATAAATGGAATTGTTTAGATATGTCAAAATGGTTTTACAAATAAAAGGCGTAAATCTGTCCGGTTTTTGTAACTCATAGATGTGTTGGGCAGAAAGCCTTAGAAGTAATATTTTTGAATGAAACTTAAACTGTGTCTTATTCATATTATATGTGAGTTTGTGACCAAGTTTCGTCGAAATCAGACAAGTGTAGATAAGGTAGATTGGCGTGTACATTTGGAGTGTACATGCTGATTGGTATTTTGGACACGTAGTTCAATACTTATGTGGCGTGAGTTGAGTATTCACTATTGGACATGGTGATTTACTCAAGTGTTAAGTCATTATATAAATGACTTAGTTACTGTTCCGAGAGAAGTAAAATGATAGTTTGACTTGCGTTGACTTGGCGCCTTAGGACGGATCAATATCGAGAGTGCAATTGTTTAAAAGAATAGTGTTGAATAAAAGGGTATAGTAATAACACTTGTATTATTAACTTTTTCGGGATTGTCTTGGTGTTGTAATTTTTATTTTTATATTATTTAAGTATGATTTGTACGTAAGTTGATTATTAATGAACGCGCCTTATTTGGTAGGTTGCGGTCTTCGTGTTTAAACGGGCATCACTAATCGTCGGCGATCGTCTCATTACCACTATTGGCTAAGGTGAGTCTATAGCCTCGCTTTTAACTTGTTTACTTGTTTTATTAAACCCGCGAGGGGGATTACATGCTTGTTTATTTAAAATAAAGGGTACAACGAGAAGTTGTGAAAACCCTACCTATTAGAAAAGTATAGGTGCAATGAGAAGTTGTGGAAACCCTACTTATTGGAAAAGCATTTATTTTAAACGAAGGGTATAACGAGAAGTTGTGGTAAACCCTATTTGTTTTAAAAATTGAACACAAGGAACTCGATTGTATGTTTAGATGAAAGTTATTACATAAGTTTGTTTAACCTTAAAAGACCCATGAATCGTGAATTGTTAATCGAAGTAACGCTAATGCTATGGATAGATCTATCGGGGTGACGCCCAGTCCGGTCGCGACTAGCTATCGCGTGGTATTGTGATGCACTAGTAATGAAACATCGGATGCATTGTATAAGAGAAATATACGCACTTGGCTAGGTGTGTTGGGCTGAAATAATATATGTTAACGTTCAATGTCACGAGACTTATGTAATGAAACGATAATTATGTCTGTACAATATAATTGTCTTTGATAAATTATTAACCATGGAAGGTTATTTTGAATACCTGTGTTCTCTTTATTTAAATTAAACTCTATAGATTCACTCGGCAAATTTTGTTGACTTTTTAACATGTTTTATCTCAGGTCTATTGGTAAGGCACTCGAGGAAGGAGGTTTCGTGAAGCTTGCTTATTTGAAATGTTTTGGCCCGCTTTATTAAACTATATCCATTCAAATAATTTTTACCAATCACTAGCTTTTGTAAACTTGTAGTTATCTAGGACCGTGTATGAAATTGTACTTTTATTGAATGAAAATGAATGCATGTTTATTAAAACAACTTGTTTTGAGCCGTTTTCTATGATTATGAGATTGAACCATGATAGTAACACCCAATGACCCTTCCGCTGTTATGACCGAAATTTGGAGGTGTTACACCATGGGTGTGCTAGCCCGCTTTTCATGAGGAGAAAACCCAAGCTTATTCAAGATCTCAGCCACATACTTTTCGTGAGAGATAAATATACCATCTTCTTTCTGTTGTACTTGTAAACCTAGAAAGAAGTTCATCTCTCGCATTGCACTCATCTTGAATTTGTCTGTCATGAGCTTGGAAAAGTCTTCACTCATCTTTGGATTAGATGAACCAAAGATAATATCATCCAATAGACCTAGACAAGAAGAAAATCCTTACAAACCTTCTTGGTAAATAGGGTCTTGTCTATGGTGCCCCTCTTAAACCCATTTTCCACCAGGTAGGTGGATAATGTACCATACCATACACTTGGGGCTTGATGAAGTCCATACATTGCTTTCTTGACTCTATACACCTTGTTTGGATGCTCTGAATCTTCAAAACCTAGAGGTTGCATTACATACACTTCCTCCTTAATAGTGCCATATAAGAATGCACTATTCACATCCATTTGATAATCTGTGAAACCCATGCAAGAAGCATAGGCTAGGAAAATCCTTATTTCTTTAATCCTTGTAACATGTGCAAAAACCTCTTAATAGTCTATTTCTTCTCCTTGTGTATAGCCCTTAGCAACTAAACGTGCCTTGTTTCTGACCACAATCCCTCTTTCATCCTTTTTGTTCCTTAGAACCCAACGTGTCCTAATAGGTCGAACATACCTTGGACAATCCACTAGCTCCCACACATCTTGAATTGCAAATTGGTGAAGCTCATCCTGCATTGATTCAACCCAGCTTGATTCTATAAGAGCATCAAAAATCTTCTTGGGTTCCTTTTGTGATAGAAAACAGGCAAACAAACATGCTTGCACAAGAGGGGTATCTTCCTTCTTGTAGATATTGGCAATGAAACCACCTTGAGTCTGATGAGTTCTCCTTGTTTGAACAGGAGTTTGAATATCACCAATTATTTGGGAAGGAGGATGATCTTTGGCCACCTTTGTATGTATTCCTCCCCCAAATAGTGAATTATCTTCTATAACAAATTCCATATTGCCAATATCATCTTCATTGCAACTCACATCCTCAAATGAATTGACCTCTTTATTGACTATGGGAGCTTCATCATGTTCAACAGTATGTCTGTTGGAGGAAGAGAATAAATTTCCAAACAGGTTGTCAGCGTCTGAACTCAACGTGTCATCGTCTGAATTCAACCTGTCAGCGTCCGAATTGGCTTTGTCAGCGCTTGAAGATGCATGCATGGTTTCGTCAACTGGTTTGTCTTGTGGCCTTCTTCCTCCTTTTCGGCAGCAGTAGAGTCTTGCATATACCCATCAGTCCATATAAGAATGGTAACATAATCAAGTATGGGGGTTGGCTCAACTGCATGTGATCCTTCTTCCTTAGCAATCTGTTTACCTGAAATTTCAACAATAAATTCTTCCACGACATTTTAATCCCTCTTCACAATGTCCGGATTAGTGACAGGCATATAATTTAAGGTCCTAGATAATGGTTCCAAATCAAATAACCAATCTGGTCCATTCTCAGGATCACTGGGCTTACTTTCTTAATACTTAACATGCACCTTTTCAAGGATGCGTTTTTCCTTCTTGTTGTAAACTCTATACCCTCTGCTATTCATAGAATAACCCACAAAATATCCCTTCATCACCTTTTGCATAAAACTTACCTAGGGCATCACCAGTATCAAGGATCACTATATGACATCCAAAGGGTTTAAGAAAGTCTATATTAGGCTTCCTGTTCCAAAATAGCTCATAAGGTGTCTTATTATGGATTTTGTTGACCAATGCTCTATTTTGAACATAGCAAGCGGTGTTCATAGCCTCTGCCCAAAAAGCAATGGGAAACTTATCATAAGGTAACATTGTCCTAGCTGCTTCTATTAGGGTTCTATTCTTTCTTTCAACTAATCCATTCTGCTGTGGAAATCTAGCTATGCTAAACTCCCTAGAAATCTCTTTATCAGCACAAAAGGTATCTAATAGTGTATTTCTAAACTCACCACCATTATCACTTCTAACAATTTTAACCTCATTACCCGTTTTCTTTTCTATTTAGGTAATAAAGTTAATCAAAATCTTGGCAGTATCACCTTTTAAGGCCAAAAAGAAAATCCAAGTAAATCAAGAAAAATCATTAGTTATAACAAAACAGTAAGATTTACCATTTAGACTTTCTATATTAGTTGGGCCAAATAAGTCCATATGTAGCAAGTGAAGAGGTTTAGAACTGGAAAGCACACTTTTAGACTTAAAGGAGACGTTATGTTGTTTTCCTAGTGCATGTAACACACGAGTGATCATTATGGGAAGCCTTTGAAGGAAAACCATCAACAAGATCATGTCTCACAAGTCTATTAATGCTCTTAAAATTTATGTGCTCTAACCTTCTGTGCCATAAATTACTTTCATCAACTGATACTTTAGCATAAAGACATGACAGATTTTTGTTCATTTTAATCCCTTTTAGATTAACATTATAAATGTCATTATGCCTAGGTGTTCTATATTCAATAAACTTCTCATCAGGAATCTTAAAATCCTTACTCAACACCAATCATTCAGTATCAGTAAAAAGAACTTTATTTTTGTTGTCACAAACTTGTGACATACTAAACAAGTTATAATCAAGTTCCTTTACCAAAAAAAACGTTCTCAAAACGCAAGTTGTTGGTGATAAGAGTGACTTTGCCAGATATAGTTCCATATCCTCCTCCAAAGTACACCTTGTCACCATCTTTAATGGGGGTAAAATCTGTCAAATAATCTTCCTTCCCCGTCATGTGCCTAGAGCATCCACTATCTTAATATCCATGATCATTCACCTGCTTTTGAATGCCCTGCACATAAAGAAAACACATTAGATTTCTTTGGGAACCCAAGCCTGAGCAGACTTGGATTCATGTGGTTGTTAAACAAGAACAGACTTAGTCGTTTTAACAACCCCTTGTTCATCCATTTGTGGCCTGAACACCCAATTTACCCCAATTGGTTTAGTAATGGCCTTTGATAGATAATTAAATCTGTTGCAGGTCATAGAAATTCCATCAAAATTAGGGTTTTGGTCTTGTTTAGGTCTCCATGTCAAACTAGATGAAGCTTTAGACCCCTTTACCTTAGGTTATAAATACATGTTGTTACTTGGTCTAACATAAGATCTAGCAGCAGCTTGTTGTGGCATTTCATGCCAAACTTGGAGCTGTCAGTGTTGAACTTGTTCATGTCAGCGTTGAATTTGTTACTTTCAGTGCTAAATTTGTTCTTGTCAGCGCCCAAATTAGGGTTTGCTACAGGAACCCATTGTCGGTTAGACCAAGTGTTGTTCTTTTGAAAGGGCCTTTGTCCATGAGTGTTGCTCCCTTTAGAAAAGAAGGGGGATGGTCTAATTACTTGTGCGCTTGGTTGGACAAAAGGTATGGGTTTGACCATGGTTGACCTATTGTCAGTGGTGAATTTAGAGCCACTGACATACTTATAGGCCAAATGAGAAAAATAACCACATGAGTAACAAGCTTTTCTAGACACAACCTTAGGTCTCGATTGAAAGAACCCTGTCCCATTAACACTAGCTTGTCTTTGGGGTGACTTAGGCTTTCTATTCATTTCAGCATATTTAACACTAGGTTTTCTCTTAATTGGTGAGCCAAGGTAAATGGTTTTTCCAGTAGTGCGGTTGGTCACATTAGTGGGTGTAGGCACAAATAGACTTTCACTAAGCATTCCACCCTTAACAAAAAGAAAAGGGTTGGCTGCTTTCCATTGCTAAAGATCAGTCACCTTTTGTTGATATTTCTCAACTAGGGTGAGCAATCTAGTTGGAGGAATAAATTCCTCTTCTTGGAGTTCTGGAATACCAGTCCAAGAGAGATCTTTTCTCCGAACACCATAAAAATTCCCAGAAGGTGGTGAAACAGCAACATATTCATTCATCCCAATCCCAGACTTGTCCCTAGGGTCCCTTTGTTCACTGACACACTTTTCTAGGGTTTGACTAGCTTTATCAAACTTTTCAATCTTAAGCCCTACATTTTCTTTGTGTTTAATGGCCTCATCTAACTTAAGTTGCACATCTGTTCTAGATCTCATTAGAGTATCTCTAAGTTCAACACTAACTATAAGATCCCTAGTCAACACATTAATTTGATCTTTTAGGTCAAATTCCATTTTCTTATATTCCTCTATAGTCCATTCAGTTTGTGTAAGTGCCATTTTATAATTTACTAGCCTACATTCTACATCAAACACATCTGGTTTAACTTTAAATTATCTTTGTTAAGCTTTTCACTGTTTAATCGACACCCTTTACTACAGAAAGCATCATCATATACCTCATTTTCTGATGAAGATGAGGAATTGGCTATGAGAGCAAAGTGAACATGCTCTTCTTCTTCTTTCTTAGCAATCAAAGCCTGATTCTCTACCACATCCTTTTCCATAAAGCTCTAGTCCTATCCAACACCATCAATATCTTGCATGGAGACCATATCTTTTGGCTTAGCATCTTCCACCTTGATGATTTGGCTTGAAGTCTTTCCAACATCAGATCTTCTTGGAGATCTACACTCCCTCATGAAGCGTCCAATCCTATGGCAGTTATAACACTCAACCTTAGATTTATCAAATCCAGCTGTGTATTTAGCATTAAAGGTCATCTTTCTTCCAAATCTCCTATTCCATCTGTTGGCCCTTATGCTTGCAAGTGCCATATTCCACTTGATATCCATTTCTTCAAAATTTTCATCACTGATTTGCTCAAGATCCTCATAGGTAATTAAGGAACCATTGGGCAATGCAACAATGTATGCACATACTATATCCAAATCAATACCGGTAGGTTTAAGACTTGGCAAATCAACATTATATGTGTCAGCGTTAAAATTTGTGCCGCTGCCAAAGGTTGATCCATCGCTGACACACGTTGATCCAGTAACTGGATGTACATATGAATCTCTTTCAATAGTTTGAGCTTCACTTTGTAAGATGAAAGCGATGTTTCCAGATGTTGACTTGCTTTCATGATCAAGTAAGATCTCACTCTCCATGATCTTTAACTTATTGTAGACGTCATCAAAGGAAGAACTCTTATGGGCATTGGTAGCAATGATTGACCTAGCCTCAATTTTCCATGCATCATCAAGACCTCTAAGGAAAGTAGCAATGATATCAGCATCATCATGTTTTGTTCCCATAAAAGACAACTTGCTAGTTATGTGTAGAAGCCTACTTCTCACCTCACTTAGCTTCTCATTAGGATGAGCCTTAAACACAGCATATTCATGCAATAGTTGCTTCTTCCTTTCTTTGGCAGTATCTTCATTACCACCATAGGTGACTTGAAGAGCTACCCAAAGATTTTTAGCAGAATTAAAACTTGTGTACTTGTGTTGATTATTTGGACCCAAGGAAAGCTTAAGAATGTTCAAAGTCTTCATATCATTCCTTCTTGCGGCTATATCTGCAGTTGAGATAGCTCTTCCTTCTTCAGGTATTTCAGCACGTTCTGAAGCAGTAGAACCAACTGTGCTTCTTCCTACAATAATAGCAGCAATCCTAGCTGCTTTGTCAAATTGATTGTCATATTCAATGATTTCCCAAAGAGTATGGTCATGAATTTGAAGGTATTGTTCAAATTGAACTTCCATTGTTCAAAATTGTCGGGGTCGAGCAAAGGGATTTTTAGGTTGTGATTTGATGAGGATGAAGATTCTGTGGTAGACATCTTGTTTGGTTTTAAGGTTTCTGGTGATTTTAGGGTTTACTATTCTTTTAGATCAAAGTTCCTCAACAAGCTCTGATACCACTTGTTGATACCAAACTTAGTTCGATTAGCTTTGTATTAAACGATATTGAATCAAGATTAATACTTAGAGAAACTTAGTTGTATTTGACAATCCAAGTGTTATGCGGAATTAACACTTAGAATAAAGAACAAACAAACAAGTAAACCAAACTTTCACTTTAGATTGATAAACGAACTTGCTTACAATGAAAGTTGTAAAACTGAATAAAAAATATAAACTACAAACCCTACGACCTCCTTTTATGACACAAGGAGTCGTGTACAAAGGTTTACCTATCAACTATTATAGGTAAAGATAAATATAGAAAATACAATGTTGATCATATCTTTACTTAAAATACAAAATGTGTTGACTAAGTATTCCTATCAGTGGTTGGACTTATTCTTGTCAGCGCTTGAATATTTCTTGTTAGTACTTGATCTGTCAGCGCTTCATTTCCTCTTGTCAGCGTCCAAATTAGTCTTGTCAGCGTCTCAGTGACTTAGCTCATTTTATTCCCAACAATCTCCTTTTTCGTCTTGGTAAGCGGTAATGCGTTTTGAAAAAGTTTTTCCTTTTTCACGCCACGGGAGGGACCATTCCTCGTTGCTTCGTACCTTTGGCTGCCGCGACGTCCTGCGATGCTTACTGCCGTAATTAGAAGATTCTGAGGAGGAGGAAGTTATCCTGCGATGTCGAGGGTGGTGGTCGCTGGAGTAAGAATCCGATGAGTTGTCGCTCGGGGATTCCCTCTACCGGGATTTCCTTGCCTTCCTTCCTTCTTCGTCCTTGTTCATAAGAATCCATGGAGGAAATTTCCTACCGCTTCTCGAGTCTTCTAAGGACGTTGCGCCATCGTTTATAAGGTTGTTCTAGTAGATTAGTGCCCCTCGGGTCAGGGCCTAGTCTATCCTTTACGCTAGTGTGTTGACCATTGTTAGTAGGTGTGATGAACGCGTCTCTTTCCCTTGAGTCTTGAGATTCCTTTGAGGATGAGGCGTCCTAGATAATCGGCGCGTCGGAGTAAGCTGCGTGTTTAGGTGTTGTTGAGGTGCCTTGCCTAGTATGTTTTTACTTTCTTCTTTGTTTTCTCCTTTCCCGACGGAATTCCTTGTTAGAGTTTGAGTCTTTCAGGGCTCGGAGTTCCATATAGAATCCATGTTGACTCTGAAGTCATTTATTTGATTCGCTCTCATACGTGATTTCATGAGCGGGATTTGAGCCTCAAATTTTTTCGCGACATAATCATTCATGTCTAGATCTGGGTCTGGTGTTTGCCCTACCCCAGTTTGCGGTATTAACTCAGCCCTTGAGTTCGGTGGTGCCTCATTATGGACTTCTCTGGGCTTTCCTTTTGAGGTTGAGGATTCTACAAAGGGTAGTGGACATGGAGTAATGAGTGGGGGAGTCGGCGCTTGTGGCGCTCTTCCTCCACTTCCCCATCCTGAGATGTTAGTTGGCTCGGAGCCTTGTGTTTTCTTAGCTCCACTCTTCTGTTGAGTCATATTCGCACCGCCCTTTGTCATGCTTTAGAGTTTAGTGTAGGGTCCCACGAATGGCGCCAACTTGTTGATACAAAAGTTGGATTGACCTCGCTTGACCCGAATTGAATTAATTCGAGTCTTATGGACTTTGGCTCTTGTACCAAGTGAACTTGTTTGAGGACCCTACACACTAATTAGGCTTATGATGGGCGCATGTCCCATGATTAGACTCTGGCGTGAGGGTAAGTAATCGTTTTATGTATATGTGAGGGTTAGAGTATTGTGAATATCGTACCTTTGTGGAACCTCTAGGGTTCCTTTTATACCTGAGAGAGTCCTGGTTGGGCTCTCCTAATCTTGCGGCCTAAGGAAGGGATAATGAACAAATATAGACTGATCCTTATCGCGTGAATAAGGAGAGTGTATATCTCTTTCCCTTAGGTGAATATAATCCTAGTTTAGGTTATATTTCGTTTGATCATGTCGGAGTGCGACGAGGACACGCTTAAGGAATAAACCGCGTGCGACAGAGACTTACCGGACCTCTTGAGCTTTGCGCGCTGCCTGTGCATGATCCATACCCAATGGATACGGGTATTACCCATGGGTCGGGTCATCCAACCCGACTAGGGACTATACGTCATCACCCATGTTTATATAGTGTTAGGGTTTCTTGAAGGATAAGTAAGGTGTGTAGGTCGCTGGCTTGTCGGGCTGGGCCGAATACCGACTATACATCAACATGTTCCCCACTCTAGTATGATATGGTTCATGATCATGTTATGCTAGACTCATTCATGTATCACACTTTACTAAACAACCGCGTGCGGCTTGCTGCTATGACATCCTCGTGGTTGGTCCGTAACATATGGCTCCACTAATAATGGGCTACTTTTAGCAAAAAGATGATGGTTTGGGGTTGCGAATTTTGAGCATAGTCACTATACGTCATCATGTCCCCCCAGTCTAGTATGCGAGGTTGTTACCAAGGTTACTAGACTTTACACCATATCCGCTACCTGTAAGCTTATCCATGATGAAGGAAATGGGAGAACACGTATACGTAAGACGGGCGATTGTGCTAGAATGCTTGGTTTCCCGTTATGTGACGGTAAAGACCCCGTAAAAAAGAATATGTTTTCTACAGTCGGGGTAACACTAGCATTGGCAAGGTATCATTCTTGTTCATCTCTAACGTAAGGATGGCAAGAAGGTTTTATGAAGGTGTAGGTGAAAGTGGAGGTGGAACCCGTATGTTGCATCATGAACAGGTTGAATACGTACTTCAAATTACCACTAATGATGCAGCATAGTGCAAATATTTCATTCGTCTTAAGGCCAACAGAAGATGTACTTCTATGGCAAGGTGATGCGGATATTCCATCCGTCTTACAACCATGAATTTTGATAAGGACTTCAAAAATCCTTCATAATTCTACCTGAACTAAATGTGGTTGATCAAGCTCCGTCTAATTAATTTCAAACTATGTACACCTTTTAAAATCACTTTGTGGCCGGGCAAAGTAATTCGCCGCAGAAGGCGTACTTCCGCAACAAAGATATGGGCCAACGGAAGACGTACTTCCATGTCAAAGAAAAAGAAGACAGTGGTAGGAGTACTTCTGAAACGAAGATACTGAGCAATCGGAAGGTATACTTCCGCGGAGAAGATAATGAGCCAGAGGAAGGAGTACTTCCACTACGAAGACAATGAGCCAGCGGGAGGCGTACTTCCACGCCGAAGATAATGAGCCAGCGGAAGGAGTACTTCCATATAGAAGACAATGAAACAGCGAAAGGCGTACTTCTACGGCGAAGATAATGAGCCAATTGAATGGGTACTTCCACGGCGAAGACAATGAGCCAGCCGAAGGCGTACTTCCGTGGCGAAGATAATGAGCCAGTGTAGGGGAACTTCCACGGCGAAGATAATAACCCAACGGAAGGAGTACTTTCGCGGCAAGGACAATGAGCCAATGGAAGATGTACTTCCGTGGCAAATGAATAAGCGCACAAAAGGCATACTTCCGTGGTGAAGGAATAAGCCCACAGAATAGATACATTCGTGGCACAAGAATAAGCCAACGGAAGAGATACTTCCGTGGCGCAAGAATAGCCAGCGGATGAGATACTTTCGTGGCGCAGGAATAAGAAAATGGAGGAGACACTTCCATGGTGCACAAATAAGCCAATGGAAGAGATATTTTGCGGCGCAGGAATAAGCCAACGGAATAGATAGTTCCATGGCGTACAAACAACCCAGCGGAAGAGATACTTTTGGGGCGTAGGAATAAGTTAACGGAAGAGATACTTCCGTCGCGCAGGAATAAGCCAACGGAAGAGATACTTTCGTGGCTCCGGAATAAGCTAACTAAAGAGATACTTCCATGACGCACAAATAAGCCAGCGAAAGATATACTTTCGTGACGCCGGAATAAACCAACGGAAGAGATACTTCCATGGCGCACAAATAAGCCAGCGGAAGAGATACTTCCACGGTGCAGTAATAAGCCAACGGAAGAGATACTTCCGTGGCGCAAGAATAAGCCAAAGGAAGAGATACTTCAATAACGCACAAATAAGCCAGTGGAAGAGGTACTTCCGCGGTATAGGAATAAGCCAACGGAAGAGATACTTCAATGGCACACTAATAAGCCAGCGGAAGAGATACTTCCACGGCGCAGGAATAAGCCAACGGAAGTGATACATCCGTGGCACAGGAATAAGCCAACGAAATAGATGCTTCCGTGGCGCAGGAATAATCCAACGGAATAGATACTTCTGTGGCGCAGAAATAAGCCAACGAAAGAGATACTTCCATGACGCACAAATAAGCCAGAGGAAGAGATACTTCCGCGGCACAAGAATAAGCCAATGGAAGAGATACTTCCATGGCGCACAAATAAGCCAGTGGAAGAGATACTTCTGCGGCGCATGAATAAGCCAACGGAAGAGATACTTCCATGGCCCAAGAATAAGCCAACGAAAGAGATACTTCCATGACGCGCAAATAAGCCAGTGGAAGAGATACTTCTGCGCCGCAGGAATAAGCCACCAGAAGAGATTCTTCAATGGCACACAAATAAGCCAGCGGAAGAGATACTTTCGCGATGCCGGAATAAGCCAACGGAAGAAATACTTCAATGGCGCAAGAATAAGACAACGGAATAGATACTTTCGTGGTGCAGGAATAAGCCAACAGAATACTTCTGTTGCGCAGGAATAAGTCAACGGAAGAGATACTTCCATGACGTACAAATATGCCAGCGGAAGAGATACTTCCGCGGCTCCGCGACGTAGGAATAAGCCAACGGAATAGATACTTCCATGGCGCATAAATAAGCCAGCGGAAGAGATACTTCCACGGTGCAGGAATAAGCCAACGGAAGAGATACTTCCGTGGCGCAGGAATAAGTCAACGGAAGAGATACTTCCATGCCGCACAAATAAGCCAACGGAAGAGATACTTACGCGTCGCAGGAATAAGCAAATGGAAGAGATACTTATGTGGGAATGGAATAAGCGCGTGGAAGGCGTATCTCCGCGGCTGGTGCAGATATTACATCCGTCGTCGTACCGAGCCTACAATGCCTCTTACGTACCTAATATACTTGAAGATATTTGTGTGACATGCACGAAAATAGTGGTATTATTATTGCTTGTTATCCCCCCATGTTTAATGGTGCTACACTCGATCAGTAGTATTAAACTTAATAAAGTATACAAAAAATTACAGTCGCATAGACCAACGCGAATGGATGTACCGTAATCGCGTACAAAAGATAGAAATTGGGTCCGAACGTACGGACCAAGGCGGAAAGGCGAGCCGTAACCGCAATTTTCCTAATGGGTAAAGTTAATTCATTACGTGCGGCGTGCTGCTACTACCAAAAAGACGGTCAAGGACTTTTACCAGTTGTTAGGTGTGCACGTTTTGTCTTTTGCAGGCCCAACATGATATGTACTTGTAGAAACTAGAAGGAGTGGTTCAATAGTTTCTTAAATTTACTTGTTAAATTCGGGTTTTCAAAAATCCTTTTCAAAAACTTAGACTTAAGCAAATATATGAAATCTTCTTATACACAATATGGACAAGGGATAGTGTAACTAACTAATAATCACAAGTATATGCAAGTAAAGAATAATGAATGTAAAGAGATAAGGAAAAGAAAGATCAAACTGAACACTAAGGATTTATAGTGGTTCGGCAACAAAGCTCACTCCTCGTTCCTACTCCACTCATCGAGTACTCCTTACTCGACAGTTCACTAATCAATAAGATCCTTAAGGTGGAGAAACCGTGCACGTCACTTAACCAATTTCCGACTCTAAGCTAAAATTCGAGCCCTACTCTTAGCTAGGACCAATCTACACCAATATAATTTAAGGACTAAGTATTAACCTCACTACATATACAACTTCACAATAGACACAACTATTTGGATCTTCACAACAATAACACAAGAATGAAAAATAAAAGTTTGATTTTTAATGGATCATTAAGGTAGACACAACAATTCAAAGATGAAAATTTTCTTCTCTTTGCACTTGAGAGGAAGAGATGGGAGGAGAAAGATTCACCCTTCTAAACAAGTAGCAATCAAGCAAATAATCAAGGATTTGAATGATTTAAGAAGTTAGATTGAATCTGGTATTTTATGTGCAAAAGAGGCGAGGAGAAAATCTGAGAATGTACCACTATTTATGAGACAAAGCTCCAACGGTTATCTTGGGTCGCGGTACCTTAAAGGTGACTGTGATTCCTTATTGATAAGGAGTCGCATAGCTATTTAAGGAACCGTGGGAGTAGACTCTGCTCCCTTTTATCTTTTAGTGAGGTAGTCACATTTGCTGGAATATTTGTCCCCAAGTGATATTCCTAAACCATATGGAATATGCCATTTTTAAAATTCCAAATATTTAATTTAATAAAACATTTTCTTAAAAATAAAGTTTAATAAAAAACTTTGTCACATTTAATAAAAGGTGAGTTTTAAGAAAAAATAAATCCTTGATCACTTAGTTAGGTTGAAAACTTGTTTGTTCATACCTTAAACGATAATGGTTGAAATGAAAAAGACCTGAACTCAAGAATTCGTTTTTTGTTGTTTTCATAAATGCTTTTTTTTATATATTGTCGTAATCAGAACAAAGCGAGACCGGAAAATGCAAGTAACGTTTTTAGGCATCATTGCATTAACAATCTCCCCCTTTTTTATTCCGACAATACATAAACTCAATCATATAAAAAACAATATTTTCGAAGACGAGTTTATTTCTTTTCTCCCCCTTTGTCGAAGCAAAATGGTTGCAAAAGTCTTTGTAGAAGAAAATAATCGGACTTTGCAAGTGATACCCTTGGTGCTTACTCCCCCTTGCTTGGGGCACCAAGGAATCGAGCTATGGTGACAAGCTACATAGAAGGGTTAGAAGAAGAAAATAAACAGCCAGCAAGATATAGCAAAGGTCACACTATAAAAGAAATAAGATAAGAAAAGAGAAGTTAACTAAGATCTAAAATAAGTCATGTTAAAAGAAAACATGAATAAAGATAAAAGGAATTAAATCATACAAAGATGTATGAAAAACAAAACAATACAAAAGAAAAGCATAAATCTAATCCTAGTTAAACTAGAACTCTAAGGTTTGATTAAATTAGATTTCTTAGAGATAAGAAATCCACATGCTTAAATGAAAGACAAGGTGGTGGTGGCTTGGTAATAATCTCATAGTCATAGTGAAATGGAGGCTTGACTAGGAGACTTTTGATGTAATTCAACTCCTCATAGATATGAGCCATAGCAAGATGTTGATATTAACAACAATGGAAATATGTCCCATGATGCATGACATTATCATGTGAGGGGAAGAACACAAAAGGCTAGTGGTGGAAGAGAAGAAGTTCCACAATCATTATTCTTAGAAGAAGAAAAAATACGATTTTGTGTGTTCTTGGGTGAATTTGGATTGAAAGAGATTGTGGAAAATGGAGGAGAATGGAGGAGAATCAAGGCTTTCATTTGGTGAATAAGACATTTTGATTTGAGAAAGGATGCAAAATGCTTAGGGTTAAATAGAGAAAACACAAGACAGTTTTGGGATGGTCAAAGGTTTGAAACAAAGATTCTCAAAAGTGTTGGAAAAAATTTGGAGTTACAGAAATCTCAAAATAGAAGCCTCTGGCCGCGGTTCCTTATCTCCCCTGCGGTTCCATATATATATCAAGAGCGGTTTGTTTCTTGGAGAACCAAGAAGTTAAAAAACAACTAATGAAGGTACACACTCCACTAGTGCTTTTCTGGTCCACATAGTCTCCCGCATGATCCGAGTCTGCGTATACTATGGCTTCTACGCCAGTCCCATTGGGATACCATAATCCTAAATGTATAGTTCCCTTAATGTATCAGAAGATACGCTTAACCGCTTCAAGGTGAGAGGTTTTGGGAGTCTATTGGAAGCAAACACAAAGGCAAACACTAAACACGATATCTGGTCGACTTTCTGTTAGGTACAACAAACTACCAATCATACCTCTATATTTGGTGTTGTCTACCGACTCACAATCATCATCTACGGTGAGCTTAGTATCTGAGGCCATAGGGGTCTTCATTTGTCTAGAGTCCTCTAATCCAAATTTCTCTAGCATTTCTTTAACTTACTTGGATTGAATTAAGAAGATACCATGGTCTATTTGTCTAATTTAGAGTCCTAAATAGAAGTTAAGTTCCCCCATCATGCTCATTTCAATCTCATGATTTTGGCAAAGTCATCACACAAGCTTTGACAAGTTGAACCAAATATAATTTCATCAACATATATTTGTACGATTATGAGGTGAGAACCTTTCTTCTTTGTAAAGAGTGTATTGTCTACCATCCCCATGGTATACTCATGTTTTACAAGAAACGCTTTAAGTCTATCATACCAAGCTTTGGGTGCTTGTTTAATACCATAAAGAGCTTTCTTAAGCTTGTAAACATGATGGTTTCTCAAAATCAATGAAGCCGGGAGGTAGAGCCATATATACCTCCTCGTTGATAAAACCGTTAAGCAATGCACTCTTTACATCCATTTGTTGAAGCTTAAAATATAATGCACAAGCATAAGCTAAAAGGATCCTAATTGACTCTAACCTTGCTACCGGTGCATATGTCTTATCATAATCAATCCCTTCTTGTTGATTTTAGCCTTGAGCTACAAGTCTTGCCTTGTTACGAGACACAACACCGTTCTCATCTAACTTATTCCTATATACCCACTTAGTTCCTATGATGTTAGTACTTCTAGGTGGAGTAACAAGTTCCCAAACGTCATTATCAATTAATTAATCCAATCTTCTTGTATGGCGATGACCCAACTCTCATCCATCGAAGCTTCTTTAACATACTTTGGTTCAATCAATGAGACGACACAAAAGAAGTTACTTTGATGTTGGACTTGAGATCTAAGGGTCCTTTGATTTAATTCGCCTATGATGTTTTCGAGAGCATGATCCTTAGATTCCCTAATGTTTACTCCCTTTTCAACATTAAGGTCTTCAACTCCTATTTTTCTAACCTCTTTGGCTTTAACTATGTCTATTTCATCTAAGTCATCATCTACCAAAGGTGGTGTCTTAGATGAAGGAGGGGTTTCATCAAATCTCACATTGAGTGATTCGTCGACTACACCCGAGGTTCTATTGAGGACTATGTAAGCTTTACTAGTTTAAGAATAACCTAAAAAGATACCTTCGTACGACTTTGGGTCGAACTTAGTAAGGTAGTATTAGGTGTTGAGAATGAAGCACTTACTTCCAACACCTTAAAGTATTCTAATGAGGGTTTCTTACGTTTAAGAATCTCATAAGGGGTCATTCCTAGAAAAGGTCGAATAAGAATTTAGTTGTGAATATAGGTCGATGTGTCAACGACATTGCACCAAAATTTTTTAGGCAAAGATTACTCGTTTTACATTGTCCTACTCATCTCTTGGATAGTCCTATTCTTCCTTTTAACTGACCCATTTGATTGTGGAGTGCGAGGAGCCGATAAATTATGGGTAATACCATGAGCTTCACAAAAGGCACCAAATTGCACTTCATTATCAAATTCCCTACCATGATCCGTCCTAATAGAAACGATTGAACATCCTAGTTGATTTTGGATCCTTCGACTAAAGGTTTAGAAATGATCGAAAGCTTCATTCTTAGTATCTAGAATAGTCATCAACTGTGACTAGGGTATAAAGGTTACCTCCATAACTCCGTATGGCGAAAGGTCCAAAGAGATCTATATGTAGGACCTCTAGACACCGAGAGGTCAATACCAATTTCTTCGCCTTATGACTTGAGTGAACTTGCTTCCCAACTTTGCAAGCATCACAAAAGTGACTATCAAACATAATCTAGGGGAGATGTCTTACCAACTCCTTAGAGACTAAAGATTGAATTAAACGCGTATTAACATTACCTAATCTCCTATGCCAAAGAGTAGAACTATCATCTAAAGTCGCTAGACATAAGTTGTCATTTGACTTCCTATTGACCATCATGACATAAAGCCCATGCTTTATAACACCTTTTCCAATTATCTTTCCATCTTGTACGATTTCACTATCATGTTCTGAAAAGATGACCCTACACTTATTCTCACAAATTTGACCTATACAGTTAAACCCTAAGTAATCTATGTGTTCAACATTTTTGATGGTCATGGATTCAATAGAAACCGTACCTTTGCCAATGATGTTACGACGTAGCTTACTAGCAAAATTGACGTTACCTCCATTATATGCTTTGTATGATGAGAACAAATTTCGATTACCTGTCATGTGTTTAGAACAACCACTATCCTTAATCCACTCATCGAGCTCCAAATCGATTCTAAAGCATATATAGGTTACAACACACAAGATAAAACATTGTTCCCTAATATCTCATGTGTCCAAAGTTGTTAGTTCCAAACATCCCTTGCATTTGGTTAGGATGCATGAATGGAGGACACATGCCCCACGAAGAAAAACATTGTTGAAAATTATTCGAATTCATATGAGCATTTTGCTGTCCATTGTTTTTCTTAGGAGTCTATGATCTAGACCTATAACTATTGTTGTTTTTAGGTGTTGGTGTTTTACTCCTAGGTCGTGAATTAGAGTGATCATTTCTTTTAGGTGTTGGTGTTCTACTTCTAGGCCTTGAATCATTACGTACTATTGGAGGAGTAGATGATTGTCTTGATAAATTTCTCATTCCTATTAAAGGTTTACTTAAAGGCTTTTAGAATTTATCTAATTCCTTTTTATCAATTATAGGTAATTAAACATTGTTAACAACAAGATGTTTTGGCCCTTTACCAAAAATACACTTTTCAGAAAGTTGTGGATTTTCACGAAAACTGTGACAATCCGTCAATTTATGGTTGATATTTTATTCTCAATTATTATTTAAAAACATTATTTTAAATTTTATATTATGAACTCACTTACTTTTGGGAAGAAATTTGGATTTTTGAAGTAGCATCGACTACGTCTAAACCGGAGGATTCTACGTTACGTGCCTACGTTTACATACACCATTTTTGGTGACAGCCCGACATTTCAGGAAATAAATTTATCCGTGAATATTATTTTGGGATTTTAATTTTGAGTTGGTTCATAAACTCATAAATTTACGAGAAGAGATTAGGACTTACGATTTTAATTTAACGTCCTTTACGACTAAACCAGAAACCTTAGGTTTACGTATTTACGTTTTCGAACTCCGTTTTTGATGAGACAATTTTTATTAGATCCGTTTCGTGCCGTTGATTCATAATTTATAAAAACGTTTTTCGTAAAACGACCCGAGGGCACGCAAATCGAGAAAACTAGAATCGAGGAGTACCCGTAAATTAGTGGGATGAGACAAGATAAATCTTGCCCCACCCCACTATATGGATGGCAACATTAAGCCAACACATCTCATGATGTGTCAAGTTGTAGCTACTAAGCTAACACTTGTTGCTTAGTGCTTAACTTGTAAGCAACTACATCACAAAACCACTAAATCTAAACCATTCTCCATTTCCATCCATGCAAACCACCACAACTTTCTCTCTTTCCTCCCTAAAATTCGTCCCATATTCATCAATAAACACCCTCATTTGATCAATTTTAACCATGAAATCATGTGTTATTCACACATATGATGAAGCCCTTTTAAAGCTCTATAGATTGGTGGTGATTTTAACATCTAGAAAGAAGTTTTCAAAGGAGTCAAGGGCTGATTTTCCATAAGATGATTCATGAAGATAGGTGATCTTGAAGTTGATAATGGTATATCACAAGTTTTGCCATCAAAATCCAAGCCTTGTTCATCAACCTCACATTTTCATCACTATGGTGGTATAAGGATCATTCTTTCCATCCTTCTTTTCATTTTGATTATGTAATCATGTATTTTCTTTTCTATTGTATATGTATATGATGAATATATGATGATAAAAGTATTGTGTGGGGATTTGGTGTTGATAATCATGGGTAAAAAGATGAAAAACTATATGTAAAAGTGGTTAATCTTGCTTAATTTAGTAGGCTGTATAAAAACAGTAAATAACCATGTGATGAACTGATAAAATGGCATAGATTAATGGATATACAGTAAGTAATATGTCTTGTACACATGTGAGAGTTGGCCATGCAATGGAATCATTAGGATGAGTGAGATATGATCAAAACAAGTTTAGAGTGCAAATCTGAGTACACTGTTTTGGACGATTTTTATAAAATACATAGAGGCTGATTCAACAGTAGCCATAGTAGAGTTAAATAGAGCACATATCATGTAGTTTATTCCATAAAAATTTGGGCTTCTATCTACATATAGAACTCTAGATATGGCTGTTTTGGTAAACATGAAAGTAAAAATCAGATTTTGGGAAATTAAAGTATAATAGTATTATATAAGCACTCAAATAAAAATAATATAAAATGTGAATTAAAACCCACTAACTTATATAATATATTTATATAAATATGTATAAGGATAAATAAATGGAAATTTTATAAAAATGGTAGTTTGATAAGTTCTATACGTTATAAAACTATAAACATGATTTTTACGACTTTTTCGGCTATTACCGTAAAATTAACGTTTTTCGCCAATTAAAACTTAGACGATCAAACCCGTCTAATTTAAACTTTTATAAACTCATATACTGATATATAAACATATATAACAAGTAAAAACCGATAAAACCCGAACTATATAACATACGGACATTAACGGGCTAAGTTAAGGTTATTGGACTAATAATACAACAAAATGGGCTAAAACACTTATAAACTTATTTATTGGACTTAACCCATTTGGGCCCAACATGTAAAGTATAAATACTGATAATAGAAGTATGAAATGGATTAATACAAGTTAATAAACTTATAATAGGCTTATTGGACATAAAACACGTAAATAGGTAAAACTAGTAAACTATTAAGAAGTTACCAATACATAAACACAAAAATGAGTGAATGAGAATATATAAACCCACTTGATCATCATATGTATATAATCATCATATGTATACATAATTTTTATTTTTATAAAGTCATTGGACAAGAGTCTAAGACGAGTATTATTTGTCTAGGTTTCCGTGATTGAAGCACGTACCGTACATCCGAATTGCCGATAATCCGCTTTCCCACATAAACGTGAGTTCATAGCCTCTCACTCTTATAAATGTTTTTATGAATTGTTTTATAAATCCGCGAGGGAGATAACATGTTAGTTTTTATGAAATAGGACACTAGTTGTCCTGATTGTTTGTTTATTGATTTGGACCCGAATTGATTTGACCCGAATGATTGTATGACCCTATGAATGATTAAATGACCCGATAGATGAAATTAAATGACCCGAATGATTGTATGACCCTAGTTGTCCCATTAGCATGAATTGTGAACTACCGGGATTTGGTAGACGCTTATGCATATAATATTACTATTTGGGGACGATCACCCCAGTTCGCGCCTTGACGGTTAATCCCCGTCGTGCCACATTGAATTGTAAGCGAATTTATGTATGAGAAGATTTCCATAGCGTGACCTTTGTGACGACACGCTAATTTAGATGGGCAAATTGAGTTTCGGGATAGCTACCCGTTGTTTGGTTTAGTAAGATAACAATGTCATGCGGCTTATAATAATCCAATTAACGAAATACTGCTATACGCACCAAAATACGATATATTGCCTGACTAGCAATATGGGGTCTTACTATTGATATTATGTTCGTGTTTTGTTTTTTCATAACCATATTCATATAACGGTTTTTACGACAACGGTTCATATAATGATTTTTTTAAGGAAAATGCCTATATTATGATTTTGATAAGGATTTGTATAAAATGACTTTGGCTATTTTATGGCCTATTACGATGATTTGTACAAAATGATTTTCGGTAATAATTTTATACCGATGTTATATTAATGGTTTTATTAAACTCTATGAATTCACTCGGCGTTATCGCTGACCTTTTCTTTTAACATGTTTTACCTCAGGTACTTGAAGGTAATTCTCGGGAAGACGACAAGAATTCATGGCCCACACTTAAATAACAATTTCCATTCAAATATTTTGTAAAACCTGTATGAAATACAATGACTTGGGACCTATGAAAATTTGATAATTATGAATGGAAATGCTTTATTATTAAAAGACGTGATTTTTAAGCGTTGTCTATGATGTGAGTAATGTGCTATCCCGTAACACCAACGAGTCTTCCGCTGTATTGAATTGTGTAAATTTTGGGGGTGTTACAGTTTGGTACCAGAGCTCTCGTTATAGAGAAAGAAAGATTTTTAAAACCAAGGTTTTGAATAAAACATTTCAAAATCTTTTAACTATAAACATTTTTCACAAAATGTCTAAAAATCTTTTGACTATAACGGTGCCGAAGAATTCCCGAGTTACCGACAAGGCCAGACTGAGAAGTGTTATTTTAATATATATATATATATATATATATATATATATATATATATATATATATATATATATGATGTAATTTTATTACATGATTGTTTGATGATTATTTTGATATTTATACGAGGTATTTATACCCGTAGGTATTTGTCACAAGAAACCCTAACTCCCCTAGCAAATCAATCGAAGCTATTCCCGTAGGAATTCTAGCTATTCTAGATCTAAACCAAGTTGTGGATATTTATGATCCCAACAAAATGGTTAGTATTCGTAGAAATGTTGATATTAGTTGATTGTGATATTAAAGAAGAATTGGCGAGACTAAATCTGATATCGATGTCATAATGATCTTTCCATATAGAGTGGAGTTTGACAAAACGTTACCACCTAGAAAGATGTCATCTGCTTCGTTGTCATCCAATTCATAAATTGAAATCGAAAGGGTGAATGTTGCACTTGAGGCTGTCATTGGAACCATTACCCAAAAGTCTCATGCCACTAGTACCTTTCCGAGAAGTCTAATTGAATGTATGAGTCATCTCATACTAGTGACTCATTTGATAATTGTTGTTGTAAGAGCTATAGGATTGGAAATTAAGTTTTGATCATATTGAACTTTTATTGCCCTATTAAGGTTTATGAATAAGGATGAAAGTATTGGAGAATGAGGTAGGATATCGAATTGAGTATAAAATTGGTTGAAACTTGAATAAAGTAAAATTTAACTTTTATGGAATATGAGACTGATAAGAGGAAGTCGTTAAGTTCTGTAATTGAATTATAAGGTTTTAATTGATTGTTGATTCGTGTTAAGTGTTTTTCCTAGGCCATTGTCCAATGATGAGGATGCCTAGTGTCCAAGAAATAAATTAAAGAAATCTTCTTCTGAATTGGAACCGATGGATCTTCCGGGACATGTGGAACACCTAATGACTCTTGTAGATTAGTATTCATTGTGGTATCTTTTAAAAATAATCCCTAACTTAACTGAGACATCAGTTGGTAGGATGAGTTCTTGGAATTGTATGACATAGTGACATATAACGTGTTACGGTACAATTCTGACTTGTTTGTGATTAATGAAAAGACTACATTTGATTGCTAAATTCTACATGTATCGATGTTATCTATCTTTTATTGCTTCATCCTAATGCTCGCATTAGTGATGCAACCATTGAACAAGTACTCATCTCGAATTGAGTTACGTTGTGGATTATTCTTTTTGAGTCCCATCGAGGTCATGAACCTCATGATTATTTGGCTAAGCTCATTTCCTATCATATTGTAGTTAGTTCTTGGTGAACAAGCTTTCATCACTCTCTTGCAGATCACACATTGTTTTTATAAAGTTAAAACAGTATCCTTTGAAAAAAAAATTGGGTTTTCATCACCATATGGATTATTTAAAGTGAGACTTATAAATAATTGTTATCGAAATGAAGTTGTTTATAATACACCTTGGAAAACTTAATTGTTTTCATAACAAAGAAAATCTTTGTAAATTTATTTTTGATTCTTATTTAAGAATTAAGCATGAAAATGTTTTTATTATAAACATGATGATAAAATTTTGACGAACTGAGTATTGCATCGTTAATCTTGAAATTGTATATAGTTGCGCGCCTACATACAATTTGGAATGGACCATGCAAGGCTGATTAGTAGTCACCTAAAAACTGATTAATAAACACTACATTTTCTTTAAAGATTGTGAAAGATTAAATTTTATGAGATCTGCAAGAAGTGAAAGATATGGACATAGTGTTAGGGACACCTACATATGTGCCTGTAGCATCTATTCTTCTGAGTCGAATTTACTCATCTGTGGAAATTGTCTTATTTGACAATTTACAATTCTTTCTTGTCCAATTCTCCCGTAGTGAGATTCTTAGGAAAAGTATCTGATTACCGAGTGTTGATACCCGACTGGATGTATCGACGTTCCTATCATTTATTTTGATTTGATTTCATTTGAATGACCTGGGTAACGATCCTAGGAGCTTTCGAATGCGTACTCAAATTATGAAAACATGGGATATATTCATATTTGTTAAATGTTTTCGTCTGTATCCGATTTGAAATTCTCTCGCATATATCATGCGTTGACCTTACTCTTTTAAGGTTAGTTATGTATCCAGATATCCTTGAATTTGTGAAGGATTATGAGTTATTATTAGTCTTTTGAGAAGTTCACATCTTATCGACGGTAATAAAACTGGAAAGTTAATAGTGCCAGTAGAATGGATTGATTGATTATGACATGACGACATTGTCTTAATTGATGGGAAATCGAGTAGAATTCCCCTAAATGATAAGATGTTGATTATCAAAAGTGATCTAAATAATTCTTGATGGATGACCATATCCTGCATTTAGACATGAAATTATACCGTGAATGGTTGTGAATTAGTCATAGATATTATAATCTTGATAGAACTTAATATGAATGTTTTAAAAGATATTTCCGTTTTCTGAAACTTTAGGAGGTATTTGCTGGTGAATTACCTAGACTCTCACCATTAAGGCAAGTTGAATTGGTATTAATTTTATTCCTGGTGATGCACCCGTGGCGTGTGCACTGTACGTCAGCACCATCTGAATTAAAAGAATTACCGTACAACCGAGAAAGTTGTCTGAGAAAAATTTTATTCTACCGAGCTCGTCATCATGAAGAGCTATGGTGTTATTATTCCTTATATTTATTTATTACCGTGAACTAGGTAAATTGACGATTAAAAATCTATATCCACTACCCAAGATGATAGATTTGTTCGATCATTTACAAGGTTCTAGCGTATACTCAGGAATTTGATCTACATCATGGTTATTATCAACTTCGCGTCCGCGAAAAGATTATCTACTCCAATCAGTACATCCAGAACTTGTAACGAACATTATGAGTTTCACGTGATGTCGTTTGGATTAACTAATACACATGTAGCATTCATAAATTTGGCGAATCACGTGTGTAGGCTGTAATTTGATAAATTCATGCTTGTGATCGTTAAGGACTATCTGTTTGTTTATAAGAATAAGAATGAGTTAATAATTATTTATAGATTGCCCTGAATTGGCCAAACAATGAAAACATGTACCTTGAATTTTAACATGTGATTTAAGTCTTAATCCTTTACATGATTTGACCATGTGATTAATAAGATAATGGGATCTACATTGACTTTTCAAAGATTAGAGCCATTAAGACTTTGGGTTTTACCAAAAAGAAAATGAAAATATTTTTTGAAAGATGTTTTATCGAAAAGAACTTTTGAGGGATTATTACCTTATACCCAGAACATTTAACTAAACTCCTGTTTAGGGGTAAATGTTCGTGTATACCTCAAGAAAACCTAAGAGGGATTGAGGAAACCGTTAAACCATGACTTAAAAATTTGAAATGACAATTTTTGCTTTTCAACTAAGAAATTTTTTACCAAAGAATAAACGAAGGTTTTTCGAACATTTACGACTCTTATTAATATTTTCGATAAATCAACAAAAATCTTGTTAGTAAAATTCAAATTTATTTTGAACATTTTTTTATATAATTGGTCTAACTAAGAAATTTAAAATTTTCTTGTTTACGTTTCATAAAAATTAAATATTTTTTTATTTAATTACTTGTAATAATTATCGACGCTCTAAACGTCGGATTAAGTAAAACTGATAAAAATGATAGTGGAGACGAAACTAAAACTTAGAAAATATGAAGAGAGAAATTCTGAGTGAATTTTGGTTATGATAATTTTTTTTTTCACCAGGAAAGGTGAATATAGATACTGACACCTTATATAGAAAGTATAAAGAACCAATTAGGATGTATTTCTTAATAATTATTGTGCAAATTAAATTGCCGAACAATATAAAAATAAACGATGTTTGTGAAAAGGATAATATAGATAATAAAAGGGGTTCGCGGCTAATGTGAACCATTAGAAATGAGAAGCCGATGGCTCTAAATGTATAAAAGGTCACTTATGGTTGCCTAAATATGGAGGATTTCAAGATTTAGTCATGTTAGAATCTCATAAGATTAAGTATTCTATTCATGTCATTTCTGACTAAATGTATCTTTGTCTGAAGAAGTTGTACTAATGGCAAATTATGAAGGCAGACATCGCCTCATACATTAGTAAACGTCTAACTATTGCAAAGGTCATCTTCTGAATTTGATTCGATTTGGATCATCGTCGACAGACTGACCAAATCTGCTAATATCATTCTTGTTAATGATAGATTCTCGATGAAGAAATTGACTCTTTGTACTTAAAAGAGTTGTGTAAACATAGTGTGCCGTATCAATCATCTCTATCAAGATCCTCGCTTCGCATCGAATATCTAGAGATTTGCTCAGAAGTCATTGGGAACGAACCTTGATGAGATTACTATTTACCACACCAATCGAAGGGACGAGGTAAAGTAACGATACAAAATACTATAAGTGCTTTTTTATGTTTGAATGATTGACCTTTGGTAATAAACTGTAAAATCGTTTTCCTTTGGAGAGATTATCATTGATAACTATCGTATTAGGATCGATATCTAATCTTATGAGGATATATATTAGAGCATCTGTAAGCAGGAGTTGGGATGAAGACACCCGACATACACCCATTATGAGTTGGACGTGTCTTTTAGGTTTAAGGTTTCCTATGATGGCGAACCTAACCTTACAAAATACTCGACCCGCGAGACCTGAAATAATTATTGAAATTAGGATCTGATTATTGACTGCCGGTAGTGGGCAGGAGTTTATGTGAATATGAAATGTAGATCTTGAAAGTGCCAGATGGGTAGCGAAGTTATGCCAAAAAATTTAACCATGGAAAATGAATTGATGATCTGAAAGATCATGGGATATAAGTCCCCGTTGTATGGGACCATTGAGATGATGTAAAAGATTGGTTTGAAAGGCATATAAGCTGGATCTACCCTAGGACTTCAAGAGCTGCGAGAATTATGTTTCGTATATCGAACTTGCTAAAATGTCTATCAAGTGAGAATCTGATCACTTCTTGATGAAGTTTAGATCGGCGAAATGTTGCATTCATCAAAAACTCGTGAACATCATGGATAGAGAAAGTAAGTCAACATTAAGCCTGATCTTATTCCCGTAGTCATGTTTGATGAAACTCGCGTATTGTAATGAATTATACTTGTGAGAAAAGACCGAATGTGGAGGAAATACCCACATGGCTTTAACTCTATTAGAAGCGAGTAGTAAGGTAAGATGATCTTTGAGGACAAAGATCCTGTTTAGGGGTAAATGCTGTGACAATCCGTCAATTTATGGTTGATATTTTATTCTCAATTATTATTTAAAAACATTATTTTAAATGTTATATTATGAACTTACTTACTTTTGGGAAGAAATTTGGATTTACGTCTTGAAGTAGCACCGACTACGTCTAAACCGGAGGATTCTACGTTACGTGCCTACGTTTACATACACCGTTTTTGGTGACAGTCCGACATTTCAGGAAATAAATTTATCCGTGAATATTATTTTGGGATTTTAATTTAAGTTGGTTCATAAACTCACAAATTTACGGGAAGAGATTAGGACTTACGATTTTAATTTAACTTCCTTTACGACTAAACCAGAAACCTTAGGTTTACGTATTTATGTTTTCGAACTCTGTTTTTGATGAGACAATTTTTATTAGATTCGTTTCGTGCCGTTGATTCATAATTTATAAAAACGTTTTTCGTAAAACGACCCGAGGGAACGCAAATCGATAAAACTAGAATCGAGGAGTACCCGTAAATTAGTGGGATGAGACAAGATAAATCTTGCCCCGCCCCACTATATGGATGGCAACATTAAGCCAACACATCTCATGATGTGTCAAGTTGTAGCTACTAAGCTAACACTTGTTGCTTAGTGCTTAACTTGTAAGCAACCACATCACAAAACCACTAACTCTAAACCAAATTCCATTTCCATCCATGCAAACCACCACAACTTTCTCTCTTTCCTCACCAAAATTCGTCTCATATTCATCTATAAATACCCTCATTTGATCAATTTTAACCATGAAATCATGTGTTATTCACACATATGATGAAGCCCTTTTAAAGATCTATAGATTGGTGGTGATTTTAACATCTAGAAAGAAGTTTTCAAAGGAGTCAAGGGCTGATTTTCCATAAGATGATTCATGAAGATAGGTGATCTTGAAGTTGATAATGGTATATCACAAGTTTTGCCATTAAAATCCAAGCCTTGTTCATCAACCTCACATTTTCATCACTATGGTGGTATAAGGATCATTCTTCCCATCCTTCTTTTTATTTTGATTATGTAATCATGTATTTTCTTTTCTATTGTATATGTATATGATGAATATATGATGATAAAATTATTGTGTGGGGATTTGGTGTTGATAATCATGGGTAAAAAGATGAAAAACTATATGTAAAAGTGGTTAATCTTGCTTAATTTAGTAAGCTGTATAAAAACAGTAAATAACCATGTGATGAACTGATAAAATGGCATAGATTAATGGATATACAGTAAGTAATATGTCTTGTACACTTGTGAGAGTTGGCCATGCAATGGAATCATTAGGATGAGTGAGATATGACCAAAACAAGTTTAGAGTGCAAATCTGAGTACACTGTTTTGGACGATTTTTATAGAATACATAGAGGCTGATTCAACAGTAGTCATAGTAGAGTTAAATGGAGCACATATCATGTAGTTTATGCCATAAAAATTTGGGCTTCTATCTCCATATAGAACTCTAGATATAGCTGTTTTGGTAAACATGAAAGTAAAAATCAGATTTTGGGAAATTAAAGTATAATAGTATTATATAAGCACTCAAATAAAAATAGTATAAAATGTGAATTAAAACCCACTAACTTATATAATACATTTATATAAATATGTATAAGGATAAATAAATAGACATTTTATAAAAATGATAGTTTGATAAGTTTTATAAGTTATAAAACTATAAACATGATTTTTACGACTTTTTCGGCTATTACCGTAAAATTAACGTTTTTCGCCAATTAAAACATAGACAATCAAACCCGTCTAATTTAAACTTTTATAAACTCATATAGTGATATATAAACATATATAACAAGTAAAAACCGATAAAACCCGAACTATATAACATACGGACATTAACGGGCTAAGTTAACGTTATTGGACTAATAATACAACAAAATGGGCTAAAACACTTATAAACTTATTTATTGGGCTTAACCCATTTGGGCCCAACATTTAAAGTATAAATAATGATAATACAAGTATGAAATGGATTAATACAAGTTAATAAACTTATAATAGGCTTATTGGACCTAAAACACGTAAATAGGTCAAACTAGTAAACTAGTAAGAAGTTACCAATACATAAATACAAAAATGAGTGAATGAGAATATATAAACCCACTTGATCATCATATATATATAATCATCATATGTATACATAATTTTTATTTTTAAAAATTCATTGGACAAGAGTCTAAGACGAGTACTATTTGTCTAGGTTTCCGTGATTAAAGCACGTACCGTACATCCAAATTGCCGATAATCCGATTTCCCACATCAACGTGAGTTCATAGCCTCACACTCTTATAAATGTTTTTATGAAATGTTTTATAAACCCGCGAGGGAGATAACATGTTAGTTTTTATGAAATAGGACACTAGTTGTCCCGATTGTTTGTTTATTGATTTGGACCCGAATGATTGTATGACCCTATGAATGATTAAATGACCCGATAGATGAAATAAAATGGATTATTAAAGTTAGGTTATGTCACTAAAAGTACCATTAGCATGAATTGTGAACTAAAGGGATTTGGAGACGCTTATGCATATAATAGTACTATTTGGGGACGATCACCCCAGTTCGCGCCTTGACGGTTGATCTCCGTCGTGCCACATTGATTGGTGAGCGAATTTATGTATGAGAAGATTCCCATAGCGTGACTTTTGTGACAACACGCTAATTTAGATGGGCAAACTGAGTTTCGGGCTAGCTACCCGTTGTTTGGTTTAGTAAGGTAACAATGTCACGCGGCTTATAATAATCCAATTAACGAAATACTACTATACGCACCGAATTACGATATATTGCCTGACTAGCAATATGGGGTCTTACTATTGATATTATGTTCGTGTTTTTGTTTTTCATAACCATATTCATATAACGGTTTTTACGACAATGGTTCGTATAATGATTTTTTAAGGCAAATGCCTATATTATTATTTTGATAAGGATTTGTATAAATGACTTTGGCTATTTTATGGCCTATTACGATGATTTGTACAAAATGATTTTTGGTAATAATTTTATACCGATGTTATATTAATGGTTTTATTAAACTCTATGAATTCACTCGGCGTTATCGCTGACCTTTTCTTTTAACATGTTTTATCTCAGGTACTTGAAGGTAATTCTCGGGAAGACGACAAGAATTCATGGCCCACACTTAAATAACAATTTCCATTCAAATATTTTGTAAAACCTGTATGAAATACAATGACTTGGGACATATGAAAATTCGATATTTATGAATGGAAATGTTTTATTATTAAACGACGCGATTTTTAAGCGTTGTCTATGATGTTTGTAATTTGCTATCCCGTAACACCAACGAGTCTTCCGCTGTATTGAATTGTGTAAATTTTGGGGGTGTTACAAAAACCGTCTTCTGTCCGCGGTTCCTTAATGCAACTTGCGGTTCCTTAATGCAACCTACGGTTCCATTTGATATGAAATCGCCCTATATTTTGGAGCATTGCGAGAAGTGGGACGTTTTTCAGCAAACCTAACTTGTTTTGGTTCGCTAGTAGATGCTTCATTGGCGTTAAATCCTAACCCAAGTCTTTCCCTAGAATGAATTTTCCTACTAAGCATATCATCAAGAGTACTAGTACTTTTCATGAACTTTTCCAAGTTATTGGAGGTGCTCTTGAGATCCTCATTCTCTTGTCTAAGACTTTCACAACTTAGACAAACTAAATCAGCTTATTTATTTTTCTCAAGCTTAGCTAATTTATCTCTTAGCTCACTAATCTCATTTTCAAGCTTGGTCCTAGTTGATTTTAGCACTTTGTTCTTTTAAATGAATTTTAGACTTACTTTGCATAGGCTATTATATTGACCTTCTAATTCTAAATCATCTAGAAAAGAACTATCATTGCTATAGTATTCGGTTCTGGAATGTACCTGTAATACCCCACTTGGATAAGTTGATTGTTACGTGTATTTATGGCGTGTCATCAAAGTATGCAAGGCATATATCTTAAAGACATTAACTGACCATAACAGAAATACCGAAATCAAACATCGGTAATCCAAACATAAACTCAAAGATAAACAATTAAGTACTAAAAGGAAGGACTAAACAATGTCCAAACAAGAAAAGTAATGTATGAAGTGCATAAAGTAAAGAAGTCTGGATAGATTCCATCTAATGCACATACTCTCTCAGAATCCTAATAGCGTCCTTGTGTACCTGCCGTTTGGAACATGAAAGGAAGCTACGGTTGAGCATAACGCCCAGTAAACGGATACAAAGCATCATAAGAATGTATTGAAATGAACAGAAAATAAATACTGAAGCTATGAAATTGATAAGTAAAGTGCAGCGGAAAACTATGTATGTTCTGAAAAATCTGATTTATAATTAGTAAAGCGTAATTATTATCTGTTAAATCTGAAAACATGCATTTGTTGTATTTTAAAGTGCCAATAGCTTATATAGGTCATGTACTGTAACAACGTCTGCATGAATACATAGAGGGATAACCTCGTGATGCTATAGAGGGGTGACCTCTAACTGATGTGCTGGGTGGAGGGATCAACTCCAATGTGAAGGATGTAGAGCACACATCACATTCACCTGATAAGCTGTAACTGATAACTAGGATGCACCCATACGCCCCACTGATAAAACTGATAAAATGCCAAGCTGAAATAAATGGGACGCTGCGAGAAATCACTCCCTCGTAGAGGAGTCATGACACCGGTGCCTCAAGTGTCATGGTTACGGTACATCCATAACTAGTATAACTGGTCATGCATGTATATAAAGCTCATGCAATTAATATAGTTATCATGTCAATCATATAAGGTTTTAAAGCATATAACTGGGAAAACAGATGGCTGCATATGGGGAATCCTAATCATGCATAAGAAAGGAAGTCTTTACTGAAGGACGGGAAATCCATACCTTGTGTCCAGTAACTGACTGCAAGGAAAACCGATGAAACTCCTATTCTGACTTTACAAAAGCTACATGAATAAAGGACGCGAATAAGTTGTCTGATATCTATTTATCTTTACTAATCTTTACTGTTCTTCGTATGATTTATTATATTCTTGTATTGTTGTGTTGTGTATAGTTTGGTAAATATGGCTGTCTTTAAATATTTAATGTTTAATGTATTTTCTGTACTCCTGACTAATGTATAATATATATTCCAATATTATACTGTTACTATAAATAGTAACCTGCTATAAATAAAAAGTTCCCCAAAATTAGAAAGGTTTCCAAATTAGTTTCAAAACGGATTAAATCATTTAAATAAATATCATACGTTTTCATTTACAAAACTAGTTAAACATTATTTATTTAATATACAATTAAAATAAAAATAACATTTGTAACGCGTATAATTAAGGTATAAAAACTTAATTAACTAAATTATTTAATATTTATAAAACGTTCTTCTAGAATTCTTGTTATAAATAAACCCACCAACCCGAGTCAAAGGCTCCCCGAGACACCTTGTCTCGGTCAACCGTGAACCAAAACCCCACAGCCGGTCGGCTGTGGACCTACTGCCAAAACCAACATCAGCCAACAACTTGTGTCGGTTGCTACTGTCGTGCCCTATGTACCCACTGCCCATTCATTTTTCCCACTGCTTGCATTCAATTCCCACTACTCTCTTTTTTATTTTCCCACTATTGCTACCTAAGACCCACCGAGAGATATTAAAACTCTCGGTTGCCACTCATTCAAACAAACACCCCTGTGTATCCTACCCAAACACCCCTGATGGCTTACTTTTCCCATTGTTTTGGTTTTGGGTCTTACGGCTGATCACACAAGGACACCACCGAGACACTTAGGTCTCGGTTTTACACCAAAAACCCCACCAAGAGTTGTTAAACTCTCGGTTTTCGTTACTACAACCGAAACCCAACTGATTCATGTTAATACTTGCTTAATAAATATAGTCCATGTGTTCTTGATGTGTAAAACCCATGATTTCATGATTTGTAAAAAATAAAAGAAAAGGGTGATACCTTAATCGTGAAATGGATTAACTATGAACACGTAACCGAATAAATGTAGAAATCAAACCCGTTTTCCCTTTTGTTTGTCTAAAACCGTCAACCACCCCAAGGAACAAGAAACCCTAGTTTTTTTTAGTGTTATGATAAATGAAATGGGAAAAAGGTATTTGTTTTCCTGTGGTATATTTTAAATCGGGATGGGCTCAAGGCCCATGGTTTCTTTCTTGTTTAGTTAAACAACCTCCATCCCATAACATAATATATATGTTTTCTGTTTTCGTTTCGTGTTAAATTCTTAGACGTTCGTGATTCGGGTTTTGTATTATTTATTTTCTAAATAAATAATAATTAATACTTATTTTCTAATACTTGTAAAGCTTGAAAAATATTATCGTTTATTATTCTGAAATAACTGTAACACTAATTGCGTAAACTTTAATTTAATCTGAGACTGTGTATATTTAATATTCGTAGATTTTAAATCCGGGTTTTACAACTCTTCCCCTCTAGAAAAATAATATTTCATCGAATTAAGGATGCGATAATGCTGCGATTTTACAATTCTCCCTATCTAAAAGGAAAATTCATCACTGAATTAAAGGTAAAATAAACTGATAGAAACAAAAGTTGAAATGACACATAAGCTGAAGAGACATGTAACTGAAAGGTCATGAAAGCTGAAAGAACATACTCTAATCATAACTGGAAGTGAGGATAAGAAGTCCGTATAGACTCCTCAGTTTCACAAGTGGCCTCCTGCACGGAATTGTTCATCCACCGAATCTTGACGAAAGGAATAGTCTTCCTTCTCAAAACTCGATCCTAGCGATCTATGACTGCTTCGGGTTCTTCAATATAAGATTGGTCCTCTCGAATCTGATCGAGTGGATAATTAACTCTGTGATGCTCATGATAGTTGTACCCTCTGAGAAGTGATACATGGAACACGTTATGAACGTGTGAAAGCTAAGGCGGTAACGCCAAACAATATGATACTTCACTAACACGTTCAAGGATTTTGAACGGTACGATGTAGTGAGGGTTGAGCTTTCCGTAGAGGCCAAAACGTCTGACCCCGCGTGCTGGAGATACTTTGAGGAACACACGATCCCTTGTCTAAAATTCTAGATCTCTGCGATGCTTGTCGACATACTTTTCTAGAGAGTACGTGCTTCTTGTAGCTTTGCCCTGGCAATGGTGACCTTTTCATTAGCCAGCTCTATTCATTTTGGTCCCTCGATCAAACGTTCTCCAACCTGATCCCAACCGATCAGAGCACGACATTTCCTGTCGTATAACATCTCAAAGGGGGCACACTTGATACTAGCCTGCCAACTGTTGTTGAAGGCAAACTCGACCAAGCAGCTATAGTCATCCTAGTTACTTGTGCATTCTTAGCATGTCCTCCAAGGTCTGGATGGTACACTCGGACTGACCGTCCGTTTGCGGATGGAAGGTTATGTTGAGCTTAAGCTTAGTTCCCCAAGCTTTATGTAGACCTCCCCAGATATGTGAAGTGAATCGTGGATCCCTGTCTGATATAATATCTGAAGGTGTATTGTGTAATCGTACGATCTCCTTCGTGAATAGATCAGCTAGTTTACTAACTGAGAAATCTTTACGCATAGGGATGAAGTGTGTTGACTTGGTCAAGCGGTCGAAAATGACCCTGATTGGATCATGTTTCCTTCGAGTCTGCGGTAACCCGTTGACAAAATCCATAGAGACCTTGTCCCATTTCCACATTGGAATATCTAATGACTCAAGTAGGTCACTAGTACGCTGATGCTCTATCTTAACCTGCTGGAAGGTTAGACATTTGTAATTAAAAGTGGCGATATCATGCTTCATGTCGCTCCACCAGAAATGATACTTAAGATCGTGGTACATCTTAGTGGAACCTGGATGGATAGAAAACGGAGAGCTATTTGCCTTAGTCAATAAGGCTTCTCGTAGAGTAGGGTCTTCTGGAACATAGAGTTCGGTACCCTGCCATACAATACCATCATCATTGATACGAGATTCAGTCTGCTGGTCAATATTCTGGACAATCACCCAAATTTCACCATCATCCTTCTGTGCAGCTTTAATCCGAGAGAGTAAATCTGGTTCTACTCTTAGACTAGCCCAGTAACTTGTCTGTCCGCGTACTAAGAGTTCAATATCATACCGCTCTAAGTCCCGTATTACCTCTTCCTTAACCTTGATGCCATTAATCATCCTTGATTTTATACTGAGGGCATCTGTCACTACATTCACTTTACCTGGGTGATACTGAATGTTAGTGTCATATTCTTTCAACAGTTCCAACCATCACCTCTGCCTCATGTTCAGCTCTCGCTGAGTAAATATATACTTGAGACTTTTGTGATCGGTGAAAATATCACATGACTCACCATACATATAATGTCTCCAGATTTTGAGAGTGAAGACGACTACCGCAAGCTCCAGGTCATGCGTGGGATATTTTTTCTCATTCGACTTTTGTTGTCGTGAAGCATAGGCAATGACTTTCTCATGCCTTATAAGTACACAACCCAAACCTTTTCTTGAAGCGTCACTGTATATATCTGATATCCACCTGTACCAGATGGGAGAGTAAGGATCGATGCTAAAATTAAACACTGCTTGAGTTCTTCAAAACTCTGTTCCCTCTCATCAGTCCATACAAACTTCTCCCCTTTGTGCATAAGTTTGGTCAATGGTAATGCCAAACGTGAGAAGTTCTATACAAACCAGCGGTAATATCCTGTTAACCCAAGGAAACTGCGGACTTCTATGGCAAATGTCGGTCTCGGCCATTTAGTGATAGCCTCTACCTTTGCAGGATATATGGTGATCCCCTCTAGAGAAACAATATGGCCTTGAAACGCCACCTTACTTAGCCAGAACTCACACTTAGAAAATTTAGCATAAAGCTTCTCTCGTCGGATAATTTGCAAAACTATACGAAGATGATCGTCATGCTCTTCTTTAGACTTAGAGAAAATAAGGATATTGTCGGTAAATACTTATACAAGGCTTTTACCTAGTATGAAAATATCGTTGTTCCAAGTCTAATCGAATTGATTATGGTTTAACTGTGCGACTCAGTCGTTCTTTGGTGGAAACAAATAGTTGTTTCGTTGTAGTAATTAAAATGTGAAAGACGTAAAGGTAAATGACGTTAAAGTAAATCTAAAATCTAATTTTAAAATAAATGGCAAGTATTTAAAAGCATGACGAAAATTAAAAGGCACTAAAAGTAAATAACGCAAACTTAAATCTATCTAAGGCAAACTTAAAACGCAACTAAAACTAAAACTTAAACTAAGGCAAGGCTTAAAATAAATCTAAGGCAAGTAAACTTAAAGTGCGACTAAGGAAAAAGGCGGGAAAATAAAGCTTGAAAATTAAAAACATAAACTAAAAAGAACCTGAAAACAGCTCATTCGGAATAATCCTTCGTTCGGAATAATCACTCATCCGGAATGTCACCTTCGTTCGGAATGATTCTTCTTCACTCGGAATAATTACCAAACCCTTGATTCAGAACAAATTCTTCAGTCGCAATAAAGGCTCATCCGGAATATGTCACTTCATCCGGAATACACCCTTGATTCAGAACTTCTCCCTGATTCGGAATAAAGACCCTTGATTCGGAATAAATCCGAATAAACTCACTGATCCAGAATATCCTCGGATTCGGAATATATTCCGAATGAACAAGCTTGATTCGGAATTCTTCTTGGTTCGGAATGCTTGATGTTCCGAATGAACCACCTCCTTGATTCGGAACAATAAATGTTCCGAATGAAGACCTTGATCCAAAATAATAAATTATTCCGAATAAAACTCTTTGATCCGGAAGAAATTGATTCGGAATATTCAAGTTGATCCGGAATGTTCCGAACGAAGGTCCTTGATTCGTAATGTTCCGAATGAAGGTCCTTTGATTCGGAATAAACACTAACTTGGAACTTCACTGATTCAGAACAATCAAGGAACAAACCTTCACTCGGAATATCTGGGCTTTGATCCGGAATGTGCCTGGGAATACAGTAATAGAAAAACGAAGAACAAGGAAGCACAAAATAATACGAATCTAATCAAAACTAATCAAAATCAACCACAAGATTAAATCAAACTAATCAATAAACATCTACTAATCATAAACAAACAATCCAAATCAACAAAACTAACAATAATGATCAAAATAATCAAAACCCACTTTAATCAAATCAATAAAAACATCAAAAACATAAACATGAACAAATAAGCATAAAGATTAAAGATTAAAGAAAGGTAGATAGGAGATTGACAAGAAAAGTAAAGATTGACTATAATTAAAAGGAAACATACTTGAAATTAAATGTATTTAAGGTGCAAGACAATTAAGGTAAATGGACATGAATTTAA
The DNA here is from genome assembly GCA_025667525.1 of Glebionis coronaria. NCBI lineage: Eukaryota > Viridiplantae > Streptophyta > Magnoliopsida > Asterales > Asteraceae > Glebionis > Glebionis coronaria. The sequence goes on from CM046875.1 coordinate 266,647,877, forward strand.
ATGACAAGGTAAATAAAATGGAAGAACTAATTGTCACTATTAGCCAACAAGAGAAAATGAAATGAAATCCTAATCTATTTATAGGGGAGATTAGGGAGGTGCTTAGGAAGCTTCCTCCCCTCTTTCTTCTTTCCTTAATTGCACCATTAAGTCCTTAGTCTTCTTAATCTTTTGACTTTAATGACTTTGTCAAGGAATTTCTTCAAACTCGTCTTGTAATTCTTCAATAAATTAGACTCGAGTTCTTCGGCTTTTAGTAAACTTCCGTCTTTTGACTTTTTCTTCGATAAATCTTCAGAATTTGGTCTTGGACTTCCGTTCTTTTTGCATTCTTGATTTCTTGACTTCGTCTTTCGTCTTTTTCTTCGATAAAAGCCCGTGAATGCCCGTGTTTTCTCCCTTTTCCACATTTTCGTGCTAAATCACAACAAAAACACAAACCACGCATAATTCCGACATAAATGACATAAAATACATGTTTTGGCTCGGTTATTATTGTTATCAAGTGGTAAAAAGGATGTGTGTTTACACTCCTATCAAATCCCCTACACTTGACCATTGCAATGTCCTCATGCAATGCATTTGTTACAAAGCACGTTTACATTTTTCATCACAATCAATCCACATTGGCCTTTATTAAAGAGATAGAAAATGACAAAACAAGTAAAGAAATCAAAATCATACCTTGGGGTTTTGAAAATGTCATGAATGATCATCATCCTCAAGTTTTCACTTTCTCCAAACTAAGCTTAAAAACGAGATCATTGTTATTATAAGTTAGAAAACTAACACGAACTCATGTGGGCCAATTATTCACTTAGACTCCCTTATTCCTAGGTGTATCTCTTATATTTTATTGTTGTCTTGAATGATCACGAGGATGCATTGTTTGACTTATTTCGATAGTTATTAAGGCTGAAAATAAAGTGAGACGATTTAATCAATAGTTAGCTAAAGGACAAAATCTTTTAAAACTGCTTCTCGGGACCTCATAAAGTTCATATCTTCGCATAACTCGCTTCACGATTTGAGAACTTTCTCGGACCGATATTTGGCAGCGACTTCATACTTCAAATCTTGAGAGACGTTCATGAAATAATGGTCTTCTCTTCATAACAGGAATTTCTTCACTTGAAGTTTTGAGAGATTCTTCATATTTGGACCACGACTTCTTCATTTTTCTCCAATCTTTATTTTGGACTTTGATATACAATGATCCGCCTCCTTTTTGGACTTGGATCTATTTATCCTCATACCTTGTTAGGGCCTTTTTGGATAGACTTCTCCATGATCTTTTGGGGAGTACTTGCTTTTCGTCGTGTGTCTCGATCCTTCATATAGATTTTTGATAAATGATTCTTCACATCACTTGGGATCTTTAGCAACAAAATATAGCCCTCATGTCTTGTTAGGACCTTTTTGGACTCGTCAATCTTCGCATCCCGCTTCAATAAGTTATGCCTTGGCTATGAACTCTAATCCATACCGAGCAACTTTTAAACGATCTTGGGCTAGAAGCTAAGTAACTTTTCAAATCGTACAACCTTATTTATTGCAGATAAATTTATTAGCAAGCGATGGGAGAAAAGGCTTATAAGTAACTCACATAAATTCACGACAGAATACCAAACTTATAATTGACTTTATCATCTCTTGTTCTCCATAGTTTAAAATCTCAAGGAATGAGAGTCGTGGATGCTTAGCATATTAAATCAAAGTTTTGGGTTTTCAAGTCGTCTATAGGATCTTGCAAATTCTTAGACTTTTTCAAGTTTAGAAGTCGCGTTTTAAAGTTCCCTTGATAAACGACTCTCTAGGATCAATTATAGGAACTTGCGAAAAGTTCCTGTTCTTAACCCGTGAGAGTTAAGACTTGCGCGTTTTATAGCTCCCTATATAAAAGCCTAGCAAAACTTGACTTAAACACGTTAAGGATACTAGCTAGAGTAAACTTAGATAAGTAAACTCGGGTTGAGTCAAAAGATTCACAACGTTTGAAAACTAAAACCACTTTATTAAAAATTTATTCTAGTAAAGGAAGAAAATAACTATACAAAGGTAAAAACTAATAGGCCAAAATAGATCAAAAATTTTGAAAAATGTCGAAAAATTGATTTTCCGGTTAAAATGAGGACAAATACAAGGAAAAGGCCACTTAACATCGATAGAAGTCCCCCTACACTTAATATAAACATTGTACTCAATGTTTAAGCATGTGGGAGTAAACTCCCCTACACTTAGGACATTGTGCACGTTGTTTAAATCTTTCTAAGGAAGAGACAACTAAAGAGATTCCTATTTTAATATTGGAAAATATAAAATAGTGAATCGAAAAGAGTTTAGGATAGAACCGGGAAGACGGGAACAACGGAATCACGGGTCGTCAAGAATCATCAAGAGTGGATCATTGAGCGCTCGAATCCCTGAATATTAGAAGAGAGGAAATAGCAAACACCAACTGGTCTCCCCTACACTTAGGATAAAGAAAGCTAAAAGATAGATACATGGGTTGCCTCCCAAGAAGCGCTTGATTTTTGTTTACTGAGTCGTGATCCTGACTCGACCTTGATTATTATAGGAAGCAGCATGAAACACATCCACCAGGATCAAAGACAAGGTTTTCGTCCATCAGATAGCACAAGCTTAAGGCGAACAAGGCAAGCCAAAGAAGAGTAGGCAAGGTTCCCTTAAGCAAAGATGGAGCACGGTGGGAGCAAGTATGGTGAGGTGCAAGCATATCTTCAAAAGTTCCAAATATCTTTCCTTTTATTTCATCAGATGGATACTGAGATGGCTGAAGAATATCGATACCGGAGTCGAACACCTTTTCCTATAGGGGAAAATAGCACTCAGACTCAACAGAATTTGAAGATGATCCACGAAGAAGATGCACAACATCGTCCTCAGAAGGTGGACAAAGAGGTGTCAAAACATACGTGCTGCGGATGTTGGTGTCGTTCGGTTGCTTCTCCTTTGAAAGAATTTTCTTCAAATCCAAAGTAGGATCAAGACGATAATCATCAAAGTCTAAAGGAGGAGCATCACTCTCATGAGGGAAGTAAGTATTCAGAAAAGTAGAGAAGTCTTCCTCAAATGAGTAGTCATCCAAAGTAGGATTAAGTGATGGCGGAGGATCTTCATCATGCGAAGAATCACTCGAAAGAGTATCGGAATCATCAAAATCATCATACGTGGGCATGTCAGGATACTCAGAAGTAAAGTCATCATAATCATCCAAATCTGAGCTAGAATCATCATCATAAGCATCAAAGATCGGTGTAGAATTGTAAATGGGTGAAGGTTCCAAATTGGATAGAGAATCCTCCACATCATCGTGAAACAGTGGATTATCATTGCAAGACTCGAATAGAGGATTGTTGTAGACAACGAAATCATTAAGTACATTAATCATATTCGCTGATTCTCGTCCTCCAAAGGATTTGCTTGTAAGCTTCCCCATTTTGAACACTTGTTGTTCATTCCCGACCCTTAAAATTAATTCACGTTCGGCAACATCAACTAAAGCTCGTCCGGTTCTCAAGAATGGCCGACCAAGTATCAAAGGAATACGAGGGTCCATTTCATAATCAACAACAACAAAGTCGACCGTAAAAGTGAAGGTGCCAACTTTAATGAACACATCTTCGGCAATACTAACGGGGTAAGCGAGAGTGCGATTTGCAAGCTCAAGAGTCATCTTTGTTAGAGTAAGGTCGGGTAATGATAGTGCTGTCCAAACACTTAAAGGCATCAGATTAATACTGGCCCCAAGATCAGCTAGGGCAGTAAATTCTTTGGTTTTGTTAAAAATGCAAGGCAACACAAGACGACCGGGATCTCCAAGTTTTTCCGGAAGTTCTTTAAGAATAACTGCAGAACAGGTTTCATTTAAGCGTGTGTTGGCGAACTCAATCAGCTTCTCCTTCTTGTTAAGCAATTCCTTGAATGCTTTGACAAATTTCGGCATGTGGACAAGTGCTTCAACAAGGCTAATGTTGAAATTCATTTGAGAGATCATCTTCAAATAATTCGACACTTGAATGTCATCCTTTGTGTGGAGTTTGGCCTTGTTGAGTCGCGAAGGGTAAGGAATGCTGGGGTTGGGTGGTGGAGGTGTAGGTGTAGCAGGTAAAGGTTGAGATGTTGAAGGTGGGGTTGGGGGAGGATTCTTGGTGGGTACTTCATCACGACGAGGCGGAGACGGTAATGGTGTACTAATACTAGGTGTAGGAGGAGTAGGGATAAATGATGGTGGAGGAGGTGTAGATGATGGTGGCGGGGTAGGTGGTCCTACTATTGTAACTCCTCTACGGGTAGTAATAGCACTCACATTCGCCCGCGGATTGGTGACGGTGTTTGAAGGTAGAGAACTCGAAGTAGAAGGTTGAGTTGTGGGCAAGAAACTAGCAAGCATATTCTTCAAATCATTCGTTTGATTGCTGAAGGAGGATTGGATATTATCTCGAAGCTCGAATCTTATGTCATTCTCTTGCTTGGTGATATCCCCTTTTAAATTGATAATTTGGCTCTGTAGATTCTTGATTTGCTCTCCTTGAGTTCTCATTATGGCTTCAACATCTTGGTTAATGGGTGGGGCTTGTTGAGCGGGTGGGTGATAAGGATTAGAAGCTCTAGGTGGGATTTGGTTGCTTCTATTGTAATTGTTGTTGAGGTTTTGGTTTTGAGGAGAAAACCCGGGTGAAAGGTAGTTGTTGGACCGATAACTCAGCAAATTTCTATCCCCTTGAGGTCGAGCTTGGTAATTTTCCAGTGAATAATTACCATAAGCCGCATACACATTTTCCGGATTTCCTTGAGTAGAAGGACAATCGGTGTATGAGTGTGGACCACCGCATGTCTCACAAGGATTGGCTACCGCTTTAACTTGTTGTTGTTGGTTTGTAGCGAGAAGCAAGATATTTTTGTTCATTTCGGTCATCATGCGGGTGAATTCGGTCATGTCGGGGTTTGCTGAAGTAGAAGAAACATTGACTCTCGGGTTGTTCCTTGAAGAAGCGAAGGAATCCCAGTTTTTGTGATGAGTAATCATGTTTTCAATAAGCTCTCTACACTCCTCGGGTCTCCTTTTCATAAATGTGCCACTGGCGGCTGCATTAATCGTATCACGATCACGAAAAGTCAAACCGTTGTAGAAAGTATCAATTAAGGTCACAGGGAGCATGTTGTGGTTTGGACAACGATCGATCAAAACATTATATCTTTCCCAAGCATCAAAAAGAGATTCATCGGGTTCTTGCATGAAACCGCTGATTTGATTGTGAAGGCTCGTGACCATGGATGGTGTAAAGTAGCGCGACAAAAAGCGTTGAGTCATGTCATCCCAAGTATGAATGGAATTCTTCGGGAGACGATCAAACCATTTCTCGGCGTGATGTGATAAAGTATGTGGAAAGATTTGTAGGCGAAGAACATCCATTGTGGCACCGGGCAACTTCATGCTTTGAGTGATAGTAATGAATTTTTCGAGGTGTTTGTTGGCATCATCATCAGGCATTCCTTGAAAAGTATTTGTTTGCACTTGCTGAATCATGTGGTGCTTCAACGAAAACTCCGGAGCCGTGATTTGCATCGACGCAGTCGGTCCTCCTCGTCCAAACATGGTAGGTTGACAAAGCTCTTCCATTGTCCGAAGATCGGGCTGTGGAAGAACATTGTTGTTATTATTGAGGTGCGGTGGATTATTGTTGTTGTTCACACCTGCCATACCTAAATCATCATGAGTCTCGGGCTCTTGATAATTAGAAGATCTAGTACGCATACACCTACAAAGGCAAAAAGAAAACAATACAAAACAATAGACAATATATATACACAATAAAAATAAAATCTTTTTGGATTTTTGAAATTTTTTAATTTTTATGGATTTTTTGAAATTTTTAAGCAAGAAAAATAACGCTCACAAGTGAACGGATCCCAAAAAGCAACGCGTCTTTCACAGAAAACCGTTAATCTTTACGAAAAGAGCCGGCAACGGCGCCATTTGATACAAGGCTTTTACCTAGTATGAAATTATCGTTGTTCCAAGTCTAATCGAATTGATCATGGTTTAACTATGCGACTCAGTCGTTCTTTGGTGGAAACAAATAGTTGTGTCGTTGTAGTAATTAAAATGTGCAAGACGTAAAGGTAAATTACGTTAAAGTAAATCTAAAATCTAATTTTAAAATAAATGGAAAGTATTTAAAAGCGTGACGGAAATTAAAAGGAACTAAAAGTAAATAACGCAAACTTCAATCTATATAAGGCAAACTTAAAACGCAACTAAAACTAAAACTTAAACTAAGGCAAGGCTTAAAATAAATCTAAGGCAAGTAAACTTAAAGTGCGACTAAGGAAAAAGGCGGGAAAAATAAAGCTTGAAAATTAAAAACATAAACTAAAAAGAACCTGAAAACAGCTCATTCGGAATAATCCTTTGTTCGGAATAATCACTCATCCGGAATGTCACCTTCGTTCGGAATGATTCTTCTTCACTTGGAATAATTACCAAACCCTTGAGTCAGAACAAATGCTTCAGTCGGAATAAAGGCTCATTCGGAATATGTCACTGCATCTGGAATACACCCTTGATTCGGAACTTCTCCCTGATTCAGAATAAAGACCATTGATTCGGAATAAAATCCGAATAAACTCACTGATCCGGAATATCCTCTGATTCGGAATATATTCCGAATGAACAAGCTTGATTCGGAATTCTTCTTGGTTCGGAATGCTTGATGTTCCGAATGAACCACCTCCTTGATTCGGAACAATAAATGTTCCGAATGAAGATCTTGATCCAGAATAATAAATTATTCCGAATAAAACTTCTTGATCCGGAAGAAATTGATTCGGAATATTAAAGTTGATCCGAAATGTTCCGAACGAAGGTCCTTGATTCAGAATGTTCCGAATGAAGGTCCTTTGATTCGGAATAAACACTGACTCGGAACTTCACTGATTCGGAACAATCAAGGAACAAACCTTCACTCGGAATATCTGGGCTTTGATCCGGAATGTGCCTGGGAATACAGTAACAGAAAAACGAAGAACAAGGAAGCACAAAATAATACGAATCTAATCAAAATTAATCAAAATCAGCCACAAGATTAAATCAAACTAATCAATAAACATCTACTAATCATAAAAAAAACAATCCAAATCAACAAAACTAACAATAATGATCAAAATAATCAAAACCCACTTTAATCAAATCAATAAAAACATCAAAAACATAAACATGAACAAATAAGCATAAAGATTAAACATTAGAGAAAGGTAGATAGGAGATTGACAAGAAAAGTAAAGATTGACAATAATTAAAAGGAAACTTACTTGAAATTAAATGTATTTAAGGTGTAAGACAATTAAGGTAAATGGACATGAATTTAAATGACAAGGTAAATAAAATGGAAGAACTAATTGTCACTATTAGCCAACAAGAGAAAATGAAATGAAATCCTAATCTATTTATAGGGGAGATTAGGGAGGTGCTTAGGAAGCTTCCTCCCCTCTTTCTTCTTTCCTTAATTGCACCATTAAGTCCTTAGTCTTCTTAATCTTTTGACTTTAATGACTTTGTCTCGGGATTTCTTCAAACTCGTCTTGTAATTCTTCAATAAATTAGACTCGAGTTCTTCGGCTTTTAGTAAACTTCCGTCTTTTGACTTTTTCTTCGATAAATCTTCAGAATTTGGTCTTGGACTTCCGTTCTTTTTGCATTCTTTATTTCTTGACTTCGTCTTTCGTCTTTTTCTTCGATAAAAGCCCGTGAATGCCCGTGTTTTCTCCCTTTTCCACATTTTCGTCCTAAATCACAACAAAAACACAAACCACGCATAATTCCGACATAAATGACATAAAATACACGTTTTGTCTCGGTTATTATTGTAATTAAATGGTAAAAAGGATGGGTGTTTACACACCTATCAATACAATTAGAAACTTGTCTAAGAACTCATGAAAGACTAAATTCATCAAGTCCATGAATACTGTTGGCGCATTCGTGAGACCGAATGGCATGACAACAAACTCGTAATGACCATACCTAATGCGAAAAGTAGTCTTGGATATATCCTGCTCTTTTACATGCAGCTGGTGGTAACCTGATCATAAGTCGATTTTGGAGAAGTGCTTGGCACCCTGAAGCTGATTGAATAAATCATCGATTACGAGGAAGTGGATATCGGGTACGAACGGTGAGCTTATTCGGCTCGCGGTAGTCAATACACAGCCACATACTACCATCTTTCTTCTTGACAAACAAAACTGGTGCGCCCCATGGTGACACTCTTGAACGGATAAAAACCTCTTTCTATAAGTTCCTGAAGCTGATCCTTCAGTTCCTTAAGATTAACGGGAGCCATACGATAAGGAGCTTTGGATACTGGTTCTGCACCTGGAATAATATCGATACCAAACTCTACCTCTCGCATGAGAGGTATGCCTAGAAGTTCTTCTAGGAAGACATCCAGAAAATCTGACACAATTGGCTGATCATTGAGTGAAGGTGTCTCAAAATCAGTTTCATGCACGGTAGCTAGAAAAGACTCACAACCATGATATAATAGAACACGGGCCTGTAAAACCGAGATAATCTGAACATGTTTTCCAGGCAGAAAACCATGGTGAACAAACTCTGGTGTCTAAACATCACCGAAGAAGACTCGGTATGCATGACAATCTATAGTGGTATGATGAACTGACAACAAATCCATACCCAAAATAATTTCAAACTCACACATGTCTAGAGAAGGGCACTAACTGGGCGGATTTTATCGTCAATGATAGAGGAAGATCCCTGTACACCTGAGTAATGGGTACAGAGTCTCGCATGGGTGTAGATATACTTAGCACATTATCAAGTGGTGTAGGGGTCATGTCTATACTAGCAGCAAATGAAGTATATATAATTGAATGTGTAGCGCCTGTATCGAAAAGATCGCAGGCAGCCTCACCATTTATAAACAAAATGCCAGTGATGGTACATGTGGTCTTGTTTACCTGCTCTCGTGTAGTGGTATAAACGTGACCTGTGGTTGGTGGTAGTGTTGGTGATGGTGGTAACATATGAGGAGTATGGCCTGAGGTACCGGCAACATCCCCTTTTTTACAATCTCTCATCATGTGACCTGGCTTCTCCACACTTGAAACAACCACTAGAACCATGGCGACAAGGTCCAGGGCGTTTCTTCTCACATGTGATACAAGTGGGATTAGTATACCCCGTAGAAGCTGTTCTGGTTTTCTGCGAACCTGATTCAAGAAAATGTACGAGTGTCACAATCATGGTGACATAACTGCAATAAGACTGTTAAGTTGTAAAATTAATTACCGAAATTTGTTGGCTGGGTAGATGGTATTATGATTTTTCTAGGGTTCAGAATTCTCGGAATCCTCTCGAATTGATCTCAGTTAAAAGTGGAATGATTTGTTCTTGGTGACAAAAAGTGGATTTGGTTTTCTAGTCTACTAAACAGGTAAGTGAATAAAATGGTAATTAAGTAAACTTAAAACAAGTAGCAATTAATAAGCAAAACTGGAAAAATACTCTTACTGAAGAAGACCCTATGCGGAATATAACCCTTATGCGGAAAGTTTGACCATTCGGAAAATATAGCTCTATTCGGAAAGTTTACACCATGCGGAAAGATTGCTTATGCGGAACATTTGCTTCATTCGGAAAACTAACCCTATGCGGAATATAATCTCTATGCGGAAAGATACGGTCATTCGGAATATCTAAAATGTTCCGAATAGGTGAAAGTGGAAACCCCTATTCGGAATAAAAACTCTATTCGGAATACCTGAAAAGTTCCGAATAAGACAACAAAGAAACGGCTATGCGGAATATTGGAATTATTCCGAGTAAGGGAAAAGAGAAAACGCCTACTCGGAAAATTGGTTCTATTCGGAATGTTCAAAAAGTTCCGAGTAAGAGAAAAGGAAACACCCCTATTCGGAATATTGGAAAGTTCCGAATAAGGGTAACACAAAATCGTCTATGCGGAAAAACCTGGAAATGAAGAACAGTAGCAGTCGCAAGTTAAACAGGGACACGAAATTAACTCAAAATCAACTCCAATACTCAAAAAGGTTTTACCAAACTAACCAATAATCATTAACATACCATAAGAAGCAAATCCCACCAATAAAAACATTAATTCAACAACTTTTTAAGATCAAACTAAAATCAAATAAAAACTTAAGAACTTTCAAGAAGAGATGATGAAGAACAAGATTAATGAAAAGATGGAATGGATTGATTAAGGGAAAAGTAACAAGAGTATTGATTAAAGATTACAAGATTAAAAGAAAAAGATGAAAATCACCAAACTCCTTAATGGAGTTGGTGAAGGGACGAACTACAAAGCCTGGAAAAGAAAAAAATGAAAAACTAACTCTCTTCCATGTGAAGGGAGTGATCTATTTATAGTCCTAATGGTTGGTTGGTGAGTGGGCTTTCTCCCTTTCTTCTTGTCTTCTCGTCTTTTCAGAAAAGTTGACGTTTTTGATTCTGATTCGGGATTTGTTGTCGATTAAATCCAACTCGTCTTTTAATTTCTTCGTTAAATAGACTCGAGTTTCTTCGACTTATAAAAATCTTCCGTCTTTAGTCCTTTTCTTCGATAAATCTTCGAATAGGCCTAGTGACTTCAAATCTTTTGCACGTCTTGGACAATAGACTTTATCTTGAGTCTTTTTCCTTGATGAAACCCGTGCAATCCCATGTTTTCTTTAATATTCATCCGGTTAGCTCTGAAAACACAATAAACACAAAAACCACGCATAATTCCAAACAAATGATATTAATTACGTGTTTTGGTCTTGTTTTAGCCAGAATTAAGTGGTAAAAGGATGGGTGTTTACACACCTATCAAATCCCCTACACTTAACCATTGCCATGCCCTCATGCAATGCTTAGTGATAAAGCAATTTTACATTTTTCCCATAATTAATCAACCTTGGCCTTATTTAAATTCTACTAAACAACAATTAAAATACTAAGAGAACTTAAAACTTTAAAATAAACAAAAGGATGGAAATAACTTGTAAAGAAATCAAGGACTTACATTAGGGCTTTGGTGTTGCGAAGATTTATCACCCTCAAGTTTCACGTTCCCCAAACTAAGCTTAGAAACGAGATCATTGTTATTATAAGTTAGTAAATCAAACACTTACACACATGGCTTAATTAAATGCTTAAACTCCCTTATTCCTAGGTGTATCTCTTATATTTTATTTTTGTCTTAGAATGATCATGAAGATGCATTTTTGGACTTATTTCGATAGTTTATTAAGGCTGAAAGTAAAGTAGGACGATTTGATCAATAGTTAGCTAAAGGACAAAATCTCTTAAAACTGCTTCTCGGGATATCAAAAAATTCATATCTTGGCATAACTTGGTTCACGATTTGAGACCTTTCTCGGGCCGATATTTGGCATGTACTTCATACTTCATATCTTCGAGAGACGTTCTTGAGATAATGGTCTTCTCATCATAATAGAGTTTCTTCACTTGGAGACTTTTGAGGGGTACTCCAACTTTGTTGACCACGACTTCATGATTATTTCTTCAATCTCTATTTGGGATTTTGAGATACAACGATCTGCCTCCTTTTCGGACTTGGATCTATTTATCCTCATACCTTGTTAGGGTCTTTTCGGATAGACTTCTCCATGATCTTTATGGGAGTTGATTGCTTTTCGTCGTGAGTCTTGATCCTTCATATTGACTTTAGGAATAATGCTTTTCACATCACTTTGGATCTTCAGCAATAAAATTGAATCCTCATGCCTTGTTAGGGCCTTTTCGGACTCGCCAATCTTCGCGCCCCGCTTCATAAGTTATGCCTTGGCTATGAACTCTTATCATTACCGAGCAACTTTTAAACGATCTTGGGCTAGAAGCTAAGTGACTTTTCAAATCGTAAGACCTTACTTATTGCAGATAAATTATTAGCAAGTGATGGGAGAATAGGCAAATAATTACACCAAGTGAGCTCGCGCAAGAATACCGACTTATAATTGACTCTATCATTTCCCGTCCTCCACAATTTAAAATCTCAAGTAATGAGACTCGTGGATACTTAGCCTAATAAACCAATTAAGGTCTACATGGTTAAGGATACTAGCTAGAATAAGCTTGGATAAGTCTATTCGGGTTGAGTCAAAATAAACGCAACGGGCCTAATATGTCAAAGACTTCTAAACTAGCTACACCAATTTATTAATATTTTTGACTTTATTGCGGGATATATACATATGAAAGCAACGATAAAAATTTAAAAATTACAACTAAATGGCCAAAGTTAATAAAAAATTTGAAAAATGCTGAAAAATAGGATTTTCTGGTTAAATGAAGGCATTTTCATGGAAGAGTCCACTTAAAACTTCGATAGAAGTCTCCCCTACACTTAAGATAAACATTGTCCTCAATGTTTAAGCATGTGGGAAAAATCTCCCCTACACTTATGACATTGTGCACGTTGGTTAACTCAAGTTAAGGAAGAGACGACTAAAGTGATCAATTTCAAATGTGAGAATGAAGAAAATTGAATCACGATAGTTGAGAGATAGAACCGGATTTCGGATAACACGGGAGCACGGTTCTTCAAAGTTTCCAAGATTGCAGTAATCCCTGTAAGCACATCACCACACAAACACAATTGACCAAAATAGGTCCTCCCCTACACTTAGGGGGTTAAAGGGATAGATACTCGGGCTGCCTCCCGAGGAGCGCTTGTTTTTGATAACCGAGTCACGAGCCTGACTCGACCCAAATTCAGTTCATGGGGAACGTGGTGAGGGATGGAATCACCTCCTGAGAGGTGTCCTCACCAAAGTACAACTTCACTCGTTGGCCATTCACCTTAAAATTTGGTCCATTAGGTTGAGCGAGCTCGAGAGTACCATATGGAAAAATTTGGGCGATGGTGAATGGGCCGGACCAACGAGATTTGAGCTTGCCCGAAAAGATTTTCAACCGAGAGTTAAAAAGTAAGACTTTGTCTCCAACATGGAACTCTCGGTTTTTGATCTTGGAGTCGTGAATGAGCTTAGTTCTTTCCTTATAGATCAAAGAATTTTCATAAGCCTCATTCCGGAGTTCATTCAGCTCATTGAGTTGGATCTTGCGTAGGTCACCGGCTTTGTTTATATAAAAATTAGCCCACTTCAAGGCCCAATAAGCCTTGTGCTCCAACTCAATGGGGAGGTGGCACGCTTTCCCGTACACAAGACGATAAGGCGTACAGCCGATCGGGGTCTTGTAAGCAGTACGGAAAGCCCACAAAGCATCATCAAGTTTATCAGCCCATGCGGCACGATGCTCTCCCACGGTTCTTTCCAAAATTCGCTTCAGTCCTCGGTTGGATATTTCGGCCTGGCCATTAGTTTGTGGGTGGTAGGCTGTGGAAAGACGATGGTTTACACCGTACTTAGCCATGACTCGAGCAAATTGGTCATTGCAGAAATGAGTCCCACGATCACTAATAATGGCACGAGGCACACCGAAGCGAGCGAATAGAGCTTTCAAAAAGTTACAAACCACCCTTGCGTCATTAGTAGGCAAAGCTTTGGCTTCAACCCACTTGGAAACGTAGTCAACGGCTACAAGGATGTATTTGTTTCCTTTAGAGGAAGGGAATGGCCCCATAAAGTCGATACCCCAAACATCAAAAATTTCACATTCTTGAATGAAATTTTGAGGCATCTCGTCTTTATGTGTGATTTTGCCTTGCTTTTGGCAAACATCACATCTTTTAACCATATCGTGAGCATCACGGTATATGGAGGGCCAATAAAATCCCGAATCAAACACTTTTTTAGCGGTGTAGTTTGGACCAAAGTGACCACCGGTGGGTCCTTTGTGGCAAGCATCAAGGATGTCCGACGCTGCCGGTCCATCAACACATCGGCGAATTATCAGATCAGCACATTGTTTGAATAGGTAAGGGTCGTCCCAAAAGTAAGTCTTAATGTCGGTGAAGAACTTCTTCTTTTGCTGGGACGTCAACCCTTCCTTGAGAATTCCACCCGCCAAGTAGTTTGCAAAGTCCGCAAACCACGGGGTTTCATTCGGCTTCGAGTTTATAGACATTAAGGTCTCCAAGGGAAAAGAATCATTGATTTCTTTGGTCGGATGATCCCCTTGGTATGGATCCTCAAGTCTACTAAGATGGTCCGCGGCTAGGTTTTCTGCTCCTTTTTTATCGCGGATGTCGATTTTAAATTCCTGGAGCAGCAAAACCCAGCGAAGAAGTCTTGGTTTGGAATCTTGCTTTGTCAACAAGTACTTCAACGCGGAATGATCGGTGTACACAATGGTGGTAGAAAGGACAAGATAGGGGCGGAATTTTTCAAAAGCATAGACAACGGCTAAAAGCTCTTTCTCGGTTGTCGTATAATGCAATTGTGCCCCAGTCATTGTCTTGCTAGCGTAATGGATCGGTTGGAAGTGTTTGTTCACTCTTTGTCCAAGAACCGCTCCAATAGCAAAATCACTAGCATCGCACATCAACTCAAAGGGCAGCTCCCAATTAGGGGTAACCAAGACGGGTGCCTTAGTTAGCTTATCCTTAAGTGAGTTAAAGGCGTCAAGGCACTCTTTGGAGAAGATAAATGGAGTATCTTTTTCCAAGAGGTGGGTCATCGGGCGAGCGATTTGAGAAAAATCTTTGATGAATCGACGATAGAAGCCCGCATGACCCAAGAAACTTCTCACACCCTTCACAGTGGAAGGTGGAGGCAACTTTGCGATAACGTCAACTTTAGCACGGTCTACTTCAAGACCGGCTTTCGAAATCTTATGTCCAAGCACGACGCCTTCTTTTACCATGAAATGACATTTTTCCCAATTTAGAACAAGGCGAGTGTCTTCACACCGTTGTAGCATACATTCTAAATTGGCAAGGCAAGTAGAGAAGGAATCTCCGAAGACCGAGAAATCATCCATGAAGACTTCCATGGTTTGTTCAACCATGTCATGGAAGATAGCTAACATACACCTTTGGAACGTCCCTGGCGCATTACATAAGCCAAAAGGCATTCTTTTGTAAGCGAAAGTGCCATAGGGACAAGTGAATGTAGTCTTCTCTTGATCTTGGGGATCGATGGGTATTTGAAAATAACCCGAGAAACCATCCAAAAAGCAGTAATATTCATTACCGGCTAATCGTTCAAGCATTTGGTCCATAAAAGGTAGAGGGAAATGATCCTTTCTCGTGGCATCATTGAGTTTGCGGTAGTCTATACAAACTCTCCACCCAGTAACGAGACGAGTGGGAATCAACTCGTTGTGTTCATTGGGAACAACGGTTATTCCGCCCTTCTTGGGCACACAATGGATTGGACTAACCCATGGGGAATCCGAAATAGGGTAAATCATACCCGCATCAAGAAGTTTGATAACCTCTGTTTTGATGACTTCATGTATTTTTGGATTCACCCTTCGTTGGCTTTGAATAGTGGGCTTGAAGTCGTCCTCCATGAGAATTTTGTGCGTGCAGAAGTGAGGATCAATTCCACGAATGTCCGAAATCTTCCAAGCAATAGCCTTCTTGTGATTTTTCAACACAGCGACAAGTCGGGCTTTCTCTTCATCCTTCAAATCCTTAGCAATGATGACTGGCGACTTCTTCTCTTCTTCGAGGAATGCATACTCAAGATGGGGTGGCAACTCCTTAAGTTCCAAATCCGGAGGATTGTCGACGGGAGGTGTGTTCGAAGTCGGAGTCTCGATAGCAATAATAGTGGGAGATGGAGGGGAAGGATTTTCTTCTTTGAGGAGGTTTGCAATGAAACTGAGGTCTTCATCCCAAGTGGCAGTAGAATCGTCATTGTCTTGCTTCACATCTCCTAAGCTGGCTTCCAAATCTTTCCAAAGAAAATCACTCTCTCCAAATAGAGATAGTGATGAGTCGATAGAGGAAACGGTCTCAACATTGGGAAGAGAGGTAGGAATGTTTTTACAAGCATCCTTGAAGTGTTCTTCGCAAGCCTCATCAAGAACGTCAATACAATTAACATTCTCGTAAGAAGAAGGTTGTTTAGATAACTTTCCCATGTTGAAGACTACTTTATCGTCACCCACTCTCATGATAAGCTCACCGGCTTCAACATCAATGAGAGTGCGACCGGTCCTCAAGAATGGACGACCAACAATGAGTGGCACACGTGGGTCCATCTCGTAGTCGACGACAACAAAATCGGCAGGGAAGGTGAATTTGTCGACTCCTACAATGACGTCTTCGGCTATCCCCACTGGATAAGCAACCGTACGGTTGGCCAATTCCAAAGTCATTTTGGTGGGGACTAGCTCTGGGAGAGATAATTGCTTCCAAACACTTAGAGGCATGAGATTAATACTGGCACCTAGATCGGCTAGGGCCATGCAATTCTCTACTCCCGGGAAATTGCAAGGGATAAGAAAACGACCCGGATCACCAAGCTTGATTGGCAATTTCCTTAAAAGCACTGCAGAGCAGTTCTCATTAAGTTGGGTGTTGGCGAGATCGAGGAGCTTTTCCTTGTCGCTCAGAAGATCTTTAAACATTTTGGCATACTTGGGCATGTGAGCGAGAGCCTCAGCGAAGGAGATATTGAAATTCAGTTTCTTGAACATTTTTAGGAAGTTCGAAACTTGAATATCATCCTTGCTCTTTTGCTTCTCTTTCCTCAACCTAGAAGGATAAGGTATATTGGAAGAAGAGGAAGGCTTTAGGGGAATAGGATCACTCACAAGCACGGGTGGAGGAGGGGTAGAAAGAAGAGGTGGAGAAATTGGGGAAGGAGAAGGGTGAGGAACAGGAGCAGGTGACTCGTTCTCCTTAGTCACAACCACCGGTGGAGGTATAGGAAGCTCGGGTTCCGTAGTACCTTTGCCACTTCGAGTGGTGATTGCTTTCATCTCCCCTCTTGGGTTCGCAACGGTGTTACTCGGAAGAGTACCCGAAGAAGAGGGTTGACTACTTTGGATAAAACTAGCCATCATGTTCCTCAGATCATTAGTCTGGCTATCCAACGTGTTTCTCATATCAGCTCTCAAATCATTTCCTTGCTTGACCAAATCTGCCTTCAAATTGCGCACTTCCTCTTGGAGATTTCCCACTATCACGTCATTGGTCCTCATATAGGTGGCGACCTCTTGGTGTAGTGCAGTGTTGGTTTGGTTGGAAGGAGCATTGTATGCAGGTGGTTGGTAAGCAGGTTGTTGGTATACTTGATTGTTACGTTGAGGTGGTTGTTGCTGCTTGTGAGGTGGGATGTATGGTTGTCGAGGTTGTTGTTGTTGTTGAGAAGGACGGTTAAGGTTTTGTTGTTGGTTTGGGTTGGTTGGAGGAAAGCCAGGTGGTGAAAGATAGTTGTTGCTGCGGTAGCTAAGCAAGTTACGGTCACCTTGAGGTCTAGCTTGATAAGCAGGTTGTTGGTAGGTGCCATATGCCGCATTCACATTCTCAGCAGGGTAATCTTGGGTGGCGGTACAAGTTGTGTAAGAGTGGGGACCACCGCATATCTCACAAGGTTGGCTGACAGCGTTCACTTGTGCATTTTTGGCGTTGTTGCTGTTGTTGTTGCTGACGGTGTGGGTGACAAGCGATTCAAGAAGCGTAGTGATTTTGTCTAATCGCTTGTCGCTGTCATTAGTGCTAGCACTAGCAACATTGGTCCTAATGCTCTTGGTTTGCACACGAGACTTGTTCTCAATGATATCCCAAGCAGCATTGGAAGTCTTAGCCAAGAGATTACCCCCCGAAGCACTATTCAGTGAATCTTGGTCATTTATGCTTAAACCATTGTAAAAAGTATTTATTTGATGAACTTTGGTAAAACCATGTTGTGGGCATTTTCTTAAAAGATCTTTAAAGCGATCCCAAGATTCACTGAATGACTCGTCGTACTTTTGTTCAAAGGTTATAATCTCATTCCGCAAAGCGGTAGTACGAGAGGGTGGAAAAAAGTAGTTGATAAACTTTGTTTCCAAATCCGTCCACGAGAGAATACTCTGTGGCGGTTCTTTAGCAAGCCAATGCCGGGCTTGTCCCTCTAAAGAAAAGGGAAAAAGTTGTAACCTTATCACTTCTTGTGGAACGCCATTGAACTTGACCGTGTTCGTGAGTTGTAGAAATCTCTTGATGTGATCGTGTGGGTCATCAATGGTTCGTCCAAAGAATGGTTGAGCTGAGACCATCTGGATAAAGCCTGACTTTAGCTCGAAATTGTTGGCGGCAATTGGTGGAATAACAATTGGATCCATGTTGCCGTCGATATGAGCTTGCAGTAATTCAATCATTGGCCGATTATCCGGAAGGTGCTCATTGTTGTTGTTATTGTTCATGTTGTTGAAAGGCGGGTTGTTGTTGTTATTATTGTTGTTCGGAGGTGGTATGTTATTGTTGTTTTGTACACCAGCCATGTCTAAATTATCGAGAGGCTCGGGCTCTTGATAAGACGTGGATCGAGTGCGCATACACCTGCAAAAGAACGAACAAAGAAAGCAAAAATATTTTTGGTTTTTATTGTTTTTTTAATTTTTAGGATTTTTGAAAATTTTATATTTTTTAGTGTTTTTGAAAATTTTCTTGCAAAAGTAACGTTCACGGGGAACGGATCCCAAAATCCAAGTTCTACAAAAAACTTTTGATCTTAACGAGAGGAGCCGGCAGCGGCGCCATTTGGTATTATGATTTTTCTAGGGTTCAGAATTCTCGGAATCCTCTCGAATTGATCTCAGTTAAAAGTGGAATGATTTGTTCTTGGTGACAAAAAGTGGATTTGGTTTTCTAGTCTACTAAACAGGTAAGTGAATAAAATGGTAATTAAGTAAACTTAAAACAAGTAGCAATTAATAAGCAAAACTGGAAAAATACTCTTACTGAAGAAGACCCTATGCGGAATATAACCCTTATGCGGAAAGTTTGACCATTCGGAAAATATAGCTCTATTCGGAAAGTTTACACCATGCGGAAAGATTGCTTATGCGGAACATTTGCTTCATTCGGAAAACTAACCCTATGCGGAATATAATCTCTATGCGGAAAGATACGGTCATTCGGAATATCTAAAATGTTCCGAATAGGTGAAAGTGGAAACCCCTATTCGGAATAAAAACTCTATTCGGAATACCTGAAAAGTTCCGAATAAGACAACAAAGAAACGGCTATGCGGAATATTGGAATTATTCCGAGTAAGGGAAAAGAGAAAACGCCTACTCGGAAAATTGGTTCTATTCGGAATGTTCAAAAAGTTCCGAGTAAGAGAAAAGGAAACACCCCTATTCGGAATATTGGAAAGTTCCGAATAAGGGTAACACAAAATCGTCTATGCGGAAAAACCTGGAAATGAAGAACAGTAGCAGTCGCAAGTTAAACAGGGACACGAAATTAACTCAAAATCAACTCCAATACTCAAAAAGGTTTTACCAAACTAACCAATAATCATTAACATACCATAAGAAGCAAATCCCACCAATAAAAACATTAATTCAACAACTTTTTAAGAACAAACTAAAATCAAATAAAAACTTAAGAACTTTCAAGAAGAGATGATGAAGAACAAGATTAATGAAAAGATGGAATGGATTGATTAAGGGAAAAGTAACAAGAGTATTGATTAAAGATTACAAGATTAAAAGAAAAAGATGAAAATCACCAAACTCCTTAATGGAGTTGGTGAAGGGACGAACTACAAAGCCTGGAAAAGAAAAAAATGAAAAACTAACTCTCTTCCATGTGAAGGGAGTGATCTATTTATAGTCCTAATGGTTGGTTGGTGAGTGGGCTTTCTCCCTTTCTTCTTGTCTTCTCGTCTTTTCAGAAAAGTTGACGTTTTTGATTCTGATTCGGGATTTGTTGTCGATTAAATCCAACTCGTCTTTTAATTTCTTCGTTAAATAGACTCGAGTTTCTTCGACTTATAAAAATCTTCCGTCTTTAGTCCTTTTCTTCGATAAATCTTCGAATAGGCCTAGTGACTTCAAATCTTTTGCACGTCTTGGACAATAGACTTTATCTTGAGTCTTTTTCCTTGATGAAACCCGTGCAATCCCATGTTTTCTTTAATATTCATCCGGTTAGCTCTGAAAACACAATAAACACAAAAACCACGCATAATTCCAAACAAATGATATTAATTACGTGTTTTGGTCTTGTTTTAGCCAGAATTAAGTGGTAAAAGGATGGGTGTTTACACACCTATCAGTAGACTGCTGACCTCTGTGATTTTGGTCACGCCCCTGTCCAGCATCTCTGTTGACATACTTAAATTTAGAATTTGTTTTACACAATAGTTGGGTATTGTGAAGATTAAAGAATCACATGTGGTTACCAGATGAGTTTGCGCTGCCACGGTATTTGTCACCATCGTTTCTCGTATCAGATCGGTTACGGTCATAAGACTGACCATGATTTCTGTAGCTCTGCTATTGAGTATCCGACTGGGATTGGTCTCCTCCTCTGTGTCTGAAAGATGACAATTGGATAGTGCATAATATATATATTGTAGAGTGATACAAGGCTTTTGACACCCCGTATAAAAATTAAGTTCGTTGTGTTGGTCTAATCGAATTGATCTAGGTTCACTATACGACTCAGTCGTTCTTTGGTGGAAACAATAGATTTGTCGTTGTAGTATATTAAATGTGCAAAGACTTAAATGTAAATTTACAATCTAACTTAACAATTAATGACGGAAATTTAAGAGCGAGAATAAAAGTAAATGGCACTTAAATAAATCTAAACTAATTAAATGTAAATGGCACAATATTTAAACTTTTTAAAGTAAATTAATTAAATGACTTAAAACTAAAACGTAACTGGAATTAAACTTGACAAGTATTAAAATGTTAACTTAAAAATTAAACAAGACAAAAACATAAAACAAACACCCAATCGGAATATATTCCGATCAGACTCACCATCGGAATGAACACACACCCCTATCGGAATGTTGATTGAAAACACCAGATCGGAATATGTCACCTTTTCAGATCGGAATAACCAAACAACCCCAGATCAGAATAATGTTCAGATCGCAATGTTTCAGATCGAAATCCTGATCGGGATGAGCTATCGGAATACACAGGTGCAACCTGTCGGAATGTAGCCCAGATCGGAATGATGTTGGGGAAAAATGGGCAGCACTTCGTCTTAGTGAAGCCTTAAGAGCCGTCGCAATCCCGATCGCAATGTGCGATCGGAATCTTGATCGGAATAAGGGGGTAATTCACTCTATCGCAATCCCGGATCGGAATGCAAAACCCTTGTCCAAAACTGTCACTATCGGAATGTGGTAAAGCAACCGTCGCAATGTGTGTTAACCCTTACTTTCTGATGGATACAAATTCGTAATAAGCACAAGAACTAAATAAGCTATAACTAATAAGCAGTAACAAAATAAACTCAAATAAAACGAAAACAAAACAAGACAATAAGCTAAAAAGTTAAGACCTTTTCAAAATTTAAAAGACGAAACTTAATGAAATTAAAAACGTAAAAAGTAAAACTTTTAAGAAAACTTGAAAACACTTAAGAAAGATACCAAATAAGCACACGAGGTTGTCAAACTCGTGGCTTATTTCGTATGAGGACATAAAAAGAAAAAGAAACGACAAGACTTTTAATCAAATAAGCAAATGGTTTAAGCGAAAGTTTGCTTAATCCGAAATTGTAACCGAATCAAAAAGAAGAAGAGTAGAATGAGATTGGTAAAAATAAGCTTGATCAAATGATAAAGAAAGATTAAAGACACGAATTTAAAGAACGCAAATTAAAAACTTACTTGGAATTAAAAGGATAATTAAAGTGCAAAACATGTATTAAAAATGACAAGTAATTAAAGGTGCATAAAATAAAAGTGGAAGAGCTAATTTGTCAAGTTAGCCAACAAAATGAAAAGTGATTAAGACTAATATATATATAGTGGAGGATTAGGAAGCTTCCTCCCCTCCTTCATTTCTTCTTAAATGCGTCATTAGGTCCTTAAGCCTTTAATCTTCATTAATTTCACCATTAGTCCTTTATTCTCCTAATCTTCTTTAAACTTGGACTCTAATGACTTGTGGCTCGGGATTTCTTTTGAACTAGTCTTTTAATTATTCAATAAAATAGACTTGAGTTCCTCGGCTTTTAGTCAACTTCCATCTTTTGACTTTTTCTTCGATAAATCTTCAGAATTGGTCTTGGACTTCCGTTCTTTTTGCACTCTTGACCTCTTGACTTCGTATTTTCATCTTTTTCTTCAATAAAAGTCTGTAAATGCCTGTGAATTCCCGTGTTTTCTCCACTTTTCACCTTTTTGTCCTAAATCACAACAAAAACACAAACCACACATAATTCCGACATAAAAGACATAAAATACACGTTTTGGCTTGGTTATTATTGTAATTAAGTGGTAAAAAGGATGGGTGTTTACACACCTATCAAATCTCCTACACTTGACCATTGCAATGTCCTCATGCAATGCATTGGTTACAAAGCATGTTTACACTTTTCATCATAATCAATCCATAGTGGCCTTTATTAAAGAGATAGAAAACTATAAATATTCAAAGTAAAGAAATCAAAAGCATACCTTGGGTTTTGGAAATGTTATGAATAATCATCATCCTTAAGTTTTCACTTTCTCCAAACCAAGATTAAAAACGAGATCATTGTTATTATAAGTTAGCAAACTAACACGAACTCATGTGGGCCAATTATTCACTTAGACTCCCTTATTCCTAGGTGTATCTCTTATATTTTATTTTTGTCTTGAAAGATCACGAGGATGCATTGTTGACTTATTTCGATAGTTATTTAGTCCGAAAATAAAGTGAACGATTTAATCAATAGTTAGCTAAAGGACAAAATCTTTTAAAACTGCTTCTCGGGACCTCATAAAGTTCATATCTTGGCATAACTCGTTTCGCGATTTGAGACCTTTCTCGGACCGATATTTGGCAGCGACTTCATACTTCAAACCTCGAGAGACGTTCATGAAATAATGGTCTTCTCTTTATAATAGGAATTTCTTCACTTGAAATTTTGAGAGATTCTTCATATATGGACCACGACTTCTTCATTTTTCTCCAATCTTTATTTCGGACTTTGATATACAACGATCCGCCTCCTTTTATGACTTGGATCTATTTATCCTCATACCTTGTTAGGGACTTTTCGGATACACTTCTCCATGACTTTTGGGGAGTTTTTGCTTTACGTCGTGTGTCTCGATCCTTCATATTGATTTTCGATAAATGATTCTTCACATCACTTTGGATCTTTAGCAACAAAATATAGCCCTCATACCTTGTTAGGGCCTTTTCGGACTCGCCAATCTTCGCATCCCGCTTCAATAAGTTATGCCTTGGCTATGAACTCTAATCCATACCGAGCAACTTTTAAACGATCTTGGGCTAGAAGCTAAGTAACTTTTCAAATCGTACAACCTTATT
Source organism: Glebionis coronaria (assembly GCA_025667525.1). NCBI lineage: Eukaryota > Viridiplantae > Streptophyta > Magnoliopsida > Asterales > Asteraceae > Glebionis > Glebionis coronaria. The sequence goes on from CM046875.1 coordinate 266,671,308, forward strand.
TATTGCAGATAAATTTATTAGCAAGCGATGGGAGAATAGGCTTATAATTAACTCACATAAATTCACGAAAGAATACCGACCTTATAATTGGCTCTATCATCTCTCGTTCTCCATAGTTTAAAATCTCAAGGAATGAGACTCGTGGATACTTAGCCTATTAAATCAAAGTTTTGGGTTTTCGAGTCGCCTATAGGATCTTGCAAATTCTTAGACTTTTTCAAGTTTAGAAATCGCGTTTTAAAGTTCCCTTGATAAACGACTCTCTAGGATCAATTATAGGAACTTGCGAAAAGTTCTTGTTCTTAAACCGTGAGAGTTAAGACTTTCGCGTTTTATAGCTCCCTATATAATAGCCTAGCAAAACTCGACTTAAACATGTTAAGGATACTAGCTAGAGTAACTTGGATAAGTAAACTCGGGTTGAGTCAAAAGATTCACAACGTTTGAAAACTAAAACCACTTTATTAAATATTTATTCTAATAAGGCAAGAAAATAACTATATAAAAGGAAAAACTAATAGGCCAAAATAGATCAAAAATTTTGAAAAATGTCAAAAAATTGATTTTCTGGTTAAAATGAGGACAAATACAAGGAAAAGGCCACTTAACTTCGATAGAAGTCCCCCCCTACACATAATATAAACATTGTCCTCAATGTTTAAGCATGTGGGAGTAAATTCCCCTACACTTAGGACATTGTGCACTTTGTTTAAATCTCGCTAAGGAAGAGACAACTAAGGAGATTCCTATTTTAATATTGAGAAAATATAAAATAGTGAATCGAAAAGAGTTTAGGATAGAACCGGGATAATTGAGACATGGAATCACGGGTCGTCAAGAATCATCAAGAGTGGATCATTGAGCGCTCGAATCCCTGATTAAGAGAGGAGAGGAAATAGCAAACCAACGGGTCTCCCCCCTACACTTATGATAAAGAAAGCGAAAAGATAGATGCATGGGTTGCCTCCCAAGAAGCGCTTGATTTTTGTTAACCGAGTCGTGAGCCTGACTCGACCTTGATTATCAACAGAAGAAGCATGAAATATATCCACCGGGATCAAAGTCATAGTTTTTGCCCATCAATAAGCACAAGCTTAAGGCGAACAAGGCAAGCCAAAGAAGAGTAGGCAAGGTTCCCTTAAGCAAAGACGGAGCACGGTGGAAGCAAGGTTGAAGTGGTGCAAGCATATTTCCATAAGTTCCAAAGATATTTCCTTTTATTTCATCAGGTGGATACTGAGATGGCTGCAGAATATCGATACCGGGGTCGAACACCCTTTCCTTTAAGGGAAAATAGCACTAAGGCTCAGCATAATGGGAAGAAGATCCGCGAAGAAGCACAACCTCGTCCTCAGAAGGGGGACAAAGAGGTGTTAACTCATACGTGTTGCGGATATCGGTGTCGACCGGTTTCTTCTCCTTTGAAAGAATGTGCTTCAAATTCAAAGTAGGATCAAGACGATAATCTTCAAAATCATAAGGAGGAGCATCACTCTCATAAGGGAAGTAAGTGTTGAGAAACGCAGAGAAGTCTTCCTCAAATGAGTAATCGTCCAAAGTAGGATCGAGTGATGGCGGAGGATCTTCATTGTTAGAAGAATCGCTCGAAAGAGTATCGGCCTCATCAAAATCATCATACGTGGGCAGCTCGGGATACTCAGAAGTAAGGTCATCATAATCATTCGAATGTGAGCTATAATTATCATCATAAGCATCAAAGATCGGTGGAGAATCATACATGGAAGAAGGTTCCAAATTGGACAGAGAATCATCCACATCATCTTCAAAAAGTGGATTATCAATGGAAGAATCGAATAGAGGATTGTCGTAGACAACAAAGTCATCATGCACATTAATCATATTCACTGATTCTCGGCCTCCAAAGGATTTGCTAGTAAGCTTCCCCATTTTAAAAACTTGTGCATCATCCCCGACTCTTAAGATTAACTCACCTTCGGCCACATCCACTAAAGCTCGTCCGGTTCTCAAGAATGGCCGACCAAGTATTAAAGGAATACGAGGGTCCATTTCATAATCAACAACGACAAAATCGACCGGGAAAGTAAATGTGCCAACTTTTATGAACACGTCTTCGGCTATACCAACGGGGTAAGCGAGAGTGCGATTTGCAAGTTCAAGAGTCATCTTTGTTGGTGTGAGGTCGGGTAATGATAGTGTTTTCCAAACACTCAAAGGCATAAGATTAATACTAGCCCCGAGATCAGCAAGGGCAGTAAATTCTTCAGTTTTGTTGAAAACGCAAGGCAACACAAAACGATCGGGATCTCCAAGTTTTTCCGGAAGTTCTTTAAGAATAACTACAGAGCAGTTTTCATTTAAGCGTGTGTTGGCGAGTTCAATCAACTTCTCCTTCTTGTTAATCAATTCCTTAAATGCTTTGACAAATTTGGGCATGTGGACAAGTGCCTCAAGAAAGCTAATGTTGAAGTTCATTTGAGAAATCATCTTCACATATCGTGACACTTCAGCGTCATCCTTGGTTAGCATTTTAGTCTTGCCTAAACGAGAGGGATAAGGGATATTGGGTTTGGGTGGGGAAGGTGCAGGTGTAGGTAAAGGTTGAGATGTTGAAGGGTGAGATGTTGAAGGTTCCTTCCTAGAGACATTGTCATGACGAGGCGGAGACGGTAATGGTGCACAAATACTAGGTGTAGGAGGAGTAGGGATAAATGGTGGTGGAGGAGGTGTAGATGATGGGGGTGGGATTGGTGGATCGACAATGGTAATTCCACTACGCGTAGTAATAGCACTCACATTTGCTCGCGGATTGGTGACGGTGTTTGAAGGTAAAGAACTTGAAGAAGAAGGTTGAGCGGCGGGCAAGAAACTAGCAAGCATATTCTTCAAATCATTTGTCTGATTGCTGAAGGAGGATTGAATGTTATCTCAAAGCTCGGATCTAATCTCATTTTCTTGCTTTGTGATATCTCCTTTCAGATTGATAATTTGGCTCTGCAGATTCTTGATTTGCTCACCGTGGGTTCTCATAATGGCTTCAACATCGTGGTTAATGTGTTGCGTTTGTTGGGTGGGTGGTTGATAAGGATTAGAAGCTCTTGGTGGGATTCGGTTGCTTCTATTGTAGTTGTTGGCGGGGTTTTGGTTTTGAGGAGAAAAACCGGGTGAAAGGTAGTTGTTGGAACAGTAACTCAGCAGATTTCTATCCCCTTGAGGTCGAGCTTGGTAATTTTCCGGTGAATAACTACCATAAGCTGCATACACATTTTCCGGATTTCCTTGAGTTGAAGGACATTCGGTGTATGAGTGAGGACCACCGCATGTTTCACAAGGATTGGAAACCGCTTTAACTTGTTGTTGTTGTTGGTTTGAAGCGGGAAGTGTCATACTTTTGCTCATTTCAGTCATCATGCGGGTGAGTTCGGTCATCTCAGGGTTTGGCGAAGTAGAAGAAACATTGACTGTCGGGTTGTTCCTTGAAGAAGCGGAGGAATCCCAGTTTTTGTGGTGAGTAGTCATGTTCTCAATAAGCTCTCTACACTCCTCGGGTCTCCTTTTCATAAATGTACCACCGGCGGCTGCATTAATCGTATGTGGAAAGAGTTGTAGGCGTAGAACATCCATTGTGGCACCAGGCAACTTCATGCTTTGGGTGATTGTCATGAACTTGTCGAGGTGTTTGTTGGTATCATCATCAGGCAATCCACGGAATGGGTTTGTTTGCACTTGCTGAATCATGTGGTGCTTCAACGAAAACTCAGGAGTGTTGATTTGCATCGGCGCAATCGGTCCTCCTCGTCCAAACATGGTAGGTTGACAAAGTTCCTCCATTGTCCGAAGATCGGGCTGTGGAAGAACATTGTTGTTATTGTTGAGGTGCGGTGGATGATTATTGTTGTTAACACTTGACATACTTAAATCTTCTTGAGTCTCGGGATCTTGATAATTAGAAGATCTAGTACGCATACACCTGAAATGCAAAAGAAAAAGAAACCAAATACAAAGACAATATATATACACAATAAAGAGAAAATCTTTTTGTATTTTTGAAATTTTTAATTTTTATGGATTTTTATCAAGTTTTAATTTTTATGGATTTTTTGAGTTTTATATGCAATAAAAGTAACGCTCACAAGTGAACGGATCCCAAAAAGCAACGCGTCTTTCACAGAAAATCGTTAATCTTTACGAAAAGAGCCGGCAACGGCGCCATTTGATACAAGGCTTTTGACACCCCGTATAAAAATTAAGTTCGTTGTGTTGGTCTAATCGAATTGATCTAGGTTCACTATGCGACTCAGTCGTTCTTTGATGGAAACAATAGATTTGTCGTTGTAGTATATTAAATGTGCAAAGACTTAAATGTAAATTTACAATCTAACTTAACAATTAATGACGGAAATTTAAGAGCGAGACTAAAAGTAAATGGCACTTAATTAAATCTAAACTAATTAAATGTAAATGGCACAATATTTAAACTTTTTAAAGTAAATTATTTAAATGACTTAAAATTAAAACGTAACGAGAATTAAACTTGACAAGTATTAAAATGTTAACTTAAAAATTAAACAAGACAAAAACATAAAACAAACACCCAATCGGAATATATTCCGATTAGACTCACCATCGGAATGAACACACACCCCTATCGGAATGTTGATTGAAAACACCAGATCGGAATATGTCACCTTTTCAGATCGGAATAACCAAACAACCCCAGATCGGAATAATGTTCAGATCGCAAAGTTTCAGATCGAAATCTTGATCGGAATGAGCTATCGGAATACACAGGTGCAACATGTCGGAATGTGGCCCAGATCGGAATGATGCTGGGGAAAAATGGGCAGCACTTCGTCTTAGTGAAGCCTTAAGAGCCGTCGCAATCCCGATCGCAATGTGCGATCGGAATCTTGATCGGAATAAGGGGGTAATTCACTCTATCGCAATCCCGGATCGGAATGCAAAACCCTTGTCCAAAACTGTCACTATCGGAATGTGGTAAAGCAACCGTCGCAATGTGTGTTAACCCTTACTTTCCGATGGATACAAATTCGTAATAAGCACAAGAACTAAATAAGCTATAACTAATAAGCAGTAACAAAATAAACTCAAATAAAACGAAAACAAAACAAGACAATAAGCTAAAAAGTTAAGACCTTTTCAAAATTTAAAAGACGAAACTTAATGAAATTAAAAACGTAAAAAGTAAAACTTTTAAGAAAACTTGAAAACACTTAAGTAAGATACAAAATAAGCACACGAGGTTGTCAAACTCGTGGCTTATTTCGTATGAGGACTTAAAAAGAAAAAGAAACGACAAGACTTTTAATCAAATAAGCAAATGGTTTAAACAAAAGTTTGCTTAATCCGAAATTGTAACCGAATCAAAAAGAAGAAGAGTAGAATGAGATTGGTAAAAATAAGCTTGATCAAATGATAAAGAAAGATTAAAGACACGAATTTAAAGAACGCAAATTAAAAACTTACTTGGAATTAAAAGGATAATTAAAGTGCAAAACATGTATTAAAAATGACAAGTAATTAAAGGTGCATAAAGTCAAAGTGGAAGAGCTAATTTGTCAAGTTAGCCAAGAAAATGAAAAGTGATTAAGACTAATATATATATAGTGGAGGATTAGGAAGCTTCCTCCCCTCCTTCATTTCTTCTTAATTGCGTCATTAGGTCCTTAAGCCTTTAATCTTCATTAATTTCACCATTAGTCCTTTATTCTTCTAATCTTCTTTAAACTTGGACTCTAATGACTTGTGGCTCGGTATTTCTTTTGAACTAGTCTTTTAATTCTTCAATAAAATAGACTTGAGTTCCTCGGCTTTTAGTCAACTTCCGTCTTTTGACTTTTTCTTCGATAAATCTTCAGAATTGGTCTTGGACTTTCGTTCTTTTTGCACTCTTGACCTCTTGACTTCGTCTTTTCATCTTTTTCTTCAATAAAAGTCTGTAAATGCCTGTGAATTCCCGTGTTTTCTCCACTTTTCACCTTTTCGTCCTAAATCACAACAAAAACACAAACCACGCATAATTCTGACATAAAAGACATAAAATACACGTTTTGGCTCGGTTATTATTGTAATTAAGTGGTAAAAAGGATGGGTGTTTACACACCTATCATAGAGCAAGTACAAGAGTTAAGTTCTTTAAGTCTGCTAAATGGAATATACCTATTCTCTGGTCGCTCTACATTCTTGAGCTCATCCCTTTCGTAAAGCAGCTCTATATTACGAGCCGCGTTAGCTACCTGCGACATGTTAGTGTACGTGGCACTAAGTAGTCTATCCACAGTCCAAGAGTGAAGAGCCCAGCGAAAGTGTATCGCCTGCTCCTCCGTAGTACCTGCAGCCGCTCCTAAGAATCCACCCAACCTGAGATATCGATGCATTAACTCCATACTGTTCTCTCCATTCTTCTGAACAATGGAGTGAAATTCTATCTTCAGTCTTGCCTGCTCAACATGAGGGAAAAACTGATCATAAAATATTGCCTTGAACTGTGTCCAAGTCAATGTTAGCACCTAATCATCTCCCCCATTTGTTAGCTTATAAGCCCTCAACCAATGTAGGGCGTCACCCTCCAAATTGTAAACAGCTAGCCTGACCTTGAAGGCATCCCCGCAATCCATGGCCTCAAAGATTTTCTCCATATGAGAAATCCAGTTTTCTGTGTCCGCTGGAATTAATGTCTGCTCAAAAGACTAGGGTTTATGTTCATTAAACCTTTCTAACCAGATAGCTAAAGTGTCAGGTGGTGGAGGAGGAGGGTTGTTATTGATCTGAGGTCCATTTCGATACTTAGCTCGAATCTCATCCCGAACCTCAGGTAGCATGGCTTTCACAGCTGCTTGAACAACTACAACAATATCAACAGCTGTAGTACCATGCTGATTGTTGCGTCTGAGTGGTATCTGAAAGTTTATGAGGATAAGATGGTTAACTTGTTCGAAACATGGAATAAGAAATCTGAAATATGCATGAGGTTGTTCATGAATTCATAGCCAACGAAATGTAACATGAATACGGGTGAACGCCTATGGGTCGGTTCACCAAAACGAAAAATTTGCTGAAAAGCACATGCGACTAAATATGGCAAGTCCTGTGCCAACCTTTTACTTCATGAAAATTAAGAAAATTGACTGATGAAATGCATGAGAAACATGAAAGATAACAACGCCAAATATATAAAGTGTTTGGTGACTACCCACTAGTCACAGGTCAAGTTTTAGAGCCTACAGGTCGAACCTTGCGCTCTGATACCATAATTATAACACCCCAATTGGATAAGTGGACCGTTATGTGTATTTATGGCGTGTCATCAAAGTATGCAAGGTAAATATCTTAAAGACATTAACTGACCATAACAAAAATACCGGAATCAAACATCGGTAATCCAAACATAGACAAAAACATAAACAATTAAGTACTAAAAGGAAGGACTAAACAATGTCCAAATAAGCAAAGTAATGTATGAAGAGCATAAAGTAAAGAAGTCTAGATAGCTTCCATCCAATGCACATACTGTCTCAGAATCCTAAGAGCGTCCTTGTGTACCTGCCATTTGGAACATGAAATGAAACTACGGCTGAGCATAACGCCCAGTGAACGGATATAAATCATGATAAGAATGTACTAAAATAAACAGATAACAAATACTGAAGCTATGAAACTGATATGTAAAGTGCAGCAGAAAACTGTGTATGTTTTGAAAAATCTGATTTATAATTAGTAAAGCTGAATTATTATCTTTTAAATCTAAAAAATGCATTTATTGTATTTTAAGTGCCAAGAGATTATATAGGTCATGTACTTAACAACGTCTGCATGAATACATAAAGGGATAATCTCGTCATGCTGTGGAGGGGTTACCTCTAACTAATGTGCTAGGTGGAGGGATCAACTCCAATGTGAAGGATGTAGAGCACACATCAGATACACCTGATAAGCTGTAACTGATAACCTAGGATGCACCCATACGCCCCGACGATAATACTAATAAAATAGCCAAGCTGAAATAAATGGGACGCTACGAGAAATCACTCCCTCGCAGAGGAGTCATGACATTGGTGCCTCAAGTGTCATGGTTACGGTATCTCCGTAACTAGTATAACTGGTCATGCATGTATATAAAGCTCACGCAATTAATATAGTTATCATGTCAATCATATAAGGTTTTAAAGCATATAACTGGGAAAACAGATGGTTGCATACGGGGAATCCTATTCATTCATTGGAAAGGAAGTCCTTACTGAAGGACTTGAAATCCGTACCTTGTGTCCAGTAACTGACTGCACGGAAAACCGATGAAACTCCATTCTGACTTCACAAAAGCTACATTAAAGGACGCGAATAAGTTGTCTGATATTAGTTTATCGTTACTGATCTTTACTGTTCTTCGTATGATTTATTATATTCTTGTATTGTTGTGTTGTGTATAATCTGGTAAATCTGATTGTCTTTAAATATTTACTGTTTAATGTATTTTCTGTACTCTTGACTACTGTATAATATATATTCGAATATTATAATGTTACTATAAATAGTAACTTGCTATAAACAGAAAGTTCCCTAAGTTAGAAAGTTTTCCAAATTAGTTTCAAAACGGATTAAATCATTCAAATAAATATCATGCCTTTTCGTTTACAAAACTAGTTAAACATTATTTATTTAATATACAATTAAAATAAAATAACATTTGTAACGCGTATAATTAAGGTATAAAAACTTAATTAACTAAATGATTTAATATTTATAAAACATTCTTCTAGAATTTTTGTTGTAAATAAACTCGACAACCCGAGTCAAAGGCTCCCTGAGACACCTTGTCTCAGTCAACCGTGTTCTTGATGTGTAAACCCCATGATTTCATGATTTGTAAAAAAATAAAAGAAAAGGGTGATACCTTAATCGTGAAATGGATTGACTATGAACACGTAACCGAGTCAGTTGTATAAATCAAACCCGTTTTTCCCTTTTGTTTGTCTCCACCCGTCGGCCACCCTAAGGAACAAGAAACCCTGGGTTTTTTTTAGTGTTATGATAAATGAAATAGGAAAAAGGTATTTCTTTTCCTGTGGTATATTTTAAATCAGGTTGGGCTCAAGACCCATGGTTTCTTTCTTGTTTACTTAAACAACCGCCAACCCATAACATAATATATATGTTTTCTGTTTTCGTTTCCCGTTAAATTCTAAGACGTTCGTGATTCGGATTTTATATTATCTATTTTATGAATAAATAATAATTAATACTTGTAGGGAGTTATTTGTAATGTGTCAAGTACCGTTAGTGTAAGTTTAAGTACTGTTAGTGTTGGCAAGAACCGTTAATGTTAACGCGGTTCATAGCAAGTACTGTTAGTATAAGTACAAGTACTGCTATATTGATTAGGACGAATATATCTTTGTAAAATATATGTCATAGTTATAGTTAGAGTATATCTTATGTGATATACTTAATAGTTTAGAATATTGATAAGATATCTTGTGTGATATATTTATCTTTATAGATTATTCTAAAGGATTTAGGATTCCTTAATCTATAAAAGGAACATATGTATGATGAGTCTATTGTATCTCATTCAAGTCGATTAATAAGAGAATCAAATAGTTAAAAGTAATTCTATTCTTCTTTACTTTATAAGTTAGATTCCACATAACTTATTTGGTTGAGTAAGAGTTCTCAAAGTGTTCTAGTTTGATTACGAAGTATTATACTAATTCTTAGCAGAATATAGATCCATTCAAAGGGATCAACAAGTGGTATCAGAGCTTGTTGAGAAACTTTGAATAAGAAGAACACAACCCTAAAATCCCCACTCACACCAAAATCAATGTCTCAAGCCGGTGATGACCCTCACATGGAAGACATTCCAGATCCTGATCCCATACCACAGGGACAACCTCATGTTGCGCATCCTGCACCACCACAAGGTGTTTAAGCCGTAGATGTTGTAGTTACTTCTACAACTACACCTTCTTCCCATACTCTCTCTGTTGTCAAACTCCTTGTTCTCAAAAGTGATATGAGACGTGGGCTATGCAGATGGAACATTACTTGAACCACACAGATCATACATTGTGGCAGGTTATCAAGAATGGGAATACACCTAAGAAGTTGCATTGGTTACCTGATGGTACATGTTATGCTTTACCTGTTGTGACTACTGAACAGGTACAAGCAGAGATGAGAGAAAGAAAGGCCAAAACTACTTTGGCTATGGCACTTTCAGAAGACATCTTACCTAGCTTTTATCACTACAAGGATGCAAAGGCTATGTGGGATGCCATCAAACTTATATTTAGAGGCAATGATAAGTCTAAAAAGATGAAGAAGATTGTTTTGAAACAAGAATTTGATAACTTCTCAATTTCCAGTACTGAAGGAATCCATAGTGGTTATGGAAGGTTCAGTAAATAGCTTATTTAATTTGCAGTTTATGGACTAATAATTCCTAATGAAGAAGCCAATCTAAAATTCTTAAGAAGTGTTCCACAAGAATGGAAAGTAATGGCTATGCACTTCATCACAATAGATGATCTGGATACAACTCCTTTTGATCATCTCTATAACAATCTTAGAGTTTATTAGATGGATGTTAAAGGCATTGAAGTAACAAAAGCAGCACCAGCATCAACAAAGTCTAACTTGGCTTTTGTATCAGAAGGAAACAGCGGTCTTTACTCTTAAAATACCAGTATTGGATCAAGAAGCGATACTTACTTCCAAAATACAGCTAGTGTATCAAGCAGCGGTACTTACTTCCAAAATACCGATGGAGGACTAACAAGAAGTACTTACTCTCAAGGTACTGAAGGCAGTCCAATTACATCTCAGGATTCACAAGGAAGATCCTCACCATTTTTTAGTGACAATGGTGCCTTCGCATTCTTTGATGGACAAGACAACAGACCAAGGTTAACTCTCAATGACTTGTTCCAAATGGATGATGCTGATGTTGAAGAGATGGACCTCAAATGGCAGGCTGCTATGATCTCTATAAGATCTAATAGGTTCTACAAAAAGACTGGAAGGAAGATGACTGTTTATCCTAATGAACCATTAGGATATGACAAGTCCGAAGTTGAATGCTATAACTGTGGAAGGAATGGATATTTTGCAAGGGATGCAATAGGGATAAGGCTGATAGAAGTAGTAAAAAATCCAAGAACAGTTATAGAACCAGTCCAATAATCTTTGAAAGCTTTCCAAAATAGATAGCCGGAGTCCCAAAGGAACTAATGCATTGGTAACTATAGATGGAGTGGTGAACTTGGTTGAAGACGAGGAAGAAGAAGAGCTTGGTTTGATGGCTCTCTCTCATGAAGATATTGAGGTACACCCTTGTTCTAAAGATTGTGTTCTTAAATTTAATAGTCTAAAAGTAGAACTTGATGAACAGTATCAAAAGGTTAACACATAAACTGTAGAAGCAAATGCTTTTAAAAAGGGTGTTCCTAAGTTAGAAGAAAATATAGTTTTGTATAAAAATGGTCAACAAAACTATGAAGAGAAAATTAGAATTTTGACTCTTCAAATGAGAGAAAAAGATGTGAAAATTAAAGCTTTTGAAAAACAACTTATAAAAGTAACATCAGAAAATGTAGTTTTAAAAGCCAGTCTTTTTAATGAAACAGATGTGATTAACCAATGGCAAAAATCCTCTAATGGATTGGGTAAGCTGATTAATTCACAAATGGGCTATTATGATAAAACAGGCCTAGGTTATATTAAGAACCAACCTAGGATAACCTTAAATGACAAGGACTTATCAAAGGGTATTTTTTATAGTTCTAATGAGTCAGTTGATACTCCTTAAAATGAAACATACGCTAAAGGAATGAAGGCAGTTCCTCCACCATTATAAGAAATTTTCATGCGCCTCAGCAATGATATAGGTGTAGAGCTAGATGCGTCAAAAGATGTTATTTATATTAAGTCAAATGATTCAGAATCAAACTCTAGTAACTTGACCCAAGATAAATCTGTTGTGACCAAAAACATTATTTATCCACCTTTAATGAGCAACTTTGTGTCTGAAGGACAATTGTCTACAACTACTTCTGCTCCCAAGCAGGTAAAAACTCCTAGCAAGGAATTGGATAATAATGCAAAACATAATAATGATACCAAGAGGGGTGGGATAGGTTTTAAGAAAACTAATTGAGAACAACATTTTGGGTCTTCTTTGAGAAGAAAAGGATGTTATGTTTGTGGTATTTTGAATCACTTTATCAAAGATTGCACTTTACATGAAGATAAAATTGCAAAACAGAAGGCTACACAAAAGTTCACAAAGAAAGGTAATGTGAAAAATGCACAGGTAAATAGGTAAATGGGATCTAAAGATGACAAACCTAAGTTTGATCTTGATAAAAGGGTAAATAAACCTCATAAGGTTAATAATGTCAAACACCCGCTATCTACCAAGTACTTTGTTCCAAGAGCAGTACTTATGAAACAAGGTCTAGTACCTTTGAAGTCTGGTAAGCCAAGTATCTGCAAGTCTAGAACTGCAAGTACTGCTAGACCAAACGCAAGTACCGCTGGTTAAAAGTCTGGTAAACCAATGTCCTACAAATATTGTAAGAGTGTAGTTGAGAATGCTAAAACACCTAGAAGTAAGTCTAATAACAAACCAGTGCAAATGTGGGTCCCTAAAAGAGAAAAGCAATGTGTTTAGACAAGTACTGCTAAAACAATAAACCCACTTATGTCTTTGACTATTCAACTGGTACCATCAAGTATAAGAGTGTGTGTAGTCTTACTGGAAAAATTACCTATCAAACTCTTAAGTATGTAGGTCCCACAAGATCCGAGCCAAATGTGGCTTGGGTCCTTGTTAAAAACTAATAAGTTTTGTGTATGTGCATGGGCATCTAATTGATGAATTGAAAGATAAAGGTATAGTAGATAGTGGATGCCCAAGACACATGACTGGGAACAAAGATTTCCTTGTTGAATTTGAAGAATTCATAGGTGGACCAGTAGGATTTGGTGGTAGCAAAGGTAGAATCCCTAGAAAAGTAAAAATCAATATAGGGAAGTTGGAGTTTGAAGATGTGTTCTTTGTAAAAGAATTTAATGAATTCAATCTCTTTTATGTATCACAAATGTGTGATAAAAAGAACAAGGTGCTCTTTACAGATACAAATTGCTTGGTGCTTTCCAAAGACTTTGAGATGCCAAAGGAATCTTAAGTACTGCTTAAGGTACCCAGGAAAGAAAATATGTACACTTTTAATCTTTATACTATTACTCCAACAGGTGGTATTACATGTTTGCTGGCTAAAGCTTTTAATGATGAGTCTAATCTATGGCATCGGAGGTTAGGTCATGTGACCTTCAAGAACCTTAATAGATTGGTTAATGGAAATTTGGTTAGAGGGTTACCTAACAAATCTTTTCATAATGATTTCACATGTTTACTTGTCAAAAAGGTAAACAACTTTTGCACATGGATTTGTTTGGTCTTGTTTCTGTTAGGAGTATTAGTCATAAGACCTTTTGCCTAGTTATAACTGATGATTATTGTAGATTCAATTGGGTTTTCTTTTTAGCACATAAGAATGACCAATGAATTACTTAAGGATTTTATAAATTTAGTTGAAAAGCAGTTCACCAAACAAGTCTTAATCATTAGGACAGATAATAAGACATAATTCAATAATGCTGAATTTGATGAACTCTGTAGGTCTAAAGGAATCAAGAGACAATTTAGGAATCCTAGGACACCACGACAAAATGGAGTAGCTGAAAGGAAAAATAGGACACTAATTGAGGCTGCTAGGACTATGCTAGCTGATTCTCTTTTGCCAAATACCTTTTGGGCAGAAGCAATCAATACTGCATGTTATGTATTAAATAGAGTCTTAGTGCCAAGCCTCAAAACAAAACACCTTATGAACTTTTGACTGTTGTTAAGCCAACCATAAGTCATTAAGACCTTTTGGATGTCATGTGTCTATTTTGAACACTCTTGATCATTTGGGGAAGTTTGATGGAAAATCTTATTTAGGATATCTAGTAGGATATTCATTGCAAAGTAAAGCATATATGGTTTATAACTTGGTATCTAGAAAAGTTAAAGAAAATGCCATGTTAATTTGATATAAAATAAATGCAATGTCCCAGGAATAGGTTATGCTTGGATGTTTGATTTGGATTATCTAACTAACTCCATGGATTACTATTCTGTGCAAAAAAATTGTCAAACTAACAATACAGGTGAGGAGATTGGTACAACAAAGTTAGGTACTCAAGCAGGACCTTCTTTATCAGATTCTCAGGATGATGATGTTCACATTTATGTAGCCAATATGCCTACTGTTTCTCCTATGATTGCTAGTCCCCAACAAAAGCAACCAATACCATCCACTGATGATCAAGCCTCACAAGAGCTTCAGAGGCTTCAAGATCAAGAGAGGAATGCTACAACTGCTGTAACACCCCCAAATTTATACAACTCAATACAGCGGAAGACTAGTTGGTGTTACGGGATAGCACATTACTCACATCATAGACAACGCATAAAAATCACGTCGTTTAATAATAAATCATTTCCATTCATAAATATCAAAGTTACATCGGTCCCAAGTCATTATATTTCATACAAAGTTTTACAAAGTATTTGAATGGAAAATATTGTTTAGGTGTGGGCCATGAATTCTTGTTGTCTTCCCGAGAATTACCTTCAAGTACCTGAGATAAAACATGTTAAAAGAAAAGGTCAGCGATAACGCCGAGTGAATTCATAGAGTTTAATAAATTCCATCAATATAATATCAGTATAAAATTATTACTGAAAATCATCTTGTACAAATCATTTTAATAGGCCATAAAATAGCCAAAGTCATTTTATACAAATCTTTATCGAAAATCGTAATATAGGCATTTTCCTTAAAAATCATTATACGAATCATTGTCGTTAAAAATACCATACAATACGTTTTGCAACGTTGTATAGATTAAATAAAACCATTATATGAATATGGTTATAAAAAGCCTTAAAAATCATTATACGAGCCAATGTCGTAAAAACGTCATACAATACGTCTTACGACGTTGTATGAAAATAAAAACCGTTATATGAGTATGGTTATGAAAACCAAAACACAAACATAATATCAATAGTATGACCCTGTATTGCTAGTCAGGCAATACATCGTAATTCGAAGCGTCTAATAGTAGTTCGTTAGTTTTTGGATTATTATAAGCCGCATGACATTGTTACCTTACTAAACCAAAACGGGTAGCTAACCCGATACAAATTTTGCCCATCTAAAGTAGCGTGTCGTCACAAAGGTCACGCTATGGAAAATCTTCTCATACATAAATTCGCTTACCAATCAATGTGGCACGACGGGGATCAACCGTCAAGGCGCGAACTGGGGTGATCGTCCTCAAATAGTACTATTAAATGCATAAGCGTCTACCAAATCCCGGTAGTTCACAATTCATGCTAATGGGACTTTTAGTGACATAACCTAACTTTAATAATCCATTTAATTTCATCTATCGAGTCCTTTAATCATTTATCGGGTCATACAATCGGGTCATTCAATCATTCGGGTCCAAAATCAATAAACAAACAATCGGGACAAATGGTGTCCTATTTAATAAAAACTAACATGTTATCTCCCTCTCGGATTTATATAACATTTCATAAAATCATTTAAAAGAGTGCGAGGCTATGAACTCACGTTGATGTGGGAAGGCGGGTTATCGGCAATTCGGACGTACGGCACGTGCTTTAATCACGGAAACCTAGACAAATAATAATCGGTCTTAGACGTTTGTCCAATGACTATATAAAAATATCAATTATGTATACATATGATGATTTTATATATATGATGATCAAGTGGGTTTACATATCCTCATTTACTCATTTTAGTGTTATATGTCGATAAGTTTTATACTAGTTTTCTCGTTTTACCTATTTACGTGTTTTAGGTCCAATAAGCCTATTATAAGTTATTTAACTTATTTTAATCTATTTTGTACTTATATTATCAGTACTTAAACTATAAAAGTTGGGCCCAAATGGGTTAAGCCCAATAAGTTATTTTTACAAGTATTTATCTTATTAAGTCCAATTATTTGTCCAATATGTTTAGTTAGCTCGTAAATGTCCGTATTTCTTATAGTTCGGGTTTTATCGGTTTTTACTTGTATTAGTTACTTATACATCATTATATGACTTTTATAAACTTTACATTAGACGGGTTTGGTCGTCTAAGTTTTATTTGGCGAAAAACGTTAATTTTACGGCGATAGCCGAAAAAGTCGAAAAAATCATGTTTATAGTTTTTATAACTTATAAAACATAACAAGTTACCATTTTTATAAAATGTCCACTTATTTATCATTGTACATATTTATATAAATAAAATCCAAGAGTTAGTGGGTTTTAACTTTACATTTTATACAATATAATTTTGAGTGCTTATATAATAGTATTATTCTTTATTTTCCAAAATCTGATTTTTATTTTCATCTTCACCAAAACTGTCATATCTTGAGTTCTATATGGAGATAGAAGCTCAAATTTTTATCACATAAACTACATGATATGTGCTACATTTAACTCTCCTATAGCTACTGTTGAATCATCTTCTAAATATTTTCTAAAAATCGTCCAAAACAGTGAACTCAGATTTATATCTTAAACTTGTTTTGATCATATCTCACTCATTACTTTGATTCCATTGCATGGCCAACTCTCACATCTGTACAATACCCGTAGCTTACTGTAAATGGATTCTACTTCATCATTTTATCAGTCCATGACCTGTTTATTTACTGTTTTATACAGCCATGTAAATTAATCAAGATTTTAACCTTGTTTCTTATAGTTTTTCACCTTTTTAATCATATTTATCAACACCAAATCCCCACGTAACATTTTTATCATCATATAATCATCATATACATATACAATAGGAAATAAGATACATGTTTACATAATCAAAATAACAAGAAGATGAGGAGGACAATCTTTATACCACCAAGTTAATGTTGGTTGTGATCAAAACATGGAATTTGATGGAGAAACTTGTGCTTAGCCAACACCATCTTCAAGACCATCAATCTTTATGATCACCTTGTGGAAAATCAGCCCCAATATACCATGAATACTCCTCCTTGGATGTTATAACTTGCACCAATCAATAGGGCTTCAAAAGGGCATCAACATGTATATGAATAACATGAGACTTTGTGGTTGATTTTGATCAAATGAGGGTGTTGTTTGTGAGATATGGGACGGCCAAAATGAGTGAGAGAGAGAGAGTTGTGAGTTTTTGGTGGTTTGCATGTTGTGAAAATGATCAAATGGTTTTGATAGCTAGTTTGTTGTAGTGGAAGCTTACAAAGTAAGCAAATTAGACAAGTGTCTACTTAGTTAAGTACAAATGACACCAAATGTGGTGTGTTGTACCTTGTTGCCATTTCCATGTAAGCTAGTGGGGTGGGACAATGTATTTTGTCCCATCTCACTAGTTTACGGGTATTCTTCGATTCTAGTTTCCTCGATTTGCGTGCCCTCGGGTCGTTTTACGAAAAACGTTTTTATAAATTATGAATCAACGTCACAAAACGAATCTAATAAAAATTGTTTCATCAAAAACGGAGTTCGAAAACATAAATACGTAATCCTAGGGTTTCCGGTTTAGTCGTAAAGGACGTTAAAATAAAATCGTAAGTCCTAATCTCTTCTCGTAAATTTGTGAGTTTATGAACTAACACAAATTTAAAACTTCAAAATAATACTCATGGATAAATTTATTTTCTGAATTGTCGGACTGTCACCAAAGACGGTGTATGTAAACGTAAGCACGTAACGTTGAATCCTCCGGTTTAGACGTAGTCGACGCTACTTCAAGACGTAAATCCAAATTACTTCCCAAAAATAAGTGAGTTCATATTGTAACATTAAAATAATGTTTTCAAATAAATATTGAGAATAAAATATCGACCATAAATTGACAGATTGTCACAGCATTTACCCCTAAACATGATCTTTGTCCTCAAAGATCATCTTACCTTACTACTCGCTTCTTATAGAGTTAAAGCCATGTGGGTATTTCCTCCACCTTCGGTCTTTCCTCATAAGTGTAATCCATTTCAATACGCGAGTTTCATCAAACATAACTACGGGAATAAGATCAGGCTTAATGTTGACTTACTTTCTCTATCCATGATGTTCACGGGTTTTTGATGAATGCAACTTTTCGCCGATCTAAGCTTTACTAAGAAGAATTCAAATTTTCACTTGATAGATATTTTATCAAGTTCGATTTACGAAACATAATTCACGTAGTTCTTGAAGTCCTAGGGTAGATCCAACTTATATGCCTTTCAATCCCAACTTTTACGTCATCTCAATGGTCCCATACAACAGGGGCTTATATCCCATGATTTGTCAGATCATGAATTCATTTTTCCAAAGTTAAAAATTTTGGCATAACTTCGCTACCCATTTGGCACTTCAAGATCTACATTTTATATTCACATAACCTCCTGCCCACTATCGGCATTTAATAATCAAATCCTAATTTCAACAATCATTTCAGATTTTGCGGGTCGGGTATTTTGTAAGGATAGGTTCGCCATCATAGGAACCTTAAACTTAAAAGACATGTCCAACTCACAGTGGGTGTATGTCGGGTGTCTTCATCTCAACTCTTTCTTACAGATGCTCTAAGATTTAGATCCTAGCAAGATTCGATCTCAATCCTAATACGATGATTATCAATGGTATTCCTTCCAAAGGAAAGCGATTATACAATTTATTACCAAAGGTCAATCATTCAAACATAAAACATCACTTATATTACTTTGTATTGTTACTTTACCTCGTCCCTTCGATTGGGATGGTACATAGTACTCTCATCAAGGTTCGTTCTCAATGATTCCTGAGCAAATCTATAGAAATTCGATGCGAAGCGGGGATCTTGATAAAGATGTTCGATACAGGCACACTAGGTTTACATAACTCTTTTTCATTTATCATTAACGGGAATGATATTAGCAGATTTGGTCAGTCTGTCGACGATGACCCAAATCGAATCAAATTCAGATGACGACCTTTGCAATAGCTAGACGTTTATTATTGTATGAGGCGATGTCTGCCTTCATAATTTCCATCAGTACAATTTCTTCAGACAAAGATACTTTTAGTCATAAATGACATAAATAGAATACTTATACTTACAAATTCCAACATAACTATATCTCACAATTTTCCATATTTAGTCAACCATAAACGGCCCTTTAAAACATTTAACGCTATCGGCTTCTCTATTTTAATGGTTCACATTAGCCGCGAACCTCTTTTATAATCTATATTATCCCTTTTTATAAGCATCGGCTATATTTTAAATAGTTCGGCAATTTATTTTGCACCTTCATTATTAAGGATCATGTCCTAATTGTTTCTTTATCCTTTTTATATAATATGCGTCGGTATCTATATTCACTTCTCATGATGATATAAATATCATGTCCACAATTCACTCGGATATTCTTTCTATATTATGCGTCAGTAATTACGTTCACTTTCTCCTGATGAAATAAATATCATAACTGTATTTATTCAAAATTCTTTCTTTATATCTTCTATGTTTTAGTTTCGTCTCCACTATTATTTTTATCCGTTTTACTCAATCCGTCGTCTAAAGCGTCGATAATTATTATGATTAATTAAATAATTATTAGTTAATTTTTACGAAGCGTAAACGTAAAAGTTTTAAATTTCTTAGTTCGACCAATTATATAAAATGTTCAAAAATAAATTTGAGTTTAATTAACGAGATTTTTGTTGATTTATCGGAAATAATTAATAAGATTCGTAAATGTTTGAAAAAAAATCTTTGGTTACACTTTGGTCAAAATTTTCTTAGTTGAAAAGCAAAAATTATCGTTTCAAATTTTAAGTCATGGTTTAAATGGTTTCCTCAATCCATTTTAGGTTATCTTGAGGTATACACAAACATTTACCCCTAAATAGAAGTTTAGTTAAATGGTTTGTGTATAAGGGAATAATCCCTTTAAAAATCCTTTGTTAAAACGTTTTTCAAAACATATTTCCATTTCTTTTTGGAAAAATCCAAAGTCTTAAAAGGTCTCTTAAATTTTGAAGAGTCTATATGCATACATCTTACCATTATTAATCCAACGGCCATCTTATGTAAAGGATTAAGTTTTTAATCCCTAAGCGTTAATGGTTGTAATATTTGAAAAGTCAATATAGCTTCCATTATCTATTAATCACATGGTTAAATCATGTAAAGGTTTAAGTCTTTAAGTCTTATGTTATATATTCAAGGTACAGGTTTTCGTTGTTCGGCCAATTCAGGGCAATCTATAAATAAATATTAACTCATTCTTATCCTTACAAATAAATGGTCCTTAATGATCACGAGCATGAATTTTTCAAATTACAGCCTACACACGTGATTCACCAATTTTATGAATGCTACATGTGTATTAGTCAATCCAAACGACATCACGGGAAACTCATAATGTTCATTACAAGTACCGGATGTAGTGATTGGAATAGATAATCTTTTTCGCAGATGCGAAGTTGATGATAACCATGCCGTGGATGAAATCTTTGAAACATACACTAGAACCTTGTAACTGATCGAACAAATCTTCCATTTCGAGTTATGGAGATCGTTTTCGATTGTCGATTTACTCAGTCACAGTAATCTGTAAATATAAGGAATGATAACACCATTGCTCTTCATGATGACAGGCTTGGTATAATAAAAATCTTTCTCCGACAACTCTCTCAGTTGTACGGTAATTCTTTAAATTCAGATGATGCTGACGTACAGTGCACAAGCCACAGGTGCAACATCGATAATATAATCAATACTAAATTCAACTTGCCTTAATGGCGAAAGTCTAGGTAAGTCACCAACAAATACTTCCTAAAGTTTCAGATAACGGAAACATCTTTTAATAAATTCATATTATGTTCTTTCAAGATAATAATATCTATGACTAGTTCACAACCATTCACGGTAAAATTTTAAGTCTAAATACAGGATATCGTCATCCACCAAGAATTATTTAGATCATTTTTGATAATCAACATCTTATCATTTAGGGAATTCTACTCGAGTTCCCATCAATTAAGACAATGTCGTCATGTCATAATCAATCAATCCATTTTACTAGCACTACCAACTTTCCAGTTTTATTGCCGTCGATAAGATGTGAACTTCTCAAAAGACTAATAATACTCATAATCCTTCACAAATTAAAGGATATATGGAGACACAACTACCATCTAAAGAGTAAGGTCAACGCTTAATCTACACGAGAGAATTTCAAATCAGATACAGACGAAAACATTTAATGAATATGAATATATCCCATGTTTTCATAATGTGAGTACGCATTCGAAAGCTCATTGGATCGTTACCCAGGTCATTCAAATGAAATCAATTCAAAAGAAATGATAGGAACGTCGATACATCTAGTCGGGTATCAACACTCGATAATCAGATACTTTTCCTAGGAATCTCACTACGGGAGAATTGGACAAGAAAGAATTGTCAATTGTCAAATAAGACAATTTCCACAGATGAGTAAATTCGACTCAGAAGAATAGATGCTACAGGCACATATGTAGGTGTCCCTACTAATATGTCCCTATTTTTCACTTCTTGCAGATCTCATAAAATTTATTCTTTCACAATCTTCAAAGGAAATGTAGTGTTTATTAATCAGTTTTATGGTGACTACTAATCAGCCTTGCATAGTCCATTCCAAATTGTATGTAGGCGTGCAACTATATACAATTTCAACATTAACGATGCAATACTCATTTCGTCAAAATTTTATCATCATGTTTATAATAAAAACATTTTCATGCTTAATTCTTAAATAAGAATCAAAATAAATTTACAAAGATTTTCCTTGTTATGAAAACAATTAAGTTTCCAAAGCGTCTTATAAACAACTTCATTTTGATATCAATCACTTATAAATCTTACCTTGAATAATCCTTATTGTGATGAGAATTAAATTTTCTCAAACGATACCGTTTTAACTTTATAAAAACAATGAGTGATCTACAAAAGAGTGATGAAAGCTTGTTCACCAAGAACTAACTACAATATGATAGGAAATGATCTTTAGCCAAATAATCATGAGGTTCATGATCTCGATGGCACTCAAAAAGAATAATATACAACGTAACTCAAATCGAGATGAGTACTTGTTCAATGGTTGCATCACTAATGCGAACATTAGGAACAAGCAAGAAAAGATAGATATCATTCATACATGTAGAATTTAGCAATCAAAGGTAGTCTTTTCATTAATCACAAACAAGTCAAATTGTACCGTAACACATTACGTGTCACTATGTCATACAATTCTCAAAACTCATCCTACCAACTGATATCTCAGTTAAGTTAGGGATTATTTTTGAAAGATACCACAATGAATACTAATCCACAAGAGTCATTAGGTGTCCCACCTGTCCCGGAAGATCCATCGGTCCCAATTTAGAAGAAGATTTCTTCAATTTATTTCTTGGACACTGGACATCCTCATTAGTGGACAATGGCCTAGGAACAACCCTTAACACGAACCAATAATCAATTAAAACCTTATAATTCAATCACAGAACTTAACGACTTCCTCTTAACAATTTCATATTCCATACAAGTTAAATTTTACTTTATTCAAATTTCAATCACTTTTATACTCAATTTGACATCCTACCTCATTTTCCAATACTTTCAACCTTATTTATAAACCTTAAAAGGGAAATAATAGCTCGATATGAATCAACACTTAATTTCCAGTCCTATTAGCTCTTACAACAACAATTATCAAATGAGTCACTAGTATGAGATGACTCATACATTCAATTAGACTTCTCGGAAAGGTACTAGTGGCATGAGGCTTTTGGGTAATGGTTCCAATGACAGCCCCAAGTGCAACATTCACCCTTTCGATTTCAAATTTAAGAATTGGGTGACAACGACTCAGATGACATCTTTCTAGGTGGTAATGTTTTGTCAAACTCCACTCTATAAGAAAAGATCGTCATGACATCGATATCAGTTTTAATCTTTCCAATTCTTTTTCAATATCACAATCAACTAATATCTATATTTCTACGGATATCAATCATTTGTTGGGATCATAAATATCCACAACTTGGTTTAGATCTAGGATAGCTAGAATTCCTACAAGAATAGCTTCGATTAATTTACTAGGAGATTTAGGGTTACTTGTGACAATCTACGTCGTATAAATACCTCGTATAAAAATCAAAATAATCATCAAACAATCATGTGATAAAATTACATCATATATTATAATCCAAGTTATATATATATATATATATATATATATATATATATATATATATATATATATATATATATATATTAAAATAACACTTCTCAGTCTTGGCCTTGTCGGTAACTCGGGAATTCTTCGGCACCGTTATAGTCAAAAGATTTTTAGACATTTTTAGAAAAATGTTTATAGTTAAAAGATTTTGAAATGTTTTATTCAAAACCTTGGTTTTAAAAAATCTTTCGTTCTCTATAACGAGAGCTCTGGTACCAAACTGTAACACCCCCAAATTTATACAACTCAATACAGCGGAAGACTAGTTGGTGTTACGGGATAGCACATTACTCACATCATAGACAACGCATAAAAATCGCGTCGTTTAATAATAAATCATTTCCATTCATAAATTTCAAAGTTACATCGGTCCCAAGTCATTATATTTCATACAAAGTTTTACAAAGTATTTGAATGGAAAATATTGCTTAGGTGCGGGCCATGAATTCTTGTTGTCTTCCCGAGAATTACCTTCAAGTACCTGAGATAAAACATGTTAAAAGAAAAGGTCAGCGATAACGCCGAGTGAATTCATAGAGTTTAATAAATTCCATCAATATAATATCAGTATAAAATTATTACTGAAAATCATCTTGTAGAAATCATTTTAATAGGCCATAAAATAGCCAAAGTCATTTTATACAAATCTTTATCGAAAATCGTAATATAGGCATTTGCCTTAAAAATCATTATACGAATCATTGTCGTTAAAAACACCATACAATACGTTTTGCAACGTTGTATAGATTAAATAAAACCATTATATGAATATGGTTATAAAAAGCCTTAAAAATCATTATACGAGCCAATGTCGTAAAAACGTCATACAATACGTCTTACGACGTTGTATGAAAATAAAAACTGTTATATGAGTATGGTTATGAAAACCAAAACACAAACATAATATCAATAGTATGACCCTGTATTGCTAGTCAGGCAATACATCGTAATTCGAAGCGTCTAATAGTATTTCGTTAGTTTTTGGATTATTATAAGCCGCATGACATTGTTACCTTACTAAACCAAAACGGGTAGCTAACCCGATACAAATTTTGCCCATCTAAAGTAGCGTGTCGTCACAAAGGTCACGCGATGGAAAATCTTCTCATACATAAATTCGCTTACCAATCAATGTGGCACGACGGGGATCAACCGTCAAGGCGTGAACTGGGGTGATCGTCCCCAAATAGTACTATTAAATGCATAAGCGTCTACCAAATCCCGGTAGTTCACAATTCATGCTAATGGGACTTTTAGTGACATAACCTAACTTTAATAATCCATTTAATTTCATCTATCGGGTCCTTTAATCATTTATCGGGTCATACAATCGGGTCATTCAATCATTCGGGTCCAAAATCAATAAACAAACAATCGGGACAAATGGTGTCCTATTTAATAAAAACTAACATGTTATCTCCCTCACGGGTTTATAAAACATTTCATAAAATCATTTAAAAGAGTGCGAGGCTATGAACTCACGTTGATATGGGAAGGCGGGTTATCGGCAATTCGGACGTACGACACGTGCTTTAATCACGGAAACCTAGACAAATAATAATCGATCTTGGACGTTTGTCCAATGACTATATAAAAATATCAATTATGTATACATATGATGATTTTATATATATGATGATCAAGTGGGTTTACATATCCTCATTTACTCATTTTAGTGTTATATGTCGATAACTTTTATACTAGTTTTCTCGTTTTACCTATTTACGTGTTTTAGGTCCAATAAGCCTATTATAAGTTATTTAACTTATTTTAATCTATTTTGTACTTATATTATCAGTACTTAAACTTTACAAGTTGGGCCCAAATGGGTTAATCCCAATAAGTTATTTTTACAAGTATTTATCTTATTAAGTCTAATTATTTGTCCAATATGTTTAGTTAGCTCGTAAATCTCCGTATTTCTTATAGTTCGGGATTTATCGGTTTTTACTTGTATTAGTTACTTATACATCAGTATATGACTTTTATAAACTTTACATTAGACGGGTTTGGTCGTCTAAGTTTTATTTGGCGAAAAACGTTAATTTTACGGCGATAGCCGAAAAAGTCGTAAAAATCATGTTTATAGTTTTTATAACTTATAAAACATAACAAGTTACCATTTTTATAAAATGTCCACTTATTTATCATTGTACATATTTATATAAATAAAATCCAAGAGTTAGTGGGTTTTAACTTTACATTTTATACAATATAATTTTGAGTGCTTATATAATAGTATTATTCTTTATTTTCCAAAATTTGATTTTTATTTTCATCTTCACCAAAACGGCCATATCTTGAGTTATATATGGAGATAGAAGCTCAAATTTTTATCACATAAACTACATGATATGTGCTACATTTAACTCTTCTATAGCTACTGTTGAATCATCTTCTAAATATTTTCTAAAAATCGTCCAAAACAGTGAACTCAGATTTATACCTTAAACTTGTTTTGATCATATCTCACGCATTACTTTGATTCCATTGCATGGCCAACTCTCACATGTGTACAAGACCCATAGCTTACTGTAAATGGATTCTACTTCATCATTTTATCAGTCCATGACCTGTTTATTTACTGTTTTATACAGCCATGTAAATTAATCAAGATTTTAACCTTGTTTCTTATAGTTTTTCACCTTTTTAATCATATTTATCAACACCAAATCCCCACATAACATTTTTATCATCATATAATCATCATATACATATACAATAGAAAATAAAATACATGTTTACATAATCAAAATAACAAGAAGATGAGGAGGACAATCTTTATACCACCAAGTTGATGTTGGTTGTGATCAAAACATGGAATTTGATGGAGAAACTTGTGCTTAGCCAACACCATCTTCAAGACCATCAATCTTTATGATCACCTTGTGGAAAATCAGCCCCAAGATACCATGAATACTCCTCCTTGGATGTTATAACTTGCACCAATCAATAGGGCTTCAAAAGGGCATCAACATGTATATGAATAACATGAGACTTTGTGGTTGATTTTGATCAAATGAGGGTGTTGTTTGTGAGATATGGGACGGCCAAAATGAGTGAGAGAGAGAGAGTTGTGAGTTTTTGGTGGTTTGCATGTTGTGAAAATGATCAAATGGTTTTGATAGCTAGTTTGTTGTAGTGGAAGCTTACAAAGTAAGCAAATTAGACAAGTGTCTACTTAGTTAAGTAAAAATGACACCAAATGTGGTGTGTTGTACCTTGTTGCCGTCCCATGTAAGCTAGTGGGGTGGGACAATGTATTTTGTCCCATCTCACTAGTTTACGGGTATTCTTCGATTCTAGTTTCCTAGATTTGCGTGCCCTCGGGTCGTTTTACGAAAAACGTTTTTATAAATTATGAATCAACGTCACAAAACGAATCTAATAAAAATTGTTTCATCAAAAACGGAGTTCGAAAACGTAAATAAGTAATCCTAGGGTTTCCGGTTTAGTCGTAAAGGACGTTAAAATAAAATCATAAGTCCTAATCTCTTCTCGTAAATTTTTGAGTTTATGAACTAACACAAATTTAAAACTTCAAAATAATACTCATGGATAAATTTATTTTCTGAATTGTCAGACTGTCACCAAAGACGGTGTATGTAAACGTAAGCACGTAACGTTGAATCCTCCGGTTTAGACGTAGTCGACGCTACTTCAAGACGTAAATCCAAATTACTTCCCAAAATAAGTGAGTTCATATTGTAACATTAAAATAATGTTTTCAAATAAATATTGAGAATAAAATATCGACCATAAATTGACGGATTGTCACAACTGCTAATAAGCATTCAGGAGAAGAATCTTTGCAATCACAACACTCAGTAGTACATATTAAACCTAGCGGTACCTCATCTGTAAGTACTGCTAAGCCAAATTCTGCAAAGTCTGTTGATATATTAAAAGATATTTTGCAAGCTATGGACAGTGAAGATGCTTATACTAGTAAAAAATCTCCAAAGCTTCCTATGATGAGTAGGGTGCAGTAACTGATTTCAATAATTTGGAAACTAAAATTCAATTTAGTTTTATTCCCACTCATAAAGTCAACAAAAACCATCCTATAGCTCAAATTAATGGAGACCCTAAGTCTGTTGTGCAAACCAGAAGACAACTTCAAGCTAATACTGAAACTCATGCACTTGTGAGTTATGTAAAACAACAACAAAGAACAAACAAGAGCATAAAAACATTTCTCAAGCTCTTGATGAAGAAAGTTGGGTAGATGCCATGCAAGAAGAATTAATGAAATTTGAACTACAAAAGGTTTGGATTCTTGTGGATCTTCCCTCTGGAAAAAGAGTTATTGGTACTAGGTGGGTTTTCAGAATTAAGAAGGATGAAAGAGGTGTTGTTGTGAGGAACAAGGCAAGGCTTGTTGCTCAAGGCTATAGACACAAAGAAGGGATAGACTATGATGAAGTTTTTGCACCAGTGGCTAGAATAGAAGCCATTAGGTTATTTTTGGCCTTTGCATCATATATGGGTTTTATAGTCTATCAGATCGATGTGAAAAGTGCCTTTCTTTATGGTACTATTTTTGAGGAGGTATATATTTCACAACCTCCAAGTTTTGTATATCCTAAATTCCACAATAGAGTCTACAAAGTTATCAAAGCACTTTATGGTGTACATCAAGCTCCAAGGGCTAGGTATGCAACTTTATCCACTTTACTATTGGAAAATGGATATAGGAGAGGGACCATTGACAAACTCTCTACATAAAAAGAATGCTAAGGATATTATCCTAGTTCAAGTTTATGTTGATGACATTATATTTGGTTCAACCAAGAAATCATGGTGTGAAGAATTTGAGGCTTTGATGAAAGGAAGATTTCAGATGAGTTCTATGGGAGAACTTACCTTCTTTTTCGGACTACAAGTCAAATAGAGGAAGGATGGAATATTTATCAGCCAAGATAAATAAGTTGCTGAAATCTTAAAGAAATTCTCATGTATGGATACAACGAGTACAAGCATAATTTTGAAGCTAAGAAATCTTTCTCAAAAGATGAACATGGTGAAAATGTTGATATTCACCTATATAGGTCCATGATTGGTTCATTTATGTATCTTATAGCTTCAAGACCAGATATTATGTTTGTTGTGTGTGCATGTTCAAAGTTCAAAGTCAATCCAAAGGTGTCACATCTACATGATATGAAAAGGATTTTTAAGTATCTTAAAAGTCAACCTAATTTAGGATTATGGTATCCTAGAGACTTAACATTTGATTTGGAAGCTTACTTAGATAGTGATTATGCTGGAGCCAATCATGATAGGAAATCCACAACATGAGGTTGTCAATTCCTAGGCAGAAGACTCATATCATGGCAGTGTAAGAAGCAAACAATTTTTGCTACTTATATAACTGAAGTTGAATATGTAGTTGTTGCTCATTGCTATGGACAAGTACTTTGGATTCAAAATCAACTGTTAGACTATGGTTTCAACTTCATGAACACCAATATCTACATTGATAATGAAAGTACTATTTGCATTGTCAAGAATCTAGTATTTCACTGCAAGACCAAGCACATTGAGATATGACATTACTTTATAAGGGATGATTATGACAAAAAGCTTATTCAGGTCTTGAAGATTCATACAGATAAAAATGTAGCTGATTAACTAACCAAGGCATTTGATGCAAATAGATTTGAATTCTTGGTAACACATATTGGTATGCTCAATCAATAAACTGCTGCATATGTTAAAGGGAGGTAATAGATGTACAATTTTTATGCTAATTTTTATTGTATAGTGTTTGTTTTGTGTTTTTAATGTGATCACAGGTTGATAGTGTGACAACCCAAAACCGAGGTCATTGCTTAATCTTATTTTACGATTATTTTTAAAATTTTTGGATGAGTTTGAACGATAATTATTTTTGGATGTTTATGTTTAAACCTATGTTGGAAGGTCTATATTTAATATTTATTAAGTATAAGGAGTATTAGCAAGCGTGATGTCGATTGATGCCAAATATTTTACGTCTTATTGTCGGTTGTTCGATTTTTGTGATTTTTGAGGTTTTATTTTAAATGACGTGTTAAGTCGAGTCGAGAGTCTATATTATTATTTTTGAGGTACGTTTTAAATTTTTAAAAGTATCTTTATGAAACCCGAGCCCCGTGAATATTTTCAAAATTGACTAATAGTTATTTCTCGCTTTTTAGCTAACTATTTTCATTTTTAGCCCCAAATATTGCCAAATTGAAATCAAGGTCCCTCCACCACTATATATAAAGCTTAAACAAACACATACAACTCATTTTTCAACTAAATTTTTTTCACCCTCCTCCCTTTACTCTCTCATTTGCCGTAACATACACCACCCACCCCAAATCCATACATTTTGAATTTTAACTCAAGTTTGAGGATGATTTTAGCTAAACAAATCATAGATCCACTCTTAGAATTGATCAAGGATCATATCGGTGTAAGAATTTTACACATGCAAGGCATTGTTATTTTTTGATGTTGGTAGGTAGAAACCATGATCATGCATGGTGTTCTTGCCATGATCAATGGTGATTATTGCAAGAATCTTGTTAAAAACTTCATTTTGATTCAAGGGTTTTAATTTTGATAATTATTTGGATGTTATGGTTAATATATGTTGATATTAGGGTATTGTAATGATCATTTTTATGGTTGGTTTTGATCAAAAAGGTGATTTTGTACAAGATTTTGGTAGTCATTTTACAACAGTAAGTAAACTGTAAAATCCGAATTTTTATGTTTTGAAAATGGCTTAACTTATAGCCTAGGGTTGTAGATAATTTTATTAGCTTCGATTTGATATAAGGTAGGGCTCCTAGCTCCAAACGAGCGTGAAGTTATGATGTTTTGAATGATCGTGTACCGGGAGACGAGTATCTGCACTACATATAGTTGTTGTCGATATTTGGATCGAATCTCGGGGACTCTAAATTGAAGTTTTGAAATATGTAACCTACTGATAATGAGGTGTTTACCTTATAGATTGAGTTTACTTTAAAACCCGAGTGTTGGTTTTGTAAACGGAGTCGTTTAAAGAAGTTAAAACGGTTGTATGAAAAATTAACGTAAATCTGTCCGGATTTTGTAGTTTGAAAATGAGTCGGGTAAAGGACTTTAAAAGTAATTTCATTTGATAAACTTGTAGGAGGACTTTCTATATATAGTAAGTTAGTTTATCGAGTCGTTTCATAAACTTTTGACAAGTTTAAAAGGGGTAAGTAAGCTAGTACATGTAGTATGTACCGACGGACTTTGTTAAAAGTGTAAAATGGTAAAGTAAATGTGTAGTAAAGTATGATAAAGTTATTTATATCGTTTTCTCTCTCAGTTTATCGTGACTTTATGAGTTTCAGTTTGATGTTATTACGTATGATTTATTTCTCGAGTCAATATTAATGAACGTGCCTTATTTGATAGGTAGCGGTTCTCGTGTTTGAAAAGCATCCATTATCATTGACGATCATCTCGTTAGATCTCTTATACTACGGTGAGTCTGTAGCCTCGCTTTTTATGCTAGCTACTAAATGTTTTATACCCGCGAGGGGGATACATGCTATTTGAAAATAAATGAACACAAGTCATGAGTAATTGTTGGACCCGAATGTTGCCTAAAGTTGAATTCATTGTATTGAGTAACTTGTTGCTAAAGACCCTAAATTCATGAGCCGCTAACTATCTCTGACTTGATGTTGTGAGTCGGGAATAGACGCTTATTCTAATGATAGTACTATTGGGTTGACCACCCTATTTGAGACCAGGGCATTTCGTTGAGTAACCCGCTGGGAAGGATAATTTTACGTGAATAAGATTGTGGTATTCTAGCAACTGATACCCTAGAGGGGTAATGGATTTATTCAAGTCATGCCGGCATTTGGCGTGGGTGACTATTTGGTTAAGGGGTCGGTGTCATGATCTTAAATACACTGTTTGTTTATTATTATTATTATTGCCTTGAATATATATTGTGTGTACGAAAATTCTATAAGTGATTATGATTGATTTTCTTCTTGTGTTCAAATGTGATTTGATAAACCTATAGATTCGCTCAACATTATTATTGACTCGTTTTATGCATGTATTTCAGGTAATAGGAAGTGATGGAGCATGGAGCTTTGCTATCGAGGTTGTGGCTTGGCTTTTGGAAGAATGTTGGTCTAAAAACTGTTTCTACCTATTATTGTTGAACAATTTACTTTATGTTGATGTACTGTACTAAACTTGTTGGTTGTTTGTCGAGATCCATGGGGACTAAACGCTTTACTCTGGTGTCGTGTCAGTACACTTATGGGATGAAATTTATGTTTTAGATCTTTTATGAAAATCTTGTTTATATTTTGTGTAAATGTCTCACTTTTGAGTCGTTCAATATATCTTGTGTGATGATGCTTGTGTCTAGCACCCAATTGTGTATTTCCGCTGCGCAATGTAAATTGGGGGTGTTAGAGATTGGTAATCAGAGCTGCAAGTTATAGAGAACTGGGTCGATTTTGAAAATTGTCCTAAACTATAACTTTGGTGTCAAAAGTATTTATTCTTCAAAAGCACACAACTCCTCTACAACGCTCCGGTAAGATCACTTTTAGTTTTGTTTTGCATTGTAGATGTATCCCTCATAACTGAAATGATTTCCCAAGTATTTATTAAGGAAATACTACGATATTGTATTGGAATTATTGAAAGTACCCTGAGTGCTTGTTAGTATCATATTTATTTTTTTGCGAGCATTGCATAAACATCATTTGCATTCTGTTGCATAGCATGGATTACGTATGACATTTGCATGAGCATTGAATACTAATTATTATTTTATTAACAATGACCTTATGTATCCTTGAACCCTTATAATTGTAGAAAATGGCTGGTTTACCTCGTGAGGATGGATGGATTTATATGACTAATGTAGTGGATGGTGAGGAAGTGGATAACTTTGGTACTAATGACGATGAGGAGCCTTTTGAGTTTTTAGATGATGGGATTCCACTTACTGCAGTTGGTCAGACAGAGCCTGAGTTGACACAAGGTAGTTATGTTCCAAGGGTTAATGTTGTGCCACAGACTGTTCCAGGTTGTCAGCGACATGTTGTTCGTTCTTCGACTCCTACTTGTGATGCTTATATTAGCAGTTTGCCTGGGATTGCATTTGCTAGGGGTGATGTTCCTGTTGAGTCGAGTAGTGCTCGATCTATTCATGATGGTATTCCTAAGGTTTATTGTCCAGGTCCTAGGTCTTATGATGATATTTTCTGGTTTCTTAAGAAGTTTGATAGGTCCTTCTTTGAAAGGTTTCTTTTATTTAATTATGACCATGGGTGTTGAATCTTTAGAACACAGAATAAAACATGTTAATGTTATAGATTAATGAAGTTACGGGGGGTTTGGTTTTGTTTTCGGCTCGGTGACACACAAACCGAGAGTCAGCCGACGCTCGGTAGTGTTTCCTGACCACCGGCCACAGCCCAAAGAGGTGCAGTGGCGTGTGGTTGTTGTCGGCTACAAGCCAGCATCCCCACAGGGGTGCGTTTGGTATAATAGTGGAAGCAACGAGGGCTGTAGTGGTGAGGCAGTGGGAACCGAGAGTCTTTGACTCTCGGTGGGTACTTTTGACGCAACAGGGGGAAACTAGAAACTGCCAGTGGCTGCTGCGCCGCCAGCAGCAACACAGGGGGTGTTTGGCTGTTGGTTTTAGTGAGGGTGTTTGGCTAGCAGTTTTAGGTTTTAAAAAGGGATAATTGATTTATCATTTTTCAAGTTATTTTTTTTATTAATTTAATTAGGGTATTAAATTAATCATGCAATATTAATTTCCTTAATCTAATTAAATATTGATTTAATCTTGTCAAGTTAGGTTATTTTTTTAAACCTTAGATATACGAGAATTATTTAATTAATTTTGTCCGGTTCATGAGGTTTCGGGTCCGGTTCATGACTAAAATAAAACAGGTATTTTATTTTACAAAGTATAAAACTTTACAAGTTAATTAAATTAATTTAACATGATATATAATTAATTTAATTAAAACATGAACTTAGGTAAATTATTATTTATTTAATAATACATGTTAAAACCTAAGTATTTTAATTATTTATTTTAGACTATAGTATTAATTAATTATTAGAACTTGAAACATAATTAATTAATAATCATGACTTAGGTTATTATTAATATAGTATTGATACATGTTTTAACTTAAGTATTTTTATACACTTTAATTTAATTAAATCATGCTTATATTTAATTAAATCGTATAACCTATAGTTATTTAATTAACAAGATATTATTAATAAACTATACTAATAATTACATGACTTATGATATATGATTAGTAAACTTAAGATTATATTATTATATATAATCCAACTTATTTCTAATTATGGAAAATTACTATTTTTGGAAACTTACTATTTATGGAAACCGGTTATTTTTAGAAGGTTACTTAGTATTATAATACAAGTATCATAATGCACTAATACATGAAAAATACTCAACAGAACATCAAAAAGCTACAGTTAACACAGTAAATAGTAAAACATGACAGAATACGTATAACAAGCTAATAACACAGAACCAGTAAAACGCATGTAATTCAGACAACTCATACACGTTCCCATTCTTATGTAGTATTATCCGTCAAGGCGGGGTAGTGTCTTCATCGGTTTCATTAGCTTCTACTGGGCATAAGGTACGTATTTCCCGTCCTTCAGTAAGGACAATCTCTTCCTTCATTAGGATTTCCCGTATGTAGCCAACTGTTTTCCCTAGTAGTTACAGACTAAATGCTTATGTTTTATTAGTTACCTTAGCCATATACATGCATGACCAGTTTCACCTAGTTATGGAGGTACCATAACCATAACACTAGAGGCACTAGTGTTATGACTTCACCACGGCGGAGTGATAGCTCGTGGCCTTCAGTTATCTGGCCATTATATTATTAGATTATCATGTGGGGCGTATGGGTGCATCCTAGTTACATGTTTCAGTCAGGATTTCATGGTGAATGTGGTGTGTGCCTTACATCCTTCACAAGGAGTTGATCCCTCCTACCCACTTACCAGTTAGTTAGAGGCATCCCCTAAAATTTACATGACGAGGTCACCCCTCCAAGTATTCATGCACGTTGTTGACCTTATGACGTATATTGGCTATTATAGTACATTAACTAATACAGATTTTAATAAGTAACATAATCTATGTTTTCAGAACTAAAACCAGTTAACATGATAGACGACAAGGTTTTCTAGAACTTATTCATTTCCGTTGCTATTCATGCGTTACATTTCTTCCTATATTATGCCATTCATGATATATTATATATCCGTGCACTAAGCGTATTGCTCAGCCGTTACTTCCATTCCATGTCCCATAAAGGCAGGTACCTAAGGTTAGACTGGAGCATTTGAAAGAAACGCATAGGATGGGAGCTACCTTAGACTTCTCCTCATGCCTTCATATAATTATGCTTGTTTTGTCTTCCTTTTGTTCATTTATTTTATTTATGTTTTGGACTTATGTTGGGAACCGATGTTTGATTCCGGTTATCCCTTTTGGTCATGTATGTTTATGACATATTACCTTGCATGCTTTGATGACACGCCATAATTATCCAATGATATTCCATTTATCAAAATGGGGTGTTACAATTATGGTATCAGAGCCCAAGGTTTCGACCTGCAGGCTCTAAAACTTGACATGTGACTAGTGGGTAGTCACCAGAAGCTTCCTAAGATAACAATCGTTATTCCACGTATTGATGTTTTCAGAACCTCGTTGATTTAACCATGATGTTTTCTTCGGAATTGTTTTACTAATATGGATTGAACAACCGTCATTCATACTTAGTTACATGATAGTGTTTTATTGCATGATGTTTCTTGTGAATGTTGACTAGTATGAACTGAACCATAGTAGTTCATACTTAGTCGCGTGTTTCTGTTCGGTTTAGACAGTTGATTTTCACACATGCATTTCATATCATTACATGTATTCATTTCATGCATTCATCTCATTGTCTTAGGAATTATGACTAAGTAATGGTTGGTACAGGATTGGCCTATTTAGTTGCATTTGCTTTTATCAAAACTTTAACTTTGGGCCGACCCATTGGCGTCCACTTTGCTATGTCTTTGTTTTGGTGAACCGACCCACATGCGTTCACCCTCGCGCATATAAAGGTTTTCATAAATTGCATCATGCATTCACGCACTGTTTTCATGCATGAAATTTTTCTCATGATTTATTGGCATAATTTTTTTTTCATGTCCCCTCATAAGTTACTATGTCTTTTATGTCAAGTGTATTTTCATACTACCATGGCTAACTTAGTTTTCAGGCTGATTATCTTGTATAATCCTTCATGTTAAGTTGTTTCATGTTTCTTCATGTTGATTTCGTCATCATGTTGATTACGTCTTACGTCTCTTTTGTTGTTTATGCTTTCTTGATAGTCATGGTGGGTTTTCATTAATCATGCTTTCAGGCAAATCATCGTTGAATTTTCTGTAACCACACTTTAGCGTTTCTTTATGCACCCAAATTGATGTAGATGCTGGCATGGCCAGGTTGTCATGATGGTTTTATAACCGTTTAACCGTTTATTTTTCCTTTCAAATCATGTCAGATGATCTACCCCATACCGATCATTTCATGTGCATTCTGTGGGTACTCCATGTACCGTATGCTATGTGTATTATACAGACCATAATCCATGTGTATTTCACTTACAATACTTCAAGAGTATTTGCTTGTCGGTTCTAAATCATCTCGGGTATACTCCACTTGCTGATACTCTACAAGATTGCTGATGCCGCTCATAACTTGGAGATGTTACGGAAATTGATGTTGCTGATTATTTTAGAGACGCTACGAGATGCTGATGATGTTCACAAACTTGGAAATCGTACAAGACGTAGACAAAGGAGTTAGATCAAAGCGATCAGACGAGAAGACGCTTCAGCACCAGATGATTTCCATCAATCATTGTCTCTGATTCTTAGTTACATGTCGCACATTATCCAGTTGTCGTTTCAGTCATATGAGTGAGAACCGATACCAGCCGGCCACTCAGCTGAATAGTTACATGAATCACAGTCATGAGAATGACTGTCATGGAACTGATAGACAAGATGATAGTAACTACTACTGTGACAGCAAATATCCTATCAATCGCAACAGAAGCTCCGACAACGGACGTGATCAAAAATACAAGGGTCAGTAGTCCAACCGATCTGCCAATTCTGGCATAATAACCTAAGACTTTCAAGTTTATTCATTTTACACCTGGGGACACATGTCAAGACATCAGTCAAGACACATGTCTCACGTACTTTGCTAAAGATGCATGTCAAGACATCTGTCAAGATACATGTCATAAGCACTCTTTCTCAAGACACAAGTCAAGACACATGACTCATCCCTAAGAAATTCAGGGTGCCCTCCAAAGGGGTATATCCAATTGTTGTGCCATGTATGAATCAGGTCACAATAATTTCAGTACCATTATCGGTGTATCAGTGAGAACTGTCACATTGTTCGATGACACTTTCATTTCTTTCACCCATATTTCATATATACGAAAGTTTTCCTTCAGCCTAATGATAAGACCCAAGCTGCTAACGTATTTCCTCAGACATATGCGAGTTAAATTTAATCCTAACTATGGACTACGAACAGAACACCATGCTACGATTCATGATTCGGGACAGTGATGTTCAGGCTTCTGAATACATTCAGCATGGTCTCCATCGGGAAAATATGTACAAATTATATATGCTTTACAAGCACATGCTTTGTTAGCTATGTCTGCTAAAATTTTCTAGCTCTCAGTTAAGACACGACCACGGAAGTGCCTTTACGCATAACCAGCCAATTACCCCAAAATCTTCCCATACATTCCAGAAGACCTTCAAGGAGAAGGACGGTACCATGAGATTATGTGTCGACTACCGTCGATTTAAACAAATCACCATTCATAACCGTTATTCTCCTCAACGTCTTGATAACATGTCCAATCGACTTTAGGGTGTTAAGCACCTTTCCAAGATCGGATTCATGATCATGCTGCCAATAGTGACGAGTAAAAGAGAAAGATATTTAATAAGTGTGAAAACACTTATCCTTTTACCACTTAATTATAATAATAACCAAGCCAAAACGTGTATTTTATGTCGTAAATGTCAGAATTATGTGTGGTTTGTGTTTTTGTTGTGATTTAGGATCAAAATGTGAAAAAGGAAGAAAACACGGGCTTTCACGGGCTTTTATCGAAGAAAAAGACAAAAGACGAAGTCAAAAGATCAAGAGTGCAAAAGATTGGAAGTCAATGGGCCTATTTTGAAGATTTATTGAAGAAAAGGACCAAAGACGGAAGATTTACAAGTCGAAGAACCCAAGTCTAATAAATGAAGAAATTATAAGACGAGTTCAAGATTTTAATTGACAAATCCTGAGCCAAAGTCAAGACCTCAATTTTATTTAAAGACGACACGACAAAAAGAAAAGAAAAGAAAGAAGACAAATACGCATCCACCAAACAAACTACCACTTTCCCCTATATATACTCCACCTTCATTTCATTTTATTCTTGTTGGCTATTTTGACAAAATATTTCTTCCACATTTATTTTCATGTCATTTAATTTCTTGTCAATTTAAATTCCTTGTCTTGCACTTTAAATTTGTAAGTTTTTAATCTTTACTTTTAATTGTTGAATCTTTACCTTTAATACAGTTTTAATTAATCCATCTGTCTTTTAATTGTTTATTTAAAGTTTTTAATTTGGTTGTGTTCTTTAGTTTTTGGTAGATTTGATTAAGTGGGTTTTGATTGATTTGGTTTGATTGCTTATTGTTAGTTGATGATTATTGGTTAGTTTGGTATAATCTTTAGATTTAATTTGGTTAATTTTAGATTCATTCGTGTTCTTATGTTTTTGATCCGTTCCATCTATTCTTGTCCCTGTTATTTTTGTTTTTCCCGATTCAACTATATTTTACCGAGTGAAGTAAATTTCCCGAAAGAAAGTATATTTTCCGAGTGAAGTAAAATTCCCAATGAAGCAAAATATTCCGAATGAAGCAAAATTCCGAATGACTAAAATTAGAACAAGAAATCCAACATAATGCTCATGACACAATCAACAGCCTAAATAATTGTATAGTCTCAGTAAATGCATAAAAGTCTTTGAATAAATATGTGCATGCTTATACTAGTTTTAAGCATTTTATTACGGTCTATGTAATATAATTTGTCGTTGTACAATAGAAGTATTTATTTTTAAGTACGTAGTAAATAATATCGTTCAAGTAATTAGTTTGTTACTTAATATTCCCGTACTTGTACCGTCATAAATTGGTTTAAATATATATAAAAGAAAGTTTTATATATATTTAAAAGGAAAAAATAAATATAATTAATATATTTGTTTTTATAATCTAATCGTATTCAATTTATATAACATATATAAATGATGTTTATAAAATGTATAATATTTTATTTAATTTAAATTAAAGTCCTCGAAGTTTCCATAATTTATCAAATAGTCCTTAAGTTATATGTTTGAGAAAATGACGATTTTAGTATTTATAGATTAATTTAAATTACACTTTTTAATATTAGGATTATATATCTAACTAGCCTCATGGCCCGTCCAAGGGCGGGCTAGTTTCAAGAATGATTATAAAGAAATTAGATAAAATAATAAACTATGCATAATAAAAATTCACCATAATTTGTACAAATAAAAAACATCATAAACTAGGAAATAAGAATATGCTGGAAATGAGTGTTACAAAAAAAACTTGAAAAACCCCTTAATACGATCACTTTTTGAGAAATGAAATAAGTAAGAAACACTAATCATAGTCTGTGAATAACTTCCTGATATACAACGTTTGTTGTACAGTTGATGTAATTACTATCTTAATCATAACATAATATCTTCAGTATTTTTTACTCTTTACTCTTGAAATGGCCACATATAGTTGTCCATGAGAGAAAACCGGTCGTTCCAAATAAAGTCTAACCTTAGATAAATTTTGTCTCTAACTTTTGTTTTTCATCATTGCAAAGCATACAACAACACGAACCGCCTTCTATTAAGATGATATGGAATTTTTTCAGACGATTGTATTTTCATTCTTGGAATGGTGCAAACACCTCCCACTTTTCCTCTTGATATAATATTTGCCTCGATATTAGTTATCGACATTTTTAGTACTTGTAGCCTAGTTTTATTACACAATCCCCCTCTTTGATCAATGTTGCATAAACGCATAACAAGAGTACCAATCTTCAAAACCAATCTGTGTTTTGGAAGTCCTCACACCCTGATTGTGTTTAGAAACTCCGTTGTGTGCAACGAAGTTCGAAGATTTATTAATCAGCTTCTTTAATCTTGTTAGCACATAACCACTTCTTTCTTGATAGCCATACATGTCACAGTACCCTATAATAAAATTGTTTCGCAAATTGAGTAATAAGATGATACGATATGATGATAAAATACGTATTTTACATACATGAATCGCATTGGGAGATGTCAAAAACAAATCATGAAAGGCCCATCTCTAGCCTATGATTGTAGCTTGGTTGAGAATAAGACCTTAGTATGCTGTTTGCAAAACGTCACATTTAGTAAAACTCACATGACAAGTGACCCCTTTAGAATCCACACTTTGAGGCATAATTCATTAAGATGAGCGGAAAGTATCTACGGTGAAACTTACCTCAAAGACAGAACGATAGTTTCCAATATTAATAGGCCCAACCGACACACTTTCAAGAACTTAATTATAGGTCTCATGCTCGGCAAATTCGACATATATCAGTTTCCATTCCAAATCTGCAAGGACAATAATGAGGACATTAGAAGGAAACACTGAAAATAAATGGCAGAAATACGTTTTTCAATATATGGGTTTAAAGATATACATCCAAATCTCCGCATTAAACTATGATGTAATATTATTGGGAATGTACTTGCAAACTTATATTAAGATATGCAGTAATAAATATATAAAAATAACTTTATTTGAGTAGAAAACCTCTCTAAGCTGAAATATGCTCAAGACAAAAGTTTGTTTGCATATCAAACTACTACTACAATGTAAACTCTTTTAATATTAAGGCATTCGCGGAAGTTGTAAAAACATAGAAATATGTAGTTTTAGGTGATTGATAGGTGTGAAAACACCCATCCTTTTACCACTTATTTCTTGCTAAAACAAGACCAAAACGCGTATTTAATATCATTTGTTTGGAATTATGCTTGGTTTTTTGTGTTTATTGCGTTTTCAGAGCCAACTGGATGGATATTGGAGAAAACATGGGATTGCACGGGTTTTATCGAAGAAAAAGACTCAAGACGAAGTCTATTGTCCAAGAGATGCAAAAGATTTAAAGTCAATTGGCCTATTTGAAGATTTATCGAAGAAAAGGA
This sequence comes from Glebionis coronaria, assembly GCA_025667525.1. Classification (NCBI taxonomy): domain Eukaryota; kingdom Viridiplantae; phylum Streptophyta; class Magnoliopsida; order Asterales; family Asteraceae; genus Glebionis; species Glebionis coronaria. Next base: position 266,712,125 of record CM046875.1, read on the forward strand.
CCAAATATGGAAGATTTACATATGTCGAAGGAACTCAAGTCTATAAATGTTGATCCCAAACTTAGATCGATTTAGCTTTGTGTTAACGAGATTAAATAAAGTTTAACACGTAGAGAAACTTTGTTGTATTTGAACAAACTAAGTGTTATGTGGAATTTAACACTTAGAACAAAGAACAAAACAAAGTAAACAAAACTTTCACTTTGATGAATAATATCAATGAATGATTACAATGAAAGTGTTATGAGATATGTGGAAGAGGTGTGTGAAAAAGATGTGTCTTATGTCTAACCCTAAGGCCTCCTTTTATAGGTTTAAGGAGCCTTGTACAAAAAGCTAAGATCAACTATTTTAGGAAGAGATATAAGATAAACATAACTTATTTACTAAATCTTTTTAAACATTAAAAATATATTCTGAATTCTTATCTTCATATTTTGTCCACCAGCTTGAAGAATTCATCATTGGCAGATTTAGTCCTTGTCTTTGTGTTAAGATTCTTCTTGTCAACGCCTTGATAATTCTTATCAGCGTCTCATCTGTCAGCGCCTCGTTTACTCTTGTCAGCGTCCAATTTCCTCTTGTCAGCGTTCCAGTGACTTATCTAATTTTATTCCCAACAATCCTCCCCTAAACTTGATATCTACTCTAGTAATCAAGTTTCTGAATAAAATAAAACATCCAAAGAGGATTCTTACAAACATACTTATCCCTGAATTTGAGTAACAATAAATCTCGAAAAGATAATCACTCAAATCCCTTATATAGTCAGCCTTCACTTGATCTTAATCATCTTCACTGCCTGTAGAGTCTTTGGAGCTTTCTTTATTACTTTTGTCACTCAAATTCGATTGCTCCTCTCCTTTTTAAGACTCCTCTCCAAGATCAATATACAAGGACGGAACCAAGAACGTTCTCCTTGCATCAGCTTCCAAAACAACAAGTCTATCAGGTTAAAACTATGATCCTTGACAATTTGTACCATTTCTGTATTATGCTTTTACAAGCTAATACAGGTTTTCTTCAATTCCATTAATGTCAAACGTTTCATACTGTCCTCATCCACATTCGGGAAATGAATCCTCAATGTTGATTCATAGGACATGGGGATGGACTTACTGATGTTAAGACTGACTTGACCTGCATTAAAGCTAGTGCCAATAGTCTTAGCCATCTCCATAACACTATACACCCTTGTGAAAGTGATCTCTGCTGCTACTAGATGTCAATACTAGGAAAAACATCTCAATGATCATTAGGCTTCCAGATATCCAAAAATTTGAAAAATGAAAGGGTGATGAAACATTTTGGGACTATAAAGAAGTTTATAAATCACACCAGCTAAGATGTCATAGCATAAAATGGACTTGAGAATGGAAAACTTTACTTAGAACATAAAAAAAAATCCTAAGGAAATTAACTAGTCTCTAATAAGCAAAAGTGACAAACACTGTTCATGCATACACTCATGCAAAAGCATGATAGACACACATGAACTCTAGAGTCCTTTGTTCACAAATGCCCCAAGGAGAAAGTTAACTCATATAAAACCTTTGCAACTCCCCAAGTAAGCCCAAAAATATATCTACCCCAAGTCACCCATACGACCACACCTAATTCTAGGCCAAAAGTCTTGGCAGCATGCACAGTATATCAACTTTGCATGCTACAGTGCCTCACGAATTACAAAACTAAATCGTACTCACCAGTGGACACAATCTAGAATTGTGATAAGAGTGCTCTAAGAGTACCCAAAAACCTAGAGGTTTACCTCCCCTTAATAGAAGCATACAAATCATTATATGTGAAGAAGCAAAATTTTATCTCAAGATAGGAATGTAAACACTCCAACCATCATAAATAAAAGTTTGCAATACTGTATCCATCTAAATGTAGCTCCATTTTCCTGCATAGTTAAACAAAAACCACAAAAACACACCAACAGAGGCTACCCTTTCCCACAACAATGGGTACACTAGTACAAAAAAGTCCATAGAGAGTGGTCCAAAAAGGCAATGGAGACTGGTTTTGTAGGACGTCTCTATGTGGAGGATCTCCTTGCTCGAAACATAAAGTGTAGAATATTGATAACCTATGAATCTATGAAGGGGTTTGTTGTTTTCTAGAGAGAGAAACAAGAGAGAGAAAGTGAGAGAAAACTATGTGTTATTTCAATAAATGGAACTAGCAAAATGACAACAACCAACCCCTTTCCATGGTGGAAAGGGGTATTTATACTTCCAAGCTACATGGGCTTGGGCCGGTCCATGACAAGCCCATGGACCGGTTCTTACTTAACTTAATAAGCAACTATTAACTATTTGTTAACTACGAGCTATTACAACATTAATACTATTGTGGAGTGACCGATACTTCTAATATACGTAAAAACGTATTTCTAACAATCTCCCCCTAAGGGAGGTCACTCCACGTTACAAAATTCTAAATCTAGCATACTATACTAAGTCTTCGTGCTTTAGCTCGTAGTCTTTTCTTCTTTTCTTTCTTTTGTTGTGAATATGTTGGTTTGATCTTTTTGGCTTTGGCTTGAGAGCATTGTTCTTTTGGCCTTTCACGTGCGATCTTTTGCCTTCTTGTGAATTTTGCCTCCTCGTGACTCCATGTTCCACACACTTATGTCTTTTTGTTGAATTCTCGAAAGTTTCAGAGTTTGGTACAGCGGAAGACTTTATCTTGTACTTTCTTGAATTTTTGCTAAACTTTGATACAGAAAAATATAAGCATGTGGGAACGACTTATACAGGTACACCGCAACACCACCGTCTTCACTGGTACACAGCAACGCCACCGTCTTCAACAGGTACACAGCAACACCACCGTCTTTAATAGGTACACAGCAACGACACGAATAAAATGGCTTTGAACATTTTATTCTAATTCGGTAGCATTTTACCTCCGGTCGGTGAAGACCGTTGGACGATATTAGATATCGTACCCGTGACGGATAGTTTCAATTAAGTAACTTCCTGACAGGATTTTGCGGGTAAACCCGTTCTCTTTATTCGACCGTCCAAAGCTGACTGCGAACATAAAGACTGAATCACTTGGATAAATTATCCTTGTGATTTGAAGCCGTCAATTCATGAAACCTGGAACAAGTGAATTTCAATTAAGATTTTCACCATCGTTGCTTTCCAGTTGTCACGAGCTCAATTCATAAAGAATCTTGCACGTCACCTACCAAGTGCTGTTTGATGTTGACACTAGAAGGATTTCCACTCGTCACTGTGATCAATAAAGAGTCACTCTGAGTGTTCTGGCAAGATCATATGATAATGCGAAGAGGCTTGGAACGAGTTTATGTTCAATTAAGAATTAAACCACTGTTTCCTTCCAGTTTTTCACAAGATTGGTTCTAAAAGAACCGCACGTGTAACCTACCATGAGCTTGTTTGATGTTGGCTCAAGCAGGATTTCCATCTTCATTGTAATACTTACATATTACTCGGATGTTCTGGCAATATTTCGGGAATATTGCGTAGGACTCATGAAAATCTCTTACTTTTCACAGTGTGTGAGAAAGAAAGGAATAAATGGAAAGTGTCCTAATGAGACTTTTGATGATCTCTTGGCTCTAGACTCGATTGTGCATTTTGATTTAGTGAGCGATGGCTGGAGAGGAGTGCCACCTTTTCAATACCAGTCTATTCGGAGTGAATAAACCAATAGATAACGTGTTGATCTCCGTGTGATTAAAATAAATACCTTTTGAGAGATATTTGAGTTAGCTGGGAAGGGTTGTGCATTGCATCACTGGGTCCATGATGTCTTTCTTCAATACCGAGAATCATTAGCAAAAATGACCTCAATAGCATATGTATTGACCCGGATTCTGCCTAAAGTTGTAAGGAGGGCTTCTTTCTTTACACCCTTTATCTTTACAATTCTTTTTCATTCTTCAACCCCTTCAATGCTTACCAATACGTCATCACTAGCACCTTGTTGTGATTGTTCCAGTGCTAGCTTAAGTACTTGGTCGGCATTCAGCTACGTTCACATTCTTTCTCCATCTTTCCTAGGACTTCTAATTCTATCTAGGGAATTGTCCTTGGGAAGATTCCATCGGCTCTGATGAATCATTGGACTAAACCTATTCCTACCACCCTTTTGTCACCACATTCGTCGTGAATTAAGCGTGTTTTGGGAAGGAATTGCCACCATGAAAAATCATTGAAAATCACCTAAAGTACTTGTGATATTGAAATCAAAAGTTTCGTACCTTAGGTGTTTTTGATCATAAAAAACGCTCCCCCTTAACACGTGCTTTACACATATTAAGTTGGATTATCGTTAAGTCTTTTTCATCTTTTAGCCAAGTATCACTTAAGTCTCCTTAATCCCATTTTCTCCCCTTATCCAAAATGTTAACCATTAATATTTGGGATATTGAATGGATTAACCGGTCTTTGGGTAAAAATGAAATCGATGTTTGGCCATAGAACAAGTTATTGCTCCCCTTAAGTTAATAAGGGATAGTTGTAGTGCTTTAGTATGATATATTTTGAAAGATTTAGAATCTCGTGAGAAATTCTTGAAAAATTATCATACCTTAACACTACATCAAGCCATTAATGCACAATATTCACAGATATACATATTCACAATTGAAAACCAATATAAAGTGGACCTGAAATGTACGACCCATTAGATGGATCGTTGCAGTAGCTTGTGGTGCACTAAATATGGTCTTCCACCAACGAATCTTTCCAAGCTTCTCATCAATCTACGTTCACGGAGCTTTTGATCAATCTTCTTGATCACGTACTTCGCCATCTGCCGGTAACCCGGATGCCAATCCTCCGTCATCTCTGGCAAAGTCCCACCCGAGTTCAGATGCTCCAACTTTCCTCTGACTTGTAGAAGGGTCCCATCACTGTACTTATATAGCTCACCCACCCTCATAAACTTCATTAAACCTCGACTGTTCAAGTAGAAGATGCCGCAATTCGGGACAGAAATACCGGTATAAGGACATCTCTCTACATGTTCAAGTAGAACTTGATTCACTGGACGGGTTAAGTTGAGCTTCCTTTGGTAGCTTTCGACTCCCAACTGCAGATCTTCAACTCGTGTCTTGATGACAACGCTTCGTGTAAACATACGAAGTGCTGTATTCAAAGCAATGAGGTCTTCACGAGGAATATGTGTGAGTTTATCTCGGGTCATTAGAAGCAGCATATCTTTGATATCCTCAAGGCGAATGATAGAAAAATCTCCCTGCTGAATTTTGTATTCTCTGTCATCCTCCCTTTTCAAGCGAATCTCCGTCACATGATAATAGCCATTCTTGGCTTCAGTTTTCAACCCTAAGATGCTGGAGATTCGGATATCGGATCTAACGATGCTTCCAGAATTGACTAGGCAGCAACCCCTGTACGCCCTTCGGACTCGTTCGTCCCAATGAGATGCACCTATGACAGCATACATATCATAATTACGATTTACCTTTGGGACCCAGAGTCGGTTTACCTTTTCCTCGATAAAGGGTATTGTCCCCCAGTTGGCAGCTTTCAGCAAGGTCAGGGAGGTTGCGTACTTTGATGACCCCTTCAGAAGATACACAAGATCATTGGTGACGAAGAAGTCAAGAGCAATCTGATTATCTTGAGAAGGATCCATTGGAGGTGGAGCTCTTTCTGATTCATGAAGTCCTGGCCGTTGAACGGTATTCAGAGCCTTCAGGATCTCATCGGTATAATACTCGAACTCCATTCGGGTTAACCGGGTTTTGGCACGAAGTCTCTTATCCTTCAGCGCTTTCTTCACCAAGGATGGAGTAACCGAAGTCTTATACTCATGAGCAAGAAATGCACATAAGTCAATCGGACTGCGGATACGGAGATACAACACATCTTTGTCAGCGTCTGTGATCGGATCATATTGCGCTGCTGCCGTGATCCAAGCCTGTGGTGGTGCAGTCTCGTCAATCTCCAACGTGTCTGCCCAGTCTCGTGTGCTTGGTTCAGGAACCGTAGATTGTTGTGCTTGTTGTAGAGGAGTAGAAGTGCGAACATCTGCTGGTTCTGATTCAGGCATTTCGGCAGTGTCGTGAACGGGTGAGTGTTGTGCAGCTTCGGGTTCCGTTACTGATTCTGCAATCACAGGAGCAACAACAACAGAACTAATGGGTTAGTGGTAATAGGTAAAGATACAGCAATAGAGGTACCAGGAATCGAAGACGCCGTAGTAGCATTCACATCGTGGCGCCACTTAGATCGTCTTGATTCCGATGATGTTGATTTGTCCTTCTGTGCTGCATCTTTCTTGGACTTGGTTCCAGTCTTAGCAGTTTTCTTGGAGCTGGTAACCTTATCTCCCTCTTTAGGTTGTTCACCCCCATCATCATCCTCATTGTTATCCCCGTTGCTCCCCCTAGCACTCTCCTCATTACCATCACCACCATCATCGCCATCATCATCATCGTCATCATCATCCTCATCCTTATCCTCATCATCACCATCATCGTCATCCTTTTCCTTTTCTTCTCCTTCTTCTTCCTCTTCCTCTTCACCAGTACCCTCTTCCTGCTCACTTTCTTCCCTTTCTTCCTCAGGTAGAATGTGATAAGGTACCACACTTCCAAACGTTTTGAATAACCTATCATCCTCCATGATAGCGTCATTCAGGGATTTGTATAGAGCCCGTTGAATCCTAGACTTATCAAACGATCCAAGTTCCACCATACGAGCCTTAAGGATCTTCTTTAATTCAAAATCCGTTAACTCATAAGCAATTTTGTAGGCGGATTCTGAAGGATTGGATGACTTGATCATCAAGTTATCAGCTGCTAGTGTCTTCAATTCATCACGCAGTTTAGGCATAATAGATTCGACGGATTCTTGCACTCTCTCTTCAACAGAAGCTTCAAGTGCTTCTTTTTGCTCCTTGTATTTATCCCTCATCGCTTGAAGTCTGGTGATACGTGCAGCATGCTTATCAGCCTCAGCCTGCTTAACCCGAGCTAGTTCTTCTGCATGTGCTTTTCGAGTCAACTCCATATCTGCAGCGAACTTAGCAATCATCTCCTCTTGGGCTTTCCTAGAAGCTTCTTCACTTTGAGCTCGTCTTTGTAACTCTTGGCGAAGTTCATCCATTTCTCGTTTGTGATTATCCACATGTTTATCCAACATTTCGGCCATCACCAATGCAGCCATTGTAGATGTTGCTGAGCTGCTCTGGGTTGATTAAAGAGGCTCGGTTGTTACTGCGGTACTAAGGATCGGAGTTATAGGTTGTGGAAGAAATGGTGTTGAAGCCGGTCTGGTTGGTAAGGGTTGTATTGGTGGAGGTTGAGTTGCTAAAGGTTGAGTTGACACCATGATCGTAGGAGCAACAGACTCCTTTTCCACACTTGCTGAAATAGGGAATTATGGCTCCTTCGAAGTGGAATAATGTTCAGGTGACTCAAACTCATAAATATCATCTGGTTCCTGGTACTCTTCTTCAACATTTACCCTTGCACCTGAACCACTACCGCCAGTATCTTTCCTACTCCTTTGAATTGCTATCTTTATCATTTGTTTCTCTGTCTTGTCAAGAGCAGGATCAACAACATCTTCTTCGTCACGTAAAACCATCTCATCAGCCTTACCCTTTCACTTCTTACCCTCAGTCCTCTTCTTCTTGGTTTCGGGTTCAGGTAACGCAGCTGGTTGTTTGCGTTTACCTTTACTCTTGACCGTTGTAGACGAGTCTTCTCCAGTCTGAAGGTTTGCTTTCAGCTTCTTGATTTCTAGCTGCAGTAGCTTGTAATCAGCAGAACCTTTGATTTTCTCTGTCAGAAGATAATCGGGAATAGGACCAGGAATCACACCACCAAACGGTCCTTCATGCCTCAGATCCACAGTATCATCAGCTTCTTCAGTGTGATAACGACTTGCTGCACGCCTATCAATAGTAGCATCATTTTTCATAAAATAATTAATGATAAGCTTGATAAACCTTGGATAAGGAAAGAAATTTGTCTTCAGCTTCTTGTTATCGAAGAGTTGAAAGGTGAATTCCTCCCATATCAACAATGCATAATCTGCATTTGCAGCTTTGTACATGCCATAGAAGAGGTTTATTATAGGACTGCGCAAAGCATCATGGCCACTTGTTTTGGGTGTAAGACATCTACTGAGAATACCCAACAATGCTCTCCAAGGTTGTCCTACTTTAGCATTGGTAAACTCAGACGCAACTCGTATTTCCGGACATCCAAGAGCGTCAAATAACTCCATGAGTTCATCTTTAGTAGGATCCCTCGAGAATGACATGCCTTTGGGTGTATCCCGTATACCAAAAATCTTACGGAAGTCTGAAACTGTGAGCGTCTGCTGCTTGTTGTCGATGGTGAAGGTGATCTTGTTTGAAGTGATTTCCTTGGTAGCCCAAAATTCATACATATAATCATAAGGCACCGAGGCACTACTTCTTAAAGCATTCTTAAAATGGGATTGATCAAGGATCGCGATGGCTACTTTAAATCCATGGTGAGTGGATTTTGAGACTTGCTTCAGCCGGTAGTTGTTGGGTATAAACTTAAGGGTTCGTGCTTTAGCAATAGCGGCTTCTCTAGAGTCTTGGATTGCTTGTACTGTTGGATTAGTCATTTTATCTGCTTAAGATAAGACATGAAAGGTTGATGCACAAAAACATATAGATATATATCATTCTTACTTCTAAGCATAACATATTTCATAACATAATACAACAAGTACATATAACATGCAAACAATAATAATCAAACAACTCTTCATCCGGAACTTTCCCTCATTCGGAACTTCTTCATTCGGAACATTCCATCATTCGGAACTTCCTTCATCCGGAAGTTCTTCATTCGAAACTTCCTTCATCCGGAAGTTCTTCATTCGGAACTTCCTTCATCCGGAAGTTCTTCATTCGGAACTTCCTTCATTCGGAAGTTCTTCATTCGGAACTTCCTTCATTCGGAAGTTCTTCATTCGGAACTTCCTTCATCCGGAAGTTCTTCATTCGGAACTTCTTCATTCGGAAGTTCTTCTTTCGGAACTTCTTCATTCGAAAGTTCTTCATTCGGAACTTCTTCATTCGGAAGTTCTTCATTCGAAACTTCTTCATTCGGAAGTTCTTTATTCGGAAGTTCCTTCATTCGGAAGTTCTTCATTCGGAACTTCCTTCATTCGGAAGTTCTTCATTCGGAACTTCCTTCATTCGGAAGTCCTTCATTCGGAACTTCCTTCATTCGGATGTTTTTCAGAAAATTCCCTTCATTCGGAAGTTTTGTTCAAAATGTCCTTCATTCGGAAGTTCTTATCCTTGTTCATCCGGAACATCAAAACACAGTCTATGAGGATTAATTCTAAACGCGTTTGTGAATTTCTAAGGCAAACTAAGGCAATTAAAACATCATTTAAAACTATTCCGAGCAAAACCCACCATAAATCCCTAATCAATTAAGCCTAAATTGGGGCGAACGAACCCTAACTAGATTTAAATTGATTATCTGAATTAACTAATTGGATTTACATGATTTAAACGAATTAGAAATTAAATAATTGATGTTATTTACCTTATAATTCGAATGAATGGAACGGATTAGATTGGATTTATTGAGAACATAAGATTTGAGAGCTCGTGAGTGTGTTTTAATAGCGGTAAGATGAGAGAAAGCTAAACGGTGAAGTGAAAAGAAAAATGGGGGCGGGGGATCATGTTTTGACTAGGTCAATTTTACAACTTTCACACTTTGTCACTTTATACCCTACACTCCTAATTCTTTTCCTTTTTGTTTATAACTTATCTATTCATCTTTTTCTTAAGCATATTTAAATTTCGCCAACACAACTTAAGCATCTCAACCTATTAGCATATCTCCAAGATCTAAAAGCAATGCCTATCACTTAGAACGAACACAAGTCTTATTTTAAAGCAAAACCACTCAATTACCATTTAGCCATTAATTTTCACAATCACTTTTGAAAAAAATCAATTTAATGACGAAGATGATTTTAACATTTTCTCCCCCTTAAACGATGACCCGTTTTCTATTTAAAGAGTTGTAGTCATTGTTTAAAGAGTCAAATATTGATGAAAGCATTTCCAATTTATATCTGAAAAAGTTTGATTCGTGGTGTCAATAAGATTTCTCTTATTTTAACAAATTAATGCACTGAGACGTACACAAATTCGTGTTAGACCAAGTTGTAAAGTAAACTTGATCCCTTTGCATGATTTGGCTTGTAAATCACGCCCGAGAAAATTAATTCCCGTTCTGATCCAACGTTTTCCAAAGAAATACGTGACTTTAATATGAAAACCGGGTTGCAGTCTGAAATAACTACAAGCCATAATGGGCATGTTTTAAAAATGTACAACTTTTATACGGACTCTATTTATGGCATCGTGTCAATATTAATCGACATTTCTAAGGCCGTAAATATTACCGTACTAAAAGACATGCCCGATTTCAAAACGAAAAAATGTTTTTGGTTTTTCTTGATTTTATATTTTTTATGGTTTTTCTAGGTTTTATATTTTTTATGGTTTTTGTTGGTTTTATATTTTAGTATTTTCTTTTTGTGGTTTATATATTTACGATAATATACATGATCAGGAACAAAGGATACTCTGAATAGTTTACCACGACTATTCAGCTGATTCTTCTGCCAACTCTTTGAGAGTCGCTGGAGTGAATGATTTCATGCCAAGCTTGTCGATCAAAAACTCAATTCGTCCTCGATCTAATGCTTTGGTGGACATTTCCGCCAGCTGGTACTCAGTAGTGACAAAATACAGCTCGATCACTCCGTTCTCCACCTGCTCTTTAATGAAATGGTAGCGAATGTCTATGTGCTTGGCCCGGGAGTGTTGAACATAGTTGCAACAAAGGGCAATGGCGCTCTTGTTGTCACAATACATCGGGATTTTGTTGAATCCCAAACCGTAGTCAGTTAATTGTGATCTCATCCAAAGGACTTGAGCACAACAACCGGACATGGCGATGTATTCAGCCTCCGTGCTTGATATTGCAGCGCTTTTCTGCCTTTTTGAAGACCAACTGATCAATCTATCTCCAAGGAGTTGCACAGATCCAGAAGTGCTACGCCTCGTGTCTTGACATCCAGCATGATCGGCATCTGCGTATGATATTAAAGCAATAGAGGAATCTTTCGGATACCATAGACCACGATGAAGTGTTCCTTTTAGATACCGAAAGATCCTTTTCACAACATGTAGGTGCTTTTCGGTAGGCCGAGCCTGATACCGGGCACACATGCATACAACAAATTGCAAATCAGGCCTGCTAGCAGTCAGATATAGAAGGGTGCCGATCATCCCACGGTAAAGTTTTGGATCGGCAATAGTTCCATTCCTATCTTCATCTAGCTTGGATTTCTCCACCATTGGAGTGTCCACGGGGTCACAATTTTCAAAGTTATATTTCTTAAGAGATTCTAGAGCATATTTGGATTGATTAATAAAGATGCCTCTGGGATTTTGAGAAATCTGTAATCCTAAGAAAAATGAAATTTTTCCCATCATCGACATCTGAAAGCGTGTGGACATTATCTTCTCAAAGCGATTTGACAATTCTATGTTAGTGGCAGCAAATATTATATCATCAACATAAATTTGTACCAGAATCATGTCATTGCCTTCCTTGAGAGTGAATAGAGTGGGGTCCACCTTGCCTTTGGAGAAGCCTTCCGAAATGAGATATGTTGAGAGGAGATCGTACCACGCGCGTGGAGCTTGTTTCAACCCATAGAGAGCCTTCTTAAGCTTGTACACATGATTAGGAAACTCCGTGCTAACGAACCCATCTGGCTGACTAACATAGACTTCTTCCCTTAGTTCACCGTTCAAAAATGCCGTCTTCACATCCATTTGATAGACGATCATATTCATATGAGCAGCATACGCAAGGAATAGTCTAATGGCCTCCAATCTTGCCATAGGAGCAAAAGATTTTTCAAAGTCTATACCCAAGGCTTGTTTATATCCTCTAGCAACCAATCTAGCCTTATTCTTCAATACCGCACCCATCTCATCAAGTTTAACCTTATAAACCCATAACAAAGTAAGGATGTTGACCTTGTCAGGGAAAGGAACCAATTCCCATACTTCAAGTCGTTGGAATTCATTTAGTTCCTCCTGCATAGCTTCGATCCAAGATGATTGGGTCATAGCCTGCTGCCAATTTTTAGGTTCAACTTCAGAGAGAAATGCATCAAAGTAGCAATAAAGTGCACTCTCTTGTAATTGATGGCGTGTAGAGACTGGTCGATCTAGATCTCCAATAACATTCCTAATTGGGTGATCTTTTGTCCATTTAGTGCTATGGTTTTCAATCCTAGGTGGTCTGGAGTGAACAATAGAAGGAGCTTCTTCTGAGGTAGACGCGGCTGAAGGGTTTTCAGGTATCGCTACACCAAAGAAAGGAAGCTCTTGTAGGTGAGCATATTCCAAGTCGTGATCAATAGAATCCTCTTCCACATCATTAGGCACAAGTAGGGGTGACGATTCAGGTGTAGTTTGAGAATCACTTGGTGAAGGTGCATCCGGTTCAATGTGAATTGTAGATGCATTAGATAAAGGTTCATTAGCTTGAGCAACCACTTCAGGGATTGGAGCGATTACTACAGGTGCTGGAACTTCATCAGTCGGGGGATCGAAGAATTCATCAAACAACGGTTGAAACAGTTTATCCCACTCGGGCCTTGTTGGTGGTAAAAATGATGTAGAAGTAGGATTATTGGGAACTAATCCGGAACTAATAGCACCGGTTCCCATCTCATGAAGCGCGGGTTCAGAGCTGTGTTGCTCAGAAGCCATCGCTGTCAGCTCATCGAAATCTGCGTCCATAGTTTCTACAATCTTGCCAAGACGACGGTTATAGATTCGGTATGCTTTCTTGGACGGTGAGTAACCAATGAAAATACCTATATCGGCTTTCGGTTGAAGCTTACCCAAGTTCTCACTATTGATGTTTGGATAACAAAGAGCACCAAACACATGAAAAAATGAAACATCGGGTTTACGGTCATGTAGAAGCTCATAAGGTGTTTTTCCATGGCGTTTCCGAATGATAGAACGGTTTTGGGTGAAACATGCAGTAGATATAGCCTCTGCCCACAAGAACAATGGAGCGTTCGCGTAAATAAGCATAGTCCTAGCAGCTTCCATAAGTGTACGATTCCGTCTTTCAACGACACCGTTTTGTTGTGGAGTGCGTGCAGCGGATGTTTCATGTGAGATACCAACTCCTTCATAATAATCACGAAGAGTCTGGTTGACGAACTCTGTACCATTGTCTGTACGAATACGGCGGACAGTAGTATTCAAACGTACCTGAATGAATTTCAGAAAAGTGATGATAGCCTTCGGTGCTTCATCCTTTGTACGTAGAAATCTAACCCATGTAAACCTGGAGAAATCATCCACAATTACCAGAATGAATTTCTTACCGCTCACACTTTCAGTTCTCATTGGCCCACAAAGATCCATATGCAAAAGATGAAGTTTTTCTTGATTGGTGTCTTCAGCTTTGGGCTTGTAAGATTTCTTGGTACTTTTCCCCCTTGAACACGCGGAACATAAATGGTCCTTGTGAAATTTAAGCTTTGGAAGACCACGAACTAAATCGTTTTTAGCCAGATGATTAATAGCATCAAAGTTAAGATGAGATAATCTGCGATGCCATAACCATGACTTGGTCTTAGATGCTTTAGAGAGAAGACATACTGGAGAGGCGGCCATCATGTCTTGTAAGGACAAGGTATATAGATTTTCACCACGAGATCCCTTCAACAAATCTTTTCCTTCCAAGTTGCGGATGAAACAAGTGTGTTGTCGAAAAGCAACCTCAAGGTTGGAATCACAAAACTGTCCTACTGAAAATAAATTATGACCAAGACCTTCTACATAGTATACCCTTGAAATCGTCACGTTTCCAATCTGATATTCACCATACCCCATTATCTTTGCTATATGATCATTCCCGAATTTAACCGTACCAAGAAACTTGCTGACGAAATTTCGGAGCATCGAGCGATTTCCGGTCATATGTTTTGAACAACCGGAGTCCAAATACCACAGGATGATTTGGACCACCTGAAAATATCACCACACGAAGACAATGTAGAGGTATCGGAATCTGAGTGTTCCTTGTTATTAGCAGGTACAGATTTAATAATCTTAGATTTGCTAACTCTATGTTTCTTAGATTTCCTAGCCTTCTTTTTCTTAATAGGTGGTGTAGATTCTAGTTGGCTTAAATCCTGAGGTATTTCTTCACTGATAGGCACTATAGTGGGGGCTGACCTAATTAAAGGGCGCTGTTTCCATACTTGAGTGCGAGTGTTCCTAACTAAAGGACGCTCAGACCTAACCTCAATGGATGCATTCCTAGTTAAAGGGCACATTTTTCCATCTAATGTAAAGGTCCTACCAGTGGGACGCCATTGCCAGCCAACTTGGGCACGAGTTCTACCCGTTGGCTTCCATTCAAGACCATTCTTAATAGCATTCATTTCATTCATATGATCAATCAGACACAAATCATGACGTTGGGAAAACATACATTCATTACAATTCCAACAATTCAAATCAGAATTCACGAATGGTTTTGGCTTCTGCACAGGCGCAGAGCTTTTAGTCTTAACATGATTCTTTTTATTTAAAACTGAACTAGCATTCCTATTGTGAACTTCTACTTTCTTCTTTTTGGCACTACTAGTGGAGGGCTTGATCTTATCTTTCTTGAGTGGCGATCCTTTAGCCTTAGTAGTCTCTTTTAATCCTGTAGAAGGCAAAGTGGGAATATTAGCAACAGATTTTAAAGGTGCCTTACTTGATTGTGTCAATGACGGTTTTGCTCCTGGAGTCTTATTAAATGGAGTTACAGCAATGGGCCTATTATTAAGTAGTGCAGAACCTGGTGTACCTATGTATTGCAAATATGCTAAGCAATATTGAACTCGCTTAATATATTCATGAGCCGAATAATAGTCGCTACTTGAGGGATCTAAGGCATAAAGATCGTCTAAAATATCCCTAAGAATATCGACATGCTTAATGGCATTCCTCATATAATCATCATAGGTAACTGGGTTTCTCTTATGAAGCGGGTTCTTATAAAGCACTACTGACTTGGTTGTTGGAGCACTAGTGGATGGTGCAGAGTCGGTAGCTAAGTTATCAACAACTTCTTGTCGGGTGAGAAGAAGTGTCTCCTTTAACTCAGCCAAAACCATATTTTTGTCAATGAGCAGGATGTTCAAATCAGAGATTTCCTCGCACTTTTGGTTCAGTTTTTCAACATAAGATTGTTGCTGTGCCGCATTAAAAGCGAAGCGTTCTTCTAGTGAACCATAAAGAGCGGATAATCCCTGTCTTGTCCGATCCATCTCCCCTAGAACAGACGAAAGCCTAATTTCTAAGACTTGGTTTTTAGACTCTGCTGCCTCTAGTTCCAATTTTAATGTTTCATTTGATGACACATCTCTCTTCAATCTCATGATTTCTTCCTCTAATGTCTTAACAATTGCAATCATCTTGTCACTCGTCTCAACACCGTTTTCGCAACCATTTGATATCAAAAGATCCTCATTTTGAGTTTGTTGTTTTAATTCTAAAGATATACAATGTTGTTCTAGTTGATTAAAGCGTTTTGAAAGTAAATTGTAAGAATCTTGTAGCTTTAAAAACTCAGCGTTAGATTCGTGACAAGAATGATTATCTACCTCATTTACAGTATCAGCAACATTTACAGAGAGATCACAAACATCATCACATATATGCACATCATCACAATTAATCATAGCGGATGTAAGCTCATTCGAATAATTAACATTTACAGTAGTAAGCACATCACACGAGATTACTGCAGACAAGAATCGGTCATATTCGGTTAAAATCTTTTCTTTTTCAATTAGTTGTAGTTCGTAAGCGGTGTCCATTTCATAAAACACTTTTTGAACTTCACCAATTTCAAACACAAGATTTTCCTTAAGAGATACAAAAGTTCCTTTTAGACTTTCGACAAACGGATTGATCTCATTTTTAAACACCTCGTTCATATGTTCGAAAGCCCATTCTCCGGCATTTAAGCCATTTGAAGTCGTACAATCCAAAATGACCTTGTCAAAATTAGTAAAGTATTGATTAATCTCTTGTAAGTTTAACCATACAGTGCTAACAGGTGGAAGATCCTTTGGAATTTCCTTAGGACCTTCCATATTGACAAGTGTAGGAAATGTACTAGGGTTTTCTTCATCTAATATGTAGGTCGGTGCTGTTATGAGATCTTTGTCCATATGGAAGCGAATTCTAAAATCCGTTTTTGCAAGGTCCTTATTCAATTTAAAATAATCACACGCGGGATATTTTGCAGAATTGTATGACCGATCCTCATCAACTAGATCCTTACTTGTTCGATCATCAGGAAAAACAATCGGGTCTAAGGCCAATCCTAATTGAGTTGCATTATAAAGTCTAGGACTATGTCTTAAAGCTTGTTTTGCATATCGTGGATTAGGGGGAAGGCCTTTTGACGAGATAAGTTAAATTCTCTAAACGAAGCATCAAATAAGTGCACTAGTTGAGAAGCAACGTATTGTCTTAACAGCAAGTAATCTAGACTTCTAATCTTATTAGTAGCATTAATCTCCATTTCATTCTTCTTAGACTCGAGTGATTCAAAATCAGTTTGAAGTTTTTGAAAATTAGTGACCACTAACTCCTTTTCTTTAAGTTCATTAGTCAGATTAGCTCTTAAGTTTTCAATTTCTTGCAAGTGACCCATTTGTTTGTTTCTAAAATGATCATATTCGGGATTAGTTAGAACACTAGACGAAGGCACTAATTCCAAGGTTTGAACTTTCTCATTGCTTAAGGCAAGCTCATCAGACAAATTCTTATTCTTAGCTAAGGTTTCTAAGAGTGCAGCATTCATTTGGCTAAGTAATGTAGCAGGAACCATGACCAAATCTTGTTGAGCAGGAGTAGGCGTATGCAAAATGGGTCCCGGTTGTGATTCACTCAAAGTCTGGGGACTCACATTGATATTGCTATCATTGTTTGTCTCCTCATTTGAAAGACTCACCACCGACGATTCATTCGAATCAGCACTCTCTTGCACAACTTGATGTGGTTGAATACTAGCATCAGTGGTATTATCGGTGGTATTAATAAGTACCTCAGATCTCTTTTCTGGCCCTAAGCTGGAGATAGTTGCCATGAGAGCAGCCTTTGCAGATTGAAAGTCATCATAGTCTGAGTCATACGCATCGAGATCATCTGCTTGGTATGCTGCATTCTGTGTGGTGGCCGTGTCTTGTTCAGCAATCCCTGGATCAGCAAGAAATGAAAGCTCCTCTTCATCGATTTCCCTTCCTTGTGCCTGAGCATTCACCAGATAGATCTTTTCTGCAAACCATTGTCCATCCCTTCTCCTCTTGGGTTTCTTACAATCCCTGGACATGTGACCCTCTTCCTTGCAGTTGTAGCATGTAATCATTCGCAATTTGCCCGTGGAATTAGCCCGTGGAGCAGGATTGACCATTGGAGCCTGATTGATTGTGCGAGCATTGGTAGTTGATGTGGTAGGTCTCCCCTGATATGGTTGAATAGGCTGAACCATTACCCTACCATTCTCAATAGTAGCTTGTTGGCGAGAATTAGATGAATTCCTCAACTGATTGTTGGTAGGAGCTGATCCCCTAAATCCTCGTTTGCTTAAAGTCCTTGTGAGATAAGCGGACATAGTGGTTAACACTTCAACTGGATCAGCACCTTGTTTGAATACAGGAACGGGGACTTCCTCATCATCACAGTACATTGCTTGGTCTTGATGAGCTGCATAATCACTAGAAGGAATACTCATTTGATCAGGGTAGCTTGTTGGATATGTTGCATTCTCTTGATAAGAAGAATATGAAGATTGAGCATAAGGTGCAATACTTGCTGGGTGAGGTTGTGTAGCATATTGTGATGAAGGTGCACTAAACCGATATTGTTGCTGATGTGAGGTGGGTGGTTGTGGTAGAATCGAGTATTGGGGAAAGGTTGGTGTCATGTAAGGTGATGGATGATAGGCTTGATGTCCCAAAATATAAGGAGTGTTGTTGTGAGACAAGCTTGGTTGATTCGCCATCAAAGCTAATGAATCAGGGTACATACCTCGTGGAGAACGGTGCATGATCACATGTTTCTCATGCTGCTGAAGAAAAGCATATAGTTGATCCAAATTGCACTTACGCAGATCCCTGGTTAACTTAACATCGGTAATATACTCACCCCATTCAGCTTGAGGTAAAGTATTCAAGAATTTGGTATTAACCTGGAATGGAGCAATCACCAGATTGTATACATTCAGATCATTCATGAGTGTGGTGAATCTGAAGTAATAATCGTGAAGCGTTTCCACTGGGTTGTAAGTGAATCTGTCAAACAGGTCATACAACTGACATTCCCTTTCCTGTTTGGTGAGAGACGTACCTTGTAGCAACACCTTAAGACGTTCCCATAAATCCTTTGCCACCGTATACTGACTTACCATCCTATAGATGTCATGGGGAAGAGCTTGGAGAATTGTTTGAAGAGCTTTCTCGTCTGCATCGGCAACAAGTTGTTGAGCTGGTGTAAGTTCTTCAAATTCTCTTGGTCGAGACACATTGTTAGCCACGATGGTACCATAGTCAAGTGGACCATTTAAGATTGACTTAACCATAAGCCTCCCATAAACCGGTTTTCCCTTAAGATAAGACATCATCCGGCCTTGCCATGCTTCAAAAACTTCTTTGATGAGCATTGGCGGGCGATTATCCGTTCCCGTAATGACGGAAATATCCGTAAGTGATGTCATCTGAGGCATTACTGAATTCGGATTCATTTTGTTAATTTCAAAGAGACAAAGATTATCGGTTGATCGAGCAGTGAAGTAAAGCTTGTGAATTGTGTTGAGTTTTTGTTGTAAGAAACCAAGATTAAATCCTCTAAAAATCGTCGAAAAAACAAGCAAAATAACCCTTGATTCGGAACTTTTGTTGATTCGGAAGTGTTGATTCGGAACTTCTTGGTTCGGAACTTTTGGCTTGATTCGGAACTTCTTGGTTCGGAAGTTTTGGCTTGATCCGGAACTTCTTGGTTCAGAACTTTTTGGCTTGATCCGGAACTTCTTGGTTCAGAACTTTTTGGCTTGATCCGGAACTTCTTGGTTCGGAACTTTTTTTGGCTTGATCCGGAACTTCTTGGTTCGGAACTTCTTGGTTCGGAAGTTCTTGGTTCGGAACTTTCCTTGGTTCGGAACTTTCTTGATCCGGAACTTTCTTGATCCGGAACTTTCTTGATCCGGAACTTTTTCGTTCGGAACTTCCTGGTTCGGAACTTTTTGGTGATCCGGAACTTGTTGGTTCGGAACTTTTGCTGGGTTAATCAGAAACCTAGTTCCGATGAACAGTCGAACACTAAAATGAAGATTAAACCCAGATTTTGACCAAATAACCCAAAAAGTTTTGTGATTTCTACAATATTAAGTAAAAACTAATACTTATCCACTAATCCCAATCACAAAAACACCAAAAACACCAAGAATCAAGATGAATCTTCTTAAAGAACACTAATACAATCAAAAACTAAAAAACCACACAAATCACTACCTTAAATCACCCCATAGCTCTGATACCAAATGTAGAATATTGATAACCTATGAATCTATGAAGGGGTTTGTTGTTTTCTAGAGAGAGAAACAAGAGAGAGAAAGTGAGAGAAAACTATGTGTTATTTCAATAAATGGAACTAGCAAAATGACAACAACCAACCCCTTTCCATGGTGGAAAGGGGTATTTATACTTCCAAGCTACATGGGCTTGGGCCGGTCCATGACAAGCCCATGGACCGGTTCTTACTTAACTTAATAAGCAACTATTAACTATTTGTTAACTACGAGCTATTACAACATTAATAATATTGTGGAGTGACTGATACTTCTAATATACGTAAAAACGTATTTCTAACATAAAGAGACTGGTTTTTAAACTAGTCTCTATTAAAAGAATCGACACTGGTTATCTTCATAAAAACAAGTCTCTTTAGAGATTGGTCTCCATACTAATCTCCAGAAAGCGGTCTTTTTAAGAGCATCTAACCAGTCTTTTCATAGAGTAAAAAAATGTGTTTTTTTCTAAAAACCAGTCTCTTTTTAATAAAAAAATTAAAAAATAATTGGAATTTTTATTAAATTCTGAATTTTACAAATTTAACCCTCTACAATGAAATAATGTAAATACAAGAATTCTATAAAAAAAAACTAAATTAAATGACTTGAATTTTCATAAACAACAAATGTATGTAAATAAAGACAACTTTATTAATTGGAAGGATTAAAATTGTCAAATACATATTTCGAATCAAATTTGTTTTTATTTAACTTGTCGCCACAATGTAAACCAAGCTCCAACAATCGCGTTCAACTCTTTCTTATCCAACGGACGCTCGTTATTCCACGGTACCTACAAGTAATTTAATCAAATTAACACAATAAGCTAGATAAAAGCAACATGCAAATCAGACCAATGAAGGGAATTAAAAGCAAAAACATTGGCTTGTGGAAAAGAGTTGTTAAGGCTACTAATGGATACTAACACAACTACTATAACTTATTGATACCAATTTTTATCTTAAACTAACCGCAAGAGCTTATTAAAATCTATCCAAGAAACTAGCTACTAAAGCTGTCTTAAACTAATGTGCAGACCAAAAAAAGAGCAAATGATTATTGCAGAGGTTATAAGAACTAAAGTAGCTTGATCAGCTTCACTCAGATTACCACAACTAACTCATTCTTAGGCACAAGAACTCATGATAAGCTGTGATTCCAAAATAAGCACTAATTCAAAAACCCTAAACTAATATTTCCACTTGAAATCAGCTCTTTATCCAACTATTAAAAACTAATCAAATTTCATCAACTCGTTAACTGTATGCACAAGCCTAATTTCAGCGTATCCTTAGCCTAAACTATACTAACAGGTTATCTGACTAATGAAGGAAATAAAAGACTTAACCTAAACTATACTAACAGCTTATCTAACTAAGGGATGATACTATAATAATCAGGTACTTTGATTCACATACACAGGAAATAACTAAACCTAAAACGCGGGTATTTGACTATCAACCAAACGCCACTGAAATCATTCAGAATGCCAGATGGAAACTTCCGTAAACCCGTCTTCAGTAGCACAAGCTCTAAACATACCAGTTGTATTAAAAGGCATAGTGACCTCACCTATAGGAGACACAACAATCAAACCAGTGGTTCCCTCTGGTGAAACTTCATGTACTATATAATCAGCCGCTTTTTTAAGTTCCAAACATTTATATTCCATAGCTGCAGCCACATCTCGAGCCACCGTTTCGCAGATGATGGCTTCACCTCTGCCTGTTGCAGAGATAGCACACCTGAACTCTATTTGCTTTCGTTGCTTGCTTTAACCTCTCGACGTTTTCAGGAGTAATGAAATGGATTTTATCTAAAGTCTCAAGGCCCTACATAATGTAATTGTGAAAGTTTTATCATAACGGGAAATTCATATATTAAACATGTGTGATGCATCAAACAAGACTGTTTCACTTGCCTGTTCTCTTGCAAAGGCTTCTGCGCCGTCAGATGCCAGATAAATATGGGGAGTTTTTTCAATGATCTGTCTAGCCAAAGAAATAGGATTGACAACTGTGGTAACACCAGAAACCATACATCTCTTTGGTTTTCCGTCCTTTGCTGGAGTGATCTGTCAACAACGTATGAAAAGGTAAATATACAATTACATTATGTGCATCAAATTTCTAAAGAACATAGTTTCCGATGATATTGTGTGTGTGAGAGAGTACCTTAGAAAGAGAAGGAATTCCGAGTCGCTGAAATAAAACAGAAACCTTAGTCTGAAGTATCTGTTTTTCGGCGTCATTAAGCTCCCCCAAACTTAGAAAATCAATGTTATTCAAGTTCATGAATTCCTTTCTCAGATCCTCATCGTCACACCAACAGATGAGACCGAAGGACTGATACAAGGACACCCATTCATTTTTCAGTGTTGGAAGAATTTTCATTTCCTTTTCTTCCATAATCTTCTTCATGTAATCTATATCATCAGAGCTCAAAACCCCCGAGTCTAATCCATCGCTCCGTTTTTGTAAAACTTGGAAAACCTAACACATAAAACAATAAAATTGCGGTAACAACAGCTGATATTATGTTAGAATGTATATAAAAATGGGTCAATTTAGGTCCTAGATTATTGGTGATAGAGTATAAAACCGTCAAATGGTAAAAGAATTATTGGGTAAAACTAAAAATACAAAAAATTATTCCTTTGTAATTTATAAAGTATATACAGAACTCACTGTTTTAGATGCCTGTGATGGAGAACTCTCAGTTGATAACTATAGCAACAACAGAAGATAGCTACGAAGAGGAGGATTCTCGGCTACTCCAAACTCATTCACAAAGAAATACTGAAGGTCGGGATAAGCATTACATAACATCTTACTAAACGGCTGCTGATTCGCAGGTTGGCCAAATTGAGGATCGGTTGACTTTGCTTGTTCCATTGAAGAAACGATAGAATCATGCCAACCAGATACCACTTCACTTGTGAAACCAGATGAACAAGGAACAAATATGAAAGCTTGTGAATGCAAATTCTCGATTATCTTCTGCTTTGAGGTGCTCATTTCATTCCATATATACGTGTAGAACTTGGACATTTGAGAAATGTCTGATTTTACACTTTGAATGTGGGTGCAATGGGTGCCGATACACAGGTCTCGAATTTTTTGATTTGGGAAAAAAGATGGTCGAATCTTGAGCGGTTTCTTTCAATTAATTTTTGCAGGTTTCAAATTTTATTGGAAAACGATGGAGGGATAATCCACAGCTTGTTAAATTTTAGAAGGGAAATCAAAGTTTTCGAGTGAAATTATTAAAACATTTAACTTTTCGGTCAAAAATAGTGGTGGGAAAGTGAATTTTTCTAAAGAGGGAAAAATTACACTCTTAACTATTAAGGGTACCATCGGGCGAAAGTCAGATCGAACCGGACAAAAATTTAGTTACGACAAAATCATAAATCGGATCGGACCAAATGTGTATGGTCTGGTCCGGTTGGAACTTTCAGTCGATCTCTTTTGAGAAAGCATAATGGTCAATTATCGGACCAGACCTCAAGAAGACTTCTTTGGCTCGGAACTATCCACTGAGCATATTCATTCTATAGAACAACGCAAGAAGACTTGTTAGATTATCTAGTTAACTGATGAAACACTTGTAAGCTTAAGCACATAAGACACTCGCAGCTGTTGGAGAAGATTTAGAAATAACTCAAGTTTGTCTTTATGAGCCGCAAATATCTCAGCTGCATGGAGTACATCGCCAGTCGGGATGTTGAGTTTCATGAGCTTGTCAAGTACGTCTTTCAATTGCTAAGATTTAACTTTCTTGCGATTGTTGTCATCTGTCATAGCATTAGAAACGGCATTCTAAAGCCATTATCGGTCTTCCAAGATGGATCACATGCCATTTCTTGAAGAACTTCAATTAGCAATTGAGTCTCACTTTCTTCCCAATAGCATTTTTGTCGTACACGACCTCGCACCCTGTCCATATTAACATATAATAAGCTTAACATAATCTACAATGAGGAAAAACATAAACTATAGTGAGACTCTCATGGCAACCAATTTAAAAACTCACGCTCCGGGAGTAGGAGTTGGAGTTGCCGAATAAGTAGGCGAAGGATGCACAATAGGTCCAGACTCATTTATTGGTGTTGAAGGGCCATGTTTATAAGCCGGTGATGGATGGGTCATAGGAGCGAACTGGTTAGATGGCGAAGGATGAGACATGTGAGGCATGGAACTAGCAGGTGCATTCTACACGCATAAACAATCAATCAATAATTTAAGACAAATAAATGTAGAACTTACAATATAAAACGAACCTTGTATGTATGAAATAGAAAGATCACAGTAAACTTTTAATCCAAGAACATTTGTATAGTCTAACATTTGTATAGTCTAACAACAGGTTGCATTTTAAGAGATATAAAAAAACAAAAACAAAAACAAAAAACTTGTATTCACCAACATAATGGACTTTTATTAAGGTGAGAACATTGCCTTAGTGGTTTATTTATGTATAACTATGATATACCATAGATAATATTGGAGCAGAACATATAAGCAAGTCATTTTAACACTATTGTGGCCTTTCATCGAACAGGTGGTGTTCGTACATCAAGCGTAATAAACATACATTGATCTTTGGGATAGAATTTTCCAAATAATTCACCTCAATCTCGTATGTAAGCAAGTTAATCATACATGAAAATTACACTTTTAACATTCTTTCATAACCAAAGTGATCAATATTATAAAACATGAATATTTATTTAGATTTGAAAAGAAGATAAATTACAAACCATTTTCGATTTGATGTATGATTCTTGAATGGATGACATCTTTCCAAAACTTTGATCCCTGCAAATAATAATAAACACTTCCAAGTTATGATTTTCGAGTTTAACAAATGATAAAAATGATAAAAAAAATATTATAGACATGTGGATAAAGAACTTGGAGAACAAATGATAAAGATGATAACTTTATTGATATAAAAGAAAGAGAGCGGGAGATTATAGCGGGAAGAATTGGAAAGGCAGGAAAGACTTTTGTCAGAAAATGTTATGTATCCAGGGCTCGTAGGTGGGTTTTTTACAACACCACAAGTGAGGGTGTGAGCCCCAGTTTTAAACCCCACAAATATAAAACAAACGGATTTTTTTACTTTCATGCCATCACCCCTGGCCTACACCCGGATACCAACCGCACCCTTACTTTAGTTGGGAACATTAGAAATAAACCTTTTTGGGAGAACTCAAAACATCTGCATAGGGGCCAATACAACTTTTAAAGTACATGGAGGGAAAGGAGGTGGCAGGGAGGATCCACCAATGGGTGTTCAAAACAACTAATTCATAGACATCTACGAACATAAATTCACAATAATATGGGAAAAAAAAGATTACAAAGTTCTTTGAAACATTGATTAATTCAGGAGGCAATGTTTTGAACCCGTTCTTGTTCCGGGAGCCCAGGCCAAACAGTATTCGCTCCTAATTTAAAATAACCAACTCACTAATCAGGAAGCGTATAATATAAACCCTAATCAAATACTTCCAATTCAAAATACCCAATTAGAATCATGCGTATTATCATATAAACACAGTTTATAGGCAAACAAAAACCATATTTAATTACAAAACTTGCCTGAAAACAGATGATTTACAATTGGGATGGTGTCGGTGACCAGAGATCCCGATTCTGTCAATGAACAATTGAGATGCGATTCATTGGATTGAGTTGATTCTGTCAATGAACAGCGATTGGCCGGAGATCTCGATACTGTCAATGAACAATTGAGATGCGATTCATTGGATTGAGTTGATTATGAATCAGGGTTTCAAAAATTAAGTATGATGAAGGAGTTGTGAAGGGGCGATTTTGTTGTAGGATTAAATGATTATTGATTTCAATTTTTTGGTGAAAAAAATGGGGGGATATAGTTCCCAATTTTTTGAAGTAAAATTTTAGAATCTTTTTACTAAAAAATTGGGGGTTATAAGACTCGGTCGTTAATTATAATTTATAATATATAGATTAATTATAATTTATAATATATATAGTTTTCTTTTAAAAAAATCATTTAAAACTATTTTAGTGAACATGTAATTAAACTTTTAATTTTAATAAGTTCACTCTTTTTCAGTTCGAGAAGATGTTTGTATCAGGATTGAATCAAACTCGACCACTTAAAACCAGAATCAAACTCATATTGTGTGCAAGGGTACCTAATGATATCGTGTACAACGATACCCTATAGAATCATATCGTGTGCAAGGATACCATATCGACTCTTATCGTGTACAATGATACCCAATCAACTCTTATCGTGTACAAGATACCCTCTAAAATCCTATCATGTACAACGATACCCTATCGACTCATATCACTATGGACTCCTATCGTGTACAACGATACCCTATCGACTCATATCGTGTACAACGATACTCTATCGGCTCATATCGTTATGGACTCATATCGTGTACAACAATACCCTATCGACTCGTATCGTGTACAACGACATTCTAACGACTCATATCGTGTGCAAGGATACCATATCGACTCTTATCGTGTACAACGATACCCAATCAACTCTTTTCGTGTATAACGATACCCTTTCAAATCCTATCATGTATACCGATAACCTATCGACTCATATCTTGTACAACGATACCATATCGACTCACCCTTTTAACATGTCTTGTATAACGATATTATGTCGACTTATCAGTTTAACATCTCGTGTATAACGATATCATCTCTACTCGTCCGTGTAGCATGTCTCGTATAATGATACCATAACAACTCATCCATTTATCATCTCTTATATAACGACATCATATCAACTCCTCTGTTTAACATTTTATGTATAATGATCCACTACCATCAACTGATTTTTATAATTATTTATATATTAGCATGGTACTCGGGTAATGCGACGACGGACGATTTTTGAGGTTGACAAATGAAACCCGCACAATGCGACATAGGGAATACTTTCTCGAGATCTTTGGGTTTTCATTTAAAATATATTTATTTTGAAGATCAATTTTCTTTTTGATTTTTTGTATTAAAAATATGGTTGGGCGTGGATCGATTTAAGTCGATCGACCGACCGAGTTCAACTAGTCTGTCACATCGATGGCGACTGAATACGACTCGATCGACCTCGATCAATCGATACTCCATTGCGTTCAGCCTAAATGGCGGGATCTCGAATTCTTTAAAATCTTATAATTTCACCCTAAATATCAATTTCCTTTTGATATATATATATATATATATATATATATATATATATATATATATATATATATATATATATATATATATATATATATATATATATATATATATATATATATATATAGTACGTACATATGCCGGTTCATATATAAGTTTTACACAAGTTATGATTCTTAATTTTGTATGTATTTATGGTCCTTATACTTTAATCACATATATACTTTATAAAGTCTAAAAACGTAATATGTTATAAAACAAGTCTGTACCGTTTAGTCCTTATGATTTTAAGTTTAAAAAAAATTAACCACAATCTATTAAAATAAAAGAAGACTGGTTTTTTAAAAACCAATGTCTGAAAATGTGTAAAAACACTGGTTTTTTATAAAAAATGGTGTCCATAAAACAAACACATAGAGACATGTTGTTACGTAAAAACCAGTGTCTTTATTTTTATAAAAAAGACTGGTTACATCTTAAAAACCGGTTTCTTTAGAATTCACATTATGGAGACTGGTTTTTTTCAAGAAAACTAGTTTCCATGCATTCCCTTCTCACCATTTTTGGTCATAGAGACATGTTTTTTCATAACCTGTCTTTTTAAGGGGGTCTCTTTAGCGTTTTGTGTAGTAGTGGTAGAGATAACATGTTAGTGGATAAAAATAATAACAGTGGAAAGACCAAAAATGCATGTTCCTTGAGCATCCACTATCCCAATATCCTTGATCAGTAACCTGCTTTTGGATAGTCTGCTCAAAAAGAAAACAAATTAGTTCCAATGAGTCTAGTAATAACCTTCTCAAGATATTTAAGTCTATTGCAACTCATTGAAATACCATTAAAATTGGAGTTTTGTTCTTTTTTAGGTTTCCATGTTAAGTGGGATGATGCTTTAGACCCTTTACCCTTACTAACTAAGTATCTTTGTTTTTATGGTCTAAAATAAGGTCTCATACCAAACTTGGAGCTGTCAGCGCTGCATTTGTGCCTGTCAGCGTTGAATTTATTCCTGTCAGCGCTGAATTTTTTCCTGTCAGCGCTGAATTTTTTCTATCAGCGCCCAAATTAGGGTTTGCTACAGGAACATACTGTCTGTTTGACCAAGTGTTGGTCTTTTGAAAGGGCCTTTGTCCAATGGTTATTAGCTGCCTTAGAGAAGAAAGGAGCTGGTCTAGTAGCCTGTGGTCTAGTGTGGACAAAAGGTCTATGGTTGACATTGGATGACCTATTGTCAGCGAATGAATTGTATTCACTCACACAATTATAGGCCAAATGTGAGAAGCTCCCACATGAGTAACAAGCCTTTTTGGACACAAACTTAGGCTTAGACTGATAAAACCCTGTCCCATTAACACTTTCTTGGATTCTGAATGACCTAGGTTTCCTGTACATTTAAGCGTATTTAACACTAGGTTGTTTCTTAATTGGGGAGCCAAGATTAACAGCTTTTCTAGTGATGTGATTTGTCACAGTTATAGGTGTAGATACAACTGGACTCTCAATGGGTGTAGGCACATAAGGACTCTCACTAAGTATCCCACCTTTAACAAATAAAGTGGGGTTGGCCTTTTTCCACTCTTCTAGGTCAATAACCTTTTGTTGATATTCCTCAACTGAGGAAAGAACTCTAGGTGGAGGAATAAATTCCTCTTCTTGGAGTTCTGGAATACCAGTCCAAGAGAGATCCTTTCTATGGACACCATAGAAGTTCCCAGCAGGTGGTGGAACAGCAACATATTCTTTCATCCCAATCCCAGTCATATCCCTAGAATCCCTTTATTCACTAACACATTTTTCTAGGGTTTGTGAGGCCTTATCAAATCTTTGAATTTTAAGGTCTACATTATCCTTATTCTTGATAGCCTCATCTAACTTAGCCTGTAACTCAGCATTAACTCTGTTCATGATGTTTCTAATATCCATATTAGAGTTTAAATCTTGTTTTAAAATATTGATTTGATCTTTTAGGTCAAACTCCATTTTCTTATACTCAGCTACAGTCTTTTCAGTTTGAGTAAGAGCAAGTTGATAGTTAGACAACTTGCATCTCTCAGTACTCACATCTGATAACTGTCTTAAAACCTCTTTATTAAGTCTTTCAGTATTTAACCTACAAGAAGAGTCATCACATACCTCATTATCAGATGATGAAGATGAATTGGAACTTGAAGTAGACGTGGCCTTAACTGAAAACATCATCAGATTCTTCTTCACCTTCTTCCTTAGCCTGGTTCACCTCACGGTATTGGATCTCGTTCTTCAAATCAAAGTTTCTCAACAAGCTCTGATACCACTTGTTGATCCCAAACTTAGATCGATTTAGCTTTGTGTTAACGATATTAAATCAAGTTTAACACGTAGAGAAACTTTGTTGTATTTGAACAAACTAAGTGTTATGCGGAATTTAACACTTAGAACAAAGGACAAATCAAAGTAAACAAAACTTTCACTTTGATTAATAATATCAATGAATGATTACAATGAAAGTGTTATGAGATATGTGGAAGAGGTGTGTGAAAAAGATGTGTCTTATGTCTAACCCTAAGGCCTCCTTTTATAGGTTTAAGGAGCCTTGTACAAAAAGCTAAGATCAACTATTTTAGGAAGATCCATAAGATAAACATAACTTATTGACTAAATCTTTTTAAACATTAAAAATATATTTTGAATTCTTATCTTCATATTTTGTCCACCAGCTTGAAGAATTCATCATTGGCAGATTTAGTCCTTGTCTTTGTGTTAAGATTCTTCTTGTCAACGCCTTGATAATTCTTATCAGCGTCTCACCTGTCAGCGCCTCGTTTACTCTTGTCAGCGTCCAATTTCCTCTTGTCAGCGTTCCAGTTACTTATCTAATTTTATTCCCAACAATTAAACGAGGAAATTAAAAGACGAGTTGAATTTAATCGTCGACAAATCCCGAATCAGAATCGAAAACATCAACTTTTCTGAAAAGACGAGAAGACAAGAAGAAAGGGAGAAAGTCCACTCACCAACCAACCACTAGACCTATAAATAGGATTCACCTTCACACTTTTAATGCTAGTTTTAGTTTCTAGTTCCTTTCTTTTCTTTCGTAGGAAGCCAACACCATTAAGGTGTTGGTGATTTTTCATTCTTGTTAAATCTTTAATTTTGTAAGTTTTTAATCGTTCCTTTTGTTTACTCTACCTTAGTCAATCAATATAATCGTTCCATTAATCTTGTTCATCTTCATCTTCTTGATTTAAAGTTTAAAGTTCTTATTTGGTTGATTTGATCTTCAAAAGTTATTGGGTTTTGTGTATTTATTGTTGGGATTTTATGTTTATGGTTGATAAATGATTAGTGTTTAGTTTGGTTTAAATCTTTTGGTTAAATTTGGCTTGTTTTGATTAAATCATATTCCCCTGTTCTTCTGAGTTCTTCATTTTACCCAGATTCCGAATCAAGTATTTCTCCCTTTTATTCCTGATCGACTGGATATTCCGGATCAGCCGGATATTCCGGATCAGTTACTTATTCCGAATCAAGTTTGTTCATCCGGAATATTTTATATTCTGGATCAAAGCCTTTCATCCGGAATAATCAATTATTCCGTATCAACCCTTTTATTCCGAATCAATCTCCTTTCCATTTTACTCCGGATCAACCTATATTCCGGATCAACAATTTTATTCCGGATCAACACCCTTATTCCGGATGAGCTTTGATATTCCGGATCAACCACCTTTTGTTAATTATTCCGAATGAACTGATAATATTCCGCATGAAGCCTTTTTCCCATTTATTCCGAATAAGCCTTGTATTCCGAATGAAGTACCTTTATTGATTATTCCGGATAGAGTATTTATTCAAGTTATTCCGGATCAACTCTTTTATTCCGGATCAAGATTTATTCCGGATCAACATTATTCCGAATGAAGTGTTTTCTAGTAAGGGATATTTACTGTTTCTCATTTACTGTTTAATTTTAATTCGATTTCAGTCTTATTTTATTAACTGCTTTTAGTCTAATTTTATATCTTTGTGCATTTAAACCTTTTTAGTAGAATAGAAAACCAAATCCTTTTTAGTAACCAAGAACAATTATTCCACTTTGAGCCGTGATCAATTCGAGAAGATTCTGAGACTTAATCTGAAGCCCAATGTAAAAAAACCTTGTATCAAATGGCGCCGCTGCCGGCTCTTCTCGTAAAGATTAACAGTTTTTTTGTGAGAAATTGGATTTTGGGATCCGTTCACCGTGAACGTTACTTTTTCATAAAAAATTTCAAAAACCCTAAAAATATAAAATTTTCAAAAATACAAAAAAAAAATAATTAAAAAACTATAAAAACAAAAAATATTTCTTGTTTGCTTTGTTAGTTCTTTTCAGGTGTATGCGTACACGATCAACGTCTTATCAAGATCCCGAGCCTCTCGAATACTTAGACATGGTCGGTGTACACAACAACAATAACAATCCACCTCAAAACAACATGAATAACAACAACAATGAACCTCTACCGGACAATCGCCCTATGATTGAACAAGAACATGTAGAGGGGAACAACGATCCAATTGTCATACCCGCGATTGCAGCCAACAACTTTGAGCTCAAATCCGGATTTATTCAGATGGTCTCTGCTCAACCATTCTTAGGACGTACCATTGATGATCCTCATGACCACATCAAAAGGTTCCTGCAACTTACGAATACGGTCAAATTCAATGGTGTTCCACAAGAGGTAATCCGTTTACAACTTTTTCCTTTCTCCTTAGAGGGACAAGCCCAGCATTGGCTTGCAAAGGAACCGCCACAGAGTATTATGACGTGGACGGATTTGGAGACCAAATTCATAAACTACTTTTTCCCACCCTCTCGTACTACCGCTTTGCGGAATGAAATCATTAATTTTGAAAAAAAGTACGATGAGTCTTTTAGTGAATCTTGGGACCGTTTTAAAGAGCTTTTAAGAAAGTGCCCACAACATGGTTTTACCAAAGTGCACCAAATTAATACTTTTTACAATGGTTTAAGCATGAATGACCAAGATTCACTAAATAGTGCCTCCGGGGTTAATATTTTGGTTAAGAGTTCTAATGCCGCTTGGGATATTATCGAAAATAAGTCTCGTGTGCAAACCAAGAGTGTTCGGACCAATGCCGCTAGTGCTAGTACTAGTGACAACGACAAGAGACTTGACAAAATTACGTCGCTTCTTGAATCGCTTGCTACCCAAACAGCTATCAACACCAACAACATCAACGCTAAAAACACTCAAGTCAATGCTGTAAGTCAACCATGTGAAATATGCGGGGGTCCTCACTCTTACACTACTTGTACCTCCACCCAAGAATATATCCTTCTGAGAATGTTAATGCAACATACGGTACCTATCCTCCGGCCGATTATCAAGCTCGTCCTCAAGGAGACCACAACTTGCCTAGCTATCGCTCAAACAAATTTCTTTCCCCGCCCGATTTTCCTCCTAACAACCCAAACCAACAACAAAACCTCAATCGCCCTCCTCAACAACAACCTCGTGCACCATACCAACCACCTCAAAGACAACCATATCCACCTCAAAGAAACAAACAAGTTTACCAACAACGTGCTTATCAACCACCCGCCTACCATGCTCCTCCTCCCAACCAACCCACCGCATTACACCAAGATCGTGGAAAATCTCCAGCGGGAAGTGCTCAACTTGAAAGCAGACATGGTGAAACAAGGGAACGATCTTAGAGTCGACATGCGAAATTATTTGAGTAGTCAAACGAATGACTTAAGGAACATGATGGCTGGTTTCTTCCAAGGTAATCAATCCTCTTCTTCGGGTACTCTTCCGATTAACACCGTTGCGAATCCAAGAGGGGAGATGAAAGCAATCACCATTCACAGTGGCAAAGGTACCAAGGAACCCGAGCTTCCTATACCTCCACCGGTGATTGTGACTAAGGAAAACGAGTCACCTACTCATATTTCTCATCTAGCTACTTCCCCAATTCCTCCACCTCTTACTTCTACCCCTCCTCCAACCAAGGATGTGAGTGATCCTACTATTCCAAAGCCTTCCTCTTCTTCCAATATACCTTATCCCTCAAGGTTGAGGAAAGAGTAGCTCAAAAGCAAGGACGATATTCAAATTTCGAACTTTCTCAAAATGTTTAAACAATTGAATTTCAACATCTCCTTCGCTGAGGCTCTCGCCCATATGCCTAAATATGCGAAAATGTTCAAAGATCTTCTTAGCGACAAGGAGAAGCTTCTTGATATTGCTAATACCCAACTTAACGAGAATTGCTCTGCAGTGCTTTTAAGGAAATTGCCAACCAAACTTGGTGATCTGGGCCGCTTCTTAATCCCTTGCAACTTCCCGTGAGTAGAGAATTGCATGGCCCTAGACGATCTAGGTGCCAGTATTAACTTAATGCCTTTAAGTGTTTGGAAGCAATTATATCTCCCTGAGCTAGTCCCCACCAAAATGACTTTGGAATTAGCTAACCGTACGGTTGCTTATCCAGTGGGGATAGCCGAAGACGTTTTTGTAGGAGTCGACAAATTCACTTTTTCTGCTGATTTCGTCGTCGTCGACTACGATATGGACCCTCGCGTGCCATTAATCATGGGACGTCCATTCCTGAGGACCGGTCGCACTCTCATCGATGTAGAAGCGGTTGAGCTTATCGTGAGAGTTGGTGACGATCAAATCGTCTTCAACATGGGTAAGATTTCTAAACAGCCTTATTCCTACGAGAGGGTTAATTGTATCGACGTTCTTGATGAGGCTTGTGAATAACACTTTAAAGATGATTGTAAAAGTATTCCTACCTCTCCTCCCAATGTTGAGACCGTTTCCTCTATTGATTCATCACTAACTCTATTTGGAGAAAGTGATTTCCTTTGGAAAGATTTTGAAGCAACCATGGGAGATGTGAACTTAGAAAATGACGATTCTCCCACCGATTGGGATGAAGACATTCGTCTCATTGAGAAACTTCTCAAAGAGTACCATATTTCTCCACCATCTCCCAAGGCTATTGTTATTGATGAACCGAATTTGAATACGCCTTCAACCAACAATCCTCCGGATTTAGAGCTTAAGGAGTTGTCGTCTCATCTCGAGTA
Organism: Glebionis coronaria; assembly: GCA_025667525.1. Classification (NCBI taxonomy): domain Eukaryota; kingdom Viridiplantae; phylum Streptophyta; class Magnoliopsida; order Asterales; family Asteraceae; genus Glebionis; species Glebionis coronaria. The sequence continues at coordinate 266,746,125 of CM046875.1, forward strand.
CGTGTTGCTTGAAGTGAATACGCCTTCAACCAACAATCCTCCGGATTTAGAGCTTAAGGAGTTGTCGTCTCATCTCGAGTACGTGTTGCTTGAAGAAAAGAAGAATTCGCCTGTCATCATCATGAAGGACTTGAAAGAAGAAGAAAAATCTCGCCTCATCGCCGTGCTTAAAGATCATAAGAAGGCAATTGCTTAGAAAATTTCCGATATTCGCGGAATTGATCCGAACTTTTGTACTCACAAGATTCTCATGGAAGATGACTTTAAACCCGCAATCCAGAGCCAAAGAAGGGTTAATCCTCGAATTCATGACGTCATCAAACAAGAGGTTATCAAACTTCTTGATGCCGTCTTGATTTACCCTATTTCGGATCCGCCATGGGTAAGTCCCGTCCATTGTGTGCCCAAGAAGGTCGGAATAACCGTTGTTCCCAATGAACACAACGAGTTGATTCCTACTCGTCTCGTTACTGGGTGGAGAGTTTGTATTGACTATCGCAAACTCAATGATGCCACAAGAAAAGATCACTTTCCTCTTCCTTTCATGGATCAAATGCTCGAGCGTCTAGTGGGTAATGACTATTACTGCTTCTTAGACGGTTTCTCCGGGTATTTTCAAATTCACATCGATCCCAAAGACCAAGAAAAGACCACATTCACTTGTCCCTACGGAACATTTGCTTACAAACGTATGCCTTTTGGTTTATGCAATGCTCCTGGGACGTTCCAAAGGTGTATGATGGCTATCTTCCATGACATGGATGAAGAAACAATGGAAGTATTCATGGATGATTTCTCGGTTTATGGCGATTCTTTCTCTGCTTGCCTTGCCAATTTAAAACGTATGTTTAAGCGGTGTGAAGACACTCGCCTTGTTCTTAATTGGGAAAAATGCCATTTCATGGTAAAAGAGGGCATCGTGCTAGGACACAAAATCTCCAAACCCGGTCTTGAAGTAGACCGTGCTAAATTCGATGTTATTGCTAAATTGCCTCCACCTTCAACCGTGAAGGGTGTGAGAAGTTTCCTGGGTCATGCGGGCTTCTACCGTCGCTTTATCAAAGATTTTTCTAAAGTCGCTCGCCCGATGACCCACCTCTTGGAAAAAGATACTCCTTTTATCTTTTCCAAAGAGTGTATTGAAGCCTTCAACCTTCTTAAGGATAAGCTAACTAAGGCACCGGTCTTGGTTACCCCTAATTGGGAGCTTCCCTTTGAGTTGATGTGCGATGCTAGCGACTATGCTATTGGAGCAGTTTTGGGCCAAAGAGTGAACAAACACTTCCAACCGATCCATTACGCTAGCAAGACAATGACGGGGGCTCAATTGCATTACACGACAACCGAAAAAGAGCTTTTAGCTATTGTCTATGCTTTTGAAAAGTTCCGCCCCTATCTTGTCCTTTCTACCACCATCGTGTATACCGATCATTCCGTGTTGAAGTACTTGTTAACTAAACAAGATTCCAAACCAAGACTTCTTCGCTGGGTTTTGCTACTTCAAGAATTTAAAATCGAAATTCGTGATAAGAAGGGAGCTGAAAACCTAGCCGCGGATCATCTCAGCAGACTTGAGGATCCTTATCAAGGGGATCATCCGAACAAAGAGATCAATGACTCTTTTCCCCTGGAGACCTTAATGTCTATCAACTCGAGTAATGATGAAGCCCCGTGGTTTGCGGACATTGCAAACTACTTGGCGGGTGGAATTCTAATCGACGGGTTAACATCCCAACAAAAGAAAAAGTTCTTCAAAGACATTAAGACTTACTTTTGGGATGACCCGTATCTCTTCAAACAATGCGCTGATTTGATTATTAGCCGATGTGTTGATGGACCAGCAGCTTTAGACATTCTCGAAGCTTTCCACAAAGGACCCACTGGTGGTCACTTTGGTCCCAACTACACCTCCAAAAAAGTGTTTAACTCGGGATTTATTGGCCCACCATTTATCGTGATGCTCACGATATGGTTAAACATTGTGATGCTTGCCAAAAACAAGGCAAGATCACACATAAAGATAAGATGCCTCAAAATTTCATACAAGAATGTGAAATCTTTGATGTATGGGGCATCGACTTTATGGGGCCATTCCCTTCATCTAAAGGAAACAAATACATCCTTGTAGCCGTTGACTACGTTTCTAAATGGGTTGAAGCCAAAGCTTTACCCACTAACGACGCAAGGGTGGTTTGTAACTTTTTGAAATCGCTGTTCGCTAGATTCGGTGTGCCTCGTGCCATTATTAGTGATCGTGTGACTCATTTTTGCAATGATCAATTCGCAAGAGTCATGGCTAAGTATGGTGTCAATCATCGTCTTTCCACCGCATACCACCCACAAACTAATGGGCAGGCTAAAATATCTAACCGAGGGTTAAAGCGAATTCTTGAACGAACCGTGGGAGAGCATCGTGCCTCATGGGCCGATAAACTTGATGATACTCTGTGGGCTTTTCGTACCGCATACAAGACTCCGATTGGTTGTACACCATATCGTCTCATGTACGGGAAAGCGTGCCACCTCCCCATTAAGTTGGAGCACAAGGCTTACTGGGCCTTGAAGTGGGCTAATTTCGATATCAACAAAGCCGGTGACCTACGCAAAATCCAACTCAATGAGCTGAATGAACTCCGGAATGAGGCTTATGAAAATTATTTGATCTATAAGGAAAAGACTAAGCTCATTCACGACTCTAAGATTAAAAACCGAGAGTTCCAAGTTGGAGACAAAGTGTTACTCTTTAACTCTCGGTTGAAAATCTTTTCGGGCAAGCTGAAATCTCGTTGTTCCGGCCCATTCACCATTGCCCAAATTTTTCCATATGGTACTCTCGAGCTCGCTCAACCTAATGGACCTAATTTTAAGGTGAATGGCCAACGAGAGAAGTTGTACTTTGGTGAGGAAATCTCTCATGAGATGATTCCATCCCTCACCACGTTTCCCGTGAACTAATTTTGGGTCGAGTCAGGCTCGTGACTCGGTTATCAAAAACAAGCGCTCCTCGGGAGGCAACCCGAGTATCTATCCTTTTCCGTTTTAACCTCCTAAGTGTAGGGGGACCTCTATAGGTTGTTTGTGTTTGTGTGGTGATGTGATTACATGGATGAATGCACTTTTGGAACCTTTGAAGAACCGTGCTCCCGTGTTATCCGAAATCCGGTTCTATCTCTCAACTATCGTATTCAATTTTCTTCATACTCAAATTTGAAATTGATCACGTTAGTCGTCTCTTCCTTAGCTTGATTTAACCAACGTGCACAATGTCATAAGTGTAGGGGAGACTTTTCCCACATGCTTAAACATTGAGGACAATGTTTATATTAAGTGTAGGGGGGACTTCTATCGAAGTTTTAAGTGGACTTTTCCATTAAAATGCCTTCATTTAACCGGAAAATCATCTTTTTCAGCATTTTTCAAATTTTTAATTAAATTTGGCCATATAGTCGTAATTTTTAAATTTTTATCGTTTCTTTCATATGTATATATCCCACAATAAAGTCAAAAATATTAATAAAGTGGTGTAGCTAGTTTTGTAGTCTTTGGCATATTAGGCCCGTTGCGATTATTTTGACTCAACCCGAATAGACTTATCCAAGTTTATTCTAGCAAGTATCCTTAACCATGTAGACCCTAATTGGTTTATTAGGCTAAGCATCCACGAGTCTCATTACTTGAGATTTTAAATTGTGGTGAACGAGAAATGATAGAGTCAATTATAAGTCGGTATTCTTGCACAAGCACACTTGGTGTGATTATTTGCCTATTCTCCCATGACTTGCTCGGTAATGATAAGAGTTCATAGCCAAGGCATAACTTATGAAGCAGGGCGCGAAGATTGGCGAGTCCGAAAAGGCCGTAACAAGGCATGAGGATTCCATTTTATTGCTAAAGATCCAAGGTGATGTGAAAAACATTATTCCCAAAATCAATATGAAGGATCAAGACTCACGACGAAAAGCAATCAACTCCCATAAAGATCATGGAGAAGTCTATCCGAAAAGACCCTAACAAGGTATGAGGATAAATAGATCCAAGTCCGAAAAGGAGGCGGATCGTTGTATCTCAAAATCCCAATTAATGATTGAAGAAATAATGATGAAGTCGTGGTCAACAAAGTTGGGGTACCCCTCAAAAGTATCCAAGTGAAGAAACTCTATTAACGAAGAGAAGACCATTATCTCAAGAACGTCTCTCAAGATATGAAGTATGAAGTACATTCCAAATATCGGCCCGAGAAAGGTCTCAAATCGTGAAGCGAGTTATGCCAAGATATGAACTTTTTGATATCCCGAGAAGCAGTTTTAATAGATTTTGTCCTTTAGCTAACTATTAATCAAATCGTCCTACTTTGCTTTCAGCCTAAATAAACTATCACAATAAGTCCAAAAATGCATCTTCATGATCATTCTATGACAAAAATAAAATATAAGAGATACACCTAGGAATAAGGGAGTTTAAGCATATAATTAAGCCATGTGTGTAAGTGTTTGTTTTGCTAACTTATAATAACAATGATCTCGTTTTTAAGCTTAGTTTGGGGAATGTGAAACTTGAGGGTGATGAATCTTCGCAGCACCGAAGCCCTAATGTAAGTCTTAGATCTCTTTGCAAGTTATTTCCATGTAGCTATTTTCAAGTGAAAATGGTTTTCTATCCTTTTATTTACTTTAAAATTTTAATTTCTCTTAGTACTTTAATTTTTGTTTAGTAGTATTTTAATAAGGACAAGGTTGATTGATTATGAGAAAAGTGTAAATTTGCTTTATCACTAAGCATTGCATGAGGGCATTGCAATGGTTAAGTGTAGGGGATTTGATAGGTGTGAAAACACCCATCCTTTTACCACTTATTTCTTGCTAAAACAAGACCAAAACGCGTATTTAATATCATTTGTTTGGAATTATGCGTGGTTTTTGTGATTATTGCGTTTTCAGAGCCAACCGGATGGATATTGGAGAAAACATGGGATTGCACGGGTTTTATCGAAGAAAAAGACTCAAGACGAAGTCTTTTGTCCAAGAGATGCAAAAGATTTGAAGTCAATTGGCCTATTTGAAGATTTATCGAAGAAAAGGACCAAAGATGGAAGATTTACATATGTCGAAGGAACTCAAGTCTTTTAAATGAAGAAATTAAAAGACGAGTTGAATTTAATCGTCGACAAATCCCGAATCAGAATCGAAAACGTCAACTTTACTGAAAAGACGAGAAGACAAGAAGAAAGGGAGAAAGCCCACTCACCAACCAACCACTAGGCCTATAAATAGGATTCACCTTCACACTTTTTAAGCTAGTTTTAATTTCCAGTTCCTTTCTTTTCTTTCGTAGGAAGCCAACACCATTAAGGTGTTGGTGATTTTTCATTCTTGTTAAATCTTTAATTTTGTAAGTTTTTAATCTTTCCTTTTGTTTACTCTACCTTAATCAATCAATATAATCCTTCCATTAATCTTGTTCATCTTCATCTTTTTGATTTAAAGTTTAAAGTTCTTATTTGGTTGATTTGATCTTCAAAAGTTATTGGGTTTTGTGTATTTATTGTTGGGATTTGATGTTTATGGTTGATAAATGATTAGTGTTTAGTTTGGTTTAAATCTTTTGGTTAAATTTGGCTTGTTTTGATTAAAATCGTATTCCCATGTTCTTCTGAGTTCTTCATTTTAACCAGATTCCGAATCGAGTATGTCTCCCTTTTTATTCCGGATCGACTGGATATTCCGGATCAACCGGATATTCCGGATCAGTTACTTATTCCGAATCAAGTTTGTTCATCCGGAATATTTTATATTCCGGATCAAAGTTTCATCCGGAATAATCAATTATTCCGGATCAACCCTTTTATTCCGAATCAAGCTCCTTTCCATTTTATTCCGGATCAACCTATATTCCGAATCAACAATTTTATTCCGGATCAACACCATTATTCAGGATCAGCTTTGATATTCCGGATCAACCACCTTTTGTTAATTATTCCGAATGAACTGATAATATTCCGCATGAATCCTTTTTCCCATTTATTCCGAATATGCCTTGTATTCCGAATGAAGTACCTTTATTGATTATTCCGGATAGAGCATTTCTTCAAGTTATTCCGGATCAACTCTTTTATTCCGGATCAAGAATTATTCCAGATCAGCATTATTCCGAATGAAGTGTTTTCTACTAAGGGATATTTACTGTTTCTGCTTTACTGTTTAATTTTAATTCAATTTCAGTCTTATTTTATTAACTGCTTTTAGTCTAATTTTATATCTTTGTGCATTTAAACCTTTTTAGTAGAACAGAAAACCAAACCCTTTTTAGTAACCAAGAACAATTATTCCACTTTGAGCCGTGATCAATTCGAGAAGATTCTGTGACTTAATCTGAACCCCAATGTAAAAAAACCTTGTATCAGTGTTGCTAATTTTAAACTTTAATATATTTGGGCCTAGAGCAGAAAAAAAATCCCCATATAAAAATGTGTCAATAACGATGACTTATGAGGTATCGACTCCAAACAAACACCAATTCTTCATGTCACCTTAAAATTCTCTCTAATAATGCCAACTATCTTTATGTAGATGCATTGTAATAGTAAGTACATATAACCACACAATAGATATGTGGCATTATCAGATAAATTAGAAAAAAATAGCAAATATCACTTGCTCTTTGGAGCAATAACGAATGTTGGTGAAGTTGTGAGGACAGGCGGTTAATCATGTACCAAATGGGTTTTAGGATTTGGAAAATTTAAAATTTAATAGAAATTAATCTAAACAAAATAATATCGTAGTACTTATAAGTGTACTTTTTTAGTTAACTTACACTTACCTTTCATGTCTTGTATTGAGTAATATTTTTCATACTCCACTACTTCTTCCAACAAAAACATTAAGTGTCTATATTCAGTAGATGTTCTTCAAGGATTTGAGATCTTTCTCATGCCTTCTCTAATATTTTTCCAACCTTATTTCTCTAGAGCCTGTCAACGACCACCAACTCCATAACATATTTATCATCTTCATACAAAAAAACAAACATGAAAATAGAATAAAACATAACCACATTTGAATTCAATTATTCATAAGGTTACTTACCAACTTAAAAATTACAGTAACAGTGATCTGATATATTTATAAACACCAGAAATACTCCCATTTTTATTGACATTATTAAAAGTTAATAATGATCTGTTAGTTTTCGAATCTTAAATGCGGCATTTTTTCATTAAAATCAATTTCAAAATTCTAATCTACTTACCCAAATTAATCATTAAATCATATCAATCAAACAAAATATACAAACAATATTCATGGAACATTGATTCGTAAAAGTGCCTTTGAGATGTTGACCAAAATCTTATAAATAAATAGCATAAGTAATATTCTTTTTGTAACGATTATGAAAATCCAAACAAATAAACAAAGCAACAAACTAAAGAAATATATAAAGTACCTGCTTGGTGAAACACTTCGATGGGTTAACATTTCTTTGTAAAGATTCTAACGAATAGAAATCCACAATCCACCATTGTTTCGATATTTTTCATAATTCCATATAAAAGATAATTTCGGTTTCTTTGTATCACTGAATGATTTGATTGATATCAGTGGGGTTTCTTCTAAAATTGGAACTGATAATTAAATAAAGAATCACGAAGGTTTTGGTTACTTGAGAATATATTGATAACAAAATTGGATCGGGGTATATTACAATTGTATCAAAATTAGATAGGAATATATTAATTGAAAGAAGAAATACGTTTAGGTTGAAAGGAATTGGGGCAACATGTATAGTTAAAACTGAATATGAAATATATTTGATCCAACGGTTCTCAAAAAACATATTTACACATGTCAATAGATTAACAATTTTGGAAGAGAAATTTTAGGAAAAAACCCTGCTTTATATAAGAAGTAGATTAGGGTTTAGATTAGTTTTAGGAATTTTAAAATTAGTCCCCCCATATATATAATTATCCCCGCAGTATTCACCATAAATACCTCTAGGGTTTTTATAAGTTTTGATTTATGGCAAAACAAGTCCTTCAAGGTTACACGTAAGAATAGGACTTGTAATACTTTAGTGAATTGTCACATTTAGTCCCTATACTTTAGGATTAGGTTAAAGTATTAGGCAAATTACAAAACAGCCCCCTAGGGCTTGGATAACTTTCTGCTTATGTCATTTTAGTCCCTAGGTTTAATGTTAGGGTTTGTAACTTTCCCTAAGTGATTAAAACAGTCCCTAGGGTTCTTAAAGGTTTTGGATAATGGCATAAATTTTCCTTAGAGTTCTATTAGGGTTACAACATGTATATTTAACTTATAGGGATTTACAAAAACAGTCCCTATGTTTTATTAAGTCTCGAATAGGGTTGTTTCAACCCCTACACTTTCGGATAAATACAATATGGTCCTTATCTTTGGTATTTTGTCAAAATGAGTTTCAAAAGTCACGGTTTAAACCTTAGACTTTTATAAATTACATTTTTAGTCAAAAAGTTTTATAAATCACATTTTTAATCCGAAAGTTTTGTAAATCACTTTTTTGGCACAAAAGTTTTATAACTTATATATTTGATACATAAAAAGTTTATTTTAAGTATAATTATGTCAAATGGGCTTATGATGCATAAATGGGACTAGTGGCTCCTAGTCTTATTTGGCTTATATTTCGGGCTTAATGGGCCTAAACTAACTTGGTTACTTTTCATTGGGCTTACAAGTCCAATAAGGCAAACTAGATATATTATGAGGAATAACATAGATCTAGTAATTTCTAAGCTTTCTATAATATATCTAAGTTATCCATCAACTCCAAACAAACAATATAGCTCACGACTATATATATATGCATGGGAGTTTTCATGATTTTTCTAGGTTAGCATGGTTACATGTTCATGTTCGTGATAGTTATCTAAACTTTTCATCATCCTTTGTGAGAAACTATAAATAGTTGTGACCTATTATAGGTCTAGGTTTCTAGATTTGAGTTTGTAACAAGTTTATACTAGGAGTTTCATGTGAATGCTCAAGTGAATGTAAAATGAAAATAAGTAAGAAAAATGTAAGCTTTCATGGTACTTACTTGTTAAGTGAAGTTAAGGAGAAACAAGTGAACTAAGGAAGGACTTAAGCTTGTGATCAAAATGGTGAAACCCTTGGACAATATTAAGTCTTGACCTCCTTTGTTGCTTCTAGGGTTCTTTTGTTGCCTTTTATTTTAAGTTTGGTGTAGTAATCACAAATGATTAGTATTTATGTCGTAGAAAACATAGTTCTAGGATAGTAAATGAGGTGTTAATGGAGCTTTTGGTAGATCTTGATGACGAACAAAAATGAACCGTGGGTTTAGAGAGAGAGTGAGGAAGGCTTGAAATGTTTTGTCTTATGAATCTTGTGATATTCGGATCTAATAAGGAAATAGGAATATATGATGTATCTTGTTATGGTACTTATGTATCTATGGAAGATACATGTTGAATATGATAAGATCATGCAAGTACTAGCCAAATATAGAAACATGTTCTTTCCTTCCAAGTTGGTGTTGTTGCCGTGTAGTTCTAAGGTCAAAGGAGACAATGTGTGTCTCAAATAGGGAGATGTGTATGGCGGCATAATATATCATTTGTCTTTGTGACTTGGTTTGCTTGTAAGTTTAGCAAGTTTTAATGTGTATATATGTATATATACACGGCTACATTATGTGTAGTAGGGTAGAAAATATGTTAACTTGTCTAAAATTGGGAGTTAATATTAGTCTATGTAATATTGTGTAGGTACTTGTGAAGTTTCTAGGTATTTTGGTTAAACCTTTAGTTTATTTGGTGAAAGTATAAAATGTATATAATATGATATTTATTATAGTTGAGGGAAATAAGTAAAATGTCAAGGTGAGATAATAGATATTGTTTTATGATGTCATATGATTTCTCATAGTATAAGGTATATGTAAATATGTACATATAATATTAAATCCAGGTACTTAGTAAAATAAGTAAATAGGATCATGGTTTTCCAAAAATGTGTACTGAGGTAGTGAGTCCTTGTTTTAAATTTGGCCAGTCAATTGTCTGAGTAGTCAGAAAAGACTAAAGTTTCATATATATATTAAAAATAAATATGAAATGATAGTATGACAAATGAAGGGGATACTTAATTAATCATATAAAAGTGGAAATATGGAGATTCCAAAAATAAAGAGTACAACAGTTGACAAAGTTAATAAGGTAAAATCAGAGGTTTTACAGCACATTCTCGATATTTTAGCTTTGTCCTCGAAGCTTAAAGATGAAGTCACCGGTCAGGTGAACAAGTGTGGGTACTTGGTTTTGAACGAGTCTTCTCGTTCCCAGGTGAACTCAGGACCTCTACTCGAGTTCCAACATACTTTGATCAATGGGATGCGACTACGTTTCTTTTGTGAACTGGAGATTGTCGTCAAACTAAAATCCTTCTAATGACATAGCCAATGTTTCTTCAGCGTAGCACTTCTTCAGATTAGAAACGTGGAAAGTAGAGTGTACCCGACTCAATTACTGGGGTAACTCTAAACGATAAGCTACATCCCCAATTCTGGCTATCACTTTGAAAGGACCGACATAACATGGGTTCAGTTTTCCACGTTTACCAAAAGGTACAACACCCTTCCAAGATGATACCTTGAGCATGACGCGGTCACCACTTAAAATTGCATAGGTTTACGCTTTCGGTCTGTGTAGATCTTTTGTCAATCGCGAGCAACTTGAATTCTTTACCTTATGAGAACGATTTTGTCAGTAGTCTCCTGGATTAACTTGAGTCCAGTGAGCTTAAATTCACCTACTTCTGCCCAGCACAAAAGTGAACGACACTTTTGACCATATAGTCCTTCAAAAGGGGCAGCCTTGATCTTGGCGTGATAGCTGTTGTTGTAGGAGAATTCCACTAAAGGAATGTGGTCAATCCATCCATTTCCAAAGTCAATCACACATGCTAGTAGCATGTATTCTAGAGTCCGGATGGTTCGTTCACTTTGACCGCTGGTTTGTGGATGATAAGCAGTGCTCATGTCCAAACTTGTACCTAAGGCTCGTTGGAATGCCTTCTAAAAGTTTGATGTAAACCTACTGTTTCGATCACAGATTATTGAGACTGGTATTCTATGTTTGGTCACTATCTCCTTAAGATACGTCTTTGCTAGCTTTGCCAGGGAATCATTCTTCCTAATTGGTAGGAAATGAGCAGATTTGGTGAGTTGGTCGACGATTACCCAGATAGTATCGTAACCGTGAGATGACTTTGGGAGTTTGGTGAAAAAGTCCATGGTGATGTTGTCCCACTTTCATTTTGGTATCTCGTGCTATACAAGTAAACCTGATGGTCTCTGGTGCTCAGTTTTGACACGTGAGCATGTCAAGCACTTCTTAACATAGTTGGTGATGTCAGCTTTCATGTTTGGCCACCCGTATAACTTCTTCATATCCTGATACATTTTTTTAGATTCGGGATGTATAGAATACTTAGACTTATGAGATTCGTACATGATCACGATCCTCAAGTCTCCATAACAGGGTAACCAACTCCTCCCGTGAAGGCGCAGGGTTCCATCTACTCTTGGTTCTAACTTCTCCTTGGTAAGGTCGGTTCGGAGCATTCCCCAGACGTCTTCCTTCACGAGGTTTTCAGGTATTTGGGCTTGAGTCTGAGCTTCTAAAATCTGCTTGGGTAGGTCCAAACTGAATGTCAAAACTAGTGCTCGGACTCTCATAGGAGGGTCCGTTTCCTTACGGCTTAGAGCCTCAAAAACCACATTTGCTTTACCGGGGTGGTATTTGATCTCACAGTCGTAGTCACTTAACAACTCAATCCAACGGCGTTGTCTCATGTTTAGCTCCTTATGATCCAATATGTGTTGCAAACTTTTGTGGTCAATATGCACAGTACACTTTGTTTCGTAAAGATAATGTCTCTAGATTTTAAGAGAAAATACTACGGATCCAAGCTCTAGATCATGAGTGGTGTAGTTCTTATCGTGCTTCTTCAGTTATCTTGAAGCATAGGCGATTACTTTCATTCTCTGCATCAGTACTGCACCCAACCTTTGTGTGAAGCATCACAATATACAACGATGTTATCGTTGCCCTCAAGTAGGGCCAAAATAGGTGCACTACACAACTTCTGCTTGATCAACTGAAAAGTTGATTCTCTCTTCTCTCCCTAATCGAACTTTATTCCTTTCTGAGTGAGTTTGGTCATCGGTTTGGATATTTTGGAGAAATCTTCAATAAATCTGAGGTAGTACCCGGCAAGGTCTAGAAATTGGCGGATCTCCGTCGGTGATTTAGGGGATACCCAATCTTTGACAGATTCGACCTTTACTGGATCTACGTGAATACTGTCACAATCAATAACGTGACCGAGGAATTGCATTCTGGGAATCCAAAATTCACATTTGTAGAATTTAGCATAAAGTTGTTCCTCCTTGAGTACCTTTAGTACTTGTGCAAGGTGTTCCCCGTGTTCTTGTTCGTTCTTGGAATAAATGAGTATATCATCAATGAAGACTATCACGAATCCATCTAGGTAGGGTATGCACACACGGTTCATAAGATCCATGAAAATGGTTGGTTCATTGGTCAACCCAAATGGCATAACTTGGAAATCATAATAACCGTAACGGGTTCTGAAAGCTGTTTTTGGAATCTCTTCCTCCATGTCTCTTATTGATGGTATCCAGATCTCAGGTCAATCTTGGAATACACACTTGACCCTTGCAGTTGGTCAAATAGGTCTTCAATGCGAGGAAGTGGATAACGATTCTTCATAGTTAACTAATTCAGTTCTCTGTAGTCGATTCACATTCGGAAGGAACCATATTTCTTGTTGACAAATAAAACAAGAGCTCCCCACGGAGAGGAGCTGAGTTGGATGAATCCTTTGTCAGATAATTCCTGAAGTTGTTCAGCTAGCTCTTTCATTTTTGATGGTGCCAACTGGTATGGAGCTTTAGCCAGAAGTGCAGCTCCGGGAATCAAATCAATTTGAAATTCCACTTGTCGGGTTTGTTGTAAGCCTGGAAACTCATCAGGAAAGACCTCAGGAAAATCTCGGACGATAGGTACATCCTTGATTTATTTTTTCTCGAGTTTGTCTTCTTCATCTATTTGGGAAATATGAGCCAAGAAGATAGGAGATACTCTCAAAAAATATTTCTGAGCTTTAGTATAAGAGATAACACTAAGTCTAGTGTGATTAAGGTCGGTTTTATCGTCTCCCCGAATGATCAAAGTTCCGTTTCCCCGTGGAATATGGACTAGTTTTTCATCACAAACAATGACTGCATGGTATCTTGCCAACCAGTCCGTGCAAATAATAACATCAAAACTACCAAGGTTTACTTGGATAAGGTAAATGTTTAAGGGGTTTAGAAAGATTTAAGGTAGAAACTCTAATGATAGTGTCCGCTTCTACAGTTTTACCATCAGCTAATTCTACGGAGTAGCGGTGATCTAGAATCGATGGGACGACTTCTAATACATATCTAAATTCAGTGGATATAAAAATTCTGTCTGCTCCAGTATAAAAAAAATAGATGCATAACGATTGTTTAGTAGGAACATACTAGTAACGACATAAGAATCGGGGTTGGCTTTTGCATTGCCCACCACGTACACTCTTGATGAAGCTCCTCCACTGTTCTTGTTCTGGTTGGCCAACTTGGGACAACCTGGTCTCACTGTCCTGGTGCTCCACACTCATAGCACATAACTCCCTTCTTGGGTCCATTGCCATTTCCTCTAGCAGTATTGCGGTTTCCTTGATATCCGTTCCCGTTCCTACGGGCATTGTATCTGCCCCTATTGTTGTGGTTCCCGATGTTGTGGTTCGGTCGGACCTGAGTGACAGCATTAACTTGACAGGTACGGGAAAAATTGCCAACTTGTCAACATTTGTGGAAGGACTGACATGCAATTCAACAGTATGATGATAGTGGCACTTTGAGCACTTGGGTTTTACACCCACATACGGTCTAGCTCCTGTGGTGGTAGCACTATAAACCTGTCCAGCATTTTGCCTTTTGGGAGGTTGCTGGTGTGACAATCTGACCTTTTCATGTAGTAAATTATTTCTCGTATATTATTTTGAAACTTATTTTTGTGTGGGTTTATGAACTCACAATTTACGGGTTGAAATTAGGGCTTGCGTACATAATTTAACGTCCTTTACGATTAAACCGGGAACCTTAGGTTTACGTATTTACTTTTTTTGAACTCCGTTTTTGATGAGACAATTTTTATTAGAATCGTTTTGTGCTGTAGTTTCATAATTTATAAAAACGTTTCTCATAAGTCGACCCGAGGGCACGCAAATCAAGGAAACTAGAATCGATGAGTATCCGTAAATTAGTGGGGATGAAACAAGTATACACTTGACTCACCCCACTATGGGCGGCCAAACAAGCTACCAACACCACCTTTGGTGTCAATTTTTCATAAACCAAGAGGACACTTTTCCTCCTAGCTTTACAAAACCATCTAACCACTATCAAAGCCATTTCTCATTTTCACTTCCATGCAAAACTAGATAAAAATTTCAATCTCTCTCTCTTTGCTCTCCCATTGTCGTCCCATATACACCAACAAACACCACCATTCATAAAAAATCTAGCCATAAATCTTATGTACAATCTACATATGTTGATCCCCATTTGAAAATATGAAGATTGGAGGTAATCATAACAAGTAAGGAGTTCTCAAGGGATTTTAGGGCTGATTTCCCAAGGAGTCCTCATACTCTTGGTGATCTCAAAAGTGGTCTTGCTATTTCTTAAGATTGGTTACCAAAAACCAAGTCTTGTTCTTAACCTTTCACCATATTGGTTGGTACAAGATCATTTCTTTCTATCACCTTGTTATTTTGTAAATGTACTCATGTATTTTCTTCAAAAATGTATATATATATATATATATATATATATATATATATATATATATATATATATATATATATATATATATATATATATATATATATATATATATATATATATATATATATATATATATATATATATATATATATATATATATATATATATATATATATATATATATATATATATATGTATATATGATAAATCACTATCAAAATATTATGTGAGGATTTTGTGTTAATAGATTATGTTAAAAATATTAAAATCTACAAGTTAAAACGTTAAAATCATGGTTAGACACGTAGGCTGTATAAGACAGTAAGTATCAATATGATCACTTGGTTAAATAACTTGCATTATTAAATATAAAGATAGATAAATTATTTTTATATATGTGGTGAGTTGGTCATGCAATGGAATGTTAAAAGTGAGCAAGATATGGCCAAAACACTTTTGTAGTACAAATATGTATAGTCTGTTTTGGACGAATTATTAAAAATACTTACAAGCTGATTGAGCAGTGGCTATACAAGTTTTATTTGTAGCACACATCATGTTGTTTAAGATGTTAAAATTTGAGGTTCTATCTCCTTGTAGAACTCAAAATATGACAAAAATGGTGGACTTGACTTTAGTAATCAGATTTGTTAATAAACTATATAATATAAAAAGAGCATTCAAGGTAAATACTATTATAAAATAAGTATATAAAAGCCACTAACTAATAATAACTATTATAAAATAAATTTGTATAATAAAATAAATAAACATGACATTTTATAAAAGTAAAACTCAAATATTTTCTAAAACTATAAACTATATATATGTTTTACGTCTTTTCGGCTAAAACTGAAAGATTAACGTTTTCGCCAAATAAAACTTAGACGGTCAGACCCGTCTAATGTAACATTTTTATAACTCATATACTGATATGTAAACACATTTGACAAGTAAAAACCGATAAACCGGAGCTTTATAACTTATGGACCATAATGGGCCAAAGTAGCCTTATTGGAACATTAGGCCCAACTAGTTTGGCTTAACACTAATGGACTTACTCATGGGATTAACTCACTTGGGCCTAACATATGAGTATAGGACTCGTATTGAAAGTATAAATGGGCTAATATAATGTACTGGACTCGTATTGGGCTTATTGGGTCTTAATATGTAAATGGGTTAAAAAACTAGTGTAACTAGTCTAAATTAACCAACATATAACAACTATAATGTTTGAAGAGATAAAATCCCACTTGATCATCATCATATTTATCACATCATCACATATACATAACCATTATATTTATAAAGTCATTTGCCGATAGTCTAAGACCGAGTATTATTTGTCTAGGTTTCCGTGATCGAAGCACGCACCGTACCTCCTAATCGTCGATAACCCGCCTTTCCCAATCAACGTGAGTTCATAGCCTCGCACTATTTTAATTGTTTTATGAAATGTTTTATAAACCCACGAAGGGGATAACATGCTAGTTTTGATAAAAATAGAACACAAGTAGTCCCGATGGTATGCTTATTGATATGGACCCGAATGATATTATGACCCAATGAATGAGATGAAATGGATTATTATTAGTTAGGTTATGTCACTAAAAGTCCCATTAGAATGAATTGTGAACTACGGGGATTTGGTAGACGCTTATGCATATAATATTACTATTTGGAGAAGATCACCCCAGTTCGCGACTTGACGGTTGATCCCCGTCGTGCCACATTGATTGGTAAGCGAATTTATGAATGAGAAGATTTATATAGCATGATTTTTGTGACGACACACTAATTTAGATGGGCAAATGTTTGTCGGGTTCGCGACCCGTTGATTATTTTAGTAAGGTAGCAATGTCATGCAGCTGGTAATAATCCAAATACAAATAGTGTTAGCCCTATATTTTATATAGTCGAACAAGAATGTAATAGGTCATCTTAGTCGTTAAAAGGTCTTGTATTGTAATAGGTTAGTCGGGAAAACCGGGCTTGGACTTTAAGCTAATATTGTATAAGTTAGGGGCGTAAGCCCAAAACAAAGCCAAGCCCGACCCAAGATGAAGCCTACAAAGGCCTTAGAGCCGTGGGGTATATAACCCTCTTTCACATGTGAAAGAGGGTGTTGGTTCATTTCATTAAACACATATTTTTAGTGTAAACCTTCCACTTCTCTCTCTACTCTCTCTCTCTACTTTTCTCCTCTTTCTCTCTCTAAGAATCTTGTGTTATGGATTAAATGGGAACAACATTTGGTATCAAGAGCCTATAGTGGATAGGTGTTTAAAGATTCGTATGTGGTGTTCTTGATTTTTCGTGGCTTCTTTGATCCATATCTCACGTCCCATCTTTCTTTTTGTGTTTTTATGGTCTTTTCTTGATACAAATCATATACATACTAGTAGTAGTGATTTGGGTATCTTGGTTTTGGCTAAAACACTAATTTTTTGGATCAAAAGTTGCCAAATTTCTTGTTTTTCTTCATTCCGAAATTCAAGCTAGTGTCACCATCGGAAAGTACAATTGTGGGGGATTTGATCGCAATAATCTTAGGATTCTACTTTGCGATCACTGTATTGCGATACCTTATTCCGATCTGGATATTCCGATCGTGCATTGCGATCTGGGATTCCGACGGGTTTTTTGGGTTTTGTTAAGTCGTTACTCTGTCCAATTTGTCTCAGCCACATTCCGACAGTACATTCCGATCTGGGATTGCGATCTGAGCATTCCGACAGCCACATTCCGACAGTACATTCCGATCTGGGATTGCGATCTGAGCATTCCGACAGCCACATTCCGACAGAACATTCCGATCTGGACATTGCTACAGTGCATTGCGATAGAACATTCCGATCTGACATTCCGATAAGTATTCCGATGGACATTCCAATGGGTATTTTGTTTGAGTAATTTTTAGACTTAGCCACTATCTAGACTAGTTTTGGAACGTAGTTTACACGAAGTTAAAATTTTTAGGTCAGGTAAAATCAAATTTTTTCCCTACTAGTTTTTGGACATTTCTAACTCAAATTCAAAGTTTGGCGATACAAAATTTTTCGGCTTACCGTTTTGTCAGACTGAGGAATTTATTGTCGGACTGAGAAATTTTTTTTTTGAATTTTCGGAATTTCAATTTTAACCACACATCATCACAACAAATCCACTAAGATTTGCAATTCATCCACAAGTATTCACAATGTCTAACAACAACATCAACATTGCAACTGCTAATCAAATTCGTTTGGAACAAGGTGGCAACGGTAATCCACCTGTGCTCACTGCCGGTTGCTACGTTCAATGGAGATCTCGTTTTCTCAGATTTCTCGACGGAAAAGAAAACCGAACTGCTCTTCATCACTGCCTTGAGAATCCACCTCCAGTTTTTGAATTCAAACCAATTACCACACAGGCAGAGGATGGTACCTCATCAACTATACGAGTTATGGAGGATTTTGACACATGTTCTGTTGAGAAAAAGAAACTCCTCCAAGCTGAAGCTGATGCTGTAAATTTCATACTCACTGGAATTGATAACGATATCTATTCCACAGTTGATGCATGTCCTAATGCTATGGAAATGTGGAATGCAATTCATCGATTGAAGCAAGGTGAGTCAATCAATGTTCAAGATCTCGAGACTAATCTACTTTGGGAGTTTGGAAAATTCACATCTGAAGATGGTGAATCCATTGACTCATATTACTCGAGATTCTACAAAATGATGAATGAGCTTGTAAGAAATCAGTGCACCATCTCCAATCATCATGCCAATGTTCAGTTTCTACATCAACTTAAACCGGAATGGCAAAGGTTTGTGACTTTGGTCAAACAAAGGGAGGATATCAAGACTATATCTTACCACAAACTTTATGATATCTTGAAACAACATCAGAATGAAGTGAATGAACTAAGGGCTGAAAACGCAGAACGGTCTGCTAATTCTAACGCAGAACGGTCTGCTAATTCTATTGCTTTTGTGGCTGCTACTTCAACAAATCCCGTTCATCGTCAACAACCACCTAATCATTCCTCGAAGTCATCAAGCTTATCCACCAAACCTCTAGCTGCTGCTAAACACAAAGCAAAAGCAATTGTCCCCACTCCACCTCCAAAGTATGACACCGAGTCAGATGGAGACAGTGATGATGAACAAACTTCAAGGGACAAGAAGATTGAAGAACTCATGTCTTTACTCACCACAACTTATAAGAAGATCTACAAACCTACCAACAACAACCTCAGATCATCATCCAATGCTAGATATAAGGAAGTTGTCATGCACCTAGGTATGATCGTGATGCTAGGTATGATAATCAGAGGATACTGAATCAAGTTGGGGCTAGAGATACTGTAGGCACTCCGGTGGTGCAGACGACTGGGATTTAATGCTTCAACTGCAAGGGATTTGGGCACATGGCTAGGGAATGTAAGAAACCAAAACGGGTTAAGGATTCGGGATATCACAAGGAAAAGATGTTGCTGTGCAAGAAAGAAGAAGCAGGAATTCCACTCACAGCAGATGAAGTTGATTGGCGTGATGACACTGATGATGAAGCCAATGATCAAGAGTTAGAGGCACATTATGTGTACATGGCAAAGATTCAAGAAGTGCTTCCAGAGACTGTTGATACTTCTGGACCTATCTTTGATACTGAGCCAATTGAAAAGGTACCAACAAATGATAACTATAATGTGTTTGCTAATGAACGACGGCATCCTGAGCAACCCGAAAGCATCAATGACACATATGTAATGGACACGGAAGATAGCAATATCTCTACGGATTCACAGCATATGTGTAATGATGACGGAAAAGCTGTTCAGGATACTGACTCGGATGAGGACCGTGATTTGCTTGCGTCTATTATTGATTCTTTAAAACATGAAATTGAGGAAAACAAAGATGCTAATAAACGTTAGAAGCAAGCAAACACATCCTTAGCCGAGGAGATAGACAGGCTTAAAGAGTGTGATTATGTAAAAGAAGTTGATCGACGGGTTGCAATAGCTAATGGTTTGGTATATGAACGTAAGGTGCTCAACGAACAATATTTTTCTGAAGTAACACACGAAATTCATATGTCAAAACAGAAGATATCGGAACTTGAAGAACAACTGCTGCTACATAAACTCCAAATTACTGAATTAGAGTCGGTTAACAAAGAACAAACTGAGCTTTATAAAACTCGTGAAGAAAAGGATATTGAAAAAATTCTTGCTTTGGAAAAGAGAGTCGACACGTTAAACAACATTGTTTACAAAACGGGTCAGTCTATTCAAACTATGAATATGCTCAATAGAAATATGAAAACGAGTTTTGTCAAGCCTGAATATCTCAAGAAAGCTCAAAGTACCAAGCCTGCTCTTTATGATATCGGTTGTTATGTTGATAATCTTGCTCTTATGCTTTCCCCTGAATGCGACGAAATCATTCGTCAACAAGAAGAAAGTCGATCAAACTTAAATGATTTAATAAACCTTTCTGATTCTAACAATCATATTAAGTTTGTCCCTCAAAAAGAACTTTCAAAAGAACAAAAGATGTATAATAGTGTTCCACCACCAAGTGATGAACCACAAAAGAAAGTTTCTTTAAAAAGGAGTTTCAAAAAGCAATCAATTTTGTTAGAAAAGCGAATTTTGGATGAAAAACGTAAATGGGATGAGAAAAGCAAAAGTGTTCAGCAATTTGAGTTTATAAAACACGGGGTTTTAAATTTGTACAAAGGTGTCGTCGACTATGAAAAAGTTTCTAGGGATACCATTTGGAATATTAAACCTAACCCACAAGTAGAAGTCGTCATTCAACAATGCATTGTTCCAACCATTGATGATCTTTCAAAAAATGTGGAAATGTTTTATAATGCTCTCACTGAGGAAATGTTAACTGATTTAAGCTATGTCAAATCTCTTGAAGATGAAGTTGATTTTCTTCAAATTATATTAAAGACACAAGAATACCAACTTTCTAACGAAATTGATCGACTTTCTAAGGAATACTTTTATGCTGACCATATGAATGCTATACTTGGTGTGTATACCGATCTTGATCAATATTGTCATGTAGCATGTCTAGTGTCAGAATCAGACGAGAAATGTCGCAATCTTGAAGTAGAGCTTTCAAAACAAATTCAGTCATATAACAAACTTTCGAAAAGCTTTTCTCAACTTGAGAAACACTCCATTTCTCTTGAACTTGCTTTACAAAAAGGTGAAAAATCTCATAATCATAAAAAGTGTCAAGAAATGTCAGCTTCTTCGTTTCGTCTACTGAATGAAAAAGATTTCGAAATAAATGATTTGAAAGCTCAGCTAAAAGAAAGGGACATAGCCATAAGTGAGTTACAGAAACTCATTGAGAAAATCAAAGGAAAGTCTGTTTTGGGTCAACCATCCGCCGTTCGTCAACCGAATGTGGTTAAATGCCCTAAAACATCTATTTTGGGACAATCCCCACAGACTTTGCCTAAGATAGGAAATGATAAGAGCACTAATGTGATAGCACCTGGAATGTATAAGATGAACACTAGGTCCACTCAAACTGGAACAACGAAGTTACCTCAGAATACTAGGAAAACTAATCAACGTGTGTCTTCTTCTACAGGAGTAAATCCCACTACTAGTGTTAGCGGACCACAGCTTAAGAGCACTAGAGTTGAAGATAGAGTCATGCCTAACAATAGTCAAGGGAAGAAGAATGAAGTAGAAGATCACCGTAGGAATTTTAATTTTTCTAAGAATAAAACGTCTGTAACTGCATGTAATGACAGTTTAAATGCTAAGACCTCGAATGTTGAATTTGTTTGTGTTGAATGTGGAAAATGTGTTCGTAATTTCAATCATGATGCTTGTGCTCTTAATCATAATGGCGTGAATGCTAGAACTAGGAAGCCTATTATTGTGCCCACTAGTACTAGAGAACCCACAAGAACTTTGAACCAATCCACTGATCAACCACTTAAGAAACTAAGTGCGTTAGACTCCACTACTCTGCGTAAACAAAACAGATTAAGGAAGTTATATGAGAACATGATTAGGACATGTACACGGGGGTATTCGAGATATACACCACCCGGATACAAATGGGTACCTAAGTTAACCACTTTAGTGATTGGGTCTAGGAATATCAGCTTGCCTGTAGACTTTGCATCTAGGCCCACTACTATTTTGGAACCCGTCTCTATCAAGGGATCCCATTTGTCAAATGCTACATTGTCTTCTAATTCTTCTGCAGCTCGTCGAACTCATCCTATTCATAATGGACTCCGGGTGCACAAAGCACATGACGGGCAATCTCAAGCTTCTCATTAACTTCGTGGAGAAGTTTCTGGGTACGGTACGGTTTGAAAATGATCAATTTGCACCGATACTCGGATATGGAGACTTGGTTCAAGGGAATATCACTATAAAACGGGTTTATTACGTCGAGGGACTGAATCACAATTTATTCTCGGTTGGTCAATTTTGTGATGCGGATTTGGAAGTGGCTTTTCAGAAATCTACTTGCTATGTTAGAGACTACGATGGGAATGACGTTCTTACAGGTTCTCGTGGTTCTGATCTCTACACAGTAACTCTTCAAGACACATCTTCAACAAATCCGATTTGCTTAATGGCTAAAGCTTCATCATCTCAAGCATGGTTATGGCATCAACGATTGTCACATCTCAACTTTGACACCATCAACTTGCTTTCGAAGAATGATATTGTGACCGGTCTTCCTAAGTTGAAATTCGTCAAAGACCATCTTTGTTCTTCTTGTGAGTTGGGGAAAGCAAAACGGAAGTCTTCAAATCAAAGACTACCCCAAGCTCAAAAGGACGATTAGAACTTCTACACATGGATTTATGTGGTCCTATGCGTGTAGAGAGTATTAACGGGAAAAAGTATATTCTCGTGATTGTTGATGATTACTCTAGATACACATGGACTTTCTTCTTAAGGTCCAAAGATGAAACACCAGAGGTTCTCAAAAACTTTCTCAAGATGATACAACGCAATCTTCAAGCTCAAGTCTTAACCGTAAGAACGGATAGGGGTACTGAATTTTTGAACAAGAACTTGCAATCTTACTTTCACGAAGAAGGTATCGAACATCAAACGTCTATTGCTCGAACTCCTGAACAAAATGGCGTTGTCGAAAGACGGAACCGTACTTTGGTTGAGGCTGCTCGAACAATGCTTTCTGCTTCAAAATTACCGCTATTCTTCTGGGCTGAAGCCATTGCAACTGCCTGTTATACTCAGAATCGTTCTCTCGTCATCCCTAGACATGAAAAGACACCTTACCACATCATCAATGGCAGGAAACCTACTGTCAAATTCTTCCATGTATTGGGATCTTTATGCTACATCCTTAAAGACGGTGAAAATCTCGACAAGATGAAAGAAAAAGGTGATGCATGTATTTTTGTGGGGTATGCTACATTGTCGAAAGGATATCGAGTCTATAACAAGAGAACAAAGATTATTGTCGAAACAATTCATGTGAACTTTGACGAATTGCCACATATGGTACTTGATCACAACAGCTCAAGTCCCGCACCTCAATGTCCAACAATGGCACCTACACAAAACAGTGTACGTCCCGTGCAAGAATGTCAACAAAGTACTCCTACAACAGACTCGACGGATACGACACATATGAATGAGTTGGTTGACTTATATGATCCTATGTTTGATGAATATTACTATGGAAACAATCAAGTTGTGTCAAAGCCTTCCGCTGTCAATACTGCTGATGCACCTGAACAAAATCAACAAGACACAACTGCCTCTACTTCAGCAACCGTTGCTCAAGAGACAATTCCAGTGGATACTCAACAAACTCAAGAAACTGTCATACAACCAACATCACCAACCGTCAATGCTGAAGGAGGAAACAACAATCAAGCAGTCGATGCACAACCTGATGATGAAGAATTTATCAATCCGTTCAGTACACCGGTACACGAAGTCGGAGAGTCTTCTAGTCAACATGTTGATCCGTCCAACATGCATACATTCTACCAACCATATCCATCCACTCACCATTGGACACGTGATCATCCATTGGAGCAAGTCATTGGAAATCCTTCACAACCGGTTCGAACACGCAGACAACTCGAAACCGATGGCGATGTGTGTATGTATGCACTCACCATGAGTTCAACTGTACCTACAAACATCAAACAAGCCATGACTGATCATGCGTGGATTGAATCAATGCAAGACAAAATTCATCAGTTTGAACGCCTAAATGTTTGGGAACTTGTTGACCGACCCTATGGAATGTCAATTTTAGATTTCAAATTGAAGGTCTACAGATTCTAAGGATTTGTTAAATGATGGATTAGATCTATTGATTTGGTGGAGGAGATGGGGAGGATGAAGATGGGGGTAGAGAGAGAAAGGAGAGAAAAGAGAAGTAGAGAGAGAAAGTGATTAGATTAATGATGGAATGTTGTAAATGAATGAACCACCAACCCCTCCTAACATGCTAGGAGGGGTATATATATAGCCCACCCTACATGTGGGCTATATGGACTATACATTACTAAGTGGACCACGAGCCCATTACATAATTATCGTTGGAGCGACCGATCCTTCATAAATACGTAAAACGTATTTCCAACAATCTCCCCCTAAGGGAGGTCGCTCCAAGTTAAAAAGTTCTAAATATTCTATTGCTCGTGATCTATGCTAATAATGATGTGACCGAGACTTTCTTTGGGAAAACACATTTCCAACAATCTCCCCCTAAGGGAGGTCACACCATTTTACAAAATCTTAAACCTAGCATACTATGCTTGAGTCTTCGATCTTGTTCTTGTGAATATGCTTGATGTGATCTTTGACTTTAGTCTTGAGCATGTTTCCTTGCCTTGACCTTGTGCATTCATCACTTGTGAAATTTGCCTCTTCGTGACTTCATGTTCCACATACTTATACCTTTAAATTCTTGAAAGCTTCAGAGTTTGATACAGCGGAAGACTTGAACTTCAGACTTTCTTGAATTTGTTGAAGTACTAAGTGTATGTAGTATGAGCATGTGGTGACGACTTCTTCTGGATTATACACCGCAATGCCACCTTCTTGTTATGCTGCATAAGACAGTTAGCAACAAACCATATACACGGATGAAATGGCCTTGAACATTTCATTCTAATTCGGTAGCATTTTACCTCCGGTCGGTGAAGACCGTTGGACGATATTAAATATCGTACTTGTGACAGGTAGTTTCAATAAAGAACCTCCTTGACAAGATTTCGCGGGTAAACCCGTTCTCTTTACTCGACCGTCCAAAGCTGACTGCGAACGTAAAGAGTGAATCATTTGGATAATAATATCCGCATGATTTGAAGTCGTCAATTCATGTTCCTGGAACAAGTGAAGTTCAATTAAGAACCGCACCATCGTTGCTTTCCAGTTGTCACTAGCTTGATTCGTATAGAATCTTGCAAGTTACCTACCAAGTGCTGTTTGATGTTAACACTAGAAGGATTTCCACTCGTCACTGTAATCAATAAAGAGTCACTCTGAGTGTTCTGGCAAGATCATATGATAATGCGTAGAGGCCTGGAACGTGTTTAAATTCATTTAAGAATTAAACCACTGTTGCTTTCCAGTTATCACAAGTTTGATTCATAAAGAATCGCACAAGTCACCTACCATGAGCTTTTTGATATTCGCTCAAGAAGGATTTCCATCTTCATTGTAAATACTTTCGTATTACTCGGATGTTCAGGCAAGATCATGAAGATTTTGCGTAGGACTCTTAATATCTTTCTTACTTTTCACATTGTGTGAACAAGCAAGGAATAATGAAAGTGTGTCCTAATGAGATATTTGATGATCTCAAATGGCTCTAGACTCGATCATGCATTTTGGATTTTTAGTGATCGGAGGCTGGAGAGGAGTGCCACCTTTTCAATACCAATTTATTCGGAGTGAATAAATCAATAGATAATGTGTTGTCTCAGTGTGATTAAAACAAATATCT
This sequence comes from Glebionis coronaria, assembly GCA_025667525.1. Lineage (NCBI taxonomy): Eukaryota > Viridiplantae > Streptophyta > Magnoliopsida > Asterales > Asteraceae > Glebionis > Glebionis coronaria. Next base: position 266,772,013 of record CM046875.1, read on the forward strand.
TTTAAGAGATATCTGAGTTAGCTGGGATGGGTTGTGCCTTGCATCACTGGGTCCATGATGTCTATCTTCAATATCAAGAATCATTAAAATGATATCAATAGCATATGAATTGACCCGGTTTCTGCCTAAGTTGTAAGGAGGGCTTCTTTCTTTACACCCTTTATCTTTACAATTCTTTTTCATTCTTCAACCCCTTCAATGCTTACCAATACGTCATCACTAGCACCTTATTGTGATTGTTCCAGTGCTAACTTAAGTACTTGGTCGGCATTCAGCTACGTTCACAATCTTTCTCCATCTTTCCTAAGGACTACTATTTCTAGCTATGGAATGTCCTTGGGAAGATTCCTCCGGTTCTAGAGAAATCATTGGACTTTAACCTATCCTACCATCCTTATGTCACCACAATCTTCACCGTTGTGAATAGAGATGTTTTGGGTAAGTGTATGTCACCATGAAATCCATTTTAAAGTGCAAATCCATTTTGCTCCCCCTTAACATATGCTACGATATTCGAAAACATTTCGCACATGTCGGGATGAGCTAACACGTTAAGTCAAACCATTTATGATTGATCATATCCCATATTAAATCACATTTTCTCCCCCATATTAAAAATATTAACCCAATCGATGTTTTTAATATCAATTAATTTAATAGCCTTTTAAGAAAATTTGGGAAGAAAAATGTAAATCCAATTATCTTCATGAATTACACAAGCTCCCCCTCAAATTAATGAGGGTGTACTTGAAACGTAAATTAAATACCTTTTAAACACAAGTGTAAGGTATTTAACACGTGCAACGATCAATATATGATAATGAATTCACAAGATTAGCAATGTATGAGGTTGGACCTGAATAATGGAGAACAGCATATGAAAGAAGCACATGGTTCTTGTTCACGAATGTTGGTCACCTCGTCACGTCCCCGAGAAAATTAATTCCCGTTGTTGAGTCAAAGCTTTCCGGTGAAATGCTTGACTTGATTATGAAAAGCGGGTTGCTATCTGAAATAATAGCAAACCATTTTGAGCATGTTTTAAAAGTTTGAACTTCTGCTCGAACTTTATTTACAACCCCGTGTCATTATTGAATGACATTTCTAGGTTCGTAAATATTATCGATTCCAGAAGACATGCTCTTTTTATCAAAACATTTTTGAACACACAATTTTGAAAGATTTAGAAAAACCTTTTTGAGAAATTCTTGAAAAATTGTGTTCAAAGTTTTGAAAAACAATTACTTGAGCTTAAGATTTGGAATATCTTAGTAAAACGAGCTCAAGTCCGAGAAGTTGTGAACTTCCCGTTGTTAAGGATAAGTTACCATCGGCGATAAACTTTCCTTTTATCTGAAGGACGAGTCCTAAGCTGACATTTACTTAGAAGTCGTTTTTCATGAGCTTGAAAACTTTGACTGTTTTAACGGAAAGCTCATGACCGAGAAAGGTTAATTTCTCGTTATGAGGAAAAGTTCTCTTATTTAAAAGATACACTTTCCTTTCTGAGCTTAAAACTTCGAATGTTTTAATACAAGCTCATGACCGAGAAAATTGAATTTCTCGTTATGAGGATAAGTTTATCATTAATGATAAACTTTCCTTCATTTGAAGTTCGAGTTACAGTCTGACGTTTAACTGTAAGTCATATACACGAGCTTAAAACCTTTGAATGGTTTTAATGTAAGCTCGTGTCCGAGAAAATTTTAATTTCTCGTTGTAAGGATAAGTTTATCATCGGCGATAAACTTTCCTGCCTTTGAAGAACGGGTTACAGACTGTCATTTATCTATAAGCCTTAATGCATGAGCTTAAAAAACTTGGAATGTTTTTGATATAAGCTCATGCCCGAGAAAAATGAATTTCTCGTTTTTAGGATAAGTTTATCATCGGCGATAAACTTTCCTTTCTTTGATGATCGAGTTATAGTCTGTGATGTGACTATAAGTCCTTGTGCATGAGCTTAAAAAAACGTGGAATGTTTTTAACATAAGCTCATGCCCGAGAAAAATGAATTTCTCGTTTTTAGGATAAGTCATCATCGGGATGAACTTTCCTGTCTTTTGAGATCGAGTTACAGTCTGTTATGTGACTGTAAGTCCTTGTTTGCAGCTTAACCATGAATCCCCTGAGACATTTGTTTCTCTGATATCTGCTTCTTCAGCAACCAAACTCTAAGAGTGTCCTTAGTTGAACGGTACACAACGATTGGACCGCTTCGTTCTTTTGGAACATCAACTTTGGTACCTGCAATCTCATTAGGAATTTGCATGCTTTGACGTGGGTTAGCGATATCAATTATGGAAGCACATGGGGGTTCACAGTTGGCTTTACTTGTTTCAGAGGCGACCTGAGTAGATGATTCACTAGTCTTGGCTGGCAAACAATTCCTTTTATAGAAAACCTTAAGTTTAGGCGTAAGTGAAGTATCATCTTTATCAATTTCCTCCCTAGTAGATTTAGTAGAATCGGAGACTATCCTAGTTAAAGGGCACTCGTTTCCTACAAGAGTGAAAGTTCTATCAGTGGGGCGCCACATTTTACCAACGGGTTTGATTTTAGCAACCCACTGGGATTTAAGTCTAGCACGGGAGTTCACCTCATCAAGTAATTTCTTGACACAAGCATCATGATTTGCCGTAAAGACACATTTTCTACATGTTTTACAAGTAGCATATTTAATGTCTGAATAATTCCTAGATGATTGATCGATGCTCCTAGAAGATGGCATGCTATGGTTAGCAGTGTTGGGTAATCTAGAAGGCATCTGACTAGGTTGGACATTGCTATCTCTTGCATGTGTCTTTTGCTTAGCTTCCCCAAGACCAGATTTATGGCAAACGTCATTTGAACTAGTTCTAGACGTGGTCTTGGTATTTTTAGGGAAACTAGAGGCAATCATATGATTTGGTCTTGCTAAAGCTGGAGTGATCACATAGAGCCTAGTTGCTTGAGTGTCTGGTCTAGAAAGATGAACCAAATCAACTTGGGAGGCAAACCGCGGTCTCGAGGATTGTGGTCGCTCGGATCTAAATGCAGTAGGTTGTCTGACAATCGATTGTCTGACGAACTGATTTGTAGGCGGTTTCCCCAAGATTGATGGTTTTTCAATCTTAGTGTCCACACTAGGTCCTCTATTTTTCCTTAACTCGTTTTTCAACGCAGCTATAGCAAATACCTTTTCCTGTACTTGGGCCTTTAAAGTCTCATTCTCTTTGAGCAAGTTATCTTGGGATGCCAATTTAGATTCAAGCAGTTGAATTTGTTTCAAGAGATTATCCTTTTCAGCTTTAGAATCTAACACTTTTTGATCCAATTTTCTTTCAAGAACAACATTTGATTTTTCAAGTTTTTCAAAATATGTTTCAAATTTGTTCGTTTTCTTTGAAAATTCAATTTTGGCATCCTCAAGATCTTTTGATTGCCGAGCTACGATCGTTTCGAGCTCTTTAATCTTGGAATCAGAATCAGTTAACGAGGCAGTTATAAAGCATTTATCATGATGTTTAGCATTTTGAACACTTTCTCCCCCATTATGACTTACATCGGATGAATCAGAAGTGGTATTGCTATCACTCTTTTCCATCCCATGTTTGTCATGATTAGGTTCAGAATGCTCAATATGCGGCATATCATCAGCATAGACATCATAAACAACATTACATTGTACCAAGTTTGCAGGCTCTTCGTCATAAACGGGTAAGGAGTCATCAAGAGAGATCGCGTGAACATTCCCTGACGTGCCACTGGTATCATGTTGTCCTCCTGATTCCGTGCTCTTGTCATCGTGAGGCTCCAAGTTGTCAATCGTATGACCAATTTCCTCTTGCATCGAAGAGTCTTGCACTCCATTATCATATCCTTGCTGAAGTCGAGATCTTTCATAAATCGAAGACGAGACCGAGGTCATGAGTTTCAATATTGTATCACGAAAAACTCGAAGCTCGGTATGTGTATCTCGAAGAAACGATTGGCAAATCACTGAACTTTCAGACTTGATGATATTGAATTGGAGGAAAGGCGTGAGTTGTGTCACAAGAGCCTTATAAGCAAGTGACGATGCAGATTGATTAAAGTTGTCACGGCTGAGTTGCTCGGCGAGTTCGGTCAAAGTGGTGAACATTGAGTCGATGAATACATGACGATCTTGACCAAAGATGGTCACAAATTAGCTCCCTCCTTGAATCCGTGAAAGAGTGACAAGATGAGACTGAAGCATTTGAAATGATGTTATACCACTTTCTCTAGCGTTGGCTTGCACTTGATGCAATTCACCCTTGTTCGATGTCGAAATCAAGAAATCCATTGAAAATCGATGAACGATAAGTTCGACGAAAAATTGAGTTCTCGGGTTTTGACAAACCAACAAAAAATCCGTAAATGACTCTAATAATTCTCGATAGATGAGATACCTCTATTGTCAGCTCAAGAAATTTTAACCGTTTGATAAAACAAATCGGAATCCAATACTCCCTCGTCTGACTCAAAAAAAAAAAAAAAAAAAAAAAACCCGTCAACAAATAAATCTTGTCACCTTAACACGTCACTTTGTCACGTTGTCACTTTGTCACGTCACGATTATCACTTAATATCATAAGTTTTTCAAAATAAAAAATTTGAAATAAAAATAAAATAAAATAAAATTAAAATTAAAATAAAATAAAAATAAAAATGAAAATAAAAATAAATATCAAAGAAATGATTATCAAAATAGAATGAATATAAAAAATAATAGTTTTAAAAATAAAAATGAAAATAAACTTAAAATTTTCCACACACGTGGCCTGCGTGTCTTTCTTGTTATCTCCGTCAAAATTCAAACGTGGCACAATCTATCTTGCTTCTTGTTTACTCCGTCCACACTTAATATATACCAATTAAACTCTCTCACACACAAATTTTCGTCTATACCACTTCTCTCTCCCACCAAAACCACAACCCTAATATCTGCTCCCCCTAGTAAACTCCGCCCCACAAATCTCGCCGGCCGCCACACTTCCCCCTTTTGTTCCTGTTGTTCTATCAAACCCAGTCACCAGATCCACAAACAAATCACCTTTTCAAGAAAATGAACTTGTATAAGTATATATAGACCCACGAATCTGAAAAAATCACTAAAGATTGTGTCTACAAGATCATGCAAATGGTCTCGGGTAGGTTTTCTTTTCATGTTTTAATTGTAGTCTCTCTCTTCTGTTGTGTCTTTCTGGTGTGGGTCAGTTTGGTAGGTCTTGGTTCGAGAGTTTTTGATGGGTGTGTGGGTGTGACGAGGGTGTTTGGTAGTTTGGGGTGAGCGAGGGTGTACTGTCGAGGGTGGGTAGTTTGTGGGTTGAATCTGTTTGTTGGGTGGGTTTGAGGGTGTGAAGGGTGTGTTTGTGACGAGTCATTGTTGTTTTTGTCGAGGTGTTGGGTGTTGTTGGTCGACAGTATTTGTGAGTGAGGCAGCAGGTGTGGGGAGAGTCAAGGGTGTAGCTGAGGGGATTCGTCGAGTCTTTTGTGTGAAAATGGGTGAGGGAGTGGAGGTGTGGGGTGAGTCGAGAGTCAAGGTCAGTGAGTCTGTTTGAGTTCAAGAATGGTAATGGTTTGTGGGAGTCGAGAGGGAGTTGAGATGTGAGTGAGGGAGTGGTTAGAAGTCGAGGGTGTAAGTATGAAACGAGAGGTGTTTGACGTCGAGAGATGTTTGATGTTGATGTCAGTTCGAGTCGTCCGAGTCTAGGGGGTGAGTTTTGAGTTGAGAGTTGAGGTTTAGGTTGATTTTGAGAGTCTGTTATATTTTGTCAGTCAGTCTATTCCAAATAGACTTCTATTCGGAAAGTGTCTATTCGGAAAAAGTCTATTCGGAAAACCTATGCGGAAAGAATGTCTATTCGGAAAAAAAATGTCTATTCGGAAAAAATGTCTATTCGGAAAGTCTTATTCGGAAAGTCCCTATTCGGAAAACTGTGTCTATGCGGAAAACTGTGTCTATGCGGAAAACTGTGTCTATTCGGAATAACAGCCTACGCGAAAAGATTGGAAAAACTGATAAGAAAAACAGATAGAATTGGATTGGTTTGGACAGATGGATGGATTTGGACTGATATGAAGATTTTTGACAGTTGGACCGTTTTGGACAAAAATTGATGGACAAAAACAAAAACTTAAAAAAAATTGATGATGTAAAAAAAACCTGATTGATACGAAAATTTGAGAAAACTTGATTATTTTAAAAAAATTTAATAAAAATAGATGATTTAAAAATTGATAAAACTGAAAATAAAAAACTGATAGAAGAAAAAAACTGATAATAAAACTGATTAAAAAAAACACACGGAAAAATAAAACGGATAATAAAAAATAAAAATTGATAAAATTGATAGAAGAAAAATAGATAACTTTGTAAAATTTGAAATTTTTATAAAATTGATAAACAAAAAGATGATAAAAGATGAGAGAAAAAAAATAGAAAAGAAAGGATTTTTACCACCAAATCAAAAGATAAAAAAAATGCAAATCCTAAGATTTAACCATGGCTCTTGATACCAATTGAAGGTCTACAGATTCTAAGGATTTGTTAAATGATGGATTAGATCTATTGATTTGGTGGAGGAGATGGGGAGGATGAAGATGGGGGTAGAGAGAGAAAGGAGAGAAAAGAGAAGTAGAGAGAGAAAGTGATTAGATTAATGATGGAATGTTGTAAATGAATGAACCACCAACCCCTCCTAACATGCTAGGAGGGGTATATATATAGCCCACCCTACATGTGGGCTATATGGACTATACATTACTAAGTGGACCACGAGCCCATTACATAATTATCGTTGGAGCGACCGATCCTTCATAAATACATAAAACGTATTTCCAACAATCTCCCCCTAAGGGAGGTCGCTCCAAGTTACAAAGTTCTAAATATTCTATAGCTCGTGATCTATGCTAATAATGATGTGACCGAGACTTTCTTTGGGAAAACACATTTCCAACACAAATGGATCTGGAAAAACAAACTGGATGAAGAACAAACCATCATCAAAAACAAATCTCGTCTTGTAGTTAAGGGATACCGTCAACAAGAAGGCATAGACTACGATGAATCATTCGCTCCAGTCGCTCGTTTGGAAGCAGTCAGGATATTCCTTGCTTATGCTGCACATAAGGGCTTCACGGTTTTTCAGATGGACGTTAAAACTGCTTTTCTCAACGGTCATTTGAAGGAAGAAGTGTATGTGAATCAGCCGGAAGGATTCATCGATCCTCATCATCCTGACAAAGTCTATCGTCTCAAAAAGGCTGTATATGGACTTAAACAAGCTCCAAGGGCATGGTACGAAGAACTTTCAAATTTCTTGGTGTCCAAAGGATTCTCCAAAGGTTCTATTGATCCTACTCTCTTTACTAATAAATATGGGGATGACATAATGCTGGTGCAAGTTTATGTTGATGACATTATTTTTGGTTCTACGAACCCAAAACTTTCAAAACGTTTTGAAAAATTAATGCACAGCAGATTTGAAATGTCAATGATGGGGGAGCTAAAATTCTTTTTAGGCCTCCAGATTCATCAATCCCCACGTGGTATCTTCATTAACCAAGCTAAGTATGCTCAAGAGATACTTAAAAAGCATGGTATGACCTCATGTGCTAGCGTTGGTACACCATTGTCGACCACATCCCTAGACGCTGACTTGTATTCATATCCCGTAGATCAAACGCGATATCGCAGTATGATCGGGTCACTTATGTACCTTACAGCCAGCAGGCCTGATATTCATCATGCCACATGCTATTATGCACGATATCAAGCCAGACCTACTCAAAAGCACCTCAAAGAGGTTAAACGGATCTTTCGATACCTTAAGAATACCATTCACATGGGACTCTGGTATCTGAGGGAAACCGGTTTTCATCTAACGGTTTTTTCAGATTCTGATCACGCAGGTTGTCTTGATAGTCGTAAAAGCACTTCTGGTAGCATACAATTTCTAGGGGAAGACAAGCTTGTCAGCTGGTCGTCACAGAAGCAGGATTGCACTTCGCTCTCATCAGCTGAAGCAGAATATGTGGCTCTATCCGCGTGTTGTTCTCAAGTCCTCTGGATGAGAACTCAACTCACGGATTATGGCTTCCACTTTGATAAAATACCTATGTATTGTGACTCAAAGTCGGCCATAGCCATATCTTGCAATCTGGTTCAGCACTCCCGCACCAAGCACATCGATGTCAGATATCACTTCATCAAGGAACAAGTGGAACGTGGCATCGTGGAACTATACTTTGTCAGAACTGAGTACCAGCTGGCAGACTTGTTTACAAAAGCTCTATCGAAAGATAGGTTTGCGTATCTCGTTGGTCGTCTTGGTATGAAGTATATGACTCCAGAAGACTTGGAGGTTTTGGTAAATGAAGATGTTTGATATTCTTTCATAATGACATCTAGGCGCATCACAACTTAGAACTCGGACATCAACTAAGGAAAGTTTATCTCGGACGATAACTTATCCTTCTCAACGATAAATTCATATTTCTCGGTCATGAGCTTCTCATAAAAACATTCAAAGTTTTTAAGTTCCTGAAAACGATTTCTAAGTAAATGTCAGCTTAGAACTCGAACTTCAACTTAAGGAAAGTTTATCACGGATGATAACTTATCCTTCACAACGGGAAATTTATTTTTCTCGGTCATGAGCTAGTCACAAAACAATCAAAGTTTTGAGCTCATGAAAAACAGACCCGAAAGGGGAGTGTACGTTTCAGTGCGCTTTCCCTAAGCAATAGAAGAGAAGTCTTCTATCCTGATTATTTTAAAACCGTTGAACACAATTTTTCAAGAATTTCTCAAAAGGTTTTTCTAAATCTTTCAAAATTGTGTGTTCAACACTCCCTTCCTCATAAGTGGTTTTTATATCTCAAAATTGTCATATGTTATTTTTGATCAATTTTTGAGGGGGAGCGTTTTAAAATCAAGCCTTTTAATGTTGTTAGGTACATCTCTAAAATTGTCATATTTTATGTATCCAACACATTCCGAAAATGATATGAAATTGTCAAATGTAATATATTATATCGAAAAAGGCATCTCAACTCCGTACCTCAACATATTTTGTGGTGTCGTTTTTCTAAAATTTTGTCAAATTTTGTCTCAAGACACACATATATTGTTGAGGGGGAGCGTCCCGACTGAAAATGTTCCATGATTCATGCGTGCACACATGTTTCTCTCCCGTCGATTTTTCAGAAAATGTCATATTTTAATCAATTGGTATCTCTAATATTATATTTTTATATTAGAGATAGGGGAGAAAATGTGATTAAAATGTAATATATTGCAACATGTGATCTTAAAGACTCAAGTGCAACTCTTTCCTTCACATGCCAAACTATTTCGTATATCGATGCATGTGTGTAGGGGGAGCTTTTCGGAAATGTAAAACTTTCAAGTGTTAAAAGTTTTGATTTTTATCAAACACTTTGAATGGTTTTCAATGGTTTAATGGTTACGATCTATACCCAAAACAACCTACTATCCACGACGGAACGATGGAGTCAAAAGGTGGTTTAGGATAGGAAACTAAGTCCTATGATCCAACCAGAACCGGAGGGATCTACCCAAGGACATTCCATAGCTAGAAATAGTTGTCCTTAGGAAAGATGTAGTGGAATGAAGCTGAATGCGGATCAAGTACTTAAGTTAGCACTGGAACAATCACAACAAGGTGCTAATGATGACGTATTGGTAAGCATTGAAGGAGTTGAATATTCTATGCAACTTAGGTAGAAACCGGGTTAACACATCTTTTGAAGACAAGTGTCATGGACCCAGTGATGCGATGCACAACCCTTCCCCAGCCATTCGAGTTTCTCTCAAAAGAAACTTGTCTCATTGTCACGGAGATCAACACGTATCTATTGACTTTCTCACTCCGAGTCAGTTAATATTGAAAAGGTGGCAGTCTGCTCCAGCGTCCGATTACCAAAAATGCACTTATTGAGTCTAGAGCCAAACGAGATCAATTTATCATCCCATTAGGACACAATCGAGTCCTACGCATTATCCTTGTGATATTGCCAGAACATCTGAGTGATACGATTCACAATGAAGATGGAAATCCTGCTTGAGCCAGCATTAAACAAGCTCATGGTAGGTAACTTGTGTGATTCTACACGAATCAAACTTGTGAGAACTGGAAAGCAACTAAGTTTCTATTCTTAATTGATTCAAACTTGATTCCAGGTTTCTTCGCAAAATCCATGTGATCTTGCCAGAACATTCAGAGTGACACTCATTAGTGTTCACAGTGACGAATGGAAATCCTTCCAGTGTCAACATCAAACAGCACTGCGGTAGGTAACTCGTAAGATTCTCTATGAATCAAGCTTGTGACAAACTGGAAAACAACAATGGTGCGATTCTTTTAGAATCAAACTTGTTCCAGGAAATCTGAATTGACGACTCTACTCAGACGGATAATTTATCCTTATGATTCACTCTTTACGTTCGCAGTCTGCTTTGAGACGGTCGAGTAAAGAGAACTGGCTACTACCGCCGGGAAACCCTGTCAAGGAGGTTCTTAATCGAATCTACCTGATCACAGGTACGGTATTTTAATACCGTTTAACGGTCTTCACCGACCGGAGGTAAAACGCTACCGAGTTAGGATGAAATGTTCAAAGCCATTTTATCCGTGTCTATATGTGTTGCTGCATATCAAGAAGGTGGCGTAGCTGTGTAACCGATGTCGATTCAGAAGTCACAAGAGCACAAGATGGCGATAATTAAGATACCTAAGAATGTAAGAATGTAATAGGTCATCTTAGTCACAAGGAGTACAGATGAAGATCTCAAGCACTCAAAGTCAAATGACAAAGGCTCAAGATAAAGATCACGAAAGCATGAAGGAACAAAGTTGTTACAAACAAGATCAAGACCAAGATACAAGACCAAAGCAGGAAGAGCTCCTCTACAAGAATGTATTCACTCAATCATCTTATGCTTTTTAAGCTTTTTAAGATGACCGATACATTAGGGGAGATTGTTAGCCCTATATTTTATATAGTCGAACAAGAATGTAATAGGTCATCTTAGTCGTTAAAAGGTCTTGTATTGTAATAGGTTAGTCGGGAAAACCGGGCTTGGACTTTAAGCTAATATTGTATAAGTTAGGGGCGTAAGCCCAAAACAAAGCCAAGCCCGGCCCAAGATGAAGCCCACAAAGGCCTTAGAGCCGTGGGGTATATAACCCTCTTTTACATGTGAAAGAGGGTGTTGGTTCATTTCATTAAACACATATTTTTAGTGTAAACCTTCCACTTCTCTCTCTACTTTTCTCCTCTTTCTCTCTCTAAGAATCTTGTGTTATGGATTAAATGGGAACAACAAATAGCGATAACAACAACGATAATAATGTCACCTATAATGGTAATATTAAGACTACGAACTCATGAAAGGTATAAGATGTATGACTTGATTTATAATATATTGCCTGATTAGCAATACGAGGACTCACTCCTGATATTATACTTGTGTTCTGCTTTCTATAACTGTTTTATATAACGGATTTATTAAACTCTATGAATTCACTCGGCATTCACTGATATAATTTTTGCATGATTTATCTCATGTGCTTGGAGGTAACTTGGATGGAGATCAACTCTGATGGTGTGACAATCTAACATTTTCAGGTAGTAAATTATTTTCTCGTATAATATTTTGAAACTTATTTTTGTGTTGGTTGATGAACTCACAATTTACGGATTTAAATTTGGGCTTACGTGCATAATTTAACGTCCTTTACGACTAAACCGGAAACCTTAGGATTACGTATTTACATTTTTGAACTCCTTTTTGATGAGACAATTTTTATTAGATTCGTTTTGTGCCGTTGATTCATAATTTATAAAAATGTTTTTCGTAAAACGACCCGAGGGCACGCAAATCGAGGAAACTAGAATCGAGGAATACCCGTAAATTAGTGGGATGAAACAAAACAATTTTTGTCCCACCCCACTCAAAAGGTACGGCCAACTTTGACACCACATCTCATGATGTGTCGAAGTTATAGCTAATAAGCTAACACTTGTTAGCCTATGCTTAACAAGTAAGCTAACACATAACAAAACCATCAAAACCACTTCACTTTAACCATTTACACACTTAACACATGCAAACTACTCTCTAAAACTCTCTCATCCTCCCCCATTGACGTCCCATATCTCCATCACACACCCCCATTTGATCAATTCTAGCCATAAACTTTGTGTTATCTACACATATAATGAAGAAACCTTGAAGCCTTGTTTATTAGTGATCATTATAACATCAAAGGAGGTGATTTGCTTGTGTCCTAGGGCTGATTTCTCAACAAATATTCTTGGTGGTTGATGATCTTGAAGATAAATTTTGTGTACATCAAGTTGTTGTCATCCAAAAACAAGATATAGTCTTGGTTGGTAAACAAGATCATCCTTTCCATTTTCTTTGTTATTTTTGTAAAGATCCAATGTATTTTATTTCCGATTGTATATTTATATGATGAATATATGATGATAAAAATGTTGTGTGGGGATCAAGTGTTGATAAACATGGTTAAAAAGATAGAAAACCATATGTAAAAAGGTTAAAATCTTGCTTAATAAGTTGGCTGTATAAAAACAGTAACTAACCAAATGATAAACTGATAAAATAGAATAGTGGTATCAATATACAGTAAGTATTAAGTCTTATACACATGTGAGAGTTTGCCATGCAATGGAATCATCAAAATGAGTGAGATATGATCAAAACAAAATTAGTGTATCAATCTGAATAGTATGTTTTGTAAGGACTGTTAAGGATACTTAGACATAGATTGAGCAGTAGCTAAACGTAAGTTATTTGTAGCACATAATATAAAGTTTATATCATCCAAAAATGAGCTTCTATCTTCTTGTAAAACTCAAGATATGATAAAAATGGTGAAAGTGAAACTAAAAATCAGATTTTGTGAAATTAAAGTTTAATACTATTATATAAACACTCAAATAAATATAGTATAAAATGTAAATTAAAACCCACTAACTTATATATTAAATTTATATAAATATTTATAAGGATAAATAAATTTACATTTCATAAAAATGGTAGTTTGATAAGTTTTATAAGTTATAAAACTATAAACATGATTTTTACGTCTTTTCGGCTAAAACCGTAAAACTAACGTTTTCGTCAAATAAAACTTAGACGGTCGGACCCGTCTAATGTAAACTTTCTAAAAGTCATATACTGATATATAAGTACCTATTACAAGTAAAAACCGATAAAACCCGAACTATATAACATATGGACATTAACGGGCCAAGTTAGCTTTATCGGACAATTAATCCAACTAATTTGGCTAAACACTTATAAACTTACTTGTTGGGCTTAACCCACTTGGGCCCAACATGTAAAGCATAATACTGATAATCAAAGTGTAAAATGGACTAATATAAGGTACTGGGCTTATAATAGGCTTATTGGGCCTAAAACATGTAAATAAGTAAAACTAGTAAACTAGTATAAAAGTTACCAATACATAACACTAAAATGAGTAAATGAGAATGTATAAACCCACTAGATCATCATCATATGTATAAAATCATCATATGTATACATAATTGTTATTTTGATAAAGTCATTGGACAAAAGTCTAAGACCGATTATTATTTATATAGGTTTCCGTGATCGAAGCACGCCCATAGCGGATAATCCGCCTTACATTATCAACGTTAGTTCATAGCCTCGTACTCTTTTCAATGTTTTATAAAATGATTTGCAAACCCGCGAGAGAGATAACATGCTAGTTTTTGATAAAAATAAAACACAAGTAGTCTCGATGGTATGCTTAATGATATGGACCCGAATGATGCTATGACCCAATAAAAGAGATAAAAAGGATTATTAATAGTTAGGTTATTTCACTTAAAGTCCCATTAGCATGAATTGTGAACTACCGGGATTTGGTAGACGCTTATGCATATGATAGTACTATTTGGGGACGATCACCCCAGTTCGCGCCTTGACGGTTGATCCCCGTCGTACCACATTGATTGGTAAGAGAATTTATGTATGACAAGATTTGCATAGCGTGATTTTTGTGACGACACGCTAACTTAGATGGGAAAATTGTTTGTCGGGTTCGTGGCTCGTTGTTTGTGATAGTAAGGTAACAATGTCATGCGGCTAATAATAATCCAAATGTATTCCAATAAAATTCAATAGTGATGCAAATAACGATATTAATATTACATATAATGGTAATATTGAGGCTACGGTCTCATGGACGGTTTAAGATGTATGCTTTGCTTTATATATTGCCTGACTAGCAATACGAGGACTTACTTCTGATATTATACTTGTGTTCTGATTTCAACGATTGTTTTATATAACGGTTTTACTAAACTCTATGAATTCACTCTGCATTCGTTGATATGATTTTTGCATGTTTTTATCTCAGTTGCTTGAAGGTAATTCGGATGGAGATCGACTCTTATGGCCCACATAATAATAAAATTGTTCATTCGATCTATGTTTTGTAAACTTAATGACCTGTATAATTTGGTACCTGTTGTACACTTGAAACTTTTTATCGAATGAATGTATGTTAAACCTTTTACAACCATTTTTATGTGTTGTCTATGAATGGAGATATTGTGCTATCCCGTAACACTCTAAAGACTCTTCCGCTGTACCGATATGAAATTTGAGAGTGTTACAGTTTGGTACCAGAGCTCTCGTTATAGAGAACGAAAGATTTTAAAAACCAAGGTTTTGAACAAAACTTCTCAAAATCTTTTAACTAGAAACATTTGAGAAAATATTTGAAAAATCTTTTGACTATAATGGTGCCAGAGATCTCCGACGTTACCAACAAGCCCTATTGAGAAAATATATATTTTGATATATATAATTTAATTTATATATATGTATATATCGTGGTTTCAGTATGTAATTGTTTAATAAGTATGTTATGCTAATACGAGATATATATGAATGCAGATTGTCATGGCTGACCCTAATATTCATGTAGAGAACCATGCTATTACCGAACCTAATGTAGATGATAACCCTTATTTAGACTTAGTGGACTATGATATGGATGATGATGAGGAGGAACCATTTGAGGATCCCGAGCCCGAGATAGGACTAGGAGATCAGATTGCCCCTTAGGTTGATATGGTAGAGAATGAGAATGATAATGTTAGTATTGAGAATGATGATGAGATTGGGATAGATAATGTAGATAATGAGGATGACGACGAGGATGTCGAAGAGGATATAGGTATAGATGATGAGGTTGATGAAGATGATGAGGCTGAGCTTATTTACCCTTATGATGTTTCGGAGGGCGAGCCCTTACCCCGTCTAGTTTATTGGTCTGATTTTGAGATTGAGCTACTTAGAGATGAAATGTCTGAATCATCTGAATCTGATTCTGAATCATAGGATGATGAGGATGATGATGCACGTTACGGTACTGATGGAATTACTACTCATAGACATGTGATAGGAGAGTCGTCTAGGGTTCGAGAGTCTACTCATATTGATGGTCTTGCACCTTGGGCCTTGAGACGTGATTTAGATGCTTCCCGTGCTCAGAGTAGTATGACAGAGGTTGGATTAGGTGTTGTTCAGACTCATGTTGCTTATTTGGAGTCGAAGACTAAGGTTGGTGAGAAAGAGCAGGAATTGCTTAGTTTGGATTTGACGAATGTAGAGCGTGGTTTGAATGAGGCTTTTAGGAGGTTATCTATGTTAGAAAGTGGTGAGTTTGCTGAAATGAAGAAAAAGGTGAATACTATGGAGATTCAGTTGAGTATAGCTTGTGCGATGCGTGAGAAAGCTGAGAAAGAGTTGAATATATTTGTGGGTTGGAAAAGTAGATTTTATGATGAGATGGTTGAAAGAGGAGTGATCCGTAAGCGCCCAGCTGAAGATGTGTCTTGTGAACGTCCGACAAAGATACAAAAGACGATGGATGATGGTCTATCTGGCAGTTCTTAGTAGACCAGTCTATATTTAGTAGTTACCTTTGTATCTTTTGTACCTTTTGTAACTTTGACTGAACCGACTTATTAGTTAGTAGATCTGGCACAAATTTTGAGTATGTATAGTGCTAGAACTTTGATATGGAATGTAAATTAAGACAATGCTTTTGTTTTAAATCCAACGAAATATGTATCTTGTCTTGAATTCCATATTGTGCCTTATTTATATCATGATTATGAATTCAATCCATCTTATATGAATCCCTTGTTGGGTGAATGCTTAATACTTTGAAATTGTGAAATTATAGAACTATGCCGCCCAAGAAAGCTATGACTGAGGATGATGTGCGTAGGATTATTGCGGAGCAAGTTACCGCGTCTATGACTGAATTATGACAAACGCTAGAAATGGAGCTGGCAGTAGGGAAGCTGGCGGTAGTGGAGCTGGCGGTAGTGGAATTGGTGGTACTAATGTAAATGTGAATGCTAATAATTTAAATGCTAATGCTGGAGGAAATGTAGGAGGACTTGGAACTAATGCACCTGAAGTTGGTGGTTGTACTTATGTGACGTTCATGAAATGTGAACCTCTACCTTTTAATGGAACTGAAGGTGTTGTAGGATTAAGCCAGTGGATTGAGAAGATTGAGTCGGTGTTTCAGATTAGTAAGTGTAAGGAGGAAGATAAGGTGACTTTTGCTATGGCTACTCTTAAAGGTCGTGCGTTGACTTGGTGGAACGGGAGAATTGCTTTCAAGGGTATTGATGCTGCTAATGCTACTCCTTGGGTTGAAATTAAGAAGTGGCTGACTTTGGAATTCTGTCTCCGTAGTGTGATCATTAGGTTAGAACAAGAGTTGATTCATCTGAGAATGAAAGGTGTGGACATTGATAGCTACACAAACCGATTCCATGAGTTGGCCTTGCTATGTCCTCGATTGGTGGAACCCGAAAAGATCCGAATTGAATAGTATATTAAAGGGTTGACCAAGAACATCCGAGGGGACGTGACATCATCAAAACCACTGACCATTGATGATTTTGTTCGAATTGCTTACCAACTCATTGGGCAAATAATTCAGGATAGGGAAGATGAAGCACGTACTGGTGAGAAAAGAAAGGGTGATGGCGATCGTGTAGATAGAGGTGATAATAGGAATAATATCGATCGCCGTCAGAACCAGAGAAAGGGGAATGCAAATGCTCTTACCAACAACACACCGCGCAATGATGAAAAATGTCCTAAGTGTGGCAACAAGAGGCATGCTGGAGATTGCTGGAAGTGCTGAAATTGTGGAAAGCTTGGACACAAAGTTGAAAGGTGTAAGAAGGGAATCATTTACTTTAACTGTAATGAAGAGCGTCATAGGAAATCAGATTGCCCTAAGTTGAAAGCGATTGTACCTGGAAGAAACCCCCAGGGTGGTGCTTATCAACTTGGAACAGTCGAGGAGAAGAAAGAGGATCCGAATGTCGTTACTGGTACGTTTTTACTCAACAATCATTATGTTGTTGCTTTATTTGACTCGGGTGCTAATAGGAGCTTTTTATCCACTAAATTTAGTGCCCTTATTGACATTGAACCTGTTGAGATAAACACCAGTTACGAGGTGGAATTGGTTGATGGTAAATTAGTGAAAACTAATAAGATATTAGAAGGATGCTCTCTAAATCTCTTAAACTATTCCTTTCTGATAGATTTAATGTTGATAGAATTAGGTAGTTTTGATATTATTATTGGTATGGATTAGTTGTCGTTGAATAATGCTACTATTTTATGTGAAGAAAAGAAGGTTAAGATTCCTCTTAGGAATAGGACGTTAGTAATTGATGGTAATCGAGGTGAATATCGTTTGAAAATCGGTTCATGTATTAAAGTCCAAAAGTACATCAGGAACGGTTGCGAGTTGTTCTTAGCTCAATTGACCGGTGATAGGTGTGTAAACACCCATCCTTTTTACCACTTAACTACAACAATAACCAAGCCAAAACATGTATTTTATGTCGTAAATGTCGGAATTATGCGTGGTTTGTGTTTTTGTTGTGATTTAGGAGGAAAATGTGAAAAGGGGAGAAAACACGGGCATTCACGGGCTTTTATCGAAGAAAAAGACAAAAGACAAAGTCAAGAAATCAAGAGTGCAAAAAGAAGGGAAGTCTAAGACCAATTCTGAAGATTTATCGAAGAAAAAGTCAAAAGACGAAAGTTTACTTAAAGCCGAAGAACTCAAGTCTAATTTATTGAAGAATTAAAAGACGAGTTTAAAGAAATCCCGAGACAAAGTCATTTAAGTCAAAGAATTAAGAAGACTAAGGACTTAATGATGCAATTAAAGAAAGAAGAAAGAGGGGAGGAAGCTTCCTAAGCACCTCCCTAATCCTCCTATAAATAGATCATTAGGATTTCATTTTCATTTTGTTGGCTAAGTGTGACGATTAGCTCTTCCACTTTAATTTTTGCACATTTAATTACATGTCATTTAATTAATTGTCTTGCACCTTAAATACCTTTAATTTCAAGTAAGTTTCCTTTTAATTATTGTCAATCTTTACTTTTATTGTTTGATCTCCTATCTTCCTTTCTTATTTGATCATTAATCTTTATGCTTTATTGTTCATGTTTATGTTTTTGATATTTTATTGATTTGATTAAAGTAGGTTTTTGATTATTTTGATTAGTATTGTTAGTTTGATTGTTTATGATTAGTAGATGTTTATTGATTAGTTTGATTTAATCTTGTGGTTGATTTTGATTAGTTTTGGTTAGATCCGTATTTCTTTTTGTCCCCGTGTTCTTCGCTGTATTTCTGTTTCCAGGTTATTCCGAACCAAGCATTTGTTCCGAATCAAGGTGGTGTTGTGATTGTTCCGAACAAAGCAAATATTCAGGATAGGTGACATATTCTGGATAAAGCTTTTATTCCGTATCAAGCCAAACATTCCGGATCAGGGAACTCATTCGGAACATTCCGGATCAGTGCTACATTCCGAATCAAAGGTGTTCATTCGGAATATCTTATATTCCGAGTGAAGGCGCTCATTCGGAACATTCCGAGTGAAGAAGTTTATTCGGAACATTCCGGATCAAGACAACATTCCGAACGAAGGATTGAGGATTTATTCCGAGGGAAGCAGTATTCCGAATCAAGGGGTGTTCATTCGGAACATCTATTATTCTGGATCAAGGTGTTCATTCAGAATATATTCCAAATCAAGGTTTTGGTAAATATTTCGAGTAAAGAAGAACATTCTGAACAAAGGTGACATTCCGGATGAATGTTTATTCCGAATGAGGGTATTATTCCGAATGAGCATTTTTAGTTTCTTTTAAGTTTCTGTTTTTTTTTTATTTTTAATTTTCAAGCTTTACTTTTCCTGCCTTTTTCCTTAGTCGCATTTTAAGATTACTTGCCTTAGATTTATTTTAAGCCTTGCCTTAGTTTAAGTTTTAGTTGCGTTTTAAATTTGCCGTAGATAGTTTTAAGTTTGCGTTATTTACTTTAAGTGCCTTTTAATTTCTCGTCACGCTTTTAAATTCTTGTCATATATTTTAATTAGATTTAGATTTATTTTTTTTGCTCTTTACTTTAAAGTTTTTTGCACTTTTTATTATTCAACAACGACAACTATTTTACTTAACCAAAAACGATTGAGTCACACTTAAAACCAGTAATCAATTCGATTAGACATACGACAAAGAACTTTAATTTTTATACGGGCAAAAGCCTTTTATCAAATGGCGCTGCTGCCGGCTCTTTTCGTAAAGATTAACGGTTTTCTTTGAGAGTCGCGTTGCTTTTTGGGATCCGTTCATTCGTGAGCGTTATTTTTCTTGTTTAAAAATTTCAAAAATCCAAAAAAAAATAAAAATTTTTAAAAAAAATCCATAAAAATTAAAAATTTTCAAAAATCCAAAAAGATTTTATTTTTATTGTGTATATATATTGTCTATTGTTTGGTATTGTTTTCTTTTGCTTTCGCAGGTATATGCGTACTAGATCTTCTACTTATCAAGAGCCCGAGACTCTTGAAGATTTAGCTATGGCAGGTGTGAACAACAACAATAATCCACCGCACCTCAATAATAACAACAACAATGTTCTTCCACAGCTCGATCTTCGGACCATGGAGGAGCTTTGTCAACCTACTATGTTTGGACGAGGAGGACCGATTGCGCCGATGCAAATCACGGCTCTGGAGTTTTCGTTGAAGCATCACATGATCCAACAAGTGCAAACTAATCCATTCCGCGGATTGCCTGATGATGATGCAAACAAACACCTCGACAAATTCATTACAATCACTCAAAGCATGAAGTTGCCCGGTGCCACAATGAATGTTATTCGCCTTCAACTCTTCCCACATACTTTATCACACCACGCCGAGAAATGGTTTGATCGTCTCCCGAAGAATTCAATTCATACTTGGGATGACATGACTCAACGCTTTTTGCCGCGCTACTTTCCACTATCCATGGTCACGAGCCTTCGCAATCAAATCAGCGGTTTCATGTAAGAACCCGATGAATCTCTCTTTGATGCTTGGGAAAGATATAATGTTTTGATTGATCGTTGTCCAAACCACAACATGCTCCCTGTGACCCTAATTGATACTTTCTACAACGGTTTGACTTTTCGTGATCGTGATACAATTAATGCAGCCGCCGGTGGCACATTTATGAAAAGGAGACCCGAGGAGTGTAGAGAGCTTATTGAGAACATGACTACTCACCACAAAAATTGGGATTCCTCCGCTTCTTCAAGGAACAACCCGAGAGTCAATGTTTCTTCTACTTCAGCAAACCCCGACATGACCGAATTCACCCGCATGATGGCCGAAATGAACAAAAATATCTTGCTCCTCGCTACAAACCAACAACAAGTTAAAGCGGTGGCTAATCCTTGTGAGGCATGCGGCGGTCCTCACTCATACACTGATTGTCCTATTACTCAAGGAAATCCGGAAAACGTGTATGCGGCTTATGGTAATTATTCACCGGAAAATTACCAAGCCCGGCCTCAAGGGGATAGAAATTTGCTAAGTTACCGGTCCAACAACTACCTTTCCCCCGGTTTTTCTCCTCAAAACCAAAACCCCAACAACAATTACACTAGAAGCAAACAAATCCCACCTCGTGCTTCTAATCCTTATCAACCACCCGCCCAACAAGCCCCACCCATGAATCAAGATGTTGAAGCCTTAATGAGAACCCAAGGAGAGCAAATCAAGAATCTACAGAGCCAAATTATGAATTTGAAAGGGGATATCACTAAGCAAGGGAATGACATTAAATCCGAGCTTCAAGATAATATTCAATTCTCCTTCAGCAATCAAACGAATGATTTGAAGAATATGCTGGCTAGTTTCTTGCCCACCACTCAACCCTCTACTTCGGGATCTCTACCTTCAAACACCGTCACCAATCCGCGAGCGAATGTGAGTGCTATTACTACCCGTAGTGGAGTTACTTTAGTAGGACCACCTATTCCGCCCCCATCATCTACACCCCCTCCACCACCATTTATCCCTACTCCTCCGACACCTAGTATTAGTACACCATTACCGTCTCCGCCGCGTCGTGAAGAAATACGCAAGAAGAATCCTCCACCAACCCCACCTTCCACCTTTAACCCTTCAACATCTCAACCTTCACCTTCTACACCTCCACCACCCAAACCCAAAATTCCTTATCCATCTCGATTAGGCAAAGCCAAAATGCACACCAATGATGACATTCAAGTGTCAAACTATTTGAAGAAAGTTTTGGAAATGACCATCACTTTTAGCTTTGTCGAAGCTCTAGCACAAATGCCTAAATTTGTCAAGATGTTTAAGGAATTGCTTAGCAAGAAGGAGAAGATGGCCGAGTTTGTTAATACTCGATTGAATGAAAATTGTTCTGCCGTCCTTCTTAAAGAACTTCCGGAGAAACTTGGAGATCTCGGTCGTTTTGTGCTACCTTGTACTTTTAACCAAACCGACAAATTTACTGCCTTAGCCGATCTCGGGGAATGTATAAATTTGATGCCTTTAAGTGTTTGGAAAAAGTTATCATTGCCCGACCTTACACCCACCAAAATGACTCTTGAGCTAGCCAATCGCACTCTCGCTTACCCTGTTGGTATTGGCGAAGACGTGTTCATTAAAGTTGGCACATTCACTTTTCCGGTCGACTTTGTCGTTGTTGATTATGAAATGGACCCTCGTATTCCATTAATACTTGGACGCCCATTTTTGAGAACCGGTAGAGCTTTAATTGATGTGGATAAATGTGAGCTCATCTTAAGAGTCGGGGATGATGCCCATGTTTTTGAAATAGGAAAGCTTACAAGCAAATCCTATGGAAGAGAATCAGCGAATATGATTAATGTGCTTGATGCTTTTGTCGTCTACAACAATCCTCTATTCGATTCTTGCATTGATAATCTACTTTTTCAAGATGATGTGGATGATTATCTATCCAATTTGGAACCCCCTCCCATATATGATTCTCCACCAATCTTTGATGCCTATGATGATGATTCTAGCTCAGATACGAATGATTATGATGATTTTACTTCTAAGTATCCCGACATGCCCACTTATGATGATTTTGATGAGGCCGATACTCTTTCGAGTGATTCTTCTCATGATGATCCTCCTCCATCACTTGATCCTACTTTGGATGACTACTCATTTGAGGAAGACTTCTCTACTTTTCTCAATACCTACATCCCTCATGAGAGTGATGCTCCTCCTTTAGACTTTGAGGATTATGGTCTTGATCCTACTTCAGATTTGAAGAAAATTCTTTCAAAGGAGAAGCAACCGGACGACACCAACATCCACAACACGTATGATTTAACACCTCTTTGTCCACCTTCTGAGGACGAGGTTGTGCATTTTCTTCGCGGATGTTCTTCAAATTCTGCTGAGCCTGAGTGCTATTTTCCCCTAAAGGAAAGGGTGTTCGACCCTGGTATCGATATTCTTCAGCCATCTCAGTATCCATCTGATGAAATAAAAGGAAAAATCTTTGGAACTTATGGAAATCTGCTTGCACCTCTTCACCCTTGCTACCACCGTGCTCAATCTTTGCTTAAGGGAACCTTGCCTATTCTTCTTTGGCTTGCCTTGTTCGCCTTAAGCTTGTGCTATTTATGGACGAAAACTATGTATTTAATCCCAGTTGATGTTTTTCATGCTTCTTCCTTTGCTAATCAAGGTCGAGTCAGGCTCACGACTCGGTGAACAAAAATCAAGCGCTTCTTGGGAGGAAACCCATGTTTCTATCTTTTATCTATCTATATCCTAAGTGTAGGGGAGACCCATTGGTGTTTGCTATTTCCTCTCTTCTTCTATTCAGGGATTCGAGCGCTCAATGATCCACTCTTGATGATTTTTGATGACCCGTGATTCCGTGTTTCCGTCTTCTAAACTCTTTTGATTCTCTATTTTATATTTTCCAATATTAAAATAGGAATCTCTTTAGTTGTCCTTTCCTTAGCGAGATTTAAACAACGTACACAATGTCCTAAGTGTAGGGGAGTTTACTCCCACATGCTTAAACATTAAGGACAATGTTCATATTAAGTGTAGGGGGACTTCTATCGAAGTTAAGTGGCCTTTCCTTGTATTTGTCCTCATTTTAACCGGAAAATCAATTTTTCGACATTTTTCAAAATTTTTGATCTATTTTGGCCTATTAGTTTTACCTTTGTATAGTTATTTTCTTTCTTTGCTAGAATATAAATTCTAATAAAGTGGTTTTAATTTTCGAACGTTGTGAATCTTTTGACTCAACCCGAGTTTACTTATCTAAGTTTACTCTAGCTAGTATCCTTAACGTGTTTAAGTCTAGTTTTGTTAGGTGTTTTGTAAGGAGCTTTAAAACGCGAAAGTCTTAACTCTCACGGGTTAAGAACAAGAACTTTTCGCAAGTTCCTATAATTGATCCTAGAGAGTTGTTTATCAAGGGAACTTTAAAATGTGATTTCTAAACTTGAAAAAGTCTAAGAGTTTGCAAGATCCTATAGACGACTCGAAAACCCAAAACTTTGATTTAATAGGCTAAGCATCCATGAGTCTCATTCCTTGAGATTTTAAACTGTGGAGAACGAGAGATGATAGAGTAAATTATAAGTTTGGTATCCCTTCGTGAATTTATGTGAGTTAATTATAAGCCTATTCTCCCATCGCTTGTTAATAAATTTATCTACAATAAATAAGGTTGTACGATTTGAGAAGTTACTTAGCTTCTAGCCCAAGATCGTTTAAAAGTTGCTCGGTAATGATTAGAGTTCATAGCCAAGGCATAACTTATTGAAGCGGGATGCGAAGTTTGGCAAGTCCGAAAAGGCCCTAACAAGGCATGACGGATACATTTTGTTGCTAAAGATCCAAAGTGATGTGAAGAATCATTTATCAAAGATCAATATGAAGGATCGAGACACACGACGAAAAGCAAATACTCCCGTAAAGATCATGGAGAAGTCTATCAAAAAAGTCCCTAACAAGGTATGAGGATAAATAGATCCAAGTCCAAAAAGGAGGCAGATCGTTGTATATCAAAGTCCAAAATAAAGATTGGAGAAAAATGAAGAAGTCGTGGTCCAAGTATGAAGAATCTCTCAAAATTTCAAGTGAAGAAATTCCTATTATGAAGAGAAGACCATTATTTCATGAACGTCTCTAAAGATTTGAAGTCTGAAGTCGCTGCCAAATATCAGTCCGAGAAAGGTCTCAAATCGCGAAGCGAGTAATGCCAAGATATGAACTTTTTGAGGTCCCGAGAAGCAGTTTTAAAAGATTTTGTCCTTTCGCTAACTATTGATTAAATCGTCCCACTTTATTTTCAGCCTAAATAACTATCAAAATAAGTCAACAATGCATCCTTGTGATCATTCAAGACAATAATAAAATATAAGAGATACACCTAGGAATAAGGGAGTCTAAGTGAATAATTGGCCCACATGAGTTCGTGTTAGTTTGCTAACTTATAATAACAATGATCTCGTTTTTAAGCTTGGTTTGGAGAATGTGAAAACTTGAGGATGATGATTATTCATGACATTTCCAAAACCCTAAGGTAAGTTTTTTATTTCTTTACATGTTTTGTTATTTTCTATCTCTTTAATAAAGGCCAATGTGGATTGATTGTGATGAAAAGTGTAATCGTGTTTTGTAACTAATACATTGCATGAGGACATTGTAATGATCAAGTGTAGGGGATTTGATAGGTGTGTAAACACCCATCCTTTTTACCACTTAACTACAATAATAACCAAGCCAAAACGTGTATTTTATGTCGTAAATATCGGAATTATGCGTGGTTTGTGTTTTTGTTGTGATTTAGGACGAAAATGTGAAAAGGGGAGAAAACACGAGCATTCACGGGCTTTTATCGAAGAAAAGGACAAAAGACGAAGTTAAGAAATCAAGAGTGCAAAAAGAACGGAAGTCGAAGACCAATTCTAAAGATTTATCGAAGAAAAAGTCAAAAGACGGAAGTTTACTTAAAGCCGAAGAACTGAAGTCTAATTTATTGAAGAATTACAAGACAAGTTTAAAGAAATCACGAGACAAAGTCATTAAAGTCAAAGAAATAAGAAGATTGAGGACTTAATGATGCAATTAAAGAAAGAAGAAAGAGGGGAGGAAGCTTCCTAAGCACCTCCCTAATCCTCCTATAAATAGATCATTAGGATTTCATTTTCATTTTGTTGGCTAAGTGTGACAATTAGCTCTTCCACTTTAATTTTTGCACATTTAATTACATGTCATTTAATTAATTGTCTTGCACCTTAAATACCTTTAATTTCAAGTAAGTTTCCTTTTAATTATTGTCTATCTTTACTTTTATTGTTTGATCTCCTATCTTCCTTTCTTATTTGATCATTAATCTTTATGCTTTATTGTTCATGTTTATGTTTTTGATGTTTTATTGATTTGATTAAAGTGGGTTTTGATTATTTTGATTATTTTGATTAGTATTGTTAGTTTGATTGTTTTGGATTGTTTGTTTATGATTAGTAGATGTTTATTGATTAGTTTGATTTAATCTTGTGGTTGATTTTGATTACTTTTGGTTAGACCCGTATTTCTTTTTGTCCCCGTGTTCTTCGCTGTATTTCTGTTTCCAGGTTATTCCGAACCAAGTATTTGTTCCGAATCAAGGTGGTGTTGTGATTGTTCCGAACAAAGCAAATATTCAGGATAGGTGACATATTCCGGATAAAGCTTTTATTCCGGATCAAGCCAAACATTCCGGATCAGGGAACTCATTCAGAACATTCTGGATCAGTGCTACATTCCGAATCAAAGGTGTTCATTCGGAATATCTTATATTCCAAGTGAAGGTGCTCATTCGGAACATTCCGAGTGAAGAAGTTTATTCGGAACATTCCGGATCAAGACATCATTCCGAACGAAGGATTGAGGATTTATTTCGAGTGAAGCAATATTTCGAATCAAGGGGTGTTCATTCGGAACATCTATTATTCCGGATCAAGGTGTTCATTCGGAATATATTTTGAATCAAGGTTTTGGTAAATATTCTGAGTAAAGAAGAACATTCTGAACGAAGGTGACATTCCGGATGAATGTTTATTCCGAATGAGGGTATTATTCCGAATGAGCATTTTTTGTTTCTTTTAAGTTTCTGTTTTTTTTTATTTTTAATTTTCAAGCTTTACTTTTCCCGCCTTTTTCCTTAGTCGCACTTTAAGATTACTTGCCTTAGATTTATTTTAAGCCTTGCCTTAGTTTAAGTTTTAGTTGGGTTTTAAGTTTGCCTTAGATAGTTTTAAGTTTGCGTTATTTACTTTAAGTGCCTTTTAATTTCTCGTCACGCTTTTAAATTCTTGTCATTTATTTTAATTAGATTTAGATTTATTTTTCTTGCTCTTTACTTTAAAGTTTTTTGCACTTTTTATTATTCAACAACGACAACTATTTTTCTTAACCAAAAACGATTGAGTCACACTTAAAACCAGTAATCAATTCGATTAGACATACGACAAAGAACTTTAATTTTTATATGGGCAAAAGCCTTTTATCAACCGGGAATGAGGCTAAGGAGAAACAATTGGAAGATGTACCTATTATCTGTGAATTTCCTGAGGTATTTCCTAAAGATTTACGCGGACTTCCACCGATAAGGCAAGTAGAGTTTCGAATTGATTTAATTCCTGGTGCTGCACCGGTGGCACGTACGCCATACCAATTAGCACCTTCTCAATTATAGGAATTATCTGAACAACTTAAGGAGTTGTCTGATAAAGGTTTTATTCGACCGAGCGCGTCGCCTTGGGGAGCTCCAGTCTTGTTCATTAAGAAGAAGGATGGATCTTTCCGTATGTGCATTGATTATAGGGAACTGAATAAGTTGACGATTAAGAATCGATATCCTTTACCAAGGATTGATGATTTGTTTGATCAACTACAAGGATCTAGTGTATATTCTAAGATAGATTTGCGGTCTGGATATCACCAACTTCGCGTCCGTGAAGAAGATATTCCTATAACTGCATTTAGAACTCGTCATGGACACTATGAATTTCAAGTAATGCGATTTGGGTTAACTAACGCACCTGCGGTTTTCATAGATCTAATGAATCGAGTGTGCAAACCCTACTTGGACAAATTTGTGATTGTGTTTATTGATGATATTCTAATCTATTCTAAGAATAAAGATGAACATGGAGAACATTTAAGGATTATCTTGAGTTTGTTAAAGGATGAAAGGTTGTATGCTATGTTTTCAAAATCTGATTTTTGGTTAGATTCCGTGCAATTTCTTGGTCATGTGATTAACAAAGATGGAATTCATGTTGATCCTGCAAAGGTTGAAGCCATTAAGAATTGGTCTGCACCGACAACACCAACGGAAGTGTGACAATTTTTAGGATTGGCTGGCTATTACAGGTGATTCATTAAAGATTTTTCTTTAATAGCTAAACCCTTGACTAAGCTTACCCAGAAGAATAAACCTTTCGTTTGGGGAAGTGATGAAGATGGAGCATTTCAGATATTGAAGCAAAAATTATGTAGTGCACCAATTCTATCATTACCCGACGGGAGTGAAGATTTTGTAGTATATTGTGATGCATCTCTTAGAGGTTATGGAGCTGTTTTGATGCAGCGAGAAAAGGTAATAGCTTATGCTTCTAGGCAATTAAGGAAGAATGAGGAGAATTACACTACTCATGATCTCGAGTTAGGAGCTGTAGTCTTTGCTCTTAGGTTGTGGAGACATTATCTGTATGGCACCAAGTGTAAGGTATTCACCGATCACAAAAGCCTATAGTATATTCTTGATCAAAAGGAATTGAACATGAGGCAACGAAGATGGATAGAGCTATTAAGTGATTATGATTGTGATATAAAAAATCACCCAAGAAAAGCCAATGTTGTTGCCGATGCATTAAGCAGAAAAGATAGAGAGCCTATCAGGGTACGTTCTCTAGTCTTGATTGTGCACTATAACTTTCCTGAGAAAATTAGAAATGCGCAATAGAAGCTTGTAAGAAAGAAATTTTTGTTAATGAAGGGTTCCGAGGAGAAGGAGATCCTTTAGAGATTAGAGCTGATGGAGTGAAATACTTAAGAGGTCGTATGTGGATACCTAGGTTTGGAGGCTTAAGAGATTTGATTATGTTAGAATCCCATGAATCTAAATATTCCATTCATTCTAGATCTGATAAAGTGTACCATGATTTGAAGAAGTTGTACTGGTGGCCGAATATGAAAGCTGATATTGCTATGTATGTTCTTCAATGCTTGACTTGGGCTAGAGCCAAAGATGAACATCAAAAGCCATCAGGACTACTTCAACAACCAAAGATTCCTGAATGGAAGTGAGAGCGAATTACGATAGACTTTATCACCAAGCTTCCTAGAACATCATCTGGAAACAACTCGATTTGGGTCATTGTCGACAGACTGACCAAATCAGCACACTTCATTCCGGTTAAAGAGCAGTTCTCACTGGAGAAGTTGACTCGTATTTATCTTGAGAATGTTGTATGCAAGCATGGAGTGCCTGTATCGATCATTTCAGTTCGAGATCCTAGATTCGCATCGAATTTTTGGAAATGTCTCCAAAGATCTTTGGGAACGAATCTCAACATGAGCACTGCTTATCACCACCAGACTGAGGGGCAGAGTGAATGAACGATACAAACACTGGAAGATATGTTTAGAGCTTGTGTAATAGATTTTGGTAATAATTGGGATAAACATTTGCCTTTAGCAGAGTTTTCGTATAACAATATTTACCATGCTAGTATTAAGGCTGCATCGTTTGAAGCTTTGTATGGTAGGAAGTGTAGATCTCCTGTATGTTGGAGTGAAGTTGGGGATACCCAGCTCACGGGACCGGAATTGATCCGGGAGACTACGGAGATGATTATTCAGATTAAGAATAGGCCGTTGACTGTCCGTAGTAGACAAAAAAGTTACGCGGATGTGCGGCGGAAACGGATGGAGTTTGAAGTGGGTGACCAAGTAATGTTGAAAGTATCGTCATGGAAAGGCGTTATAAGATTTGGAAAGCGAGGGAATATGAATCCCCGCTATATTGGACCCTTTAAGATTTTATCTAGAGTAGGTCTGGTGGCTTATAAACTAGAGTTACCCCAAGAACTTCATGGTGTTCACAACACATTCCATGTATCTAATCTGAAGAAATTTTTAGCAGTAAGTGATGAGAAAATTTCGCTGGATAAGGTTCGAATATATGAGAAGTTTCATTTTATCGAAGAACCCGTAGAGGTTATGGATCGTGAGGTAAAGCAACTGAAACAAAGTCGGATACCTATTGTCAACATCCGATGGAATTCAAAGCATGGACCGGAATTTACATGGGAACGAGAGGATGAAATGTGGAAGAAATATCTGCACCTCTTTGATTTCAATAAGAAACGGACATCAAAATGAAAAGGATCACGAGGACGTTGATCCCATTTAGGAGGAAAAAGCTGTGACAATCTAACATTTTCAGGTAGTAAATTATTTTCTCGTATAATATTTTGAAACTTATTTTTGTGTTGGTTGATGAACTCACAATTTACGGATTTAAATTTGGGCTTATGTGCATAATTTAACGTCCTTTACGACTAAACCGGAAACCATAGGATTACGTATTTACGTTTTTTAACTCCGTTTTTTATGAGACAATTTTTATTAGATTCGTTTTGTGCCGTTGATTCATAATTTATAAAACGTTTTTCGTAAAACGACCCTAGGGCACGCAAATCGAGGAATACCCGCAAATTACTGAGATGAGACAAAACAAGTTTTATCCCACCCCACTCAAAAGGTACGGCCAACTTTGACACCACATCTCATGATGTGTCAATGTTATAGCTAATAAGCTAACACTTGTTAGCCTAAGCTTAACAAGTAAGCTAAAACATAACAAAACCATCAAAACCACTTCACTTAAACCATTTACACACTTAACACATGCAAACTACTCTCCAAAACTCTCTCATCCTCCCCCATTGCCGTCCCATATCTCCATCACACACACCAATTTGATCAATTCTATCCATCAACTTTGTGTTATCTACACATATAATGAAGAAACCTTGAAGCCTTGTTGATTGGTGAATATTATAAAATCAAAGGTGGTGATTTTCTTGTGTCCTAGGGCTGATTTCTCAACAAATATTCTTGGTGGTTGATGATCTTGAAGATAAATTTGGTGTACATCAAGTTGTTGTCATCCAAAAACAAGATATAGTCTTGGTTGGTAAACAAGATCATCCTTTCCATTTTCTTTGTTATTTTTGTAAAGATAAAATGTATTTTCTTTCCTATTGTATATGTATATGATGAATATATGATGATAAAAATGTTGTGTGGGGATCAAGTGTTGATAAACATTGTTAAAAAGATAGAAAACCATATGTTAAAAGGTTAAAATCTTGCTTAATAAGTTGGCTGTATAAAAACAGTAACTAACAAATGATAAACTGATAAAATGGCATATTGTAATCAATATACAGTAAGTATTAAGTCTTATACACATGTGAGAGTTGGCCATGCAATAGAATCATCAAAATGAGTGAGAAATGATCAAAACAAAACTAGTGTATCAATCTGAATAGTCTGTTTTGTAAGGACTGTTAAGGATACTTAGACATGGATTGAGCAGTATCTAAATCTAAGTTATTTGTAGAACATAATATTAAGTTTATGTCGTCAAAAAATGAGCTTCTATCTCCTTGTAGAACTCAAGATATGATAAAAATGGTGAAAGTGAAACTAAAAATCATATTTTGTGAAATTAATGTTTAATACTATTATATAAGCACTCAAATAAATATAGTATAAAATGTGAATTAAAACCCACTAACTTATATATTACATTTATTTAAATATTTATAAGGACAAATGAATAGACATTTTATAAAATGATAGTTTACTAAGTTTTATAAGTTATAAAATTATAAACGTGATTTTTACGTCTTTTCGGCTAAAACCGTAAAACTAACGTGTTCGTCAAATAAAACTTAGACGGTCAGACCCGTCTAATGTAAGCTTTATGAAACTGAAACCTTCTTTCTTTGATTCTTTGATCGGAATACGGATGAGATCAGAAAGGCCATCATTGGGGCAAACGATGCAATAGCTTCGGTTAGAGCAAAGCCCAAAATGGCATAACCAAATGATTGTTTAGCCAATGATGGATTACGAGCCACGGAATGAATCGAGGAACTAAGGACGTTTCCAATACCGATAGCAGCTCCCGCTGAAGCACCACCGGCAACAGGTTGAGCTCCTACGATCACACCTTCTCGTGCAAACAAACATAGCACTGGATGGAAGGTATGCTTCACCGACCTCGTTTAACACCATGCTTCCTCCGAAGCTTTCATCTGAGTAGTCACTACGCCCTACCCTATCGCTGAGTCTTTGGAAGCGGTTTCACTCCTTTATAGGTCGGAACTCTGGAACCTAAAGACTTTCTCAATCAGACAGGATAGATGGATTGAGTGCGCGTTGCCTTGATTTGAGTTATCATTTAAGTGCGAAACAAGACCTGAATTAGGATGATATTCATAGAGCGGTTACTCTTTGTGTAGGTTATGGAATCTCCACTCCATGTTGAAAGCTCTTTCAAATAGCATGAGCGTTGAAAGTCTTCAATTAGACTAGAGCGTTAGATTCTTTTTTTTTTACTTCTTTCAAAGGGGAAGTTCTTCCGTTGTTGGTAGTTCCTCAGGTCGGGTTGTTTATTTTTCAGAGCTTTTTCAATTCATGATCTGCTCTACGAAGGGAAAAGTGAGAGTATCAAAATGCAGTTATATGAGCATCGACTTGATAATTTGCCTAGTGAGAAAGCCATGCTCCTTTGGGTTCTTTAAATTCCGTGGGTGGAGTAGCTACCGAGATCAATGCAGTCAATTATGTGTCTCCTAGAAGTTGGTTAGCTACTTCTCATTTTGTTCTAGGATTCTTCTTCTTCGTAGGGCATTTGTGGCACGCAAGAAGGGCTCGTGCAGCTGCAGCAGGATTTGAAAAAGGAATTGATCGTGATTTTGAACCTGTTCTTTCCATGACCCCTCTTAATTGAGACAGGAGATCAAAGACTTGAATATAGGAGTGACTTCGGTTCCCTTGTTTTTGGCAGGAAGAGTTTCAGCCTTTGTTGCCCCTGGGTAGAGTGAGTCTACTTAGTGGAAATCAAGACAAACCGGGCACTATGGTGAGACGTGAAAACACCCGATCCCATTCCGACCTCGATATGTGGAATCGTCTTGCGCCATATGTACTGAGATTGTTCGGGAGACATGGTCCAAGCCCGGTACGAGGATGACTTGTGCCTAGGGGTGCAATGAATTCTTTCCTATTACAAGTAAAAACCGATAAAACCCGAACTATATAACATATGGACATTAACGGGCCAAGTTAGCTTTATCGGACTATTAATCCAACTAACTTGGCTAAACACTTATAAACTTACTTATTAGGCTTAACCCACTTGGGCCCAACATGTAAAGTATAATACTGATAATCAAAGTGTAAAATGGACTAATATAAGGTATTGGGCTTATAATAGGCTTATTGGGCCTAAAACATATAAATAAGTAAAACTAGTAAACTAGTATAATAGTTACCAATACATAACACAAAAATGAGTAAATGAGAATGTATAAACCCACTTGATCATCATCATATGTATAAAATCATCATATGTATACATAATTGTTATTTTGATAAAGTCATTGGACAAAAGTCTAAGACCGATTATTATTTATATATGTTTCCGTGATCGAAGCACGCTCGTAGCCGATAATCCGCCTTTCATTATCAACGTGAGTTCATAGCCTCGCACTCTATTAAATGTTTTATAAAATGATTTGCAAAACCGCGAGGGAGATAACATGCTAGTTTTTGATAAAAATAGAACACAAGTAGTCCCGATAGCATGCTTAATGATATGGACCCGAATGATGCTATGACCCAGTAAAAGAGATAAAAAGGATTATTAATAGTTAGGTTATGTCACTTAAAGTCCCATTAGCATGAATAGTAAACTACCGGGATTTGGTAGAAGCTTATGCATATGATAGTACTATTTGGGGACGATCACCCTAGTTAGGGCCTTGACGATTGATCCCCGTCGTACCACATTGATTGGTAAGTGAATTTATGTATGAGAAGATTTACATAGCGTGATTTTGTGACGACACGCTAACTTAGATGGGCAAATTGTTTGTCGGGTTCGCGGCCCGTTGTTTGTGATAGTAAGGTAACATTGTCATGCGGCTAATAATAATCCAAATGTATTCCAATACAATTCAATATTGATGCAAATAACGATATTAATATTACCTATAATGGTAATATTGAGGCTACAGTCTCATGGACGGTTTAAGATGTATGCTTTGCTTTATATATTGCCTGACTAGCAATACGAGGACTTACTTTCTATATTATACTTGTGTTCTGATTTCAACGATTGTTTTATATAATGGTTTTACTAAACTCTATGAATTCACTCGACATTCGCTGATATGATTTTTACATGTTTTTATCTCAGGTGCTTGAAGGTAATTCGGATGGATATCGCTCTGATGGCCCACATAATAATAAAATTGTTCATTCGATCTATGTTTTGTAAACTTAATGACCTGTATAATTTGGGACCTGTTGTACACTTAAAACTTTTTATCGAATAAATGTATGTTAAACCTTGTACAACCATTTTTATGTGTTGTCTATGATTGGAGTTATTGTGCTATCCCGTAACACTCTAAAGACTCTTCCGCTGTACCGATATGAAATTTGAGAGTGTTACAAATGGCCCACATAATAATGATATTCATTCGAACTAGGTTATGTAAAACTTTATGACTGTGAAACTGGGGGAACTTGTGTAAACTTAAAACTTTTATTCGAATGAATGTATGTTTGACCTTGTACAACCCTTTTTCTGTGTTGTCTATGATTTGAGTTATTGTGCTATCCTGTAACACTCTATTGACCCTTCCGCTGATCTCATGCGAAATTTAAGAGTGTTACAGTTTGGTACCAGAGCTCTTGTTATAAAGATCGAAAGATTTTTAAAACCAAGGTTTTGAATAAATCATTTCAAAAATCTGTTAACCATAAACATTTTTCTCAAAATGTTTAAAAATCTTTTGACTATAACAGTGCCAAAGATCTTTTATGTTACCAACAAGCCTTATTGAGAAGATATATATATTGATATATATAATTTAATTTATATATATATATATATATATACACACACACACATATATATATATATATATATATATATATATATATATATATATATATATATATATATATATATATATATATATATCTTTACATTATATATAAGAGGAGGGATATGCCACATAATCATCCTACTAATCCACGTCATCACTAATTTTGTTTTACTAATTTTTGTTTTTATTATAATTTTCCGTTTTTTGAGAATTAAAATTGTTTTTTCAAAGAAAATTTTAAAAACTATTATTTTCTTATACATATAGTATGCAATTTACCAACTAATCGGCAAGGTAAAAATTATAGTCATGTCTTAAGTATTCTAATGCATTATGTTGCTATTTGTTTTTGGTTGTGTTTTTGGTTGTGTTTTTGTGCAGATTACATGGCACTTTGATCATATGGAGGTGAGTAAAATTAATATCTATATCATCAGGTAAAACGACTATGATCTGATTCGGATCTGTAAGTATCTGCTCACATTTAACGCTTAACATAATCTTCTCAACATAATATGAATTTCTCATGCAAATAATATGCTATATAAAGCGTTATAAATTTGAGTATATGAATTTAATCGGGGTAAGTGTAATATTATTACTATGTTGAAATTTTGTGTTGGTGTTGGATACAGTAACTATAGAAGATGATTGATGAAGCTAAAACAAATGGACTCTAGGCTGCTTGCGAATCCGTCTCCATTGCGGACCTACGAGTTTTTTCAGGTATTATGTTGATTTTTAATGTTCAGTATGTTGTGCTTAAGAAGTGGGTTACCTCTTTATTTTATGGACTTTAAATTAGGTCATGGATTTATGAAAGTAGAAAGCTTTCTTACCTCTTGCAATTGGTTTCTACGTATTTAGTATAGTCGCGTAGATGAATTTGGGTATTATTGACTGATTAGTGTGCTGAATTTTTATTTGTTGTATATATGTGAAAGGGAAGTGTTTTGATCTGTTTTTGTATAGCTTATTTAAGGATGATCTATGGTTGCAGGTGGTTTTTGTAAAGTTATCCATAACAAGCAAACTGGGCAATCTCAAGGCTATGTTTTCATCGTGTATCTTAATCGTTGCGGCAGAATTTATAGGCATATAATAGTAAAAATAAAGATATTGTCCAAATTAAAAATGAGCATGGTACGCCACTCTACGATGGTGTTGGCCAGTCCTGGTTTTGGCGGTAATCACATGTGGACGGTCATGACTGTTGTCGTGGCATTCCAATACTCAGTCGGTAAATAGATTGTAGATGTTTATCCTTTTGATCATTCATTGTCATCGCACAATGTATAAGATACATGCATTAGGGTAATCACTTCATAAGAAAAATATTAGCGTGGTAAGGTTAGATTTAAGTGGTTACGTTTAATGCTGTTATTTTCTTGGCGTTTTATTTTACTACAGACAAGAAGAATTACAAATAGCAGCTTGGACAATTATATAATAACCCATTCAAATTAATCGACCTACATGCATTTCCTCCCAGATTCAAACTTCTGGTATGATACTTGCATTTCCTTATAATGCGTCATCTTTGTCCACCATTCCTGTGTTAAATTGTGAGGTCATTTATGTCACAGGTCATTATTCTTGACAGGTAGTTTCAGAAGTATCTTTGGTTGTTGATTGTTTCAAAGTCTAAGGGTGTTATTATGACATCATTGTTAGCAAAGGGGCCGTAAAGATGGAAAGAGTTTTACTTATAATGGTAGTATTAATATTGTTATATAATTTGAAGTAACTAATTAATATTTTGTAATTTCTTATGATACAATGGCCATAAAATATGTTGATCCAGAGAAGAGCTTCGTTGGATGGCTCAAAATCAAGAAAGAGTAAAAAAAACTTAACGTATGATGGCCGTGAAGACATGGATAACAGAACATAGTGAGCAATTCCTTCTTTGCGAGTTCTGGATAAGCGACATGCTACAATAATGGTGAATAGTTAAATCAAAAAGGTAACACGGTGGTCTGTTTCTCTGTATCTAACTTTTTATTGCTAATGTACCCTTTAATAGAGCTCAATAATTATATTTTAAAGTGTCATATTTGTCAAACGGAGGTGGATTAAGCATTTTAAGTGTCAAGCATTGAATGCAACCGGAAGAAGGATATATGTTTGGCGGCAGAATGAAACAAAGTATATGCACAATAAGTAGCAAAAAGGCGAGGTGAAGGAAAGGTATTCAAATTGATCAATCCGTAATCCACGGATATGTAGAGAAGTATATATTTTTTCTTTGCAGCTCTTGCCCCACGCTTACAGCCTCGATACTCCTCCATTTTCTCTCCTCAATGTTTAGTAAAAAATCAAGCTTCAAACTATTTTGTTGGTTTACGTACATTCCATGGTATGATGACGCTCGCTGGAATCAAAAAGTAACTGATGAAAGTATATTCCTTATCTTCTCTCTTTTTAGTAAAATATAGTCCGAGTTGCTTTAATTAAATGAAGTGTCGATGTTTTTTCAGTCCCGGGGAAATATCACGCACTTGAAAAATACCATATTACCTGTTATAGATGTGCCCATGCTCACTGATTTTCATATTAGAAGATGGACATTTAAGTTTAATTTTAATATTTTCAAATTCTAAATTCCACCTTTTGTTAATTTACAAAAACACTGTCAGTTATGATATCAATCATAAACCTTCGGATTGTTGATAAACGAGTTTTTTCTTTCATGTGCACAGGTTGAGGAAGAGTCCGCTGGATTGAAGAATGATATCCGCTGTTCTTAATAGCCATCAAGCAACTTCAGTGAACGAATGAACAAAATTATCTGAAAAAATTTTTGTTCATGATTCATTTAAAGGTATTACAAGGTCCTTATCTTTATCAGATAATTTTGTTAAATGTAAAAGAAGAAAGGCAAAAGAAAATTGCTAAACTAAGGCTTTTACAATATAAGGGGGAAAACCTAACCGATTAATTCCCCCACGGGATGTCATGAAAACTCATTTTTTTCATTACCACCTTTACAACTCTGTTGTCTATTGACAAACATGACCATGAGTATTCTGATATGTGTACCTGCTGTTGGCTGTGGATATTCATATCGAATATTGGTGGATTGGTTGTAATTTCGATTGATTTATTAATCAAGAATAATGAGTTTTAAAATCTATAGATCTCCATATATTTAGGGCTGCTTGACATCCCTTTGTGATTGTTTATAGGATCTTATTATGTATTCCAGATATTTAAACTGTAAAAACAAGTTTGTTAAATGCTTTTTAGGAGCTTGGGATTAGTATTGCAATATCTGCACATTCTGCATAGCTTTCGGGTAGAAATTGCCAACAGTGACACCCCGCTTAAACGTACCA
Source organism: Glebionis coronaria (assembly GCA_025667525.1). NCBI lineage: Eukaryota > Viridiplantae > Streptophyta > Magnoliopsida > Asterales > Asteraceae > Glebionis > Glebionis coronaria. Next base: position 266,810,060 of record CM046875.1, read on the forward strand.
AGGCAACTCTATATAACTGCAGTGGCAATACTTTTTTCCAAAAAAAAATAAGTTTCCCATTGTCCTGGGAGCTATTGATCTATTAAACTATATGAATAAGAGTGTGACTTAACAAAATATTTAATTTGAAGATATTAATTCTATTAGTAACAATCACTATTTTTTTTCCCAAGAAAATGGTACGATGCAGGTAGACTTTAGTGTCACGGTTCAAATGGGTGAAATAAGTTACATCTCAGATCTGATTAAACTACTTTTAGTGGCTGCAAAGTTCAGCAACCATTTGGGGTTTTTTTAATGCGCTATTTGCAAATACTTTTACAATGGTGCAACTCAAGAACTCCCAAGATCTGATATTTGCAAATGTTGAACACTCCTAAGAGCACAGTGTACAATGCGTTTTTGCTCAGCGTTTTCCCACGGCGCGAGCTGAAAACGCGAGAACCACACCCCGTGTGGCGTTTTCGTGTCTCAAGCCGAGGGGACGGCACGCGTTTTTGCATAAAAACGCGACACACGAAAACGCGAGACCGTACCCGGTCTCGCGTTTTCTTTCATAATTAATTACTTTTTTTAAAAAAAAAATTCAAAAAAAATGATATCCGTTGGAATTAAATTTTTGACCATTTGAGACCCGTTTTTTTCAAAAAAAACCTATTTTTTACCTATAAAACTCCCATTTTCACTTATAAATCACATACAAAACACCCATTTCACCTCAACTATTATATACACATGTACGTTTCTCCCGAACCCAACATTACACGTACTTGGGTCGAACGATGCGAAAGACAACAAATGAAAACAAAAGAACTTCGGGAAGAGCAATGCACGAAGACCTTCGATACGACCTTGTTGAACACTTGTGGAATCAAGAAGAAGAGCAATAAATTTTATTCCGGTTAATAATTTTCTATTGTGTAATTTTTTTCTATTGTGTAATTTTTTTTAATTTATGTTTTTTTTTTCGTATTTTTTTTTAATTTATGTACTTTTTTTTTTAATGAAATGTTTAATAATTTTGTTTTATAATTTTAATTTTTTTAATAAGTTATAGGTCCCACATAAACCCCACGGCTCAAGCCAACCAAGGAGCCCCATTTATGGTGTTGTAGAGGTTTTGGTGTTGTGGGATCATTTACCCACCACACACCATACCCCTTGAAAAAGTTGGTATCTTTCCACGGCTCAACACGACGGCTCAGCACCATACCCCGTGCTCTAAGGCCATGGTGAAGGGCCCATGGAGTTTTCTAGGCACATCACCCTTTGTTGGCATTTGGTTGATATACTCGATTACAAATAAGCTCACATGATTAATTGAGTCTCAAACCCCTATATAATCTAGCTTTAATAAGCTCCAATTGAATGTTCAATCAGCTGTATTAATGTATGAATTCATTTGGTACAATTGTGATGCACAAAACAAAAGAAATTGCCTACACAATGTTAAACATATGAATAATTAAAAAGAAATATATTATTTGGTGATGGGCATAATGTGGTGATTGAACAAATTATGGAGCGCAAGAGTAATGAAATATGACATACAGTTGCAAAAGCCATTAAATCTAATGTGAAATAGATTGCTATTTGTATAGCCAATATTAATTGTTCATAGACTTTACTTTGCCATAGTAAGACTGTTTATCGGTTCGGTTCTTCAATTGTTCGATCTATTTGGTTGGGTTATTCATGTAACTTTTTTAATCAACTCGTAAATCGAACCGAACCAAATTAGATTCAACCAAACCGAACTGAAAATTGAATTTAAATTCGGTTTGGTTTTTGGTTGAACCGAATTACACTATTTTAAAAAATATATATCAAACTATATTATAAATCATTTGAAACATTTTATTTTCAGAAAGCCCGGAAAATTATATGGTACTCTTACTATTGACTAGGATAACTGTTTTTCATTATATCGTACTTAGTATTGACTAGGATAACTGGTTTTGGTTATTAGTTCTATTGATCTCTCAAGTATAACAACAACAGTAAGTTAGTAAGTTATGTAAACAACTTAAAAACATTTAGTAATCAAGTACCTCTCGAATTATATCTCCATTCTATGGATGGGACGTGGAGTTACTTATTTATAAATTATGTCTTATGAAGACAGTTATATGGTAGAATTATGACTAAGACGACAATCTCTTCAATATGTTTTTACACTCTTGATACTTTAACTTCCTTATTACGGGTTTTATTTTTGCTGATGAAATGGGTTACTTCATATCGTTTTGAGGTTTTGTTTATTAATATTCAATACATAGTATCTCCTCTTTGGTTTCCTTTGTGTTAGTTTTAATTTATTTATCTAGAAGACATCATGATAGAAAGGAGATGTTTCAAGGAATGACATTTCATGTACTTATAAATATACTAAGGATTTTGCTAACAGAGGTTGACAATCTATATGGTATTGTAGTTTAATCATGTGCATTAAGGATTCTTAGATAGATTATGTTGTACTTAAATCATATATACAAGATTAAGATGCATAGTTTCTTTGAAGAGAGCGTAGAAATATTAAGGTTGAAAGATCTATTCCGCCTCATTATTAGCTCATTGATTGATTGTTTTCGCTATTGTCAGCAGTGGCGGATCTTAGTGAACACTAGGGAGGGCTCCGGCCCTCCCAAAGATCGTGACGATTGTAAAAATTATGCATTCCGTTTAAAAGTTATTGTCCATTTTTTTATTTTGGTATGTAAAAAATAACTCGGTCCTTCCAAAATAAATGATCAAGGTCCGTCATTGATTGTCAACCAAAACTTATCTATCCATGCTTCTTGGCACATACTGAACATCGTCAGTTTCAAACACACGCCCAAGTCTCAAACACCCTTTAAACGCATGCGTAAATCGTTTTAGCTAGATAATTAATTATATTGTAGTTGGTATGAGCGGTGAACCTTTAAAGTTACAAGAAGTCAGAATCCAAGTTAGACCATGTTGCACAATAACCTGAAACAAAGATATAGTAATTGTCTAAATTAGATCTCACGTCTTCCGAAATTATCATATATCCTATTGGATGATAGTATTTTCCGCTCGAAACATTCTGGTTTAGTCACCTGTATCTTCACAATATGCTACTAACTCTATCATAATGGTTAAAAAGAAATAACTAATGAGAAAAAAGATCACGGAAACAATCAAATAATGTTAGGGAACATTTTCTCACATTCGTGAAAGATGAATAAAGAGTTGATCTTAGAGTTATTTTAAATACCTTGGCGAAATAGCTCTCTTCTAATGTTACAGATAGCTCTCTTTTGACTTTAGCCTTATGCGCCCGATAACTTTATATCAACTGTTATCTCTAAATAATGTGTAGCATTCGATCAGTGGGTGGTAGAAGAGTGAAAAATAAATATATTTTTAATACTATGAAGGAAATAGCTTCATTCTAATTTATTTTATTTTTATATACCTAGCATGATCTGTCCGGGGCAGAGTCATGGTATAAAGTTATCAGGTGCACAAAAATTTTAATACGAGTATTTATATAGTATATAATTTTGAGACCGGGTTTATTTTGAAAATATATAAATTTTTAGCAAGTACATACACTACCCGATAAAATTTCATCGGGTTCACGTCTATCCTCGAAAACCCCCTAGCTCCGCCCTTGGATATGTGCGTAACATGGCGACGAGCACCTAATGATTATTTTTTGGCGGTTAAATAATATTGTATTAAAGTGTAATAATATTGAATTTAAATAAAATAAACCCACTAAAAATAATAAATAAATAAATAAAATCATAAAAATATATCAAAATGAATGTAGAACTAAGAAGACCAAAATTTAATACGGTGAAATTAGTTGTAAAAAATTAAAAAATATTTCAATTTAAAAATAAAGCTGGCTATTCAATAAGTTGTTATATAAGTTCTTACAAAAGAGATCGACGGTCATAATTGCACCTTTTTATCTTAACTAAAATTAACCTAATAGTTGAGATTTGCTCCGCTTATCTTAATTTTTGTTTGAAGTTAAAATGATGATTTATTGGACGCTATAACCGAAAACTAAAATGCTAGAGAGGGTGCATTTTAGTTCGGTTCTAAAATAGCAAAACAATAAAAAAAACTTAATAAAGGTTTATATCTTTGTTGATAAATAGACTAAATCTAAATATTTTTAACTCAATTTGATATGCAATAGTTTTATAAAATAAAATCAAGATAAACGACAATTAAAAGTCATACCCGTCTATCGGACGGGTTTTGCTACTAGTATATATATATATATATATATATATATATATATATATATATATATATATATATATATATATATATATATATATATATATATATATATATATATATATATATATATATATATATATATATATATATATATATATATATATATATATATATATATATATATATATATATATATATATATATATATATATATATATATATATCACGAATTCAGTATGTAACTGTTTAATAATTATTTTATGCTAATACGATATATATTATATAATGCAGATTTGTCATGGCAAACACTAACATTCCCGTAGGGAACCCTGCTATTCCTCAACCTAACGTAGATGATAACCCTTATTTAGACTTAGTGGATTATAATGTAGAAGATGATATGGATGATGAAGAGGAGGAACCATTTGAGGATCCTGAGTCCGAGATAGGACAAGGAGATCAAATTGCCCCTCTGGTTGATGTTGTAGAGAATGATAATGATAACGTTGGTATTGAGGAAGATGATGATGTGGGTATAGATAATGTAGGTAATAAGGATGACGACGAGGATGTCGAGGAAGAGGTAGATATAGATGATGAGGCTAATGATGATGAGGCTGAGCTTATTTTTCCTTATGATGTAGAGGATGGTGAGCTTTTACCCCCTCCAGTTGATTGGTCCGATTCTGAGTTTGAGTTACTTAGAGATGAATTGTCTGAATCGTCTGGATCTGAGTCTGAAACAGAGGATGATGCGGATGATGATGCACCTGATGGCACTGATGGGATTGTTACTCATAGGCCGATTGATTTGGATGACTTTCAGGGCAGTGTGCATGTGATAGAAGAGTCGTCGAGGGTTCAAGAGGCTGCTCATATTGATGGACTTCTACCTTGGGCCTTAAGGCGTGATTTGGATGCTTCTCGTGATCAAGGTCGTGTGACAGAGATTGGTTTAAGTATTGTTCAGACTCATCTTTCTTTATTTGAGTCGAAAACAAAGATTGGTGAGAAAGAGCGAGAGTTGCTTAATTTGGGTTTGACTGATGTGGAGCGTGGTTTGAATGAGGCGTTTAGGAGATTGTCTGTGTTGGAAAGTGGTGAGTATGCAGAGATGAAGAAAAGGTGAATACGATGGAGATTCAGTTGAGTGTGGCTCGTGCGATGCGTGAGAAGGCAGAAAAAGAGTTAAATATATATGTTGGTTGGAACAGTAAGTTTTATACTGAGATTGTTGAGAAAGGAGTGATTCGTAAGCGCCCAGCTGAAGATGTGTCTTGTGATCGTCCGAGGAAGATACCAAAGACGATGGATGATGGACCTTCTAGCAGTTCTCAGTAGACCAGTCTATCTTTAGTAGTCTTTTTGTATCTTTTGTAAATTTAACTAAACCGACATATTGGTTAGTAGATCTGGCGTGGGCCTATATTGTGCTAGGAATTTTGATGTGGAATGTTAACTAAGACGATGTGGCTGTTTATAATCTAATGAAATCTGTATCTTTTATCTTGAATTCCATATCGTGCCTTATTTGTATCTTGATTCCTTGATTATCAATTCAATCCATCTTATATAAATCCAACATTGAGTGAATGCTTATCATACTTCAAATTGTGCAATAATAGAATCATGACGCCCAAGAGAGCCGTGACTGAGGATGATATGCGTAGGATCATTTCGGAACAAGTTTCCGCATCTATGGCTGAATTTATGGCAAATGATAGAAATGGAGCTGGCAGTAGTGGAGTTGGCGGTAGTAGAGCAAGCGGTAGTGGAGCTGGTGGTAGTGCAGCTAGCGGTAGTGGAGCTGGCGGTAGTGGAACTGGTGGTAATAATGCTAATGTGAATGCCAATAATGTGAATGCTAATGCTGGAGGAAATGTAGGAGGACTTGGACCTAATGCGCCTGAAGTCGATGGTTGTACTTATGTGACGTTCATGAAGTGTGAACCACTCCCTTTTAATGGAACTGAAGGTGTTGTAGGATTAAGTTAGTGGATTGAAAAGATTGAGTTGGTGTTTCGAATTAGTAAGTGTAAGGATGAGGATAAGGTGACTTTTGCTATGGATACCCTTAGAGGTCGTGCATTGACTTGGTGGAATGGTAGAATTGATTTCATGGGCATTAATATTGCTAATACTACTCCTTGGGATGAAATTAAAAAGTATATGACTCTGTAGTTCTGTCCCTGTAGTGTAATTATACGGTTGGAACAAGAGTTGATTCATCTGAGAATGAAAGGTGTGGACATTGATAGCTACACAAACCGATTCCATGAGTTGGCCTTGCTGTGTCCTCGATTGGTGGAACCCGAAGAGATCAGAATTGAACAATACATTAAAGGGTTGACCAAGAATATCTGAGGGGATGTAACATCGTCAAAACCATTGACATTGATGATGCGGTTCGAATGGCTTAGCATCTCATTGGTCCAATCATTTAGGACAAGGAGGATGAAGCACATGCTGGTGAGAAAAGAAAGGGTGAAGGTGATCGTGGAGGTCGAGGTGACAACAGGAAGAATTTTAATCGCCGTCAAAATCAAAAAAGGAAGAATGCAAATTCTCTTACCAACAACACACCATGCAATGATGAAAAGTGTCCTAAGTCTGGTAATAAGAGGCATGCTGGCGACTGCTGGAAGTGCCGAAACTGCGGAAAGCTAGGACACAAAGTAGAAAAGTGTAAGAGGGGAGTTATTTGCTTCAATTGTAGTGAAGAGGGTCATAAGAAACCGGATTGCCTCAAGTTGAAAAGGATTGGACCTGGAAGAAACAACCAGGGTGGTGCTTATCAACTTGGAACGGTTGAGGTTAAGAAAGAGGATCTGAATGTCGTTATTGGTACGTTTTTACTCAACAATAATTATGATGTTGCTTTATTTGATTCGGGTGCTGATAGGAGCTTCGTATCTACTAAATTTAGTGCCCTTATTGACATTGACCCTGTTGAGATAAATACCAGTTACGAAGTAGAATTGGCTGATGGTAAATTAGTAAGAACTAATAAGTTGTTAAAAGGATGCTCTCTGAATCTCTTGAACCATTCCTTCCCGATTGATTTGATGTTAATAGAACTAGGTAGTTTTGATATTATTATTGGAATGGATTGGTTATCCTTTAATAATGCTACAATTTTATGTGGCGAAAAGAAGGTTAAGATTCCTCTTAGGAATAGGAAGTTAGTAATTGATGGTAATCGAGGTGAATCCCGTTTGAAAATCGTTTCATGCATTAAAGTCCAAAAGTAAATCAGGAACGGTTGCGAGCTATACTTAGCTCAAGTGACCGGGAATGAGTCTAAGGAGAAACGACTGGAAGATGTGCCTATTATCTGTGATTTTCCTGAGGTATTTCCCAATGATTTACCTGGAATTCCACCGATAAGGCAAGTCGAGTTTCGAATCGATCTAATTGTTGGTGCTGCGCCGGTGGCACGTGCGCCTTACCGATTAGCACCTTCTGAATTAAAGGAATTATCCGAACAACTCAAAGAGTTGTTTGATAAAGTTTTTATTCGACCGAGCTCGCCACCTTGGGGAGCTCCAGTCTTGTTCGTTAAGAAGAAGGATGGATCTTTCCGTATGTGCATCGATTATCATGAATTGAATAAGTTGACTATTAAAAATCGTCATCCTTTACCAAGGATTGATGATTTATTTGATCAACTACAAGGCTCTAGTGTATATTCTAAGATAGATTTGCGGTCTGGATATCATCAACTTCGCGTCCGTGAAGAATATATTCCAATTACTGAATTTAGAACTCGTTATGGACACTATAAATTTCAAGTGATGCCATTTGGGCTAACTAACGCACCTGCGGTATTCATGGATCTAATGAATCGAGTGTGAAAACCCTATTTGGATAAATTCCTGATCGTGTTCATTGACAAAATCCTAATCTATTCTAAGAATAAAGAGGAACATGGAGAACAGTTAAGGATCATCTTGAGCTTGTTAAAGGATGAAAAGTTGTATGATAAGTTTTCAAAATGTGATTTTTGGTTGGACTCTGTGCAATTTCTTCGTCATGTGATTAACAAAGATGCAGTTCATGTTGATCCGGCAAAGGTTGAAGCCATTAAGAGTTGGTCCGCACTGACAACGCCAACGAAGGGGCGACTGTTAGGACCATTGTAATAGTTATATGTAATAGGTAGACTAGGAGGTATGTAGTTCCTCCTGGTCCTAGTCGTAGTAGGAGCAAGTCCTGCTCCTGGTCCTAGTCGAAGTCAAACTTTTTTATTTACTTAATATTCTGTTAGGATATGCATGAGATATGTTAGGAAAGGATATGCATATCAGTTTTACACGTTTTCTTTAATGATGTATTAGGGTTTCCTTGTAGTATAAAAGGAACCTTAGGCAGAAGGGTTAGACACACCTTCACAAAACGTAGTTCTAGTGATTATTAATATTAGAAATCCTTAGAAAGGATCAAGTCTTTAGAGTTATTCTGTTCTTCTTAATTATATTTATATTCTACATTCATATTGTGTATAGAGTCTCTTTGTGATTTGACTTGTGATTACAGAAGTCATTCACCGGTCCTGACAGGCTGCAAGATCTACATCTAGTAGACCTAACAAGTAGTATCAGAGCCTGGGAGGGTCTCTATACAAGAAGAATCAAGTTTTCTTATTTCTGACATTTTGTTTATCATGTCTGCCTCAACTTCTACTCAAACAGGAGAAGACAGCACTCCGAAAATTGTGCAACCTCAGCAGATCCTGGCTACGGTCTCTAACACGAATGGTAAATTCCCTCTTCTGAAGAGGGGTGAATATGATAACTGGGCAATGAAGATGGAATGGTGGATCACCAACACTGATCAAGATCTTTAGAAGATCATTCTGAATGGGAACAGCAGGAAGCTTACTGGACGAGACAAGAATGGTAACATTACTCTTCTTGACCCTAAATCTCATGAGGAAATCATAGCTATTCAGAAGGAGGTAAAAGCAAAAACGATTTTGCTTCAATCTCTTCCTGAAGATCACATGGGTGACTTCTACCATTTGGATGATGCTAGAGAGATCTGGAATGTCATAAAAGCAAGGTTCGGTGGGAATGAGGAATCAAAGAAAATGTGAAGGTCCATGCTGAGAGATGAATTTACCGAATTCAAAATCTCAGAAACTGAAGGTCTAAATCAAGGGTATGATAGGTTTCAGAAGATATTGAGCCAGTTGAATCAACTTCGATCAAAGCCTGATGATGGTGACATTAATGCAAGGTTTCTTAAAGACTTACCCTACTCATGGAATGAGGTGGTGATCTCTCTCAAAGCAAAAGGTGGGCTTGACTATCTCACCTTTGATGATCTGTTTCATAGGCTCAGAACTTTCGAACCCCATGTGAGAGGATTTCCTAGTGACTCTTTTCCCACTCCTGCTAATTCAGCCTTTGTGAGTTCTATGGCATCTAGTCCCATGTCATATGCAAGTAGCCCAAGCAATACTGTCTCCTGTCAGCATACTGTTCAGCATGTCATATGGTAGAAGCTGTTCTTCATTCTTTTGTGGCTGAAGTTAATGCTGAACAACAACTTGCTTTTGATGACTTCAAACAGGTCGATAAACTTGACCTGGATGAAATGGATCTTAAATGGCAGATGGCCATGCTTACTCTTAGGGTACACAAGTTTGAGAAGAAAGCAGGAAGGAAATTTAATTACAACCCTCGGGAGCCAGCAAGATTCGATAGAAGCAAGGTGCGATGCTATAACTGCCAGCAACAGGGTCACTTTGCAAGGGAGTGCCCTAGCAAGAATGATCAGGAGAAGAGCAGGTACTCCGCTTTCAAGGTTCAGGAGATAAAAGATGACAGGAAGGCATTGGTATCTGTTGACTCTATGGTCAACTGGAATGATCATCAGGCTTCTACTCTGGAGTCAGCTGAGTCCTCGACTGACGTGTTTGCAATGATTGCTGGGAATCTCTCTGATGCAGAATAAGCAGACGAGTTTGCTCTTATGGGCATCTCACCTCAGGTACAACATTGTCCTCTTGGTTGTCATGATAAATACTCAGAATTGCTGTCCCAATTTAATGAAGTAAATGATCAAAATGATAAGTATTTTTTAGAGGTTCAAGCCTATAAGGCTTCATTAAACACTTTGGAACAACAAAAGAGGTGGTTACAAGATACACAACGTGCGTATGAGGATAAAATCAGGATACTAAGCATTGATTTAGAAAACACTACAAATATGCTTAAATATACAGAAACTGAAAGAGATGCTAGTATCAAAGAAAAAGAGGAGATGCACTCTAAATTAGATGCTACAATGCTAAGATTTGACAAATGGCAAAAGGCACCTAAAAATCTTTCAAAATTAATTGATAGTAGTATGTCTGGCAGAACTAAAAGAGGCTTAGGATCTGAAAAATATATTGATTCAGAAGATGTATTTGATTTATCTTTCTCAAGTGTCTTTGATGCCGACAAAGAGGATGAGGGCAAACCTAGTTACAATAGGTTTAAACCAGCAGCAGAAATGCATGCTGTCCCTCCTCCTCTTACTGGAACTTTTATGCTCACCATATGGTATAATGACTCGGATGGATCACAGATGCTTGAGTCCCCAACAAGTTCTACTAATACTAATGACTTTGTCTCATGTACTTTCAGTGACAAAGCCGGTGACTCTGCATCTAGTGGTTCAAGTGAAGAGTCAAGACCTACAAGTTCCAAGTTGAATGAACATGCTGCTACTGGTGCTAGGAAGTGTGAAGAAAAAGTTGCTGTCAAGTCAAGTGTGTCTGGTCCTTGTTTATTGAGTCCTAGGAAGAATGTTTTTCCTAGAAATGTGTGTAATAAAGTAGGCAGTATGAAACAATCTCATTCTAATAAAAGGTCTTTCAAAACATGTTTTGTTTGTGGCAGTGCCTTTCATTTAATTAAAGATTGTGATTATTATGACACACATGCATCTGTTAATCATGCTTTTCCTGCTCCTGGTCCACCAGGAGCTGCTTCATATGCTTCTAGAAGACTTAATCCTAGTGCTCCAACGTTTAATACTTCTAGAGTATCCTCTCCTTTCGCGTCTGATTATTGGAGAGATAGTGGATTCCAAACAACCAGTAATTATTTTCAAAATTTTAATCCAATCTATCCACATAATTTAGACCACACGTATTTTGGTTTGGGAAATTTGGGAACTGCTGTTAAGCCCTCAGCAGGTTGTTCTTGGTCAAATAATAATACCCATATGATGCATAGGCAACCAAGGAACAACGGTGGATCTCATCAATCTTCTTGGCACTCTTCTAATGATCCACAAGGAAGGCTCAAACCTGAAAAGGTTTGGGTCCCCTTAAGACACTAACTTTTGCATTTTTATTATCTTGTTGTTGTAGGTTACTCCATACCAGGATCCTAGTCTAGGTATTGTTGATAGTGGTTGCTCCAGGAGCATGACTGGCAATAAGAGTCTTCTCTCTAACTTTGTACCATTTCATGGTGGCAAGGTCTATTTTGGTGGGGGTGAAGGCAGAATCACTGGCAAAGGAACGATAAAGACTCCAAATCTAAATTTTGAGCAGGTCTACTATGTGGAAGCACTTCAACACTTCAACTTGATATCGGTCTCTCAGATTTGTGACAAGAAGCAGTTTGTTCTCTTCACCGATACTGATGCACTTGTTCTTTCCAAAGACTTTTAGCTTCCGGATGACTCACAAGTTTTACTCAGAATCCCTAGAAGACACAATCTCTATAGCATCAAGTTGAATGAAGTCAACCCTACTGGTCAACTAGCATGTCTGGTTGCAAAAGCCTCAGAAGATGAAGCCACTAAATGGCACCGAAGGATGGGGCATGTGAACTTCAAGACCATTCACAAACTTGCAAATCTGAATCTGGTCTCTGGTTTACCTCCCAAGACGTTTCGAAATGATATAAATTGTATTGCCTGTAGCAAAGGCAAACAGCACAAAGCATCCTTCAAGGCCATTACTGCTCTAAGTCTTATTACTGAACCATTGCAGCTTCTACACATGGACTTATTTGGTCCTACTTCCATCAGGAGCATTGACCACAAGCAATTCTGTTTGGTGGTAACTGATGCTTATAGCAGGTTTACGTGGGTGTTCTTCATGGCTGCCAAAAGTGAGACCTACTCAATTCTTAGAGATTTTCTTACCTTGATAGAGAATCAGTTGTCCAAGAAAGTTAAAGGTATTCGTTGTGACAATGGAACCGAGTTTAAAAATAAAGACCTCATCGCACTTTGCAATGCTAAGGGCATCAAAAGAGATTATAGTGCTGCTAGGACTCCTCAACAGAATGGTGTGGCAGAAAGAAAGAACAGGACACTAATAGAAGCAGCAAGAACTATGCTTGCCGATTCCAAGCTTCCAACCATGTTCTGGACAGAAGCTGTTAATGCTGCAAGTTATGTTTTGAATAGGGTTTCTATTACCAATCCTCACAAGAAGACTCCTTATGAGCTGCTCACGGGCAAAGTTCCAAATATTGCTCATTTGAAGCCTTTTGGGTGTCCAGTCACCATTCTGAATACTAGTGACTATTTGGGGAAGTTTGATGGACAGGCAGATGAAGGATACATTGTGGGATATTTAGCTCATTCTCGGGCGTATCGTGTCTACAATCTTCAAGCCAAACGGATCATTGAAACTATTAATCTCAGGTATTTTGAGGAGAAGTCAAACATCCAAGGCAAAGGTCCAAAATGGTATTTTGATCTTGATTATCTTAGTGATTCGTTAGGATATTTTCGTTTCAAAACTAACCATGATGCAGGACCACAAGTATTTGCAACTTCTAGTACTGGTGTTCCTTCTAGTCTTTCTGATTCAGATGATGAGGATGACATTTTTGTGGTTCCATCCTATTCCACCACGGTTTCTCCTACTCCTCCTAGTGATGCAACTCCATTGGATATATAGGATTCCCAAGCAGCTCTTGACACTCTTCTCAAACAGCAACAAGAAGCTACTAAAGCAGCTGCTCAAGGTAGTTTTGAGTTTCCCTTGGTTGAGTCTACTGACAAAGTTGCTCCTGGTACTCCAGCTTCTGCTCCTAGTGCTAGCTTATCACCTACTGGTACTCCGGCTAGTGAGTCTGCTTCCAATACTCGCTTCTCCAGTCCTTCTGATTTGGGGAACCATGAAAAGAAGTCTTCTACCAAGCTGGATGATATTCATAAACAACCGGTAGATGGGATTTTCCAAAATGCTTCATATGATGCTGACTTTGTTGGTGATCTCAATAACTTGGCACCAGAAGTGGAGGTTTCTTCCAATCCAGTCTTGCAATCACATAAAGATCATCCTACCACTCAAATTATTGGTGATCCTGGTTCTACCGTCAAGACACGCAGAATGAAGCAGAAGGCCTCGTCTGATCATCATGCTCTTGTGGGCTATATTGAGGATCAAAAGCGTAATAATCATACGGACTTTCAACACTGTTTGTTTGCTTGTTTTCTTTCACAGGTGGAACCTAGGTCTGTTTCTCATGCTCTTGAGGATCAAAGTTGGGTGGAGGCTATGCAGGAGGAAATGCAGCAATTCTTGTTTCAGAATGTTTGGGTTCTGGTTGATTTACCAGATGGAAAGACAGCTATCAATACCAAATGGATTCTCAAAAACAAGAAGGATGCACGGGGAATTGTCGTCAGGAATAAAGCTAGGCTTGTCGCACAAGGACACACTCAGATTGAGGGCATTGACTATATTGAAGTCTTTGCGCCGGTAGCAAGGATCGAGGCCATTCGTTTGTTTTTGGCCTTTGCTTCTTATGTTGGCTTTACGGTGTTCCAGATGGATGTCAAGAGTGCATTTCTCTATGGCAAAATTGACGAGGAAGTGTATGTTACTCAACCTAAGGGGTTTGTAGATCCACTTCATCCCAAGAAAGTATACAAGGTGGTCAAGGCTCTTTATGGGTTACATCAGGCTCCTAGAGCTTGGTATGAGCGTCTTTCAACTTTCTTGTTAAAGAATGGCTATAGAAGAGGTACTATGAACAAAACACTATTTCTTCGGCGGAATTCCAAGGATATTATCCTTGTTCAGGTTTATGTGGACGACATTATCTTTGGTTCTACAAGGAAGGAGTGGTGTGATGAGTTTGAACACTTGATGAAAGGCGAATTTCAGATGAGTGCAATGGGTGAACTGTCATTCTTCCTTGGTCTTCAGGTCAAGCAACAATCAGATGGGATTTTCATCAGTCAAGATAAATATGTCCATGAGATTCTTCAGAAGTTTGACATGGATCCTCTTAGACCAGCAGCAACTCCTTATGAAGTTGCTAAAATCAAACTTAAGAATGAGCCAGACCCCCCGGTAAATGTTCACATGTACATGTCTATGATTGGCTCCCTCATGTATTTGACTGCATCACGTCCGGACATTATGTTTGCAGTAAGTGCTTGTTCTAGACACCAGGTGACTCCAACGGTTTCGAACTTAAATCCAGTGAAGAAGATTTTCAAGTATATCAAGGCTCAACCTAAATTGGGTCTATGGTATCCTAGAGAATCTCCTTTTGTTCTAGAAGCCTATAGTGATAGTGACTATGCTGGTGCTAATAATGATAGGAAGTCTACTACTGGTGGTTGTCAATTTTTGGGTCGTCGACTTATTTCATGGCAATGTAAAAAACAGACAATCGTAGCTACTTCTTCAACAGAAGCTGAATACGTTGCTGCTGCTAGTTGTTGTGGACAAGTTTTGTGGATCCAAAATCAGATGTTGGATTATGGTTTCAATTTTATGAATACCAAAATTTTTATTGACAATCAAAGCACTATTTGCATTGTGAAGAATCCTGTATTTCATCAGCGGACGAAGCATATTGAGATTCGGCATCATTTTATACGGGATGCCAATGAGAAGAAGCTGATACAGGTTCTTAAAGTTCATACGGATGACAATGTTGCTGATTTGCTGACTAAAGCTTTTGATGGTCCTCGGTTTAACCACTTGGTGGTTCATATTGGGATGGTCAATCCTTGAGGTCTAGGATTGAGGGGAGGCAAAGCCTAAGGGGAGGCTTTGTGTACATATTAGGTCAGACTAGCATATTGATAGTATTTAACAACATAGTTTCTTGGTTATGATGGTGTGTGGTGCTTATGATGGAGGATTTTTGCTCTCTTCTGGTGGATATGGCCTTGCATGACTGGCTTCTGGTCCTCTTTGGTCAGCTTCTAGTTAAAATTGGTTGGCTTCTGGTGGTTTAAAATCCTTCCATGTCAAGTGGTGTTTGGCTCCTGGTACTGGTCTGGCATACTGTTCATTCCTTTTGTCCTTTGTTAATCACGTTTTGCTCCTCGTCTGACCATTGTGTGCTTTGACTTTTGGTCAACGCTCCCAATCCTGGTATTTACAAGTTTGAATTACGCATGTTAATTGGGAGTTGGTTATTATGTTAAAACGGGCAAGTGGTTACTATGCAATTATGGTTTAATTTGAAAGGGCAACCCCCCATTAATAGGGGTCAATGAACAGTTACCACTTTCTTTATATATGGTCAACATACACCCTTGACTCACTCATTACAATTAACACACACACAACACCGCTTCTACTCTCTACACCCTAATCTAAATCCTTCTTCCTTCCATTAATCAAGATCCATGGCTGCTCTTGCTTATCAACCTGCTCACAACCGAGTTGCTTATCTGGGTGATGGTCCCCATCGTGAACATTTTACTGACATCCTGGATTACATTGAAGCATCCAACCTAAGGTTTGCATTTACTGTATGTCCCACCATATATGATAGTGTGATTAGACAATTTTGGGCGTCTGCTCAACTTGTGAATGTGGCTGGTCGTCCACGTGCACTCCATGCTACCATAGATGGACGTGCATATGTGGTGACTGAGGCTTCTATTCACTCTTCTCTTCATCTTCAGGATGAGGGTGGTGTTGAATCCATCCCCAATTCAGAAGTATTGGAGGGGATGGCTGCTTTAGGTTATGAACATGGGGGGAAGTTTAACTTCTAGAAAAATCGGTTTCCCCCCCCCCCCCAATGGAAGCTTCTTGTTCACTTTTTAATCCATTGTATGAGTCCCAAGTCTGGGAGTTGGGATGCTTTCCCTACTCCTTTGGCTACTGGTCTTATTTGCTTAGCCCAGGGTAGAGTGTTTAATTTTTCTCATTATCTATTTGAGGGGATGGTTAGTAATTTGTCTACTGCTGGTTCGAGAAAGAAGTTTCTTATGTACCCTAGGTTTCTTCAGCAAATCCTTGTTTGCATTCCTCGTGATAGGACTGAGCATGTGCCGTCTAAACTTACAGCTAAAGTGTATTACAATATGGTCAATGGGTTTACTGGGGATTGGAGGCCTTTGACTGAGGCCATGTTAGGGTTGGCTCAGGGTCCTATGGGTGAGGAGGAGGAGGCTCCTGAGTTTGTTGTGCTTGATGATGACCCCATAGAGGAGGAGGCTCCTACTGTTGGTGCCACTCCTGTGGTTGAGGAGGAGCTGGTTGAAGAGGTGGTGGTTGAAAAACCATCCCCTTCTACGGCTGGTCCTTCTTCAGTCCCACACCAGTCTCCATTTGTGGAGACTCCACCTCTTAGTCCTGCCCCACACTCGACTGATAAACCGTTTGATGCTAGTACTCCACAGGTTGACCCACATGTTGCTTCGGGCTCCAGTGATGCTTTCCCTGATCCAAGTTCTCTTGGTGGGCAGGCGGAGGAGCCTACTACACTGATATCTTTGCTTGATCTTATGCGCAGGTACCATGAGAGGATGATTTGTTTGGAAGCTGATTTAAACCAACATCGGAAGCTTACAAGGGAGTTTGTTCTTCCTTTGGCTGATCGCATCAAGGCATTGGAAACTCAACAACGGCGTCGCAAGAAGCATGTGGTCCATTCAGATTCTGAGGATGAGGGTGCGGAGAATGTTGAGGATGGCTTGACATTGTTGGCAAAGGCTGCCTTTGCTGATAAAGTTTATGATGATTTGCCGGTTCCTCCAACGTCCTCCAGTGTTCCTTCTCCTAGTGCTATTCCCCCTTCTATGGCTGGTGATTCTGATCCTACTGATGGTTCTAATGCTGGTCCCTCTCATGATTCGAAGGGCAAGGCCCCAATGACTGATGCTCCATCCCCATCTCGCAAGCGTACCCGTCGCCAGATTGAAGAGGAAAGGCTTGGTGAGGAGGCTGCTCGTCGGGTTCAAGCTGAGATTGATGAAGCTGATAGGGCTGCTGAGGAAGAGCTTCGAGAGCGCAGGCGTGCACAAATTCAGCATGATGCCATGCATTGGAGTGATAGTGAATGGATGCAAGTGTTGACTGTTCTCACTCGGGATTATGCTCAGTTTCAGGATCTTTTGGGTGATGATGTTGATGAACACAATTGTATTCCGCGGGCTATGGTATTGATGCGTAGGCATCAGTTGGCTCTTGCTGCAGAACTTAAGAAACAGAGAAGTAACAGACCTTTATCTCGGGCTGAGGAGCGCCAGCAGATGCAACGTTATGTGAAATATCAGTCTGGTGCACATTTTAATGCTCCTTGGACGTGGGCACGGGTGCGGGCTTTGACTTTTGATGAGCTAAAGGCCCTTTATGAAAAGATGGTTAAGCGTTAGAGTCAACCTATTCCAGAAAGATTTATTTACCATCCTCGTGGTGTGACTTCTTCTACGCCTGTTGATTCTACTGGTCCTTCGTCTGCACCCAATCCTGGTTCTGCTGCTAGTCCATCTGGTTTTGTTGCTACTTCTGTTGGTCCTTCTACTACACCTTTGGTTGCTCCGTTGGGTTCTACTGCTGGTCCTGCTTCTACCACCACACCTGTTACTACCACCACCACACTTGTTCCTGCAAGCACCTTTGTTGCTACCACCATACCTACTGCTACTACATCTGATGTGCCATTTCCATCACCACCAGTTCCTGGAACTCAACCTAATCTTACTTCTGATGCAGCTCCTAGTGGTCCATTGGGTGGACACATTCATGAGTCTTCTTCTACTGCTTCCCCTGATGCTGCTGAGGTTAAGGTAAAGGTTGAATCAATACCTTCTGATCCCACACCGAGACGTTCCCTTCGCCAGAAACAAGCTCGTCGTGTTCGCCGTGGTAAGACAGTTCCTTTTGAGATGCGTGATCCTGAGAATTTAATTGATGCAGCTTCTGATAGCGATTCTGACTTACCCTTGGGCAGTGGGAACATTACTGGTTATACGGTTGAGCGTTCTACAACACTTCCTGGTGCTGTATCCCATCGGATTACTTTGAGTGATGGGTCTGTGCGATTGGCAACGGGTTTGCAGGGTGTATTGTCTTGGGCTGACCGTATGGATCTTATGGCGTTGTATGGACTTGTTGATTCTAGTATGCCGTTTGACCCAATGGCTGTGTCTTCATGGCCTGGTCTGCGAATCTGGGCTGATCTCAAGCTGATGTTGGATGCTCCTCCTAATGCTCCTGTTTTGGGCATATGGAAGGATCAAATGCAATGGGAGATTCTGCGCTGGAAGCTATATGCTGGATGTGGAGTTCATATGTTGGAATTAGAGTCTGGTCATATGGTGTTTATGCTGACGGATGTGGAGTATCCTTTGACTATTTCTTCGATGGAGGCAATGTTAGCGAGTCACTTGCAAATTTCTACTGCTCCATCTGGAAATGAGTCATCTATGGCCACGACATTGGTAGAAGGTATTCAGGCAAGGTTGATAGCAGATAAGAAGGCTGCTTCTGGTATGTAAGGTGATTAGGTTGTAAGTGTTTATGCTTTGTATTTTTGATCATTTGTTCTTATTCTCACTCTTTTCACCAATATGTACAGTGATTGGTGAACTTCATTCTTTAGATTTTATATAATATATGCTTATACTTTTAACACAGTTTAGATTTTATACTTGTGAATAATATCCCTTGGCTGCTTAACATTGTGGGTTCTGGTTACTAATTTGAGCTTATCCTGGTCCTTGGCTTCACTTGGTGTTGGACGTGGTCTACACAATAAATGGTTCTCAACTTACCATGTCTAATCGACAAGAAAAAGTTGATTCACCTTGAGGGTACGGCTCATGGTGCGATTCTCAAATCCGTTGATGGTTGCCAGGTTACCCAAAACTGGATGGTTTTCACTTGCCATAGTCTTGGACTGAAAAGTGGCTAATCCAAGGGGGTACGGCTCTTGGTAAAGATCTTATCAAATCCGTTGATAGCTGTAATAGCTTGCTTAAAGCTATAGGGTGTTCAACTCACCGATGCTTCATTGCTAAGAGTTGGCGAGTCTAGAGGGGTACGGCTTATGGTAAAGACGCATCAAATCCGTTGACGGCTGTGATGGTTTACCTAAAATCATCAGGGTACTCCCACTCACCATTGATTCACGTTCTAAGAGTTGGGATGGGTTCTCGTCTCCCAGGGTAATGCTTATTCCACTAGAATGACTAGCTAGCCCAAGAGCGAGCAGCTACTTGGTAAAGGCTCATCAAATCTGCTCATGTTGCTGAGAAGATTCAACACGATGCTGATTTGTTACAAGCTTTGGAGAAGCTTCTAGTGATTCATGTTGCGGCGGTTACTTTGATTCTTATCTTGTTGATGCTGCTATTTGTTTTGCTGATACAATCCTCGGGCTTTCTTTGCACGTTTTCCAGGAAACTTGAACTCAACAGGTTAAATTCAAGTTTAGGGGAGGATTGTTAGGACCATTGTAATAGTTATATGTAATAGGTAGACTAGGAGGTATGTAGTTCCTCCTGGTCCTAGTCGTAGTAGGAGCAAGTCCTGCTCCTGGTCCTAGTCGAAGTCAAACTTTATTATTTACTTAATATTCTGTTAGGATATGCATGAGATATGTTAGGAAAGGATATGCATATCAGTTTTACACGTTTTCTTTAATGATGTATTAGGGTTTCCTTGTAGTATAAAAGGAACCTTAGGCAGAAGGGTTAGACACACCTTCACAAAACGTAGTTCTAGTGATTATTAATATTAGAAATCCTTAGAAAGGATCAAGTCTTTAGAGTTATTCTGTTCTTCTTAATTATATTTATATTCTACATTCATATTGTGTATAGAGTCTCTTTGTGATTTGACTTGTGATTACAGAAGTCATTCACCGGTCCTGACAGGCTGCAAGATCTACATCTAGTAGACCTAACAACGACAATTCTTAGGATTGGCTGGCTATTATAGACGATTCATTAAAGAATTCTCTTTAATAGCTAAACCCCTGACTAAGCTTACTCAAAAAAATAAACCTTTCATTTGGGGAACTGAAGAAGATGGATCATTTCAGATATTGAAGCAAAAGTTATGTAGTGCACCAATTCTATCATTACCCGAAGGTAGTGAGGATTTTGTAGTATTTTGTGACGCATCTCTTAGAGGTTATGGAGCTGTTTTGATGCAGCGAGAAAAGGTGATAGCTTATGCTTCTAGGCAATTAAGGAAAAATGAGGAGAATTTTACGACTCATGATCTTGAGTTAGGAGTTGTAGTCTTTGCTCTTAGGTTATGGAGACATTATCTATATGGCACCAAGCGTACGGTATACACTGATCATAAAAGCCTATAGTATATTCTCGATCAAAAGGAACTAAATATGAGGCAACAAATATGGATAGAACTGTCACACCCCACCATGGCGGAATATGGGGCACGACGTATGGATATCATCACAACAATAGCGTGTCTATAGAGATAACTAAATGATATAAGAAATGTCATAAAATGGTGACACAAATGTCATGACAATATCTCAACAATGCAGGAGTCTAGGTAAGTAGGTAACAGTCCTACCTCTTACCCAAGACAAACAAATAACACAAACAAACAAACATATAGGTGCCAACAGTATCACTTATTAAAATGAACAAACAAATAAAACTAAGAAGGAAACGGGGACATCCTTCTATATGCATTCCTACTCTCTCTAAGTCCTAGCCACTTAAGTTCTCACGCCTAACCAAAGCATCACCTGAAAGAGACACTAAAACACGTTAACATAAAGTTGGTGAGAGTCATAGGTTTAGACTCCAACGCCAAAACAGTTATAAGCTGTGAATAACCACCATCAACAAAAGAACATATGGACAATGTGTTACAAATATGCATTAACAACTAACATTCAAGATTAATCATACCAAACCAAAATCCAAGGCTCCTACCTTGCCAAACAACATGGTACCATAGATGATCACACTATGTACCTATCCCAAGGCCACTACCATGTCAAACCACAAGGCCACTACCTTGTCAAACCACAAGGCCACTACCTTGTCAAACCACAAGAACTGAGACGGCACGTGTCCCCCGATCCAAATCATACACAATCAAGAATCACATAGCAGTTAATCACATAATATACACACAAGTCCATCACAACCATAAAAACATTCACATCAACAATTTATAAATAACTCAACACAGTGTCTCTTCCATCCCATCTGGAAGTCAAAATCAATAGTAAACATGGGACTATGAAACTCACCTGATAGCTTCTTCACAAGTCCTCGCACTAGCAACAAGCTAACAAACCAAAAACACGAAATCAATACACGAACCTATCACTAAGATGGCTCATCAACCTATGATGGACATCTAGTCTATTCCCATATAAAAACCTCATTGATAAGCTCTATCCATCCCATTAACCTTCCCTAACAAGTGCTTAACTTGATTAAGTTTAATAACTATCCCGTTCATATTTTACACAAATCAGTCCCAGTTTTTAAGTCTCAAAACATTAAGTTAAAAGTCCACTTAAACATACCCATGTTTTCTGTAAAAGGAATATTCATACCCTTACATATGTTGGCTAACACCTCCCACTTGCCCTAACCTTAAATCTACTGTTAAGGCCCCGATATACATATATCTACTTTTGTCATTCCAGATTTTCTGATTTTAATCGTACTAAAAGTTTGTTACCATTAAGGGGTCTTACCCTAAACCACAACCTTAGCCCAAGTGCAGATACTTACTACAATATATAAACCATCTCTCACGTTCGTGAGAAGATCCCAATGCAACCCTAAGTACCCCAAACAACCCAAAACTTAAAAAGAAAACAGGCTGAATTCAAAACTGTTTTGACCTCCGACTGTTGTAACCTGTTTTTGACCCACTTCCCGACCTCCAATTTAGTTCTCGTTTCTTGCATTGGAAAGCCACTTCAAATATCTTTCCAGGGGTACTTGGATCGTAAAATAAGAGTTTATATAACTCCCGATATGATCAAAACAATTGACTCAAAATTCTGCCCAGTTTTTAAAAACGGGTTTAACAAAATCAACCTCATTAATTAACCCTAATCCCTCTAATTACAAGCCCTAATTTATATGATCATCATATAATGATTATCACATCATTAATTTACTGATTTTATATTAACGCTAACCCTAATTCCATCATAAGAATGATTATAAAAACATAAAAACAATTAAATTAAAAAGAGTATTAAAGATTTTACCTTAGAATTTTTTTGAAAGAAGAAAAATTAATGAAGAACCCTAAAACCACCATTTATGCCGACCAAACCTTGATCTCCAGGGATTTTAAGAGTGTTTTGATTAATAAAAAGACTTTATATACTTTCTTAACAAGTCCTTGGCCCATGTACAAAAGCCCGGTTCCCTTTTTCCCTTTTTTCCCCTTTTCTTTTCTTTTTTTCACATAACCGACCTATACCCATTTTATTTCGTTTTTTTTTTCCTTTTTATTGTTAATATTTGTATTAATAATATTACCTTAATTTTCCTAAATTTATTTCAGCTCCTAAAGCCTCCAAAACCTCAAAACCGTAAAACTAGTCAGTTTTTACGCGTTTTACCGTAAAAGACGTAAAATATACACTTTTAATAAAATCTCAAATTTTGAAATAAACTTTATAACTAAGTCCTAAATGACTTAAAATCATCCCGAAAAATATTCATATGACTAATTACCTCATCCGAGACCTCTAAATGCTAAACCGTAAATCGTAAAAAAATGATTTTCTATAATACATATACGTATACTTAGAACCACCAAATAACACCATCTCACTTCATAGTCACTACCATGTGAACTCATGAACCTGAAATCATCACACATCGTTTCATTCACAAGGTACCCCGTACCGGAAACGATATCCAAACCACAATCTATACACACCAATAAGCACATAAACACGTAAAGACACGCAACTAGCACAAAACAAAACTAAGTGACGAACCTCAAAACCAGGGTTTTCACATCTTCTGTCACACCCCACCATGGCGGAATATGGGGCACGACGTATGGATATCATCACAACAATAGCGTGTCTATAGAGATAACTAAATGATATAAGAAATGTCATAAAATGGTGACACAAATGTCATGACAATATCTCAACAATGCAGGAGTCTAGGTAAGTAGGTAACAGTCCTACCTCTTACCCAAGACAAACAAATAACACAAACAAACAAACATATAGGTGCCAACAGTATCACTTATTAAAATGAACAAACAAATAAAACTAAGAAGGAAACGGGGATATCCTTCTATATGCATTCCTACTCTCTCCAAGTCCTAGCCACTTAAGTTCTCACGCCTAACCAAAGCATCACCTGAAAGAGACACTAAAACACGTTAACATAAAGTTGGTGAGAGTCATAGGTTTAGACTCCAACGCCAAAACAGTTATAAGCTGTGAATAACCACCATCAACAAAAGAACATATGGACAATGTGTTACAAATATGCATTAACAACTAACATTCAAGATTAATCATACCAAACCAAAATCCAAGGCTCCTACCTTGCCAAACAACATGGTACCATAGATGATCACACTATGTACCTATCCCAAGGCCACTACCTTGTCAAACCACAAGGCCACTACCTTGTCAAACCACAAGGCCACTACCTTGTCAAACCACAAGAACTGAGACGGCACGTGTCCCCCGATCCAAATCATACACAATCAAGAATCACATAGCAGTTAATCACATAATGTACACACAAGTCCATCACAACCATAAAAACATTCACATCAACAATTTATAAATAACTCAACACAGTGTCTCTTCCATCCCATCTGGAAGTCAAAATCAATAGTAAACATGGGACTATGAAACTCACCTGATAGCTTCTTCACAAGTCCTCGCACTAGCAACAAGCTAACAAACCAAAAACACGAAATTAATACACGAACCTATCACTAAGATGGCTCATCAACCTATGATGGACATCTAGTCTATTCCCATACAAAAACCTCATTTTATAATCTCTAACCATCCCATTAACCTTCCCTAACAAGTGCTTAACTTGATTAAGTTTAATAACTATCCCGTTCATATTTTACACAAATCAGTCCTAGTTTTTAAGTCTCAAAACGTTAAGTCAAAAGTCCACTTAAACATACACATGTTTTCTGTAAAAGGAATATTCATACCCTTACATATGTTGGCTAACACCTCCCACTTGCCCTAACCTTTAATCTACTGTTAAGGCCCCGATATACATATATCTACTTTTGTCATTCCAGATTTTTTCTGATTTTAAACGTACTAAAAGTTTGTTACCATTAAGGGGTCTTACCCTAAACCACAACCTTAGCCCAAGTGCAGATACTTACTACAATATATAAACCATCTCTCACGTTCGTGAGAAGATCCCAATGCAACCCTAAGTACCCCAAACAACCCAAAACTTAAAAAGAAAACAGGCTGAATTCAAAACTGTTTTGACCTCCGACTGTTGTAACCTGTTTTTGACCCACTTCCCGACCTCCAATTTAGTTCTCGTTTCTTGCATTGGAAAGACACTTCAAATATCTTTCCAGGGGTACTTGGATCGTAAAATAAGAGTTTATAGAACTCGCGATATGATCAAAACAATTGACTCAAAATTCTGCCCAGTTTTTAAAAACGGGTTTAACAAAATCAACCTCATTAATTAACCCTAATCCCTCTAATTACAAGCCCTAATTTATATGATCATCATATTATGATTATCCCATCATTAATTTACTGATTTTATATTAACCCTAACCCTAATTCCATCATAAGAATGATTATAAAAACATAAAAACAATTAAATTAAAAAGAGTATTAAAGCTTTTACCTTAGAATTTTTTTGAAAGAAGAAAAATTAATGAAGAACCCTAAAACCACCATTTATGCCGACCAAACCTTGATCTCCACGGATTTTATGAGTGTTTTGATTAATAAAAAGACTTTATATACTTTCTTAACAAGTCCTTGGCCCATGTACAAAAGCCCGGTTCCCTTTTTCCCTTTTTTCCCCTTTTCTTTTCTTTTTTTCACATAACCGACCTATACCCATTTAATTTCGTTTTTTTTCCTTTTTATTGTTAATATTTGTATTAATAATATTACCTTAATTTTCCTTAATTTATTTCAGCTCCTAAAGCCTCCAAAACCTCAAAACCGTAAAACTAGTCAGTTTTTACGCGTTTTACCGTAAAAGACGTAAAATATACACTTTTAATAAAATCTCAAATTTTGAAATAAACTTTATAACTAAGATCTAAATGACTTAAAATCATCCCGAAAAATATTCATATGACTAATTACCTCATCCGAGACCTCTAAATGCTAAACCGTAAATCGTAAAAAAACGATTTTCTATAATACATATACGTATACTTAGAACCACCAAATAACACCATCTCACTTCATAGTCACTACCATGTGAACTCATGAACCTGAAATCATCACACATCGTTTCATTCACAAGGTACCCCGTACCGGAAACGATATCCAAACCACAATCTATACACACCAATAAGCACATAAACACGTAAAGACACGCAACTAGCACAAAACAAAACTAAGTGACGAACCTCAAAACCAGGGTTTTCACAAGAACTGTTAAGTGATTATGATTGTGATATAAAATATCACCCGAGAAAAGCAAATGTTGTTTCCGATGCATTAAGTAGAAAGGATAGAGAGCCTATCAAGGTAAGTTCTCTAGTCTTGACTGTGCACAATAATTTGCCTGAACAAATTAGAAATGCACATATAGAAGCCTGTAAGAAAGAAAATTTTGAAAATGAAGGGTTTCAAGGTGAAGGAGATCCTTTAGAGGTTAGAGCTGATGGAGTGAAATGATTAAGAGGTCGTATGTGGATACCTATGTTTGGAGGCTTAAGAGATTTAATCATGTCAGAATCCCATAAATCTAAATATTCCATACATCCTGGTTCTGATAAAGTGTATCATGACCTGAAGAAGTTATACTGGTGGCCGAATATGAAAGCTGATATTGCTATGTATGTTCTTCAATGTTTGACTTGTGAAAAAGTCAAAGCTGAACATCAAAAGCCATCAGGACTACTTCAACCACCAAAGATTCCTGAATGGAAGTGGGAACGAATCATGATGGATTTTATCACTAAGCTTCCTAGAACATCTTCTGGAAATAACTCGATTTGGATCATTGTCAACAGACTGACCAAATTAGCTCACTTCATTCCTATTAAAGAGAAGTTCTCGCTGGAGAAGTTGACTCGTATCTATCTTGAGAATGTTGTATGTAAGCATGGAGTGCCTGTATCGATTATTTCTGATCGAGATCCTAGATTCGCATCGAATTTTTGGAAATCCCTCCAAAGATCCTTGGGAACAAATGTAAAATCCGCATGCTTTTACCATGAATAGTGCCCTTAAGATCGTACGTCCTAGATTAAAACTTACCCTATTTAGTATTTATCACATTCATGTGCTAATAATCAAGCAAGTGCATACGTGTATGACATGATAAGTATCGATTACGTACGAACTCATGATAAACAGTTAATAGATATTTCACGTGAACATAATTAAATCATGATCACCATTTTAAAACACGAACTAAAATGATTACGTAAATACATATAATATAATTATGAGCGTTAAGAATACGATAAACTACATGATAAAATAAACAAAAACACTTTAAACACGAACACGTTTAACCACGAACGAACACGAAACATCGGGACACGAGAAAAGGTACGGGTACCCCATGTGGGGCCCCATACCCACGGCACACATAACCATAATGGGCTTAGCCCATTGACTTTTACATGAAAGGGGGGTTATGGTAACTTTTCATTTAATTTTTACATTTCATGAAAAATAAGCATTTAACCTAAAAAAGTTTTCTCTCCTCCTCCTTGGTCTCTCTTTGTGCCGCCACCTTAAGGACCACCATAGGTGGTTGTTGATTGATCTTGATCACAAAAATCATTGCTATAAACCGTGTTTATTCATCCTCTTTCAAGCTACGTATTGGTATATCGTTCTAAACCTTTCTTTTTAATTCTTTTAAATCTTTGATTATTTTCATGAACATGTTATTAATATTCTTATTAAAACATGATAATTAAACATTGATCTAACATGTTTTGGGGTAAATTAAAATCAAAGGATGATATAAGAGGGTGTTTGTTTTGGCCGCCTAGTATAACCAACCCGAGGGGGGGTTCGGTTTGCTTTTAGCCACACCACCAAGACCATTTTTGGTCTTGGTTGGTGCATGTGGGACCCACGGCAGCAAGGGGGCACAAGTACCCCGAGTTTGGCTCGGGGTACGGTGTCCAGTTCATGCCCGATTCATGGTTCGTTGGTTAAATCATGATTTATGCTACATGTTAATTTTATGAATTATGAACTTAGGATATAAATTAATTAATAACATGAGATATTAATTAAACCATGACTTAGGTTATTTTTAATTATTAATTTAGCATGATATTAATTTAACCTAAGTATTTTTTATGTTATGAGTTATAATTAATTAATTATTTAAAACATGCCTATAATTAATTAATTTAGACATGACTTAGGTTATGTTATTAATACATAATAATACACATTTTAACCTAAGTAATTTATTCCATTTTAATTAAAACATGTTATACTTTAATTAAAATGCTTAACCTATAGTTTAATTAAATACATGAAATAATAATTAAACTATACACTATATCATATGACTTAAGAGATAAGCTTATAAACACTTAGACTTATATGTTAGCTTATGTAACCAGCTTAATTCTAATTATGGAAACTTCTATTTATAGAAACTTAATTAAATAAGGCAACTAATCTATTAATGGAAACCTTCTATATATGGAAATCTATCTATTTCAGGCAGCTAATCTAATCATTGAAACCTCCTATATATGGAAACTTATTTAATTAAGGCAGCTGATCTATTTTTGGAAACTTTCTATTTTTAGAAACTAATCTATATTAAGCAGTAAATTCTATTTTAGGAAACTTTCTATTTTTGGAAACTTTCTATTTTTGGAAACTTTCTATTTTTGGAAACTTTCTATTTTTAAAAACTTTCTATTTTTGGAAACTTTCTATTTTTGGAAACTTTCTATTTTTGGTAACTTTCTATTTTTGGAAAATTTCTATTTTTGGAAACTTTCTATTTTTGGAAACTTTCTATTTTTGGAAACCTGCTATTTTTGGAAAGTTACTTATTATTACACAGTAAGTATAATATAATACATGAAATACCAGTAATACTTAATCAGATTAATCAGAATACAAGATAAACATAGTTTAAGGCTTTAAACAGTAAACCATGACCTAAAACATACAAAGTAAGCTAAGGTGAGACATAAAACCCAGTACGTAATCAGTGATTCGATACTTATACACGTGTGTATTCATGTAGCGTTAGTGATCCAGAAGTAGGAGTCTTTCTTCCGTTCATTCACTGGACTTGTGGTACGGATTCCCGTCCTTTCAGTATGGACATTCTTTCCTTATTAGGATTTCCCCGTATGCAGCCAACTGTTTTCCCCAGTATTTGTTTTATTGTTTTGAACTGCTTATGTTTAATTAGCATAATATATAGCCATATACAAGCATGACCAGTTTCACCTAGTTATGGAGGTACCATAACCATAACATTGGAGGCACCAATGTTATGACTTCCCCACGGCGGAGTGATTGCTCGTGGCGTCCCTTTCAGTTTTGGCCATATTATTATATCATGTGGGGCGTATGGGTGCATCCTAGTTACATGTTTTATTCAGTATTTCATGGTGAATGTGGTGTGTGCCTTGCATCCTTCACAAGGAGTTGATCCCTCCTACCCAAACCAGTATATTAATTAGAGGCATCCCCTCTAATCAGCATGATGAGGTCACCCCTCCAAGTATTCATGCACGTGACCTTTTCATGACCTATATGGGCTATGGTATATTTATGTTAAAACAGTTTTCATAAGATAAACATAAGGCTTTTCAAGCTATAAAACCAGTTTTCTTAATACTTAACCAGTTTACTCAGAACTTAGTCTTCCGCTATTATATGTTACATGCTTATCCTATTTCATGCTATATTGTACATCCGTGCACTGAGCGTCTTGCTCAGCCGTTTTCCTTTTCATGTTCCCAAAACGGCAGGTACTCAGGGACGCTCGTAGATCTCAAACGTACGTGCATATGGACTGGAAGCTTTACTGTCTTTCTTTACTTTATGCATTTCCTTTACTTTAATACAGTTTGCTATGGACATTGTTTCGTCCTTTCCTTTTACAGTATTTATGTTTGTGTGTGATGAGCTCTACTTTGGGGTTACCGATGTTTGATTCCGGTATTTCTCTTTTATGGTCAAATAATGCTTAGACATTTATCCTTGTATGCTTTGATGACACGCCATGATTATGCGTAAGATTCCATTTCCAAAATGGGGTGTTACAACAAATCTCGACATGAGCACTGCTTATCACCCCCAAACTGATGGGAAAAGTGAAGAAATGTTTAGCAGTGTGTGATGAGAAAATCTCGTTGGATAAGGTCAGAATTGATGAGAAGTTGCATTTTATCGAAGAACCCGTAGAGGTTATGGATTGTGAGGTAAATCAACTTAAACAAAGTCAGATACCTATCGTTAAGGTTTGGTGGAATTCAAAGCATGGTCCAGAATTTACTTGTGAGCGAGAGGATGAAATGTGGAATAAATACCCACACCTCTTTCACTTGAATAAGAAACGGGCATCGAAATGAAATGGATCACGAGGACGTTGATCCCTTTTTAGGAGGAAATGCTGTTACAATCAGACATCTTCAGGTAGTAAATTATTTCTCGTATATTATTTATAAACTTATTTTTGTGTTGGTTTATGAACTCACAATTTACGGGTTGAAATTAGGGCTTGCGTGCATAATTTAACGTCCTTTACGATTAAACCGGGAACCCTAGGTTTACGTATTTACGTTTTTGAACTCCATTTTGATGAGACAATTTTTATTAGAATCGTTTTGTGCCGTAGTTTCATAATTTATAAAAGTGTTTCTCGTAAGTCGACCTGAGGGCACGCAAATCAAGGAAACTAGAATCGAGGAGTACCCGTAAATTAGTGAGGATGAAACAAGTATACAATTGTCTCACCCCCACTATGGGCGGCCAAACAAGCTACCAACACCACCTTTGGTGTCAATTTTTCATAAACCAAGAGGACACTTGTCCTCCTAGCTTTACAAAACCATCTAACCACTAAACCAAAACCATTTCTCATTTTCACTTCCATGCAAAACTAGAGAAAAGTTTCAATCTCTCTTTTTGCTCTCCCCTTTCCGTCCCATATACACCAACAAACACCACCATTCATCAAAAATCTAGCCATAAATCTTATGTACAATCTACATATGTTGATCCCCATTTGAAAAGATGAAGATTAGAGGTAATCTTAACAAGTAAAAAGGAGTTCTCAAGGGAGTTTAGGGCTGATTTCTCAAGGAGTCCTCATACTCTTTGTGTTCTCAAAAGTGGTCTTGCTATTTCATAAGATTGGTTACCAAAAACCAAGTCTTGTTCTTAACCTTTCACCATATTGGTTGGTACAAGATCATTTCTTTCTATCACCTTGTTATTTTGTAAATGTACTCATGTATTTTGTGACAATCCGTCAATTTATGGTTGATATTTTATTCTCAGATATTATTTAAAAACATTATTTTAATGTTATATTATGAACTCACTTATTTTTGGGAAGAAATTTGGATTTACGTCTTGAAGTAGCATCGACTACGTCTAAACCGGAGGATTCTACGTTACGTGCTTACGTTTACATACACCGTCTTTGGTGACAGTCCGACATTTCAGGAAATAAATTTATCCGTGAATATTATTTTGGAGTTTTAAATTTGTGTTAGTTCATAAACTCACAAATTTACGAGAAGAGATTAGGACTTACGATTATAATTTAACGTCCTTTACGACTAAACCGGAAACCTTAGGATTACGTATTTACGTTTTCGAACTCCGTTTTTGATGAGACAATTTTTATTAGATTCGTTTTGTGCCGTTGATTCATAATTTATAAAAACATTTTTGGTAAAACGACCCGACGGCAAGCAAATCGAGGAAACTAGAATCGAGGAGTACCCGTAATTAAATGGGGATGAGACAATTGGGACACTTGTCCCACCCCCACTATAACCGGCCATATTAAGCTAACAACACATCAAAGCTTACTAAGTAAGCTAGGACACTTTTCCTAGCTACTTACACAAAACCATCCAAGCCTTAAACCATTTCTCATTTCCATCCATGCAAACCACCACAACTTTCTTTCTTTCCTTCCCAAAATTCGTCCCATATTCATCAATAAACACCCTCATTTGATCAATTTTAACCATGAAATCATGTGTTATTCACACATATGATGAAGCCCTTTTAAAGCTCTATAGATTGGTGGTGATTTTAACATCTAGAAAGAAGTTTTCAAAGGAGTCAAGGGCTGATTTTCCACAAGATGTTCATGAAGATAGGTGATCTTGAAGTTGATATTCGTATATCACAAGTCTTGCCATCCAAATCCAAGCCTTGTTCATCAACCTCACATTTTCATCACTATGGTGGTATAAGGATCATTCTTCCTATCCTTCTTGTTATTTTGATTATGTAATCTTGTATTTTCTTTTACTTATTTATATGTATATGATGATGAATGATGATTAAAAATATTGTGTGGGGATTTGGTGTTGATAAACATGGTTAAAAAGATGGAAAACCATATGTAAAAAGGTTAAAATCATGCTTAAAATGATGGTTGTATAAAACAGTAAAGAATCTTATGATAAACTGATAAAATGGCTTGAATAAATTAATATACATTAAGCTATGAGTCTTGTACACATGTGAGAGTTGTCCATACAATGGAATCATAAAAATGAGTGAGATATGATCAAAACAAGTTTAGAGTGCAAATCTGAGTACACTGTTTTGGACGAATTTTATAAAATACTTAGAGGTTGATTCAACAGTAGCCATAGAAGAGTTAAATGGAGCACATATCATGTATTTATGCCATAAAAATTTGGGCTTCTATCTCCATATAGAACTCTAGATATGGCTGTTTTGGTGAACATGAAACTAAAAATCAGATTTTTAAGAATTAATGTTTAATAGTATTATATAAGCACTCAAACTAATATAGTATAAAACGTGAATAAAAACCCACTAACTTATAAATTTCATTTATATAAATATGTATAAGATTAAATAAATGGACACTTTATAAAAATGGTAGTTGAATAAGATTTATAAGTATAAAAACTATAAACATGATTTTTACGACTTTTTCGGCTATTACCGTAAAATTAACGTTTTTCGCCAATTAAAACTTAGACGATCAAACCCGTCTAATGTAAAGTTTTTAAAAGTCATATACTGATATATAAGTACCTAATACAAGTAAAAACCGATAAAACCCAAACTATAGGACATACATACATTAACGAGCTAAGTTAGCATATTGGACTAATAATTTAACTAAATAAGTTAAACACTTATAAAAATTACTTATTGGGCTTAACCCATTTGGGCCCAACATATAAAGTATAAATACTGATAATAAAAGTATAAAATGGATTAATACAGGTTAAAGAACTTATAATAGGCTTATTGGGTCTAACACATGTAAATAAGTAAAACTAGTTAACTAGTAAAAAGTTACCAATACATAAACACAAAAATGAGTGAATGAGAATATATAAACTCACTTGATCATCATCATATGTATAAACTCATAATATGTATACATAATTGTTATTTTAATAAATTCATTGGACAAGAGTCTAAGACGAGTATTATTTGTCTAGGTTTCCGTGATTGAAGCACGTACCGTACATCCGAATCGCTGATAACCGCCTTCCCACATCAACGTGAGTTCATAGCCTCTCACTCCTTTAAATGTTTTTGTGAAATATTTTATAAACCCGCGAGGGAGATAACATGTTAGTTTTTATGAAATAGGACACTAGTTGTCCCGATTGTTTGTTTATTGATTTGGACCCGAATGATTGTATGACCCGATGAATAATTAAATGACCCGATAGATGAAATGAAATGGATTATTAAAGTTAGGTTATGTCACTAAAAGTCCCATTAGCATGAATTGTGAACTACCGGGATTTGGTAGACGCTTATGCATATAATAGTACTATTTGGGGACGATCACCCCAGTTCGCGCCTTGACAGTTGATCCCTGTCGTGCCACATTGATTGGTAAGCGAATTTATGTATGAGAAGATTTAAACAAGCGTGACGATTGTGACGACACGCTAATTTAGATGGGAAAATTAAGTTTTGGGCTAGCTACCCGTTGTTTGGTATAGTCTGGTAACAATGTCATGCGACTTATAATAATCCAATTAATGAAATACTGCTATTCCCACCGAATTACGATATATTGCCTGACTAGCAATACGGGGTCTTATTATTGATTTTATGTTCATGTTTTGGTTTTACATAACCATATCCATATAATGATTTTTATTTAACTTTATACAACGTTATAAAACGTGTTGTATGATATTTTTACGACATTGGTTCGTATAATAGTTTTGAAGGCGAAAGCCTATATTATGATTTTGACAAGGATTTGTATAAAATGATTTTGGCTATTACATGGCCTATTACAAAGATTTGTACAAAATGTTTTTCGGTAATTATTTTATACCGATGTTATATTGATGGATTTCATTAAACTCTATGAATTCACTCGGCGTTATCGCTGACCTTTTCTTTTAACATGTTTTATCTCAGGTACTTGAAGGTAATTCTCGGGAAGACAACAAGGATTCATGGCCCGCACTTAAATAATAATTTCCATTCAAATGCTTTGTAAAACCTGTATGAAATACAATGACTTGGGACCTATGTAAATTTGATATTTATGAATGGGAATGCTTTATTATTAAACGACGCGATTTTTAAAGCGATGTCTATGATGTGAGTAATGTGCTATCCCGTAACACCAACGAGTCTTCTGCTGTATTGAATTGTGTAAATTTGGGGGTGTTATAGTTTGGTACCAGAGCTCTCGTTATAGAGAACAAAAGATTTTTAAAAAACCAAGGTTTTGAATAAAACATTTCAAAATCTTTTAACTATAAACATTTTTCTAAAAATGTCTAAAAATATTTTGACTATAACGGTACCGAAGAATTCCCGAGTTACCGACAAGGCCAGACTGAGAAGTGTTATTTTAATATATATATATATATATATATATATATATATATATATATATATATATATATATATATATATATATATATATATATATATATATATATATATATATATATATATATATATATATATATATATATATATATATATATATATATATATATATATATATATATATATATATATATATATATATATATATATATATATATATATATATATATATATATATATATATATATATATATATATATATATATATATATATAACTTGGATTATATATATATGATGTAATTTGATTAAATGATTGTTTGATGATTATTTCTATATTTATACGACGTAGATTGTCACAAGAAACCCTAAATCCCCTAGAAAATTAATCTAAGCTATTCCTGTATGAAATCTAGCTATTCCAGATCTAAACCAAGTTGTGGATATTTATGATCCCGAAAAAATGGTTGATATTCGTAGAAATGTAGATATTAGTTGATTGTGATATTGAAAAAGAATTGGCAAGAATAAATTTGATATCGATGTCATGACGATCTTTCCTTATAGAGTGGAGTTTGACAAAGCGTTACCACCTAGAAAGATGTCATCCGATTCGTTGTCATCCAATTCTTAAATTGAAATCGAAAGGGTGAATGTTGCACTTGAGGCTGTCATTGGAACCATTACCCAAAAGCCTCATGCCACTAGTACCTTTCCGAGAAGTCTAATTGACTGTGTGAGTCATTTCATACTAGTGACTCATTTGATAAATATTGTTGTAAGGAGTTATAGGATTGGAAATTAAGTGTTGTTCATATCGAGCTTTTATTGCCCTATGAAGGTCTGAGAATAAGGTTGAAAGTATTGGAGAATGAGGTAGGATATTGCCTTGAATATAAGTTGATTGAAACTTGAATAAAGTAAAATTAAACCCGTATGGAATAAGAAATTATTAAGAGGAAGTCGTTAAGTTCTGTGATTGAATTATAAGGTTTTAATTAATTGATTGATTCGTGTTAAGGGTTGTTCCTAGGCCATTGTCCAATGACAAGGATGCCCAGTGTCCAATAAATAAATTGAAGAAATCTTCTTCTGAATTGGGACCGATGGATCTTCCGGGACAGGTGGGACACCTAATGACTCTTGTAGATTAGTATTCATTGTGGTATCTTTTAAAAATAATCCCTAACTTAACTGAGACATAAGTTGGTAGGATGAGTTCTTGGAATTGTATGACATAGTGACACGTAATGTGTTAGGTACAATTTTGACTTGTTTGTGATTAATGAAAAGACTACCTTTGATTGCTAAATTCTACATGTATCGATGTTATCTATCTTTTATTTCTTCATTCTAATATTCGCATTAGTGATGCAACCATTGAACAAGTACTCATCTCGAATTGAGTTAGGTTGTGGATTATTCATTTTGAGTGCCATCGAGGTCATGAACCTCATGATTAATTGGCTAAAGCTCATTTCCTTTCATATTGTAGTTAGTTCTTGGTGAACAACTCTTCATCACTCTTTTGCAGACCACTCATTGTTTTTATAAGATAAAACAGTATCCCTTGAGAAAAATTGAATTTTCATCACTATAAGGATTTTTCAAAGTGAGATTTATAAGTGATCGTTATCGAAATGAAGTTTTTTATGAAACATCTTGGAAAAATTAATTGTTTCCATGATAAAGAACATATCTATAAATTCATTTTGAATTAAGCATGAATATATATTTTAAACATGATGACAAAGTTTTGACGAACTGAGTATTGCATCGTTAATCTTGAAATTGTATATAGTTGCGCGCCTACATACAATTTGGAATGGACCATGCAAGGCTGATTAGTAGTCACCATAAAACTAATGAATAAACACTACATTTTCTTTGAAGATTGTGAAAGAATAAATTTTATGAGATCTGCAAGAAGTGAAAAATAGGGACATATTGATAAGGACACCTACATATGTGCCTGTAGCATCTATTCTTCTGAGTCGAATTTACTCATCTGTGAAAATTGTCTTATTTGACAATTGACAATTCTTTCTTGTCCAAATTCTCCCGTAGTGAGATTCTTAGGAAAAGTATCTGATTATCGAGTGTTGATACCCGATTGGATGTATCGACGTTCCTATCATTTCTTTTGATTAGAATTCATTTGAATGACCTGGGTAACGATCCGAGGAACTTTCGACTGCGTACTCAAATTATGAAAACGTAGGATATACTCATATTCGTTAACGTTTTCGTTTGTATCTGATTTGAAATTTTCCCGCGTAGATTATGCGTTGACCTTACTCTTTTAAGGTTAGTTATGTATCCATATATACTTGAATTGTAAAGGATTATGAGTTATTATTAGTATTTTGAGAAGTTCACATCTTATCGACGGCAGTAAAACTGAAAAGTTAATAGTGCCAGTAGAATGGATTGATTGATTATGACGTGACGACATTGTCTTAATTGATGGGAACTCGAGTAGAATTCCCCTAAATGATATGATGTTGATAATCAAAAGTGATCTAATTAATTCTTGATGGATGACCATATCCTACATTTAGACTTGAAATTATACCATGAATGATTATAAACTAATCATAGATCTTGTAATCTAGAAAGAACTTAAAGTGAATTTATTAAAAGATGTTTCCGTTATCTGAAACTTTAGGAGGTGATTGCTGGTGAATTACCTAGACTTTCGCCATTAAGGCAAGTTGAAATTGGTATTGATTATATTCACGGTGCTGCACCTGTGGCATGTGCACTTTACGTCAGCACCATCTGAATTAAAGGAATTACCGTACAACTGAGAGAGTTGTCGGAGATAGATTTTATTCTACCAAGCTCGTCATCATGAAGAGCTATGGTGTTATCATTCCTTATGTTTATTGATTACCGTGAACTAAGTAAATTGACGATTAAAATCTATATCCACTACCCAAGATGATAGATTGTTCGATCATTTACGAGGTTCTAGCGTATGTTTTAAAAATTTTGATCCTCAGCATGGTTACCATAAATTTCGCATCCGCGAAAAAGATTATCTATTCCAATCACTACATCCGGTACTTGTAATGAACATTATGAGTTTCACGTGATGTCGTTTGGATTGACTAATACACATGTAGCATCCATAAATTTGGTGAATCACGTGTGTAGGCTGTAATTTGATAAATTCATGCTTGTGATCATTAAGGACCATTTATTTATAAGAATAAGAATGAGTTAATAATTATTTATTGATTGCCCTGAATTGACCTAACAATGAAAACCTGTACCGTGAATATTTAACATGTGATTAACGGCTTAATCCTTTACATGATTTGACCGTGTGATTAATAAGATAATGGGATCTATATTGACATTTCAAAAATTAGAACCATTAAGGCTTAGGGTTATACCAAAAAGGAGGTGCAAATATGTTTTGACTAATGTTTTATCAAAAAGAACTTTTGAGGGATTATTCCCTTATACCCAGAACATTTAACTAAACTCCTGTTTAGGGGTAAATGTTCGTGTATACCTCAAGACAACCTAAGAGGGATTGAGGAAAACATTTAAACCATGACTTAAAATTTGAAACAACACTCTTTGCTTTTCAACTAAGAAAATTTTGACCAAAGTATAACCAAAGACTTTTCAAACATTTACGAATCTTATTAATCATCTTCGATAAATCGGACAAAATCTTGTTAATTAAATTCAAATTTGTTTTGAACATTTTATTATAATTGGTCGAACTAAGAAATTTAAAATTTTAACGTTTACGTTTCAAAAAAACTTAATATTTATTGTTAATTTACGTGTGATAATTATCGACGCTTTAAAACGTCGGATCAAGCAAAACTGATAAAAATGATAGTTTAGACGAAACTAAAACCTAGAAAATGTGAAGAAAGAAATTTTGAATGAATATGGACAGGATATTTATTTCATCAGGGAAGGTGAATATAATTACTGACACATAATATAGAAAGGATAAAGAACCAATTAGGATGTGTTCCTTAATAATGACTGTGCAAAATAAATTGCCGAACAATATAAAAATAAACGATGCTTGTAAGAAGGATAATATAGATAATAAAAGGGGTTCGCGGCTAATATGAACCATTAAAATTGAGAAGCCGATGGCGTTAAATGTATAACAGGCCACTTGAGGTTGCCTAAAATGGAGATTTTGAGATATAGTTATGTTGGAATCTTGTAAGTATAAGTACTCTATTCCTGTCATTTCTGATTTAATGTATCATTATTAGAAGAATTTGTACTGATGGCAAATTATGAAGGCAGACACCGCCTCATACATTAGTAAACGTCTAACTATTGCAAAGGTCATCATCTGAATTTGATTTGATTTGGGTAATCGTCGACAAACTGACCAAATATGCTAATATCATTCCTGTTAATGACAGATTCTTGATGAAGAAATTGACTCTTTTGTATTTAAAGAAGTTGCTTCCCCGGCAGCGGCGCCAAAATTTTTTATGTGTCGTGGATGTATAGTGATAATTTGATATACGTTATAGGGTAAATTAGAAAATTACCTTTAGGAAAAAGTTATAGACTAATATTACCAATGACGAATTCAATTAAACACGTGAGTGAATCAAGTTCGTTGTACACGAAGATCTTATGAATTTGAGAAGTTTTATTTTGATTTGGACAATCGATTTGAATTGGTTTTCGGTTTTAAAACTACAATTAAAATCTAAAAATTTTAAACTATTTAATTTTATCCTAAAGTGCATGAATCGTAAACCCCGCAATTTTTAAAATCTAAAACAATTACTTACATAAAATTAACACTATTTAAAAAAATTAAACTAATTTAATTATCTATAAAAAATTAAACTATTTAATTAAAATAACTTTTGAATTATTTTAAAAATCTAATTAAACTTTTTTAAAACTAATTTACTTTATTAAAAATTACTTTAAAACAAATCTATTTAAAAACTATTTTTATTTAAATCTTAT
The DNA here is from genome assembly GCA_025667525.1 of Glebionis coronaria. NCBI lineage: Eukaryota > Viridiplantae > Streptophyta > Magnoliopsida > Asterales > Asteraceae > Glebionis > Glebionis coronaria. The sequence continues at coordinate 266,849,705 of CM046875.1, forward strand.
GTTATAAAAATCTAATTAATTAAAATTAAACTAAATAAACCATTTAAAATTAACAAAAACATTTTGTTTTTTTAAATTTATAATATTATATTTATTATTTATTTTATTTAAACTAAGATTTATTTTAAAAGTGTAATTCTATTAGTTTAAAAAAAAATAATAAAGATATACTTAAATGAAAAAGACTACCAGATGAAGAAGTTCTATATTAGTTAACTAACAGGAGATAAAATCAAATGAGCATGAAGCATAAATGGTTATCATGCATGACAAATAACCAAAGGGTCTCGAGTTCGAAACCAGTTAGTGACAATTTTTTTGGATTTAATTCCTTTTTGACAGATTAAGGAAAAGAGTCTCAGGAGAGACTTTTTGGACAAGCTTATTCTGATATGAGTTGTTAGGAAACAGCTTCTATGGACTTATCAAATCAATTTGATCTAATAAGCTGTATACATAGACAATATAGCAGAAATATCAATTATACAATTACAGACATTAAAAAAAAACATTACAAATTCAGTATTCAAGTTAAATACCAGGAAACAGATTTACAATTAATTTCAGATAGCATCAAAATGATAAAAAAAACTGTTAACCTCTAAAATCATAACAATACAATTTAAGGCTAAAAATAAATGAGTGCAGCTTCACTAATCAACTCAGCAGATCAAACTAAGAAAACTCAGTAGTTATTCAGTCATTCATAAATCACCATACACTTTATTGAATAATCAGCATTGTAAAAAAAACTCGAATACAAACAGTCATTAAGTCAAAACGATTTCAGTTAATCTGATTGAAATTTAACATAAGCATCAACACCAAAATATTCACAATACTGAATACTCAAAATAACATCAAACTGTTTAAAGAAGAAAATTAGCTAAAACAGGTTCATTTTCATATATCCTAAAAACTTAAACAGATCCATGTTCAGATTAATGAACTCAATTAGCACAACATTCCAGTCTACAAAACCTATGCTGACAGCTTAAGCAAACTTATCAAAACTAACTGAAAATTTAAGCAGATTATTCATCAAATAAACAACCGAATACAGACTAAGATTCAAAATCATATAACTCATTCACCCTCATTAAACTAAACAGATTATTATCTATTAAAATTAAAAGGAAAAGAAAGTGCACCTTTTTGGGATAACCTTTGTGTAGTAGGCTAGCGCTGAGCTACCTATGAACCGAAAGTGACACCAACGAACACTTTAACTCGAACCACCATAGTAATGAAACGAACCATCAAACGAACCATGAACAATCAACATTGAATCGATCCAGTTTTTTAAATTTATCCAATTAGGATAAATCATCCCCAAACATTACTTCAATATTTTATTAAACTATTGAGCAGTTTAATTAAATATCTTTTATAATTATAATATAAAATTAGACTTAGAAAGAAGATGAAGGAATTTAAACAGTAATAAAAACTCACGAATCAATTATACCCGAATGAAACTTTTATTAATAAAAATAAACTGATACAGTACTATTAAAAAGGAAATACAACTTTCCTATTCTAATTTTAACATTATAATAGTAAGTAAGAAAAGGGATGATAAAATACAAGTAAATTGGGGGTTTTTATAGCCACCCCTAAGGCTTGCTAAGGAGGATATTCGGATCTTCTTAGGAATATTCCTTCTGATTTCCAGCCCTTGATCTTTATCTTTCTCTCTCTTTGATTGATCGAATGGTTGAGATATCACAACTAGCACACGGATTGCCAACGTGGCATCCGTGTGTGCTAGTTGTGTTTCTTTTGAGCCCTATGATTGGAGGATGGTGATAATGAGGTGTAGCCGCCAGTAATAAACTTCCACGTAGCATGCTCTTTCCAATCTTTCTCTTCCTTAAACCATGGGGGTTTTATTCCCCTTTGAGTGAATTACTTGTTTAAATAAAAAGCCCTAATTTATATTGTTGATTTATTAGGCTAGGGTTTTGAAATAGTAACTTAAAAGTTACTGGTTTTGTGAGGGTGATGAAGAAGAAAAGGGAAGATGACATAGAGTATATCGAAATAATATTTAATGAGTGTGTGTGGGTTAAAAAAACAAAGGGACGGTTTTATTTATTCAATGGAGTGAATGGGATTGGTGATATGGACGTGTGGTCAAATGATTTATGTAAACGTTTTAAGTAAACCCTAAAGCCAAATTCAATAATTGTCTCATTTTAATTTAGGCTTGGCCCAATGTACATTCTACCATCCTTCCCATATTCTTTATTCTTGGGCCTCATATGGGCTTTTGGTTATCAAAAGTGATCCATACATCTTTAAATGGGCTATTAAGCCCATTTCCCAAATGTGGGTCCCACTTGGCCCGTTTTCTTGACAAATGATTAAATCCTCTAAAGTCGAGCTCGATTTTGGCTTCTTTGATCTTTTCCTTTCAAACTCGTGTCGATAATTGTCGGTTTTTGCGATCTTGGTACCTACACACATGAAAACAAGAAATACACATATACAAGGCATATTTGATACATTTCATGCATAATTTCATTGTTTTAAGCTACAAATGATATGAGTATTTAAGCTCATATCATCTATCAAGATCCTCGCTTTGCATCGAATTTCTAGAGATTTGCTTAGAAATCATTTAGAACGAATCTGTAAGCAGGAGTTGGGAGGAAGACACCCGACATACACCCATTGTGAGTTGGACATGTCTTTTAGGTTTAAGGTTTCCTATGATGGCAAACCTAACCTTGCAAAATACCCGACCCGTGAAACCTGAAATGATTGTTGAAATTAGGATCTGATTATTGACTGCCGGTAGTAGGCAGGAGGTTATGTGAATATGAAATGTAGATCTTGAAGTGCCAGATGAGTAGCGAAGTTATGCCAAAAACTTTAACAATGGAAAAATGAATTGATGATCTGAAAGATCATGGGATATACGTCCCCGTTGTATGGGACCATTGAGATGATGTAAAAAAAAGTTGGTTTGAAAGACATATAAGCTGGATCTACCCTAGGACTTCAAGAGATGCATGAATTATCTTTCATATATCGAACTTGATAAAATGCCTATCAAGTGAAAATCTGACTATTCCTTAATGAAGTTTAGATCGGCGAAAAGTTGCATTCATCAAAAACCCGTAAACATCATGGATAGAGAAAGTAAGTCAACAATAAGTCTGATCTTATTCCCGTAGTTATGTTTGATGAAACTCGCGTATTGTAATGGATTACACTTGTGAGAAAAGACCGAATGTGAAGGAAATACCCACATGACTTTAACTCTATAAGAAGCGAGTAGTAAGATGATCTTTGAGGACAAAGATCCTGTTTAGGGGTAAATGCTGTGACAATCCGTCAATTTATGGTTGATATTTTATTCTCAGATATTATTTAAAAACATTATTTTAATGTTATATTATGAACTCACTTATTTTTGGGAAGAAATTTGGATTTACGTCTTGAAGTAGCATCGATTACGTCTAAACCAGAGGATTCTACGTTACGTGCTTACATTTACATACACCGTCTTTGGTGACAGTCCGACATTTCAGGAAATAAATTTATACGTCAATATTATTTTAGAGTTTTAAATTTGTGTTAGTTCATAAACTCACAAATTTACGAGAAGAGATTAGGACTTACGATTATAATTTAACATCCTTTACGACTAAACCGAAACCTTAGGATTACGTATTTATGTTTTCGAACTCCGTTTTTGATGAGACAATTTTTATTAGATTCGTTTTGTGCCGTTGATTCATAATTTATAAAAACGTTTTTCGTAAAACGACCCGAGGGCACGCAAATCGAGGAAACTAGAATCGAGGAGTACCCGTAATTAAATGGGGATGATACAAGTGAGACACTTGTCGCACCCCCACTATAACCGACCATATTAAGCTAACAACACATCAAAGCTTACTAAGTAAGCTAGGACACTTGTCCTAGCTACTTACACAAAACCATCCAAATCTTAAACCATTTCTCATTTCCATCCATGCAAACCACCACAACTTTCTCTCTTTCCTTCCCAAAATTCGTCCCATATTCATCAATAAACACCCTCATTTGATCAATTTTAACCATGAAATCATGTGTTATTCACACATATGATGAAGCCCTTTTAAAGCTCTATAGATTGGTGGTGATTTTAACATCTAGAAAGAAGTTTTCAAAGGAGTCAAGGGCTGATTTTCCACAAGATGTTCATGAAGATAGGTTATCTTGAAGTTGATATTGGTATATCACAAGTCTTGCCATCCAAATCCAAGCCTTGTTCATCAACCTCACATTTTCATCACTATGGTGGTATAAGGATCATTCTTCCTATCCTTCTTGTTATTTTGATTATGTAATCTTGTATTTTCTTTTACTTATGTATATGTATATGATGATGAATGATGATTAAAAATATTGTGCGGGGATTTGGTGTTGATAAACATGGTTAAAAAGATGGAAAACCATATGTAAAAAGGTTAAAATCATGCTTAAAATGATGGCTGTATAAAACAGTAATGAATCTTATGATTAACTGATAAAATGGCTTGAATAAATTAATATACAGTAAGCTATGAGTCTTGTACATATGTGAGAGTTGGCCATACAATGGAATCATAAAAATGAGTGAGATATGATCAAAACAAGTTTAGAGTGCAAATCTGAGTACACTGTTTTGGACGAATTTTATAAAATACTTAGAAGATGATTCAACAGTAGCCATAGAAGAGTTAAATGGAGCACATATCATGTATTTATGCCATAAAAATTTGGGCTTCTATCTCCATATAGAACTCTAGATATGGCTGTTTTGGTGAACATGAAACTAAAAATCAGATTTTGAAGAATTAATGTTTAATAGTATTATATAAGCACTCAAACTAATATAGTATATAAAATGTGAATTAAAACCCACTAACTTATAAATTTAATTTATATAAATATGTATAAGGTTAAATAAATGGACACTTTATAAAAATGGTAGTTGAATAAGATTTATAAGTATAAAAACTATAAACATGATTTTTACGACTTTTTCGGCTATTACCGTAAAATTAACGTTTTTCGCCAATTAAAACTTAGACGATAAAACCCGTCTAATGTAAAGTTTTTAAAAGTCATATACTGATATATAAGTACCTAATACAAGTAAAAACCGATAAAACCCGAACTATAGGACATACGGACATTAACGAGCTAAGTTAGCATATTGGACTAATAATTTAACTAAATAAGTTAAACACTTATAAAAATTACTTATTCGGCTTAACCCAATTGGGCCAAATATGTAAAGTATAAATACTGATAATACAAGTATAAAATGGATTAATACAAGTTAAAGAACTTATAATAGGCTTATTGGGCCTAACACATGTAAATAAGTAAAACTAGTAAACTAGTAAAAAGTTACCAATACATAAACACAAAAATGAGTGAATGAGAATATATAAACCCACTTGATCATCATCATATGTATAAAGTCATCATATGTATACATAATTGTTATTTTTATAAAGTCATTGGACAAGAGTCTAAGACGAGTATTATTTGTCTAGGTTTCCGTGATTGAAGCACGTACCGTACATCCGAATAGCCGATAACCGCCTTCCCACATCAACGTGAGTTCATAGCCTCGCACTCCTTTAAATGTTTTTGTGAAATATTATATAAACCCGCGAGGGAGATAACATGTTAGTTTTTATGAAATAGGACACTAGTTGTCCCGATTGTTTGTTTATTGATTTGGACCCGAATGATTGTATGACCCGATGAATAATTAAATGACCCGATAGATGAAATGAAATGGATTATTAAAGTTAGGTTATGTCACTAAAAGTCCCATTAGCATGAATTGTGAACTACCGGGATTTGGTAGACGCTTATGCATATAATAGTACTATTTGGGGACGATCACCCCAGTTCGCGCCTTGACGGTTGATCCACGTCGTGCCACATTGATTGGTAAGCGAATTTATGTATGAGAAGATTTACACAAGCGTGAACATTGTGACGACACGCTAATTTAGATGGGCAAATTGAGTTTCGGGCTAGCTACCCGTTGTTTGGTATAGTAAGGTAACAATGTCATGCGACTTATAATAATCCAATTAACGAAATACTGCTATACGCACCGAATTACGATATATTGCCTGACTAGCAATACGGGGTCTTATTATTGATTTTATGTTCATGTTTTGGTTTTACATAACAATATCCATATAATGATTTTTATTTAACTTTATACAACGTTATAAAACGTATTGTATGATATTTTTACGACATTGGTTCGTATAATGGTTTTGAAGGCGAAAGCCTATATTATGATTTTGACAAGGATTTGTATAAAATGATTTTGGCCATTTCATGGACTATTACAAAGATTTGTACAATATGGTTTTTGGTAATAATTTATACCGATGTTATATTGATGGATTTCATTAAACTCTATGAATTTACTCGGCGTTATCGCTGACCTTTTCTTTTAACATGTTTTATCTCGGGTACTTGAAGGTAATTCTCGGGAAGACAGCAAGGATTCATGGCCTGCACTTAAATAATAATTTCCATTCAAATGCTTTGTAAAACCTGTATGAAATACAATGACTTGGGACCTATGTAAATTTGATATTTATGAATGGAAATGCTTTATTATTAAACGACGCGATTTTTAAAGCTTGTCTATGATGTGAGTAATGTGCTATCCCGTAACACCAACAAGTCTTCCGCTGTATTGAATTGTGTAAATTTGGGGGTGTTACATATTTTCTTCAAAAATATTAAAATCTATAAGTTAAAATGTTAAAATCATGGTTAGACACATAGGCTTTATAAAACAGTAAGTATCAATATGATCACTTGGTTAAATGACTTGTATTATTAAATATACAGATAGATAAATGATTTTTACATATGTGGTGAGTTGTCCATGCAATGGAATGTTAAAAATGAGCAAGATATGACCAAAACACTTTTATAGTACAAATCTGTATGGTCAGTTTTGGACGAATTATTAAATATACCTAGAAGCTGATTGGGCAGTAGCACACATCATGTAGTTTATGCTGTTAAAATTTGAGGTTCTATCTCCTTGTAGAACTCAAGATATGACAAAAATAGTGGACTTGACTTTAGTAATCAGATTTGTTAATGAACTATATAATATAAAAAGAGCACTCAAGGTAAATACTATTATAGAATAAGTATATAAAAGCCACTAACTAATAATAACTATTATAAAATGAGTTTGTATACTAAAATAAATAAACATGACATTTTATAAAAGTAAAAATCAAATGTTTTTTTAAAACTACAAACTATATATATGTTTTACGTCTTTTCGGCTAAAACCGAAAGATTAACGTTTTCGCAAAATAAAACTTAGACGGTCGGACCCGTATAATGTAACATTTTTATAACTCATATACTGATATGAAAACACATTTGACAAGTAAAAACCGATAAACCCGAGCTTTATAACTTATGGACCATAATGGGCCAAAGTAGCCTTATTGGATCATTAGGCCCAACTAGTTTGGCTTAACACTAATGGACTTACTCATGGGCTTAACCCACTTGGGCCCAACATATAAGTGGGCTAATATAATGTATTGGACTCTTATTAGACTTATTGGGCCTTAATATGTAAATGGGTTAAAACTAGTGTAACTAGTTTAAATTAACCAACACATAACAACTATAATGTTGTATGAAGAGATAAAATCCTACTTGATCATCATCATATGTATAATGTCATCATATGTATACATAATTGTTATTTTTATAAAGTCATTGGACAAGAGTCTAAGACGAGTATTATTTGTCTAGGTTTCCGTGATTGAAGCACGTACCGTACATCCGAATCACCGATAACCGCCTTCCCACATCAACGTGAGTTCATAGCCTCGCACTCCTTTAAATGTTTTTGTGAAATATTTTATAAACCCGCGAGGGAGATAACATGTTAGTTTTTATGAAATAGGACACTAGTTGTCCCGATTGTTTGTTTATTGATTTGGACCCGAATGATTGTATGACCCGATGAATAATTAAATGACCCGATAGATGAAATGAAATGGATTATTAAAGTTAGGTTATGTCACTAAAAGTCCCATTAGCATGAATTGTGAACTAGCGGGATTTGGTAGACGCTTATGCATATAATAGTACTATTTAGGGACAATCACCCCAGTTCGCGCCTTGACGGTTGATCCCCGTCGTGCCATATTGATTGGTAAGCGAATTTATGTATGAGAAGATTTACACAAGCGTGAACATTGTGACGACACGCTAATTTAGATGGGAAAATTGAGTTTCGGGCTAGCTACCCGTTGTTTGGTATAGTAAGGTAACAATATCATGCGACTTATAATAATTCAATTAACAAAATACTGCTATACGCACCGATTATGATATATTGCCTGACTAGTAATACAGGGTCTTATTATTGATTTTATGTTCATGTTTTGGTTTTACATAACCATACATATAATGATTTTTATTTAACTTTATACAACGTTATAAAACGTATTGTATGATATTTTTACGACATTGGTTCGTATAATGGTTTTGAAGGCGAAAGCCTATATTATGATTTTGACAAGGATTTGTATAAAATGATTTTGGCTATTTCATGGCCTATTACAGAGATTTGTACAATATGGTTTTCGGTAATAATTTTATACCGATGTTATATTGATGGATTTCATTAAACTCTATGAATTCACTCGGCGTTATCGCTGACCTTTTGTTTTAACATGTTTTATCTCGGGTACTTGAAGGTAATTCTCGGGAAGACAACAAGGATTCATGGCCTGCACTTAAATAATAATTTCCATTCAAATGCTTTGTAAAACCTGTATGAAATACAATGACTTGGGACCTATGTAAATTTGATATTTATGAATGGAAATGCTTTATTATTAAACGACGCGATTTTTAAAGCGTTGTCTATGATGTGAGTAATGTGTTATCCCGTAACACCAACGAGTCTTCCGCTGTATTGAATTGTGTAAATTTGGGGGTGTTACATATTTTCTTCAAAAATGTATATGTATATGATGATAAATGATGATGAAAATATTGTGTGGGGATTTTGTGTTAATAGATAAGGTTAAAAATATTAAAATCTACAAGTTAAAATGTTAAAATCATGGTTAGACATATAGGCTGTATAAAACAGTAAGTATCAATATGATCACTTGGTTAAATGACTTGTATTATTAAATATACAGATAGATAAATGATTTTTACATATGTAGTGAGTTGTCCATGCAATGGAATGTTATAAATGAGCAAGATATGACCAAAACACTTTTATAGGACAAATCTGTATGGTCTGTTTTGGACGAATTATTAAATATACCTAGAAGCTGATTAGGCAGTAGCACACATCATGTAGTTTATTCTGTTAAAATTTGAGGTTCTATCTCATTGTAGAACTCAAGATATGACAAAAATAGTGGACTTGACTTTAGTAATCAGATTTGTTAATAAACTATATAATATAAAAAGAGCACTCAAGGTAAATACTATTATAGAATAAGTATATAAAAGCTACTAACTAATAATAACTATTATAAAATGAGTTTTTATAATAAAATAAATAAACATGACATTTTATAAAAGTAAAACTCAAATGTTTTTTAAAACTACAAACTATATATATGTTTTACGTCTTTTCGGCTAAAACCGAAAGATTAACGTTTTCGCCAAATAAAACTTAGACGGTCGGACGCGTATAATGTAACATTTTTATAACTCATATACTGATATGAAAACACATTTGACAAGTAAAAACCGATAAACCCGAGCTTTATAACTTATGGACCATAATGGCAAAAGTAGTCTTATTGGATCATTAGGCCCAACTAGTTTGGCTTAACACTAATGGACTTACTCATGGGCTTAACCCACTTGGGCCCAACATATGAGTATAGGTCTGGTATTAAAAGTATAAGTGGGCTAATATAATGTATTGGACTCTTATTGGGCTTATTGGGCCTTAATATGTAAATGGGTTAAAACTAGTGTAACTAGTCTAAATTAACCAACACATAACAACTATAATGTTGTATGAAGAGATAAAATCCCACTTGATCATCATCATATTTATGAAATCATCACATATACATAACCATTATTTTTATAAAGTCATTTGATGATAGTCTAAGACCGAGTATTATTTGTCTAGGTTTCCGTGATCGAAGCACGCACCGTACCTCCTAATCGCCGATAACCCGGGATTTGATAGACGCTTATGCATATAATAGTACTATTAGGGAAGATCACCCCAGTTCGCGCCTTGACGGTTGATCCCCGTCGTGCCACATTGATTGGTAAGCGAATTTATGTATGAGAAGATTTATATAGCATGATTTTTGTGACGACACGCTAATTTAGATGGGCAAATGTTTGTCGGGTTTGCGGCCCGTTGTTTATTTTAGTAAGGTAGCAATGTCAAGCGACTGGTAATAATCCAAATACATATAGCGATAGCAACAACGATAATAACGATAATAATGTTACCTATTATGGTAATATTAAGACTACGGTCTTAATGTGGATTTTTTATGGTTGAAAAATTCGTTTCTCGGAATCTAATCGAATTGATTTCCGGTTAATTGTGTGAGATTAGTTGTTCTTGGTGAAACAAATATTTTTGGATTTGGTAAAATAAATGTGCAAGACTTAATAATAAAGGACGGGAAATTAAAACTAAAACTAGTTGAAACGTAAACGGTGCAATATTTAAAACGTTAAAAGTAAATGACGTGAAATTAAATGACGTAAAATTAAAACATAACGAAAAGTAAATTGACAATTAAATAAAAATGCAAAACGAATTAAAAATGAACTAAAAATAAAACGAGAGAAATTGCCACTTTAACTAAAACAAAACAAAACAAAAATACCCAATCGTAATACACCCGATTGGAATGCCAACGGAATCCGATCGGAATGTACCCATCGGAATGATGCATGATCGGAATGTAGACAAACTCCATCCGGTCGGAATATTAAACAAAGGGTCCCAATCGGAATGTTGAAAATAGACTACAATCGGAATGTTTAAACTAAAACCAAATCGGAATGCTAAAAGGAATGTAAAAGGAATGCTGATAGGAATGCTGATAGGAATGTAAATAGGAATGCTGATAGGAATGCTGATAGGAATGCTGATAGGAATGTAAATAGGAATGCTGATAGGAATGTAAATAGGAATGCTGATAGGAATGCTGATAGGAATGCTAATAGGAATGCTGATAGGAATGCTAATAGGAATGCTGATAGGAATGTAAATAGGAATGCTGATAGGAATGCTAATAGGAATACTGATAGGAATGCTGATAGGAATGTAAATAGGAATGCTGATAGGAATGCTGATAGGAATGCTGATAGGAATGCAAATAGGAATGCTAATAGGAATGCTGATAGGAATGCTGATAGGAATGCTGATAGGAATGTAAATAGGAATGCTGATAGGAATGTAAATAGGAATGCTGATAGGAATGTAAAACCCTTTTCCAATCAAGATGATTGGAATGTAAAAGAAATGTATAAAAGGAATGTAAAACCCTTTTCCAATCAAGATGATTGGAATGTAAAAGAAATGTATAAAAGGAATGTAAAACCCTTTTCCAATCATGTGATCGGAATAAGGTGATGGTGCTGGTCGGAATGAGCAAATAGGAAAAGGGTTTAATACCCTTTCCGATACTCTCTTGATCCGAAATTTAAGCAAAAGGTAATAAGCTACTAGGATAAGCTAAAACCAAAACTTAAACGAATCTAATGTGAAAAAGGCTAAATAAGCTCAAATTACAACTTTTCCAAACTTAAAATAAACAAACTTTTAAATCAAACCATAAAAAGATGAACTTTTTAAGCACGAAAAAATTAGTGAACAACACGGATCATATGTAATTCGCACCAAAAGTAAACTAGAATCAAGAAAGGAAGATGAGAGATTTAAACAAGAAAAGTAAAGATTCAAGAACAATAAATGAGAACTTACTTGAAAATTAAATGATTAAAGGTGCATAACAAGAAATTAAAGTGCAAGAAATGAAATAACAAGTATAAAAATGGTGGAAGTGGTGTTTTGTCAAACCACCCAACAACATGAAAATGAAACTAGGATCATCTATATATAGGGGTGATTAGGGAGGAGCTTAGGAAGCTTCCTCCCTCTTTCCTCTTTGCTTTAATTGCACACTTAAGTCGTTTTCTTCTTTATTTTTTGTTAATCTTGGACTTTGTCTTGGGATTTCTTTAACTCGTCTTGATTTTTCTTTATAAATAAGACTCGAGTTCTTCGGCTTTTTAGTAAACTTCCGTCCTTTGACTTTTTCTTCGATAAATCTTCAGAATTGGTCTTGGACTTCTGTTCTTTTTCCACCCTTGATCTTTCGACTTGATCTTTCGTCTTTTTCTTCGATAAAAGCCCGTGAATGCCGTGTTTTCTCCACTTTTCACCTTTTCGTCCTAAATCATAACAGAAACACAAACCACGCATAATTCCGACATAAATGACATAAAATACACGTTTTGGCTCGGTTATTATTGCAATTAAGTGGTAAAAAGGATGGGTGTTTTCACACCTATCAAATCCCCTACACTTAACAATTGCAATGTCCTCATGCAATGCATTAGTTACAAATCAAGTTTACACTTTTCATCATAATCAATCCACGTTGGCCTTTATTAAAGAGATAGAAAATTATAAACATTCAAAGTAAAGAAATTAAAAACATACCTTGGGTTTTGGAAATGTCGTGACTGATCATCATCCTCAAGTTTTCACTTTCTCCAAACCAAGCTTAAAAACGAGATCATTGTTGTTATAAGTTAGTAAACTAACACGAACTCATGTGGGCCAATTATTCACTTAGACTCCCTTATTCCTAGGTGTATCTCTTATATTTTATTTTTGTCTTGAATGATCACGAGGATGCATTGTTTGACTTATTTCGATAGTTATTTAGGCCGAAAATAAAGTGGACGATTTAATCAATAGTTAGCTACAGGACAAAATCTTTTAAAACTGCTTCTCGGGACCTCATAAAGTTCATATCTTGACATAACTCGCTTCGCGATTTGAGACCTTTCTCGGACCGATATTTGGCAGTGACTTCATACTTCAAACCTTGAGAGACGTTCTTGAAATAATGGTCTTCTCTTCATAATGGAATTTCTTCACTTGAAGTTTTGAGAGATTCTTCATAAATGGACCACGACTTCTTCATTTTTCTCCAATCATTACTTTGGACTTTGATATACAACGATCCGCCTCCTTTTAGGACTTGGATCTATTTATCCACATACCTTGTTAGGGCCTTTTTGGATAGACTTCTCCATGATCTTTTGGGAGTACTTGCTTTTAGTCGTGTGTCTCGATCCTTCATATAGATTTTCGATAAATGATTCTTCACATCACTTTTGGATCTTTAGCAACAAAATATAGCCCTCATGCCTTGTTAGGGCCTTTTCGGACTCGCCAATCTTCGCATCCCGCTTCAATAAGTTATGCCTTGGCTATGAACTCTAATCCATACCGAGCAACTTTTAAACGATCTTGGGCTAGAAGCTAAGTAACCTTTTAAATCGTACAACCTTATTTATTGCAAATAAGTTTATTAACAAGCGAAGGGAGAATATGCTTATCATTAACTCACACAAATTCACGAAAGAATACAAAACTTATAATTGACTCTATCATCTCTCGTTCTCCTCAATTTAAAATCTCAAGGAATGAGACTCGTAGATGCTTAGCCTATTAAATCAAAGTTTTGGGTTTTTGTAACACCCCCACAATTGCTATGCGCAGCGGAACTACAACAATGGGTGCTACACAGTATTCATTGCACATAAGATATATCAAACGACGCTAAAAAGACGTCAACTTAAAACTTGAATTAAAAATAGTTAGATGATACATGTCCACGGTTTTTCCAACCCAAATTTGGTACAACAGAGTTTAGCGTTTTCGGCCCCCATGGATCTCAACCCAAGAATTTCAGTTTTACAACAACATAACATTAAACTTAAAATTGTTTAAGTAGAAAAAGGAGGAAAAACAAGCGGACTCCAAGCCATACACACAACATCCATCCCATGCATGCTCCATCCTACACTTCAGCGGTTACCTGAAACACATGCCAAAATTTTGGTCAACGAAAACGTTGAGTGGAATTCATAGGTTTTTCAATCCATTTGAACGTATATAAAATAAAAACCATTCGTGATCATTTATAGACTTGTCGATCAAACAATCTATAATCAGGATACTGACAATTATGTTTAAGCTCATGACACTAATCCGTTAACTCAATCACCCGCGTAATAACTACCGGCGTGATTCAGATGAAACCAGTGCCCCTTCTAAAGGCATCAGTTGCAATTATACCTTATTTCTCATACAAAATAATCTACCGCAGAACTTACTAAAAGTACAGCTTCTCGGCTAGCATTGGGTCGTTAACCCCGTAGTACTACAAATTGCATAAGCGGCTATTTCCCCCTACTCGAGGGCAGGACAATAGTTAATAGTTCATGATTTTAGGGACTTTTGCAACTTTGGTACTCAACACAATTTCTAAGGCAACTTTCGGGTCTAACAATCATTCATGATATACGTTCCTTTTAAAAACTAGCATGCATTTCCCTCGCGGGTAAAACAATTTGAAATAAACATAGCGAGGCTATAAATTCACACCTTATATATTAAGTAGTCGGTAGTTCGAGGGATGATCACTGACGACGAAACGGATGCCCGGTTAAATCAACACCTATCACAATTAACGCGTAATGAGTAATCTCATTTAAATACTTTATGGTACTGTATAAAATACATATATACTAGTCACTTAGGACAAGTATAACTCATGCCAAAAACAAAACAACAAGCATCACTCATTTTATACCATTCGTTCTCATTACTTACGTTGTCCATTTTTACTCATTCTCGCCGGTACTTGACTAAAGTACGGGCTGTTTTACCATGTTTAACCATACTTACAAAATTCAACAAAATTCTCAAAAATCCTATAAGACCTGTAGATGACATGTTTTTAAGCCCAATAAAAGTTTTTACTTTTACGACCCGTTACGCAACGCTTTTCCACAACTACATTTTACGGGCTGAAATTGTACTTCGACCAATTTTGACCTCTTTGACCTATATGAAATGTACCTTTGACTTCTTTGACTCCTTAGTCAACTCATAGACTCATTTATACAGGTTTGGGACCAAATTTTGACCCTTGACCATTTACCAATTCATACTTGTGGTCCTCGGGATTTGACTAAAACTTTACATAAATTCGGATTATGAAAGTCCTCGTCTCCCGGTACTCGATCTTTAAAACGTCATAACTTTTAGCTCGTTTTGAGTCACGGGCTCTACCTTATACCAAATTAAAGAAAAAAAGACCCTCTATAACTACATTTTGTTTTCAAGACCTGGAAGAAAAATCATTTTTATGAAATGACCTCAAAGTTTCTGCCTAAATATGACCATACCAAAAACACGCTTAGACTCGATTCCAAACCTTCTAACCACCACTAGGCAACATCCTAAGCCTCCCTAAACATATCCAAACACAAAAATTCAGTCCTACCCCTATTGATCAACCAAACTCAAAATCCTAATCATCTAAAAATGAACATGCAACCCATTAAACCTATGTAAAACATCCTTAAACACATAACCAAACACAAGGAAAAGCTCAAAATCCATCAACCACCATGGCTCCCCAAACACCCCTTGTGCCGTGGGGTTTGGGTGCCCCAATCACCACAACCAAATTGATTTTGGTGGGTTTTTATTGGTGATTATGCTTCCATAACACATGAATTTAACATGCACTACAACATTTAGCCTCAAAAACGAATTTGGATCATCATGAAAATTTTTGGAAAATTTACTTGAATGCATGTGGGATTTAAGCACATAGAAATGTGGGGAATGACAAGATTAGATGTGGTCTAACCTTAATTTTAATGAAAGTCAAGTGAAAAAAAGTTTTTGATGGTGTTCTTGGTGGGTTGGGGGTGTCCGTCGGCTTTAGGGACAAGAGAGGGAGAGAGTTGATTTGTTTTGGTGAAATGTAACTATGTGTTTGTGTTTATGTCATTTTGTGGCTTTTTGGTACATTGGGAGGGACCAAAGTGTAATTTTTGGTTTCTTTTGGCCTTAAGTTGAAAACGTCCTCAAAACTTTGCGGGTTCGACTCATTTGTCAATTTTGAAAATTTTACGGGAGTCGGAAATCTTCCCGAACACTCCAAAATGTTTTTGGGATACTTTAAATGTACTCGGAAGGCTATAAAACTCACCCGACTCAACTTAACACGAACCGTAAATAAAATTCTCGAAAAATTACATTATCGATAAATCGTCAATAATTATATAAAATTGGGCATCCCTCGGGATCGTAATCGTCATCGTCCTTCTTAAATCGTCAAACGTAAAAATTATAACCTCGAACATCGGCTTTAACCAAAATACTTATAAATATGGAAATTAAAATTTATTAAAAATTTCAAAAATTAGCGTAATTTAGGGTATCGTTAATGACCTCGGTTCTAGGGTGTCACATCCACCCCTCCTTAAAGAGAGCGACGTCCCGGCGCTCGCCTCTTCTTGTACTCACATTCCGTTCTACTAGAACAGATGAGGATACCTTTCCTTGAAAAAGTCCTCACGTTCCCAAGTGTATTCCGGTCCACGCTTAGAATTCCATCGGACCTTCACAATAGGAATCCTACTACGCTTCAACCGCTTGACCTCTCGGTCCATAATTTCCACAGGTTCTTCCACAAAGTGCATTTTGTCGTCTAGTCGAATCTCGTCCAAAGGAATCACCAATTCCTTGTCCGCCAAACTCTTCTTCAGGTTCGATACGTGAAACGTGTCGTGAATAGCACTAAGCTCGCTCGGCAATTCTAACTTGTACGCTACTGGTCCAATTCGTTCAACGATCTTAAATGGTCCAATATACCTTGGACTCAACTTTCCTTTCTTTCCAAAACGAATTACACCCTTCCACGGCGATACCTTGAGCATAACCATATCTCCAACTTCAAACTCCAACGGTTTCCTTCGGTTATCGGCATAACTCTTCTGTCGGCTTCTCGCAGCAAGTAGTCGGTTCTTGATCTGCACGATCTTCTCTGTCGTTTCTAATACCATTTCGGGTCCAGTCAATTGACTTTCCCCCACTTCACTCCAACACACAGGCGATCTACACTTCCTTCCATACAATGCTTCGAACGGTGCTGCCTTGATACTCGCATGATAACTATTATTGTATGAAAATTCCACCAGAGGCAAGTGGCGTTCCCAACTTCCTCCAAAATCAATCACGCATGCTCGGAGCATGTCCTCCATCGTTTGAATAGTTCGTTCACTCTGGCCGTCAGTTTCCGGGTGATAAGCCGTGCTTAAACTCAGTTCAGTGCCCATCGCACGTTGAAGCGATTTCCAAAATTCCGACGTAAATCTACTGTCGCGATCCGAAATGATCGATAACGGCACTCCATGTCTACAGACGATCTCCTTCACGTACACGCTGGCGAGTTTTTCCATGCTGTCCGTCTTCTTCATAGGTAAGAAATGAGCAGATTTCGTCAACCTATCCACAATTACCCATATCATATCACATCCACTAGGAGTCCTAGGTAAACCCGTCACGAAATCCATAGCGATTTTCTCCCATTTCCATTCTGGGATTTCTGGTTGTACCAATAATCCAGATGGTTTCTTATGTTCTGCTTGAACCTTCGCGCAAGTCAAACACTTACTAACGTAACGAGCAATATCCGCCTTCATATTCGGCCACCAGTAAACTTTCTTCAGGTCGTGGTACATTTTATCCGATCCAGGATGTATCGAATACTTCGACTTATGTGACTCATTCATAACCAATTCTCGAACTCCAGGCTTTCCTTCCTCAGATGAACACAATGGTAACCAAATCCAATTCTCAAAATATCTCAGTCCGTCAGACCTAATCACGAAAAGAGGTTTCAACATTCGTCCCAAGTTTTCGGCTTCAACATTCCCTTTCATTAGTCCTCTCTCTTGAGCCTTCAGTATAGTTTTGGTTAAGTCAACGCTCTCAGTCATCACTAAAGCTCTAACCCTCAAAGGTTTCTCCCGTTCCTTCCTACTCAGTGCATCCGCTACAACATTCACCTTGCCAGGGTGGTAGCGAATTTCGCAGTCATAATCACTCAGTAGTTCAACCCATCGTCTCTGTCGCATATTCAACTCCTTTTGATCTAAAATGTGCTGCAAACTCTTGTGGTCAGTGAATACAACACACTTTGTCCCATACAGATAGTGTCTCCACAATTTCAACGCAAAAACTACCGCTCCTAATTCCAAATCGTGCGTCGGGTAGTTCTCCTCATTCTTCCTTAGTTTCCTCGACGCGTAAGCTATCACCTTTTCACGTTGCATTAATACCGCTCCATAACCCTTACGAGACGCATCACAATACACTACGAAGTCTTCGGTTCCTTCAGGCAATGACAATATCGGTGCGGAACATAACTTATCCTTGAGCGTTTCGAAAGCAAGTTCTTCCTCATTTCCCCATTCATACACCCTATTCTTTTCGGTAAGCCTCGTCAATGGTTTTGCAATCAACGAAAATCCTTCGATAAACCTTCGATAATACCCAGCTAAACCAAGAAATTGTCGAACTTCAGTCGGCGTCGTCGGTGCTGACCATTCCCTGATCGCTTCGATCTTGGCAGGATCCACACGAACTCCCTCACTATCAATCACATGACCTAGAAACTGCACTGATTCCAACCAAAATTCACACTTCGAGAATTTCGCATACAGCTTCTCCTTCCTTAACAACTCCAAAATCTTCCTCAGGTGCTTCTCGTGCTCCTCCTTACTCTTAGAGTAAATAAGTATATCGTCAATGAAAACAATAACAAACTTATCTAGATACGGCTTGCACACGCGATTCATAAGGTCCATGAATACAGCAGGCGCGTTTGTCAACCCAAACGGCATCACTCGAAATTCAAAGTGTCCATACCGCGTACGAAAGGCAGTTACAGGAATATCCTCATCTCTTACACGCAGTTGATGATACCCTGATCTCAAATCGATCTTTGAGTATACACTGGAACCTTGCAATTGATCGAACAAATCGTCAATCCTCGGCAATGGGTACCGATTCTTAACCGTCAGCTTATTGAGTTCCCTATAGTCAATACACATCCGAAACGAACCATCTTTCTTCTTCACGAACAACACTGGCGCTCCCCAAGGTGATGAGCTCGGCCTAATAAATCCCTTGTCCATCAATTCCTTCAGTTGATCCGACAACTCCTTTAACTCTGATGGTGCTAAGCGATAAGGTGCACGTGCAACCGGCGCAGCTCCTGGCACTAAATCAATTCGAAACTCGACCTCACGGGCAGGCGGTAAACCCGGCAACTCGTCTGGAAAAACTTCCGGATACTCGCAAATAACAGGTACCTCTTCAATCCTCGCCTCTAAATCACCATCACTCGAAACCTGTGCCAAAAACACATCGCATCCGCTCTCTACGTACTTCATCATTTTCAAACAGGAAATCACTTTCAAACGAGAAGTGCATTCGTCACCCTTCACTGTCAAAACCTTATTCCTCAACGGAATCTGAACCAATCTCTCGCCACAGACGATCATAGCACTGTGCGCCATTAGCCAATCCATTCCCACAATCACGTCAAACGATCCTAGCTCTATGGGCATCAGGTCGATTTTAAAAGCATAATTTCCTAACTTCAAGGTACACCCTTTCAGTATAGAATTCGTACTAACAATTTTTCCATCGGCTAATTCAACGTTATAACTAGTCGCTAACAACACCGGTTCTCTATCGATATGACGACTAAATCTAACATCTACAAAACTCTTGTCGGAGCCAGAATCAAACAAAATACTATCATAACAAGCGTCTAGCAAAAACGTACTGGTAACCACATTGGGACCTTGTGGTTTATCAGCCGTTCCCACTTGATACACAGCAGCCGCATTGTTACCTCCCCGCTTGTTTCCTGCCTTCGGGCAATTCGCTTGCACATGACCCCTTTCTCCACAACCATAACATCCCCTCATCCTGATAGCATTAGCCCCAGTGGCTACTCCTCCCGTTCGACAACCAGATGTCCTATGACCTGCCTTTCCACACTTGCCGCATGCAGGCGGGCAATTTCCAACATGATACAAGTTGCACTTACCACAATGGGGGTTCACTTTCACACCTCTAGGGTTCGTCACTGCCCTCATCCCTTCGTTCCTTCTTTGATTAAACTGCTGATTTCGGTTCGGCCCATGGTTGCTTCGATTTCTACCTCGGTTCTGGCCTTGGGATTGGTTGCTTTGTGCCGCTTCCCATTTCCTCTTGTTGCCTTCGGCAATGGAGTTCTGCTTGTCCTGAAGCTTGACGTCCATCAAAGCGTGAGCCATCTGGACCGCTTCATCAAACGTTCCAGGTTTTGACGAAGTTGTTTCACCTTTGATATTGCTAGATAAACCCTTAATATACTGCTTCATCTTCTTGGCATCATTGGCAAAAATATCTGGACACAAAAGGCTTAATTCATTGAATCTCCTGGTGTAGGCAGCTATATCGTTGTTCTTCAAGGTCAAATGTCTCAACTCATCCTCCAATTGCCCCAATTCCTCTTCCGGGCAAAACTTCTTAGTCAACAAAGCTTTTGTCGCATTCCACGTCGTTGCATTCGCTACAGCCAATCCAACCGTAGCTACCTGAGTATTCCACCAACTTAACGCATCATCAAGAAACGTAGCAGCTACAAACTTTACTTTATCCGCTTCAGCACAACCGCTGATTTCGAACGTACTTTCAACCTTTTCCAACCATCGTCTAAGTTCTAAAGCTCCACCCGTTCCACGGAACTGCGTGGGACCGCATTTCATAAAGCTAGAATAGGTACACACTCTCGGGGCTTGCTGTCTCCCCGCGTTCCTTCCCTGGTCCTGATTTCTCCCAGCTCGGTCCGCTTCCAACGCATTTGCTATAGCTTCCTGAATCATGGTGTTAACACGATCGGCGGTCAACTTTGGAGGCATGGTGTTATCGAATATCTCTTTCTGCAAGACAAGGAAAATAGAAAAACAATGTAAGTATACATATCAAGTTTCCCAGACATAATATACATACAACGACACATCACTACGGAGTTACTAATATTCATCAATTCACATCACAAAAGATCAAATTTAAGACATATCACAGATCATGAAAGGTAACATAGATTGTATTGATAATTAACCAAAATTGTGACAAGTATTGCCACTACAATCGTTCACCACAAAACTTCAAGTACTTGAGTTTCTCGTCATAATACCATCATACAAAGAGTCTAAAACAGTTCTATTATAATGATCAAAGAAAATACAAAACAAGTAACTAGGCATGTGGTGATCCACACGGCCTCTTGGATGGCGGCTCGTCGTCGTCTTCCTCAGGTTCCTCATCACTATCGTCCTCATCCACATCATCCATTTTTCTCTTTCCTTTATCATCCGGCCCACATTCCGTTTCCTTTTTCGTCCCTGATGTGGATCCACACTCAATCGCTACCTGACTTCCCACCGTAATACAAGCACCTCCAGTAGGCGGCTGAATCATGAAGTCATTCGCCTCCATCTCCAAATCGTCCACGAATCTCCAATCCGGGGGCAATGATGCTCTCACACGATGCTCCCAA
Organism: Glebionis coronaria; assembly: GCA_025667525.1. NCBI lineage: Eukaryota > Viridiplantae > Streptophyta > Magnoliopsida > Asterales > Asteraceae > Glebionis > Glebionis coronaria. The sequence goes on from CM046875.1 coordinate 266,871,436, forward strand.
CTCTGCATCCTCGACAACCTCACTTGATCCTCCCTAACACGGTCAAGACTAGCACTCAAATTTGCAACCATTGATCTTAAACTGTTGATGTCACTTTTGTTTACTATCCCATCATACGCAATTCTTGCAGTCCTTTCCAACAGTCTTTAATCTGCCCTTTCATTCTCGTCGAATCTACTGATCACCCTTGATTCCACTACGTACCGCATGCACATCGATTCGTCCAAACCTCTCACAGTCCGTCGTACGTCATGATAAATCCTCGGTCCGGGACAGCAAATTCTTGGGATGCCTTGATGAAGAGAATTTGCGCTCATTGCACCTTCGGCTCTTCTGGGGATACCTGGTACACCAACCAGATGGGAAGTACGCATAGGCATGGGGCAAGTAGTTCTCCTTGGGTCGGGGTCCTGGGCTTGTATATCGTTCGTCTCAGCTTGTCCTTCAGCTGTTGTTCCAACACTTCCCCCTTCGTGACCTACGACGTAATCGTTTCCATTATCATTAGGCGGTACCTCGGCCATTCCTGCAATAACAGCGAATTTCGGAGGGTACATAAGTAATTATACAATAGTTATAAATACATGCATGCAAATGCAATGCAAAGGTGGTACATATGCCCGAAATGTAATAATATGATGCTCATGCATGATTAGTACAAAAATTACGATGTCGGATATTTCACGTAAAATTCAACGTCTACATATAGTAATTCCATACATACGTAATAATTACCCACATATATACTTCACTCAAAAGTATACGTCAAATGCCATAAATACAACAATAAATCTTACCGGAGCCATGCAGGATAGTTGTGTGTGCTTGGACCATTTCTTACGACACCAAAAGTTATAGTTTAGGATTTTCAAAAACGACCTAGTTCTCTATAACTCGTGGCTCTGATTACCAATCTGTAACACCCCCACAATTGCTATGCGCAGCGGAACTACAACAATGGGTGCTACACAGTATTCATTGCACACAAGATATATCAAACGACGCTAAAAAGACGTCAACTTAAAACTTGAATTAAAAATAGTTAGATGATACATGTCCACGGTTTTTCCAACCCAAATTTGGTACAACAGAGTTTAGCGTTTTCGGCCCCCATGGATCTCAACCCAAGAATTTCAGTTTTACAACAACATAACATTAAACTTAAAATTGTTTAAGTAGAAAAAGGAGGAAAAACAAGCGGACTCCAAGCCATACACACAACATCCATCCCATGCATGCTCCATCCTACACTTCAGCGGTTACCTGAAACACATGCCAAAATTTTGGTCAACGAAAACGTTGAGTGGAATTCATAGGTTTTTCAATCCATTTGAACGTATATAAAATAAAAACCATTCGTGATCATTTATAGACTTGTCGATCAAACAATCTATAATCAGGATACTGACAATTGTGTTTAAGCTCATGACACTAATCCGTTAACTCAATCACCCGCGTAATAACTACCGGCGTGATTCAGATGAAACCAGTGCCCCTTCTAAAGGCATCAGTTGCAATTATACCTTATTTCTCATACAAAATAATCTACCGCAGAACTTACTAAAAGTACAGCTTCTCGGCTAGCATTGGGTCGTTAACCCCGTAGTACTACAAATTGCATAAGCGGCTATTTCCCCCTACTCGAGGGCAGGACAATAGTTAATAGTTCATGATTTTAGGGACTTTTGCAACTTTGGTACTCAACACAATTTCTAAGGCAACTTTCGGGTCTAACAATCATTCATGATATACGTTCCTTTTAAAAACTAGCATGCATTTCCCTCGCGGGTAAAACAATTTGAAATAAACATAGCGAGGCTATAAATTCACACCTTATATATTAAGTAGTCGGTAGTTCGAGGGATGATCAATGACGACGAAACGGATGCCCGGTTAAATCAACACCTATCACAATTAACGCGTAATGAGTAATCTCATTTAAATACTTTATGGTACTGTATAAAATACATATATACTAGTCACTTAGGACAAGTATAACTCACGCCAAAAACAAAACAACAAGCATCACTCATTTTATACCATTCGTTCTCATTACTTACGTTGTCCATTTTTACTCATTCTCGCCGGTACTTGACTAAAGTACGGGCTGTTTTACCATGTTTAACCATACTTACAAAATTCAACAAAATTCTCAAAAATCCTATAAGACCTGTAGATGACATGTTTTTAAGCCCAATAAAAGTTTTTACTTTTACGACCCGTTACGCAACGCTTTTCCACAACTACATTTTACGGGCTGAAATTGTACTTCGACCAATTTTGACCTCTTTGACCTATATGAAATGTACCTTTGACTTCTTTGACTCCTAAGTCAACTCATAGACTCATTTATACAGGTTTGGGACCAAATTTTGACCCTTGACCATTTACCAATTCATACTTGTGGTCCTCGGGATTTGACTAAAACTTTACATAAATTCGGATTATGAAAGTCCTCGTCTCCCGGTACTCGATCTTTAAAACGTCATAACTTTTAGCTCGTTTTGAGTCACGGGCTCTACCTTATACCAAATTAAAGACAAAAAGACCCTCTATAACTACATTTTGTTTTCAAGACCTGGAAGAAAAATCATTTTTATGAAATGACCTCAAAGTTTCTGCCTAAATATGACCATACCAAAAACACGCTTAGACTCGATTCCAAACCTTCTAACCACCACTAGGCAACATCCTAAGCCTCCCTAAACATATCCAAACACAAAAATTCAGTCCTACCCCTATTGATCAACCAAACTCAAAATCCTAATCATCTAAAAATGAACATGCAACCCATTAAACCTATGTAAAACATCCTTAAACACATAACCAAACACAAGGAAAAGCTCAAAATCCATCAACCACCATGGCTCCCCAAACACCCCTTGTGCCATGGGGTTTGGGTGCCCCAATCACCACAACCAAATTGATTTTGGTGGGTTTTTATTGGTGATTATGCTTCCATAACACATGAATTTAACATGCATTACAACATTTAGCCTCAAAAACGAATTTGGATCATCATGAAAATTTTTGGAAAATTTACTTGAATGCATGTGGGATTTAAGCACATAGAAATGTGGGGAATGACAAGATTAGATGTGGTCTAACCTTAATTTTAATGAAAGTCAAGTGAAAAAAAGTTTTTGATGGTGTTCTTGGTGGGTTGGGGGTGTCCGTCGGCTTTAGGGACAAGAGAGGGAGAGAGTTGATTTGTTTTGGTGAAATGTAACTATGTGTTTGTGTTTATGTCATTTTGTGGCTTTTTGGTACATTGGGAGGGACCAAAGTGTAATTTTTGGTTTCTTTTGGCCTTAAGTTGAAAACGTCCTCAAAACTTTGCGGGTTCGACTCATTTGTCAATTTTGAAAATTTTACGGGAGTCGGAAATCTTCCCGAACACTCCAAAATATTTTTGGGATACTTTAAATGTACTCGGAAGGCTATAAAACTCACCCGACTCAACTTAACACGAACCGTAAATAAAATTCTCGAAAAATTACATTATCGATAAATCGTCAATAATTATATAAAATTGAGCATCCCTCGGGATCGTAATCGTCATCGTCCTTCTTAAATCGTCAAACGTAAAAATTATAACCTCGAACATCGGCTTTAACCAAAATACTTATAAATATGGAAATTAAAATTTATTAAAAATTTCAAAAATTAGCGTAATTTAGGGTATCGTTAATGACCTCGGTTCTAGGGTGTCACAGTTTTCGAGTCATCTATAGGATCTTGCAAATTCTTAGACTTTTTCAAGTTTAGAAATCACATTTTAAAGTTCCCTTGATAAACAACTCTCTAGGATCAATTATAGGAACTTGCGAAAAGTTCTTGTTCTTAACCCGTGAGAGTTAAGACTTTCGCGTTTTATAGCTCCCTATATAAAAGCCTAGCAAAACTTGACTTAAACATGTTAAGGATACTAGCTAGAGCAAACTTAGATAAGTAAACTCAGGTCGAGTCAAAATATTCACAACGTTTGAAAATTAAAACCACTTTATTCAAAATTTATTCTAGCAAAGAGAGAAAATAACTATACAAAAGGAAAAACTAATAGGCCAAAATAGATCAAAAATTTTGAAAAATGTCGAAATATTTTGAATTTCCGGTTAAAATGAGGACAAATACAAGGAAAAGGCCACTTAACTTCGATAGAAGTCCCCCTACACTTAAAATAAACATTGTCCTCAATGTTGAAGCATGTGGAAGTAAACTCCCCTACACTTAGGACATTGTGCACGTTGTTTAAATCTCGCTAAGAAAGAGACAACTAAAGAGATTCCTATTTTAATATTGAGAAATATAAAATAGTGAATCGAAAATAGTTTACGATAGAACCGGGAAGAAGGGAACACGGAGTCACGGTTCGTCAAAAGTCATCAAGAGTGTGTCTTTGAAGCTCTAATCCATGCACATGATAAGAAAGAAAGCAAGAAACACCACGGGGCTCCCCCCTACACTTATGTTGAAAATAGATAGATAATTGGGTTGCCTCCCAAAAAGCGCTTGTTTTTGTAAACCGAGTCACGAGCCTGACTCGTCCCCGAATTAAATAGTCCATGGGGAAGCCTCGAATGTGATACCGGGATCAAAGACCTTGTCCTCGTTCCCGCTTGACATCAACAAAGGAGAGGCGGGGGGATAAGTCTTGAATGGGATAAAGGTACTTTCAACATACGAGAAGTATGTGAATTCAAGATCCACGGGAGGTGGGGTGGGTAAAGTAAGCACATTGCCCTCCCCCAAAGACAAGGGATGCTGAGCAAGCAGCAAAGCCGTATTGTTATCAATCATAACATAATCAATGTCACCTCCCGTGTCAAAGCACTCATCCTCCGTGATAGTGGCTAAAGGGGGGGGGGGATGAAAGGTGCTCGGGAGGGGGACTTGGGACAATATCTTCCTGCAACAAATTATCAAAAATAATGTCCCCCTCCGTGTCATTATCATCAATACCTGGAGGCATGGAGTGAATGTCGATTTCTTCCAGCAATGGGTCATTATCTTCAACGGGAGGAATAGATGGAGGCAAAGACTCGGAAAGAGGACGAGAAGTCAACGCTTCGATTTGAGCAATAAGAAGGTGCACTCTCCGTAATCTATCGCGAAGAAGCACGTCTTCCACCTCATCCACAAAGATCATGTTCATCGGTGAACTTCTCGTAAACCGGAGAGAATAAATCGTCATCACCCGCATCTCCAGGTGGAGATTGAGAAATTTCAAAAGTGAAATTCTCATAACTTGGAGAAAAATCTTCATCATTAGGATCGACCTCTTTCGTAAGAGCAACGTCGTCCTTAGGCTCCATAGCAGTCGGTATGTCACAAACCTCATCATCAAACACTTTATCAAGACCAACATCACTAAGCTCATTCAACGTATCACAATCCTTAGACACGTTTGGGATATTGATAGGAGGGATGACAATAGCACTAGGACATTGAGCAGTAAGATCATTCCAAGAAATAGTAGGCTCATCGTCATCATCATCATAATAGTATGGATACACCGGAGGAGGAGTATAAGTCTCTATATTCGATATTTGCTCCTGTCGTTGATCCTCTTGACATTTCTCGATGATCTTGGTGAAAGCTTCTTGAAGTTGTTGACCTTGCTTAACAAGAGTATCCCATTGTTCGTGGGAGCTCAAATGTTCGAAGGAGGGTTGATGATCGATGGGGTGTTGTGGGGGCTCAAAATGTTGAAAACCTGAATTATAGCATGGTTGTGGCTCATAGTAGTTCATCGGTTGAGAAGAATTAGAAACCGGGTTTGGTTCATAATAATCCGTTGGTGAAGAAAACTGAGGACACGGATTTTGCTCATAATAATTCACTGGTTGACAATAATAGGTATCGTGAGGACCCCCACAATTTTGGCAAGAAGGGTAAGGAGAAAAGTCGGGTGCGTCTTGTGGATAGCTATTTTCATTGTCATAATTGTACCCCAGTTCTTGTCCATGAACAGACGGGTATTGAACCGGGCACGAAACATGCCAAGGAGAATCGCTTCCACAATAGATGCACGGGGAAAGAGTAGGTGGGTTCAAAAAGGACGAATTAAGTGAGTGGCACAAAGGACAAAATCCTGGTATTAATTGTGTATCTCTGATATCGTTTCCGCACCGCTCACATGTACACCATTGACAAGAGTCGTTCCCGTACAATCGTCTCCCGCACCCGACGCAATGGACATAAAAATCCATAAAGAAAGATAGATAAGCAAAAAGAATATTTTTGGTGCAAAACTTTGAAAAAGAAATGATTTTTATGATTTTTCAAATGTTTTTGGATTTTTGAAAATATTTGGACACGAAAAATAACGTTCACAAGTGAACGGATCCCAAAAGCCAACGCGTCTCTCACAAAAAACCGTAAATCCTCACGAAAAGAGCCGGCAGCGGCGCCATATTAATGTGGATTTTTTATGGTTGAAAAATTCGTTTCTCGGAATCTAATCGAATTGATTTCCGGTTAATTGTGTGAGATTAGTTGTTCTTGGTGAAACAAATATTTTTGGATTTGGTAAAATAAATGTGCAAGACTTAATATTAAAGGACGGGAAATTAAAACTAAAACTATTTGAAACGTAAATGGTGCAATATTTAAAACGTTAAAAGTAAATGACGTGAAATTAAATGACGTAAAATTAAAACTTAACGAAAAGTAAATTGACAATTAAATAAAAATGCAAAACGAATTAAAAATGAACTAAAAATAAAACGAGAGAAATTGCCACTTTAACTAAAACAAAACAAAACAAAAATACCCAATCGGAAAACACCCGATTAGAATCCCAATGGAATCCGATCGAAATGTACCCATCGGAATGATGCATGATCGGAATGTTAAAAGAGTCCAGATCGGAATGTAGACAAACTCCATCCGGTCGGAATATTAAACAAAGGGTCCCAATCGGAATGTTGAAAATAGACTACAATCGGAATGTTTAAACTAAAACCAAATCAGAATGCTAAAAGGATGTAAAAGGAATGCTGATAGGAATGCTGATAGGAATGTAAATAGGAATGCTGATAGGAATGCTGATAGGAATGCTGATAGGAATGTAAATAGGAATGCTAATAGGAATGTAAATAGGAATGCTGATAGGAATGCTGATAAGAATGCTAATAGGAATGCTGATAGGAATGCTAATAGGAATGCTGATAGGAATGTAAATAGGAATGCTGATTGGAATGCTAATAGGAATGCTGATAGGAATGCTGATAGGAATGCTTATAGGAATGTAAATAGGAATGCTGATAGGAATGCTGATAGAACCAAAATAACTCCTTCTCTTACCTCAGCAAATAACCATACCTCTCTTTCACCACAAACCCTAGTTTATCAATCAATTTGGCGCTTTTTAATTAAGGCCGCGTGTATATTCACGCACCTTAATTAATTGCCAAGATTTTCGGATCAAAGATGATGGGGAATAATCAAGTGACGTGTCCTTTTTCCACCTAATGATTGGCTGTGACATCGCATCACCCCACTCCACCAATCAGTATAAGCCACCTCATCTTGGAGAAAGCACAAGAAGCACAAATGCTAGCCATGTTGGCGGTCCGTGTGATCAAGAGCGAGTTTCTACAGTTGGATGATTAACTGACAAGAAAGAGAAAGAGAAAAGAAGATCCAAAGGCCAAGAATCAACAAACTCAACAACCCCCAAGTCTCGGGTTTAACTATAAAAACCCCTATTCTCAATGTATTTTTTATCCCTTTCTTTACTTTAATGTTATAATGGTAGTTTTAGAGTAAAATTTGTAACTTTCTTTTTAAAGTTGTATTGAATATTTTGATTTAATAAAATTTTGATTCTTGGTTCATCAATTTCTTTTATTTACATTCTGTTTTTTTATGATTAATTAATTGCAAAATTGAATCTTAAATTACTGTTATAATTGAATATTATTTTGGAGTGTTAAATAATAGCTTAATTGAGTAAGATTTGGGAGTATGTTTATCCACTGATAAACATCTTAAAAAAGAAGCTGCTAGTTAAGATTCATGGTGGTTTCGAGGTGTTTGGTTCGTGATGTTTGTTATATGGTGGTTCGAGATATTTTCCATGGTGTTTAATGGAGTCGTTTTAGTTCCAAGCCAGCTCAGCGCTGTGCTTCTACCCAATGGATATTTTCGGTTTAAGGGTTAAGCTCATTTTAGTTTCCAAGTTTTAGTAATATATGTTTGTATGCTTAGTTAATGGATTATTGTGTTTTTGATTAAAGTTTAATGAGTTTGATATAGTTTGATTAACTGTAATGAGATTCTTGTGGTGTTTAAGCTTTGCTTGATTAAAGTTTATGGTTTTCTGTATTTGCTGAGTTCTCTGTTTCGTAGCTGCATCATTTTTCTCTCTTGGATTTAAAATGAAATTGCACACTAAACTGCTAATTAGTTTTCTTATATGATATTGGTTTGTTTATTAAGATAGAGGATATGTTGATGAATAAACCTGAGTTCAAACCTTGTTGTGGGAATTAGATAAGATAATCTGATTTAATTTTGATTGATTTGTGTTGAGATTTTTTATCTGATATTATTTTGATTTGTAAAGATGTTTGTTTACAAAGCTGTCTGGGCTCTTGATTTGATCTGATCTAACTTTTAGTTTTTATATTAGTCTGCTGAGATTGGTTATTTGTTTTCCTTGATTCCATAGTCTGTGCATGTTTTTAGTCATATCTGCTTTTTGAAATAGGAATGTAGTCAAACTGATTTGAGTTAAGATTTGGTTTTTGTTTATGTAGTCTGATTTTGTAATTCTTTTGCTGATTCAACTAAGTAGCTGAGTAGTTTTTTTTTGTGATTTTTACTGATCTTTTGACTCTTATTTAGGTAATTTTTATTCACATCTGTGATGGATTTTAAGTAATATATCTCTCTGTTAATTTTTCCAAACAAATCGTTTGGAGTTTTAAACTTTAATCTGTCATATCTTATTCCAAGTAAAAAAAAATAATTCATCAAATGAGTCCTTCCTGGGACTTGAACCCGTGACCTCACGGGCAAATACCCAACGCCTTACCAACTGAGCTAGGCCTGCTTTTGAGTTTATAATTGTTCCTACAGTCTTTTGTACCCTTTAATTCTGAATTGAGTTTTGTATATTAGACGGTTTTTTTTACTTTTGTTTTAAATGGTTTATTTTAAAAGATTTAATTACTCTTTAACGATAATTTATTTATTTTAATTTGAAAAAAAAATTGTTAGTTTAAATAAATAATATAAAAAAAATAAAGAAAAAAATATATAGTTTAATATTATACTTTTAAATTTAAGTTGGGAAATGATTCATGCACTTAGGTCTTAAAATAAGTAGAATTAATTTTAGTTAAAAACTGAAAAACCCATTCAAATCAATTTTCCAAATCGAAACAAAACGTCTCAAATTCACTCGATATTCGTGTACAACAAACTTGGTTCATCAACGTCTTTAATTAAATCCGTCTTTGGTGAATTTAGTCTATTACTTTTTCCTAAAGGTAATTTTCTATGTTTACCCTATAACGTATCTAATTAATACTTACAATCCACGACACATCAGTGATACAGCAGCAGGAGATGCAACGGGTGATGTCATGATGAATCTAAAAATAATATCATTTTAATTGACGTAAGTATAAGCTTACTCAAGCTAAAAAGTTTTAGAAATCATAGTTTTAAGTTATATGATAGTTCCATTTAACATCGCAAGTTAAAGGTTACGTTAATACTTATAAGATTAATCAACCGGATTTTAATAATCAATGCATAGTTAATCCATAAAATAATGTATGTTCTACACTCTACATGCTCAAGTATTCTAGTCCCGAAAATCCCAAAATATTTTTAAGCAGTTATAGTCCAGTTTATATAAAAATCATATTTTTATATATAATTAGTTTTTGGTCTGGTGCTCTATAACTATCGCTCTGATACCATTCTGTGACACCCCTAAATTGGTCAAATGCAGCGAAAATAACAATTGGGTGTCACGTAGGTGGATCAACGGCAGATAGTATGTAGAGCAATAGATTAAAGATTATCAACACAACTGTTACATGAATTGAAGTGAAAATGTTATAAAAATTGTCTTAAACATTATTCAACAGTTTGGATGATTTCCCCGTTTATAAAAGCCCAAATGATCTCTATAAATGCAACCTATCATGATGCTCGACTCCATGAACATCAAATACCTTGTAACACCCCCAAATTTACACAATTCAATACAGCGGAAGACTCGTTGGTGTTACGGGATAGCACATTACTCACATCATAGACAATGCTTAAAAATCGCGTCGTTTATTAATAAAGCATTTCCATTCATAAACATCAAATTTACATAGGTCCCAAGTCATTGTATTTCATACAGGTTTTACAAAGCATTTGAATGGAAATTATTATTTAAGTGCGGGCCATTAATTCTTGTTGTCTTCCCGAGAATTACCTTCAAGTACCTGAGATAAAACATGTTAAAAGAAAAGGTCAGCGATAACGCCGAGTGAATTCATAGAGTTCAATAAAACCATTAATATATCATCGGTATATAATTATTACCGAAAATCATTTTTTTACAAATCATTGTAATAGGCCATAAAATAGCCAAAGTCATTTTATACAAATCCTTATCAAAAATCATAATATAGGCTTTTGCCTTAAAAATCATTATGCGAACCAAAGTCGTAAAAACATCATACAATACGTTTTATAACGTTGTATAAAGTTAAATAAAAACCGTTATATGAATATGGTTATGTAAAACGAAAACACGAACATAAAATCAATAATAAGACCCCGTATTGCTAGTCAGGCAATTCATTGTAATTCAGTACGTATAGCAGAATTTCGTTATTTGGACTATTATAAACCGCATGACATTGTTACCTTACTACAACAAACAACGGGTAGCTAGCCCGAAACTCAATTTGCCCATCTAAATTAGCGTGTCGTCACAATAAACACGCCTGTGTAAATCTTCTCATACATAAATTCGCTTACCAATCAATGTGGAACGACGGGGATCAACCGTCAAGGCGCGAACTGGGGTGATCGTCCCCAAATAGTAATATTATATACATAAGCATCTACCAAATCCCGGTAGTTCACAAGTCATGCTAATGGGACTTTTAGTGACATAACCTAACTTTAATAATCCATTTCATTTCATCTATCGGGTCATTTAATCATTCATCGGGTCATACAATCATTCGGGTCCAAATCAATAAACAAACAATCGGGACAACTAGTGTCCTATTTCATAAAAACTAACATGTTATCTCCCTCGCGGGTTTATAAAACATTTCATAAAAACATTTAAAAGAGTGCGAGGCTATTAACTCACGTTGATGTGGGAAGGCGGGTTATCGGCAATTCGGATGTATGGTACGTGCTTCAATCACGGAAACCTAGACAAATAATACTTGTCTTAGACTCTTGTCTAATGACTTTATAAAAATAACAATTATGTATACATATGATGATTTTATATATATGATGATGATCATGTGGGTTTATACATTCTCATTTACTCATTTTAGTGTTATGTATTGGTAACTTTTATACTAGTTTACTAGTTTTACTTATTTACATGTTTTAGGCCCAATAAGCCTATTATAAGCCCAATACTTATATTAGTCTATTTTACACTTTTATTATCAGTATTATACTTTATATGCTGGGCCCAAGTGGGTTAAGCCCAATAAGTAAGTTTATAAGTGTTTAGCCAAATTAGTTGGATTAATATTCTAATAAGGCTAACTCGGCCCGTTAATGTCCGTATGTTATATAGTTCGGGTTTTATCGGTTTTTACTTGTATTAAGTACTTATATATATCAGTATATGACTTTTAAAAAGTTTACATTAGACGGGTCCGACCGTCTAAGTTTTAATTGACGAAAAAGTTAATTTTACGGTATTAGCCGAAAAGACGTAAAAATCATGTTTATAGTTTTTATAACTTATAAAACTTATCAAACTACCATTTTTATAAAATGTCCATTTATTTATCCTTATACATATTAATATAAATGCAATATATAAGTTAGTGGGTTTTAATTCACATTTTATACTATATTATTTGAGTGCTTATATAATAGTATTAAACTTTAATTTCACAAAATCAGTCCTAAATTTTAAGTTCACTAAAATGTCCATATCTAGAGTTCTATAATGGGATAGGACCTCAAATTCTTATCACAGAAACTACATGATATGTGCTTCATGTTATTCATTTATAGCTACTGATGAATCAACCTCTAAAAATTTTAATAAATTCTTCCAAAACAGTGTAGGCAGATTTGCACTCTAAACTAGTTTTGATCATATCTCACTCATTTTTATGATTCCATTGCATGGACAACTCTCACATGTGTATAACACCTAATACTTACTGTATTTTGATTCCACTTTACCATTTTATCAGTTTAACATTTGGTTACTTACTGTTTTTATACAACCATCACATTAAGCAAGATTTTAACCATTTTACATGTGGTTTTCCATCTTTTTACCCATGTTTATCAACACCAAATCCCTACATAATATTTTTATCATCATTCATCATCATATACATATACATAAATAAAGAAAATACAAGAATATATAATCAAAATAACAAGAGGATAGGAAGAACAATCTCTATACCACTATTAGTGATGAAAAAATGAGGTTTTTGATGAACAAGACTTGGTTTTGGGTAACCAATCTTATGAGATATCAACGCCACTTCTAGGGTCACCAATTATTTGTAGATTCCTCCAAAAATCAACCCTTGTTATTCATGAAAACTCCTTGAGAAATCAGCCCCAAAGTCCCTTGAAAACTCCTTTTTACATGTTAAGATCACCTCCAATCTTTATAACTTCAATGGGTTTTCATCATATGTAAATTATACATATGATTTATGGTTGAATTTTTTGATGAAAATGGTTATTTAGGGGGGGTTATGGGACGTCAAAAAGGCAGAGAGAAGAGAGAGATTGAAACTTTTTACTAGTTTGCATGTTATGAGAAAATGGTAAAGGCTTAGATGGTTTTTGTTAAGTGGTTTAGGTAGTATAAGGACAAGTGTCCTTAAGGCTAGTATAAAAGTGACACCAAAGAGGTGTTGGTGGCTTGCCTTGGCCACCCATAGTGGGGGTGAGGCAAGTGTAAACTTGTCTCATCTCCACTAATTTACGGGTACTCCTCGATTCTAGTTTCTTCGATTTGCGTGTCCTCGGGTCGATTTACGAAAAACGTTTTTATAAATTATGAATCAACGGCACAAAACGAATCTAATAAAAATTGTCTCATCAAAAAGGGAGTTCAAAAGCGTATATAAGTAATCCTAAGGTTTCCGGTTTAGTCGTAAAGGACGTTAAATTATTCACGTAAGTCCTAATCTCTTCTCGTAAATTAGTTAGTTTATGAACCAACACAAATTTAATATCCAAAAATAATATTCACGGATAAATTTATTTTTCTGAATTGTCGGACTGTCACCAAAAAGAGTGTATGTAAACGTAAGCACGTAACGTAGAGTCCTCCTGTTTAGACGTAGTCGATCCTACTTCAAGACGTAAATCCAAATGTCTTCCCAAAATAAGTGAGTTCATAATATAACATTAAAAATAATGTTTTTAAATAATACTTGAGAATAAAATATCAACCATAAATTGACGGATTGTCACAGCATTTACCCCTAAACAGGATCTTTGTCCTCAAAGATCATCTTATCTTATAGAGTTAAAGCCATGTGGGTATTTCCTCCACATTCGGTCTTTTCTCACAAGTGTAATTCATTACAATACGCGAGTTTTATCAAGCATAACTACGGGAATAAGATCAGGCTTAATGTTGACTTACTTTCTCTATCCATAATGTTCACGGTTTTTGATGAATGCAACTTTTCGCCTATCTAAACTTTATCAAGAAGTGATCAGATTCTCACTTGATAGACAATTTATCAAGTTTGATATTCGAAACATAATTCACGCAGCTCTTGAAGTCCTAGGGTTGATCCAGCTTATATGCCTTTCAATCCAATCTTTTACATCATCTCAATGGTCCCATACAACGGGGACTTATTTCCCATGATCTTTCAGATCATCTATTCATTTTTCCAAGGTGAAAATTTTTGGCATAACTTCTCTACCCATCCTGCACTTCAAGATCTACACTTCATATTCACATAACCTCCTGCCTACTACCGGTAGTCAATAATCAGATTCTAATTTCAACAATCATTTCAGGTCTCGCGGGTCGGATATTTTGTAAGGTTAGGTTCGTCATCATAGGCAACCTTAAACCTAAAAGACATGTCCAACTCACAATGGGTGTATGTCGGATGTCTTCATCACAACTCCTGCTTACAGATGCTCTTATATTTAGATCCTAACAAGATTCGATCTCGATCCTAATACGATAATTATCAATGATAATCTCTCCAAAGGAAAGCGATTATACGGTACATTACCAAAGGTCAACCATTCAAGCATAAAACTACACTTTTAGTGTTTTGTATCATTACTTTACCTCGTCCCTTCGATTTGGGGTGGTAAACAGTACTTTCATCAAGGTTCGTTCCCAATGACTTCTGAGCAAATCACTAGAAATTCGATGCGAAGCGAGGATCTTGATAGAGATGATCGATAAAGGCACACCGTGTTTACACATCTCCCTTAAAAGAGTCAATTTCTTCATCGAGAATCTATCATTAACAGGAATGATATTATCAGATTTGGTCAGTCTGTCAACGATGACCCAAATCAAATCAAATTCAGATGATGACCTTTGCAGTAGTTAGACATTTACTAATGTATGAGGCGATGTCTGCCTTCATAGTTTTCCATTAGTACAACTTCTTCAGATAAAGACACATTAAATTAGAAATGACAAGAATAGAATACTTAAACTTACAAGATTCCAACATAACTATATCTCACAATCCTCCATATTTGGACAATCACAAGTGGCCTTTTATACATTTAACGCTATCGGCTTCTCAATTCTAATGATTCATATTAGACGCGAACCCCTTTTTTTATTATCTATATTATCCTTTTTACAAGCATTAGCTATTTTTAAATTGCTCGGCAATTTATTTTGCACATTCATTATTAAGGAACACATCCTAATTGATTCTTTATCTTTTCTACATAACGTGTCAGTAATTTCATTCGCCCTTCTTTATAAAATAATTATCATGACCATAATTCACTCAGAAATTCTTTCTTCATATTTTCTAAGTTTTAGTTTCGTCTTAACTATCATTTTTATCAGTTTTGCTTGATCCGACGTTTTAAAGCATCGATAATTATTACACGTAAATTAACAATAAATATTATGTTTTTATGAAACGTAAATGTTAAAAGTTTAAATTTCTTAGTTCGACCAATTATAATAAAAAAATGTTCAAAATAAATTTGAATTTAATTAACAAAATTTTTGTTGATTTATCAGAAATAATTAGTAAGATCCGTAAATGTTCGAAAAAAACCTTCGTTTATTCTTTGGTAAAAATTTTCTTAGTTGAAAAGCAAAAATTTTCATTTCAAATTTTAAGTCATGGTTTAACGGTTTCCTCAATCCCTCTTAGGTTGTCTTGAGGTATACACAAACATTTACCCCTAAATAGGAGTTTAGTTAAATGATTTGTGTATAAGGGAATAATCCCTTAAAATTTATTTTTGATAAAACATTTGTCAAAACATATTTGCACTTTCTTTTTGGTAAAACCCAAAGTCTCAAATGGCTCAAATTTTTAAAGATTCAATATAGATTCCATTAATTATTAATCACACGGTCAAATAATGTAAAGGATTTAGTCTTTAATGACATATTAAATATTTAAGGTACAGGTTTTTATTGTTCGGCCAATTCAGAGCAATCTAAAAATAATTTTTAACTCATTCTTATTCTTATAAACAAACATACGGTTCTTAATAATCACAAGCATGAATTTATCAAATTACAGCCAACACACGTGATTCACTAAATTTATGAATACTACATGTGCATTGATCAATCCAAACGACATCACGTGAAACTCATAATGTTCATTACAAGTTCTGGATGTAGTGATTGGAATAGATAATCTTTTTCGCAGATGCGAAGTTGATGATAACCATGCCGTGAATCAAATTCCTGAATATACGCCAGAACCTTGTAAATGATCGAACAATCTATCATCACGGTAATCCAACAAATATAAGGAATGATAATACCATAGCTCTTCATGATGACGAGCTTGGTAAAATAAAGGCTTACTCCGACAACTCTCTCAGTTGTACGGTAATTCTTTTAATTCAGATGGTGCTGACTTATAGTGCACATGCCATAGGTGCAGCGTCGGGAATATATTCAATACCAAATTCAACACGTCTTAATGGCGAAAGTCTAGGTAATTTACCAACAAATACCTCCTAAAGTTTCAGATAACATAAACATCTTTTAGTGAATTCATTTTAAGTTCTTTCTAGATTATAATATCTATGACTAATTCACAACCATTCATGGTATAATTTCAAGTCTAAATGCAGGATATAGTCATCCATCAAGAATCATTTAGATCACTTTTGATAATCAACATCTTATCATTTAGGGGAATTCTATTCAAGTTCCCATCAATTAAGACAATGTCATCATGTCATAATCAATCAATCCGTTCTATTGGCACTATCAACTTTTTAGTTTTATTGTCGTCGATAAGATGTGAACTTCTCAAAAGACTAATAATAACTCATAATCCTTCACAAATTCAAGGATATCAGGAGACATAACTACCATTAAAAGAGTAAGGTCAACGCATAATCTACGCGAGAGAATTTCAAATCAGATACAGACGAAAACATTTAACGAATATGAATATATCCCATGTTTTCATAATTTGAGTACGCATTCGAAAGCTCTTCGGATCGTTACCCAGTTCATTCAAATGAAATCAAATCAAAAGAAATGATAGGAACGTCGATACATCCAGTCGGGTATCAACACTCGGTAATCAGATACATTTCCTAAGAATCTCACTACGGGAGAATTGGACAAGAAAGAATTGTCAATTGTCAAATAAGACAATTTCCACAGATGAGTAAATTCGACTCAGAAGAATAGATGCTACAGGCACATATGTAGGTGTCCCTAACACTATGTCCCTATTTTTCACTTCTTGCAGATCTCATAAAATTTAATCTTTCATAATCTTCATAGAAAATGTAGTGTTTATTCATTAGTTTTATGGCAACTACTAATCAGCCTTGCATGGTCACTTACAAATTGTATGTAGGCGCGCAACTATATACAATTTCAAGATTAACGATGCAATACTCAGTTCGTCAAAATTTTATCATCATGTTTGTAATAAAAAAATTTTCATGCTTAATTCTTAAATAAGAATCAAAAATAAATTTACAAAGATTTTCTTTGTTATGAAAACAATTAAGTTTTCCAAGGTGTTTTATAAAAAACTTCATTTCGATAACAATCACTTATAAATCTTACTTTGAATAATCCTTATAGTGATGAAAATTCAGTTTTTCTCAAGGAATACCGTTTTAACTTATAAAACAATGAGTGATCTGCAAAAGAGTGATGATGAGTTGTTCACCAAGAACTAACTACTATATATCAGGAAATGAGCTTAGCCACTTAACCATGAGGTTCATGACCTCGATGGCACTCAGAAAGAATAATTCACAACGTAACTCAGATCGAGATGAGTACTTGTTCAATGGTTGCATCACTAATGCGAACATTAGGATGAAGCAATGAAAGATAGATAACATCGATACATGTAGAATTTAGCAATCAAAGGTAGTCTTTTCATTAATCACAAACAAGTCTAAATTGTACCGTAACACATTACGTGTCACTATGTCATACAATTCCAAGAACTCGTCCTACCAACTGATGTCTCAGTTAAGTTAGGGATTTTTAAAAGATACCACAATGAATACTAATCTACAAAAGTCATTAGGTGTTCCACATGTCCCGAAAGATCCATCGATCCCAATTCAGAAGAAGATTTCTTCAATTTATTTATTGGACACTGGACATCCTCATCATTGGACAATGGCCTAGGAACAACACTTAACACGAATTAACAATCAATTAAAACCTTATAATTCAATCAGAGAACTTACGACTTCCTCTTAACAATTTCTTATTCCATACGAGTAAATTTTAATTTATTCAAGTTTCAACCAAATCATACACAATGCGATATCCTACCTCATTTTCCAATACTTTCAACCTTATTATTAGACCTTGAAAGGGCAATAAAAGCTCATTATGAACAACACTTAATTTCCAATCCTATAGCTCTTACAACAATAGTTATCAAACGAGTCACTAGTATGAAATGACTCACACATTCAATTAGACTTCTCGGAAAGGTACTAGTGGCATGAGGCTTTTGGGTAATGTTTCCAATGACAGCCTCAAGTGCAACATTCACCCTTTCGATTTCAAATTTTAGAATTGGGTGACAACGAATCAGATGACATCTTTCTAGGTGGTAACGTTTTGTCAAACTCCACTCTATAAGAAAAGATCGTCATAACATCGATATCAGTTTTAATCTTGCCAATTCTTCTTCAATATCACAATCAACTAATATCTACATTTCTACGAATATCAACCATTTGTTGGGATCATAAATATCCACAACTTGGTTTAGATCTAGGATAGCTAGAATTCCTACGAGAATAGCTTCGATTAATTGACTAGGGGATTTAGGGTTCCTTGTGACAATCTACGTCGTACAAATACCTCGTATAAATCTTAAATAATCATCAAACAATCATGTAATGAAATTACAATACATATATATAATCCAAGTTATATATATTAAAATAACACTTCTCACTCTGGTCTTGTCGGTAACTCGGGAATTCTTCGGCAGCGTTATAGTCAAAAGATTTTTAGACATTTTGTGAAAAATGTTTATAGTTAAAAGTTTTTGAAATTTTTTATTCAAAACCTTGGTTAAAAAAAATCTTTCGTTCTCTATAACGAGAGCTCTGAGACCAAACTGTAACACCCCCAAATTTACACAATTCAATACAGCGGAAGACTCGTTGGTGTTACGGGATAGCACATTACTCACATCATAGACAACGCTTAAAAATCGCGTCGTTTATTAATAAAGCATTTCCATTCATAAACATCAAATTTACATAGGTCCCAAGTCATTGTATTTCATACAGGTTTTACAAAGCATTTGAATGGAAATTATTATTTAAGTGCGGGCCATGAATTCTTGTTATCTTCCCGAGATTTACCTTCAAGTACCTGAGATAAAACATGTTAAAAGAAAAGGTCAGCGATAACGCCGAGTGAATTCATAGAGTTCAATGAAACCATTAATATATCATCGGAATATAATTATTACCGAAAATCATTTTTGTACAAATCATTTTAATAGGCCATAAAATAGCCAAAGTCATTTTATACAAATCCTTATCAAAAATCATAATATAAGCTTTTGCTTTCAAAATCATTATGCAAACCAAAGTCATAAAAACATCATACAATACGTTTTATAACGTTGTATAAAGTTAAATAAAAACCGTTATATGAATATGGTTATGTAAAACCAAAACACGAACATAAAATCAATAATAAGACCCCGTATTGCTAGTCAGGCAATTCATTGTAATTCAGTGCGTATAGCAGTATTTCGTTATTTGGATTATTATAAGACGCATGACATTGTTACCTTACTACAACAAACAACGGGTAGCTAGCCCGAAACTCAATTTGCCCATCTAAATTAGCGTGTCGTCACAATAATCACGCCTGTGTAAATCTTCTCATACATAAATTCTCTTACCAATCAATGTGGCACGACGGGGATCAACCGTCAAGGCGCGAACTGGGGTGATCGTCCCCAAATAGTACTATTATATGCATAAGCGTCTACCAAATCCCGGTAGTTCACAATTCATGCTAATGGGACTTTTAGTGACATAACCTAACGTTTATAATCCATTTCATTTCATCTATCGGGTCATTTAATCATTCATCGGGTCATACAATCATTCGGGTCCAAATCAATAAACAAACAATCGGGACAACTAGTGTCCTATTTCATAAAAACTAACATGTTATCTCCCTCGCGGGTTTATAAAACATTTCATAAAAACATTTAAAAGAGTGCGAGGCTTTGAACTCACGTTAATGTGGGAAGGCGGGTTATCGGCAATTCGGATGTATAGTACGTGCTTCAATCACGGAAACCTAGACAAATAATACTTGTCTTAGACTCTTGTCCAATGACTTTATAAAAATAACAAGTATGTATACATATGATGATTTTATATATATGATGATGATCATGTAGGTTTATACATTCTCATTTACTCATTTTAGTGTTATGTATTGGTAACTTTTATACTAGTTTACTTGTTTTACTTATTTACATGTTTTAGGCCCAATAAGCCTATTATAAGCCCAATACCTTATATTAGTCTATTTTACACTTTTATTATCAGTATTATACTTTATATGTTGGGCCCAAGTGGGTTAAGCCCAATAAGTAAGTTTATAAGTGTTTAGCCAAATTAGTTGGATTAATAGTCCAATAAGGCTAACTTGGCCCGTTAATGTCTGTATGTTATATAGTTCGAGTTTTATCGGTTTTTACTTGTATTAAGTACTTATATATCAGTATATGACTTTTAAAAAGTTTACATTAGACGGGTCCGACCGTCTAAGTTTTAATTGACGAAAAACGTTAATTTTACGGTATTAGCTAAAAAGACGTAAAAATCATGTTTATAGTTTTTATAACCTATAAAACTTATCAAACTACCATTTTTATAAAATGTCCATTTATTTATCCTTATACATATTAATATAAATGCAATATATAAGTTAGTGGGTTTTAATTCACATTTTATACTATATTATTTGAGTGCTTATATAATAGTATTAAACTTTAATTTCACAAAATCAGTCCTAAATTTTAAGTTCACTAAAATATCCATATCTAGAGTTCTATAATGAGATATGACCTCAAATTGTTATCACAGAAACTAGATGATATGTGCTTCATTTTATTCCTTTATAGCTACTGATGAATCAACCTCTAAATATTTTAAAAAATTCGTCCAAAACAGTGTAGGCAGATTTGCACTCTAAACTTGTTTTGATCATATCTCACTCATTTTTATGATTCCATTGCATGGACAACTCTCACATGTGTATAAAACCTAATACTTACTGTATATTGATTCCACTTTACCATTTTATCAGTTTAACATTTGGTTATTTACTGTTTTTATACAGCCATCACATTAAGCAAGATTTTAACCATTTTACATGTGGTTTTCCATCTTTTTACCCATGTTTATCAACACCAAATCCCCACATAATATTTTTATCATCATTCATCATCATATAAATATACATAAATAAAGAAAATACAATATTACATAATCAAAATAACAAGAGGATAAGAAGAACAATCTCTATACCACCAATAGTGATGAAAAGATGAGGTTTTTGATGAACAAGACTTGGTTTTGGGTAACCAATCTTATGAGATATCAACACTACTTCTAGGGTCACCAAGTATTTGTAGATTCCTCCAAAAATCAGCCCTTGTTCTTCATGAAAACTCCTTGAGAAATCAGCCCCAAAGTCCCTTGAAAACTCCTTTTTACATGTTAAGATCACCTCCAATCTTCATAACTTCAATGGGTTTTCATCATATGTAAATTATACATATGATTTATGGTTGAATTTTTTGATGAAAATGGTGATTTAGGGGGGTTATGGGACGTCCAAAAGGGATAGAGAAGAGAGAGATTGAAACTTTTTACTAGTTTGCATGTTATGAGAAAATGGTAAAGGCTTAGATGGTTTTTGTTAAGTGGTTTAGGTAGTATAAGGACAAGTGTCCTTAGGGCTAGTATAAAAGTGACACAAAAGAGGTGTTGGTGGCTTGCCTTGGCCACCCATAGTGGGGGTGAGGCAAGTGTAAACTTGTCTCATCTCCACTAATTTATGGGTACTCCTCGAGTCTAGTTTCTTCGATTTAGGTGTCCTCTGGTCGATTTACGAAAAACGTTTTTATAAATTATGAATCAACGGCACAAAACGAATCTAATAAAAATTGTCTCATCAAAAAGGGAGTTCAAAAGCGTAAATACGTAATCCTAAGGTTTCCGGTTTAGTCGTAAAGGACGTAAATTATTCACGTAAGTCCTAATCTCTTCTCGTAAATTAGTGAGTTTATGAACCAACACAAATTTAATATCCCAAAATAATATTCACGGATAAATTTATTTTTCTGAAATGTCGGACTGTCACCAAAAACGGTGTATGTAAACGTAAGCACGTAACGTAGAGTCCTCCGGTTTAGACGTAGTCGATGCTACTTCAAGACGTAAATCCAAATTTCTTCCCAAAATAAGTGAGTTCATAATATAACATTAAAAATAAGGTTTTAAAATAATACTTGAGAATAAAATATCAACCATAAAATGACGGATTGTCAAATACCTGCTTCAGTTTCCTGAGAAAAACATGCTTAGAGAGTCAACATAAAGTTGGTGAATTCACAGGTTTAATAAATTAAGTTTGGACAATAAACATTCACTGAAGTAGTAATGCACATAGCATCAATACTTAAAGGTAACTACATTTCCTATTGCCCGAAACTGACACTTGACACGTCAAGCCCACAACAAATGAGGACCCTTCGCATTAATAAAAATGCACCCAGTATTCCGTTCCGACATGATAAACATATGTTGTCCTGGCCCAGGCACAGTGAGCGCTACTCACCCAGATGGGGATGGTCAATCCCAAATAGATCTATTTATACATTCACGCAATTTCATAATTTTAATAGTTTCAGATCCCGGGTAAAGGAGGCATTCTACAACAGGCAAATGTAATCAAAGGTTTCGTAGTTCATTCTATGTCCATCAAAACAAAAATATGTTGCATGTTTTATTCCCCATAAAAGGTTTAAAGGTTTGTCAATATATAAAGTGGGGCCATGAACTCACCTCAGTAGTACAACAATAAGTTACAAGAAATCAAACGTAATGCTCACGACACAGTCAACAGCCTAAATAATTGTATAGTCTCAGTAAATGCATAAAATAATGCATAAAAGTCTCTGAATAAATCTGTGCATGCTTATACTGGTTTTAAGCATTTTATTACGGTCACTATAATATAATTTATCGTTGTACAAGTAATAGAATTATTTATTTTTAAGTACGTAGTAAATATATCGTTCAAGTAATTAATTCCTTACTTAATATTCCCGTACTTGTATCGTCGTAAATTGGTTTAAATTTTATAAAAGAAAGTTTTATATATATTTAAAAGGATAGGAAAAATAAATATAATTAATATATTTGTTTTTATAATTTAATCGTATTCAATTTATTTATATAACTTACACAAATGACGTTTATAAAATGTATAACATTTTATTTAATTTAATTTAAAGTCCTCGAAGTTTCCATAATTTATCAAATAGTCCTTAAGTTATAAGTTTGAGAAATGACGGTTTTAGTATTTATAGATTAATTTAAATTACGCTTTTTAATATTAGGAATATATACGTAATTAGGGTTTAGATTAGTTTTAGGAATTTGCAAATTAGTCCCCTCATATATATAATTATACCTGCGGTATTTACCATAAATACCCCTAGGGTTTTTATAAGTTTTGATTTATGGCAAAACAAGTCCCTCAAGGTTACACGTAGGACTAGGGCTTGTAATACTTTTGTGAATTGTCATATTTAGTCACTATAGTTTCGGATTAGGTTAAAGTGTTAGGAAAATTACAAAACAACCCTCTAGGGCTTGGATAACTTTCAGCTTATGTCATTTTTAGTCCCTAGGTTTAATGTTAGGGTTTATAACTTTCCCTAAGTGATGAAAATAGTCCCTATGGTTCTTAAAGGTTTCGGCTAATGGCATAAATGGTCCTTAGAGTTCTATTAGGGTTACAACATGTATATTTATCTTATAGGGATTTACAAAAACAGTCCTTATGTTTTATTAAGTCTCGGATAGGGTTTTTCAACCCCTACACTTTCGGATAAATACAATATGGGTCCTTATCTTTGGTATTTTGTCAACATGAGTTTTAAAAGTCACGGTTTAAACCTTAGACTTTTATAGATTAAATTTTCAGTAAAAAAGTTTTATAAATCACATTTTTAATCCGAAAGTTTTGTAAATCACATTTGGCACAAAAGTTTTATAACTTATATATTTGACACATAAAAAGATTATTTTAAGTATAATTATGTCAAATGGGCTTATGAAGCATAAATGAGCCTAGTGGGCTCCTAGTCTTATTTGGCTTATATTTTTGGCTTAATGGGCCTAAACTAACTTGGTTACTATTCATTGGGCTTACAAGTCCATTAAGGTAAACTAGATATATTATGAGGAATAACATAGATCTAGTGATTTACTAAACTTTCTATAATATATCCAAGTTATCCATTAACTCCAAACAAACAATATAGGTCACGGCTATATATATATATATATATATATATATATATATATATATATATATATATATATATATATATATATATATATATATATATATATATATATATATATATATATATATATATATATATATATATGCATGGTAGTTTTCATAATTTTTCTAGGTTAGCATGGTTACATGTTCATATTTGTCATAGTTATCTAAACTTCTCATCATCCTTTGTGAATAACTATAAATAGCCGTGACCTATTATAGGTCTAGGTTTTCTAGATTTGAGTTTGTAACAAGTTTATACTAAGAGTTTCATGTGAATGCTCAAGTGAATGTAAAATGAACATAAGTAAGAAAAAGGTAAGATTTCATCGTACTTACTTGTTAAGTGAAGTTAAGGAGAAACAAGTAAATTAAGGAAGGACTTAAGCTTGTGAACAAAATGGTGAAACCCTTGGATAATATTAAGGTGTGACCTCCTTTGTTGCTTATAGGGTTCTTTTGTTGCCTTGTAATGTAAGTTTGGTGTAGTAATGACAAATGGTTAGTATTTATGTAGTAGAAAACATAGTTTTTGGATAGTAACTGAGGTATTAATGGAGCTTTTGGTAGATCTTGGTGATGAATAAAAATGAATCGTCGGTTTAGAGAGATAGTGGGGAAGGCTTGAAATGTTTTGTGTTGTGAATCTTGTGATATTCGGATCTAATAAGGAAATAGGAATATATGATGTATCTTGTTAGCAACATGTTCTTTCCTTCCAAGTTGGTGTTGTTGCCGTGTAGTTCTAAGGTCAAAGGAGACAAGGTATGTCTCAAATAGTGAGATGTGTATGGTGGCATAGTATCTCATTTGACTTTGTGACTTGTTTTGCTTGTAAGTTTAGCATGTTTTAATGTGTATATATGTATATATACACGGCTACATTATGTGTAGTAGGGTAGAAAATGTGTTGACTTGTCTAAAATTGGGAGTTAATATTAGTCTATGTAATATAGTGTAGGTACTTGTGAAGTTTCTAGGTATTTTGGTTAAACCTTTAGATCATTTGGTGAAAGTATAAAATGGATATAATATTATAACTATTATAATTGAGGGAAATAATTAAAATGTCAAGGTGAGATAATAGATATTGTTTTATGATGTCATATGATTTCTCATAGTATAAGGTATATGTAAATATGTACATATAAAATTAAATCCAGGTACTTTGTAAAATAATTAAATAGGATCATGGTTTTCCAAAAATGTGTACGGAGGTGGTGAGTCCTTGTTTAAAATATGGCCAGTCAATTGCTAGTGTAGTCAGAAAAGACTAAAGGTTCATATATATATATATATATATATATATATATATATATATATATATATATATATATATATATATATATATATATATATATATATATATATATATATATATATATATATATATATATATATATTAAAATTAAATATGAAATGATAGTATGACAAATGAAGGTGATACTTAATTAATCATATAAAAGTGGATATATGGAGATTCCAAAAAGAAGAGTACAACAGTTGACAAAGTCAATAAGGTAAATTCAGAGGTTTTACATAAGGTAAACAATAGAAATATTTATGTGACTGGGGTACTGTTAAGGGCTAGGTTAAGGCTTAATGATGATAATGGATTTAGCATGTTGAATAACACAGAGATACATGATGGCCTTGTAGCCATGGGTTATGAGGGTGGTAGGGAAAGTCTTACTTTCTTTAAAGGTTTATTTTCACCTAAATGGAAAATGCTTTTTCATGCCATTATTCACTGTTTAAGCTCAAAAAGTACATCTTTTGATCAAATCCCTGCTACTTTGGCATCAACTGGTATTTGTCTAGCTACTAACAGAGTTTTTAACTTTTCAAAATTCATTTTTGAAGGCATGACTAGGAATTTAGAAGGAGTTAAAAAGTTTTTGATGTATCCTAGATTCATTCAAGCTTTAGTTAATGACCAAATCCGTAAGCTACCAGAATTGAAAAATACATGGGATTTTCCTACTTTTACAAAGAGAACTTTCTTTCTTGACCAAACCAGGAAGTGCCTTTACAGGAACTGTTACACCCTTATTTGCAAATATGTTAGCCCAACCAACTAATCAAGAAGGTGAGGAACCTAGCTAAGCTAGTGCTTCTCAGCAAACTCATTCACACCAGAGTCCCCAATCTTCTTCTCATAATGTTAGTGGTCAACCACATTCTAATGAAATGATCCACATGTTTGCTGCTTCAATTGCTGCTAGTGGTTCACCACAAGCAATAGCAACAGAAGTGGTAGATGTTGTAAATTTAACTGTTGTGTGCACTATCTTGTCCAAACAGGTACATGTACTGCAAAAAGATAAGTTTGCTCATGATAAAAGAATTACTGAATTGAAAGCCAATTTAATCAAGCTAAGGAATAAAGTCACTCCTTGGATGAGGCAAAACAGAGTAATTCAGAGAGCATCTCTTAAGAAGAAAAGGTTCAGGAACTTTAAGAAGAGGCAACTGAATGCAACCAAATAAGGGAGGAATGATGAAGAACAAGGACCTTTTTCAGATATTCATACAAGGATCTCTGGGAATGACATCAATTTCTAAGTTGATGATGCCATTAGAAATTTTGAAGATGTTGATGGCATAGAGACTAATGTGGATAAAGAAAGTTTGGATCCTACAAGTATGGAGCTTGAACAAGAGGAACCACAATCTGCTCATAAGGAACCACAAGATGAAGAAATGTTGGTAACTCAACCACAACCTCAATCACCACAACTAAAAGTTAATTGGAGTAGTTTTATGAGAAGCTAGAGGAAATCAATGTTCAATTTCCTATGTCTTCAACTCCACCTCAAAGACAATTTTGGTTTCACAAAGAACAGTCTTTTGAAGTATTGTCAAGATCAAGAATAAGTGTTGAATCAGACAAGACTCAGGAGTTACAAATTGAAAAGATAGCTTCAAAAGAAGGAAAAGTATCTGGAGATACTTTGGTGATTTAAGAAACAAGTGTGTGTTTTACTGGTGAGGTAAATACTGTGAAGAGCCAAGTACTGCTAAGCCAACTATAAGTACCGCTGGTGAAAAATCTTCACTACCTTTTTCTTCAGATGGTCAAACTCCATCTTTTGGAGAAGATGAGACTTTAGCCCAAGTACTTCTTGATCTTATGGAAAAGAGCTCAGCCGAAAAGGCAAGACAAGTAGAAGCAGGAATGAAGACACAACAAGAAATTCTTGCCAAGAAGGAAAAAGATAAAGTTAAGAGAATTCAAGCTTCACAGCCCACTAATGGTATTATCACTCAACAGCAATCAAATGAAGATGAAGAAAGAAGTTCTTCAAAGAGATTGAAGAAACTACCTGAGATAAATCCAAAGGATAATGGCAAAAAGTTATTACAATCTGAATCTAAAGAAGAAAGTGATTCAGATGATGACATAAGCAAAGTCATGAACAGATTTCATCAACTAGAGCATGATGAAGAAGTAGCTTTCAGACTACGAGCACAAATGCGTGAAGAAGAGATACAAGAAGAACTTGCAAAAAAGCAATAATTTCTTGAAGCCCAAAGAGTGCAGCAAGAATGGAACATAGCAGAATATGATAGGATTAAGGCTGAACTTAGGGTAAGTGAGCTTCTTGCAGAATCATTGCTAGCTTAAGAAAGAGATGCTTATGATGAAGAGGAAAAAGACAAATTGATTGATGATTTAGTGAGGGAGCAACAAAGATTCTTTGAAGAAAAGAGAAGAAGAGAAAGGGTTAAGCCTCCAACCACTATGCAAATTAGAAATTAGATGATGTCATATCTTAAGAAAGTTAAGCGTTTTACCTATGCTCAATTGGTTAGAAAAACCTTAGATGAAGTAAAGGATTTGTATGAACAACACAAGAGGACCAAGTTAAATTTTGTTGAAGTTGGATCTGAAAAGGACAAGAAAGATATTGAATATGTAAAGAAGCATCTCCAACAACAAAGATAATTTGGAAGTACCCCCAGACTTGATGCAAGTACTGCTGGACAAAAGGAAGCATCTCCTCCTATCAAGACTACTTATGTTAGAAAGAAGAAAAGGGTGACAGAAGTTTTAAAGGGAGCAGAGGTTGATCAAGAAATGGATGAGGGGAATACAACTCATGGTGTTGACAAGGATACTGGAAATGTACGAGCAGTACATACACAGTCAACAATACTTGAGGAAACGGTACATACTGATTTGGAGGTGGGATCAATATAGTTTGAAGGAACCTCCAAAGGTATTAAAAGGAAAAGATCAACCACGAAAAAGCTAGAAGCTAAGAAGAAGGTAAAGTCTATAGGTCAAGATAGTGATGATGATGAAAGTTGCAGAAAGCACTTAAAGAAAGTGAACTTTGAAGATCAGTGTATTGACACATAAATCTTTGGAAAGTAGTCGGATATCATAAGATGGACAAGTGCTATGAAACAAGGATTATAAATTCATGGAATCGCTAGATCAGATGGAACATTTAGGATGTTCATATTACTAGAAGAGATTCTAGATATCCTTGGCAGACAACACATTTAAGACTTTAACAGATTTGTTGAAGGTGGAAGTGAAGGTCCATCAGAAGTCACACTATTGAGGAATGAATTGAAGTTTATGTATGAGCCAGACAATTGTGATCATCAAATATTGAAGGACTTAGAGAATCAGGTTCTTACTTACTGGAGATATTATAGATCATGTGGCATACACACTTTGGATATAGATGATGTAACCTACTACATGCTTCAAGAGAAGAGATTACCTTGGGAAGAAGATTGTTGGAAAGAATGTTAGAGCAACAACTGGAAGTTTAAGAAGAGTCTGCTAGTGCTTTGGAGTTGATCAGAATGGTTAAACAGTAAATCAAGGATTTGGAGCAAGAAGAAGAAGCTAAGAAAGAGCCTTAAGTGTTTGACTTACAGTCACACTTCACAAATGGTTCTCAGTTCACCATGTCTAACACACATAAGAACTGGCTAGTCCATAAGCAAACAGTTTGTGGTAAAGACTTCTCAAATCCGTTGATAGCTGGTAGTTTGCTAAAAACTATATGGTTCTAACTCACCATGTTTTGAGACAAAGAGTTGGCTAGTCCTAGACAAACGATACTAGGTAAAGACATTACCAAATTCGTTGATGGTTGACAGTTTACGAAAAATTGTAAGGTTATCAATACACCTTATTATTTATGAATAAAGTATTGGCTATTCTAGAGTGTACGACTAACTGGTAAAGAATAAATCAAATTCGTTGATAGTTGATGATTTGCTAAAAATCATGGTGCCAATACATATTGGTTTTTGTTGTTAACTGTTTTGTTTCAGGAATGAAGATGCAAGCACAGGAGTATTAAATTCAGAGATAGATTGAAGAAAGAATACTCAGAAGGTTTTGTCTCAGCAAATCAAGAAAAGTAGTTCATCATCCAGAGGTCACAGATTTAACTCAAGAAGACAAATAATGTTGCTGTAGAACAAAATGAATGTTCACAAGACACAAGAAGATCATAATTTGAAGACAAATATGATATTCATGAGATTTGAAGATTATCTTATCAGAAGAAGATCTGCATAAAAGTGTTTGGCTACATTCAGTTGGATACAAGTACAAGATTACCAAGCTCAATCCAAGTGTGAAGAGAAGACTGAAGACATGTATTTCAATACATTTAGTACAAAGAGAAACAAGAAGAAAACAAGTTGTCATTCTTGTTTAGGGGGGGATCGTTGGGAATTATTTGTAATGTGTCAAGTACCATTAGTGTAAGTGTAAGTACTGTTACTGTTGGCAAGTACCGTTAGTGTTAACTCGGTACGCTATATTGATTAGGACAAATATATCTTTGTAAAAGATATGTCATAGTTATATTTAGAGTATATCTTATGTGATATGCTTAATAGTTTAGAATATTGATAATATATCGTGTGTGATATACTTATCTTTATATAATATTCTAAAGGTTCTAGGGTTCCTTATTCAATAAAAGGAACATAGGTGTGATGAGTCTATTGTATCTCATTCAAGTCGATTAATAAGAGAATCGAATAGTTAAAAGTAATTATGTTCTTTTTTGCTTTATAAGTTAGATTCCGCATAACTTATTTGGTTGAGTAAGAGTTCTCAAAGTGTTCTAGTTTGATTACCAACTATTATACTAATTCTTAGCAGAATATAGATCCATTCAAAGGGATCAACAATACTTATTTTGTAATACTTGTAAAGCTTGAAAAGTATTATCATTTATTATTCTGAAATAACTGTAATACTAATTGCGAAACTTCAATTTAATCTAAGACTGCGTATATTTAATATTCGTAGATTGTAAATACAGGTTTAAAGTACCTCTTTGGAAGAATGAGCCATGAGACATTTATTGTATTTAGCATTGTAGTCACATTCTTCACCACTATTTGCCCCATGAACCATCAACAAAAGCCTTGTGATTCTTGTCGCGAGATGGCTTGGGACATTCACCGATGAAATGATTTGGGTCACCACATCTAAAACATTTCCTATCACTTTTGTCATTCTTGACAAAATTGGTTTTTGGAGAAGACTTTCTTGTCATTGCTTGGTTGTCTTACGTTTTGACCTCGCCTTTTGAAGAACTTCTTGAAGTCTCTAACCGCCAGAGCATATTCCTCATCATCACTTTCCGAAGAGGATCTATCATGGTCACTTTGAACCTTCTTGGCTTTAAGTGCTAGAGACTTTCTTTCACTCTTGGTTTTCACCATTTCATTGAGTCCTTCAAAATTATCATTTCATGAACTTATAAGTTGCCAATAAGTTCATCAAGTGATAGTGTAGTAAGGTCCTTTGATTCTTCAATCGCCGTGACTTTAGCTCTCCAATTTGGATGCAATGCCTTAAGAAACTTCTTAACATTGTTCTTTCTAGAAAAACATTCATCAAGTGCTTTTAGACTAGTAATAATAGTATTAAACCTAGCAAATGCATTATCAATAGTTTCATCTTCTAAGATGACAAATTGTTCATATTGTTGAACAAGAAGATCGATTTTTCTTTCATTGACTTGGATATTACCTTGGTGGGTTACTAAAAGAGTATTCCAAATATCTTTAGCGATTTTACACATGAAAATCCTTTCATACTCTTTCTTAGGTAAAGCATTATAAATCACCATTTTAGCCTCATTATTTTTAGCAAGTTTCCTTTTAGTGTCAACATTAGAATTATCAAAAGTGACTAATTCTTTCTTTTTAGAAACTTCATTATATTGATAAGGCAAAAAGTCACCATTGGTAATAACATGCCAAAAATCTAAATCTTTTGATTTCACATAAGTCTCAAATCTATTTTTCCAATAAATAAAACTATCGGTTTCTAAAAGAGGTGGTCTTTTCATAGATTGCCCTTCTAGGTACTTGTTGGAATCCATAGATCGATTCATGTTTTAAAATACAATATATTTTAAGAACGCTTGAGCAACCCGCTCTGATACCAATTACAGAAACTAGAATGGGGGGGGGTGAATTGTTTCTTAACTTTACTTGTTAAATTCGGATTTTCAAAAATCCTTTTCAAAAACATAGACTTAAGCAAATATGTGAAATCTTCTTATACACAATATGAACAAGGGATAGTAAAACTAAGTAATAATCACAAGTACATGCAAGTAAAGAATAACGAATCTAAAGAGATAAGGAAAAGAAAGATCAAACCAAACACCAAGGATTTATAATGGTTCGATAATGAAGCTCACTCCTCGTTCCTACTCCACTCCTCGAGTACTCCTTACTCTAGAGTTCACTAATCAACAAGCTCCTTAAGGTGGAGAAACCGTACATGTCGCTTAACCAATTTCCGACTCAAAGCTAAAAGTCGAGCCCTAATCTTAGCTAGGACCAATCTACACCAATATACTTTAAGGACTAAGTATTTACCTCACTACATACACAACTTCCAGATAGACACAACTATTTGGATATTCACAACAATAACACAAGAATGAAAAATAAAAGTTTGACCTTCAATGGATCTTTGAGGTAGACACAACAGTTCAAAGATGAAAGTGTTCTTCTCTTTGCACTTGAGAGGAAGAGATGGGAGGAGAAAGATTCACTTCTAAACAAGTAGTAATTAACCAAATAATCAAGGATTTGAATGATTTAAGAAGTTGGATAGAATCTGGACTTATATGTGCAAAAGAGGTGAGGAGAAAATCTGAGAATGGTCCATTATTTATAAGACAAAGCTCCAACGGTTATGTCTAGGCACGGTTCTATTGGAAATACGATTTCATATTTAAAAAGTCTCGGTCACTCCAACAATATAGTTAAGGGCTCGTAGTATATTTTAGTTACTTTTATGCAAGCCCAACCCATGAGTTAAGCAAAATAAAGTGTATCTGTTTAGCCTAGGTAGGAACCTTCAGCTGCTAGCAAGTGCGACTTGCCCAGATAGGAGATGTCAGTCTCCAAATACTACTATTTACGATATTAGCTCTCATTTTCAAGAAATGATTAGCGGATCACAATTAAAATGGGACTTAATGGCAGTAGTAAATATAGTGTCAATAATCATACCATACAGTTTTAAAAACACTTGTATCCTAGTTTTAGCATATATCCCCCTCACGAGTTTTGAAATCATTTAGAAAGCATTTAAAAGTGAGGCTATGAACTCACCTTATGTCCATAGAATCCAAGATATAATAAGATATATTTCATTCACAGATAATCATCTTGATCATACAAACCACAACTTGGTCATATAAACAACAGCTTGATATCACACAAACTTGGATTAATACATTGTGTATAGTATCAAGTCTTTAATCTTTTGTTCAATATTGTTAAGTGTTAGTTTAATATTATTTTATTAATATTTGGTGGTAATTATAGCACCATTGTTCGGGCCTTCATACTCAGAAGCCATCCTATAAACGTTTGAGGAGCGAGGGCACTTTAAATCGTAAATCCAACCACTTAGTCAGAAAGTAATATCAAGATGGAACATCTTTGTACAAAACTCCCTACTAACATGATACTTTCATTACTTACTCTTATTCATGATTAATCTTGTTTAGTTTCAAAATTGGCAAAATTAGTACTTTTGGTTATACTTTGGAATAATTACACTTTTAACCCTTAGAGTGTATAGTTTTAGTATTTGCATTTTAAGCCTTCAATATTTAACCTTAGGACATAAAACTTTCTAAAATTTATTATTATAGCTTCTACTTTCATAAAATGACAGTTTTGGCCCAAAATGTTAAATAGTTTCAACAGTTTTAGTCCCTATGCTTGTAAAAACCACATAACAACCTCAAAAATAGACCAAATGATCTAGGATTTGAAAACAAATATTATGGATAGATTTATAATCATAATAAAAACATTTCTTCAGAATTATAGCTTTTGAAATGGGTTTTTGCTTATTATTTCATGTAGATTACAAAACTAGGGTTTTAAGAAATCTTTAACTTATAACTTCCATTTAAAATGATGAAATGACTTAGTTTCTTTTGGATTATCTTTCTAACATAATTTTGTAATTATAACAACTCTAAGAAAGTATTATAACAAGATCAAAGCATATCCTAACAAAGTGATTACCTAGGATGCTCCAAAATGGCTCATAATGGCTTCCTATGAGCACATCTTACTATCAAAGCTTAAAGAGCTTCAATGGCTAGCTTCTAGACCTGGTTTCTGGTCCTGGGACATGGCCTAGGATGTATATAGAAGTGGAAATCAGAATGGATATGGAGGTTAAGAGAAAACGAGGTGCGAGTTTCAAATGAAGTTCATATGGCCCTATTTATTGTTTGTCAACCCTTAGCCTCCAAGTTAAGGCCATGGACGTGTAAGATAGATATACTGCTGACTAAGGGAAGCTAGAAATGATTCATAAGGTCTAGGGATGACTCTTGTTAGCTATAACCTATAAAAATGGTAAAAATTCCTTAAAATGACACATTAGATTTTATAAGTACAAAAGCATGTGTTCTTGTCAAGGAGGTGATGCACCTACTTAGAAATATCTTCAAAATATCTCAAAATATCTGTCTTAGGTTTTAATTTATGAGGGAAACTCGTTTGAATAGAATTTTGGAGGGAAAACATAAAACCGGGTCCTAAATTAGGGCTTGTAAGTTATGGTTTGTGTTTTTGGTGATTAAGGCTTTAGGATTGTGATTAGTGATGGATTAGGGTTTAATTAGGGTCGTACAATTTGAAAGGTTACTTAACTTCTAGCCCAAGATCGTTTAAAAGTTGCTCGTGGTTGAATAGAGTTCATAGCCAAGGCATAACTTATTGAAGCGGGATGCGAAGATTGGTGAAGGTCCAAAAAGGCCCTA
Source organism: Glebionis coronaria (assembly GCA_025667525.1). Classification (NCBI taxonomy): domain Eukaryota; kingdom Viridiplantae; phylum Streptophyta; class Magnoliopsida; order Asterales; family Asteraceae; genus Glebionis; species Glebionis coronaria. The sequence continues at coordinate 266,906,251 of CM046875.1, forward strand.
ACAAGGCACGAGGAGCTCCATTTTGTTGCTAAAGATCCAAGATGATGTGAAGAATCATTATTCCAAAATCAATATAAAGGATCAAGACACACGACGAAAAGTAATTACTCCCCTAAAGATCATGGAGAATGAAGATCCAAAAAGACCCTAACAAGTACTAAAAGGAGGCGGATCGTTGTATATCAAAATCCAAAATAAGGATTGAGGAAAAAAGATGAAGTCGTGGTCCAAGTATGAAGAATCTCTCAAAAACGTCAAGAGAAGAAAATCCAAAATATGAAGAGAAGACCATAATTTCAAGAATGTCTTCCAAAGATTCTAAGTATGAAGTACATACCAAATATCGGTCCGAGAATGGTCTCAAATCGTGAAATGAGTTATGCCAAGATACGAACTTAAGGAGATTACGAGAAGCCGTTTTAAAAGATTTCGTCCTTTAGCTAACTATTAATTAAATCGTGTACTTTATTTTCGGACTAATAAATACTCAAATAAGTCAATATGAATCACTTGTGAAACATGACAAATAGTTAAAAAATTCTAGAAACCTTTTCTTTTCATTAATAACTAGGATTGCGGGGAGAAAAAGTATTACACAATTTGGCCGTATGAGTAGTGTTACCATTATGACTTGTACCAACAATGATCTCATTTTTGCACTTAGCATGGAATGTATGACAGTCAAGGATGACGAACTTTACTCTATGAGACATTCACTTGTTTCTATTCATTGACCCTAAAAGTCACACTCGTGATGAAAATCATACATTATGTCTTTTACACATCTTCTTAGTATTGTAGAAAGTTTTACTTTTCAATAAAGGGTAATAAAATTGAGTTTTTGGAGATGCTTAGATACTTTATTCAAGCATTGCGTGAGGGCACGACAATCGTTTAGTATGGGGGAGTGATGAGATGGCATTTATACATGATCTCATCGTTCTTTTCAGGCTTTAAATGCATAAAATGTCATAAATATACCATATATATGCTTGTGTTTGTTTACTTGTGTATTTTAGGTATGGATATCATGATAAAGACAAAAGATCACAAGAAACAAGAAAAAAAGAACATGAGAAACGAAGCCACAAAATGAACCGGGCCCTAGTTTATGATTTCTCAAAGAAAAGACCTTGAAGACTTGAAGATGTACAAGAAAGATCCCTCATCAATGAACAAATGACACTTAATACCCTTGTATACTAATAATTACAATTTTGGTCCCTTAAGTTTGTCAAAATGACAAAAAGGTCCCTCAACGTTGAAGATTTAGCAAGTTTAGTCCCTCAAGATTAAAATTGTCAACAATGGTCCTCTAATATGTCAAACATCCAATGAAGACCTTCAAAGTTCAAGAATTTCCATGATCGGTCCTTGAAAATATCAAAAATGGCAAAATAAACCCTTGAAAATACGTTGGAAAAGTATTTGTGGCAAATGTGTGAAAAATGAAAGTTTGTTAACAAAGGAATTGAGTTTAGTGGCTGAATAAACACGTTTTACTAGTTCTACCAAAAACCAAGGACTAAACATGTGCACCCACACTTTCAAACTCTCAAACACGCGCCAAACAATTAATCCACAAGTTTTTCGGATCAAAACACATACTATTCACACGTATGTACCCATAATTAACTTTTTACAGCCAAAGGGTTTTTCCAAATTACCATTACCAAAACATGATTAACCTACACACGATTACATCCCACACTTGAAACCATTCACCACTTCACTCCTGGACCCCACCCCATTCAGCCTTTAACAAATCATGTGACAACTTCCTCTCCAGGGAATGCCACGTGGCCAAATCAACAGCCAACACTCATTACTTGGTCACAAAGCATAAATGAACGTCTAGGATGGATTTGGACAGCTCACAACACCTCAAGCATCTAGAAGACTCAAGGGCATTTTAGAGAACTTGTAGCTAGGGTTTTGCATTATAATCTCGGCCTCTAAGGCCTATATAAGGAGACCTCAACATGTGAGAGTCCTTTGTTCCAGTTTTTCTCTTAAACATTGTAATTCCTTTTTAAAATTTATAAAAGTTTAGTATTTTTAAGAAATTGTAATTTCTTTTTATTTTTTTGAAAGTTGGTATTGTTTAAGAGTGATTCTGAGTTCCATTATATGTTATAAACCTATTTTGATCTTTGGATTGAATCACGTTTAGGTTTGGTAAGGTTTTCAAGTTTGAAAAAAGCTTGAAATCATTGTTTATGTATGCTTATTTTTAATTGTCCTAACCCCTACCAAAACCTATAAGCCTTTGCAAGCTTTTTGACACCAAGCTAGTGAAGGTTTATCAACCTTTGGTTGGTTTGTTTGTTGTTTGTGTTGGATATTTGAAGACCTTGAGGTTCTGCTTTGAACCATCAGCCAAGGATCTATATCATATTCTTTGTTCAAGTACATTGGTCACTCTCTAGCTATTGAGAGTGGTCCAAGGAACATAGCTGATCCTCCTAGGAAGTTGTGGAGGATATGTATTGATCTCTTTTAAGTTTCCTCTAAAAAATATTGATATTGAATCTGTTATGTGATTTTCCATGTGATTTGGTGTTCTTGTGTTTGTATGGTTGTTTTTAATGTTTGGATCTGTTAGTTTCCACCTAGTTGAGCTATTTAAATCATAAAATCAGTAGGTTGTGTTTAAAAATCAAAAGTTTATTTGAAAAGGGGCTAAAACAAGGTTGTTTAGATTTTGTGATCAATAGGCCTTTAGGCCTTGTGCCCTTGGTTCTTGGGGTTTGGATACTCTAAACGAGTCATTTGTCACATGTTTTTGTCATTGGTTAAGTGTTTTAAGATTTGGAAAAGCTTTTGCAACTTTTGAAAAAATATGAAAATATTTGTTTGAAAATGGTCAAACACATCAGCAAGGATTAAATCCTTGTTGTTTTGATTTAGAGTCTGATTTTTGGTTTGGGAAGAGTTTAAGTGGTAAGCTATATGTGCAATATTTGTTTGTGGAATTTGGTGGCTTATTGAGTGTGCTAGAGCTTATAGAAGTTGGCTGAAGTAGTCATTTACATCAGCAAAGTGACCACCTCAATTGTGCCTTTCATATTGTTATCTAGTGCATGCCTTGTTGTTTTCTTATTTGTTACTTGTTACTTTGTTGCTTGTGAGTGTACTTGGATATTTGTATTGTCTGCTTAAGTGCTTATAAGCCAACTGGCTTATTGGCTAATTTTGTCCAAAATCTGGCATCATTTGGCTAACTGGCCACTTGATTCACAAGGACTCAGCCTTGATTCCTTCACAAAAATTCTTTGTAACAAGCTCATACACAATCCCTGGTAATTTGGTAACATTTGGAGCACTTTGACTTTTGGTCAAATAAGCCCTTTTTGGCTTATTTTTCAGTCCTGCTTATTGGTACATGCAACAACTTATTCTTTGTGATAGGTGTCATTTTTCTTAGCTTATTATCATATTTGAGAAGTTACGAGTCTTTTGGTTAAGCTTTTCCTAGAAAACTAGCTTATTTGGCTTTTTCTGCCAGCTTATTTGCTACTATAGTTTATTCTAATTGACTTTTTGTGATTTTTCTTTTTGATTATTCTTAGTTAAGCTATTTATGAGCTTTTTTCAAAAAGACTCAGCTTTTGAAACCCTCTAGAACTCAAACCCGACTATTTTGTCGTTTAGTGAAAAAGTTCTTTTCTACTTACTGGCTTATTACTTGAGCTTTTTCAAAATTTCTTTTTGCAAAAGGGTTTAGAATCTGAATAGAAGGTTGCGTGTTTAAGCAGAGCTTATGGCATTGGCTTATAGCTTAATGGGCTTATTGGCCCATTAAGAATAAGTGGTTGATTTATTAAGCTGTGATAAGCACATTTTTAGCTTTTGGGCCTTTAGACTTTTATGTTTAAAATTGAATTTTAGGTAAGACTGGTGATTTTGGGCTTCTTTGGTTGAGTTTGATTTTATTGGGACAAAAATCCCATTAAGGTTGACAGTTTTCGTTTTTAGCCCAGTTGAGGGCCCAATATGGGTATTTTGGTAATTTCACTTTCATTTTCTGATTATTTAGGTTAAGATAAACAATTTTGCAAGTTTTTAGAATTTTTTATTATATTTGAATATTTAATTTTATTTTAATATTTGGGTTTTAATCATTTTAAATAGATTTAATTGGTTTTAAATTTTATAAAAATAATTTTTAGTTTAATTAAGTCATTTTAGAGTTTTACAAATTGAAAAATCCTAATTTGGGCGTTTTATTAATTATTTTGATTATTAGGGCTTTAATTAGGATTTAAAATTTGATATTTAATTAAACAAAAGGTTTAAAAAAAGTTTTGATCATTTTTAAACCCTATTTGCATTTTTAGATATTTTTGGTAATTTTTTGGGAATTTTTAGAATAAATTTTTATTTTGTCACTTTTTACGGTTTTTGGTTTCGTCGTCGTAGTGTAAATTTAACGTATCCGTCATTCTAATTTCTCATCTTTTCTTTCTCTCATATTAATCCAAAATCCTACAAGTTATTCACACACAATAAACCTCCTTGAGAAACAAAATTATTTTGGGTCATTAGTGCACGGTTTTCCTAAACCGTCGTACTTAATACTTACCGCATTTACGCCTTTTCCCTAAAAGGTCGTATTTTACCACAATCATTTTGGCGCCGCTGCCAGGGAGGTGTGTCGTGATTAATTTGAAATATTTTGTTTTTTAATAGCTAACCATAAATAGTATTTGTGTTAAATAGAAATATATTAACACGTATTATCGGTTTTTTCGTTTTCTTTGTGAAATATTATTTACTATATTGTATATGTATCACAATTAATCCAAAATATCTCCAAAAGTTTGAAATCACAACCTTAATTGGGTTTGATCTCCTAATTATTGTATTCGAATCTCAAACAAAAAGAAAAAGGCAAAAATAGATAAATACTTTCGTGAAGCTCGATTTTGAAAAATACGAACTTTAAGGTAAATAGATAGGCAACATGCTATAAAAGGCCGTTAAAGGGAAGTTTGGTACTTAAGTGCTTCGCGCCACCTCCCCCCCTCCCCCCCCCCCCCCCCCCCCGCCCGTTCACTTGTGAGTATTTGATATTGAAGGCTAATCGAGGGTTTTGCCGCCCAAAGTAGTATTACGTATCATATATATTTGCTTGGTTTCTTTGTGATTAAACCCTCTTGAACAATTTGGTTTTCACCAAAGTTCTAAAGTCAATCGAAGGCGTTCACTCCACGTGATCGTTTTAATTCTTTTGAGGCTTCTTTAATCAAGATTTTGATTCGAGGAGAGATTTGGTAGATTGTTGTCTACAAATACACACAAAATCCAAAAAAATTAAAAAATCAAAAACACAAAAAAAATTGAAAATCAACAAAAATCCAAAAAGAATCTTCTTTGCTCACCTCTACGTTCTACGTCACGTTTATGCAAACTCGTAATCCAGAAAAACGAGCTCCAAACGTCGTAAAAACCAAGGAAATCAAGATCATTTGATTGAAGAAGAACCTCCAATTTTCGAACCCGTTGTTGAACCAATAGTCACTATGGCTAATCGTACTATGATGGAGTTGCATCAAGCACCCACCGAGGGTTTTGGAAAAGCTATTGTGATTCCCGCCATCCTTGCGGAGAATTTTGAGATCAAGACAGGTTTAATGTCGATGCTTCAAGCAAACAAGTTTCACGGACATGAAAAAGACAACCCGCATTATCACATAAGTAATTTCAATCGTCTCACCGCAACAAGAAAGTTTAAGGATGTTCCACATGACGCCATGAAGATGATGTTGTTTCCATACTCTTTAGATGGACCCGCAAAAATTTGGCTAGAGAAAGAACCGCCAAATTCGATTTTGACATGGGGTGATCTTCTTTCTAAGTTTGTGAACCAATTTTTTCCACCATCTAAGACAACACATTTGAAAAATGAGATTTCAAGGTTTACACAACGTTCTAATGAATTATTTTCAATGGCATAGGAACGATTTAAGGAAATGTTACATGAATGTCCTCACCATGATTTTTCGAAATTGCATCAAATTGATACTTTTTATAATGGGCTTAATGATCATGAACGAGATTACTTGAATGCCGCCGCGGGTGGTAATTTTTTGTGCAAAATGATCGATGAAGCTTTAAAGATTATCGAGAATAGATATAAGGTTTATAACCCTCGTAACACACCGAGTGTTGCCACTATGGGTTCATCTTCATCGTCTCGTAACATGAATGCCTTACACGATGAAGCAAATGAGGAGAATCGGTTTTTCGATATATTTTCGACGCTTATGACACACTGGAAAGCACAAGATGCTTTGAATTCCGCATCGGTTAAAGCGGTTGAAAAGAGTTGTATATCTTGTGGTGGAGCTCATGATTTTTCCGAGTGCATTACCGCCGGTGGCAACACTTCGAGTGCTTACGTAGAAACGGGAACTTACAACCAAAACGGCCAAGGTTCCCTACCAAATCAAGCTCCCCAAAATCAAAATGTTAACAACTATCGAAACAACAATCAAAGTGGTGGTTATCAAGGCAACCAACGTAAATATAACAAGGGTAATTACCAAAGTGGGAACAATGGGTAAGTGGAAAATCAAAACCAAAACCGTGAATTTCAAAACACTACACAAGGTTTTCAAAATAATCACACTAAAAATCTTCAAGGAGAATTTTTGAATTATGATAAAGCAAATGATGCTAAGTTTGATAACATGCAACGTGAGATGATTAGTTTAAGATCCGAGTTAAAAAACGAGATTAAAAACGAACTTGCTAATGAATTGAAAACTCATGCTAATAAAATAGAAGGAAACGTTCAACGTCTTCAACAAAATCAACAAAAGATAGAACAAGGTCAACGTGAGATTAAGCAAGAGTTGTTAAAAGCGGATAAAAGGCAATCAAAATTTGAAGATCGAATGGCTAGTATGTTTGAAGCAATCATGTGTAAACCCTCTTCCTCGGGCGGTCTTCCTAGTGATACCATTGCAAATCCAAAAGGAGAAATGAAGGTTATTACTACTCGTAGTGGTAAAACTTTCAAGGAACCAATCTCTCGTCCTCGTACTTCTACGGAGAAAGAAATCCAGAAAGAACCCGAGGTGATGGTCGAAAAGTAGCATATTACAAGCCCACGAAGTACCGCTCATACCACACCTACGGTTGAACCAATACCAATTGTGGAACCCGATCTTCCAAGGCTGATGCCTATGCCCCAACCCACACCACCCTTACCTTACACATCGAGACGAAACAAGGAGAAATTGCAAGAACGTAACAAACAACAAATTGAGCTTTATATAAAAATGTTGCAACAAGTGCATTTTAATGTGTGTTTAGCCGACGCGTTGTTATACATGTCTCGTTTCGCTTCCACTTTTAAAGGTATGATGAACGATAAGGAGAAGCTTTCAAAGCTATCTAATTGGTCTTCGGTTTATCTTAATCGAATACCGGAAAAAGTTGGTGACCCCGGGAAGTTTCTCATTCCTTGTGATATACAAGAAATGGAAGAATGCCTCGCCTTAGCCGATCTTGGCGCGAGCATTAATTTGATGCATTTTTCCATGTGGAAATCGCTATCGCTTCCGGCTCTTACTCCATTGAACATGTCTATCAAGATGGCCGGTCATTCTACGATTCTCGCATGTGGAGTAGCCAAGATGTTTTCATGAAAGTGGGGAAGTTCTACTATCCCGTTGATTTTATCGTAGTGGACATCTCCGCGGATCCTCAAGTTCCTCTAATTTTAGGTCGATGCAAGAACAATTACTTTGAGATTCAACGAAGAGGAACTTGTTATAAGCACTATTCAAAACTCTACACCTTCTCATGTTTATGCAATCGCTACTATCAACCATATTGACTTAGTCGATGTGGTTTGCGATGAGTTTTCACAAGAAGTGTTAGGATTTTCCGATAGTTCGTCAAGTGGCAATACCACTCTATGGATCCGATTCTTGCTAATTCTACACCAAATCTCACTCCATTCCAGGGAGGCAATTTTATTTTGAATGAAATCAACAATGAAGATGAGGTGATTATTGGTAATGATACTCTCATTCCACCATTTCTTCCACCGATGGAAGTTATGAGTGTTGAACAAAAATATTCAATTGAGGAACCACCAATCCTTGAAGTGAAAGATCTTCCGTCTCACCTAGAATACGCATTCTTGGAAGGTGATGACAAGTTTCCAGTTATTATTGTGAAAGATCTTTCCAATGATGAAAAAGCCACACTTTTGAAAATTCTAAAAGCTCATAAATGGGCAATTGCGTGGAAAATTTCCGACATTAAGGGTATTGACCCAAAATTTTGTACTCACAAGATTTTAATGGAGGAGGACTACAAACCCGCAATTCAAATTCAAAGAAGGGTAAACCTCAAAATTCACGATGTCATTAAAAAAGAGGTCTTAAAACTTCTTGACGCGGGAATGATTTATCCTATCTCCGATAGCCCATGGGTGAGCCAAATCCATTGTGTCCCTAAGAAGGGAGGAATGACCGTTGTGTCTAATGAAAACAACGAGTTAATTCCCACTCGTGTTGTGACCGGTTGGAGGGTGTGTATTGACTACCGAAAGTTAAATGACACCACTCGTAAAGACCACTTTCCCTTGCCCTTCATGGATCAAATGTTGGAGCGACTTGCGGGAAATGACTTCTATTGCTTTTTAGATGGTTTTTCTGGTTACTTTCAAATCCCTATCGACCCTCGTGATCAAGATAAAACTACGTTTACGTGTCCTTATGGAACGTTTGCTTACCGTAGAATGCCTTTCGAAGTTTACAATGCACCTGGAACGTTTCAACGGTGTATGGTGGCTATTTTTCATGATATGATCGAGATGTCGATGGAAGTATACATGGATGACTTTTCGGTGTTTGGTGATTCGTTCACGTCTTGTTTATCCAATCTCGATAAAATGTTAAAACGTTGTGAAGAAACTAACCTTGTGCTTAATTGGGAAAATGTCATTTTATATGTAAACAAGGAATCGTCTTAGGGCACAAGGTCTGGAAATCGGCGATTAAGGTCGATAAAGCTATGATAGATGCAATAGCCAAGTTACCTCATCCCAAAACCGATAAGGGAGTTAGGAGTTTCCTAGGCCACGCGGGCTTTTATCGTCGTTTCATCAAAGACTTTTCGAAAATCACTCGACCAATGACACACCTTCTCGAGAAGGATGCTCCTTTTAACTTCAATGAGGATTGTGTTAGAGCTTTCGAAACTCTTAAAAGGAAACTTACCGAAGCTAACATTCTTGTTGATCCTAATTGGGAATTACCCTTTGAAATCATGTGCGATGCAAGTGATTATGCAATTGGGGTCGTTTTAGGGCAACATTATGAAAAGCACTTTCGACCAGTCCACTATTCTAGCAAGAAGATGACCGAGGCTCAACTTAAGTACACCACAACGGAAAAGGAATTCCTTTTCGTGGTCTATGCTTTTGAGAAATTCCGACCTTATCTCGTCTTGACGAAAAGCATCGTGTATACAAATCATTCGGCTATTAAGTACCTCTTAGCTAAGCAAGATGCTAAGCCGAGATTGCTTCGTTGGATTCTCCTCCTCCAAGAATTTGATGTCACCATACTTGACAAAAAAGGAGTCGAGAATCTAGCGGCCGATCATCTCTCTCGTTTAGAATATCCTCACAAAGATGTATTCGAGAACAAGGAAATCACCGAAACATTTCCTCTTGAGACTTTTGATGTAGTGAATTCTAAGGACGACACCCCATGGTTTGCCGACATTGCAAATTACCATGCAGGGAACTTCATAATCAAGGGTATGATGACACAACAAAAGCGGAAATTCTTTCGTGATGTCAAGTTCTATTTTTGGGACGACCCTTATCTCTTTTGGGCGTGTGCGGATCAACTCGTTCGACGTTGTGTCTTTGGTACCGAAGCTTCTAAAATCCTTAGAGCTTGTCATGAAGGAAGTGTTCGATACCGGTGCTAATCTCACGGCTAAGAAAGTGTTCGATACCGGCTTCTTTTGGCCTACGATCTATCGAGATGCACACGCACTTGTGAAGTCGTGTGATTCTTGCCAACTCCAAGGAAAGTCGTGTTGAATCCAAGATCTTTAGACTCAAACAGTAAAAACCGTTTAATCTAGGTTAACCATTATTCATATGATGAATCATAGCGGAATAGAACAATGATTGGAACAAGATGTTTAACAAGATGAATAATTCCCAAAGAGGATTTGTATTTTAATCATTAACACAAATCACTCTAGGTGTGTATGCATTGAATCCCACACCTAGAGATCATACAAGCAGTAGGTTACATTTGTGTAGTTGGAACTGATAATAAAACCTATGCCTGGTGGTTCCTTTTATAACTTAAGGAACCCAGGGATACATGGAAACTAAATAAAGTATTAATGACTAAATCAAAACTGACTTATTCATTCTTATCCTGTGTTGACCAAATCTTCATACTTATCACTAGCAGTGGGAAGTACACTAGCAGGGGCAAGTACTCCAGCAGGGGAAACTTGCTCTAGCAGGGGATAGTACTCCAGCAGGGGGAACTCCAGCAAGGGAATCTCCAGCAGTGGGAATTCTAGCAGTGATAATGTCCTATTTGGTCTTTCTTGTTTCCATAGTGTTTGACTCATCAACTTTTGACCCAACAATCTTCCCCTAGTTGATGATGTCAAAACACTTCCCCTTAAACATACAACACCAAAGATCAACAGGCTGAACATTCTTTGTAGACAACTTCCCCTTTTTGACATGATCAAATAGGGGTCTTCTATGTGAACAACCTTGATTTTCAACTACTACTAACCAATACCATACTTCTAACCCAAGCATTCCACCTTTCAAAATACCCTCCATGATGCACATAGGCCAGGATCCTAATAAAAAATGATTTTGAGCAGTAGATACCCACATTAGTTGTAGTAATACCAATGAGAAGTAGCGAAAAACTTCACCTTGATGTCATATGTGAATGACTAACACTTTATCAAATAAGCTTCCCCTCAAAGTGTGCTAGTCATTCATGAATCTTCAATTCTGTAGGCTTTGAAAGTAATAATCATAAGCGAAGAAAATTCAGTATCACCTATTTGATGTAGTAGTAGAAAAACCCGAATCTGTGTATTATACCATGTAATATCCACATAACAGCGAACGTATACATCTCAGAATGTATAGGGAGTGGATGAGGCTCTTGACAAAAACCAATATCTTAGCAAATATGAGCATAGAGCAACCTAAGAAAAATCTCATACCTTTGCGTATTTTTGTCAATGCATCATTATGGAATAAAGCATGAATAAAACACATTCTCAACCAATTATACTTCATCTTCAAATAGCCAATAGTCAATTACCTTCATGACTATGTAAACAATCAATATGAAAGCCTCTTATACCTTTAAAACCAGTTGCTGTGAATATACCAAACTCCAAAACATTGCTGTCCCAAAAATCAGATTTGACAACAGGGGAAACGTCCAAAAGCAGTGGGATTTAATGAAGGCAGGGGATCGTAGCAGGGGCTTCTTTTAATGAAAGCAGGGGGAACCTTTTCACAAGCAGGGGGAACTTTTAATGTCCATGTTTTTGTTATTAACTGTGCCAAACCCACTCAAGGTGGGAATGAATTTTATAACAGTGGAAAAAATAACATAAACAGAGAACACTAAAAATTATCTGCACTTATTCGTACTTGCATTCGCCAAAGACCAAAACACTTGTGCAAATAAAATGCTATAGATGCCGCCTATTCCATCTTTTCTTGAACTACTATTGGACCATATTTGATAATCATAAAAACTTAAACATATATCCCCACGTGAAGCCCCAACATATCACATTCTGTGACCCACATGCTTTTTCTATTTTGTCCCGCTTCTTTTACTCACTAGAAAACGAAAGCAACAACCCAATGTGAAAGTTACCAATATCACGTGGCATTGAGTACTTTTAATTTTGTTGTTATCTTTTCTGACTTTTGGACCACATAACATGTTTCCACCTGTGGGACCTCATCTCTTATTTTATTGCGTCTAACCCACAATCAATCAACATCAGGGTCCCAATTCAATGCCTCTTTTATCCACCAATTATTTTAGGGCTTTGAGGAATCTAACCTCTCAATAAACCCTAAAATCACAACCATCTTAACAGCAACAAAAGTAACCAATCTAGGATTCTTTAATCCAACCCTAAAAACAGAAAATCAAAGATTCAATCTTCCTTTTTACCTCTTCCTTTTCTGAATTCATGCCTACAGTACAACTAATTTCATCTCAGCTAGGGTTCATCATTGATCCCGGACCAACTCACCCTAACAAGTCGAAACAACAATAAAAATCGATTGGTCCCGGACCAATGCTCATCATTATTGTCAGATGCAATCAATAGCTTTGTAAACATAAATTAAATTAGGAAGAGACAAAAGAATGATCAAACCTCATTTTTTTTCGTGATTAGGGGTTTCTTGAAAAACCATAAATCAGAAACTTTAGCGACACTTTTTCTGTTACAGAACTGTCACAAATCTGTAAAACCGTCGCTAATCTGTCGCTAAAACTGTCGCGAATTCTGGACAACAACTTCACAGCAACATGAACATGAAAAACATCTTGATCTCCTAGATATATCGAGCCACCCGCTCTGATACCACATGTTGAATCCAAGATCTTTAGTCTCAAACAGTAAAAACTGTTTTATCTAGGTTGTTAATTATATATGTGATGAACACAACAGAATAATACAATTAACTAGAACAAGATGTTTGACAAGATGAAAGAATTCCCAAAGGGTTTGTATTATTGATGATTAACACAAACCACTCTAGGCATGTATACATTGAATCCCATGCCTAGAGATCAAAGACTCTGTAGGTTACATTTTAGTAGTATGAATGAATTAATAGGACCTACGGTCTGGTGTTCCTTTTATAACTTAAGGAACCCAGGGATATATGGAAACTAAATAAGATAATAATGACTAAATCAAAATAGAATTATTCAATCTTATCACTACTTGACCAAATCTCCATGTTTTTAGTACATGGCAGGGGAATCTTCACAGCAGTGAAAAGTTTTGTAGCAGGGGAAACTTTCTTGTATTTTGTCCACCAGCTTGAAGTTTCTCCTAATTCCATATTTGGTCCTTCTTGTTTCCATAGTGATTTGACTCATCAACTTTTGACCCAACAAGTCGTCACAAAAGGATGAAATGCCGCAAAATATAATTCAAGTGTGTGAGATTTTCGACATTTGGGGCATTGACTTTATGGGGTCGTTCCCATCATCTCATGGAAACAACTATATCCTCATCGCCGTCAACTACCTATCTAAGTAGGTGGAAGCTAAGGCTTTGCCTACGAATGATGCTCGTGTGGTAGTGAAGTTTTTGAGGCAACTATTCCCTCGGTTTAGAACCCCTCGGGATATTATAAGCGATGGTGAAACCCATTTTTGTAATGTCCAATTCGAAAAGGTAATAAAGAAATATGGGGTTACACATCGTCTTTCTACTGCTTATCACCCGCAAACTAGTGGGCAAGTCGAGGTTTCAAACCGAGCTTTTTAGAGGATTTTAGAGAGGTCGATTGGAGAAAACCGTGCTTCATGGTCCGACAAACTCGATGACGCTTTATGGGCCTTTCAGACCGCTTATAAGACACCTATCGGTTGTACTCCTTATAAGTTGGTTTATGGAAAGAATTGCCACTTGCCTATTCAATTGGAACACAAGGCATATTAGGCATTAAAGCATGCCAATTATGACTTGAAGACCGCGGGGGATCACCGGAAAATACAACTTAATGAATTGGATAAGTTAAGAGATAATGTTTATGAAAATTCATTAATTCTTAAGGAAAAGACTAATAAGTTGCATGATTCAAAGATTAAAAACCAGGTTTTTAACGTTGATGATCAAGTGTTACTTTTTAACTCTCGTTTGAAGATATTTTCCGGGAAATTGAAATATCGTTGGTTTGGTCCGTTCACCATAACACAAGTGTTTAGTTATAGGACCATTGAGCTAGCTCAAAATGATTGTCCTAACTTCAAGGTGAATGGACATAGGCTTAAGCACTACTTCGGTGGGGAAGTCCCTTCTTTGGACGACCTCGATGAAGTCACCTTCCCCAATGATAATTATCATTGAGGGGATCGAGTCGAGCTCATGACTCAGTAATCAAAACCGAGGTGCCTCATGGGGGAGATCCCATGTTTATCCATGTACATATTATCGCTTTCTAATGCAGTTAATGAGAGGGGATTTGTGCCCTTCCAACTCGTTGTCTCGTGGTTCTTTGTGAATGTGTTATTTAGATCATCATCATCGCCACGATTGAAGACTCTCGTGTTTGTTTACGTAAGCCTCAATCGTTTTCTTGAAGAGTTTTTCACGAGTCCATGACATATCCTTTATTGTACTAACAATTATCTTTTAGCATAATTCATAAACGGCTTTAATTAGGATTCGATTCTTAGTCTCTAGTATGGGGGTGCTACACCTTTACACTCGAAACATTGAGGCTAATGTTTAATTTTATTATCGGGGGTGAATAGATACTTGCCTTGCTATGCCCTCACGTTTTTCAACTTTCATTGTTTTGTTTTGTTTTGTTGCTAATAAGGCTAAAATGGCCACATATTAAAAATTTTCTTAGTTTTCATAAGTGTTTTTAAGACACGAATGTATATTTTCCGTTGGGTAGAATAAGAGTTAATTTTTTTGACTTGATGGGCATTTGGAGCCCTTTACATTCCTTTATCCGCTTGAATCAAGTTTTGCTAGACTTTTATATAGGGAACTTTAAAACGCGAAAGTCTTAGCTCATACGGGTTATGAACAAGAACTTTTCACAAGTTCCCATAATTGATCCTAGAAAGTCACTTATCAAGGGAACATTAAAATGCGTTCTCTAAACTTGAAAAGATCTAAGAAAGTGTAAGATCCTATACGTGACTTGAAAATCCAAAACTTCGATTTAATATAGTCTTAATGAAGCTAATCTAAATTTGGCTTAATTTTGACTTGCATGGCTAAGTATTCATGAGTCTCTTTAATTAGAGGTCTTTAAATAGTGAAGAACGAGTAGTGATAGAGTTAGACAAGTGATCATGCTAAATGTAGAACATGAAAATGTTCTTTCAAAAACTCATATGTTTTTAATTGTGGCTTTTTCTCCCATAAGATCAATGCATTAGGAATAAATTAATTGCAATAAGTAAGGCCGTACGATTTGAAAGGTTACTTAGCTTCTAGCCCAAGATCGTTTAAAAGTTGCTCGTGGTTGAATAGAGTTCATAGCCAAGGCATAACTTATAGAAGCGGGATGCGAAGATTGGTGAAGGTCCAAAAAGGCCTTAACAAGGCATGAGGAGCTCTAACTTGTTGCTAAAGATCCAAGATGATGTGAAGAATCATTATTCCAAAATCAATATGAAGGATCGAGACACATGACGAAAAGAAATTACTCCCCTAAAGATCATGGAGAAAGAAGATCAAAAAAAGACCCTAACAAGGTATGAGGATAAATATATCCAAGTCCTAAAAGGAGTCAGATCGTTGTATATCAAAATCCAAAATAAGGATTGACGAAAAATGATGAAGTCGTGGTCCAAGTATGAAGAATCACTAAAAAACGTCAAGAGAAGAAATTCCAAAATATGAAGAGAAAACCATAATTTCAAGAACGTCTTCCGAAGATTCGAAGTATAAAGTACATGCGAAATATCGGTCCGAGAAAGGTCTCAAATTGTGAAACGAGTTATGCCAAGACATGAACTTAAGGAGATTACGAGAAGCCGTTTTAAAATATTTTGTCCTTTAGCTAACTATCAATTAAATCGTGCTACTTTATTTTCGGACTAATAAATACTCAAATAAGTCAATATGAATCACTTGTGATCCATGACAAATAGTTAAAAAATTCTAGAAACATTTTCTTTTCATTAATAACTAGGATTGCGGGGAGAAAAAGTATTACACAATTTGGACGTATGAGTTGTGTTAGCATTGTGACTTGTATCAACAATGATCTCGTTTTTGCACTTAGCATGGAATGTATGACAATCAAGGATGAGGAACTTTACTCTATGAGACATTCACTTGTTTCTATTCATTGACTATAAAAGTCACATTCGTGATGAAATCATACATTATGTCTTTTACACATCTTCTTAGTATTGTAGCAAGTTTTACTTTCAATAAAGGGTAATAAAATTGAATTTTGGATATGCTTAAATACTTTATTCTAGCATTGCGTGAGGGCACGACAATGGTTTAGTATGGGGGAGTGATGAGATGACATTCATACATGATCTCATCGTTCTTTTCGGGCTTTAAATGCATAAAATGTCATAAATATACCATATATATGCTTGTGTTTGTTTACTTGTGTATTTTAGGTATGGATATCGTGAAAAAGAGAACAGATCACAAGAAACTAGGAAAAACGAACATGAGAAACAAAGCCGCAAAATGAACCGGGCCCTAGTTTATGATTTCTCAAAGAAAAGACCTTGAAGACTTGAAGATGTGCAAGAATGATTCCTCATCGATGAAGAAATGACACTTAATACCCTTGTATACTCATAATTACAAGATTGGTCCCTTAAGTTTTTCAAAATGACAAAAAGGTCCCTCAACTTTGAATATTTGGCAAGTTTAGTCCCTCAAGATTTAAAATTGTCAACAATGGTCCTCCAATATGTCAAACATCCAATGAAGACCTTCAAAGTTCAAGAATGTCCAAGATCAGTCCTTGAAAATATCAAAAATGCCAAAACAAACCCTTGAAAATACTTTGGAAAAGCATTTGTGGCAAATGTGTGAAAAATGATAGTTTGTTAACAAAGGTGATTGTGGTAAAATACGACCTTTTAGGGAAAAGGCGTAAAAGCGGTAAGTATTAAGTGATGATTTAGGAAAATCAATCACTAATGACTCTTATGATGTGAAAGTTCGTTTCCCAAGGAGGTATATGTGTGTGAATAATCCGTAATTGGTTTGAGATTAATATTTGAAAGTAGGGGATGAGAAAATAGAATGACGAAGACGTGAAATTAATTACTACAACGACTAAACGTAAAACCGTAAAAATAGCTAAAATAAAAATTAATTCTAAAAATTCCCAAAAATTTACCAAAAATCAAAATAAATAAACTAAGAGTTTACCAATGATCAAAACTTTTTCAAACCTTTTAATTAATTAAATATTAATTTTTAAATGCTAATGAAAGCCCTAAAAATCAAATTAATTATCAAAAAGCCCAAATAAAGATTTTTCAATTGGTAATCCTCAAAAATGACCTAAAAAAGATTAAAAACTATTTTTATAAATTTTTAAACTAAGAAAAACTATTTAAAATGATTTAGAAACTATTAAAACTTAAAAATAATTATAAAAATTAATCTAATGATGATAAAATTTATCTAAGAGTTGAAAAAATCCTATTTTAATGTATTAAAGCTAAGACAAATATCAAAAGTACAAAAATGTGAAATTTGAAATTCATTAATAAAATAATATTAAAAATCTAAAAATTATAAAAAATTCTGAAAACTTGCAAACTAGTTATTTTAACCTAAATAATCAGTAAATGGAAGTGAAATTACCAAAATACCCCTAATGGGCCCCCAAATGGGCTAAAACGAAAAACAGTCAACACTAATGGGCTTTTTAGCCCAAAAAGTCAAACTAGGCCCAAATGACCTAAAAAATCCATATCTGACTCAAAATTTAATTCTAAGCACAAAAGTCTGAAGGCCTAAAAGCTGATTTTGAGCTTATCACAGCTTAAATAACAAACAACGTATTCTTATTGGGCCAATAAGCCCATTAAGCAATAAGCCAATGCCATAAGCTTTGATTAAACACACAACCTTCTTTTGAGATGCCTAAGAGATCTGTAAAAAGAAATTTTGAAAAAGCTCACTCAATAAGCCAGAAATAAGCAAAATAGAAATCCACTAAACGACAAAATAGTCGGGTTAGAGTTCTAGGACGTTTAAGAAGCTCTGGTTTGTTGCAAAAGCTCACAATTAGCTTAACTAAGAATAATCAATCAAGAAAATCACAAAAAGCCAAGTAGAATAAGCTGTGTGAACCAATAAGTTGGCTAAAAAAGCCAAATAAGCTAGTTTCCTAGCAAAAGCTTAACCAAAAGACTTGTAACCTTCCATAATTGTTATTAAGCTAAGAAAAATGAGTTCTATTACAAAAGCCAATTTGTTGCATGTACCAATAAGCAATTCTCAAAAATAAGCCAAAATGTGCTTATTTGACCAAAAGTCAAACTACTCCAAAGTTCATCAAATGACCAGGGATAGTATATGGGCTTGTTATAAGCAACTTTTGTGAAGAACTCAAGGAGGAGTCCTTGTGAATCAAGAGGTCAGTTGACCAATTGGTGATAGATTTTGGCAAATAAGGCTTAATAAGCCAGTTAGCTTATAAGCCAGATACAAGGCACACCGAATAGCAAAATCTACTCACAAGCAACAGATAAACAAGATCCAAGCAATAAACAAGCAGGGCAAACACTAGAATGACAAATGCAAAGACAAAATAAGGTGGTCACTTGGCTGATGCAAATGACCACTTCAGCCAAATTTGATAAGCTCTAGCACCTTCAATAAGCCACCAAATTCAACAAACTGATACTGCATAGATAGCTTATCACCTAAACTATTCCCAAACCTGATTTTAGACCTTAGATCCAACAAACAAAGAAGTTATTGGATCTGATGTGTTTGACCAATTTCAAAACACTTTTTATCAGATTTTTACAAAACTTCAAATCCCTTTTCCAAACTTTTAGAAACTTAACCAATGACTAAAACTTGTTTAATATGATTTGTTTAGACCTCCCAAACCCTAAGAACCAAGGCCAAAAGGCCACAAGGCCTTATGAACCAGTAATCCCAAACAATCCTTTAATAAGCACTTTTCAAACAAATTACTTAATTCTACAAACAACCTACTGATTTTAATGATCAAATAGCTACACTAGGTGACAAATAACAGATACCAACCATAAATCACAAAGCACAAACACAAAATCACCAAATCACATAGCAAAACATAAAACAGTCAATATCATGTGATTTTTAAGAGGAATCTTAACAAGAGGTTATACATGTCCTCCACAACATCCTAGGAGGACCAGCAATGCTCCTTGGACCTTGTTCAACAACTAGAACAAGACCAAGGTACTTCAACAAAGGAGATGAGTGACTGCCTTGGTTGATGATTCAAAGTAGAAACTCAAGGACTTGATTTCTTCAACACAATGAACAACAGCCCAACCAAAGGCTCCAATCCCTTCACAAGCTTGGTGTCAACAAGCTTGTAAGAGATTATAGCTTTTGGTCAAGGATTAGTACAAGTAAAATAGCAAAATCAGAAACCACTTTTCAAGCTTATTTCAAACTTGAAAACCTTACCAAACATAAACGTCCTTGAACCACAAGATTCAAGCACACTTATAACATATAATGGAACTCAGAATTACCCTTAAACAACACCAACTTTCAAAACATAAAAAGGAATTACAATTTTCTCAAAATACCAACTTTTATAAAATTTAAAAAGGAATTACAATGTTTAAAAGGTAATACTAGAACAAGGCTCTCTCACAAGTTGAGGAGTCCTTATATAGGCCACAAGGGCTGAGATTACAATGAGAAATCCCTAGCTATGAAGTCCCTAAAATGCCCTTGAATCTTCTAGACGAATTTTGATATTGAGCTGTCCAAAAGAATCCTAGACGTTCAATTTAGCTTTGTAACCAAGCAAAGAGTGTCAGCTGTTGATTTGGACACGTGACATTCCTTAGAGGTTAAGTTGTGATGTGATAGGTGGACGTCTTGAATGGTGGGGCCCTTTGGTAAGTGGGAGTGAGGGTTTTGGGTGTGGGATCAGTTTCTGCATGTGTGAATCAAGCGTAGGTATGGGTAATTTGGATTTACCCTTTGTTTAAGTGGATGGTAAATCTGGGTGGATGAACATGAACAGTGGTAAGTTTTGATCCGAAAAAGGTGGGTTAATGTGTTTGGCGCGTGTTTGTGTTTATTTAAACTTTTGGAAATGGCAATCGCAGCCCTTGTGTTTTGGTGAAATGTGTATATCTTGTTTTTCATCCAACAAAACCGTTTTCCTTTGTTAATAAACTTTCAAAGTTTATAGTTTTGCCACAAAACATTTGCAAAAGGTAATCAAGGGTTATTTTTACCATGTTTGCATATTTGAGGGACTGATTTTGGACATTCTTGATCTTCAAAGGTCTTCATTGGTTCTTTGACCTCATGAGGGACCATAATTGACAATTTAGAATAGTTGAGGGACTAAACTTGCCAATTCTTCAAAGTTAAAGGACCATTTCGTAATTTTGACAAACTTAAGTGACCAAACTTGTAATTTTGAATATACAAGGCTTTTAAGTGTCATTTCCTCATAAATTGAGGATCAATCTTGTACATCTTCAAGTCTTTAAGGGTTTTTCTTGGATAATTCATGAACAAGGGCCCGGTTCTTTGTACGGCTTCGTTTCTCGTGTCCGTTTTTCCTTGTTTCTTGTGATCTTTTATCTTTTTCACGATATCCATACCTAAAACACACAAGTAAACAAACACAAGCATATATATGGTATTTTATGACATTTTTATGCATTTAAAGCCCGAAAAGAATGATGAGATCATGTATAAATGCCATCTCATCACTCCCCCATACTAAGCCATTGTCGTGCCCTCACGCAATGCTAGAATAAAGTATCTAAGCATCACCAAAATTCAATTTTATTAACCTTTATTAAAGAGTAAAAGACTTGCAACAATACTACAAAAATGTGTAAAGACATAATGTATGATTTTCATCACGAATGTGACTTTTAGGGTCAATGAATAGAAACAAGTAAATGTCCCATAGAGTAAATTTCTTCATCCTTGATTTTCATACATTCCATGCTAAGTGCAAAACCAAGATCATTGTTGCTACAAGTCACAATGCTAACACTACTGATACGTCCAAATTGTGTAATACTTTTTCTCCCCGCAATCCAATTTCTATAAAAGGAAATGGGTTACTAGAATTTTTTAACTATTTGTCATGGATCACAAGTGATTAATATAGACTTATTTGAGTATTTATTAGTCCGAAAGCAAAGTAGCACGATTTAATCGATAGTTAGCCGAATGACAAAATCTTTTAAAGCGGCTTCTTGTGTATCTCCTTATGTTCATATCTTGGCATAACTCGTTTCACGATTTGAGACCTTTCTCGGACCGATATTTGGCATGTACTTCATACTTCAAATCTTGGGAAGACGTTCTTGAAATTATGTTCTTCTCTTCATATTTTGGAATTTCTTCACTTGACGTTTTTGAGAGATTCTTCATATTTTGACCACGACTTCATCATTTTTCTTCAATCTTTATTTTGGAATTTGATATACAACGATCCGCCTCCTTTTCGGACTTGGATATATTTATCCTCATACCTTGTAAGGGTCTTTTTGGATAGACTTTCTACATGATCTTTAGGGGAGTAATTGCTTTTCGTCGTGTGTCTCGATCCTTCATATTGATTTAGGAATAATGATACTTCACATCATCCTTGATCATTAGCAACAAAATGGAGGTCCTCATGCCTTGTTAGGACCTTTTTGGATCATCACCAAGCTTCGCGTCCTGCTTCAATAAGTTATGCCTTTGCTATGAACTCTATTCAACCCCGAGCAACTTTTAAACGATCTTGTGCTAGAAGCTAAGTAACCTTTCAAATCGTACGCCCTTACTTATTGCAATTATTTTTATTCCTAATGCATTGATCTTATGGGAAGAAAAAGCCACAATTAAAAACATATGAGTTTTTGAAAGAACATTTTTATGTTCTACGTTTAGCATGATCACTTGTCTAACTCTATCACTTCTCATTCTTCACTATTTAATGACCTCTAATTAAAGAGACTAGTGAATACTTAGCCATGCAAGTCAAAATTAAGCCAAATTTGAATTTGCTTTCATTAAGAGTATATCAAATCAAAGTTTTGGTTTTTCAAGCCACCTATAGGATCTTGCACTTTCTTGGACCTTTTCAAGTTTAGAGGATGCATTTTATATTTCCCTTGATAAGTGACTTTCTAGGATCAATCATAGGAACTTGCGAAAAGTTCTTGTTCTTAACCCGAATGAGCTAAGACTTTCACGTTTTAAATTTCCCTTTATAAAAGTCTAGCAAAACTTGAATTGAGCGGGTTAAGGAATGTAAAGGGCTCCAAATGCCCATAAAGTCAAAAATTAGCTCTTATTCTACCCATCGGAAAATATACATTCGTGTCTTAAAAACACTTATTAGAACTAAAAAAATTTAAAATTTGGCCATTTTTATCCTTATTAGCATCAAAAAAAAAAATTTGAAAGTTGGAAAACGTGAGGGCGTAGCAAAGCAAGTATCTATTCACCCCCCCCCCCATACAAAAAGTAAACATTGTCCTAAACGTTTCGAGTCTAAAGGTGGAGCACCCCATACTAGAGACGAAGAGTCGAATGCTTAGGATCTAGCATGGAAAGCGTGATCAACAATATATCTAAAGCCGTTTATTAGGTATGATAAAAGATACTTGTTAGAACAATAAAGGATATGTGATGGATTCGTGAAAAACTTCTTCAAGCAAACGATGAAGGCTCACGTAAACGAACACGAGAGTCCTCAATCGTAGATGATGATGATCTAGATAACACAATCACAAACAACCACGAGACAACGAGTTAGAAGGGCAAAAATCCCCTCTCATTATTTATTAGAAAGCATAAAAAGATAAGCATGGGATCTCCCCCACGAGGCACCTCGTTTTTGATTACCGAGTCATGAGCTCGACTCAATCCCCTCAATGCTAATTATCATTGGGGAAGGTGACTTGGTCGAGGTCAACCATTGAAGGAATTTCCCCACCAAAGTAGTGCTTAAGCCTATGTCCATTCACCTTGAAGTTAGGACCATCATCTTGAGCTAGCTCGATGGTCCCATAAGGAAACACTTGTGTAACGGTGAAAGGACCCGACCAACGAGATTTCAATTTCCCGGTAATTATCTTTAGTCTAGAGTTACAAAGTAACACTTGATCACCAACGTTAAAAACCCGATTTTTAATCTTTGCATCATGAAACTTTTTAGTCTTTTCTTTGAAAATCAATGAATTTTCATAAGCATTGTCTCTTAGTTCATCCAATTCATTCAATTGTATTTTCCGTTGATCTCCCGCGGTCTACAAGTCAAAGTTTGCATGCTTAAGGGCCCAATATGCCTTGTGCTCCAATTCAATGGGCAAATGACAATTCTTCCCATAGACTAACTTATAAGGAGTAAAACCGATAGGTGTCTTATAAGCCGTCCTAAAGGACCTTAGAGCGTCATCGAGTTTGTCGGACCATGAAGCACGGTTTTCTCCAATCGATCTCTCTAAAATCCTCTTCAAAGCTCAGTTCGAAACCTCGACTTGCCCACTCGTTTGTGGGTGATAAGTCATAGAAATACGATGAGTAACTCCATATTTCTTTAAGACCTTCTCGAATTGGTCATTACAAAAATGGGTTCCACGATCGCTTATAATAGCATGAGGGGTTCCGAACCGAGAGAATAGTTGCATCAAAAACTTCACTACAACACGAGCATCATTAGTAGGTAAAGCCTTAGCTTCCACCCACTTAGAAAGGTAGTCTACGGCGAAGAGGATATACTTGTAACCATTAGACGATGGGAACGACCCCATAAAGTCTATGCCCTAAATGTCGAAAATCTCACACACTTGAATTATGTTTTGCGGCATTTCATCACGTTTAGTCGATTTTCCTTGACGTTGGCACGAATCACACGCTTCACAAGTGCGTGTGCATCATGATAGATAGAAGGCCAAACGAAGCCGGCATCGAACACTTTCTTAGCCGTGAGATTAGCACCGTGGTGACCACCCGTGGGTCCCTCGTGACAAGCTCTAAGGATGTTAGAAGCTTCGGTACCAAAAACACAACGTCGAAGGAGTTGATCCGCACAAACCCGAAAGATATAAGGGTCGTCCCAAAAAATAGAACTTGACGTCACGAAAGAATTTTCGCTTTTGTTGTGTCATCATACCCTTGATTATGAAATTGCCCGCATGGTAATTTGAAATGTAGACAAACCATGGGGTGGTGTCTTTAGAATTCACTACACCGAGAGTCTCGAGAGGAAATTTTTCGGTGATTTCCTTGTTCTCGAAAACATCTTTGTGAGGATCTTCTAGACGAGAGAGATGATCGGCCGCTAGATTCTCAGCTCCTTTTTTGTCAAGCACGGTGACATCAAATTCTTGGAGGAGGAGCATCCAACGAAGCAATCTCGGCTTAGCATCTTGCTTAGCTAAGAGATACTTGATATCCGAATGGTCGGTATACACGATGCTTTTAGTTAAGACGAGATAAGGTCGGAATTTCTCAAGAGCATAGACCACGACAAGGAATTCCTTTTCCGTTGTGGTGTACTTTAATTGAGCCTCGGTCATCGTCTTACTAGCATAATGGATAGGACGGAAATGCTTTTCATAACGTTGCCCTAAGACGGCCCCAATAGCATAATCACTTGCATCGCACATGATTTCAAAGGGTAATTCCCAATTAGGAGCAACAAGAATGGGAGCTTTGGTAAGTTTCCTTTTGAGAGTTTCGAAAGCTATAACACAATCCTCATTGAAGTTAAAAGGAGCATCCTTCTCGAGAAGGTGTGTCATAGGTCGAGAGATTTTCGAAAAGTCTTTGATGAAACGACGATAAAAGCCCCGTGGCCTAGGAAACTCGTAACTCCCTTAATGGTTTTGGGATGAGGTAACTTGGCGATGACGTCCACCTTAGCTTTATCGACCTCAATCCCCGCTTTCGAGACCTTATGTCCTAAGACGATTCCTTGTTTACACATAAAATGACATTTTTCCCAATTAAGCACAAGATTGGTTTCTTCACAACGTTTTAACATTTGCTCGAGATTAGATAAACACGACGTGAACGAATTGCCAAACACCGAAAAGTCATCCATAAACACTTCCATCGACTTCTCGATCATATCGTGAAAAATAGCCATCATACACCGTTGAAACGTAACCGGTGCATTACAAAGTCCGAAAAGCATCCTACGATAAGCAAACGTTCCATAAGGACATGTAAACGTAGTCTTCTCTTGATCACGAGGGTCGATAGGGATTTGAAAGTAACCGGAAAAACCATCTAAAAAGCAATAGAATTCATTTCCCGCGAGTCGCTCCAACATTTGATCCATGAAGGGCAAAGGAAAGTGGTCTTTACGAGTGGCGTCATTTAACTTTCGGTAGTCAATACACACCCTCCAACCGGTCACAACACGAGTGGGAATTAACTCGTTGTTTTCATTAGGCACAACGGTCATTCCTCCCTTTTTAGGGACACAATGGATTAGTCTCACCCATGGGCTATCGGAAATAGGATAAATCATTCCCGCGTCAAGGAGTTTTAAAACTTCCTTTTTAATGACATCGTGAATTTTGGGGTTTACCCTTCTTTGACTTTGAATTGCGGGTTTGTATTCCCCCTCCATTAAAATCTTGTGGGTATAAAATTTTGGGTCAATACCCTTAATGTCGGAAATTTTCCACGCAATTGCCCCTTTATGAGCTTTAAGAACTTTCAAGAGCTCGGTTTTTTCATCATTAGCAAGACCTTTTGCAATAATAACCGACAACTTGTCATCACCTTCCAAGACTTTGTATTCTAGGTGAGATGGAAGATCTTTCAATTCAAGGATAGGTGGTTCCTCGATTAAAGATTTTTGCTCAACACTCATAACCTCCATCGGTGGAAGAAATGGTGGAATAGAAGTATCATCACTAATAATCACCTCATCTTCATTGTCGATTTCATTTGAAGTAAAATCTCCTCCTTGGGATGGAGTGAGATTTGGTGTAGAATTAGCAAGAATCAGATCCAAAATAGTGGGATTGCCACTTGACGAGCTATCGGAAAAACCTAACACTTCTTGTGAAAACTCATCACAAACCACATAGTCAATTGATTGATGGTAGCGATTTCATAAACATGAGAAGGTTTTGAGTTTTGAGTAGCGTTTATAACAAGTTCCTCTTCGTTGAATCTCAAAGTGATAGTTCTTGCATGAACGTCGATAAGCGATCTCGAGGTGTCTAAAAATGGACGACCTAAAATTAGAGGAAGTTGAGGATCCGCGGGGATGTCAACTACTATAAAATCAACGGGATAGTAGAAATTCCCCACTTTCACAAAAACATCCTCGGCTACTCCACATGCTAAAATCGTAGAATGATCGGCCATCTCGATAGACATGTTCGAAGGAGTAAGAGCCGGAAGCGAAAGCGATTTCCAAATGGAAAATGGCATCAAATAAATGCTCGCACCAAGATCGGCCAAGGCGAGGCATTCTTTCATATCTTGTATGTCACAAGGAATGAGAAACTTTCCGGGGTCACCAACTTTTTTCGGTATGCGGTTAAGATAAACCGAAGAACAATTAGCAAGCTTTGAAAGCTTTTCCTTAACAACGCGTCGGCTAAACTCACATCAAAATGCACTTGTTGAAACATTTTTATAAAAACCTTGATTTGTTGTTTATTACGTTCTTGCAATTTCTCTTTGTTTCATCTCGAAGGGTAAGGTAAGGGTGGTGTGGGTTGGACATTAGGCAACGGCCTTGGAAACTCGGGTTCCATGATTGGTATTGGTTCAACCGTAGGTGTGGTATGAGTGGTACTTCGTAGGCTTGTGATATGCTCCTTTTCGACCATCACCTCGGGCTCTTTTTTCCTTCTCCGTAGAAGTACTTGGACGAGAGATTGGTTCCTTGTAAGTTTTACCACTTCGTGTAGTACTAACCTTCATTTCTTCCTTCGGGTTTGCAATGGTATCACTAGGAAGACCACCCAAGGAAGAGGGTTTACACATGATTGCTTCAAACATTTTTGCCATTCGGTCTTCAAATTTTGATTGCCTAGCATCCGCTTTTAACAATTCTTGCTTAATCTCATGTTGTCCTTGTTCCATCTTTTGTTGATTTTGTTGAAGACGTTAAACATTTCCTTCCATTTTTTTAGCATGAGTCTTAAGTTCATTAGCAAGTTCGTTTTTAAGCTTGTTTTTCAACTCGGATCTTAAGCTAATCATCTCACGTTGCATGTTATCAAATTTAGCACATTTGCTTTAGCATAATCCAAAAATTCTCCTTGAAGATTTTTAGTGTGAGCATTTTGAAAACCTTGTGTAGTGTACGGTTTTGGTTTTGATTAGCAACTTGTCCATTCCCACTTTGATAATTCCCTTTGTTGTAGCTACGTGAATTTCCTTGATAATTACCACTTTGGTTGTTGTTTCAATAGTTATTAGCATTTTGATTTGGTGGAGCTTGATTTGGGCAGGAACCTTGGCCGTTTTGGTTGTATGTTCCTGTTGCTACGTAAGCACTCGAAGTGTTTCCACCGGCGGTAATGCACTCGGAAAGATCATGAGCTCCACCACAATACAAACAACTCTTATCAACCGCTTTAACCGAAGCGGAATTCAAAGCATCTTGTGCTTTCCAATGAGTCATAAGATTTGAAAACCTATCGAAAAACCGATTTTCCTCATTAGCTTCATCATGTAAGGCATTAATGATACGAGACGATGACGATGATGATGAACCCATATTGGCAACACTCGGTGTGTTACGAGGGTTGTAAACCTTAGATCTATTCTCGATAATCTTTAAAGCCTCATCGGTCGTTTTGCACAAAAAATTACCACCCGTGGCGGCATTTAAATAATCTCGTTCATGATCATTAAGCCCACTATAAAAAGTATCAACTTGATGTAATTCCGAAAAATCATGGTGTGGACATTCATGTAACATTTCCTTAAATCGTTCACATGCCATTGAAAAACTTTCATTATTTCGTTGTACAAATCTTGAAATCTCATTTTTCAAATGTGTTGTTTTAGATGGTGGAAAAAATTTGTTCACAAACTTAGAAACGAGATCACCCCATGTCAAAATCGAATTTGGCGGTTCTTTCTCAAGCCAAATTTTAGCGGGTCCATCTAACGAGTATGGAAACAACATCATCTTAATGGCGTCATGTGGAACATCCTTAAACTTGCTAGTTGCGGTGAGACGATTAAAATTTCTTATGTGGTAATGCGGGTTGTCTTTCTCATGACCTCTAAACTTATTTTCTTGTAACATCGACATTAAACCCGTCTTAATCTCGAAATTCTCCGCAAGTATAGTGGGAATCACAATGGCCTCTCCAAAACCCTCGGTGGGTGCTTGAAGCAACTCCATCATAGTACGATTGGCCATGACGACTTCTTGTTCTACAATAGGTTTAACAATTGGAGTTTGTTCTTCAATCAACGTCTCTTGAGTTCCTTGATTTTGACGACGTTTATGATCTCGTTTAGCTTGACTACGAGTTAGCATAAACTTCACGTAGAATGGGAGGTAGCAAAGAAGATTCTTTTTGGGTGTTTTGTGAATTTTCAAAAAAATTTTTGTGTTTTTTGTTGTTTTTTAATTTTTTTTGAATTTTGGTGTATCTTTGTAGACAACAATCTACCAAATCTATCTTGAATCAAACTCTTGATTAAAGAAGCCTCAAAAGAATGAAAATGATCACGTGGAGAGAACGCTTTCGAATGACTTTAGAACTTTGGTGAAAACCAAATTGTTCAAGAGGGTTTAATCACAAAGAAAACCAAACAAATATATATGATACGTAATAAAACTTTGGGCGGCAAAACCCTCGATTAGCCTTTAATCTCAAAATACTCACAAGCAAGCGGGGAAACGAGGTGGCGCGAAGCACTTAAGAGCCTTTTTCCTTAGGGTATATTTTATAATACCCGCCTTATACCAACCTTATAGTTCGTATTTTTCAAAATCGAGCTTCACGAAAGTATTTATCTATTTTTGCCTTTTTCTTTTGTTTGAGATTCGAATACAATAATTAGGAGATCAAATCCCAATCAAGGTTGTGTTTTCACACTTTTGGAGATATTTTGTATTGATTGTGATACTTAATACAATATAGTAATAATAATTTCACAAGAAAAACGAAAAAAACCGATAATACGTATTAGTAGATTTCTACTAATACAAATACTATTTATGGTTAATATTAAAAATAACAAGACAAATTAATCACGACACACCTCCCCGGCATCGGCGCCAAAATGATTGTGGTAAAATACGACCTTTTAGGGAAAAGGCGTAAACGCGGTATGTATTAAGTGATGATTTAGGAAAATCAAACACTAATGACCCTTATGATGTGAAAGTTCGTTTCCCAAGGAGGTATATGTGTGTGAATAATCCGTAATTGGTTTGAGATTAATATTTGAAAGAAGGGGATGAGAAAATAGAATGACGAAGACGTGAAATTAATTACTACAACGACTAAACGTAAAACCGTAAAAATAGCTAAAATAAAAATTAATTCTAAAAATTCCCAAAAATTTACCAAAAATCAAAATAAATAAACTAAGAGTTTACCAATGATCAAAACTTTTTAAAACCTTTTAATTAATTAAATATTAGTTTTTAAATGCTAATTAAATCCCTAAAAATCAAATTAATTATCAAAAAGCCCAAATAAAGATTTTTCAATTGGTAAACCTCTAAAATGACCTAAAAGATTAAATACTATTTTTATAAATTTTTAAACTAAGAAAAACTATTTAAAATGAATTAGAAACTATTAAAACTTAAAAATAATTATAAAAATGAATATAATGACGATAAAATTAATCTAAGTTTCAAAAATCCTATTTTAATGTATTAAAGCAAAGAAAAATATCAAAAGTGCAAAAATGGGAAATTTGAAATTTAATAATGAAATAATATTAAAATAATATTAAAAATCTAAAAATTCTAAAAAATTCTAAAAACTTGCAAACTAATTTTTTATTTTAACCTAAATAATCAGAAAATGAAAGTGAAATTACCAAAATACCCCTAATGGGCCCCCAAATGGGCTAAAACCAAAAACAGTCAAAGTTAATGGGCTTTTTAGCCCAAAAAGTCAAACTAGGCCCAAATGACCTGAAAAAGCCCTATCTGACTCAAAATATAATTCTATGCACAAAAGTCTGAAGGCCCAAAAGCTGATGTTGAGCTTATCACAGCTTAAATAACAAACAGCTTATTCTTATTGGGCCAATAAGCCCATTAAGCAATAAGCCAATGCCATAAGCTTTGCTTAAACACACAACCTTCTTTTGAGATGCCTAAGAGATCTGTAAAAAGAAATTTTGAAAAAGCTCACTCAATAAGCCAGAAATAAGCAAAATAGAAATCCACTAAACGACAAAGTAGTCGGGTTAGAGTTCTAAGACGTTTCAGAAGCTCTGGTTTGTTGCAAAAGCTCACAAATAGCTTAACTAAGAATAATCAATCAAGAAAATCACAAAAATCCAAGTAGAATAAGCTGTGTGAACCAATAAGCTCGCTAAAAAAGCCAAATAAGCTAGTTTCCTAGCAAAAGCTTAACCAAAAGACTTGTAACCTTCCAGACTTGTTATTAAGCTAAGAAAAATGAGTTCTATTACAAAAGCCAAGTTGTTGCATGTACCAATAAGCAGTTCTAAAAAATAAGCCAAAATGTGCTTATTTGACCAAAAGTCAAAGTACTCCAAAGTTCACCAAATGATCAGGGATGGTATATGGGCTTGTTATAAGCAACTTTTGTGAAGAACTCAAGGAGGACTCCTTGTGAATCAAGAGGTCAGTTGACCAATTGGTGACAGATTTTGGCAAATATGGCTTAATAAGCCAGTTAGCTTATAAGCCAGATACAAGTTACATCGAATAGCAAAATCTACTCACACGCAGCACATAAACAAGATCTAAACAATAAACAAGAAGGGCAAACACTAGAATGACAAATGTAAAGACAAAATGAGGTGGTCACTTTGCTGATGCAAGTGACCACTTCAGCCAACTTTGATAAGCTCTAGCACCTTTAATAAGCCACCAAATTCAACAAACAGATAATGTATAGATAGCTTATCACCTAAACTATTCCCAAACCTGATTTCAGATCTTAGATCCAACAAACAAAGAAGTTATTGGATCTGATTGACCAATTTCAAAACACTTTTTATCAGATTTTTACAAAACATCAAATCCCTTTTCTAAACTTTCAGAAACTTAACCAATGACTAAAACTTGTTTAATATGACTTGTTTAGACCTCCCAAACCCTAAAACCAAGACCACAAGGCCACAAGTCCTTATGAACCAGTAATCCCAAACAATCCTTTAATAAGCACTTTTCAAACAAACTACTTAATTCTACAAACAACCTACTGATTTTAATGATGAAATAACTACACTAGGTGACAACTAACAGATACCAACCGTAAAACACAAATCACAAACAAAAACTCACCAAATCACATAGCAAAACATAAAACAGTCAATATCATGTGATTTTTTAGAGGAATCTTAACAAGAGGTTATACATGTCCTCCACAACATCCTAGGAGGACCAACAATGCTCCTTGGACCTTTTCAACAACTAGAACAAGACCAAGGTACTTTAACAAAGGAGATGAGTGACTGCCTTGGTTGATGTTTCAAATTAGAAACTCAAGGACTTGATTTCTTCAACGCAATGAACAAACAGCCCAGCCAAAGGCTCGAATCCATTCACAAGCTTGGTGTCAACAAGCTTGTAAGAGCTTATAGCTTTTGGTCAAGGATTAGTACAAGTAAAATAGCAAAATCAGAAACCACTTTTCAAGCTTATTTCAAACTTGAAAACCTTACCAAACATAAACGTCCTTGAACCACAAGATTCAAGCACACTTATAACATATAATGGAACTCAGAATTACCCTTAAACAACACCAACTTTCAAAAACCTAAAAAGGAATTACAATTTTCTCAAAATATCAACTTTTATAAAATTTAAAAAGGAATTACAATTTTTAAAAGGTAAAACTAGAACAAGGCTCTCTCACAAGTTGAGGAGTCCTTATATAGGCCACAAGGGCTGAGATTACAATGAGAAAACCTTAGCTATGAAGTCCCTAAAATGCCCTTGAATCTTCTAGACGAATTATGATATTGGGCTGTCCAAATACATCCTAGACGTTCATTTTAGCTTTATAACCAAGCAAAGAGGGTCAACTGTTGATTTGGACACGTGGCATTCCTTGGAGGTTAAGTTGTGATGTGATAGGTGGACGTCTTGATTGGTGGGGCCCTTTGGTGAGTGGGAGTGAGGGTTTTGGGTGTGGGATGAGTTTCTGCATGTGTGAATCAAGCGTGGGTATTGGTAATTTGGATTTACACTTTGTTTAAGTTGATGGTAAATCTGGGTGGATGAACATGAACAGTGGTAAGTTTTGATCCGAAAAAGGTGGGTTAATATGTTTGGCGCGTGTTTGTGTTTATTTAAACTTTTGGAAATGGCAATAGCAGCCCTTGTGTTTTGGTGAAATGTGTATATCTTGTTTTCAGCCAACAAAACCGTTTTCCTTTGTTAATAAACTTTCAAAGTTTATAGTTTTGCCAGAAAACTTTTGCAAAAGGTAATCAAGGGTTATTTTTGCCATGTTTGCATATTTGAGGGATTGATTTTGGACATTCTTGATCTTCAAAGGTCATCATTGGTTCTTTGACTTCATGAGGGACCATAATTGACAATTTAGAATAGTTAAGGGACTAAACTTGCCAATTCTTCAAAGTTGAAGGACCATTTTGTAATTTTGACAAACTTAATGGACCAAACTTGTAATTATGAATATACAAGGGTTTTAAGTGTCATTTCTTCATAAATTGAGGATCAATCTTGTACATCTTCAAGTCTTCAAGGGTTTTTCTTGGATAATTCATGAACAAAGGCCCGGTTCTTTGTACCGCTTCGTTTCTCGTGTCCGTTTTTCCTTGTTTCTTGTGATCTTTTATCTTTTTCACGATATCCATACCTAAAACACACAAGTAAACAAACACAAGCATATATATGGTATTTTATGACATTTTTATTCATTTAAAGCCCGAAAAGAATGACGAGATCATGTACAAATGCCATCTCATCAAAAGGAATTGAGTTTAGTGGCTGAATAAACACGTTTTACTAGTTCTGCCAAAAACCAAGGACTAAACATGTGCACCCAAACTTTCAAATTCTCAAACACGCGCCAAACAATTAATCCCCAAGTTTTTCGGATCAAATCACATACTATTCACACGTAAGAACCTAATAAGTGTGAAAACACTTATCCTTTCACCACTTAAAACAAGTAAAAACGAGACGCAAACGTGTATTTAATGATGTAAAAGTCGGAATTATGCGTGGTTTGTGTTTTTATTGTGTTTTAGGAAAAAAAATATGAAAAAGTAAGAAAACACGGGCTTTCACGGGCTTTTATCGAAAAAAAAGACAAAAGACGAAGTCAAAAGATCAAAAGTGCAAAGTAAACGGAAGTCAAAGACCTATTCTGAAGATTTATCGAAGGAAAAGACCAAAGACGGAAGTTTAACGAAGTCGAAGAACCAAGTCTAATAAAAGAAGAAAATTAGAAGACGAAGTTCATTTTATCATTCGATAAATACCAAGACAAAGTTGAGAAAGACGAGTTATTTAAAAAGACGAGAAGACAAGAGAAAGAAGGAAGCATCAACACCAACTTCCCTTCCCCTATATATAGTCTCCAAATCTTTCATTTTAGGAGTTAGTTCATTTTTAGTTTTTCATCATAGGTAATTAGGAGTAGGTGTTTACTTTCTCTCTCTAAATTTCTCTTTCAAAGTTTTCTTAATCTTTCATTTTAAATCTTGTATTTAAATCTTAATTTTCCTCATTAATTCAAGCTTTTTAAGCATTTCTCATTCTTCCTTTCTTAATCTTAATCTTGTGGTTGATTTTGTTAATCATGTAGTTTGTTTAATCTTGTTGATTGTTTGATTGATTTGATTATTTGACTGATCTTATGGTTTTGATGTGGTAGATGTTTTAGCTTATTCTGTTTATTGATTAATTAGTGTTTAGATTATTTTTAATTAAGTGGTTTTAATAGTTTTAATCTTTTAAAATTTGATTTTTAATATTTTGTTTATTTGGTGTTTTTAGAGTTTTAAATTTGTGACATATTAACTTTTTCTAAAAATTAGTTTGGTTTAAGTTTTGGTAAGTGCTTATTTGGTTTTTGCTTATTTTTCATTAATCCAGATTTTATAAACCCTTGTATTCCGACTTAGATTAAGTTCTCATTTATTCCGGATTAGCTTGGACCCATTATTCCGAATTAGAACACGTTTCCCTTTTCCCGAATTAAGTGCTAGACTGCACTATTCCGGATTGCTATACGGGATCCACATCCCGGATTAGTAGCAAAACCCCTTATTCCGGATTACGTGTAGAATCTTCATTCCGGATTCTATTTCACACTGACATTCCAAATTACATTAGAATTACTCATTCCGGATTACTTGCTTTATCAATATTCTGGATTAGGTCAGATAAGCAGCATTCCGGATAAGGTGTAGAAACTTTATTCCGAACTAGGTTTCAAAGTAATTATTCTGGATTACGTGTTGATTCATATTCCGAACTAGGTGTAGAATGAACATTCCGAATTAGCTTTTTTTTCTTATTATTCTGGATTAGGTACAAGTTACATATTATGAATTATTTTAGAAACACATATTCCGACTTAGGTTAAGTTTTGTGTTTTCCCGAATTATATTTTTAATTCTTGTTTTCAGATTACGAATTAATTATCAAACTTTATTTTTCCCGCCTTTTTTTTAAACTTTATTTTCAATTGTTTTGCCTTAGTTAATTTTCAATTTTACTTTATATAAAGTTTTTAAGTTGCTTAATTTCCTTTATTTTATTTTATATCTTTAAAGTTTTCATTTTTATTTTAAAATAGATAATCAACGACATTTTCTTTTTACACCAAGAACAACTGAGTCGCACTTTAAACCATGGTCAATTCGAATCGAGTCGAGACAATTTCACCTATATAAAAATTCGGTTATTAAAATGGCGCCGCTGCCGGCTCTTTTCGTGAAGAATAACGAGTTTTTGTAAGAGACGCGTTGGATTTTGGGATCCATTCACTTTTGAACGTTATTTTTCGTGTTTAAATTTTTCAAAAATCCATAAAAATCAAAAATTTCAAAAATTTCAAAATTTTCAAAAATCCAAAAACATTTGAAGGCAACGATGATGCGATTGTGGTGCCGGCTATTGACGCCAAAAACTTCGAGCTCAAAACTGGGTTTATTCAAATGTTTTTCGCAACACCTTTCTTGGGCTGCACTCATGATGATCCTCACGATCATATCAAGAGGTTCGTACAATTATCGAATATTGTAAAATACAATGGGGTTTCACAAGAGGCAATTCGTTTGCTCCTCTTTCCTTTCTCTCTTGAGGGACAAGCCCGGACTTGGCTTGATAAGGAACCACCCCAAAGTATTGCAACATGGACGGACCAAGAGACAAATTTCATAAATTATTTCTTTCCACCCTCATGTAGTACCGCTTTGCGAAATGACATCATTAATTTTGAACAAAAGTACGGTGAGACATTTAGTGAATCTTGGGATCGTTTTAAGGTAGTTGTAAGAAAGTGTCCACAACACGGTTTTACAAAGGTGCATCAAATTAATACTTTTTATAATGGATTAAGTTTGAATGACCAAGATTCACTAAATAGTGCCTCAGGGGGTAATATTCTTATGAAAACTATGAATGAGGCTTGGGCAATCATTGAGAACAAAGCCAACCAAGAGTGTTAGGGTTACTATGGCTAGTGTTAGTACCAGTGAGACCTACAAGAAAATTGACGCGCTTACTTCAATCATGAAAGACCTTGCTTTACATGTTATGAACAATGTGCAAGTGAATGCCCTGAGTGAGTCATGTGAGAGTTGTGGTGGACCACATTCATACCTAAATTGTGATAAGGTTCATGACCCATCTCAACAAGAAATGTATGCTTATAACACTAATGAGATGGTGCATTTTAAACCAAATGTAGATGCTAATAATATTTCTTATAGGTCTACTAATTATTTGGCTCCTCCTGGTTTTCAACCTCATGCTAGACCCCCTCCTCAATTGACCAATGCCCAATACCCACCAAGGAACCAAGGCCAAAAAAGGAATAATTATCAATGGAATTCTTCCAATAATCAAAGGAATTTTTATTCATACCAACGGAATTTCAATGGTCAAAACCAAGGTAATTTTAATGGGCCAAACCAAGGGTTTCAAAATAACAACTTTAACCAAGGTTTTCATAACAAAAATGGTTTTCAACCACAATTTCAAAACCAAGATTTTCCTAATCAAGGGTTTAATAACCAAGGGTACAACATGAATAATCCTCAAATGGACTTGGTTCTACAAAAATTGACCGAACATGAGAGAACCATGAAAACGATGCAAGAATCTACTAGACAAATGCAAGAATCGACCGATACAAAATATTTGCACATGCTTCAAGCCATTCATCCCTAAGGTTCCCTCTCTTCTAACACCGTGACCAATCCTAGGGCTAACGTTAATGCCATCACTACTAGAAGCGGTAAGACCATCGAAGAACCTTCATTTTCCCCACCTAACCAAGGACCCGATATTCCTTCTACTTCTACCCACCGTCCTTCACCTTCTACTTGTGAGATACCACCCGTAATGCCTTCGTATACACCTTATGTCCCTTCTTTACCTCAATTTTATACCACACCTTCGGTTCCCAAACCGATTCCTTCAACTTCCACTTCTACCCCTCCTCTA
Source organism: Glebionis coronaria (assembly GCA_025667525.1). Lineage (NCBI taxonomy): Eukaryota > Viridiplantae > Streptophyta > Magnoliopsida > Asterales > Asteraceae > Glebionis > Glebionis coronaria. Next base: position 266,943,062 of record CM046875.1, read on the forward strand.
CCTAAGGATGTGAGCGACCAATCCATTCCAAAGCCTTCATCTCAACTCAATATACCTTATCATTCAAGGTTGAGGAAAGAGAAGTTAAAAAACAAGGATGATATTCAAGTTTCAAACTTCCTTAAAATGTTTAAACAATTGAATTTTAATATCACCTTTACCGAGGCGCTCGCTCACATGCCTAAATATGCTAAAATATTCAAATATCTTCTAAGTGATAAGGAAAAGCTTCTTGATATTTCTCAACCCCAACTTAATAAGAATTGCTTCGTGGTTCTTTTAAGGAAATTACCAACCAAACTTGGTGATCCGGGTCGCTTTCTCATTCCTTGTAACTTTCCCGGGGTAGAGAATTGTATGGCCCTAGCCGATCTAGGTGCTAGTATCAACTTAATGCATTTAAGCGTTTAGAAACAATTATCTCTACCCGAGCTAGTCCCCACTCATATGACATTGGAATTAGCTAACCGTACGGTTGCTTATCCGGTGGGGATAGCCGAAGACGTCTTCGTCGTTGTCGACAAATTCACCTTTCCGACGGATTTTGTTGTCTTAGACTACGAGATGGATCCTTGGGTTCCATTAATCATTGGTCGCCCATTCTTGAGGACCGGTCGCACTCTTATTGATGTCGCCGCGGGAGAACTAATTATGAGATTTGGTGACGATAAAATCGTTTTCAACATGGGTAAACTTTCTAAGCAACCTTATGAACATGAGAGCGTTAATTTCATTGACGTACTTGATGAGGCTTGTGAACAACATTTCCAAGAAGCTTGTAAAAGTGGTCTTTCTTCTCTACCTATCGTTGAGATCGTTGCCTCTATTTCTCCTTCATTGACTCCTTTAGGAGAAAATGATGTCCTTTTCAAAGAATTTGAAGCAAGTTTAGGGCATGTGGACTTAAAATATGACGATTCTCCCTCCGATTGGGAAGAAGACATTCGTACCATTGACAAACTTCTCAATGAGGACCATATTTCTCCACCTACTCCTAAGGAAGTTACAAATGATGATCCAAATTATACTAAGCCTTCCACAGAAAATCCGCCGAATTTAGAGCTTAAGGATTTACAATATCATTTAGAATACGTTTTCCTAGAAGACAATAAGAAGTTACCCGTCATCATTGCAAAGGACTTAAAAGAGGATGAAAAATCTCGACTTATCGAAGAGCTTAAGAATCATAAGAAAGAAATTGTTTGGAAAATCTCCGACATCCGCGGAATTGATCCTAACTTTTGCACTCATAAAATTCTCATGGAAGAAGACTTTAAACCCGCAATCCAAAGTGAAAGAAGGGTCAATCCAAAAATTCATGAAGTCATTAAGAAAGAAGTTATCAAACTTCTAGATGCCGACATGATTTAACCTATTTCGGATTCTCCATGGGTTAGACCCATCCATTATGTGCCTAAGAAAGGCAGAATAACCGTTGTTCCCAATGAAAACAACGAGTTGATTCCTACTCGACTCGTAACGGGTTGGAAAGTTTGCATAGACTATCGTAAGCTCAATGATTAAATGCTCGAGCGTTTAGCAGGTAATGTCTACTATTGCTTCTTAGATGGTTCAAAATTCCTATCGGTCTAAAGGACCCAGAGAAAACCACATTCACTTGTCCGTACGGAACATCTGCTTACAAAAGAATGCCTTTCGGCTTATGCAATGCTCCCGGGACTTTCCAAAGGTGAATGATGGCTATATTCCATGACATGGCTGAAGAAACTATGGAAGTCTTTATGGACGATTTCTCGGTTTATGGTGATTCTTTCTCTTCCTGCCTTGCCAATTTAGAACGTATCCTTAAACGGTGTGAAGACACTCGTCTCGTTCTTAATTGGGAAAAATGCCATTTCATGGTAAAAAAAACGCATCGTCCTTGGTCATAAAATTTCCAAAGCCGGTATCAAAGTCGACCGTGCTAAAGTTGACGTCATTGCTAAGTTTCCTCCACCAACCACCGTCAAAGGAGTTAGGAGTTTTTAGGTCGTGCGGGATTTAATCATCGTTTCATCAAAGATTTCTCTAAGATAGCTCGACCAATGACTCATCTCTTAGAAAAGGATGCTCCTTTCATCTTTTCTAAAGAATTTCTAGACTCTTTCGAACTTCTTAAAGGTAAATTAACTAAGGCACCGGTCTTAATCTCTCCAAATTGGGAGTTACCTTTTGAGCTCGTGTGCGATGCTAGTGATTTCGCGGTAGGAGCGGTTTTAGGTAAACGAGTTAACAAACATTTCCCAGCAATCCATTATGCCAGTAAGACAATCACGGGGGCTCAATTGCATTATACCACTACCGAAAAAGAGCTTTTAGTCGTAGTGTATTCTTTTGAGAAATTCCGCCCCTATCATGTGCTTTCCACCACCATCGTTTACACCGACCATTCCGCCTTGAAATACTTGTTGAACAAGCAAGATGCTAAACCGAGACTCCTTCGTTGGGTTTTGATCCTCCAATAAATTAAAATCTAAATTCATGATAATAAGGGAGCGGAAAACCTAGCCGCGGATCATCTTAGTAGACTCGAGGATCCTTATCAAGGGGAACTTCCACATCAAGAGATTAATGAATCTTTTCCCCTTGAGAACTTAAAGTCTATTAATTCCAATCTTGATGATACCCCATGGTTTGCGGACATTGCAAACTATTTGGCGGGTGGTGTTCTTATGGAAGGGTTAACGTCCCAACAAAAGAAAAAGTTCTTTAAGGATATTAAGCACTATTATTGGGACGAACCTTATCTTTTCAAGAAATGTGCAGATCTTTTCATTCGTAGGTGTGTTGATGGGCTGGCGGCTTTATTAATCCTTGAAGCTTGGCACAAAGGACCCACCGGTGGTCACTTTGGTCCTAACTATACCGCGAAGAAAGTTTTTGACTCCAGATTCTATTGTCCCACCATTTATCATGACACTCATGAAATGGTTAAGCATTGTGATGCTTGAGAGAGACAAGGCAAGATCACACATAAAGATGAGATGCCTCAAAATTTCATCCAAGAGTGTGAAATCATTGACGTATGGGGCGTCGACTTTATGGGGCCATTTCCATCATCCAAAGGGAACAAGTACATCCTCGTAGCCGTTAACTACGTATCCAAATGGGTTGAAGTAAAGGCTTTACCTACTAACGTTGCGAGGGTGGTTGTAAAATTTTTGAAACAATTGTTTGCTAGATTCGGCGTTCCTCGTGCTATCATTAGTGATTGCGGTACTCATTTTTGCAATGATCAATTTGCACGAGTAATGGCTAAGTATGGTGTCAATCACCGACTTTCCACCGCGTATCATCCACAAACTAATGGTCAAGCCAAGATTTATAACCGTGGACTTAAGCGAATTTTAGAGCGTACCGTGGGAGAGCATCGTGCCTCATGGGCCGATAAGTTATGTGATGCTTTGTGGGCTTTCTGTACCGCTTATAAGACACCTATCAGGTGTACTCCTTATCGCCTTGTGTACGGAAAGGCTTGCCACCTCCCCATTGAGTTGGAGAATAAGGCTTATTGGTCCTTGAAATGGGCTAATGTTGATATTAACAAAGCCAGTTGTAACACCCCCAAATTTATACAATTCAATACAGCGGAAGACTCGTTGGTGTTACGGGATAGCACATTACTCACATCATAGACAACGCTTAAAAATCGCGTCGTTTATTAATAAAGCATTTCAATTCATAAATATCAATGTTACATAGGTCCCAAGTCATATTATTTCATAAAAATTTTACAAAGCATTTGAATGGAAATTGTTATTTAAGTGCGGGCCATGAATTCTTATTGTCTTCCCGAGAATTACCTTCAAGTACCTGAGATAAAACATGTTAAAAGAAAAGGTCAGCGAAAACGCCGAGTGAATTCATAGAGATTAATGAAATCCATCAATATAACATCGGTATAAAATTATTACCGAAAATCATTTTGTACAAATCTTTGTAATAGGCCATAAAATAGCCAAAGTCGTTTATTACAAATCCTTATCAAAAATTATAATATAGGTTTTTGCCTTCAAAATCATTATACGAACCATTGTCGTTAAAAACATCATACAATACGTTTTATAACGTTGTATAGAGTTAAATAAAAACCGTTATATGAATATGGTTATGAAAAACCAAAACACGAACATAAAATCAATAATAAGACCCCGTATTGCTAGTCAGGCAATTCATTGTAATTTAGTGCGTATAGCAGTATTTCGTTAATTGGATTATTATAAGCCGCATAACATTGTTACCTTACTACAACAAACAACGGGTAGCTAGCCCGAAACTCAATTTTCCCATTTAAATTAGCGTGTCGTCACAATAATCACGCTTGTGTAAATCTTCTCATACATAAATTCGCTTACCAATAAATGTGGCACGACGGGGATCAACCGTCAAGGCGCGAACTGGGGTGATCGTCCCCAGATAGTACTATTATATGCATAAGCGTCTACCAAATCCCGGTAGTTCACAATTCATGCTAATGGGACTTTTAGTGACATAACCTATCTTTAATAATCCATTTCATTTCATCTATCAGGTCATTTAATCATTCATCGGGTCATACAATCATTCGGGTCCAAATCAATAAACAGACAATCGGGACAAATGGTATCCTATTTTAATAAAACTAACATGTTATCTCCCTCGCGGGTTTATAAAATATTTCATAAAAACATTTAAAAGAGTGTGAGGCTATGAACTCACGTTGATGTGGGAAAGCGGTTTATCGGCAATTCGGATGTACGGTACGTGCTTCAATCACGGAAACCTAGACAAATAATACTTGTCTTAGACTCTTGTCCAATGACTTTATAAAAATAACAACTATGTATACATATGATGATTTTATATATATGATGATCAAGTGGGTTTACATATTCTCATTTACTCATTTTAGTGTTATGTGTTGATAACTTTTATACTAGTTTACTAGTTTTACCTATTTACATGTTTTAGGTCCAATAAGCCTATTATAAGTCCATTAACTTGTATTAATCCATTTTATACTTGTATTATCAGTATTTATATTTTACAAGTTGGGCCCAAATGGGTTAAGCCCAATAAGTAATTTTTATAAGTGTTTAACTTATTTAGTTAAATTATTAGTCCAATATGCTAACCTAGCTCGTTAATGTCCGTATGTCATATAGTTCGGGTTTTATTGGTTTTTACTTGTATTAGGTACTTATACATCAGTATATGACTTTTAAAAACATTACATTAGACGGGTTTCATCGTCTAAGTTTTAATTGGCGAAAAACGTTAATTTTACGGTAATAGCCGAAAAAGTCGTAAAAATCATGTTTATAGTTTTTATAACTTATAAATCTTATTCAACTACCATTTTTATAAAGTGTCCATTTATTTAACCTTATACATATTTATATAAATGAAATTTATAAGTTAGTGGGTTTTAATTCACTTTTTATACTATATTAGTTTGAGTGCTTATATAATCCTATTAAACATTAATTCTTCAAAATCTGATTTTTAGTTTTATCTTCACCATTTTTATCATATCTTGAGTTCTATAAGGAGATAGAAGCTCATTTTTGTATGGAATAAACTTTATATTATGTTCTACAAATAAGTTAGTTATAGCTACTGCTCATTCAATGTCTAACTATCCTTATCATGTCCTTACAAAACAGACTATTTAGATTGGTACACTAATCTTGTTTTGATCATATCTCACTCATTTTGATGATTCTATTGCATGGCCAACTCTCACATGTGTATGACATCATAACTTGGTTACTTACTGTTTTTATGCAGTAAACAATTTAAGCAAGATTTTAGCCTTGTTTCTTATGGTTTTTCATCTTTTTAATCATATTTATCAACACTTAATCCCCACACAACATTTTTATCATCATATATTCATCATATACATATACAATAAGAAAAAAAATACATGATTATATAATCAAAATAACAAGAGGATGGGGAGAACAATCTTTATACCACCAAGATTATGTAGGTATTCATCAAGGCTTGGATTTTTGATGGAGAAACTTGTGATAGATCAACACCAATCTTCAAGACCACCAATACTTGTAAACTTTTTGTAGAAATCAGCCCTTGGACATCACCAAATCTTCTCATTGGATGTTAAAATCACCACCAATCAATAGAGCTTCAAGAGGGCATCATCATAACTATGAATAACATAGAATTTCATGGTTAAATCAAGATCAAAATGGGTGTTTATGGTGCATATGGGACGAATTTTTAGAGAGAGAGGAGAGGAGAGGATGAGAGTGGTATTTCATGTGTGTTTTGTGTGTAAATGGTATAAGAGAAATGGTTTTGGTGGTTTTATGTAAAGTTATACATGTGTACTAGCTTCACATGGAAGCTTTGACACATCATTGATGTGGTGTAGCATTCTTGGCCGTCCCATTTGTGGGGTGGGCAAGTGTAAAACTTGTCCCATCCCACTAATTTACGGGTAATCCTCGATTCTAGTTTCCTCGATTTTCGTGCCCTCGGGTCGTTTTACGAAAAACGTTTTTATAAATTATGAATCAACGACACAAAACGAATCTAATAAAAATTGTCTCATCAAAAACGGAGTTCGAAAATGTAAATACGTAATCCTAAGGTTCCCAGTTTAGTCGTAAAGGACGTTAAATTATTCACGTAAGTCCTATTCTCTTCTCGTAAATTTGTGAGTTTATGAACCAACTCAAAATTAAAATCCCAAAATAATATTTACGGATAAATTTATTTTCTGAAATGTCGAACTATCACCAAAGACGGTGTATGTAAATGTAAGCACGTAACGTAGAATCCTCCGGTTTAGACGTAGTCGATGCTACTTCAAGATGTAAATCCAAATTTCTTCCCAAAAATAAGTGAGTTCATAATATAACATTAAAATAATGTTGTTAAATAATACCTGAGAATAAAATATCAACCATAAATTGACGGATTGTCACAGCATTTACCCCTAAACAGGATCTTTTTCCTCAAAGATCATCTTATCTTACTACTTGCTTCTTATAGAGTTAAATCCATGTGGGTATTTCCTCCACATTCGGTCTTTTCTCACAAGTGTAAATCATTACAATACGCGAGTTTCATCAAACATAACTACGGGAATAAGATCGGGCTTAATGTTGACTTACTTTCTCTATCCATGATGTTTACGGGTTTTTGATGAATGCAACTTTTTGCCGATCTAAACTTTATCAAGAAGTGATCAGATTCTCACTTGATAGAAATTTTATCAAGTTCGATATATGAAACATAATTCACGCAGCTCTTGAAGTCCTAGGGTAGATCCAGCTTATATGCCTTTCAAACCAATCTTTTACATCATCTCAATGGTCCCATACAACGGGGACTTATATCCCATGATCTTTCAGATCATCCATTCATCTTTCCATGGTGAAAATTTTTGGCATAAATTCGCTATCCATCTGGCACTTCAAGATCTACACTTCATATTCACATAACCTCCTGCCCACTACTGGCAGTCAATAATCAAATCCTAGTTTCAACAATCATTTCAGGTCTCGCGGGTCGAGTATTTTGTAGTGTTAGGTTCGCCATCATAGGAAACCTTAAACATAAAATACATGTCCAACTCACAATGGGTGTATGTCGGGTGTCTTCATCCTAACTCCTGCTTACAGATGCTCTAATATTTAAATATTAACAAGATTCGATCTCGATCCTAACACGATAATTATCAATGATAATCTCTCCAAAGGAAAATGATTTTTACAGTTTATTACCAAAGGTCAATCATTCAAGCATAAAACAACACTTCTAGTATTTTGTATCGTTACATTACCTCGTCCCTTCGTTTTGGGGTGGTAAACAGTACTCTCATCAAGGTTTGTTCCCAATGACTTCTGAGCAAATCTCTAGAAATTCGATGCGAAGCGAGGATCTTGATAGAGATGATCGATACAGGTACACCATGTTTACACAACTCCTTTAAATACAAAAGAGTCAATTTCTTCATCAACAATTTATCATTAACGAGAATGATATTAGCAGATTTGGTAAGTCTGTCGACGATGACCCAAATCAATTCAAATTCAGATGATGACCTTTGCAATAGTTTAGATGTTTACTAATGTATGAGGAGATGTCTGCCTTCATAATTTGCCATCAGTACAACTTCTTCAGATAGAGATACATTTAATCAGAAATGGCATGAATAGAAAATTAATCCTACGAGATTCCAACATGACTATATCCCAAAATCCTCTATATTTAGACAATCACAAGTAGCCTTTTATACATTTAACGCCATCGACTTCTTAAATCTAATGGTTCATATTAGCCGCGAACCACTTTTATTATTTATATTATCCTTCTTACAAGCATCGACTATTTTTAAATTGCTCGGCAATTTATTTCGCACAGTCATTATTAAGGAACACATCCTAATTGGTTCGTTATCCTTTTTACATAATGCGTCGGTATCTATATTCACCTTTCCTGATGAAATAATTATCATGATCGTATTCATTAAAAATTTCTTTCTTCACATTTTCTAAGTTTTAGTTTCGTCTCAACTATTATTTTTATCAGTTTTGCTCAATCCGACGTTTAAAGCATCGATAAATATTTCAAGTAATTAAATAATAAATATTCAATTATTTTATTTTATTTTTTTAATACATAAACGTAAACTTTTAAAATTTCTTAGTTCGACCAATTATATAAAAATGTTCAAAATAAATATGAATTTAATTAACAAGATTTTTGTTGATTTACCGAAAATAATTAGTGAGATTCGTAAATGTTCGAAAAATCTTTGTTTATACTTTGGTCACAATTTTCTTAGTTGACAAGCAAAATTTGGCGTTTCAAATTTCAAGTCATGGTTTAAATGGGTTCCTCAATCCCTCTTAGGTTGTCTTGAGGTATACAAAAACATTTACCCCTAAACAGGAGTTTAGTTAAATGTTTTGGTTATAAGGGAATGATTCCTTAAAAATTCTTTTGATAAAACATTTGTCAAAACATATTTGCACTTTCTTTTTGGTAAATCCCAAAGTCTTAAAAGGGCTCTTAATTTTTGAAGAGTTAATATATTCCATTATCTTTTAATCACATGGTCAAATAATGTAAAGGATTTAGTCTTAAATCATATGTTAATTACTCAAGGTATAGGTTTTAACTACTCAGCCAATTCAGGGCATTTTATAAATGATTATTAACTCATTCTTATTCTTATAAACAAACAGATGGTTCTTAATGATCACGAGCATGAATTTAACAAATTACAGCCTACACATGTGATTCACCAAATTTATGAATGATACATGTGCATTGGTCAATCCAAACAACATAACATGAAACTCATAATGTTCATTACAAGTCCCGGATGTAGTGATCGGAATAGATAATCTTTTTCGCGGATTCGAAATTGATGATAACCATGCCGTGGATCAAATTTTTAGAACATACGCTAGAACCTTGTAAATGATCGAACAATCTATCATCTTGGGTAATGGATATAGATTTTTAATCGTCAATTTACCTAGTTCATGGTAATCAATAGATATAAGAAATAATAACACCATAGCTCTTCATAATGACGAGCTTGGTAGAATAAAAGCTTTCTACGACAACTCTCTCAGTTGTACGGTAATTCTTTTAATTCAGATGGTGCTGACGTACAGTGCACAAGCCACAGGTGCAGCACCAGGAATATAATCAATACCAATTTCAACTTGCCTTATTGGAAAAAGTCTAGGTACATTACCAACAAATACTTTCTAAAGTTTCAGATAACAGAAACATCTTTTAATAAATTCATATTAGGTTCTTTCTAGATTATAATATCTATGACTAATTCACAACCATTCACGGTATAATTTCAATTCTAAATGCAGGATATGGTCATCCATCAAGAATTATTTAGATCACTTTTGATAATGAACATCTTATCATTTAGGGGAATTCTACTCGAGTTCCCATCAATTAAGACAATGTCGTCATGTCATAATCAATCAATCCATTCTACTGGCACTATCAACTTTCCAGTTTTATTGCCGTCGATAAGATGTGAACTTCTCAAAAGAATAATGATAACTCATAATCCTTCACAATTCAAGGATATCTGGAGACATAACTAACCTTAAAAGAGTAAGGTCAACGCATAATCTACGCGAGAGAATTTCAAATCAGATACAGACGAAAACATTTAATGAATATGAATATATCCCATGTTTTCATGAATTATGTACCCATTCGAAAGCTCATCGGATCGTTACCCAGGTCATTCAAATGAACTATTAATCAAAAGAGATGATAGGAACATCGATACATCCAATCGGGTATCAACACTCGGTAATCATATACTTTTCCTAAGAATCTCACTACGGGAGAATTGGACAAGAAAGAATTGTCAATTGTCAAATAAGACAATTTCCACAGATCAGAAAATTCGACTCAGAAGAATAGATGCTACAGGCACATATGTAGGTGTCCCTAACACTATGTCCCTATTTTTCACTTCTTGCAGATCTCATAAAATTTAATCTTTCACAATCTTTAAAGAAAATTTAGTGTTTATTCATAATTTCATGGTGGCTAATAATCAGCCTTGCATGGTCCGTTCCAAATTGTACGTAGGCGCGCAACTATATACAATTTCAAGATTAATGATGCAATACTCAGTTTGTCAAAATTTTATCATCATGTTTATAATAAAAACATTTTCGTGCTTAATTCTTAAATAAGAATCAAAAATAAATTTACAAAGATTTTCTTTGTTATGAAAACAAATAGGTTTTCCAAGGTGTTTTATAAACAACTTCATTTCGATAACAATCACTTATAAATCTCACTTCGAATAATCCTTATAGTGATGAAAATTCAATTTTCCTCAAGGGATACTATTTTATCTTATAAAAACAATGAGTGATCTGCAAAAGAGTGATGAAAAGTTGTTCACTAAGAACTAACTACAATATGCTAGGAAATGAATTTAGCTAATTAATCATGAGGTTCGTGACCTCGATGGCACTCAAAATGAATAATCCACAACGTAACTCAAATCAAGATGAGTACTTGTTTAATGGTTGCACCACTAATGCGAGCATTAGGATGAAGCAATAAAAGATAGATAACATCGATACATGTAGGATTTAGCAATCAATGGTAGTCTTTTCATTAATCACAAACAAGTCAAAATTGTACAGTAACACATTATGTGTCACTATGTCATACAATTCCAAGAACTCATCCTACCAACTGATGTCTCAGTTAAGTTAGGGATTATATTTAAAAGATACCACAATGAATACTAACCTACAAGAGTCATTAGGTGTTCCAAATGTCCCGAAAGATCCATCGGTCCCAATTCAGAAGAAGATTTCTTCAATTTATTTATTGGACATTGGGCATCCCCGTCATTGGACAATGGCCTAGGAACAACCCTTAACAGGAATCAACAATCAATTAAAACCTTATAATTCAATCACAGGACTCAACAATTCCTTTTAACAATTTCTTATTCCATACAAGTTAAATTTTACTTTATTCAAGTTTCAACAAATTTTATACTCAATTCGATATCCTACCTCATTTCCCAATACTTCAACTTTATTTTTAAACCTTAAAGGGGCAATAAAAGCTTGATATCATCAACACTTAATTTCCAATCCTATAAATCTCACAACAACAATTATCAAATGAGTCACTAATATGAAATGACTCACATAATCAATTAGACTTCTCGGAAAGGTACTAGTGACATGAGGCTTTTGGGTACTGGTTCCAATAACAACCTCAAGTGCAACATTCACCCTTTCGATTTAAAATTTAAGAATTGGGTGACAACGAATCAGATGACACCTTTCCAGGTGGTAACGTTTTGTCAAACTCCACTCTATAAGGAAAGATCGTAATGACATCGATATCAAATTTAATCTCGATAATTCTTTTTCAATATCACAATCAACTAATATCTACATTTCTACGAGTATCAACCATTTTGTTAGGATCATAAATATACACAACTTGGTTTAGATCTAGAATAGTTAGAATTCCTACGGGAATAGCTTCGATTGATTTACTAGGGGATTCAGGGTTCCTGGTGACAATCTACGTCGTATAAATACCTCGTATAAATATTAAAATAATCATCAAACAATCATGTAATAAAATTACATCATATATATATATATATATATATATATATATATATATATATATATAATCCAAGTTATATATATATATTAAAATAACACTTCCCAGTCTGGCCTTGTCGGTAACTCGGGAATTCTTCGGCACCGTTATAGTCAAAAGATTTTTAGACATTTTTATAAAAATGTTTATAGTTAAAAGATTTTGAAATGTTTTATTCAAAACCTTGGTTTTAAAAGTCTTTCGTTCTCTATAACGAGAGCTCTGGTACCAAACTGTAACACCCCCAAATTTATACAATTCAATACAGCGGAAGACTCGTGTGTGTTACGGGATAGCACATTACTCACATCATAGACAACACTTAAAAATCGCGTCGTTTATTAATAAAGCATTTCCATTCATAAATATCAAAGTTACATAGGTCCCAAGTCATATTATTTCATACAAATTTTACAAAGCATTTGAATGGAAATTGTTATTTAAGTGCGGGCTATGAATTCTTGTTGTCTTCCCGAGAATTACCTTCAAGTACCTGAGATAAAACATGTTAAAAGAAAAGGTCAGCGAAAACGCCGAGTGAATTCATAGAGATTAATGAAATCCATCAATATAACATCGGTATAAAATTATTACCGAAAATCATTTTGTACAAATCTTTGTAATAGGCCATAAAATAGCCAAAGTCGTTTATTACAAATCCTTATCAAAAATTATATTATAGGCTTTTGCCTTCAAAATCATTATACGACCATTTTCGTTAAAAACATCATACAATACGTTTTATAACGTTGTATAGAGTTAAATAAAACCGTTATATGAATATGGTTATGAAAAACAAAAACACGAACATAAAATCAATAATAAGACCCCGTATTGCTAGTCAGGCAATTCATTGTAATTCAGTGCGTATAGCAGTATTTCGTTAATTGGATTATTATAAGCCGCATGACATTGTTACCTTACTACAACAAACAACGGGTAGCTAGGCCGAAACTCAATTTGCCCATCTAAATTAGCGTGTCGTCACAATAATCACGCTTGTGTAAATCTTCTCATACATAAATTCGCTTACCAATCAATGTGGCACGACGGGGATCAACCGTCAAGGCGCGAACTGGGGTGATCGTCCCCAAATAGTACTATTATATGCATAAGCGTCTAACAAATCCCGGTAGTTCACAATTCATGCTAATGGGACTTTTAGTGACATAACCTAACTTTAATAATCCATTTCATTTCATCTATCGGGTCCTTTAATCATTCATCGGGTCATACAATCATTCGGGTCCAAATCAATAAACAGACAATCGGGACAAATGGTATCCTATTTTAGTAAAACTAACATGTTATCTCCCTCGCGGGTTTATAAAATATTTCATAAAAACATTTATAAGAGTGCGAGGCTATGAACTCACGTTGATGTGGGAAAGCGGGTTATCGACAATTCGGGTGTACGGTACGTGCTTCCATCACGGAAACCTAGACAAATAATACTTGTCTTAGACTCTTGTCCAATGACTTTATAAAAATAACAATTATGTATACATATGACGATTTTATATATATGATGATCAAGTGGGTTTACATATTCTCATTTACTCATTTCGGTGTTATGTTTTGATAACTTTTATACTAGTTTACTAGTTTCACCTATTTACATGTTTTAGGTCCAATAAGCCTATTATAAGTCCATTAACTTGTATTAATCCATTTTATACTTGTATTATCAGTATTTATACTTTACATGTTGGGCCCAAATGGGTTAAGCCCAATAAGTAATTTTTATAAGTGTTTAACTTATTTAGTTAAATTATTAGTCCAATATGCTAACTTAGCTCGTTAATGTCCGTATGTCATATAGTTCGGGTTTTATTGGTTTTTACTTGTATTAGGTACTTATAAATCAGTATATGACTTTTAAAAACTTTACATTAGACGGGTTTGATCGTCTATGTTTTAATTGGCGAAAAACGTTAATTGTACGGTAATAGCCGAAAAAGTCGTAAAAATCATGTTTATAGTTTTTATAACTTATAAATCTTATTCAACTACCATTTTTATAACGTGTCCATTTATTTAACCTTATAAATATTTATATAAATGAAATTTATAAGTTAGTGGGTTTTAATTCATTTTTTATACTATATTAGTTTGAGTGCTTATATAATACTATTAAACATTAATTCTTCAAAATCTGATTTTTGGTTTCATCTTCACCATTTTTATCATATCTTGAGTTATATAAGGAGATAGAAGCTCATTTTTGGATGGCATAAACTTCATATTATGTGCTATAATTAAGTTAGTTATATCTACTGCTCATTCCATGTCTAACTATCCTTAACAGTCCCTACAAAACAGACTATTCAGATTGGTACACTAATCTTGTTTTGATCATATCTCACTCATTTTGATGATTCCATTGTATGGCCATCTCTCACATGTGTATGAAATCTAACACTTACTGTAAATGGATTCTACCATGCAATTTTATCAGTTTATAACTTGGTTACTTACTGTTTTTATACAACCAACAATTCAAGCAAGATTTTTGCCTTGTTTCTTATGGGTTTTCATCTTTTTAATCATATTTATCAACACTTGATCCCCACACAACATTTTTATCATCATATATTCATCATATACATATACAATAAGAAAGAAAATACATGATTACATAATCAAAATAACAAGAGGATGGGGAGAACAATCTTTATACCACCAAGATTATGTAGGTATTCATCAAGGCTTGGATTTTTGATGGAGAAACTTGTGATAGATCAACACCAATCTTCAAGACCACCAATACTTGTAAACTTTTTGTAGAAATCAGCCCTTGGACATCACCAAATCTTCTCCTTGGATGTTAAAATCACCACCAATCAATAGAGCTTCAAGAGGGCATCATCATATGTATGAATAACATAGGATTTCATGGTTAAATCAAGATCAAAATGGGTGTTTATGGTGCATATGGGACGAATTTTTAGAGAGAGAGGAGAGGAGAGGATGAGAGTGGTATTGCATGTGTGTTTTGTGTGTAAATGGTATAAGAGAAATGGTTTTGGTGGTTTTATGTAAAGTTATACATGTGTACTAGCTTCACATGGAAGCTTTGATACATCATTGATGTGATGTCGCATTCTTGGACGTCCCATTTGTGGGGTGGGCAAGTGTAAAACTTGTCCCATCCCACTAATTTACGGATAATCCTCGATTTTAGTTTCCTCGATTTGCGTGCCCTCGGGTCGTTTTACGAAAAACGTTTTTATAAATTATGAATCCACCACACAAAACGAATCTTATAAAAATTGTCTCATCAAAAACGGAGTTCGAAAATGTAAATACTTAATCCTAAGTTTTTCGGTTTAGTCGTAAAGGACGTTAAATTATTCACGTAAGTCCTAATCTCTTCTCGTAAATTTTTTAGTTTATGAACCAACTCAAAATTAAAATCCCAAAATAATATTTACGGATAAATTTATTTTCTAAAATGTCGGACTGTCACCAAAGACGGTTTATGTAAACGTAAGCACGTAACGTAGAATCCTCCGGTTTAGACGTAGTCGATGCTACTTCAAGATGTAAATCAAAATTTCTTCCCAAAAATAAGTGAGTTCATAATATTACATTAAAATAATGTTGTTAAATAATATCTGAGAATAAAATATCAACCATAAATTGACGGATTGTCACACCAGTGATCTTAGGAAAATCCAACTCAATGAACTCAATGAATTATGGAATGAGGCTTATGAAAACTCTTTGATCTCTAAGGAAAAAACAAATCTCATTCATGATTCCAAGATTAAGAACTGAGAGTTCCAAGTGGGAGATCAAGTTTTACTCTTTAACTCTCGATTGAAAATCTTTTCGGGTAAGCTTAAGTCTCGTTGGTCTGGTCCATTCACCGTTGCTAAAATTTTCCCATATGGTACTCTTGAGCAAGCTCAACCAAATGGGCCTAATTTCAAGGTGAATAGCCGACGAGTTAAGTTGTACTTTGGGGAGGACATCTCTCATGAGATGATTCCATCCCTCACCACGTTTCCCTTGAATTAATTTTGGGTCGAGTCAGGCTCGTGACTCGGTTAACAAAAACAAGTGCTTCTCGGTCGGTAACCCGATGATCTATCATTTTTATCTATTTTCATAATAAGTGTAGGGCGAAGCCACGTAGGTGTTGGCTGTCTTGTTTCTTATGATGTGCAGGGATTAGAGTTTTCAAAGATCTACTTTTGATGACTTTTGACGACCCATGATCCCGTGTTCCCGTCTTCCGGTTCTATCCTAAACTTTTGTGATTCAATATTTCATATCATATATGTTGATATATAAATCACTATAGTTGTCTCTTCCTTAGAAAGATTTAAACAAAGTGCACAATGTCTAAGTGTAGGGGAGTTTACTTCCACACGCTTAAACATTGCGGACAATGTCTATATCAAGTGTATGGGGGACTTCTATTGAAGTTAAGTGGGTTTTTCCATGAATTTGTCCTCATATTAACCAGAAAATTGATTTTTCAACATTTTTCAAAATTTTTGATCTATTTTGGCATAGTAATATTTTTCTTTTATTTTCTTTTATCTATTTTCATTTATCACTATCGTATGTATATATTCTATTTCTAGAATAAAGTCAATAAGGAAAAACAATAAATAAATGAATGGTTTTAACGAGTTTAGATGTCTTTGATATATTAGGCCCGTCGTGAATATTTTGACTCAACCCGAGTTTACTTATCCATGTTTACTCTAGCTAGTGTCCTTAACCATATGGACCTTAATTGGTTTATTAGGCTAAGCATCCACGAGTCTCATTCCTTGAGATTTTAAATTGTGGAGAACGAGAGATGATAGAGTCAATTATAAGTTTGGTATTCTTTCATGAATTTATGTAGTTAATTATGATCTTTTTCTCCCATCGCTTGTTAAATAAATAATTGCAATAAATAAGGTCGTACGATTTGAAAAGTTACTTAGCATCTAGCACAAGATCGTTTAAAAGTTGCTCGGGATAAATTAGAGTTCATAGCCAAGGCATAACTTATTGAAGCGGGATGTGAATATTAGCGAGTCCAAAAAGGCCCTAACAAGGCATGAGGGCTACATTTTGTTGCTAAAGATCCAAAGTGATGTGAAGAATCATTTATCAAAAATCAATATGAAGGATCAAGACATACGACGAGAAGCAATTACTCCCATAAAGTTCATGGAGAAGTCTATCCGAAAAGACCCTAACAGGGTATGAGGATAAATAGATCCAAGTCCGAAAAGGAGGCGGATCGTTGTATATCAAAATCCCAAATAAAGATTTGAGAAAAATAAAAATTCATGGTCCAAGTTTGAAGAATCTCTCAAAACTTCAAGTGAAGAAATTCCCATTATGAAGAGAAGACCATTATTTCAAGAACGTCTCTCAAGATTCGAAGTATGAAGTTAATGCCAAATATCGATCGGAAAAACGTCTCAAATCGTGAAACGAGTTATGCCAAGATATGAACTTTATGAGGTTTCGAGAAGCAGTATTAAAATATTTTTTCCTTTAGCTAACTATTGCTTAAATCGTCCTACTTTATTTTCGGCCTAAATAAACTATCGAAATAAGTCAAAAATGCATCCTCGGGATCATTCAAGACAAAAATAAAATATAAGAGATACACCTAGGAATAAGGGGGTCTAAGTGAATAATTGAGCCACATGAGTAAGTGATTGCTCTACTAACTTATAATAACAATGATCTCGTTTTTATGCTTGGTATGGGGAACGTAAAACTTGAGGGTGATTAATATTCATGACACCAAAGCCCTAATGTAAGTCTTAGATTTCTTTACAAGTTTCTTCCATCAAACAATTTCAAAGTTAATAATTAAAGGAAATTGTTATTGATGAGACTGCTTTTATACATAGTCTCATCGTCCAAATAGGTCTTAAAATGCATTAAGAATCATCAAAATACCCAAATATATGCTTGTGTTTCTTGCTTGTGTATTTTAGGTACGGATATTGAGAAAATGACAAAAGATCACAAGAATCATACAAAAACGAACACGGGAAACGAAGCCGCACAATGAACCAAGCCCTAATGAAGAATTTTACAAAGAAAACCCTTGAAGATTTGAAGAATTATGAAGAAGGGTCCTCCAATATGGAAGAATTGACACTTTATACCCTTGTATCTTCATAATTACAAGTTTGGTCCCTAAAGTTTGTCAAAATTACAAAAGGGACCCTTAACTTTGAAGAATTGACAAATTTAGTCCCTCCACTAAACTAAATTGTCAATATTGGTCCTCCAAGAAGTCAACAAACAAGTCAAAACCTTGAAGAATAAAGACATGATAAGTTAAGCCCTTGAAGATTAAAGAAATTACTAAAATGGTCCTTATTTGAAGTTTGAAACTATGATGGGCCAAATTCAGCAAGTTGGGGAAACTTCATAACAAAGGAAATGGACTTTTTAGCTATTATTTACAAAGTGAAGAAAACTTGGGAATTGAGGGACTGAAAGCATCAAACATCCAAACTCCCCTCACCCAATACCTACCTGCCACGTCACCCCACTTCCACTCCTCAACCAATCATATTGCACCTCCCTCCCACGTCAACAATCCACCAAAAATAAATAATCAGTATTAACTGATTATTTAATTTTCCCTCTAAACACCTAATTCAAAAGTTAATTACCGCCAAAACGGATTCAAACCCACCCTGCTAATCATCTTAATCCCATAAACCCTAAAACCTAACCCTCACAAATCAAAGGGGTTTTTGATGATTCCTTCCAGAAACATGATTAAGCAACCCCTAAACCAAACCCAACTCCCAAAACGTCACCCTCATCACCTGGACCCCTCCCACATGGCTCCCCTGCTACATAAGTCCAAGGATGTACAAACCAATCACTGGCTTAGGCTTAATGCTTGAAGACTACGCTCATTTGGACGCTTAGGATCACTTTCCACCAGCTGTAACATCCACAACAGTCCAACATCATCACATGGAGCTCTTGACCAAATTCAAAATTCGAATCTTCAAAAGGAATCAAAGGGCAAAACGGGAAACTCCCATTTAGGGTTTAGTTATCCTTCTTTTCAGTTCTAGAATGTTTGTAAGCCTCTATATAAAGGCACATAGGTTTACATTTTCACTTGTTCTTGTTTTTTCTTTCCTTGGTCAGGCATTGTAAATCCCTTTCAAAGTTAATGAAACTGGTGTTTGTTGTGACGAAAAAGAACAAGAGCCATTTACTTTTCATTTGCATCTTTAAATTTTGAAGTTAAAATCTCATTTTTAGTCCTTGTTTATTTTGGAAAGTCAAGTTAATCAGTCCTTAAGTTACTGTCCAAGCTTTTTAAGTTGATCATATAAGCCTGATATTCTTGTTGAATATCAAGCTCAAGTGAAACTCAATTGGTTTGTTGATTTAGTTATTGTTAAGATTTTCAGAAAACCAAAAAAATCAGTTTTTTTATTATGTCAAATAAGCCATAAACAGCTTAACTGATAAGCTGGCTTAATAGCTTATTTGACTTGTGAACATGTCATTCTTTCTTGTTTGCTTTCTTTCTTTGCAGGTACATAAAACTCAATCCTTTTGAAGTCATATTGGGTGTGTGTGTCACTTGTGACAATCTCTACTAGCTATCTTGTTCCAAAAAGCCATAAGCCCAGCTATAAGCTGATGGGAGATGGCATTGCTGCCATAGTGGGGCCTGGATGTGGGTCCCATAAGGTATAAACCTTGTACTCTATTGTTTTCAAGTTTTATATGTGATTTGTGTGATTTTGTGGAATTTGTGAGAAAACTGGTATTTGTTCATTTAATTTGTTGGTTTAGGCTCATTTGATGTTAATATGCATGTTAGAGGTGATTAGGACAAGTTTGATCAAGTTTAAAAAGCATTTGGTTTGAAAAAAGTTGGTTTCTGAATTTAAAAGGGTGTTTGGGATTACGGATCTAATAGGGTTATAAGTGTATAAACCTGTTAAAAACTACTCACACTCACTCTCTTTGGTTTGTTTGGTATAAGTATATTGTTTTTGTGAAGTTTGGTGTGTTTAAATCAGAAGTGTGCATGTCATAGCTTTGGTAAAAACAGTCAAATGCATTAAGTGCCTTTTTTGCCTGTTTTTGTAGTAATTTGATCTTCAGATTCGATTAATTGTTGGAAGATAGGTTTAGATAGGATTGCATCAAGTTTTTATGTGATTTGGGTAACTGGTATGCAAGATTTAAAGCATCAAAATTCACTTTTGTGCCATTTAGTTCAGTAACTGCTCATCAGAAACATCATAGGCTAATCAGTAACATTTTGTGCAATTTGAGCTTGAATTTTGCTAAGTTCTTGTGTTTTTTGTGCTATATTTGACTCCCTACACTCAAACTGAGTGTAGGGGTGCCCCCATTGTCCATCAAACAACAGCAAATATCACTGAACAAGCCCTCTTGTTCTATCTTCACTTGTCAGGATACGTTTTTTTTACTTGTGTGTTCATCAGTTAACAAAATGCCTAACTGGGCATTGTTTTGATCCTAGTAGCTTGATTCTAGCTTGTTTTTGATAAAAAGTTTGGTTTATAGTAGTTAAGGTCACTGTTTTTAAGTTTGTAAAGATTAAAAAAGAAAAAAAAAGTTTTTGTAAAAAGGACGCGGTCAGGACTCGAACCTGCGCCACTCCTCTCACACTCCAACGTGATAACCAGTTGCCCTAGGGTCTTTGACTGGTTATCACTTGGACCTTTTATTATTTAAGTAGTGTTTGTTTTTAGCTTATTTAACTTAGCAGCTTAGTTATAAGATGATTTCAGCTTATTCCTTTTAGATTTTTACCACTTAGCATTTTTCCTTTGTTCTTATTTGGGTTTAGGACTTTTTGGTTCAAAAAATTTATTTTTCACGTGTTTTGTTAATTTACTAGGATTATTTTAAGTTTAAATTTTAGAAAGTAGATAAAAAATAGGAAAAAGTATATTAAAAATCTGGAAAAATAGTTTTTAGGTTTTCAACTATATTTATGAGGTTTACAGTCAATAAAGTTTTCAATTTAACTTATTTTTGATTTTATATGATTTTAGGGTTTTTAACCAACTTTAGAAATTAATATAATATTATTATAAAGGTTTTGGAAACTTTTGATTGCATTTCTGTCTTTGTTACATTATTCTAGATTTTTGGTAATTTTTAGTATTTTTTTATAAACTTTTAATTTTTTTGAATATTTTAATATTATTTTATTATTAAAAATTAAAAGTCTGATTATTTACTAGAATGAATTTAAGTTTTAAATGATTTTAATAGTTTTTAATTGTTTAAAAGTTTTATTTGGTTTTAAAATTTTGAAAAATACTTTTTAGCTTAATTAGGTTATTTTGAGGTTTACAAACTTTTAAATCTTGTTTGGGACTTTTTAATAATTAATTTTGATTTTTAGGGCTTTAATTAGCATTAAAAAGTCATTATCTAATTAATTAAAAGGTTTTGGAAAGTTTGGATTTTTTGTAAACTCTTAGAATATTATTGTGGATTTTTGGTAATTTTTAGGAATTTTTAGGTTAAAATTTTTAATTTGGTGCTTTTTACGGTTTTACGTGATCGACCTTTTCGTCTTATTGTAATACGTCATCGTAACCATCATTCTCTTCTAATCTCATTTTTTTCCTTCTCAAAATTATAATCACAAAGATAATCATTTCAATACACACACACTAAGCCTCCTTGAGAACGAACTCATTTTAGGGTCATTTACACACGGTTTTCCTAAATCGTCGTGCTTACCCTATTTGTTGCTCTTTTCCTAAAGGGTATACAAAAACTCAACCATCATTTTGGCGCCACTGCCGGGGAGGCGTGTTGTGTTTTGATTTGAACAATTGTTGTTTTTATATAGCCATAATAGTATTTGTATTAGTAGCACTCTACTAATACGTATTATCGGTTTTCGTTTTTTGTGTGAATACTATTACTATATTGTATACGTAGAACAATAAATTCACAAGTACTCCAAATACGTGAGAAATCACAACCTTGACTTGGGAGGTCATTACCCAATCATTGTATTCGAATCTCAAACCAAAGAAAAAAGGCAAAAATAGATAAATACTTTCGTGAAGTTCGATTTTGAAAATACAAACTATAAGGTGGGTATAAGGCGGATATTATAAAATATATCCTAAGGAAAAAGGCTCTTAAGTGCTTCGCGCCGCCTCGTTTCCCCGCTTGCTTGTGAGTATTTGATTTTGAGAGCTAATCGAGGGATTTGCCACCCAAAGTATTACTAAGTATCATATATATTTTCTTGGTTTCATTTGATTAAACCCTCTTGAACGTTTTGGTGTTCCACCAACGTTCTAAAGTCATCGAAGGCGTTCACTTCACGTGATCGTTTTCATTCCTTGAGGCTTCTTTAATCAAGAGATTTGATTAAGGAGGAGATTTGTAGATTTTGGTCTACTTAATACAATCACAAAATCCAAAAAAGGTAAAAACAATCAAAAACAACAAAAAAATTGAAAACGTAAAATACCAAAAAGAATCTTCTTTGCTCACCCTCTCGTTTTACGTGACGTTTATGCAAACTCGCTCCAAATCAAGACGTGCACGTAAACGTCGTCAAAAGGAAGGAAACAAAACATCTTCTAGTGAAGAATCTCCTATTGCCGAACTCATCGTAGAGAAAGAAGCACCCATGGATAATCGAACTATGATGGAGTTGCTTCAAGCACCCACCGAGGGTTATGGAGAAGCGATTGTGATTCCCGCTATCCTTGCGGAGAATTTTGAGGTTAAGACGGGTTTGTTTTCCATGATTCAAAACAACAAGTTTCGTGGTGACGAAAAGGACAACCCTCATAACCACATTCGCCAATTTAATCGTCTTACCGCCACTTGCAAGTTTAAGGACGTCTCTAACGACTCGATTAAGATGATGCTTTTTCCGTGCGGGGCCCGCAAAAATTTGGTTAGAGAAAGAGCCACCCAATTCTATATTGACGTGGAAGGATCTCGTTTCAAAATTCGTGAACCAATTTTTTCCGCCCTCTAAGACTACGCATTTGAAAAACGAGATTTCAAAGTTTTCACAAGAGTATAATGAGAGTTTTTCGACGGCTTGGAATAGGTTTAAGGAAATGTTGCACGAATGTCCTCATCATGGTTTTTCCGACTTGCATCAAATTGACACGTTTTACAATGGCTTGAACGATCATGAGCGTGATTATCTTAATGCCGCCGCGGGAGGTAATTTTTTGTGTAAAACGGTCGAGGAAGCATTGTTAATCATTGAGAATAGGTCTAAGGTCTATAGTCCTCGTAGCACGTCGAGTGTTCGTAAGACTTCGTCTTCGCCTTCGCCTTCATTGTCACATACCGTTGATGCTTGCCAAATCGAGGCTAATTTGGAGAACAAGATTTTTGATAAGCTTAAAGGATTGTTAATTGAGTTTAAAGTTGGTGAACAACCTACTCCATCTACAGCTAAAGCGGTTGAGGTTTCTTGTATGTATTGTGGTGGAGCTCACGATTACTCCGAGTGCATTACCAACGGTGGTAACACTTCGAGTGCCTACGCGGTTGCGGGAACTTATAACCAAAACGGTCAAGTTCCCCGCACTAATCAATTGACTCCACCGGATTTTCCACCAAATCAAAATGCTAACAATTATCGAAACAATCAAGTTGGTTACCAAAACAATCAAAGAAACAGATACAAGGGTAATAACAACTATGGGAATCAAGGAAGTAGTAGCCAATTGCAAAATCAAAACCAAAACCGTAATTTTCAAAATACAAGTCAAGGTCTTCAAAATGTTTACACTAAAGAACTTCCAATGGACTTTTTGAATTACGCTACGGCAAATGATAAGATTTTGGAAAACATTTAAGAGCAATTGGCTAGTCAAGCTAGGGACACGGCTAAAAACACCAAGGAGTTAGCCAATTTTGTTAAGGAAAATGTTAACATGAGAAATGAGATGAAAAATGATTTTGCTAATCAAATTAGAGGTCAAAACAATAAAATTGAGCAAATTCATGCTAGGCTTGAACAAAGGATTGACCAAAAAGCCGCTAGTCAAGATGTTAAGCTTAATGCTTTTTTAGAAGCGGTCATGGGAAACAAAGCATCTACTTCGGGTAGTTTACCTAGCAACACCATATCAAATCCGAAGGGAGAAATGAATGTGATTACCACACGAAGTGGTAAGGCACTTAAAGAACCGACTCCTCAACCAATTACTCCAACGGTGGAGGAAATTGAGGAAGATCCCGAGGTGGTGGTCGAAAAGGAGCATATCTCAAGCCCACAAAGTACCGCTCATGCCACACGTACGGTCGACCCATTACCAACATTGGAACCCGAGATTCCAAAGGCTATGCCTATGACCCAACTCACACCACCCTTACCTTACCCATCGAGACTTAGGAAGAAGAAACGACAAGTGCGCGACAATTATCAATTTGAGCTTTTTATGAAAATGTTTCGTGAGTTGCACCTTAATGTGAGTTTCGCCGATGCTTTGGTCATGATGCCTCGATTTGCCGCTAACTTTAAGAGTATGTTGAACAACAAGGATAAATTGCATCAGTGGTCTAGTTGTTCATCGGTTTATCTTAATCTCATACCTCAAAAAGTCGGTGATCCCGGTAAATTTTTGATCTCTTGTGCAATTCAAGATATGGAAGAATGCTATGCCTTGGCCGATCTTGGTGCTAGCATTAATTTGATGCCACTTGCAATCTTCAAGTCGCTCAATCTTCCTAATCTTACTCCTTCACTAATGTCTATCGAGATGGCTGACCATTCCATGATTCGTGCTAGTGGATTGGCGGAAGACGTTTTTGTGAAAGTGGGGAAGTTCTACTATCCCGTAAACTTTATCGTTGTCGATATTCCCACGGATCCTCAAGTTCCTCTCATTTTAGGTCGTTCATTTTTAGATACGTCTATGGCTTTAATTGATGTGCATGCTAGAAAGATCACCTTACATTTCAACGACGAGGAACTTGTCATAAACGCAACTCAAAATTCTCAACTTTCTCATGTTTATTCTGTTGCTACCATCAACCTCGTTGATATGATCGACGTGGTTTGCGAGGAATTTTCACAAGAAGTTCTAGGGTTTGGTGATGAAGAAACTAGTGGCAATCCCACTATGTTAGATCCAATTCTTGATAATTCGACACCAACCTTCACTCCATTTGAAGGTGGTGGTTTTACGTTGGAAGAATTCGATGTTCCACGTACTTGTAACGAAGACCTCGACAACGATGAGGACTTCTCGATTATCAAGGAATTTCTTAACGATTTCCCATTTCCTCCACCAGAGGAGGTTATGAGTATCGAGCCCAAATCTTCACTTGAGGAACCACCTATCCTCGAGTTGAAAGATTTACCTCCTCACCTCGAATATGTCTATTTGGAGGAGGACGACAAGTTACCGGTTATTATTGCGAAGGAACTTTCGAATGATGAAAAAACCGCACTTGTCGATGTTCTAAAGGATCACAAAGGGGCAATTGCGTGGAAGTTATCCGACATTAAGGTAATCGATCCGAAGTTTTGTACCCACAAAATCTTAATGGAGGTGGATTACAAGCCCGCAATCCAAAGTCAAAGAAGGGTGAACCCCAAAATTCATGACGTCATCAAAAAGGAGGTCCTTAAACTCCTTGGCGCGGGAATGATTTACCCTATTTCCGATAGCCCTTGGGTGAGTCCTATTCATTGTGTCCCTAAAAAGGGAGGGATGACCGTTGTGCCAAACGATGCCAAAGAGTTGATTCCCACTAGACTCGTGACCGGATGGAGAGTGTGCATTGACTATCGTAAGTTGAATGAAGCCACTCGAAAAGACCATTTTCCCTTTCCCTTCATGGACCAAATGTTGGAGCGTCTTGCGGGAAACGATTTCTATTGCTTTTTAGATGGTTTTTTCGGTTACTTCCAAATTCCCATCGATCCTCGTGATCAAGAAAAAACTATGTTTACGTGTCCATATGGAACGTTTGCCTATCGTAGAATGCCATTCGGACTTTGCAATGCACCGGGAACCTTTCAAAGGTGCATGATGGCTATTTTTCATGACATGATCGAGAAGACGATGGAAGTCTTCATGGATGACTTTTCCGTGTTTGGTGATTCTTTCACTTCGTGTTTATCGAACCTTGAGAGAATGTTGAAACGTTGTGAGGAAACCAACCTTGTGCTCAATTGGGAAAAATGTCATTTTATGGTTAGGAGTGGAATCGTCTTAGGGCACAAGGTCTCGAAAGCGGGGATTGAGGTAGATCAAGCTAAGGTAGACGTCATCGCCAAATTACCTCATCCCAAAACCGTTAAGGGAGTTAGGAGTTTCCTAGGCCACGCGGGCTTTTATCGTCGATTCATAAAGGATTTTTCAAAGATTTCTCGACCCATTACACATCTTCTTGAAAAAGAGGCACGTTTTGTCTTTGACGAAGATTGTGTACGAGCCTTTGAAATCCTTAAGAGGAAACTTACCGAAGCTCCCATTCTTGTTGCTCCCAATTGGAACCTCCCCTTTGAGCTCATGTGTGATGCTAGTGATTACGCTATTGGGGCCGTTTTAGGGCAACGTCATGATAAGCACTTCTTGCCTATTCACTATGCTAGATGCTAATCCTAGATTACTTTGTTGGATTCTCCTCCTTCAAGAATTTGATCACACCATCGTTGAAAAAAAAGGAGCCGAGAATCTAGCGGCCGATCATCTTTCTCGTTTGGAAGATCCTCACCAAAGTGTTTACGAGCCCAAGGAAATCACCGAAACATTTCCGCTCGAGACACTTGGTGTAGTGAATTCTAAGCTTGATTCTACCACCCCATGGTTTGCGGACATCGCAAATTACCATGCGGGTAACTTCATCATTAAGGGTATGACGACTCAAGAAAAACGAAAATTCTTTCGTGACGTCAAGTTCTACTTTTAGAACGACCCTTACTTGTTTCAGACTTGTCCGGATCAAATCATCTGACGTTGTGTATTTGGCACCGAAGCCTCTAACATCCTTAGAGCTTGTCACGAGGGACCCACGGGTGGTCACCACGGTGCTAATCTCACGGCTAAAAAGGTGTTTGATGCCGGCTTATTTTGGCCTACTATTTACCGAGATGCACAAGATCTTGTGAAGTCATGTGCTTCATGCCAACGACAAGGAAAAGCCTCACAAAAAGATGAAATGCCACAAAATATCATCCAAGTGTGTGAGATCTTTGACGTTTGGGGTATAGACTTTATGGGGTCGTTCCCATCATCTCGTGGTAATAAGTACATCCTTGTTGCGGTTGACTACCTATCTAAGTGGGTGGAGGCCAAAGCCTTGCCCACCAATGATGCTCGTGTGGTAGTCAAGTTCTTGAAAAGCTTGTTCTCTCAGTTTGGAACACCTCGTGCGATCATAAGCAATCGTGGAACCCATTTTTGTAACGACCAATTCGAAAGGGTCCTAAGGAAATATGGGGTTACACATCGGCTTTCTACGGATTATCACCCACAAACGAGTGGGCAAGTCGAGGTTTCAAACCAAGCGTTGAAAAGGATCTTGGAGAGATCCGTTGGGAAAACCGACAATCTTGGTCGGATAAGTTGGACGATGCTTTATGGGCCTTTAGGACCGCTCATAAGACGCCAATTGGGTGCACTCACTATAAGCTTGTGTATGGAAAGAATTGTCAATTGCCTATCGAATTAGAACACAAGGCTTATTGGGCCCTAAAGCATTGTAATGATGATATGGAGACCGCGGGGAAACACCAGAAAATGAAATTAAATGAATTGGATGAATTGAGAGACATTGCTTATGAAAATTCATTAATTTATAAGGAAAAAACTAAAAAGTTGCATGATTCTAAAATTAAAAACCGGGTTTTTAACATTGGGGATCAAGTTTTGCTTTTTAATTCTCCATTGAAAATATTTTCCGGTAAGTTGAAATCCCGTTGGTCCGGTCCATTCACCGTAACTCAAGTGTTTCCATATGGGACCATCGAGCTAGCTCAAGATGATGGTCCTAACTTCAAGGTGAATGGACATAGGTTGAAGCACTACTTTGGCGGGGAAGTTCCATCTTTGAACTACCTCGACCAAGTCACTTTCCCCAATGATAATTAGTATTGAGGGGATCGAGTCGAGCTCATGACTCAGTAATCAAAAACGAGGTGCCTCGTGGGGGAGTCCCATGCTTATCCCATGTACATATTATTGCTTTCTAATGTAGCTTACGTGTGGGGATTTGTGCCCTTCCAACCTTTGTTCCGTGGTTGTTTGTGAATTGTGGTTTTTAGATGATCATGATCTTCACGATTGGAGCCTCTCGTGTTCGTTTTATGGGAGCACTCGATCGTTTGCTTTGAAGACTTTCTCAATATCCATGATATATCCTTTGATGTTCTAACCTTAGGTTTATAGCACACTTCATAAACGGCTATTAATTTAACGGTTACATCCTTTCCATGCTAGATTAGGCATTCGACTACGTCTCTAGTATGGGGGTGTTTGCACCCCTAGACTCGAAACATTGAGGACAATGTTTAACTTTAGTATGGGGGGGGTGAATAGATACTTGCCTTGCCAAACCTTCACGCTTTCCAAAGTTTATCTTTTTGTTTATCGTTTTGTTGCAAAATAAGGTAAAAATGGCAAAAATTTTAAAATTTTCTCATGTTTTATAAGTGTTTGAAGACACGAATGTAGGTTTTCCGATGGCGAGAATAAGAGTAATTTTTGACTCGACCGTGGGTGTTGAGCACTTAGCTTTGGTTCCTTAACTACACATTAGGCTAAGTCTCTTAAATGAGGACGAGAAATGATAGAGTTAATTATAAGTTACTATGCTAAACGTAGAGTACTCGTATTCTTTCAAAAACTCATGTGTTCTCGTTGTTTGCTTATTCTCCCTTCGCATGTAAATATTTTTTGCTTAATAAATATTGATTTAGCGGTTTAGTTAGGATTGTTGGGTTTCTAGTCTTTTCTAGTAGCTTCCGTGTAATTAAATTGGGAAGACATTAACGTATCGCCAGCGTCACGGTTTTGAAGTATTGGCACCCTAATAATCGAAAGCTTCACCCAATAATAAGATTTCAAGTGCTCACCTAAATCAAGAAAACAATTTGAATCCACACAAGGCCGAAAAATCTATGCAAAATTGAAAGTGAATCAAGCCTTAATCTTCGAAGCTTTAAAGATCCAAAATTCGCCTTAGCGTGAGGATATACGTCTTTGGCTAATAAAACCACCGATGAGGCGGATAATAAAAGGCAAGGCAAGACCGAAGTCATAATAAACGCTTCATGGCGAAGTTGAATAAAAGATGGAGGTAAACCAAAGATAATAAGGCCCTTCCGTTAGGGGGCGTATACAAGTCTTGGTAATAAGTCTCATGTTCAAAACCGTTATAAAACCGTGTTTATCGATTCTTCTTGTCAACTTAATTTTTTGACATCGTTGTCTATTAGGAGGGGTTATTGATTTGATGGTCTTGGTTACACCGTTAGGACTCTATTTTTAGACCTAAATCTCTATTATCGCATAAGTCAAACAATGTATCCTCGTGAAACATTTAAGACAAAATAAAATATAAGAGATACAACTTAGGAATAATGGGAGGATAAGTACGTGATTAGGGCATATGAGTAGTGTTAGCATTACTAACTTATAATGACAATGATCTCGTTGCACGCTTGGCATGGAATTGGGGTGAAAATCGAGGACGATAAAATTATTTCTAAAACGAAGCATTCACGTGTTCTTATTCTATGAACCTAAACGTCCCATTTTACGATGAAAATCATACATTATGTCCAAAACACAAGTAGTAGTAATAGTAGTAGTGTAGCTAGTTTATCGTTCAATAAAGTAAATAAAAATGAATTTTGGAGATGCTACGATACTTTATTCTAGCATTGCGTGAGGGCACGACAATGGTTTAGTATGGGGGAGTGATGAGACTGCTTTTATACATAGTCTCATCGTCCAAATAGGGCTTAAAATGCATTAAATATCATCAAAATACCCAAATATATGCTTGTGTTTGTTGCTTGTGTATTTTAGGTACGGATATTGAGAAAATCACAAAAGATCACAAGAATCATAAAAAAACGAACACGGGAAACGAAGCCGCACAATGAACCAAGCCCTAATGAAGAATTTTCCAAAGAAAACCCTTGAAGATTTGAAGAATTATGAAGAAGGGTCCTCCAATATGGAAGAATTGACACTTTATACCCTTGTATCTTCATAATTACAAGTTTGGTCCCTAAAGTTTGTCAAAATTACAAAAGGGACCCTTAACTTTGAAGAATTGACAAATTTAGTCCCTCCACTAAACTAAATTGTCAATATTGGTCCTCCAAGAAGTCAACAAACAAGTCAAAACCTTGAACAATGAAGAAATGACAAGTTAAGCCCTAGAAGATTGAAGAAATTACAAAAATGGTCCTTATTTGAAGTTTGAAACTATGATGGGCCAAATTCAGCAAGTTGGGAAAACTTCATAACAAAGGAAATTGACTTTTTAGCTATTATTTACAAAGTGAAGAAAACTTGGGAATTGAGGGACTGAAAGCATCAAACATCCAAACTCCCCTCACCCAATACCTACCCGCCACGTCACCCCACTTCCACTCCTCAACCAATCATATTGCACCTCCCTACCACGTCAACAATCCACCAAAAATAAATAATCAGTATTAACTGATTATTTAATTTTCCCTCTAAACACCTAATTCAAAAGTTAATTACCCCCAAAATGGATTCAAACCCACCCTGCTAATCATCTTAATCCCATAAACCCTAAAACCTAACTCTCACAAATCAAAGGGGTTTTTGATGATTCCTTCCAGAAACATGATTAAGCAACCCCTAAACCAAACCCAACTCCCAAAACGTTACCGTCATCACCTGGACCCCTCCCACATGGATCCCCTACTGCATAAGTCCAAGGATGTACAAACCAATCACTGGCTGAGGCTTAATGCTTGAAGACTATGCTCATTTGGACGCTTAGGATCACTTTCCACCAGTTGTAACATCCACAACAGTCCAACATCATCACATGGAGCTCTTGACCAAATTCAAAATTCAAATCTTCAAAAGGAATCAAAGGGCAAAACTGGAAAGTCCCATTTAGGGTTTAGTTATCCTTCTTTTCAGTTCTAGAATGTTTGTAAGCCTCTATATAAAGGCACATAGGTTTACATTTTCACTTGTTCTTGTTTTTTCTTTCCTTGGTCAGGCATTGTAAATCCCTTTCAAAGTTAATGAAACTGGTGTTTGTTGTGACAAAAAAGAACAAGAGCCATTTACTTTTCATTTGCATCTTTAAATTTTGAAGTTAAAATCTCATTTTCAGTCCTTGTTTATTTTGGAAAGTCAAGTTAATCAGTCCTTAAGTTACTGTCCAAGATTTTTAAGTTGATCATATGAGCCTGATATTCTTGTTGAATATCAAGCTCAAGTGAAACTCAATTGGTTTGTTGATTTAGTTATTGTTAAGATTTTCAGAAAACCAAAAAAATCAGTTTTTTTATTATGTCAAATAAGCCATAAACAGCTTAACTGATAAGCTGGCTTAATAGCTTATTTGACTTGGGAACAAGTCATTCTTTCTTGTTTGCTTTCTTTCTTGGCGGGTAGATAAAACTCAATCCTTTTGAAGTCATATTGGGTGTGTGTGTCACTTGTGACCACCACTAGCAATCTCTACTAGCTATCTTGTTCCAAAAAGCCATAAGCCCATCTATAAGCTGATGGGAGATGGCATTGCTTCCATAGTGGGGCCTGGATGTGGGTCCCACAAGGTATAAACCTTGTACTCTATTGTTTTCAAGTTTTATATGTGATTTGTGTAATTTTGTGGAATTTGTGAAAAAACTGGTATTTGTTCATTTAATCTGTTTGTTTATGCTCATTTGATGTTAATATGCATGTTAGAGGTGATTAGGACAAGTTTGATCAAGTTTAAAAAACATTTGGTTTGAAAAACGTTGGTTTCTGAATTTAAAAGGGTGTTTGGGATTAGGATCTAATAGGGTTATAAGTGTATAAACCTGTTAAAAACTACTCACACTCACTCTCTTTGGTTTGTTTGGTATAAGTATATTGTTTTTGTGAAGTTTGGTGTGTTTAAATCAGAAGTGTGCATGTCATAGCTTTGGTAAAAACAGTCAAATGCATTAAGTGCCTTTTCTGCCTGTTTTTGTAGTAATTTGATCTTCAGATTTGATTAATTGTTGGAAGATAGGTTTAGATAGGATTGCATCAAGTTTTTATGGGTAACTGGTATGCAAGATTTAAAGCATCAAAATTCACTTTTGTGCCATTTAGTTCAGTAACTGCTCATCAGAAACATCATAGGCTAATCAGTAACATTTTGTGCAATTTGAGCTTGAATTTTGCTAAGTTCTTTTGTTTTTTGTGCTATATTTGACTCCCTACACTCAAACTGAGTGTAGGGGTGCCCCATTGTCCATCAAACAGCAACAAATATCGCTGAACAAGCCCTCTTGTTCTATCTTCACTTGTGAAGATACGTTTTTTTTACTTGTGTGTTCATCAGTTAACAAAATGCCTAACTGGGCATTGTTTTGATCCTAGTAGCTTGATTCTAGCTTGTTTTTGATAAAAAGTTTGGTTTAGAGTAGTTAAGGTCACTGTTTTTAAGTTTGTAAAGATTAAAAAAGAAAAAAAAAAGTTTTTGTAAAAAGGACGCGGCCACGACTCGAACCTGCGCCACTCCTCTCACACTCCAACGTGATAACCAGTTGCCCTAGGGTCTTTGACTGGTTATCACTTGGACCTTTTATTATTTAAGTAGTGTTTGTTTTTAGCTTATTTAACTTAGCAGCTTAGTTATAAGCTGATTTCAGCTTATTCATTTTAGATTTTTACCACTTAGCATTTTTCCTTTGTTCTTATTTGGGTTTAGGACTTTTTGGTTCAAAAAATTTATTTTTCACGTGATTTATTAATTTACTAGGATTATTTTAAGTTTAAATTTTAGAAAGTAAATAAAAAATAGGAAAAAGTATTTTAAAAATCTGGAAAAATAGTTTTTAGGTTTTCAACTATATTTATGAGGTTTACAGCCAATAAAGTTTTCAATTTAAATTATTTTTGATTTTATATGATTTTAGAGTTTTTAACCAACTTTAGAAATTTATATAATATTATTAAAAAGGTTTTGGAAACTTTTGATTGCATATCTGTCTTAGTTACATTATTCTAGATTTTTGGTAATTTTTTAGAATTTTTTTATAAACTTTGTACTTTTTGAATATTTTAACATTATTTTATTATTAAAAATTAAAAGTCTAATTTTCTAAGTTTTTACATTTTTCCTAGATTATAGACACTTAATTATGAATTTTTTAACTTTCCAAATATTTTTAGGGCTTTTCAATTATTTTCTAGAATGAATTTAAGTTTTAAGTGATTTTAATAGTTTTTAATTGTTTAAAAGTTTTATTTGGTTTTAAAATTTTGAAAAATACTTTTTAGCTTAATTAGGTTATTTTGTGGTTTACAAACTTTTAAATCTTGTTTGGGACTTTTTAATAATTAATTTTGATTTTTAGGGCTTTAATTAGCATTAAAAAGTCATTATCTAATTAATTAAAAGGTTTTGGCAAGTTTGGAGTTTTTGTAAACTCTTAGAATATTATTGTGGATTTTTGGTAATTTTTAGGAATTTTTAGGTTAAAGTTTTTAATTTGGTGCTTTTTACGGTTTTACGTGATCGACCTTTTCGTCTTATTGTAATACGTCATCGTAACCGTCATTCTCTTCTAATCTCATTTTTTTCCTTCTCAAAAGTATAATCACAAAGATAATCATTTCAATACACACACACTAAGCCTCCTTGAGAACGAACTCATTTTAGGGTCATTTACACACGGTTTTCCTAAATCGTCGTGCTTACCCTATTTGTTGCTCTTTTCCTAAAGGGTATACAAAAACTCAACCATAAGTTATATCTTTTATAAGTTTTATCTTTTCGTCGTTGTTAAGCTTCTTTTATTGTAGTAGTAGTAGTATATTATAATAAAGGTCGAGATGGGTTAATTATGATGGAAAATGTTAAACTATGCTTTGAAATTAATGCATTGCATGATGGCATTACAATGGTCAAGTGTAGGGGATTTAATAAGTGTGAAAACACTTATCCTTTCACCACTTAAAACAAGTAAAAACGAGACCAAAACGTGTATTTAATGTCGTAAAAGTTAGAATTATGCGCGGTTTGTGTTTTTATTGTGTTTTAGGACAAAAATATGAAAAAGGAAGAAAACACGGTCTTTCGCGGGCTTTTATCGAAGAAAAAGACAAAAGACGAAGTCAAAAGTGCAAAAAGAACGGAAGTCAAAGGCCTATTCTGAAGATTTATCGAAGGAAAAGACCAAAGACGGAAGTTTAACGAAGTCGAAGAACCAAGTCTAATAAAAGAAGTAAATTAGAAGACGAAGTTCATTTTATCATTCGACAAATCCCGAGACAAAGTCGAGAAAGACGAGTTATATAAAAAGACGAGAAGACAAGAGAAAGAAGGAACACCAACTTCCCTTCCCTATATATAGTCTCCTAATCTTTCATTTTAGGAGTTAGTTTGAAATGTATATAATGCAAGTTCGTTTTCTCAGTTCTTAACTAATAGAAAGTCCAATCAATATCAAATTTATAATTGTTTTTGGTTGTTCAAGCTTGCTTGGTAATCTATTGCTAATTCAAACAATTCTATCTAAAAATGAAAAATATAAACCTACTTATACGTAAAACAAGTTGCAAATTCCAAAATTTATTCAAGTAAAATATGAAAATGCAAAATTCAAAACTATAAGGACTGAAAATGTAATTTCTATAAAATGAAAATGCTTGAAATGTAAATTCTAAAAGTTATAAGGACTAAAAATGTAAAACAGTTAACTATAAGGACTAGACTTGTAAAAACTTTAACAAACTAACCAAAAACTAACAAACTAACAAACTTATAAACTGAATTTTAACAAACTAACAAATGCAAGGACTGAATTATGCAATTACCACAAAATTAGGAAAATTAGCTAGGTTTAGAAACTGAATAGAATTCTAGGGACTAAAGTGCAATAAACCAAACTTTTCAAGTAAAAACGGGCACAAAGAAAGAATAAGCTCGTTTGAGCTTATTTCTCAACCAATTAAGCTGAAACAACTTGCAAACAACTTCAAATCCAATTCAAGAAACGTGTGTTCAAGGAAATAAGCTAAAAATCCAAAATAAGTAATTGAGTGCTTATCAATAAGCTCAAAATAAGCTACAGCCTAATCCAAACATCCACAACTTGATTTTTGTGACAATTCTGATTAAGCACTTGATTTAAGGAAGGGGAAATCAAATTAGAACAATTTTCATCCAGTAATAAGCTAGATATCTGAAATTAAGCTCAAATGAGCTTATGTTGACCAAACGTTGACCAATTTTATGAAAAAGCTCAAAATTTCAAAACTTCATATTCAATACTTTCTAGATGGAAATGTGAAAGAAAATCAAGACTTTTCTGAAGTGGATAATGAGAACTAGCAAAACAGTAAGCTATTTATCTCAGAGAATGCAAAATGCTCAAGCTTGAGCTAATAAGCTGATTTCTAGCTTAATTCTGAATACTGTAGATTTTCCTTCTAGATACTGAAAGATTATGTTATAAGCTATAACTAGAAACTTGTTTGAGCAAATTTGATCAAGTAATGAAGGAGAAACAATCAGTTGAAATTGGCAAGTTTTGAAATAAAAGCTGAATACAAGTATGACCCAAACTTTTTGATTACCAATTGCCTGTTTGACTATTTTTATGACTTACAAAAGACTGAAAACTACTTATTACCACTTAATGACTAGAAATGAACTTCTAAACACCAATTCCTAACACTTGAAAGCTGAATCAAAGCTACTCCTAAACACTCCTTTAAAGCTTTTAATCAAACTTTTTCAAAGACTTGTTGAGTAATGGTTAAGACTGATTAAAGAGCTATAGCAGATTTGTTTTAGTGAACAAAATGTAATGTAATCAAGCTAATAACAAGCAATAACCAAGACTAGAACTGAAAGTAGCTATAGGACTAAAATGTTACTGAAAATATGCAGAAACTACAAAACTGAACACAATAGCACAAGATCAAGCTACAAAACACTAGAATCACTCAATCAACAATTACTATTCAATTAAAACAGGCAGCCATCAAAGTTATCTAGAAAAATGAGCATGCAAGTACTGATTTAGAGGAACATAAAACAGAAGCCTTAGAACCTATTGAAGAGGTCCTTTGGGTAGAAGAGGAGCGCTGAGCTCTCTTGCCCTAGTGATACCACCACCTATCACTAGTAATCAACTCAAATCAACAATCAAACAACTGCAAATCATCAATCTGCCATGAAATCTTCAAGAAACTAGGAATGAACTGAATTCTTGAACAAACAGCTACAAAACTCCACCAATGTAAGCTATGATCAATGGTTGATCATAACTAACATCAAACAGCAACTAATATATCCAATATCAACAAGATTCAACAGGAATTTGAGAAACAGAATTTGGCGGGAAAACTTGAATTTGAAATTTTATTTATGAAATCAGTTACAAAAGGTAGTTACAAGCTTCTAACTAACTAACTAACTCAAGAGTTTGTCAGACTCTTGAGTAGTTAGGTGAAAAGGAGGGAAAAAGGGAAAAGGAATTTTAAGAACTAGGTGTTTACAAAATTTAAGCTACAATCACAAATGAAGTACTAGCTGGGTATTTATAGGCAAGATAGGGAGATTCTGTTGGAGTTGTGACGTGTTTGGGCCAATCATGGCTTGACACGTGGAGGAATTCTGCAAATCCATTTTGAAGGTGATGAACTTGAATTGGGGGTTTTTGATTCAATGGATAATATGTTAAATGGATTGCACCGTTGAATTCATCTTTCAAAATTGAGTAACTTTGGTGTTTTGATCTTTTCTTGAAACGGCTTAAATCTCCAACCCGATCCTGGTGAATATTTTTGTTGAAGAAGAAGGACACGTGGCGTCTTCTTATTGGTAGAGAAAGTGTCACACGGATTGAAACTGTTATGATCTTGCATTAATTATGACGGCTGTAAGTGGACATTAATTGTTTGATCCGTGTGAACTCTTTCCTTGTTTCTGATTGGTTAATAGCCTTTCACTTGGATTTAACTTTGCAAAACTTTCCAAACTTGGCAAAATAAGCCCTTGAACTTGGCAGTTTGCTATTTAAGGCCAGAATCTTCATTCCTTTGTCATTTTTGGTCCTTTAACTTTGATTCTTCAACAAAATGGCCCTTTGACTTGAGTTGACTTTGTAGTTGACCAAATTTGACTTGAATCTTGACTTTCCATAATTTGCACTTTAAGTCCTTCAACTTTCACAAATTGTCAAGATAGGTCCTTGAACTTCAAAGCCTTGTCACTTTTGATCTTTTTTTGTCTTTTTCATCCATTTGAGCTTGGTTTTTCCTTGTTTGCTTGAAATTGTATCCTTTTACCTACATAAGATCACACAAACACAAACATACCACATAACACTGCTTTTTACAAGATAAATGGGTATTTTGCTTCATGTTTTAGGGTTATTTGTTGATAAAAGGATATGAGTTTAAGCTCATATCAAATTCCCCTACACTTGAGCATTGCCATGTCCTCATGCAATATTATATTTCAAGGCTTAAAAATTTACATTTCCCTCATAATTAATCCTCCTTGGCCATATGAGATGCATCTACACTACTCTAAACTAGATGATGCATGATTTTGACTTTTAATAATGCAATGAATCAAAATACAATTCTATCTATATCTTTTTGATTTTTCTTGAAATGGTTTTGATGGAAATAACTCATAAAGAATTCAATGACTTAGATTAGGGCTTGGGTACCATGGACACTTATCACCCTCAAGTTTCACTTTCCCCATACCAAGCTAGTAAATGGGATCATTGCATTCACAAGTAAAAAGTGCATCAACTTATTCATGACAATTAAATGTGGAACCGGTTATTAATTGAGCAAATTGCTTGTGGGCAAATTTGTCATTATTCAAGCGTGAAATATAAAAAGTGTAAAATCCAAAAATAAGGAAGCACGGTTTTAATCCTAAGTAATCTTCTCATCCATTACTTGAAAAACCGCTCACAATTAATATAAGTCCGTATTAAGAGTAATAAGTCATTCGCCTTATGTGTAAAATCCTCATGTCATGCTTTCATAAGTAACTACACACTCGCTAAGGAAAGAAAAATAAAACTCACGCAATAATTTACATCCGCATCTTTTTGAGATTTTGGATCTTCAACCCCGCAACCCGTCAAGGTAATATTGGATTGGAGCAATCTATTGAATCCCCGCAACCCGTCAAGGTAATATTGGAACTCAATAGTCACTACAATTAACACCACACTGCCCCTCTTGGGAGTCTTGCATTATTTTTTTTTTTTTTTTTTTTTTTTCTTTTTCTTTTTTTTTTCTAGCCACTCATTTTTTTTCATAAGCCGCTCTTATTTTTCTTTATTCCTCACAAAGAAATTTGAAAATAAGAAAAGGAAAAACACCCGCTAAATATGGAGCATGACATAAGTCTAGTACACATAAAACGTGCTAACTTAGAATCTTAAGACGTACTCATATCAACCATAAATGATTAGCCAAAAATGCATAAGAGATTACAAACCAATTAAAACCGTACTTGATTATTTATTAACAATTATATACAAGCGAAGAAAATAGAGGTAGAGAAGAGAAGGGTTTAGCCACAAGTAATTGCCATGAAGTCTATCTAGCCCTTTTACACTTGCTTCAACTCTATCATTTCCCATTCTCCACAAATTTAAAATTTCAAAGAATGAAATTGGTGGAAGCTTAGCCTAATAGACCAATGAAGGACTACATGGTTAAGGATACTAGCTAGAGAGTGCTAAAATAAGCAAACTCGGGTTGAGTCAAAATATCCATGGCGGGCCTAATATGTCAAAGAAATCTAAACTTGTTAAAACCATGTTTTATTTTATTTTTCCTTTTTATATATTTTTGATGCAAAAGAAAGAAATATATACAATGCAAATGTGTTATGCAAAATGAAAAATGATTGATGCAAAAATCATGAATGCATATTTTTGTTGGCCAAAGTAGATCAAAAATTTGAAAAATGTTGAAAAATTCAATTTTCCATGTTATCATGCAAGACAATGACAAGTTCTAGGTAAGGTCACTTCGATAGAAGACCCCCCTACACTTAAGCTAAACATTGTCCTCAATGTTTAAGAGCATGGATGTATAAAAACTTCCCCTACACTTATGACAAGGAATAGACTTTGCTTAACCCAAGTTAAGGAAAGGACTAATATTAGTGAAATCAAGTTTAAGCACAAGGTGTCAATGAAAAATCACTAAAGTAACGAAGTGAACCGGATACAAGGGCCTCCTCCATAAGCTCCAAAGCATGAGATGAGTGAGCAACCCTACAAACAAGCAAGAAGACAAAAGAAAGTCTCCCCTACACTTATCTCCAAATCTATGCCTTTATTTCTAACCTACAACACTCTAACCTAGTTATACGATGCTTGAGTTAATGAGTCTCTAGCTCGACTCGTCCCTCAATGAATTAATTCATGGGGAAAATGGGGACCTCTTGGACCATTTCAACGGAAATGTCCTCCCCAAAGTAGTGCTTAACACGGTGACCATTCACTTTAAAATTTGGACCATCGTTTTGGGACAACTCAAGAGTTCCATATGGAAACACTTGAGCAATAGTGAATGGACCGGACCATCTCGACTTAAGCTTGCCCGCAAAAAGCTTCAATCTTGAGTTAAAGAGGAGAACCGGCTCTCCAACTTTGAACTCACGATTCTTAATCTTAGCATCATGCAATTTCTTAGTATTTTCCTTATATAGCAAAGAATTCTCATAGGCATTAGCTCTCAACTCATCCATCTCATTGATTTGATCTTTCCTATGTGAACCGGCTTGGTTTAAATCAAAGTTAGCCCACTTGAGAGCCCAAGATGCCTTATGTTCTAACTCAAATGGGAGGTGGCACGCTTTTCCATAGACAAGCCTATAAGGAGTACAACCAATTGGTGTCTTAAAAGCCGTCCTAAACGCCCACAAAGCATCATCAAGCTTATCCGACCAAGAAGCTCTATGCTCTCCCACCGTTCTCTCTAAAATTTTCTTTAAACCACGATTTGTGACCTCGGTTTGACCATTTGTTTGAGGGTGATACGCGGTAGAAAGTCTATGATTCACTCCATATTTCTTCATAACTCTCGTGAATTGATCATTACAA
The DNA here is from genome assembly GCA_025667525.1 of Glebionis coronaria. Lineage (NCBI taxonomy): Eukaryota > Viridiplantae > Streptophyta > Magnoliopsida > Asterales > Asteraceae > Glebionis > Glebionis coronaria. The sequence goes on from CM046875.1 coordinate 266,983,515, forward strand.
AAGTGCGTACCACGATCACTTATGATGGCCCGAGGTACACCAAATCTAGCAAACAATTGTTTCAAAAACTTTACAACCACTCTAGCATCATTAGTAGGTAAGGCTTTAGCCTCCACCCACTTGGACACATAATCCACCGCCACAAGTATATACTTGTTTCCCTTAGAGGATGGAAAAGGTCCCATGAAATCTATTCCCCATACATCAAATATCTCACACTCTTGGATAAAATTTTGTGGCATCTCATCACGTTGTGTAATCTTTCCTTGTCTTTGACAAACATCACAAAATTTCACCATCTCTTGGGCATCCTTGTAAATGGAAGGCCAATAGTAACCCGAATCAAAGACTTTCTTGGCGGTGTAGTTAGGCCCAAAATGTCCACCCGTAGGTCCTTTATGACATGCCTCTAAGATTTTAAATGCCTCGGGCCCATCTACACACCGTCTAATGATTTGGTCCGCACATTGCCTAAAAAGATATGGATCATCCCAAAAGTAATACTTAACCTCCTTAAGAAACTTTTTCTTTTGTTGGTAAGTAAGACCCTCAATAAGCACATTGCCCACAAGATAGTTTGCAATATCCGCAAACCAAGGTGTGGCATCCTCTTGGGAAGAGATAGACATGAGCTCCTCTAATGGAAAGGATTCATTGATTTCTTGATGTGGGAAATCTCCTTGAAAAGGATGCTCAAGTCTACTCAAATGATCCGCCGCTAAATTTTCGGCCCCTTTTTTATCACGAATCTCGATCTTAAACTCTTGAAGCAACAAAACCCATCTCAAAAGCCTAGGCTTAGCATCTTATTTCGTCATAAGATACTTGAGAGCGGAATGATCCGTATACACTATGGTCTTGGAAAGCACAAGGTATGGTCTAAACTTCTCAAAAGCATATACTATAGCAAGCAACTCTTTTTCCGTGGTAGTGTAATGAAGTTGTGCACCGGTCATGGTTTTACTCGCATAGTGTATAGGTTGGAAATGCTTATTAACTCTTTGTCCTAAGACGGCCCCCACCGCATAATCACTAGCGTCACACATAAGCTCAAAAGGTAATTCCCAATTTGGAGAAACCAAAACGGGAGCCTTTGTCAATTTTTCCTTAAGTGTCTCAAAAGATTCTAAACAAGCTTGGTCAAAAATGAAAGGAGCCTCTTTCTCCAAAAGATGAGTCATCGGTCTAGCTATCTTAGAAAAACTTGTATAAAGCGCCTATAAAAACCCGCATGACCTAAGAAACTCCTCACACCTTTAACCGAGGTGGGTGGGGGAAGCTTAGCAATCACATCAATTTTGGCTCGATCAACTTCTAATCCCTTGTTGGATATCTTGTGTCCTAAAACAATCCCCTCTTTTACCATAAAGTGACATTTCTCCCAATTAAGCACCAAACGTGTTTCCTCACAACGCTTAAGCATTCTCTCAAGATTGGTGAGACACGAGCTAAAGGAGTTCCCAAATACGGAAAAGTCATCCATAAAAACCTCCATGGTTTGCTCTATCATATCATGGAAAATTGCCATCATGCACCTTTGAAACGTCCCCGGTGCATTACATAGGCCAAAAGGCATCCTCTTGTAAGCAAATGTACCGTATGGACAAGTGAATGTGGTCTTTTCTTGATCCTTAGGGTCAATGGGTATTTGAAAATAACCCGAAAAGCCATCAAGAAAACAATAGTACTCATTTCCCGCTAAGCGTTCAAGCATTTGATCCATAAAGGGAAGCGGGAAATGGTCTTTCCTAGTTGCCTCATTGAGTTTTCTATAATCAATGCAAACTCTCCAACCGGTTACAAGTCTCGTGGGAATAAGCTCATTGTTCTCATTAGGCACCACGGTGATTCCACCCTTCTTTGGAACACAATGAACCGGGCTAACCCATGGAGAGTCGGAAATGGGGTAAATCATCCCCGCATCTAAGAGTTTAATCACTTCTTTCTTAATAACCTCATGAATTTTTGGGTTAACTCTCCTTTGGTTTTGAATGGCGGGTTTATAATCATCCTCCATAAGGATCTTGTGAGTACAAAAATGTGGATCAATTCCCCTTATGTCGGATATTTTCCATGCTAAAGCTTTCTTATGTTTCTTAAGGACTTCAATAAGTTGCTCCTTCTCATCCTCTTGTAATTCCTTAGCAATAATCACCGGTAATTGGTCTTTTCCTTCTAAGAAAGCATATTCTAAGTGGGATGGAAGTTCCTTAAGTTCAATGGGAGGTGGACTCTCTATGGAAGGTTTTACTATGGAAGGTTCCTCAATGGTAATCTCTTGTGGAATAGGGGAAGGAATAGGGTCCTCATTGAGCAACTTTTGGATTATAAGAATATCTTCTTCCCAATTAATGGGAGAATCATCATCACCAAGAAAGTTGGACTCAAATTCCTCCAAGAGGAAATCACTCTCTCCAAAAGGTGTTAAAGAGGGAGCAATTGAGGCCACGGTTTCAACATGTGGAATCTCATCACTAGCATTCTTACAAGCATCATGAAAGTGTTCATTACACACTTCATCTAGCACATCCACAATGTTAATCGTCTCACAAGGTCTAGACTCCTTAACCTCTTTTCTATCACAAACTTTCCCTAACTTAAGCACCACTTTCTCATCCTCTACTCTCATAATTAATTCTCCTTCCGCCACATCTATCAAGGTACGACCCGTTCTCAAAAACGGTCTACCAACAATCAAAGGCACTCTAGGATCCATGTCATAATCGACCACTACAAAGTCGGCCGGAAAGGTAAACTTATCCACACCTACAAACACATCTTCCGCTATACCTACGGGGTGAGCTATGGTTCGGTTGGCTAGTTCAAGAGTCATCCTAGTGGGGGTGAGCTCGAGAAGAGAGAGTTGTTTCCAAACCGATAAAGGCATGAGATTTATGCTTGCCCCTAAATCCGCCAAAGCCATGCAATTTTCAACACCGGGAAAATTACAAGGTATCAAGAAGCGCCCCGGATCTCCAAGTTTTGTTGGTAAGGTTTTAAGTAACACCGCGGAACAATTTTCATTAAGTGATGTGTTGGGCAAATCAACCAATTTTTCTTTGTTTGAGAGCAAATCTTTGAACATCTTAGCAAACTTTGGCATATAAGCAAGAGCTTCCGCAAAGGATATGTTGATATTGAGTTGCTTGAACATCCTTAAGAAATTGGAGACTTGTATGTCATCTTTTTTCTTTAACTTGTCCTTTTTCAACCTTGAAGGGTATGGAAGAGTGGGTTTTGGTGTAGGTGGAATAGGTGTTGTGGTGGAAGATTTGTCTTTGTTAGCCTCTTCATTGGGAAGTGTGGAAGGTAAAGGAGAAGTATGAGGTGGTTGAGAAGGTGTGTTTGAGTGAATAGGAGCACTTTGAGGAGGAGGAGTAGAAGTAGAAGGCTTATCACAAGTAGGAATACAAGTGGGTTGAACAATAGTAGGTTTAGGAGGTGAAGGATCCTTTGTTGTTGTACCACTCCTTGTTGTAATAGCATTGACATTGGCCCTAGGATTTGTTTGTGTGTTGGAAGGTAAAGCTCCTTGTGGTCTTTGATTTAATGCCATGAAAAGCTTATTGAATTGGTCATTCATTTTCTTGTCCATAGCTTGGAGTTTCTTTTCAGTCTCTTGATTCATCTTTTGCAAAAGATCCATTGTGTTTAACTCTTGTGGCACATATCCTTGAAAACCTTGAGGTTGGAAAGGTAAAGGTTGGGAGTTAAATCCTTGATTTGGTGGATAAAAGGTACTTGCTTGAGGTTGAAATTGATTTGGTGCCTTGTAGTTATTTCCTTGGTATGGTTGTCTTTGCCCTTGATTCCTTGCTAAAATTTGAGGAGGATTTTGTGGAATTTGGGTGGGTGGTTGGGGTGGAAAGCCGGGTGGAGTAAGGTAATTTTGGGATTTGTAAGAAAGGTTATTTGGATTGATGTTAGGCTTGAAGTGTTCACGGTGTTCCTCTTGGTAAGCATAGCATTCCCCTTGATACCCTTGCACCTTGTCACATTGTTCATAAGAGTGAGGACCTCCACAAGTAACACAAGAAATGGTGATGGCATTCACATTGTTTGAGGAATTGTTCAATGTCATGCTCTTAAAGTCTTGAATCATGCCTTGAGTCATTTCTTGTCCTTGTTTGACTTGTTGAAGAATCTCTTGAAGAATTTGGAGTTCACAAGGGGTTTTAGAAGTATTTTGGATCACATGAACTCTTTCTTCAAATGGATCGTTTGTTTGAACCATTGCCTTAGTCTCAATAATGTTCAAAGCCTCATGGTATGTCTTGAAATGAATACTCCCTCCCGCGGAAGCATTTAGTGAATCTTGGTGGTGAGGTTTAAGGCCATTATAGAAGGTATTGATTTGGCTTAGATCATCCATTCCATGGTTAGGGCATCGCCTCAACAACTCACTATACTCTTCCCAAGCATCACCAAAGGATTGACTAGGTTTTTGTGTAAAGCCCATAATCAAATTTCTCAAAGCCATAGTCTTTTGTGGAGGAAAGAATTTGTTCAAAAACTTAGTGGTAAAGTCATCCCATGTGGTGATACTATCGGGTGGTTGGGTGTCTAACCAATGCTTAGCACTCCCATCTAGTGAAAATGACACTAACAACAATCTAATGACATCCGGTGGAACCCCATTATGCTTAATGGTATTGCAAAGTGAAAGGAATCTCTTAAGATGAGCATGGGGATCCTCATTTTGTTTTCCATAGAAAGGTGATGCAGCAACCATATTGATCATAGATGTATGTAGCTCAAATGTGTTAGCGGGATAGTCGGGAATCTTAATGGCACTAACATATCCATGAACGTTGGATTGCATACGTTCATACAAAGTACGGTTATCAACAGCCATGGCTCCTTGTGGTGGTGACAAAGCACGATTCTCGTGATCGGCTTGGTGAACGGTGGTGGTCTTACTCTTTCTCTTTTTCTTCCTTTTCGGAGGAAGAGGTTGTACACCAATCGGTATTTGTGCACGCCCGCGAGTGAGCATGCAACTCAATACGAGGAATGAGAGAGAAGCTCTCGTGTGACTTTGAAAAGAATAAGATTATCCTCTTCGAGTTTCAATATTAAATATCCACAAGAAAATAACAATATATGTAATACTACTTTGGGTGCAAGACCCTCAATGAAGCTTTCCTTCTTAGAATACTCCCAAGTGAACGGGGGGTTAGGTGGCGCGAAGCACTTAAGTACCTATTGACCCTTAGATGGCATTTTATAGCACATCGCCTTTCTATTCACTTAAATGTTCGTATTCTTCGAATTATTGCTTATTGAGAGTATTTATCTATTCTTGCTTTATTTTGTTTGATCGATACGCGTGTCAAGGACCGGAGCGCCCCTCAACACGGTGTATTGCCTCGGCAATACTTATGGAAGATATGTAAATTGATTGTTCTTATACGTATACGTATGTACTTATAATAATATATGGAAAATATTTTTGTATTTATGAGTTTTTAAAGGAAAATACTATATGTACATAAAAACCGAGAGAATCCAATAATATATATTTTTGGGTGCAATCTCTTAGGAAAAAGATTGCTTTTTGGATTTTTTAATTTTTTTGGTCAATTCTTTAGGAAAAGAATTGTTTTGTTAATTTTTTTAGTTTTTATATATTTTTATATTTTTGATTTTTTATTTGTTTTTGATTTATAATACGTAAAAATAACGTTCACAAAGTGAACGGATCCCAAAAGCCAATGAAAACCGTCAATCGATAGTCTCTCGTGTAGTCAAAGAACCGGCAGCGGCGCCATTTGAAATGTATATAATGCAAGTTCGTTTTCTCAGTTCTTAACTAATAGAAAGTCCAATCAATATCAAATTTATAATTGTTTTTGGTTGTTCAAGCTTGCTTGGTAATCTATTGCTAATTCAAACAATTCTATCTAAAAATGAAAAATATAAACCTACTTATACGTAAAACAAGTTGCAAATTCCAAAATTTATTCAAGTAAAATATGAAAATGCAAAATTCAAAACTATAAGGACTGAAAATGTAATTTCTATAAAATGAAAATGCTTGAAATGTAAATTCTAAAAGTTATAAGGACTAAAAATGTAAAACAGTTAACTATAAGGACTAGACTTGTAAAAACTTTAACAAACTAACCAAAAACTAACAAACTAACAAACTTATAAACTGAATTTTAACAAACTAACAAATGCAAGGACTGAATTATGCAATTACCACAAAATTAGGAAAATTAGCTAGGTTTAGAAACTGAATAGAATTCTAGGGACTAAAGTGCAATAAACCAAACTTTTCAAGTAAAAACGGGCACAAAGAAAGAATAAGCTCGTTTGAGCTTATTTCTCAACCAATTAAGCTGAAACAACTTGCAAACAACTTCAAATCCAATTCAAGAAACGTGTGTTCAAGGAAATAAGCTAAAAATCCAAAATAAGCAATTGAGTGCTTATCAATAAGCTCAAAATAAGCTACAGCCTAATCCAAACATCCACAACTTGATTTTTGTGACAATTCTGATTAAGCACTTGATTTAAGGAAGGGGAAATCAAATTAGAACAATTTTCATCCAGTAATAAGCTAGATATCTGAAATTAAGCTCAAATGAGCTTATGTTGACCAAACGTTGACCAATTTTATGAAAAAGCTCAAAATTTCAAAACTTCATATTCAATACTTTCTAGATGGAAATGTGAAAGAAAATCAAGACTTTTTTGAAGTGGATAATGAGAACTAGCAAAACAGTAAGCTATTTATCTCAGAGAATGCAAAATGCTCAAGCTTGAGCTAATAAGCTGATTTCTAGCTTAATTCTGAATACTGTAGATTTTCCTTCTAGATACTGAAAGATTATGTTATAAGCTATAACTAGAAACTTGTTTGAGCAAATTTGATCAAGTAATGAAGGAGAAACAATCAATTGAAATTGGCAAGTTTTGAAATAAAAGCTGAATACAAGTATGACCCAAACTTTTTGATTACCAATTGCCTGTTTGACTATTTTTATGACTTACAAAAGACTGAAAACTACTTATTACCACTTAATGACTAGAAATGAACTTCTAAACACCAATTCCTAACACTTTAAAGCTGAATCAAAGCTACTCCCAAACACTCCTTTAAAGCTTTTAATCAAACTTTTTCAAAGACTTGTTGAGTAATGGTTAAGACTGATTAAAGAGCTATAGCAGATTTGTTTTAGTGAACAAAATGTAATGTAATCAAGCTAATAACAAGCAATAACCAAGACTAGAACTGAAAGTAGCTATAGGACTAAAATGTTACTGAAAATATGCAGAAACTACAAAACTGAACACAATAGCACAAGATCAAGCTACAAAACACTAGAATCACTCAATCAACAATTACTATTCAATTAAAACAGGCAGCCATCAAAGTTATCTAGAAAAATGAGCATGCAAGTACTGATTTAGAGGAACATAAAACAGAAGCCTTAGAACCTATTGAAGAGGTCCTTTGGGTAGAAGAGGAGCGCTGAGCTCTCTTGCCCTAGTGATACCACCACCTATCACTAGTAATCAACTCAAATCAACAATCAAACAACTGCAAATCATCAATCTGCCATGAAATCTTCAAGAAACTAGGAATGAACTGAATTCTTGAACAAACAGCTACAAAACTCCACCAATGTAAGCTATGATCAATGGTTGATCATAACTAACATCAAACAGCAACTAATATATCCAATATCAACAAGATTCAACAGGAATTTGAGAAACAGAATTTGGCGGGAAAACTTGAATTTGAAATTTTATTTATGAAATCAGTTACAAAAGGTAGTTACAAGCTTCTAACTAACTAACTAACTCAAGAGTTTGTCAGACTCTTGAGTAGTTAGGTGAAAAGGAGGGAAAAAGGGAAAAGGAATTTTAAGAACTAGGTGTTTACAAAATTTAAGCTACAATCACAAATGAAGTACTAGCTGGGTATTTATAGGCAAGATAGGGAGATTCTGTTGGAGTTGTGACGTGTTTGGGCCAATCATGGCTTGACACGTGGAGGAATTCTGCAAATCCATTTTGAAGGTGATGAACTTGAATTGGGGGTTTTTGATTCAATGGATAATATGTTAAATGGATTGCACCGTTGAATTCATCTTTCAAAATTGAGTAACTTTGGTGTTTTGATCTTTTCTTGAAACGGCTTAAATCTCCAACCCGATCCTGGTGAATATTTTTGTTGAAGAAGAAGGACACGTGGCGTCTTCTTATTGGTAGAGAAAGTGTCACACGGATTGAAACTGTTATGATCTTGCATTAATTATGACGGCTGTAAGTGGACATTAATTGTTTGATCCGTGTGAACTCTTTCCTTGTTTCTGATTGGTTAATAGCCTTTCACTTGGATTTAACTTTGCAAAACTTTCCAAACTTGGCAAAATAAGCCCTTGAACTTGGCAGTTTGCTATTTAAGGCCAGAATCTTCATTCCTTTGTCATTTTTGGTCCTTTAACTTTGATTCTTCAACAAAATGGCCCTTTGACTTGAGTTGACTTTGTAGTTGACCAAATTTGACTTGAATCTTGACTTTCCATAATTTGCACTTTAAGTCCTTCAACTTTCACAAATTGTCAAGATAGGTCCTTGAACTTCAAAGCCTTGTCACTTTTGATCTTTTTTTGTCTTTTTCATCCATTTGAGCTTGGTTTTTCCTTGTTTGCTTGAAATTGTATCCTTTTACCTACATAAGATCACACAAACACAAACATACCACATAACACTGCTTTTTACAAGATAAATGGGTATTTTGCTTCATGTTTTAGGGTTATTTGTTGATAAAAGGATATGAGTTTAAGCTCATATCATAGTTCATTTTTAGTTTTTCATCATAGGTAATTAGGAGTAGGTGTTTACTTTCTCTCTCTAGATTTCTCTTTCAAAGTTTTCTTAATCTTTCATTTTAAAACTTGTATTTGAATCTTAATTTTCATCATTAGTTCAAGCTTATTAAGCATTTTTCATTCTTCCTTTCTTAATCTTAATCTTGTGGTTGATTTTGTTAAACATGTAGTTTGTTTAATCTTGTTGATTGTTTGATTGATTTGCTTATTTGATTGATCTTATGGTTTTGATGTGGTAGATGTTTTTGCTTATTGTGTTTATTGATTAATTAGTGTTTAGCTTATTTTTAATTAAGTGGTTTTAATAGTTTTAATCTTTTAAAAGTTGATTTTTAATATTTTGTTTATTTGGTGTTTTTAGAGTTTTGAATTTGTGGCTTATTAGCTTTTTCTAAAAATTAGTTTGGTTTAAGTTTTGATTAAGTTTTAATTTATTTCGGATTAGCTTGGACCCATTATTTCGAAACATGTTTCCCTTTTCCCGAATTATGTGCTAGACTGCATTATTCCGGATTACTATCCGGGATCCACATTCCGGATTAGTAGCAAAACCCTTATTCCGGATTACGTACAGAATCTTCATTCCGGATTGCATTTCACACTGACATTCCGAATTACATTAGATTTACTCATTCCGGATTACTTGCTTTATCAATATTCCGGATTAGGTCAGATAAGCCGCATTCCGAATAAGGTGTAGAAACTTTATTCCGAACTAGGTTTCAAAGTAATTATTTCAGATTACGTGTTCATTCATATTCCGAACTAGGTGTAGAATGAACATTCTGAATTAGCTTTGTTTTTATAATTATTCCAGATTAGGTACAAGTTACTTATTCCGAATTATATTAGAAACACATATTCCGAATTAGGTTAAGTTTTGTGTTTTCCCGAATTATATTTTTAGTTCTTGTTTTCAGATTCCGAATTAATTTTCAAACTTTATTTTTCTCGCCTTTTTATTAAAATTTATTTTCAATTGTTTTGTCTTAGTTAATTTTCAATTTTACTTTTTATCAAGTTTTTAAGTTGCTTAATTTCCATTATTTTTAGTTTATATCTTTAAAGTTTTCATTTTTTATTTTAAAATAGATATTCAACGACATTTTCTTTTTACACCAAGAACACTTGAGTCACACTAATAACCGGAGATCAATTCGATAAGACATAATCAAGAACATATTTTTCTTATATTAGAACCCATAATTAACTTTTTACAGCCAAAGGGTTTTTCCAAATTACCATTACCAAAACATGATTAATCTACACACGATTACATCCCACACTTGAAACCATTCACCAATTCACTCATGGACCCCACCCCATTCAGCCTTCAACCAATCATGTGACAACTTCCTCTCTAAGGAATGCCACGTGGCCAAATCAACAGTCAACACTCATTACTTGGTCACAAAGCATAAATGAACGTCTAGGATGGATTTGGACAGCTCACAACACCTCAAGCATCTAGAAGACTCAATGGCATTTTAGAGAACTTGTAGCTAGGGTTTTGCATTGTAATCTCAGCCTCTAAGGCTATATAAGGAGACCTCAACATGTGAGAGTCCCTTGTTCCAGTTTTTCTCTTAAACATTGTAATTCCTTTTAAAATTTATAAAAGTTTGGTATTTTTAAGAAATTGTAATTCCTTTTATGTTTTTGAAAGTTGGTATTGTTTAAAAGTGATTTTGAGTTCCATTATATGTTATAAACCTGTTTTGATCTTAGGATTGAATCACGTTTAGGTTTGGTAAGGTTTTCAAGTTTGAAAAAAGCTTGAAATCATTGTTTCTGTTTGCTTATTTTAATTGTCCTAACCCCTACCAAAAGCAATAAGCCTTTGCAAGCTTGTTGACACCAAGCTAGTGAAGGTTTATCAACCTTCGGTTGGTTTGTTTGCTGCTTGTGTTGGAGATTTGAAAACCTTGAGGTTCTGCTTTGAACCCTCAGCCAAGGATCTATATCATCTTCTTTGTTCAAGTACCTTGGTCACTCTCTAGCTGTTAAGAGTGGTCCAAGGAGCATAGCTGATCCTCCTAGGAAGTTGTGGAGAATAGGTATTGATCTCTTTTAAGTTTCCTCTAAAAAAATATTGATATTGAATATGTTATGTGATTTGCCATGTGATTTGGTGTTCTTGTGTTTGTGTGGTTGTTTTTATTGTTTTGATCTGTTAGTTGTCACCTAGTTGAGCTATTTAAATCATAAAATCAGTAGGTTGTGTTTAAAAATCAGAAGTTTATTTGAAAAGGGGCTAAAACAAGGTTGTTTGGATTTTAGGATCAAAAGGCCTTGTGGCCTTGTGCCCTTGGTTCTTGGGGTTTGGATACTCTAAACAAGTCATTTGTCACAGGTTTTGGTCATTGGTTAAGTCTTTTAAGGTTTGAAAAAGGTTTTGCAACTTTTGGAAAAATCTGAAAATATTGGTTTGAAAATGGTCAAACACATAAGAAAGGATTAAATCCTTGTTGTTTGGATTTAGAGTCTGATTTTTGGTTTGGGAAGAGTTTAAGTGGTAAGATATCTGTGCAATATCTGTTTGTGGAATTTGGTGGCTAATTGAGTGTGCTAGAGCTTATAGAGGTTGGCTGAAGTGGTCATTTGCATCAGCAAAGTGACCACCTCAAATGTTCCTTGCATATTGTTATCTAGTGCATGCCATGTTGTTTTGTTGATTGATACTTGTTAATTTGCTGCTTGTGAGTGTATTTTGCTATTTGGATTGTCTGCTTAAGTGCTTATAAGCCAACTGGCTTATTAGCCAATTTTGTCCAAAATCTGACATAATTTGGCTAACTGACCACTTGATTCACAAGGACTCAGCCTTGATTCCTTCACAAATATTTCTTATAACAAGCCCATAAACAATCCCTGGTAATTTGGTAACATTTGGAGCACTTTGACTTTTGGTCAAATAAGCCCTTTTTGGCTTATTTTTCAGTTCTGCTTATTGGTACATGCAACAACTTATTTTTTGTGATAGGTGTCATTTTTCTTAGCTTATTATCATATTTGAGAAGTTACAAGTATTTTGGTTAAGCTTTTGCTAGAAAACTAACTTATTTTGCTTTTTCAGCCAGCTTATTTGCTTCTACAGCTTATTCTACTTGAGTTTTTGGGATTTTTCTTTTTGATTATTCTTAGTTAAGCTATTTGTGAGCTTTTGCAAAAAGATTCAGCTTTTGAAACCCTCTAGAACTCAAACCCAACTATTTTGTCGTTTATTGAAAAAGTTATTTTCTACTCACTGGCTTATTACTTGAGCTTTTTCAAAATTTCTTTTTGCAAAAGGGTTTAGAATCTCAATAGAAGGTTGTGTGTTTAACTAGAGCTTATGGCATTGGCTTATAGCTTAGTGGGCTTATTGGCCCATTAACAATAAGCTGTTGACTTATTAAGCTGTGATAAGCATATTTTCAGCTTTTGGGCCTTTAAACTTTTATGTTTAAAATTGAATTTTGAGTAAGAATGGTGATGTTGGGCTTATTTGGTTGAGTTTGATTTTATTGGGCCAAAAAGCCCATTAAGGTTGACTCTTTTTGTTTTTAGCCCATTTGAGGGCCTAATAGGGGTATTTTGATAATTTCACTTTAATTTTCTGATTATTTAGGTTAAAATAAACTAGTTTGCAAGTTTTTAGAATTTTTTATAATATTTGAATTTTTAATATTATTTTAATATTTAATTTTTGTTTTTTATCATTTTAAATAGATTTAATTGGTTTTAAATTCTATAAAAAGAATTTTTAGTTTAATTAAGTCAATTTAGAGTTTTACAAATTGAAAAATCCTAATTTGGGCTTTTTATTAATTATTTTTATTTTTAGGGATTTAGTTAGCATTTAAAAATTGATATTTAATTAAATAAAAGGTTTGAAAAAAGTTTTGATCATTTGCAAACCCTATTTACATTTTTAGATATTTTTGGTAATTTTTTGGGAATTTTTAGAATAAATTTTTATTTTGTCACTTTTTACGGTTTTTCGTTTCGTCGTCGTAGTGTAATTTTAACGTATCCGTCATTCTAAATTCTCATCTTTTCTTTCTCTCATATTAATCCAAAATCCTACAAGTTATTTACACACAATAAACCTCCTTGGGAAACGTTATTTTGGGTCATTAGTGCACGGTTTTCCTAAACCGCCGTACTTAATACTTACCGCATTTACGCCTTTTCCCTAAAAGGTCGTATTTTACCACAATCAGTTTTATTACGTTATTCTAAGTAAACATGTCTAAAGGGTGAAAATACCCATTTTGACCTAATTTACAAGCCATGAATTGAAATCTTGTACATTGTGAATTAGGGTACTTTTACATTGTCTTTGTGACACCCTAGAACCAAGGTCATTAACGTTACCCTAAATTACGCTAATTTTTGAAATTTTTAATAAATTTTAATTTCTATATATATAAGTATATTGGTTAAAGCCGATGTTCGAGGTTATAATTTTTACGATTGACGATTCAAGAAGGACGATGACGATTACGATTCCGATGGATGCCCAAATTTCTATAATTATTGACGATTTATCGATAATGTAATTTTTCGAGAATTTTACTTACGGTTCGTGTTAAGTTGAGTCGGGTGAGTTTTATAGCCTTCCGAGTACATTTAAAGTATCCCAAAAATATTTTGGAGTGTTCGGGATGATTTCCGACTCCCGTAAAATTTTCTAAATTGACTAGTGAGTCGATCCCGCAAATTTTTAAGGACGTTTTTACTTAAGGCCAAAAGAAACCTTTAATTGCACTTAGGCCCCTCCCAATCTCACAAAAAGGCACAAACACAACACACACAAACATTTCACAAAAACAAAAATCAAAACTCTCCCTCTCTTCTCCTTAAAGCCGACGGTCACCCCCAAACCCACCAAGAACACCATTAAAAAATTTTCTACTTGATTTTCATTGAAAATAAGGTTAGACCACATCTAATCTCATCATTCCCCACCTTTCTATGTACTTAAATCCCACATGCATTCAAATTAATTTTCCAAAAATTTTCAAGATCAATCAAATTCGTTTTTGAGGCTAATTGTGTGGATGCATGTTAAATTCATGTATAGTGTGAGTATAATCACCAATAAAACCCACCAAAAATTAATTTGGTTGTGGTGATTTGGTCACCCAAACCCCACGGCACAAGGGGGTGTTTGGGGAGCCATGGTGGTTGATGATTTTGAGCATTGTTGTTATGTTTGGTATTGTGTTTAGTGATGTTTTAGATGGGTACATGTGATTGCATGTTCGTTTTTATATTTTTAGATTATGAGATTGTTGATCAATAGGGGTTAGGACTGAAAATTTGTGTTTGATTGTGATTAGGGAAGCTTAGGATGATGCCTAGTGGTGATTAGTAGGTTTGGAATCGAGCTTAAGCATGATTTTGGTATAGCCAAATTTAGGCAGAAAGTTTAAGGCCATTTCATAAAAATTATTTTTCCTACAGGTCTAGATAACTAAATGTAGTTATATAGGGTCTTCTTATCTTTAATTTGGTATAAGGTAGAGCCCGTGACTCAAAACGAGCTAAAAGTTATGAGGTTTTAAAGATCGAGTACCGGGAGACGAGAACTTTCATAATCCGAATTTATGTATAGTTTTAGTCAAATCCCGAGGACCACAAGTATGAATTGGTAAATGGTCAAGGGTCAAATTTTGGTCACAAACCTGTGTAATTGAGTCTATAAGTTGACTTAGGAGTCAAAGAAGTCAAAAGTGCATTTCAAATAGGTCAAAGAGGTCCAAGTTGGTCGAAGTACAATTTCAGCCCGGAAAATGTAGTTTTGGAAAAGCGTTGCGTAACGGGTCGTAGAAGTAAAAACTTTTATTGGGATTAAAAATGTGTTATCTACAGGTCTTATAGGATTTTTGAGAATTTTGTCAAATTTTATAAGAGTGGTTAAGTATAGTAAAACAGCCCGTACTTTCGGTAAGTACCGGCGAAAATGAATAAAAATGGATAACGTAAATAATAAGAACGAATGATGTAAAATGAGTGATGCTTGTTGTTTTGTTTTGGCGTGAGTTATAATTGTCCTAAGTGACTAGTATCTATGTATTTTATACAGTACCGTAAGGTATTTAAAATGAGATTACTCATTACGCGTTATTTGTTGATAGGTGTTGATTTACCCGGGCATCCGTATCGTCGTCAGTGATCATCTCTCGAACTACCGACTACTTAATATATAAGGTGTGAATTTATAGCCTCGCTTATATTTATTTCAAACTGTTTTACCCGCGAGGGAAATGCATGCTAGTTTTAAAAGGAACGTATATCATGAATGATTGTTAGACCCGAATGTTGCCTTAGAAATTGTGTTGAGTACCAAGTTGCAAAAGACCCTAATTTCATGAACTATTAACTATTGTCCTGCCCTCGAGTAGGGGGAAATAGCCGCTTATACAATTTGTAGTACTACGGGGCTAACGACCCAATGCTAGCCGAGAAGCTGTACGTTGAGTAAGTTCTGCGGTAGATTATCTTGTATGAGAGATAAGGTATAATTGCAACTGATGCCTTTAGAAGGGGCACTGGTTTCATCTAAATCACGCCGGTAATTATTACGCGGGTGATTGAGTTAATGGATTAGTGTCATGAGCTTAAACACAATTGTCAGTATCCCGAATATAGATTGTTTGATCGACAAGTCTATGAATGATCACGAATGGTTTTTATTTTATATACGTTCAAAATGGATTGTAAAACCTATGAATTCCACTCAACGTTTTCGTTGACCAAATTTTGGCATGTGTTTCAGGTAACCGCTGAAGTGTAGAATGGAGCGTGCATGGGATGGATGTTGTGTGTATGGCTTGGAGTCTGCTTGTTTTTCCTCCCTTTTCTACTTAAACATTTTTAAATTTTAATGTTATGTTGTTGTAAAACTGAAAATTCTTGGGTTGAGATTCATGGGGACCGAAAACGCTAAACTCTGTTGTACCAATTGGGGTTGGAAAAACCGTGGACATGTATCATCTAACAATTTTTAATTCAAGTTTTAAGTTGACGTCTTTTTAGCGTCGTTTGATATATCTTGTGTGCAATGAATACTGTGTAGCACCCAATGTTGTAGTTCCGCTGCGCATAGCATTTGTGGGGGTGTTACAGATTGGTAATCAGAACCATGAGTTATAGAGAACTAGGTCGTTTTTGAAAATCCTAAACTATAACTTTTGGTGTCGTAAGAAATGGTCCAAGCGCACACAACTATCCTGCATGGCTCCGGTAAGATTTATTTTTGTATTCATGGCATTTGACGTATACTTTTGAGTTGAAGTATATATGTGGGTAATTATTACGTAAGTATGGAAATTACTATATGTAGACATTGAATTATACGTGGAGTATCCGACATCGTAATTTTTGTATTAATCATGCATGAGCATCATATTATTACATTTCGGGCATACGTACCACCTTTGCATTGCATTTGCATGCATGTATTTATAAATATTGTATAATTACTTATGAACCCTCCGAAATTCGCTGTTATTGCAGGAATGGCCGAGGTACCGCCTAATGATAATGGAAACGATTACGTCGTAGGTCACGAAGGGGGACCGTTTCCTCCGAACCCGCCGGACAATGATAATGGATGGATCGCTCCAGAAGAGGAAATAGGGACGGAAAACGACAATGATGAAAGTGAGGTGGATAATTTTAGCATCAGTAGTGACGAGAGTGAGGATTCTGAGGAAGAGCCCGAGGAATTAATGGATGATGGCATTCCCGAGAATGCTGTAGGCCAGACCGAACCTGATTTGTTTCAATCTCCGAATTCTCCGAAGGGTTATGAAGTACCTCCAACCGGTCGATATGAGCAGCAACCCTTTAATCGCCCGATGGACAATTGTAAGGACTATTTGAGAACAGTGCCAGGATTTGTTCGAGTAAGTAATGGGAGCGGTGGAGAGTCCAGCAAATCATCCAAGTCGCAATCGATGCATGAGAATATTGCAAGGGTCTACTTTCCGAGACCAAGACACTACTGGGATCCCGCAGGTCGTTTGAGGAGGATGGAGAGGTTGATGTATGAGCGGTTTGTAGTTGAGACCAGGGTAATTAAGAGGTTTGATAAGAATGAAAGGGAACACCAAAGACTGTTGGAAAGGACTGCAAGAATTGAGTATGACGGAAATGTAAACAAAAGTGACATCAACAGTCTAAGATCGATGGTTGCAAATTTGAGCGCTAGTCTTGACCGTGTTAGGGAAGATCAAGTGAGATTGTCAAGGATGCAGAGTTGGGAGCATCGAGTAAGAGCATCATTGCCCCCGGATTGGAGATTCGTGGACGATTTGGAGATGGAGGCTAATGACTTCATGATTCAGCCGCCTACCAGAGGTGCTTGTATTACTGTGGGAAGTCAGGTAGCGATTGAGTGTGGGTCTACATCAGGGACGAAAAAGGAGATGGAATGTGGGCCGGATGATAAAGGAAAGAGAAAAATGGATGATGTGGACGAGGACGATAGTGATGAGGAACCCGAGGAAGATGATGACGAACCGCCATCCAAGAGGCCGTGTGGATCACCACATGCCTAGTTGTTTGTATTATTTTTCTTTGATCATTGTAATAGAACTGTTTTAGACTTTTGTATGATGGCATTATGACGAGAAACTTGAGGACTTAAGTTTTGTGGTGAACGATTGTAGTGGCAATACTTGTCACGATTTTGGTTAACTATCAATACAATCCATGTTACCTTTCATGATCTGTGATATGTCTTAAATTTGATCTTTTGTGATGTGAATTGATGAATATTAGTAACTCTGTAGTGATGTGTCGTTGTATGTATATTATGTCTTGAAAGAGAAATCCATCTTAATCTTGATGTGTATACTTACATTGTTTTTCTATTTTCCCTGTCTTGCAGAAAGAGATATTCGATAACACCATGCCTCCAAAGTTGACCGCCGATCGTGTAAACACAATGATTCAGGAAGCTATAGCAAATGCGCTGGAAGCGGACCGAGCCGGGAGAAATCAGGATCAGGGAAGGAACACGGGGAGACAGCAAGCCCCGAGAGTGTGTACCTATTCTAGTTTTATGAAATGCGGTCCCACGCAATTTCGTGGAACGGGTGGAGCTTTAGAACTTAGACGATGGTTGGAAAAGGTTGAAAGTACTTTCGAAATCAGCGGTTGTGCAGAAGCGGACAAGGTGAAGTTTGCGGCTGCTACGTTTCTTGATGATGCGTTAAGTTGGTGGAATACCCAGGTAGCTACTGTTGGATTGGCTGTAGCGAATGCAAGGACGTGGACTGCGACAAAAGCTCTGTTGACTAAGAAGTTTTGCCCGGAAGAGGAATTGGGTCAGTTGGAAGATGAGTTGAGGCACTTGACCTTGAAGAACAATGACATCGCTGCTTACACCAGGAGGTTTAATGAATTAAGCCTTTTGTGTCCGGATGTTTTTGCCAATGACGCCAAGAAGATGAAGCAGTACATAAAAGGTTTATCCAGCAATATCAAAGGTGAGACAACTTCGTCAAAACCTGGGTCGTTTGATGAAGCGGTCCAGATGGCTCACGCATTGATGGACGTCAAGCTCCAGGACAAGCAGAACTCCATTGCTGAAGGCAACAAGAGGAAATGGGAAGCGGCACAAAGCAATCAATCCCAAGGCCAGAACCGAGGTGGAAATCGAAACAACCATGGTCCGAACCGCAATCAGCAGTTTAACCAGCGAAGGAATGAAGGGATGAGGGCAGTGACGAACCCTAGAGGAGTAAAAGTGAATCCCCATTGTGGTAGGTGCAATTTGTACCATGTTGGGAATTGCCCGCCTGCATGCGGCAAATGTGGAAAAGCAGGTCATAGGACATCTGGTTTCCGAACGGGAGGAGTAGCCACTGGGGCGAATGCTATCAGAATGAGAGGATGTTATGGATGTGGAGAGAGAGGCCATGTGCAAGTGAATTGCCCGAAGGCAGGAAACAAGCGGGGAGGTAACAATGCGACTGCCGTGTATCAAGTGGGGACAGCTGATAAACCACAGGGTCCTAACGTGGTTACCGGTACGTTTTTGCTAGACGCTTGTTATGCTAGTATTTTGTTTGATTCTGGCTCCGACAAGAGTTTTGTAGATGTTAAATTTAGTCGTCATATCGATAGAAAACCGGTGTTGTTAGCGACTAGTTATAACGTTGAGTTAGCCGATGGAAAAATTGTTAGTACGAATTCTATACTGAAAGGGTGTACCTTGAAGTTAGGAAATTACGCTTTTAAAATCGACTTGATGCCTATAGAGCTAGGATCGTTTGACGTGATTGTGGGAATGGATTGGCTAATGGCGCACAGTGCTATGATCGTCTGTGGCGAGAGATTAGTTCAGATTCCGTTGAGAAATAAAGTGTTGACGGTGAAGGGAGACGAATGCACTTCTCGTTTGAAAGTGATTTCCTGTTTGAAAATGATGAAGTATGTAGAGAGCGGATGCGATGTGTTTTTGGCACAAGTTTCGAGTGATGGTGATTTAGAGGCGAGGATTGAAGAGGTACCTGTTATCTGCGATTATCCGGAAGTTTTTCCAGACGAGTTGCCGGGTTTACCACCTACCCGTGAGGTCGAGTTTCGAATTGATTTGGTGCCAGGAGCTGCGCTGGTTGCGCGTGCACCTTATCGCTTAGCACCATCCGAGTTAAAGGAGTTATCGGATCAACTGAAGGAATTGATGGACAAAGGATTTATTAGGCCGAGCTCATCACCTTGGGGAGCGCCAGTGTTGTTTGTGAAGAAGAAAGATGGTTCATTTCGGATGTGTATTGACTATAGGGAACTCAATAAGCTGACGGTTAAGAATCGGTACCCATTGCCGAGGATTGACGATTTGTTTGATCAATTGCAAGGTTCCAGTGTATACTCAAAGATCGATTTAAGATCAGGGTATCATCAACTGCGTGTAAGAGAGGAGGATATTCTTGTAACTGCCTTTCGTACGCGGTATGGACACTTTGAATTTCGAGTGATGCCGTTTGGGTTGACAAACGCGCCTGCTGTATTCATGGACCTTATGAATCGCGTGTGCAAGCCGTATCTAGATAAGTTTGTTATTGTTTTCATCGATGATATACTTATTTACTCTAAGAGTAAGGAGGAGCACGAGAAGCACCTGAGAAAGATTTTGGAGTTGTTAAAGAAGGAGAAGCTGTATGCGAAGTTCTCGAAGTGTGAGTTTTGGTTAGAATCCGTGCAGTTCTTAGGTCACGTGATTGATAGCAAGGGAGTTCGCGTGGATCCTGCCAAGGTCGAAGCGATCAGGGAATGGTCGGCACCGACAACGCCGACTGAAGTTCGACAATTCCTTGGTTTAGCTGGGTATTATCGAAGGTTTATTGAAGGATTTTCGTTGATTGCAAAACCATTGACAAGGCTTACCGAAAAGAATAGGGTGTATGAATGGGGAATTGAGGAAGAACTTGCTTTCAAAACGCTCAAGGAAAAGTTATGTTCCGCACCGATATTGTCATTGCCTGAAGGAACCGAAGACTTTGTAGTGTATTGTGATGCATCTCGTAAGGGTTATGGAGCGGTATTGATGCAACGTGAAAAGGTGATAGCTTACGCGTCGAGGCAACTGAGGAAGAATGAGGAGAACTACACGACGCACGATTTGGAATTAGTAGCTGTAGTTTTTGCGTTGAAGTTGTGGAGACACTATTTGTATGGGACGAAGTGTGTTGTATTCACTGACCACAAGAGTTTGCAACACATTTTAGATCAAAAGGAGTTGAATATGCGACAGAGACGATGGGTTGAACTACTGAGTGATTATGACTGCGAAATTCGCTACCACCCTGGCAAGGCGAATGTTGTAGCGGATGCACTGAGTAGGAAGGAACGGGAGAAACCTTTGAGGGTCAGAGCTTTGGTGATGACCGAGAGCGTTGACTTAACCGAAACTATACTGAAGGCTCAAGAGAGAGGACTAATGAAAGGGAATGTTGAAGCTGAGAACTTGGGACGAATGTTGAAACCTCTTTTCGTGATTAGGTCGGACGGACTGAGATATTTTGAGAATCGGATTTGGTTACCATTGTGTTCATCTGAGGAAGGAAAGCCTGGAGTTCGAGAATTGGTTATGAACGAGTCGCATAAGTCGAAGTATTCGATACATCCTGGATCGGATAAAATGTATTACGACCTGAAGAAAGTTTATTGGTGGCCAAATATGAAGGCGGATATTGCTCGTTACGTTAGTAAGTGTTTGACTT
Organism: Glebionis coronaria; assembly: GCA_025667525.1. Classification (NCBI taxonomy): domain Eukaryota; kingdom Viridiplantae; phylum Streptophyta; class Magnoliopsida; order Asterales; family Asteraceae; genus Glebionis; species Glebionis coronaria. The sequence goes on from CM046875.1 coordinate 267,004,585, forward strand.
GCGCGAAGGTTCAAGCAGAACATAAGAAACCATCTGGATTGTTGGTACAACCAGAGATCCCAGAATGGAAATGGGAGAAAATCGCTATGGATTTCGTGACGGGTTTACCTAGAACTCCTAGTGGATGTGATATGATATGGGTAATTGTGGATAGATTAACGAAATCTGCTCATTTCTTACCTATGAAGAAGACGGACAACATGGAAAAGCTCGCCAGTGTGTACGTGAAAGAGATCGTTTGCAGACATGGAGTGCCGTTATCGATCATTTCGGATCGCGATAGTAGATTTACTTCGAAATTTTGGAAATCGCTTCAACGTGCGATGGGCACTGAATTGAGTTTAAGTACGGCTTATCACCCAGAAACTGACGGCCAGAGTGAACGAACTATTTAGACGATGGAGGACATGCTTCGAGCATGCGTGATTGATCTTGGAGGAAGTTGGGAATGCCACTTGCCTCTAGTGGAATTTTCGTATAATAATAGTTATCATGCGAGTATCAAGGCAGCACCGTTCGAAGCATTGTATGGAAGGAAGTGTAGATCGCCTGTGTGTTGGAGTGAAGTAGGAGAAAGTCAATTGACTGGACCCGAAATGGTTTTGGAAACGACAGAGAAGATTGTGCAAATCAAGAATCGACTACTTGCTGCGAGAAGCCGACATAAGAGTTATGCCGATAACAGAAGGAAACCGTTGGAGTTTGAAGTTGGAGATATGGTTATGCTCAAGGTATCGTCGTGGAAGGGTGTAATTCGTTTTGGGAAGAAAGGAAAGTTGAGTCCGAGGTATATTGGACCATTTAAGATCGTTGAACGAATTGGACCAGTAGCGTATAAGTTAGAATTGCCGAGCGAGCTTAGTGCTATTCACGACACGTTTCACGTATCGAACCTGAAGAAGAGTTTGGCGGATAAGGAATTGGTGATTCCTTTGGACGAGATTCGACTGGACGACAAAATGCATTTTGTGGAAGAACCTGAGGAAATTATGGACCGAGAGGTCAAGAGGCTAAAGCGTAGTAGAATTCCTATTGTGAAAGTTCGATGGAATTCTAAGCGTGGACCGGAATACACTTGGGAACGTGAGGACTTTTTCAAGGAAAGGTATCCTCATCTGTTCCAGCAGAACGAAATGTGAGTACAAGAAGAGGCGAGCGCCGGGACGTCGCTCTCTTTAAGGAGGGGTGGATGTGACACCCTAGAACCAAGGTCATTAACGTTACCCTAAATTACGCTAATTTTTGAAATTTTTAATAAATTTTAATTTCTATATATATAAGTATATTGGTTAAAGCCGATGTTCGAGGTTATAATTTTTACGATTGACGATTCAAGAAGGACGATGACGATTACGATTCCGATGGATGCCCAAATTTCTATAATTATTGACGATTTATCGATAATGTAATTTTTCGAGAATTTTACTTACGGTTCGTGTTAAGTTGAGTCGGGTGAGTTTTATAGCCTTCCGAGTACATTTAAAGTATCCCAAAAATATTTTGGAGTGTTCGGGATGATTTCCGACTCCCGTAAAATTTTCTAAATTGACTAGTGAGTCGATCCCGCAAAGTTTTAAGGACGTTTTTACTTAAGGCCAAAAGAAACCTTTAATTGCACTTAGGCCCCTCCCAATCTCACAAAAAGGCACTAACACAACACACACAAACATTTCACAAAAACAAAAATCAAAACTCTCCCTCTCTTCTCCTTAAAGCCGACGGTCACCCCCAAACCCACCAAGAACACCATTAAAAATTTTTCTACTTGATTTTCATTGAAACTAAGGTTAGACCACATCTAATCTCATCATTCCCCACCTTTCTATGTACTTAAATCCCACATGCATTCAAATTAATTTTCCAAAAATTTTCAAGATCAATCAAATTCGTTTTTGAGGCTAATTGTGTGGATGCATGTTAAATTCATGTATAGTGTGAGTATAATCACCAATAAAACCCACCAAAAATTAATTTGGTTGTGGTGATTTGGTCACCCAAACCCCACGGCACAAGGGGGTGTTTGGGGAGCCATGGTGGTTGATGATTTTGAGCATTGTTGTTATGTTTGGTATTGTGTTTAGTGATGTTTTAGATGGGTACATGTGATTGCATGTTCGTTTTTATATTTTTAGATTATGAGATTGTTGATCAATAGGGGTTAGGACTGAAAATTTGTGTATGGTTGTGATTAGGGAAGCTTAGGATGATGCCTAGTGGTGATTAGTAGGTTTGGAATCGAGCTTAAGCATGATTTTGGTATAGCCAAATTTAGGCAGAAAGTTTAAGGCCATTTCATAAAAATTATTTTTCCTACTGGTCTAGATAACTAAATGTAGTTATAGAGGGTCTTCTTATCTTTAATTTGGTATAAGGTAGAGCCCGTGACTCAAAACGAGCTAAAAGTTATGAGGTTTTAAAGATCGAGTACCGGGAGACGAGAACTTTCATAATCCGAATTTATGTATAGTTTTAGTCAAATCCCGAGGACCACAAGTATGAATTGGTAAAGGTCAAGGGTCAAATTTTGGTCACAAACCTGTGTAATTGAGTCTATAAGTTGACTTAGGAGTCAAAGAAGTCAAAGGTGCATTTCAAATAGGTCAAAGAGGTCCAAGTTGGTCGAAGTACAATTTCAGCCCAGAAAATGTAGTTTTGGAAAAGCGTTGCGTAACGGGTCGTAGAAGTAAAAACTTTTATTGGGATTAAAAATGTGTTATCTACAGGTCTTATAGGATTTTTGAGAATTTTGTCAAATTTTATAAGAGTGGTTAAGTATAGTAAAACAGCCCGTACTTTTGGTAAGTACCGGCGAAAATGAATAAAAATGGATAACGTAAATAATAAGAACGAATGATGTAAAATGAGTGATGCTTGTTGTTTTGTTTTGGCGTGAGTTATAATTGTCCTAAGTGACTAGTATCTATGTATTTTATACAGTACCGTAAGGTATTTAAAATGAGATTACTCATTACGCGTTATTTGTTGATAGGTGTTGATTTACCCGGGCATCCGTATCGTCGTCAGTGATCATCTCTCGAACTACCGACTACTTAATATATAAGGTGTGAATTTATAGCCTCGCTTATATTTATTTCAAACTGTTTTACCCGCGAGGGAAATGCATGCTAGTTTTAAAAGGAACGTATATCATGAATGATTGTTAGACCCGAATGTTGCCTTAGAAATTGTGTTGAGTACCAAGTTGCAAAAGACCCTAATTTCATGAACTATTAACTATTGTCCTGCCCTCGAGTAGGGGGAAATAGCCGCTTATACAATTTGTAGTACTACGGGGCTAACGACCCAATGCTAGCCGAGAAGCTATACGTTGAGTAAGTTCTGCGGTAGATTATCTTGTATGAGAGATAAGGTATAATTGCAACTGATGCCTTTAGAAGGGGCACTGGTTTCATCTGAATCACGCCGGTAATTATTACGCGGGTGATTGAGTTAACGGATTAGTGTCATGAGCTTAAACACAATTGTCAGTATCCCGAATATAGATTGTTTGATCGACAAGTCTATGAATGATCACGAATGGTTTTTATTTTATATACGTTCAAAATGGATTGTAAAACCTATGAATTCCACTCAACGTTTTCGTTGACCAAATTTTGGCATGTGTTTCAGGTAACCGCTGAAGTGTAGAATGGAGAGTGCATGGGATGGATGTTGTGTGTATGGCTTGGAGTCTGCTTGTTTTTCCTCCCTTTTCTACTTAAAGATTTTTAAATTTTAATGTTATGTTGTTGTAAAACTGAAAATTCTTGGGTTGAGATTCATGGGGACCGAAAACGCTAAACTCTGTTGTACCAATTGGGGTTGGAAAAACTGTGGACATGTATCATCTAACAATTTTTAATTCAAGTTTTAAGTTGACGTCTTTTTAGCGTCGTTTGATATATCTTGTGTGCAATGAATACTGTGTAGCACCCAATGTTGTAGTTCCGCTGCGCATAGCATTTGTGGGGGTGTTACAGTCTTAATATAATCTTATAACCTTAATGAAGTGTTATAAATATTTATAGACTTGTCCAAAAAGAACTAGGTAGTGTTTCCATATAGATTTCTTAATATAAGGGTTTTTAGGTCATTAATCCTAATGACTTTTTATCTTGGGTAATTAGTGTTTGTACCTTTATAAACACTTATTATAGGGCTTATATAGCATGTTTATGTCTTCTAGGGATTCTACGTTTTTAGTTTAAGGGTTTGTATAGGTTGATCATATTCTAGGGACAATTATGGGAGCTTAAGATCCTATGTTTTGATAACATGTACTTTATACTTTACCAACTTGTAACTTGACTTGAAATAAATGTATGATCTTAATATGATGCATAGTTGAATTTTATAATTTATGGAAAAATATTAGACTCTAATTCAATGTATAATGGAGTTTATATGCTAATCTTGGTTACTAGGTCTTAACGTGTGATTAGGCTTGGATTAGTGAATATTAGCATTATGTGATAATTTAACTTTCCTTTATGTGATAGATTATAATTAGCATATTGTTTTTGATACTTGTACATTGATGTTATGTAATTACGTTGTTTGGAACGTTGTTTATCAAGGGTTTCTAAGTGGTGATCTAGACTATTATGTATGATAGTTGTAATTTCACACTCTTTTAGGAAAAAGAGCGTAAATAGGGTAAGTACGACGATTTAGGAAAACCGTGCACTAATGACCCTTTGTGTGAGTTCGTTCTCAATGAGGTTTGATGTGTGTGTTAAGACTTGATTGAATTTGAAACTAATATTAATGAGAAGAAAGAAAAAAGAAAATGATGACGGTTATGAATAAAATTAAACTACGACGAATGACGTAAACGTAAAACCGTAAAACGTGACGAAATTTAAAAGTTACCTTAAAAATTCCTAGAAAATCACAATAAATCCTTAAAAATGCCACTAGAGTTTACCAAAAATCAAAACTTTCCCAAACCTTTTATTTAATTAAATAATAATTTTTTAATGCTAATTAAAGCCCTAAAAATCAATTTAATTAATAAAAAGCCAAAAACAAGATTATTCAATTTGTAAACCTATAAAATACCTTAATTAAACTACAAACTATTTTTGAAAAATTTAAATCTCAGTGAAACTATTTAAAATGATTAAAAATTAAAATTAAATATTAAAATAATTCAAAATTCAAAATTTATAAAAATTCTAAAAACTTGCAAACTAATTTATTTTAACTTAAATAAACAGAAAATGAAAGTAAAATGACCAAAATACCCCTAATGGGCCTCCAAATGGGCCAAAAGTCAAAACAGTCCAAGTCAAATGGGCTTTTTGGCCCAATAAGCAAAAAATCAACCAAATAAGCTAAAACGTTCCAGTCTAGCTTAAAATTCAATTTTAGACACAAAACTCTAAAGGCCCAAAAGCTGAATAAGTGCTTATCACAGCTTAATCAACAAACAACTTATTCTTAATGGGCTTTTTGGCCCATTAAGCCATAAGCTAATGCCATAAGCTGAAATTTGAGACACATCATTCTTATTAGATTCTAAAGCTGTTTGTAAAAGAATATTTGAAAAAGCTCAAGATATAAGCCTGAAATAAGCCAATGCTCTCTACACAACACGACAAAATAGTCGTTTTTCGAGTTCTAGACCACTTCAAGAGCTGATTCAAGTTGCAAAAGGTTTTAAATGACAAAACTAAGCTTAATCAACAAAAAGATTTCAAATAAGCACACTCAATAAGCTGGAAAAAGCAATATGCAGTTTGGAAAAAGGACAAAAGAGTCGTTTTATAGTGAAAGCTTAAATTCAAAGGGTACAAACTCCAATACTAACTAATTAGATGAAAATACTAAGATTGACTACAAAATTTAAGTTTTTGCTCAATAGGATAAGCTGGAAAATCTTATTAATAAGCCGGTGATGTTTTATAACTAATAGTGGGAACCAGAAGTGGGAAAGGAGTTCCCACTGTTTGAGTTGACTTTGTTGAGTTAGCTTGTATTAATGGTTTATGTGGTCAATAAAGGCACCCCACAAGTCAGTTGACCTGTGTGAGTCAAAAATAACACAAAGACAACAAATCACAAAGCACCAATTGATACAGTTCAATAAAACAAATCATTGTTATGGAAGAACTAGGGTTAGCTGTATTCTAGCTGATGCACATGGTCAACAGGTGAGATTCAACAACCAAATACTAGCAACCTATTCAACAAAACGACAAGAAAAGTACAAGCAACCCTAGATTATCATCAACTTTAACTGTTAACCAATTTTTCAACTCATAAAAACCTAAGACTAACTGATTTTAGTCTATAATTCAGTTTAGGCCATTTAAGTCTCAAAATGTGCAAGGAAATAGCTTAACAACAATTCCTTAGTAGAAACGAGAAACAATTGACCCCTTAATACCTACTTAGTTATGTCTAGCATGCAATGCCAAACACCCTGTTATAAGACTGAAAATCAATTTAACAAGGCAACACGTTCAATGATGCAACAACAACCCTAATCTAGTACTAAAACAAACTAAAAACATGATTTAAACCAACCAAACACATTCATAAACCAACATCATGCAAATTCATGTAACAGGCAGTTTCAAGAAAAATTAAAGAAGAAAAAGGAGAAAATGTTTTCACCTCTCCCAAACAATGTCCAATAAGAGGAAGCAATGCTCCCCTGAGCTTGACCAACAACTAGGTCAAGCCAGGGGTACTTGGTAATGAAGAAAATGTTATGGGGTTTGCTGATAAGGCTACAACAGCCCTAAACCCACAATGAAATAAGAGGAGCTCTTTGGTTCCTACACAATCACTACAAAGAAAATCAAACTGAAAAGCTCTAAACCAAGAGCTTGTTAATGGCTTTTGGTCTAAAGCTTTTGAGTAATAAGTGTTAACAAATAACCAGTAAATCAAACAGGTAAGCTAATGCCTCACAACCCTTTTTACCCAAGCTCCATATCCACTAAGACTTGATATCTGTTTGATATGAGGTGTCTATGGTCATATATGAACCCAAATAAAAACCTTATGTGGCTTATAAACTTCCTTCCTTAACTTGAAAAGTAACCTCAAACAGACTTGTAAAAAAATTGGAAAAACGTTTTGCCGAAACTTAAAACTGGATTTTTAAAACTTGATTCAAACTAAACATCAAAAGTAAAATGGATCTTGTTCTTTTTCGTCACAACAATCAACATCATTTTTCATTCACAAGAAAAAGGGACTTTACAATGCTTGACCAAGTAAAAAGAAAACAAGAACAAGAACTAAGTTGTTAACTATGACCCTTTATTAAGAGGGTGTACAAGGTTCCTAACTTGAAAAACATAAAACCCTAGTTGTTGTAATCCTAGAATTGCCCTTGTGGTCTAGATTTCTGAATTTGGTCAACTTTGATCCCATGTGAAAAATTTGGCTGTCATGTGATGATGAGGTGTTGTGAAATCATCTCAAGCGTTCAAATAAGAGTAGCTAACAAGGAAATCCTCTTGGTTCATTGATTTACTGTATCTCATTTGTCTTCTTCTTCTTTTTGTAGCAGGGGACGTTAATGTGGGTCCCATGGATGAGTTGGAGTCTTGTTTGAGAGTGTGGGAATCACGTCGACACTATGAATCATGTATCTGGAGCATCTTAAGTCTTGATTCATAGTGATTAGCAAAAACCCAAATCTAGGGTTTATGGTGTATGAAGATGGGTTTTGATCTTTTTAACCTAAACAGTAAGTGTTTAGGCGTTTTAAGTTAATTAATATTAATTTGAATTTAATATTAATAACTAGTGAGTGGGGGATGAGGTGGAGAAATGGTGAGTTCTGATGGGTTAGGGGTGTATAGTGGGTGAGGTGTCGTCATGGGATTGGTCTAGGTTAGTTCTTGCTTCTGCCATGTTTAGTCCCTCCCATTCCACTTTATGTTCATTTGAAGATTAAACAGCTCATACCCTTAAGTCCTTTGTAAATAAAGTTTGAAACTTTGCATTTTGGCGACAAATATTTTTGCAAAGTGTTTTCAGGGACTTGTTTTTCCATTTGATGATATTTGAAGGACCAAACTAGACATATATTCAATCTTCAAGGTCTTCACTTGTATGGCTGACTTTGTGAAGGACTAAAAGTGAGAAGTCATCAAATTTGAGGGACCAATCTTGCCAATTCTTGAAAGTTGAGGGTCTTTTTTCTAAATTTGACAAACTTTAGGGATCCAACTTGTAATTATGAATATACAAGGATTTAAAGTGTCAATTATTCAATATTGAAGGACCCTTCTTGTACAATCTTCAACTCTTCAAGGACTTTTCTTGGAAAATCAACTCTAGGGTCCGGTTCATTGTGCGGTTTCTTTTCCCGTGTTCGTCTTTGATTGATTCTTGTGATCTTTTGTCATTTTCTCGATATCCGTACCTAAAATACACATTGAGCAAACAAAAGCATATATATGGCACTTTTTATGATATTTTCATCATTTAAAACCCGATTTGGACGATGAGACTATGTATAAAAACAGTCTCATCAATGTACAATTACTTGTACTTAGTTTTGTATGGTTTGTTCTTGCCATTCTTTGGTATTGTTATGTTTTTAAAGTATAGTTTACAACTTGTTTATAAATCTTAATGACATTCATATGTGTTCTCCATTCATAGCTTACCATTCTTGAGTTTACAACTCATTTATAGGGATTCTAGGGTTTCTAAGAGAATATAGGGCATCATGGTTACATGTGAAATGTTCTTATTAATATTGAGCTTATTAGATCACTTTTAGATCTTAGACTTGATATATACATTGTATTGACAACATATAGGAATATGTTGTAATGGCAGTTCAGGTTGTGAGAAGCAGTTCATCTTACCAAGTAAGGTATAGAAAGCAAAACTTTCTAGCCAAATTTTCATATCGAGACAGATATAGCTTATAGCATTGATGTGAATTTTGAGGATTGTAACAGTCTCTCCCCCTTAAATAAATCTCGTCCCGATATTATAAGGGTAACATAGCTTAACAAGGGCAAACATAGCTCTTAGGTGTTCAAATTCTTTCTTAGAATTGTATTCACATATGAAGAATACAGCTTTACTGTTGGTATTTTAGTTTCAAATCAATCATTTAGTCACGTAATTCTTTCTTAGATTCCGAAATATGAAAAGGATTATGATTATTACTGAGTTCTTTGGGAAACTCAAGTTAGTATGTCACTGCTCAATTCAAAATCTTGAATTGATTATCGCATTTTTTAAAATCAATTTGGGTAATTGATAGAGAAAAGATCCTTTTCAACTAGATATTGTTTAATATGGTGTAGTTTCTCATTTACAGTGAGAAATCTATATCAAAACAGTCTTTCCTATTTACCATTTAAATCTAGCAGTTACCTAACGGTCACTATTCAACGTATTATGAAGCTCTATTCTCATATATCCTTCTGAAATAGTTTCATGAACTACTTTGGGTTTCATAAGTTGAAAATCTCCAACTTTAGCCCAACAAATACGTGAATGTCACTTCTTTCGATAGAGTGCTTCAAGTAGTATTGCTTTGATTCTAGCATGAAAACTACTGTTACACAGGAAAATTTTCCATTATTAAGTGTCCTTCCAAACTCTATAAGACATACAGGGAGTATGTAGTTTAGTATCTGGATAGTTCTTTCACATAGCACCTTGGTATAACACACAAATTTTTGAGTATACTTTTAGGATCATGATGTGAAACACTCGTCACGATCTTAGGTGATAGATATTGATTCTCTATGTCGACAGATTATTTCCTGTATAATCTCGTCAGAGTTTCTATATTATCAATTTCCTAGATAGGAATAGATCCTGTAGCCTTAGTAAAACAACTGACAATGACCCGGATGGCATAATGTCTAATTGAAGTAACAAAATCCTCATTGTTCTTTCCTATTTCCATGGAGGAAATACATATTAAACTAGTAATTCGGATGACTTCCAATATTCTGCTTCTTTTGTTATAGCATAATATAAGGATTTCAAAGTTTCTTCGGGTTGAATGGATTACTTAAATCTACATATTCCAAATCTAAGACAAATATTGACGTAGTTTTCTAAGAGATCTATTCACCTTATTAGTGTACACGTGAGTGTTTAATGTCTCATGAAATTTGGGTAGCAAGTAATAGTTTGGGCAGTTCATGTAATAACATATTTCAGTAAAAGCATCCAGTTTGAGAACACAAGTATTCCAGTTTTGTCAGGTCTATACTTGTCTTATATCGAATCTCTTTATGTCCATTTATAAATTCTTATTAACATAAAGATGCGTCAAACTTTATTCAAGGCAGAAATTATTTGGTGATTTAAATTTATTTATTTGACTGAAGAAGCTTCCTAATTCAATCAAATAAACAGAATGTAAATCATTGACTTAGAAATTTCCAACGTAACACGAATATAGACAGATGTTCTCTTTTTACGTTGTCATGTGTACGACGTCTTGTATATGAAATCTAAGAATACAATTTTCTAAAGACGAACGATGTTAAAATAGAAGATGGTATTTTATTCCCAATAAAATACAAAACAATCTTACGAAGCATATGATTTATAAGGACGCTCGCCCTTACAAATCCTAGTCCAATGATCTATTATGTTGAAAATCTGACACCGGATGGTGCAAAGTTCTGTGTGATGCGGAGTGCATTTCTTTCACAGAAGATAATTTCCATCATATTCACTGTTGATTGGATTTATAATCCTATGTTCTGGTTTACTAGACTCTACGAACGTTCATTCACTGCCGAGTTTACGCTTAAGATTTTTCTGATTTTCGCACAGGATTGTGCTTAATTACCTTGTCCATTAACTCTTTGGGTAGAGGTAAATTACTTTTTCCAATATATTGGGATTTTGGAAGTGGTAATCTTTCTTCAAAATCTTTGATAAAATTCCTTAATAAACTTTTCTAACAAAATCTTCTGATGGAGTCTCTTAATAGGATTTAAGATGAAATTCCATGACATAATTCCATGATAAAATTTTCTGGTGAAAGCTTTTATCGTTCTATGGAATAGGATCTAACTCTACTAACTCTTGAAATTTCCTCGTGTATGTCTCGAGGTTATTTCCTTTTATCATTAGATAGCGAAGTTCTTCTTTCATCTTCTCGATAAGAGATATTTGAAATTTAATCAAGCGATCTTCTGTACTCCTTTTATCTCAATGGGTTGAGTATAAAGAATTTTCCAAGATAACTGACGAAGTGCTATCTTCTTATAAAAAGCTTCACTTTATAATTTCAAATATGATAGGAAACTCAATTGGCTCTTTTAATTCAACGGGTGATACTAATTGTTAGCCTCAAAATATTGAGTCAAACAAGAATGTTCGGTCATAGGTTTATACTGTAATATTTATTAGAACGTTGTAATAGTTAGTTAAAATAGTCGTGACTTTACGGGCTTGATAGTTAGCTTAAAAGGCCTCTTTCAAGGTACTAATCATTTATTCAAGCCCGACCCAAAACAATATAGTCCAAAAGAAAGCCCGCATGTGGGTGGACTATAAAAGCACCCTCCTAGCATGTTAGGAGGGTGGGCAAGGCATTTCATTTTTCTTAATCTAATTTCACCTAGTTTTCTCCACCTTCTCTCTACTATCTCTCACTACTTTCTCTCTCTAGAATCCATCTACTTTTCTATCTTTAATTCTTGTTTAATCATATAATCAACCATGGTGAAGTGAATAATTATGGGAACAACAATTGGTATCAATCGCCACGGGTAGATTTGTGATTGTTTGTTTGGTTATAAATTTGATTCGTATGATTTCATCTATAATCATCTCGAATTAAATTTTTTTAGTGTTTTCGGGTTATAAATCTTCATATATATCTTCTATATACATGTGGTAGGGATTTGGTATAACTTTTGTCGGTAAAAACGCGAAGTTTTTTGTGTTTGGTTAGATTTTTGGGTTAAAATTACGAATTTGGTTTACTTGAAGCGAAGAACACAAAAATTACCAAACAGATTGATTTACTTCGGACTAATTGTTGATATTCCGAAGTAGTGAAGAGGGTTTTACTATTGCGAAGTGATCCTCCAAAATAATTCCGAATATCTCAACATTCAACAAAATTCCGAAGTTCTCAACAATTTCATATTCTGAAGTGAAGTATATCTATATTTCTAAGTCACCAAGTTTGTTATTATTCCAAAGTGCTCATTCACCAAATTCCTAAGTGATATTTAAACCATATTCCGAAGTTCACAAGATTTGGGATTCCGAAGTGAGCTCGAAGACATTTGATTTCGAAGTAGTCATTTTTCTGTTTTGCGGAGTTCATTTTCGTTGTTATTCAGAAGTGAATGTTTGATGTATTCCGAAGTGACCAGTGACCAGTATTCCGAAGTAAAATAATTGCGATGTGCACTTGATTGTGAAGTTCATAATTCCAAAGTGAGTAAATTTTCTGGCATTATTCCGAAGTTTGTTTTTATCTTTGGATTCTGAAGTTCATCACATAATTATTCCGAAGAAGGTTTTGTTTTGGATTCCGAAGTATGTAGGTAAATTATTCCGAAGTATCAAAGGTTATTATTCCGAAGTACAATTCTTAAGTATTCCGAAGTGGGTAAGGTGATTATTGCGAAGTGGGTAAGTTGATTATTGCGAAGTGGGTAAGTTGAAGTTATTGCGAAGTGGATTCCGAAGTTCACACTTAATATCCAGGTATTCCGAAGTTAACATTTTTTACACTTAAAAAATTTCTAAGTTCACACTTAATATCCAGGTGTTTTTTGTTTGTCTTGGAATTGTTTGGATTATTGAGAACATTTTTAGGGGATTTTAACATGTTTTCTCACAACAACAATCACAACATATCTACTTAAGATCCGTTTTCACTTCATCTATTTCAAAGTTCTCGTCATGGATTCTACTCATTAGTATCGTGGACAAACCAACAACATCATGGTGGTGGGTAACAAAGAGAGACCACCAATGCTTGTAACTGGTCGATATGCACAATGGCAATCACGATTCCTTCGATATCTTGACACTAAATCTAATGGTGATGTTCTTCGACGTTGCATCAAAGAAGGACCCTATACTCTCACTACAATAACCGTTCCTGCAATTCCAGCAACCGACTCGACTGTAAGACCCCCAAATTTATACAACACAGTACAGCGGAAGACTAGTTGGTGTTACGAGATAGCACATTACTCACATCATAGACAACGCATAAAAATCGCGTCGTTTATTAATAAATCATTTCCATTCATAAATATCAAAGTTACATCGGTCCCAAGTCATTACATTTCATACAAAGTTTTACAAAGTATTTGAATGGAAAATATTGTTTAAGTGCGGGCCATGAATTCTTGTTGTCTTCCCGAGAATTACCTTCAAGTACCTGAGATAAAACATGTTAAAAGAAAAGGTCAGCGATAATGCCGAGTGAATTCATAGAGTTTAATAAATTCCATCAATATAATATCAGTATAAAAGTATTACTGAAAATCATTTTGTACAAATCGTTTTGATAGGCCATAAAATAGCCAAAATCATTTTATACAAATCCTTATCGAAAATCATAATATAGGCATTTGCCTTAAAAATCATTATACGAGCCAATGTCGTAAAAATATCATACAATACGTCTTACGACGTTGTATAAAGTTAAATAAAAACCGTTATATGAATATGGTTATCATTAGTATGACCCTGTATTGCTAGTCAGGCAATACATCGTAATTCGAAGCGTCTAGTAGTATTTCGTTAGTTTTGGATTATTATAAGCCGCATGACATTGTTACCTTACTAAACCAAACAACGGGTAGCTAACCCGATACCAATTTTGCCCATCTAAAGTAGCGTGTCGTCACAAAGGTCACGCTATGGAAATCTTCTCATACATAAATTCGCTTACCAATCAGTGTGGCACGACGGGGATCAACCGTCAAGGCGCGAACTGGGGTGATCGTCCCCAAATAGTACTATTAAATGCATAAGCGTCTACCAAATCCCGGTAGTTCACAATTCATGCTAATGGGACTTTTATGACATAACCTAACTTTAATAATACATTTAATCTCATCTATCGGGTCCTTTAATCATTTATCGGGTCATGCAATCGGGTCATTCAATCATTCGGGTCCAAAATCAATAAACAAACAATCGGGACAAATGGTGTCCTATTTTATAAAAACTAACATGTTATCTCCCTCGCGGGTTTATAAAACATTTATAAAAACATTTAAAAAAGTGCGAGGCTATGAACTAACGTTGATGTGGGAAGGCGGGTTATCGGCAATTCGGACGTATGGTACGTGCTTCAATCACGGAAACCTAGACAAATAATAATCGGTCTTAGACGTTTGTCCAATGACTTTATAAAAATAACAATTATGTATACATATGATGATTATATATATATATATGATGATCAAGTGGGTTTACATATTCTCGTTTACTTATTTTAGTGTTATATGTCGATAAATTTTATACTAGTTTACTAGTTTTCCCATTTACGTGTTTTAAGTCCAATAAACTTATTATAAGTTCCTTAACTTGTTTTAATCCTTGTTATACTTATTTTATCAGTATTTATACTTTCCATGTTGGGCCCAAATGGGTTAAGCCCAATAAGTTCTTTTTACAAGTTTTTATCTTATTTAGTCCAAAAATTAGTCCAAGTATTAGTCCAATATGTTTACTTAGCTCGTTAATGTCCGTATGTCCTATAGTTCGGATTTTATCGGTTTTTACTTGTTATACATGTCTATATATCAGTATATGTGTTTATAAAAGTTTACATTAGACGGGTCCAACCGTCTAAGTTTTATTTAACAAAAACGTTAATTTTACGGTAATAGCCGAAAAAGTCGTAAAAATCATGTTTATAGTTTTATAACTTATAAAACTTAATAAGTTACCATTTTTATAAAATGTCCACTTATTTAACCTTTAACATATTTATATAAATAAAATTCATGAGTTAGTGGGTTTTAACTTTACATTTTATACAATATAATTTTGAGTGCTTATATAATAGTATTATACTTTATTTTTCAAAAATCTGATTTTTATCTTCACTTTCACCAAAACTGCCATATCTTGAGTTCTATATGGAGATAGAAGCTCAAATTTTTATCACATAAACTACATAATATGTGTTACATTTAACTATTCTATAGCTACTCTTGAATCATCTTCTAAGTATTTTCTAAAAATCGTCCAAAACAGTAAACTCAGATTTGTACCTTAAACTTGTTTTGATCATATCTCACTCATTACAATGATTCCATTGCATGGCCAACTCTCACATGTGTACAAGACATATAGCTTACTGTAAATTGATTCTACTTCATCATTTTATCAGTCCATGACCTATTTCTTTACTGTTTTATACAGCCATCACTTTTAACCAAGATTTTAAACTTGTTTCTTATAGTTTTTCACCTTTTTAATCATATTTATCAACACCAAATCCCCACATAACATTTTTATCATCATATAATCATCATATACATATACAATAGGAAATAAAATACATGTTTACATAATCAAAATAACAAGAAGGTGAGGAGGACAATCTTTATACGACCATGATGATGTAGGTTGATCAAAACATGGATTTTGATGGAGAAACTTGTGATGCACCAAGACCATCTTCAAGACCACCAATCTTCATAAACTTCTTGTGGAAAATCAGCCTCAAGACTCCAAGGAAACTCCTCAATGGATGTTATAAGCACCACCAATCAATAGGGTTTCAAAAGGGCTTCATCTTATGCAAGAATAACATAAGATTTGTGGTTAAATTTAGATCAAATGGGTGTTTCTTCATGTTTTTGGGACGACAAGGAATGGAGGGTGAGAGAGAATTGAGGTGGTTTTGCATGTGTGAAATGGTAAGAATGAACTAGCTAGTGGTTTTTGGTAAGTTGTTAGCTTACAAAGTAAGCTTAAAGGACAAGTGTCTATCTAGTTAAGTAAAAATGACACCAAATGTGGTGTGTTGTACATTGTTGCCGTCCCATGTAAGCTAGTGGGGTGGGACAATGTATTTTGTCCCATCTCACTAGTTTACGGGTATTCCTCGATTCTAGTTTTCTCGATTTGCGTGCCCTCGGGTCGTTTTACGAAAAACGTTTTTATAAATTATGAATCACCGTCACAAAACAAATCTAATAAAAATTGTCTCATAAAAAACGGAGTTCGAAAACGTAAATACGTAATCCTAAGGTTTCCGGTTTAGTCGTAAAGGACGTTAAATTAAAATCGTAAGTCCTAATCTCTTCTCGTAAATTTGTGAGTTTATGAACTAACACAAATTTAAAACTCCAAAATAATATTCACGGAAAAATTTATTTTCTATAATGTCGGACTGTCACCAAGGACGGTGTATGTAAACGTAAGCACGTAATGTTGAATCCTCTGGTTTAGACGTAGTCGATGCTACTTCAAGACGTAAATCCAAATTTCTTCCCAAAAATAAGTGAGTTCATATTGTAACATTACAATAATATTTTCAAATAATATTCGAAAATAAAATATCAATCGTAAATTGACGGATTGTCACAGCATTTACCCCTAAACAGGATCTTTGTCCTCAAAGATCATCTTACCTTACTACTCGCTTCTTATAGAGTTAAAGCCATGTGGGTATTTCCTCCACATTCGATCTTTTCTCACAAGTGTAATTCATTACAATACGCGAGTTTCACCAAACATAACTTCGGGAATAAGATCAGGCTTAATGTTGACTTACTTTCTCTATCCATGATGTTCACGGGTTTTTGATGAATGCAACTTTTCGCCGATCTAAGCTCTACTAAGAATAATCAGATTCTCGCTTGATAGATATTCCATCAAGTTCGATTTACGAAACAAAATTCACGCAGTCCTTGAAGTCCTAGGGTAGATCCAGCTTATATGCCTTTCAATCCCAACTTTTACATCATCTCAATGGTCCCATACAACGGAGACTTATATCCCATGATTTGTCAGATCATGAATTCGTTTTTCCAAGTTTAAAAATTGTGGCATAACTTCGCTACCCATTTGGCACTTCAAGATCTACATTTCACATTCACATAACCTCTTGCCCACTACCGGCTGTCAATAATCAGATCTTAATTTCAACAATCATTTCAGATCTCGCGGGTCGGGTATTTTGTAAGGTTAGGTTCGCCATCATAGGAAACCTTAAACCTAAAAGGCATGTACAACTCACAGTGGGTGTATGTCGGGTGTCTTTATCTCAACTCCTGCTTACAGATGCTCTAATATTTAGATCCTAACAAGATTTGATCTCAATCCTAATACGATGATTATCAATGATAATCCTTCCAAAGGAAAACGATTATACGGTTTATTACTAAAGGTCATTCATTCAAACATAAAACAGTACTTATAGTATTTTGTATCGTTACTTTACCTCGTCCCTTCGATTGGGGTGGTACATTGTACTCTCATCAAGGTTCGTTCTCAATGATTTCTGAGCAAATCTCTAGAAATTTGGTGCGAAGCGAGGATCTTGATAGAGATGATCGATACGGCACACCATGTTTACACAACTCTTTTGCATTTATCATTAACGGAAATGATATTAGCAGATTTGGTCAGTCTGTCGACGATGACCCAAATCGAATCCAATTCAGATGATGACCTTTGCAATAGCTAGACGTTTACTAATGTATGAGGCGATGTCTGCCTTCATAATTTGTCATTAGTACAACTTCTTCAGACAAAGATGCTTTTGGTCATAAATGACATAAATAGAATACTTATACTTACAAATTCCAACATAACTATATCTCACAATCTCCATATTTATACAACCACAAGTGGCCTTTAAAATATTTAATGCTATCGGCTTCTCAATTCTAATGGTTCACATTAGCCGCGAACCACTTTTTAGTATCTATATTATCCTTTTTACAAACATTGTTTATTTTTATATCGTTCGGCAATTTATTTTTCACCTTCATTATTAAGGAACATGTCCTAATTGGTTCTTTATCTTTTCTACATACTGCGTCGGTATCGATATTCACTTCTTATGATGATGTAATTATCATGTCCACAATTCATTCAGATATTCTTTCTATATTATGCGTCAGTAATTACGTTCACTTTTCTTCATATTTTCTAAGTTTCAGTTTCTTCTCAACTATCATTTTTATCAGTTTTTCTCAATCCAGCGTTTAAAGCTTCGATAATTATTAGAAGTAATTAAATAATAAATATTTAATTTTTATGAAATGTAAACGTTAAAAGTTTAAATTTCTTAGTTCGACCAATTATATAAAATGTTCAAAATAAATTTGGATTTAATTAACAAGATTTTTGTTGATTTATCGAAAATATTTAATAAGATTCGTAAATGTTCGAAAAACCTTTGTTTATACTTTGGTCAAACTTTTCTTAGTTTGAAAAGCAAAAATTGTCGTTTTAAGTTTTCAGGTTATGGTATAAATGGTTTTACTCAGTCCTTCTTAAGTTATCTTGAGGTATAAAAAAAACATTTACCCCTAAACAGGAGTTTAGTTAAATGATTTGTGTATAAGGGAATAATCCCTTTAAAAATCCTTTGTTAAAACATTTGTCAAAACATATTTCCATTTCTTTTTGGTAAAATCCAAAGTCTTAAAAGGGCTCTTAATTTTCGAAGAGTCTATATGCATACATCTTACCATTATTAATCCAATGGTCATTTTATGTAAAGGATTAAGTTTTTAAGTCTTATGTTAAATATTTAAGGTACATGTTTTCATTGTTCGGCCAATTCAGGGCAATCTATAAATATTTATTAACTTATTCTTATAAACAAACAAATGGTCCTTAATGATCACGAGCATGAATTTATCAAATTACAGCCTACACATGTGATTCACCAAATTTATGAATGCTGCATGTGCATTAGTCAATCCAAATGACATTCCATGAAACTCATAATGTTTATTACAAGTTTTGGATGTAATGATTGGAATAGATATTCTTTTTCGCAGATGCGAAGTTGATGATAACCATGCTGAGGATCAAAAACCTTGTAAATGATCGAACAAATCTTCCATTTCGAGTTATGGATATCGTTTTCGATTGTCAATTTACTCAGTTCACAGTAATCTATAAATATAAGGAATGATAACACCATAGCTCTTCAGGATGACAGGCTTGGTATAATAAAATCTTTCTCCGACAACTCTCTCAGTTGTACGGTAATTCCTTAAATTCAGATGGTGCTGACATACAGTGCACAAGCCACAGGTGCAGCACTGAGAATATAATCAATACCAATTTCAACTTGCCTTAATGGCGAAAGTCTAAGTAATTCATTAACAAATACTTCCTAAGATTTCAAATAACAGAAACATCTGTTAATAAATTCATATTAGGTTCTTTCTAGATTATAATATCTATGACTAATTCACAACCATCCACGATATAATTTCAAGTCTAAATACAGGATAAAATCATCCATCAAGAATTATTTAGATCACTTTTGATGATCAACACCTTATCATTTAGGGGAATTCTATTCGAGTTCCCATCAATTAAGACAATGTCGTCATGTCATAATCAATCAATCCATTCTACTGGCATTACCAACTTTCTAGTTTTTATTGCCGTCGATAAGATGTGAACTTCTCAAAAGTCTAATAATAACTCATAATCCTTCACAAATTCAGGGATATCAGGAGACATAACTATCTTAAAAGAGTAAGGTCAACGCTTAATCTACACGAGAGAATTTCAAATCAGGTACAGACGAAAACATTTAACGAATATGAATATATCCCATGTTTTCATAATTTGAGTACGCATTCGAAAGCTCCTCAGATCGTTACCCAGGTCATTCAAATGAAATTAAATCATAAAAAATGATAAGAACGTCAATACATCCAGTCGGGTATCAACACTCGGTAATCAGATACTTTTCCTAAGAATCTCACTACAGGATAATTGGACAAGAAAGAATTGTCAATTGTCAAATAAGACAATGTCCATAGATGAGTAAATTCAACTCAGAAGAATAGGTGTTACAGGAACATATGTAGGTGTCCCTAACATTATGTTCTTATTTTTCACTTCTTGCAGATCTCATAAAATTTAATCTCTCATAATCTTCAAAGAAAATGTAGTGTTTATTAATCAGTTTTATGGTGACTACTAATCAGCCTTGCATGGTCCATTCCAAATTGTATGTAGGCGCGCAACTATATACAATTTCAAGATTAACGATGCAATACTCAGTTCGTCAAAATTTTATCATCATAAAAACATTTTCATGCTTAATTCTTAAATAAGAATCAAGAATAAATTTACAAAGATTTTCTTTATTATGAAAACAATTAAGTTTTCCAAGATACTTTATAAACAACCTCATTTCGATAACAATCACTTATAAATCTTACTTTGAATAATCCTTATTGTGATGAAAATCAAATTTTCTCAAAGGATACCGTTTTAACTTTTATAAAAACAATGTGTGATCTGCAAAAGAGTGATGAAGAGTTGTTTACCAAGAACTAACTACAATATGATAAGAAATGAGCTTAACCAAATAATCATGAGGTTCATGACCTCGATGGCGCTCACGAAGAATGATTCACAACGTAACTCAAATCAAGATGAGTACTTGTTCAATGGTTGCATCACTAATGCGAACATTAGGATGAAGCAATAAAAGATAGATAACATCGATACATGTAGAATTTAGCAATTAAATGTAGTCTTTTCATTAATCACAAACAAGTCAAATTGTACCGTAACACATTACGTGTCACTATGTCATACAATTCACAGAACTCATCCTACCAACTGATATCTTAGTTAAGTTAGGGATTATTTTTAAAAGATACCACAATGAATACTAATCTACAAGAGTCATTAGGTGTTCCACATGTCCCGGAAGATCCATCGGTCTCAATTCAGAAGAAGATTTCTTCAATTTATTTCTTGGACATTGGCCATCCTCGTTAGTGGACAATGGTCTAGGAACAACCCTTAACACGGACCTACAATCATTTAAAACCTTATAATTCAATCACATAACTTAACGACTTCCTCTTAACAATCTCATATTCCATACGAGTTAAATTTTGCTTTATTTAAGTTTTAACCAATTTTATACTCAATTCGATATCCTACCTTATTCTCCCATACTTTCAACCTTATTTATAAACCTTAATAGGGCAATAAAAGCTCGATATCATAGACAACGCATAAAAATCGCGTCGTTTATTAATAAATCATTTCCATTCATAAATATCAAAGTTACATCGGTCCCAAGTCATTACATTTCATACAAAGTTTTACAAAGTATTTGAATGGAAAATATTGTTTAAGTGCGGGCCATGAATTCTTGTTGTCTTCCCGAGAATTACCTTAAAGTACCTGAGATAAAACATGTTAAAAGAAAAGGTCAGCGATAATGCCGAGTGAATTCATAGAGTTTAATAAATTCCATCAATATAATATCAGTATAAAAGTATTACTGAAAATCATTTTGTACAAATCGTTTTGATAGGCCATAAAATAGCAAAAATCATTTTATACAAATCCTTATCGAAAATCATAATATAGGCATTTGCCTTAAAAATCATTATACGAGCCAATATCGTAAAAATATCATACAATACGTCTTACGAAGTTGTATAAAGTTAAATAAAAACCGTTATATGAATATGGTTATGAAAACCAAAACACAAACATAATATCATTAGTATGACCCTGTATTGCTAGTCAGGAAATACATCGTAATTCGAAGCGTCTAGTAGTATTTCGTTAGTTTTGGATTATTATAAGCCGCATGACATTGTTACCTTACTAAACCAAACAACGGGTAGCTAACCCGATACCAATTTTGCCCATCTAAAGTAGCGTGTCGTCACAAAGGTCACGCTATGGAAATCTTCTCATACATAAATTCGCTTACCAATCAGTGTGGCACGACGGGGATCAACCGTCAAGGCGCGAACTGGGGTGATCGTCCCCAAATAGTACTATTAAATGCATAAGCGTCTACCAAATCCCGGTAGTTCACAATTCATGCTAATGGGACTTTTAGTGACATAACCTAACTTTAATAATCCATTTAATCTCATCTATCGGGTCCTTTAATCATTTATCGGGTCATGCAATCGGGTCATTCAATCATTCGGGTCCAAAATCAATAAACAAACAATCGGGACAAATGGTGTCCTATTTTATAAAAACTAACATGTTATCTCCCTCGCGGGTTTATAAAACATTTATAAAAACATTTAAAAGAGTGCGAGGCTATGAACTCACGTTGATGTGGGAAGGCGGGTTATCGGCAATTCGGACGTATGGTACGTGCTTCAATCACGGAAACCTAGACAAATAATAATCGGTCTCAGACGTTTGTCCAATGACTTTATAAAAATAACAATTATGTATACATATGATGATTATATATATATATGATGATCAAGTGTGTTTACATATTCTCGTTTACTCATTTTAGTGTTATATGTCGATAACTTTTATACTAGTTTACTAGTTTTCCCATTTACGTGTTTTAAGTCCAATAAAATTATTATAAGTTCCTTAACTTATTTTAATCCTTGTTATACTTATTTTATCAGTATGTATACTTTCCATGTTGGGCCCAAATGAGTTAAGCCCAATAAGTTCTTTTTACAAGTTTTTATCTTATTTAGTCCAATTATTAGTCCAAGTATTAGTCCAATATGTTTACTTAGCTCGTTAATGTCCGTATGTCCTATAGTTCGGATTTTATCGGTTTTTACTTGTTATACATGTCTATATATCAGTATATGTGTTTATAAAAGTTTACATTAGACGGGTCCAACCGTCTAAGTTTTATTTAACAAAAACGTTAATTTTACGGTAATAGCCGAAAAAGTCGTAAAAATCATGTTTATAGTTTTATAACTTATAAAACTTAATAAGTTACCATTTTTATAAAATGTCCACTTATTTAACCTTTAACATATTTATATAAATTAAATTCATGAGTTAGTGGGTTTTAACTTTACATTTTATACAATATAATTTTGAGTGCTTATATAATAGTATTATACTTTATTTTTCAAAAATCTGATTTTTATCTTCACTTTCACCAAAACTGCCATATCTTGAGTTCTATATGGAGATAGAAGCTCAAATTTTTATCACATAAACTACATAATATTTGCTACATTTAACTCTTCTTTAGCTACTGTTGAATCATCTTCTAATTAGTTTATAAAAATCGTCCAAAACAGTGAACTCAGATTTGTACCTTAAACTTGTTTTGATCATATCTCACTCATTACAATGATTCCATTGCATGGCCAACTCTCACATGTGTACAAGACATATAGCTTACTTTAAATTGATTCTACTTCATCATTTTATCAGTCCATGACCTATTTATTTACTGTTTTATACAGCCATCACTTTTAACCAAGATTTTAACCTTATTTCTTATAGTTTTTCACCTTTTTAATCATATTTATCAACACCAAATCCCCATATAACATTTTTATCATCATATAATCATCATATAAATATAAAATAGGAAATAAAATACATGTTTACATAATCAAAATAACAAGAAGGTGAGGAGGACAATCTTTATACCACCATGATGATGTAGGTTGATCAAAACATGGATTTTGATGGAGAAACTTGTGATGCACCAAGACCATCTTCAAGACCACCAATCTTCATAAACTCCTTGTTGAAAATCAGCCTCAAGACTCCAAGGAAACTCCTCCATGGATGTTATAAGCACCACCAATCAATAGGGTTTCAAAAGGGCTTCATCTTATGCAAGAATAACATAAGATTTGTGGATAAATTTAGATCAAATGGGTGTTTCTTCATGTTTTTGGGACGGCAAGGAATGGAGGGTGAGATAGAATTGAGGTGGTTTTTCATGTGTGAAATGGTAAGAATGAACTAGCTAGTGGTTTTTGGTAAGTTGTTAGCTTACAAAGTAAGCTTAAAGGACAAGTGTCTATCTAGTTAAGTAAAAATGACACCAAATGTGGTGTGTTGTACATTGTTGCCGTCCCATGTAAGTTAGTGGGGTGGGATAATGTATTTTGTCCCATCTCACTAGTTTACGGGTATTCCTCGATTCTAGTTTTCTCGATTTGCGTACCCTCGGGTCGTTTTACGAAAAACGTTTTTATAAATTATGAATCACCGTCACAAAACGAATCTAATAAAAATTGTCTCATAAAAAACGGAGTTCGAAAATGTAAATACGTAATCCTAAGGTTTCCGGTTTAGTCGTAAAGGACGTTGAATTTGTGAGTTTATGAACTAACACAAATTTAAAACTCCAAAATAATATTCACGGAAAAATTTATTTTTTGTAATGTCGGACTGTCACCAAGGACGGTGTATGTAAACGTAAGCACGTAACGTTGAATCCTCTGGTTTAGACGTAGTCGATGCTACTTCAAGACGTAAATCCAAATTTCTTCCCAAAAATAAGTGAGTTCATATTGTAACATTACAATAATATTTTCAAATAATATTCGAAAATAAAATATCAATCGTAAATTGACGGATTGTCACATCGACAACCGGTTCTGATGAGAAAATAATTGAGGAAACATATGAGAATACTTCGAAAGAGAAACGTGCTTGGATTGATGCAGAGAAAGAAGCAATATATTTGATTCTCAGTGGGATTGGGGATGATATTTACTCAACGATTGATGCGTGCTCTACTGCAAAAGAAATCTGATTTGCCATTGAACGCTTGCAACAAGGTGAATCACTTAACAAGCAAGATGTCAAAACTAACTTGTTCTGGAACTTTGGTAAGGTTACTTCATTGGATGGGGAATCAATTGATTCATATTACTCAAGGTTCTACAAGATGATGAATGACATGACAAGAAACAATTTGCAAGTCTCCACCATGCAAGTCAATGTGCAATTTCTACAACAACTTCAACCAGAGTGGACACGATTCGTAACTTTGGTGAAACAACAGAGTAAGTTAGACGAGGTCAACTATCACACGCTCTTTGACATTTTGAAACAATTTCAGAATGAACCGAATGAACTTCGAGCTGAAAGGATAGCAAAGACTTCTAATCCACTTGGTATGGTGTCTACCACTCAACACGTCCAAGATCATCGCTCTCGTGCTCCAAAGTCATACTCCACTACATCCTCCTCACCAAGGTACTCCACTAAATCCTCCTCACCAAGATACTCCACTTCATCTAAGTATTCTTCTCCCATAATATCACGAGACAAATAACCAAGAGCACCATCATCATCACCTGATCCATCATTTAAAGAGGACAATGATGAAGAACTAGCTCAGAAGGATAGGGAGATGAAGCAACAAATTGCTTTCATTATGAAGACCTACAAGAAAAACTTCAAACCCACCAACAACAGTCTTCGAACATCATCAAATATAAGGAACAAATATGTGGAGAGTCCTCGACGGTATGACATACGTCAACGTGATGAAAGTCCTCCAAGGTATGATCGACGTAATCCAACAGATGTTGAGGGTTCTGCACGGTATGATCGACAAACTGCTAAGTATGATGCTCAGAGGATTGCTACTGCTGTTTGGAATAGGGACACTGTTGGTACTCAAGTGGTTCAGTAAAGTTGGATTCAATGCTTTAATTGTCAAGGTTATGGGCATATGGCAAAGGAATGTAGGAAGCCGAAACGGGTTAGGGACTCTGGCTATCAAAAGGAAAAGATGCTGCTATGCAAGAAGATGGAAGCTGGGGTTAAATTGTCGGCTGAGGAAGGAGCAATGCTTGATTATACTGATGATGAAGCCTCTGACCAAGAACTTGAAGCACATTACTCGTACATGGCAAAGGTTTAAGAAGTTCTCAACGTCACTGAAGATGACAATGGTCCTATCTTTGATACTGAGCCAATCGATAAGGTACAAACTGAAGAGGAATATAATGTGTTTGTTGATACCCATGAGCATTGTGAGATACCCAAAGCCATTAATGACACATGTATGATGGAAACGGTTGATAGCAATACCACACCTGATTCATCAGATAGGTGCAATAATGAGTCTGAGGATGATCAACATGCAAATGAGTATGATGATGACGAGGAGCTTATTGCGCTTGCTAACTTAATTGCTTCTTTACAAAAAGATTTCAAAGAAACTAGGAAGAGTCAAAAGCAATTAAAGAAGGAAAATGCTACGCTCACTCAAAATTTTGAAGAATGCAAAGCTACTCTAATTAAATCTAGTGAGACCATTGATAGCTATAGAGCTCAGCTTCTTCAAAAGACCAATGAGATTGAGGGGTACAAAGGGTGTTTGATTAATGTCAAAAAGTACGATTTTCAACAGAAATATAACGAAACTCTTAAGCTTCTAGAACAAGAGAAACGTAATTACAACACCTCTTTGAGTACTGAACGTCACAAAACGTATCTTGCTACCATTAAAGTCAATGAGCTCACTCAAGTAAATGGTTTTCTTCAAGAGGACAAAACTAAACTTGTTAATGAAAAGAAAGTTGTGGTTGAAAAGATGGAAAAGGATTTCAAAACTAAAAAAGCGAATGACATCGACAAAATGGTAGAACTTGAAACTCAACTTGATTTTTACAAGAAGATTGTTTACAAAACTAATCAATCAATTCAAACCATGAGAATTTTGGCACCTCATTCGTTTTTCAAGGATAGACCTAGTTTTGCAAATCCTAGGTACCTTGAGCAAGCTTAATCTGAGAATCAGCACTTATATCTTGATGAGTCCCAATGGACCGATCTTGATTGTCTTGTTATTCGGCCTGATAGTGAAGAGACAAACGATTTGGAAGAAGAGAGTAGAACAAAAGTTAATAAAGAATTTGTTAAACCATATAATTATGCTTATGAAAACAGTCTCTATGGTCTTTTTAAACCGCAAACACAAAAAAATCGTGAGCAAATATTTTTCGAATGTGAACAAATAAGAATTAAATGGAGACAACCTTTTGCCACTAAGAAAACTAATGTTTCAAAATTTATTGACTACTTGCCATATAAAGCTTTTGTAAGCAAGAGTAAGCAAGCACTTAGTATTCTCAAGAGTAACATTGAAAATTTCAAAAAGGTTGTTGATGATGACTGGAAAAAACGTGAACTTTCAATAGGAGACAAAGAAATTCCTCACGATATAACTGTGCTTGTGAAAAGTATTTTTATTCCGCTTGCGGAAAAAACGCAAAAACATATTTTGGAATTTTAAACACTAATTAAGCAAGAATTGTTTGATGATTTGAAATATGTGGAATCTCTTGAACAAAAAGTGAACGACCATCAACCTGAAAGAGACGAGTTTTCTACAGCATATGATCTACTCTTACATGAATGTCTCTCAAAAGATATTATGTGTGCTTATGTTACATCTTGTGCTGATATTGATGAATATTATGATGTTGCATGCAAATATCTTGATCAAGTTAAAGAATGTGAACGTCTTGAAACTGAGCTTTCGAATAAAGTTGACGAAAAAGAGTTTTCATTACTTCAACATAGATATGATTATCTTCAAAAACATTGTCACTCACTTGAGCTTGCTTTGCAAAAGAAAGTTGGCAGCTTTTCAAATGATACACCTTTGGAAGTAAAATTATCTGAGTCATGTCGATTACTAAACAAAAAAATTCTTGATATTTCAGATTTGAAAGCTTAGTTACAAGAATAAGACATAGCAATAGCAGAGTTGAAGAAACTCGTTGCTATGATGGGTGGGAAAGTTGTGGAACCTTGCGTTAAGCAACCTGTTGTTAGACAACCCAATGCCTCTAAAGTGAATAAATCCTCTATATTGGGAAAACCATCTGCTTTCTCAAATTCTTCGTTTGCAAAAACTGTGTTTGCCCCCAAGATGGATGGAAATGAAAGGTTACCACATACTCAACCCATAAGGAATGCTATAGCACCAAGCGGTAAGCACAATAATGTGATTAAACCAGGGATGTACAGAATGACCACTAAACCCACAAACCAAGTTATTCACTCACCTCAGACTTCTAGAAACACTAATATTCGTGTGTCTTCTACTACAAGAGTAGTATCCACTGCTATTGTTAGTCGTCCTCAGCTTAAGAGTACTCAAGTGAATGATAAGGTCTGGAAACACAAGAGTCAAGGGAAGATGAAGGAAGTAGAAGAACACCCTAGGAATTTGAATGTTTTTAAATATAAAAAGTCTGTAATCGCATGTAATGACGATTTGAATGATTTGAATTATTTTAATGCTATGAATGTGAAATTTGTTTGTGTCAAATGTGGAAAGTGTGCAAATGCTAATCATTCTATGTGTGCTATGAATAATGTCAAAGGCGTAGAAACTAGAACTAAGAAGCAAGTTGTGATGCCTATTAGTGCTAGTAAACCCAAACACAAAGTGAACCATTCTGGTGCAACCCCCACTAAGATAAGTGATGCATCAGACTCCACCACTAAGAACCCTAGAAGAAGAATTACGAAATTATATGAGTCTGCTAGTAAGTCTTGGAAATGGTGGTTTGCTAATCAATGTCCTCCAGGAT
The DNA here is from genome assembly GCA_025667525.1 of Glebionis coronaria. Lineage (NCBI taxonomy): Eukaryota > Viridiplantae > Streptophyta > Magnoliopsida > Asterales > Asteraceae > Glebionis > Glebionis coronaria. Next base: position 267,033,081 of record CM046875.1, read on the forward strand.
ATAAATGGATGCCTAAAGTTAGGACAGAAAATGTGACAACGAGTGTTAGTATTCCTTTAAACATTGTTAAGGACACTAATGATTCTACAATCAAAAGTATTGTGGTATCCAATTTAGCAAATGATCCATCATGTTCTAACTCTTCTATAGGTGATACAAATAATTCTCTTCATACTGGACTCCGGATGCATGAAGCACAGATCGGGAATCTCAAGCTTCTAATTAACTTCGTGGAGAAGTTCCTGGGTACGGTCCGATTCGGAAATGATCAGTTTGCACCGATCCTAGGATATGGAGATTTGGTTCAGGGGAATATCACTATCAAAAGGGTATACTACGTCGAAGGGCTCAATCACAATCTTTTCTCAGTTGGTCAATTCTGTGATGCAGATTTGGAGGTTGCTTTCAGAAAGAAGACATGTTTTGTTCGTGATTATGATGGGAATGACTTACTTACCGGTACACGGGGTACTGATCTTTACATAATTTCACTTCAAGACACAACTTCATCAACTCAAATTTGCTTCATGGCTAAATCTTCAACGACTCAGGCATGGTTATGGCATCAACGCTTATCTCATCTTAATTTTGATACCATCAACTTGCTTTCCAAGAGATATTGTTAGAGGCCTTCCAAGCTTGATATTCATCAAAGATCATCTTTGTTCTTCTTGTGAGCATTCTAAAGCTACACGAAGTATCTTCAAAACAAAGACTACACCAAGCTCTAAAGGACGGTTAGATCTTCTTCATATAGATTTGTGTGGTCCCATGCGTGTTTATAGTATCAATGGGAAGAAATATGTTATGGTAATTGTCGATGATTACTCAAGTTACACATGGACTCACTTCTTGAGGTCCAAGGATGAAACACCCGAAGTTCTCATCAGCTTCCTTAAATTGATACAACGTGTTCTTCAAGCTCAAGTAAAAGTGGTTCGAACTGACAGAGGCACATAATTTTTGAATTCAACTGTGAGAAACTATTTTGAAGTTGAAGGAATTGAACATGAAACATCTATTGCTCGAACACCCGAACAAAACGGCGTTGTTGGAATACGAAACCGTACTTTAATTGAGGTTGCTCGAACATTACTATCTGCTTCAAAACTTCCACTATACTTTTGGGCCGAAGCCGTGTCAAACGCATGCTACACACAAAACCGATCCTTAATTATCCCAAGACACGAAAAGACACCATATCACATAATTCATGATCAAAAACCTTCACTCAAACACCTCTATTTTTTTGGATGTACATGTTACATTATTCAAGATGGTGAAAATCTGGACAAGATGAAATAGAAAGGTGATGCATGTATTCTTGTGGGATATGCAACTCAGTCTAAGGGATATAGAATTTACAACAAGAGAACAAAATTGATAGTCGAGACTATTCACATCCGATTTGATGAATTACAAGAAATGGCAATTGAACAAAACAGTTTAAGTCCTGATCCACAACGACAAACGACTTCCGCTCACAACCGCACGAAACTCGGAACTCAAGACCATAGCAATGAACCATCAAGTTCAAAGGTGGTTCAAGGAAATGTTCCAAGAGCAGATATGACAGTAAACACGACAATTGAAGAGTTGGAAATGTTATATGCACCAATGTATGATGAATATTTCATGGGGGAGAAACATGTTGTATCAAAGTCTTCTACTGTCACTCATGATACGAATGATGATACCGATCATAGTTAACAAAAGAATACACCTTCAACTACTTCAACACGGGTTGCTGCAGATTTACCTCCTCAGAATATCACATAAACAACCGCTCCTACAACATCCAAAACTACTGTCATTGCTCTAGAGAACACAAATCAAGCAGACAATGCATTAAATGACGAAGACGAAGTTATCAACCCATTCGGTACACCGGTATACGAAACTGGAGAGTCTTCTACTCGCCATGTTGATCCGTCAAATATGAATACGTTCTATCAACGACATCCTTCAACACATCATTGGACCCGAGATCATCCTTTGGTTCAAGTAATTGGAAACCCTTCACAGCCCGTTCGTACATGACGACAGCATAACACCGATGGCGATGTTTGTATGTTCGCACTCGCCGTGAGTACAGTTGAACCAACAAATATCAAATAAGCCATGGCTGATCATGCTTGGATTGAATCGATGAGGGATGAACTTCAACAATTTGAAAGACTTAAAGTCTGGGAACTTGTTGACAGACCATACGATGTAATACCAATCAATCTTCGATGGATCTGGAAAAACAAGATGGATGAAGAGAACACGATCATCAAGAATAAATCTAGGCTAGTGGCTAAAGGGTATGGACAGAAAGAGGGTATTTATTTTGAAGAATCATTTGCACCAGTAGCTCGAATGGAAGCGATCAGAATTTTCCTTGCTTATGCTGCACATAAGGGATTTCTTGTCTATCAAATGGACGTAAAGACGGTGTTTCTTAACTGTCCTTTGAAGGAAGAAGTCTATTTCACGCAGCCGGAAGGATTCGTCAATCCTCATTATCCTAACAAGGTGTATCGTCTACACAAAGAACTTTATGGACTCAAGCAAGCTCCAAGGGTGTGGTACGACGAGCTCTCGAAATTTCTGGTCTCCAAAGGTTTCTCAAAAGGTTTCTCTAAAGGTTCCATTGATCTAACTTTGTTCACTTATAAATATGGGGATGACATTTTTCTTGTGCATATTTATGTTGATGACATTATTTTCGGGTCTACAAACCCAAAACTTTCAAAATGGTTTGAAAAGTAATGCACGACAAATTTGAAATGTCTGTGATGGGCGAACTAAAATTTTTCTAGGAATTCAAGTTCACCAATACCCAAGTGGTATCTTTATTAACCAAGCTAAGTATTGTCAAGAGATAATCAAAAAGCATGGTATGACATCATGTGACCCCGTTGGGACACCATTATCAACCACATCCCTAGATGCTGATTTGGAGGGAGATGCCATAGATCAAACGAGATATCGTTCTATGACCGGCTCCCTCATGTACTTAACAGCAAGCCGACCAGATATATCACATGCTACGTGTTATTGTGCACAATATCAAGCACGACCTACTGAAAAGCACCTCAAGGAGGTTAAACGGATCTTTCGGTACCTTAAGAATACCATTCACATGGGACTTTGGTATCCGAGGGAAACCGATTTCTTTCTAACGGCCTATTCATATTCTGATCATGCAGGGTGTCTTGATACATCAAAAAGTACTTCTGGTGGTGCACAATTTCTAGGTCAAGATAAGCTTGTGCGATGGTCTTCCAAGAAGCAGGATTGTACATCACTGTCATCAGCCGAAGCAGAGTATGTGTCTCTATCTGCGTGTTGTGCTTAAGTTCTTTGGATGAGAACACAACTCACAGATTATGGCTTCCACTTTGATAAAGTAACTATGTACTGTGACTCAAAGTCCGCCATAGCCATCTCCTGCAATCCGGTACAACATTCCTGCACAAAGCACATTGATGTCAGATATAACTTCATTAAGGAACAAGTTGAAAGGGGTATCGTTGAATTATACTTTGTTGGAACTGATTACCAATTAGCTGACTTGTTTACAAAAGCTCTTTCGAAAGAGTGGTTTTTGTATCTTGTTAGGAAAATTGGTATGAGATGTTTGACTCCAGCAGAACTGGAGATTCGGGCAAAGAAGCTTGCTTGATTCATCTATCAAACATATACGTGTAAATATTAATGAAAAAAAAATACAAAATTAAAAATCTTTGTAAATCGAAAAATATTCTTCTCGACATGTCTTTCAGTATCGATAATATGGACGTACCTAGATATGTCGCTCAATAACGACACGGGTGTGTACTTAAAGCTCGAATGAAAGTTGTAAATATTTTTCAAAACCTGTCATTTCTATCTTTTATAAAGGAAATTGTCTCTTTTGGACAATATTTCCAACAACGGGTAGAGCAATCTATCTAGGGTTGAGCTTATCACAAAACATTCAACATTTTGAGCTCAACACAATGACTTGTAATCACTTTCATATTGCAACCCAGATCTATATTCACGGTGGAGTGTACGATTTCGTGCTCTTACCCTCAACAAAAGAAGATAAATCTTCTTACACTTGAGTGGATTTGTCAAGACATTCAAAGTCTATGAACTCAAGTTTATGCTTTAGAAAAACCTTTTCGTCAAAAAGAATTGATTTTTCAAAAAGCGTTGAACATAATTTTTTCAAGAATTTTTCAATGATGTTCAAGATCTTTCAAAAATTATGTGCTCAACAACTCCTATCCTCAAAAGTTTAATGTGGATCATATCCTCGTAATGACAATTCCATTGGATCAATTTTTGAGGGGGAGCGTTACAATTTCATGCTAAGTTTGACACATCCCCGAAAGTTTTCAAGACTATTTTTCAAAATATATTTTAATCAAATTTGGTATCTCTAATATCAAACAATTTATATATTAGAGATATGGGAGAAAATGTGATTAAAATGTGATCTAAAGACTCAAGCACTCATGGTTTCGATCAAATACCCACAACATCTTTAATTAACGACGTTATTGGTGTCAAAAGGGTGGTTAGGTTTAAGTCCTATCATCCAACCAGAACCGGAGGGATCTTCCCAGGGCAATCCAATAGATTATTAGAAGCCCTTAGGAAAGATGGATTAGAATGTTAACGTAGCTGAATGCCGACTAAGTACTGATGCTAGCACTGGAACAATCACAACAAGGTGCTAGTAATGATGTCTTGGTAAGCATTGAAGGGGTTGAAGAATGAAAAAGAAATGTAAGGATAAAGGGTGTAAAGAAATTATCCCTCCATACAACTTAGGCAGAAACCGGGTCAACACATCATGGACCCAGTGATGTAATGCATAACCCTTCCCCAACTGACCCAGGCTTCTCTTAAAAGAAGTTTGTTTTATTGTCACGGAGATCAACACGACTTCTATTGACTTTCTCACTCCGAGATAGTTGATATTGAATAGGTGGCATCTGCTCCAGCCTCCGATCACTAAAATTGCACAAATCGAGTCTAGAGCCAAGAGATCAATCAAATCTCGTTAGGACACACGGATGACGATTAAGAGAGTCCCACGCTATATCCTTGCGATATTGCTAGAACACTCAGAGTGATACTTCCTAGTATTCAAAATGATGAGTGGAAATCCTTCCAGTGTTAACATCAAGCAGCACTGCGGTAGGTCATGTGTAAGATTCTTTATGAATTGAACATATGTAAAACTGAAAAGCAACAGTGGTGTGTTTCTTTATCGATTCAAACTTGTTTCAGGTTTCTATGCAATATCTTTATGGTCTTGCCAGAACATTCAGATTGATATTTATTAATACTCATAGTGACGAATGGAAATCCTTCTAGCGTCAATATCAAACAGCGCTACGGTAGGTAACTTGCGAGATTCTTACGAATCAAGCTTGTGTCAACTGGAAAGCAACAATGGTAAGATTCTTAATGAATCAAACTTGTTTCAGGAATTTGAATTGACGACTTTAATCAAGCGGATATTTATCCAATTGATTCACTCTTTATGTTCGTAGTCTTACTTTAAGATGGTCGAGTAAAGAGAACGGCTAGTATCGCCGCGAAATCCTGTCAAGGAGGTTCTTAATTGAATTTACCTAATCACATGTACGATATCCAATATCGTGTAACGGTCTTCACCGAACAGAGGTAAAACGTTACCGATTTAGGACGAATATCAAAGCCATTCAGTCCGTGTCTATGTTTTGTCTCAAGAAGGTGACGTTACGGTGTACTCAGTAAAGTCAAGGATTCACAACCACATACTCATGCCCAAAGACATATTAAACAATCAAGAAAGCTAAAGACTTCCGCAACACTGACGATCAAAATCTTCCTTATCAATTTATGTAGAGGAATGACCTTTCTTCTAGGGAGATTGTTAGCAAGTTTTCAAGATTGTGCAAAGTATGAGCATGTGGATAAAGACACAAGATCGCAAGATGGCAAAGACAAGTCAAGGATAATATGAAGATCTCAAGATAAAAGACAAAGTCGAATGAAAATGACAAAGGCTCAAAGATCATAGCATGAAGGAACAAGACTACTGTTACACGTTCAAGACTCATTTATGACGAAATTCATAATCTCCATTGAACTCTAAATATCGAAGAGGAATGACCTCACATTGGGGGAGATTGTTAGCCTCAAAATATTGAGTCAAACAAGAATGTTCGGTCTTAGTTTTATATTGTAATATTTATTAGAACATTGTAATTGTTAGTTAAAATAGTCATGACTTTATGGGCTTGATGGTTAGCTTAAAAGGACTCTTTCAAGGTACTAAGCATTTATTCAAGCCTGACCCAAAACAATATAGTCCAAAAGAAAGCCCACATGTGGGTGGACCATATAAGCACCCTCCTAGCATGTTAGGAGGGTGGGCAAGGCATTTCATTTTTCTTAATCTAATTTCACCTAGTTTTCTCCACCTTCTCTCTACTTTCTCTCACTACTTTCTCTCTCTAGAATCCATCTATTATTCTAGGTACCTTGAGCAAGCTTAATCTGAGAATCAGCACTTATATCTTGATGAGTCCCAATGGACCGATCTTGATTGTCTTGTTATTCAGCCTGATAGTGAAGAGACACACGATATGGAAGAAGAGAGTAGACCAAAAGTTAATAAAGAATTTGTTAAACCATATAATTATGCTTATGAAAACAGTCTCTATGGTCTTTTCAAACCGCAAACACAAAAAAATCGTGAGCAAATATTTTTCGAATGTGAACAAATAAGAATTAAATGGAGACAACCTTTTGCCACTAAGAAAACTAATGTTTCAAAATTTATTGACTACTTGCCATATAAAGCTTCTGTAAGCAAGAGTAAGCAAGCACTTAGTATTCTCAAGAGTAACATTGAAAATTTCAAAAAGGTTGTTGATGATGACTGGAAAAAACGTGAACTTTCAAAAGGAGACAAAGAAATTCCTCACGATATAACTGTGCTTGTGAAAAGTATTTTGATTCCGCTTGCGGAAAGAACGCAAAAACATATTTTGGAATTTTAAACACTAATTAAGCAAGAAATGTTTGATGATTTGAAATATGTGGAATCTCTTGAACAAAAAGTGAACGACCATCAACCTGAAAGAGACGAGTTTTCTACAACATATGATCTACTCTTACATGAATGTCTCTCAAAAGATATTATGTGTGCTTATGTTACATCTTGTGCTGATATTGATGAATATTATGATGTTGCATGCAAATATCTTGATCAAGTTAAAGAATGTGAACGTCTTGAAACTGAGCTTTCGAATAAAGTTGACCAAAAAGAGTTTTCATTACTTCAACATAGATATGATTATCTTCAAAAATATTTTCACTCACTTGAGCTTGCTTTGCAAAAGAAAGTTGGCAGCTTTTCAAATGATACACCTTTGGAAGTAAAATTATCTGAGTCATGTTGATTACTAAACGAAAAAAGTCTTGATATTTCGGATTTGAAAGCTCAGTTACAAGAAAAAGACATAGCAATAGCAGAGTTGAAGAAACTCGTTGCTATGATGGGTGGGAAAGTTGTGGAACCTTGCGTTAAGCAACCTGTTGTTAGACAACCCAATGCCTCTAAAGTGAATAAATCCTCTATATTGGGAAAACCATCTGCTTTCTCAAATTCTTCGTTTGTAAAAACTGTGTTTGCCCCCAAGATGGATGGAAATTGAAGGTTACCACATACTCAACCCATAAGGAATGCTATAACACCAAGCGTTAAGCACAATAATATGATTAAACCAGGGATGTATAGAATGACCACTAAACCCACAAACCAAGTTATTCACTTACCTCAGACTTCTAGAAACACTAATATTCGTGTGTCTTCTACTACAGGAGTAGTATCCACTGCTAGTGTTAGCCGTCCTCAGCTTAAGAGCACTCAAGTGAATGATAAGTTCTGGAAACACAAGAGTCAAGGGAAGATGAAGGAAGTAGAAGAAAACCCTAGGAATTTGAATGTTTTTAAGAATAAAAAGTCTGTAATCGCATGTAATGACGATTTGAATGATTTGAATGATTTTAGTGCTATGAATGTGAAATTTGTTTGTGTCAAATGTGGAAAGTGTGCAAATGCTAATCATTTTATGTGTGCTATGAATAATGTCAAAGGCGTAGAAACTAGAACTAAGAAGCAAGTTGTGATGCCTATTAGTGCAAGTAAACCCAAACACAAAGTGAACCATTCTGGTGCAACCCCCACTAAGAAAAGTGATGCATCAAACTCCACCACTAAGAACCCTAGAAGCAGAATTGCGAAATTATATGAGTCTGCTAGTAAGTCTTGGAAATGATGGTTTCCTAATCAATGTCCTCCAGGATATAAATGGATGTCTAAAGTTAGGACAGAAAATGTGACAACGAGTGTTAGTATGCCTTTAAACATTGCTAAGGACACTAATGATTCTACAATGAAAACTATTGTGGTATCCAATTTAGCAAATGCTCCATCGTGTTCTAACTCTTCTACAGGTGATACAAATAATTATCTTCATACTGGACTCCGGATGCATGAAGCACATGACGGGGAATCTCAAGCTTCTAATTAACTTCGTGGAGAAGTTCCTGGGTATGGTCCGATTCGGAAATGATCAATTTGCATCGATCCTAGGATATGGAGATTTGGTTCAGGGGAATATCACGATCAAAAGGGTATACTACGTCGAAGGGCTCAATCACAATCTTTTCTCGGTTGGTCAATTCTGTGATGCAGATTTGGAGGTTGCTTTCAGAAAGAAGACATGTTTTGTTCGTGATTATGATGGGAATGACTTACTTACCGGTACACGGGGTACTGATCTTTACATAATTTCACTTGAAGACACAACTTCATCAACTCAAATTTGCTTCATGGCTAAATCTTCAACGACTCAGGCATGGTTATGGCATCAACGCTTATCTCATCTTAATTTTGATACCATCAACTTGCTTTCCAAGAGATATTGTTAGAGGCCTTCCAAGCTTGATATTCATCAAAGATAATCTTTGTTCTTCTTGTGAGCATTCTAAAGCTACACGAAGTATCTTCAAACAAAGACTACACTAAGCTCTAAAGGACGGTTAGATCTTCTTCATATAGATTTGTGTGGTCCCATGCGTGTTCATAGTATAAATGGGAAGAAATATGTTATGGTAATTGTCGATGATTACTCAAGGTACACATGGACTCACTTCTTGAGGTCCAAGGATGAAACACCCGAAGTTCTCATCAGCTTCCTTAAACTGATACAATGTGGTCTTTAAACTCAAGTAAAAGTGGTTCGAACTGACAGAGGCACATAATTTTTGAATTCAATTGTGAGAAACTATTTTTAAGTTGAAGGAATTGAACATGAAACATCTATTGCTCGAACACCCGAACAAAACGGCGTTGTTGGAATACGAAACCATACTTTAATTGAGGTTGCTCGAACATTACTATCTGCTTCAAAACTTCAACTATACTTTTGGGCCGAAGCCGTGTCAAACGCATGCTACACACAAAACCGATCCTTAATTATCCCAAGACACGAAAAGACACCATATCACATAATTCATGATCGAAAACCTTCACTCAAACACCTCCATGTTTTTGGATGTACATGTTACATTATTCGAGATGGTGAAAATCTGGACAAGATGAAATAGAAAGGTGATGCATGTACTCTTGTGGGATATGCAACTCAGTCTAAGGGATATAGAATTTACAACAAGAGAACAAAATTGATAGTCGAGACTATTCACATCCGATTTGATGAATTACAAGAAATGGAACTTGAACAAAACAGTTTTAGTCCTGATCCACAACGACAAACGACTTCCGCTCACAACCGCACGAAACTCGGAACTCAAGACCATAGCAATGAACCGTCAAGTTCAAAGGTGGTTCAAGGAAATGTTCCAAGAGCAGATATGACAGTAAACACGACAATTGAAGAGTTGGAAATGTTATATGCACTAATGTATGATGAATATTTCATGGGGGAGAAACATGTTGTATCAAAGTCTTCTACTGTCACTCATGATACGAATGATGATACCGATCATAGTTAACAAAAGGATACAACTTCATCTACTTCAACACGGGTTGCTGCAGATTTACCTCCTCAGAATATCACATCAACAACCGCTCCTACAACATCCAAAACTATTGTCATTGCTCTAGAGAACACAAATCAAGCAGAAAATGCATTAAATGACGAAGACGAAGTTATCAACACATTCGGTACACCGGTACATGAAACTGGAGAGTCTTCTACTCGCCATGTTGATCCGTCAAATATGAATACGTTCTATCAACGACATCCTTCAACACATCATTGGACCCGAGATCATCCTTTGGTTCAAGTAATTGGAAACCCTTCACAGCCCGTTCGTACAAGACGACAGCTTAACACCGATGGTGATGTTTGTATGTTCGCACTCGCCGTGAGTACAGTTGAACCAACAAATATCAAATAAGCCATGGCTGATCATGCTTGGATTGAATCGATGAGGGATGAACTTCAACAATTTGAAAGACTTAAAGTCTGGGAACTTGTTGACAAACCATACGATGTAATACCATTAAATCTTCGATGGATCTGGAAAACAAGATGGATGAAGAGAACACGATCATCTAGAATAAATCTAGGCTAGTGGCTAAAGGGTATGGACGGAAAGAGGGTATTTATTTTGAAGAATCATTTGCACCAGTAGCTCGAATGGAAGCGGTCAGGATTTTCCTTGCTTATGCTGCAAATAAGGGATTTATTGTCTATCAAATGGACGTAAAGACGGCGTTTCTTAACCGTCCTTTGAAGGAAGAAGTCTATTTCACGCAGCCGGAAGGATTCATCAATCCTCATTATCCTGACAAGGTGTATCGTCTACACAAAGAACTTTATGGACTCAAGCAAGCTCCAAGGGTGTGGTACGAAGAGCTCTCGAAATTTCTGGTCTCCAAAGGTTTCTCAAAAGGTTCCATTGATCTAACTTTGTTCACTTATAAATATGGGGATGACATTATTTTCAGGTCTACAAACCCAAAACTTTCAAAATGGTTCGAAAAGTAATGCACAACAATTTTGAAATGTTTGTGATGGGCGAACTAAATTTTTTCTAGGAATTCAAGTTCACCAATACCCAAGTGGTATCTTTATTAACCAAGCTAAGTATTGTCAAGAGATAATCAAAAAGCATGGTATGACATCATGTGACCCCGTCGGGACACCATTATCAACCACATCCCTAGATGCTGATTTGGAGGGAGATGCCATAGATCAAACGAGATATCGTTCCATGTCCGGCTCCCTCATGTACTTAACAGCAAGCCGACCAGATATATCACATGCTATGTGTTATTGTGCACAATATCAAGCACGACCTACTGAAAAGCACCTCAAGGAGGTTAAACGGATCTTTCGATACCTTAAGAATACCATTCACATGGGACTCTGGTATCCGAGGGAAACCGGTTTCTTTCTAACGGCCTATTCAGATTCTGATCATGCAGGGTGTCTTGATACACCAAAAAGTACTTCTGGTGGTGCACAATTTCTAGGTCAAGATAAGCTTGTGCGATGGTCTTCCAAGAAGCAGGATTGTACATCACTGTCATCAGCCGAAGCGGAGTATGTGTCTCTATCTGCGTGTTGTGCTTAAGTTCTTTGGATGAGAACACAACTCACAGATTATGGCTTCCACTTTGATAAAGTAACTATGTACTGTGACTCAAAGTCCGCCATAGCCATCTCCTGCAATCTAGTACAGCATTCCTGCACAAAGCACATTGATGTCAGATATCACTTCATTAAGGAACAAGTTGAAAGGGGTATCGTTGAATTTTACTTTGTTGGAACTGATTACCAATTAGCTGACTTGTTTACAAAAGCTCTTTCGAAAGAGAGGTTTGCGTATCTTGTTAGGAAAATTGGTATGAGATGTTTGACTCCAGCAGAACTGGAGATTCGGGCAAAGAAGCTTGCTTGATTCATCTATCAAACATATACGTGTAAATATTAATGAAAAAGAAAAATAAAAAATTAAAAATCTTTGTAAATCGAAAAATATTCTTCTCGACATGTCTTTCAGCATCGATAATATGGACGTACCTAGAAATGTCGCTCAATAACGACACGGGTGTGTACTTAAAGCTCAAATGAAAGTTGTAAATATTTTTCAAAACATGTCATTTCTATCTTTTATAAAGGAAATTATCTCTTTTGGACAATATTTCCAACAACGGGTAGAGCAATCTATCTAGGGTTGAGCTTGTCACAAAACATTCAACATTTTGAGCTCAACACAATGGCTTGTAATCACTTTCAGATTGCAACCCAGATATATATTCACGGGGGAGTGTACGATTTCGTGCTATTACCCTCAGCAAAAGAAGATAAATCTTCTTACACTTGAGTGGATTTTTCAAGACATTCAAAGTCTATGAACTCAAGTTTATGCTTTAGAAAAACCTTTTCGTCAAAAATAATTGATTTTTCAAAAAGCGTTGAACACAATTTTTTCAAGAATTTTTCAATGATGTTCAAAATCTTTCAAAAATTGTGTGCTCAACAACTCCTATCCTCAAAAGGTTAATGTGGATCATATCCTCGTAATGACAATTCCATTGGATCAATTTTTGAGGGGGAGCGTTACAATTTCATGCTAAGTTTGGCACATCCCCAAAAGTTTTCAAGACTATTTTTCAAAATATATTTTAATCAAATTTGGTATCTCTAATATCAAACAATTTTATATATTAGAGATAGGGGAGAAAATGTGATTAAAATGTGATCTAAAGACTCAAGCACTCATGGTTCGATCAAATACACACAACATCTTTAATTAACGACGTTATTGGTGTCAAAAGGGTGGTTAGGTTTAAGTCCTATCATCCAACCAGAACCGGAGGGATCTTCCCAGGGCAATCCAATAGATTATTAGAAGCCCTTAGGAAAGATGGAGTAGAATGTTAACGTAGCTGAATGCCGACTAAGTACTGATGCTAGCAATGGAACAATCACAACAAGGTGCTAGTAATGATGTCTTGGTAAGCATTGAAGGGGTTGAAGAATGAAAAAGAAATGTAAGGATAAAGGGTGTAAAGAAATTAGCCCTCCATACAACTTAGGCAGAAACCGGGTCAACACATCATGGACCCAGTGATGTAATGCACAACCCTTCCCCAACTGACTCAGGCTTCTCTCAAAAGAAGTTTGTTTTATTGTCACGGAGATCAACACGACTTCTATTGACTTTCTCACTCCGAGATAGTTGATATTGAATAGGTGGCATCTGCTCCAGCCTCCGATCACTAAAATTGCACAAATCGAGTCCAAAGCCAAGAGATCAATCAAATCTCGTTAGGACACATGAATGACGATTAAGAGAGTCCTACGCTATATCCTTGCGATATTGCTAGAACACTCAGAGTGATACTTCCTAGTATTCACAATGATGAGTGGAAATCCTTCCAGTGTTAACATCAAGCAGCACTGCGGTAGGTCATGTGTAAGATTTTTTATGAATTGAACATATGTAAAACTGAAAAGCAACAGTGGTGTGTTTCTTTATCGATTCAAACTTGTTTCAGGTTTCTACGGAATATCTTTATGGTCTTGCCAGAACATTCAGATTAATATTTATTAATACTCATAGTGACGAATGGAAATCCTTCTAGCGTCAATATCAAACAGCGTTGCGGTAGGTAACTTACGAGATTCTTATGAATCAAGCTTGTGTCAACTGGAAAGCAACAATGGTAAGATTCTTAATGAATCAAACTTGTTCCAGGAATTTGAATTGACGACTTTAATCAAGCGGATATTTATCCAATTGATTCACTCTTGATGTTCGTAGTCTTACTTTAAGATGGTCGAGTAAAGAGAACGGCTAGTATCGCCGCGAAATCCTGTCAAGGAGGTTCTTAATTGGATTACCTAATCAAAGGTACGATATCTAATATCGTGTAACGGTCTTCACCGACCGGAGGTAAAACGTTACCGATTTAGGACGAATATCAAAGCCATTCAGTCCGTGTCTATGTTTTGTCTCAAGAAGGTGACGTTACGGTGTACTCAGTAAAGTCAAAGATTCACAACCACATACTCATGCCCAAAGACATATTAAACAATCAAGAAAGCTAAAGACTTCCGCAACACTGACGATCAAAATCTTCCTTATTAATTTATGTAGAGGAATGACCTTTCTTCTAGGGAGATTGTTAGCAAGTTTTTAAGATTGTGCAAAGTATGAGCATGTGGATAAAGACACAAGATCACAAGATGAAAAAGACAAGTCAAGGATAATATGAAGATCTCAAGATAAAAGACAAAGTCGAATGAAAATGACAAAGGCTCAAAGATCATAGCATGAAGGAACAAGACTACTGTTACACGTTCAAGACTCATTTATGACGAAATTCATAATCTCCATTGAACTCTAAAAATCGAAGAGGAATGACCTCACATTGGGGGAGATTGTTAGCCTCAAAATATTGAGTCAAACAAGAATGTTCGGTCTTAGTTTTATATTGTAATATTTATTAGAACGTTGTAATTGTTAGTTAAAATAGTGATGACTTTATGGGCATGATGGTTAGCTTAAAAGGACTCTTTCAAGGTACTAAGCATTTATTCAAGCCCGACCCAAAACAATATAGTCCAAAAGAAAGCCCACATGTGGGTGGACCATATAAGCACCCTCCTAGCATGTTTGGAGGGTGGACACGGCATTTCATTTTTCTTAATCTAATTTCACCTAGTTTTCTCCACCTTCTCTCTACTTTCTCTCACTACTTTCTCTCTCTAGAATCCATCTATTATTTTATCTTTAATTCTTGTTTAATCATATAATCAACCATGGTGAAGTGAATAATTATGTGAACAACACTAATAGCATCTTTTCTTCCTTGGATATTAAAAACTAACTAGTCATTGAGTCTTCTTCAGGATAGTACTTCTTATTGACAATTTTCACTTGCACGATTGTAACCACATCATCATCAATTCTTCGTCAAATACTTTTAGGGTTTAGAATGAGGGGAAAGAATAATTCGGAATACAAGGTATACTCATATCAGAAAACATCTGTCACATATGTATATCGATACATATAAATTCTTAATGAACACAAGGTATATCTTTTGGGTTTATTTGGTAGGGTGTAGGGGAAACTTAATATGTTGATTATCATTCATATATGAGGATAATAAATCCAACTATGAAACATAGTTCCAAAGTTTACAACGGATTTATAAAGATATGACTCATGCATAATTGTAACATAATTTTTCCATGATATGGAATGGAGGAATATAACAGAAAATGTAAAAACTAGTCTTATAGAACAAACTTCTCTTTTACATATCCTATAGAAGAATCTTTTGATGGACAAAAGTCGAGAATAGAATATTTCTAGAAAACTTGGAAAGTTTCCTTATTCTTTCTTCAAATTTGCAGGTTATATTCAACTGATAATTCATACTATCATCGAAGATAACGGAAATTCCAAAAATATATACTTTGTCAAGTATATGCTTTTTTTTTGAATTAACGCAATTTAATTCATAATCATTTATGAGACATCCAAGAAATAGGGGTTTCTTATTTCTCAAAAATAAATATGAAAGGACAAGATGAGAAAACACGACTTTTATTTATTAACAACTTTCCTTGTTTAAACTTACAAGACAAGCTTCTCTGTTAATATAAAAGTAAAAACATAAAGTTGAAAGTATTTACAACTTAATAGTCAAATGTTTTCATGTCTCCCTCTTAAGTTCTTTGATGGCATCAAAAAGACTTTGTATATTGGCTCGATGTATAATTTGAATGTCCTCAATGACTAACTCAAGAGTAGAAATCTTCAGTAGATCTTGAACAATTTCTTCACCGTGTATCATTTGTCTTCTCTACTACTTAGCCTTGATTTCTTCAAAGTCTCCTTCTAATTTCTCAAAATCTCGTTGTATAATTCTCCTGCCTTTCCTAAGCCCTTCAACTTTATCTTCAAGATCTTAAATACGCTCGGGAGGAAATTCTTTCATATAGGATAGGACATCTATAAGTTGTTGTTCATAGGTACTTTTAGGTAAGGTTCAGATATAGGTGATGGTACATTAATTGGGTAAGGTGATGGAAAATCTTGGTGTCGAGGTTTAAAATCTACTTCTTCATTATATGGTCGTATATCTTGCATATAGGGGTCGTCATCTAAGGGTAAAACGGATTTTGGAATTTTTTGGTTTTGGGGTATTTTTTTTCTGAATCAACTAATAATCCATATGATACTTCGAGAAATCATCAGGAATACTTGCAGAACGCTCATCTTGAGAATCCGATAAGATGATAATAAGAGGGAGATAGGGATACCTATTTCTAGAGACATCGATAAATCATAACTTACTACTAAGAAGTACTTACACATAAACATGGTATCTAAACATGAAATCTCTTATGCATAATATCAAATAAACTTACACATAATCCTGGGGAATATTAGTACAGTCATTCTTGTAGTAGCACTGGCTTTGGCACACGAGGAATTTCTTGAAATTATTTTAAAAGTAGTTATAGTCAATATTTTACTTATTCTCTATAACCATGGCTCTGAGTACCAATCTGTAACACCCCCGTTTTACCTTTACGCAGCAGAACATTGATCTGGGGTATTACTTCATAGAACACAAGTCATAATAATAGAAAACAACTCGGAAGAGTGATGAAATCAACTTTCTTTATATTTCATTGAAAAATTAGAGTTTTACAATATGAAGTTCCCAAAATCTACAATAATTTCAGTCTTGTGCCTCTTCATGCCATCCTTGTGCTGGTCCATGCTATTAGTCACCATTTACCTGAGATATATGCTTAAAGTCAACACAAAGGTTGAGTGAATTCATAGGTTTATAATAATAGTTTTGAATACAAGTATATCCCCCAGGCTACGTTGTTATACACCCACATGAAATATTTATCATACTGTACTATGCTCATGCACCGCTACTTGACATACAGAAACCAGCAAATTTCCCTTATGCAGGCAGTTTGCCAAACTCCTGAGTTAAGCAAAATAAAGTGTATCTGTTTAGCCTAGGTAGGAACCTTCAGTTGCTAGAAAGCGAGACTTGCCCAAATAGGAGATGTAAGTCTCCAAATAGTACTATTCATGATATTAGCGCTCATTTTCAAGAAATGATTAGTGGTTCACGATTAAAAAGGGACTTAATGGCAGTAATAAACATAGTGTCAATAATCATACCATACAGTTTTAAAAGCACATGTATTCCAGTTTTAGCATATATCCCCCCACGGGTTTTGAAATCATTTAGAAAGAATTTAAAAGTGAGGCTATGAACTCACCTTATGTCCATAGAATCCGAGCTATAATAAGATATATTTCATTTACAGATAATCAGCTTGATCATACAAACCATAACTTGGTCTCATAAACAATAGCTTGATTTCACACAAAGTTGTATTAAAACATTGTGTATAGTATCAAGTCTTTAATCCTTTTTTCAATATTGTTAAGTGTTGGTTTAATATTCTTTTATTAATATTTGGTGGTAATTCTAGCACCATTGTTCGGGCCATCATACTTAGAAGCCATTCTATAAACGTTTGACGAGCGAGGACACTTTAAATCGTAAACCCAACCACTCAGTCAGAACGTAATATCGAGATAGATCATCTTTGTAGAAAGCTCCCAACTAACATGATACTTTCATTACTTCCTCTTATTCATGATTAATCTTGTTTATTATCAAAATTGGTAAAATTAGTCCTTTTGGTTATACTTTGGTATAATTTCACTTTTAACCCTTAAAGTGTATAGTTTTAGTATTTGCATTTTAAGCCTTCAATAATCAGGAACTTAAACTTTCCCAAATTAATTCTTATAGCTTATACTTTCATAAAATGACACTTTTGGCCCAAAATGTTAAATAGTTTAAAAAATGATAGTTTTAGTCCCTATACTTGTAAAAATCACATAACAACCAAAAAAAATGGACAAACTGATCTAGGATTTGAAAAAAAAGTTTATGAAAATATTTATAATCATAATAACCACATTTCTTCATAATTCTAGCTTTTGAATTGGGTTTTTTCTTATTATTTTATGTAGATTATAAAACTAGGGTTTTAAGACATCTTTAACTTATAACTTCCACTTAAAATGATGAAATGACTTAGTTTATTTTAGATTATCTTTCTAACATAATTTTGGCATTATAATAACTCTAAGAAAGTATTATAACAAGATCAAAGCATATCTAACAAAGTGATTACCTAGGATGCTCCAAAATGGCTCCTAATGGCTTCCTATGAGCACATCTTGCTATCAAAGCTTCAAGAGCTTCAATGGCTAGCTTCGAGACCTGGTTTCTGGTCTTGGGACATGTACTAGGACATATATAGAAGTGTAAATCAGAATGGGTATGGATGTTAAGAGAAAACAGGGTGCGAGTTTTAAATGAAATTCATATGGCCCTATTTATAGTTTTTCATCCCTTAGCCTCCAAGTTAAGGACATGGACGTGTAAGATAGATAGAGTACTGAGTATGGGAAGCTAGGAATGATTCATAAGGTCTAGTGATGACTCTTGTTAGCTATAGCTAAAAAAAATGGTAAAAATTCCTTAACATGACACATTAGCTTTTATAAGTACAAAGCATGTGTTCTTGTCAAGGAGGTGATGCACCTACTTAGAAATATCTCCAAAATATCTCAAAATATCTGTATTAGGTTTGAATTTAGGAGGGAAACTCGTTTGAATGGGTTTTTGGAGGGAAAACATAAAACCGGGTGCTAAATTAGGGCTTGTAACTTATGGTTTGTGTTTTTGGTGATTAAGGCTTTAGAAATGTGATTAGTGATAAATTAGGTTTTAGTTAGGGTTTATACATTCTATTTAAGAGATTTAGGTCCTTGGTTTCGAGTTTAACAAAGGTTTGATGTGAAAATGGGAAGAAAACTTAGGCGGGTTAGGGTTTCTAGCGATTTAGGGTTTAATCTTAATAAATGTGATTATCCTTCAAGTAGATACTGATGTAAACTCAATTTATACATCCTACATTTTCCTCAGTGTGTTCATGAAGTCCCTACATTGGTTTTATTATGTTATTCTAAGTAAACATGTCTAAAGGGTGAAAATACCAATTTTGACCTAATTTACAACCATGCATTGAAATCTTGTACATTGTGCATTAGGTTAGATGTACATTGTCTTAATATAATCTTATAACCTTAATGAATTCTTATAAATATTTAAAGACTTGTCCAAAAAGAACTAGGTACTGATTCCATGTAGATTTCTTAATATAAGGGTTTTTAGGTCATTAATCCTAGTGACTTTTTATCTTGGGTGATTAGTGTTTGTACCTTTATAAACACTTATTCTAGGGATTATATAGCATGTTTATGTCTTCTAGGGATTCTACATTTTTAGTTTAAAGGTTTGTATAGGTTGATCATATTCTAGGGACAATTATGGGAGCTTAAGATCCTAATAAGTGTGAAAACACTTATCCTTTTACTACTTAATTATAATAATAACCAAGACAAAACGTGTATTTAGTGACGTAAAAGTCGGAATTATGCATGGTTTGTGTTTTTGTTGTGTTTTAGGACCTAAATATGAAAAGGGAAGAAAACACAGACTTTTACAGGCTTTTATCGAAGAAAAAGACAAAAAGATGAAGTCAAAAGATCAAGAGTGCAAAAAGAAGGGAAGTCAAAGGCCTATTCTGAAGATTCATCGAAGAAAAAGTCTAAAGACGGAAGTTTAACGAAGTCAAAGAACCAATTCTAATAATAGAAGAAAATTAGAAGACGAGTTCATTTTATCAATCGACAAATCCCGAGACAAAGTCGAGAAAGACGAAGAAACTAAAAGACGAAAAGAAAAAGAGAAAGAGAGAAGCAACAACACTCCTCCCCTCCTCCTATAAATACCCTCCTAATATGTCATTAGGAGGTGGTTATATTTTTTGTTAGTGGTAGGAGTAGTGTAATTTACTTTCTCTCTCTATATTTACTTTCAAGTTTTCAATTTTTTACATTAATCTTGTATTTGAATCTTTAATCATAATTCTCATTCAAGCTTTTCATAAATCATTCTCATTCTACCTTTCGTATTTTTAATCATTTATGATTGATTTTGATTAATCATGTAGTTTGTTTAATCTTTATTCTTATTTGCTTATTGATGTTCTTGTTTGATTGTTCTTATGGTTTTGATGTATTTGATCTTTTTAGCTTATTGTGTTTAGTGCTTATTGTGTGATTTTCTTATTTTTTAATTAAGTGTTTTAAAATAGTTTAATCTTTTAATAGTTGATTTTAAATATTTAGATTATTTAGTGTTTAAAGTTTTTAAATTGTGGCTTATTAGCTTTTTCTTAAAATTATTTTGGTTATGTTTTTGGTAAGTGCTTATTTGATTTTAGCTTATTTTTGGTTTTTGCTTAAATTTATTTCTTATCCGGGTTTTAGAAACCCTTATCCCAGATTACTAGTTACACAAACATTCCGAATAGTAGTGAGCTAAGTTATTCCGGATAAGATCAGAATGGTGATATTCCGAATTAGCATAAGAAACACATATTCCGGATAGTGTTAGAAACACTTATTCCGAATTATTTCTAGAATCCAGCAATCCGGATTAGTTGTGAAACAATTAGGGATTCCAGATTAGTGTTTGAAGGGTGTTTCGGATTAGCTTCTGAACTACATTCCGAATTGATAGTGGGTCAGAGATTCCAGATTGTGTCTATTACCTTGATTCCGGATTGTGTGTTGATATTGGAATCCGGATTGTAACCACTTTTTGGGATTCTGGATTGGTTCATGCATTTGGATCCCGAATTAAGTTTTGATTTATTTTCCCAAATTGTTTTTAAATTTTATTTTTCCCGCCATTTTTCTTAAGTCTTATTTACATTGTTTTGTTTTGGTTTATTTTCTAAGTCTTTAATTTTCAAGATTATTTCTTTTATAAAGTGTAAAAATTCTTTTTAAAAGTTTTCATTTTTAATCCAAATCTACTTAATTTCTTTTAAAGTCTTTATTTTATTCTAATCTTTAAAAGCTTTCTTTTATATTTTGTCATTTACTTTAAAAGTTTTAATCTTTATTTTAAAATAGCTGAACGACATTTTTCTTTTCACACCAAGAACGACTGAGTGACATTTAAAACCAAGATCAATTCGAATCGAGTCGAGACAAAACGAACCTTAAACTAGTAAAACCAAGTATCAAATGGCGTTGCTGCCGGCTCTTTTCGTGAAGATTAACGGTGTATTGTGAGAGACGCGTTGGATTTTGGGTTCCGTTCATTTTTTAACGTTATTTTTCTTGCAAAATTTTCAAATTTTTTCAAAAATCCATAAAAATCAAATATTTCAAAAATCCAAAAAAGCACTTAAAAACTCATAAAAAGCATTTCTTTTTCAAAAGTTTTGCACCAAAAATATTTTCTTTTCACCGTAACTTTATTTCTTCTATTTCTTTGCTATATTTCTCTATTGTAGGTGTATGCGTACTCGTTCACGCAAAAGGAAGTCCATACAAGCCGTTATCATCGAGCCTCCTCCTGTTGTTAACACAATGGATAACCGTCCAATGATCGAGATCTTGCAGTCCCATGTTGAAGGTAATAAAGATGCGATTGTAGTTCCGGCTATTGATGCAAATAACTTCGATCTCAAAACGGATTTTATACAAATCGTTGCCACAATACCTTTCTTAGGCCGCAATAATGATGATCCACACGATCACATAAAAAGGTTTTTTCACTTAACCAATACCGTGAAATACAATAGGGTTTCACAAAAGGCAATTCGATTGCTCCTCTTTCTTTTCTCCCTCGAGGGACAAGCCCGGACTTGGCTTGATAAGGAACCACCCCAAAGTATTACAACATGGGCGGACCTAGAGACCAAGTTTATCAATTACTTTTCCCCACCCTCACGTACTACCGCTTTGCAGAATGACATCATTAATTTTGAACAAAAGTACGGTGAGACGTTTAGTGAATCTTGGGATCGTTTTAAAGAACTTTTAAGAAAGTGTCAACAACACGGTTTTACAAAGGTGCATCAAATTAATACTTTTTATAATGGATTAAGTTTGAATGACCAAGATTCACTAAATAGTGTTTTGGGGGGTAATATTCTTGTTAAATCAATGAATGAGGCTTGGGCAATCATAGAAAACAAGGCCAAAGTCTAAACCAAGAGTGTTAGGGCTACTATGGCTAGTGCCAATGAGAGTGAGTTCACCAATCATCTTATGGAACTTACTTCAGCTGTAAAACAACTTGTTTTCATAGATAACCCTCCTAATCAACATGCCCATGCTATTAATATTACTTGTGAAACTTGTGGTGGACCACACTCTTATGCTAATTGTGATAAGGCTTATGATCAATCTCACGGGGAAGTGTATGCTTACAACAACATAGAGAGAGTTTATTTCAAGCCTAATGTTGATGTTAATCACTTGCCCTATAACTCGACGAACTACTTGGCTCCACCCGGTTTTAAACAAAGACCACACCCACCTACCTATAACAATCAAGGGGCACCAAGAGCAAATGTTCTACAAACTACAAATGTAAGGGGCTACAATGCAAACCAAGGCAATTATCCAATGCAAAACCAAGGCTTTCAAAACCAAGGTTTCAATCCTCAAGTATTGCAACCATATAGCCAATACCCAAACCAAGGTTTTCCACAACAAGGGTTAAATTTACCTCATCCTCACATGGACTTGATTCTACAAAAATTAACCAATCATGAGAATGTGACAATCCGTCAATTTATGGTTTATATTTTATTCTCAAATATTATTTAAAAACATTATTTTAATGTTATATTATGAACTCACTTATTTTTGGGAAGAAATTTGGATTTACTTCTTGAAGTAGCATCGACTACGTCTAAACCGGAGGATTCTACGTTACGTGCTTACGTTTACATACATTGTTTTGGTGACAGTCCGACATTTCAGGAAATAAATTTATCCGTGAATATTAATTTGTAATTTTAAATTTGTGTTGGTTCATAAAGTCACAAATTTACGAGAAGAGATTAGGACTTACGATTATAATTTAACGTCCGTTACGACTAAACCGGAAACCTTCGGATTACGTATTTACGTTTTTGAACTCCGTTTTTTATGAGACAATTTTTATTAGATTCGTTTTGTGCCGTTGATTCATAATTTATAAAAACGTTTTTCGTAAAACGACCCGAGGGCACGCATATCGTGAAAACTAGAATCGAGGAATACCCGTAAATAATTGGGGATGAGACAAAACAACTTTTTCCCCACCCCCAATATGGGACGGCTAAAAAAGCTAACCACACCCTTAGGTGTCAAGCTTACAAAGTAAGCAAGACACATGTCTTGCTTAACTTTGTAAACTAGCTACCAATATCAAAACCACTCACACAAACCACTTCCTCATTCAACACATGCAAAACTCACACAGCATTTGATCAATTTTAACCACAATATCTTGTGTTATTCACACATATAAAGAAAACCTTTTTAAGCTATATTGATTGGTGGTGATTTTAACATCCAATGAGAAGATTTGTTGGAGTCTTGGGGCTGATTTTCCAAAAGATGTTTATGAAGATAGGTAATCTTGAAGTTGATATTGGTATATCCCAAGTTTTGCCATCAAAATCCAAGCCTTGTTCATCAACCTCACATTTTCATCACTATGGTGGTATAAGGATCATTCGTCCTATCCTTCTTGTTATTTTGATTATGTAATCTTGTATTTTATTTTATTTATGTATATGTATATGATGATGAAGGATGATTAAAAATATTGTGTGGGGATTTGGTGTTGATAAACATGGTTAAAAAGATGGAAAACCATATGTAAAAAGGTTAAAATCTTGCTTAATAAGTTGGTTGTATAAATACAGTAACTAACCACATGTTAAACTGATAAAATGGCAAAGTGGAATCAATATACAGTAAGTATTAGGTGTTGTACACGTGTGAGAGTTGGCCATACAATGGAATAATTATAATGAGTGAGAAATGATCAAAACAAATTTAGAGTGCAAATCTGACTACACTGTTTTGGACGAATTTTATAAAATACTTAGAAGTTGATTCATCAGTAGCTATAAAGGAATAAAATGAAGCACATATCATTTAGTTTCTGTGATAAAAATTTGGGATTCTAGCTCCATGTAGAACTCTAGATATGACCATTTTAGTAAACTAGATTTTTAGGACTGATTTTGTATAAATAATATATAATATAAGCACTAAAAAATTTATATAAAATATATAAATATATAAAACCCACTAACTTATAAATTTCATTTATATAAATATGTATAAGGTTAAATAAATGGACACTTTATAAAAATGGTAGTTGAATAAGATTTATAAGTTATAAAAACTATAAACATGATTTTTACGACTTTTTCGGCTATTACCGTAAAATTAACGTTTTTCGCCAATTAAAACTTTGACGATCAAACCCGTCTAATGTAAAAGTCATATACTGATATATAAGTACCTAATACAAGTAAAAACTGATAAAACCTGAACTATATGACATACGGACATTAACGAGCTAAGTTAGCATATTTGGACTAATAATTTAACTAAATAAGTTAAACACTTATAAACTTACTTACTGGGATTAACCCACTTGGGCCCAACATGTAAAGTATAATACTGATAATAAAAGTATAATTGGGCTAATATAATATGTTGGGCTTTTAATGGGCCCATTGGGCTCCAAAATGTTAACAAGTTGAGCTAAGTGTAACTAGTATAAAAATTACCAACACATAAACACTATAATGAATGAGTAAAAATGTACAATCCCACTTGATCATCATCATATGTATACATAAATGTTATTTTTATAAAGTCATTGGACAAGAGTCTAAGACGAGTATTATTTGTCTAGGTTTCCGTGATTGAAGCACGTACCGTACATCTGACTTGCCGATTACCCGCTTTCCCACATCAACGTGAGTTCATAGCCTCGCACTCTTTTAAATGTTTTTATAAAATGTTTAATAAAACCCGCGAGGGAGATAACATGTTAGTTTTGATAAATAGGACACCATTTGTCCCGATTGTTTGTTTATTGATTTGGACCCGAATGATTGTATAACCCGATGAACGATTATATGACCCGATAGATGAAATAAAATGGATTATTAAAGTTAGGCTATGTCACTAAAAGTCCCATTAGCATGAATTGTGAACTACCGGGATTTGGTAGACAATTATGCATATAATAGTACTATTTGGGGACGATCACCCTAGTTCGCGCCTTGACGGTTGATCCCCGTCATGCCACATTGATTGGTAAGCGAATTTATGTATGAGAAGATTTACACAAGCGTGGTTATTGTGACGACATGCTAATATAGATGGGCAAATGATTGTCGGGTTAGCTACCCGTTGTTTATTGTAGTAAGGTAACAATGTCATGCGACTTATAATAATCCATAAATAACGAAATACTGCTATACACACTAAATTACGATATATTGCCTGACTAGCAATACGGGGTCTTACTATTGATATTATGTTCGTGTTTTGGTTTTTCATAACCATATTCATATAAGTTTTATCTATACAACGTTATAAGACGTATTGTATGATATTTTTAACGACAATGGTTCGTATAATGATTTTTAAGGCAAATGCCTATATTATGATTTTTGATAAGGATTTGTATAAAATGACTTCGGCTATTTTATGGCATATTACAAAGATTTGTACAAAATGATTTTCGGTAATAATTATGTACCGATGATATACTGATGGTTTTATTAAACTCTATGAATTCACTCGGCGTTATCGCTGACATTTTCTTTTAACATGTTTTATCTCAGGTACTTGAAGGTAATTCTCGGGAAGACGACAAGAATTCATGGCCCGCACTTAAATAACTATTTCCATTCAAATGTTTTGTAAAACGTGTATGAAATACTATGACTTGGGACCTATGTAAACTTGATATTTATGAATGGAAATGATTTATTATTAAACGACGTGATTTTTAAGCGTTGTCTATGATGTGAGTAATGTGCTATCCCGTAACACCAACGAGTCTTCCGCTGTATTGAATTGTGTAAATTTTGGGGTGTTACAGTTTGGTACCAGAGCTCTCGTTATAGAGAACGAAAGATTTTTAAAACCAAGGTTTGGAATAAAACATCTCAAAATCTTTTAACTATAAACATTTTTCACAAAATGTCTAAAAATCTTTTGACTATAACGGTGCCGAAGAATTCCCGAGTTACCGACAAGGCCAGACTGAGAAGTATTATTTTAATATATATATAACTTATATTATATATATATATATATATATATATATATATATATATATATATATATATATATATATATATATATATATATATATATATATATATATATATATATATATATATATATATATATATATATATATATATATATATATATATATATATATATATATATATATATATATATATATGATGTAATTTTATTACATGATTGTTTGATGATTATTTTGATATTTATACGAGGTATTTATACGACGTAGATTGTCACAAGAAACGCTAACTTCCCTAGCAAATAAATCAAAGCTATTCCTGTAGGAAATTCTAGCTATTCCAGATCTAAACCAAGTTGTGGATATTTATGATCCCAACAAATTGGTTGATATTCGTAGAAATATAGATATTAGTTGATTGTGATATTGAAGAAGAATTAGCGAGATTAAATCTGATATCGATGGCATGACGATCTTTCCTTATAGAGTGGAGTTTGACAAAACGTTACCACCTGGAAAGGTGTCGTCTAATTCGTTGTCACCCAATTCTTAAACTTGATATCGAAAGGGTGAATGTTGCACTTGAGTCTGTCATTGGAACCATTACCCAAAAGCCTCATGCCACTAGTACCTTTCCGAGAAGTCTAATTGAATGTATGAGTTATTTCATACTAGTGACTCATTTGATAACTATTGATGAAAGAGCTATAGGATTGGAAATTAAGTGTTGATCATATCGAGCTTTTATTGCCCTTTTAAGGTTTAAGAATAAGGTTGAAAGTATTGGCGAATGAGGTAGGATATCGCATTGAGTATAAGTTGATTAAAACTTGAATAAAGTAAAAAATTTAACTTGTATGGAATATGAGATTGTTAAGAGGAAGTCGTTAAGTCCTGTGATTGAATTATAAGGTTTTAATTGATTTTTGATTCGTGTTAAGTGTTGTTCCTAGGCCATTGTCCACTAACGAGGATGCCCAGTATCCAAGAATTAAATTGAAGAAATCTTCTTCTGAATTGAGACCGATGGATCTTCTGGGACATGTGGAACACCTAATGACTCTTGTAGATTAGTATTCATTGTGGTATCTTTTAAAAATAATCTGTAACTTAACTGTGACATCAGTTGGTAGGATGAGTTTTTGGAATTGTATGACATAGTGACACGTAATGTGTTATGGTACAATTTTGACTTGTTTGTGATTAATGAAAAGACTACCTTTGATTGCTAAATCCTACATGTATCGATGTTATCTATCTTTTATTGTTTCCTCCTAATGTTCGCATTAGTGATGCAACCATTGAACGAGTACTCATCTCGGTTTAAGTTACGTTGTGGAGTATTCTCTTTGTATTCCTGAGTGCCATCGAGGTCATGCACCTCATGATTAATTGGCTAAGCTCATTTCCTATCATATTGTAGTTATTTCTTGGTGAACAAGATTTCATCACTCTTTTGCAGATCACTCGTTGTTTTTATAAGATAAAACAGTATCCTTTGAGAAAATTGAATTTTCATCACTATAAAGATTATTCAAAGTATGATTTATAAGTGATTGTTATCCAAATGAAGTTGTTTATAAAACACCTTGGAAAACTTAATTGTTTTCATAACAAAGAAAAGCTTTGTAAATTTACTTTTGATTCTTATTTAAGAATTAATCATGAAAGTGTTTTTATTATAAACATGATGATAAATTTTTGACGAACAGAGTATTGCATCGTTAATCTTGAAATTATATATAGTTGCGCGCCTACATACAATTTGAAGGGACCATGCAAGGCTGATTAGTAGTAACCATAAAACTAATGAATAAACACTACATTTTCTTTGAAGATTGTGAAAGATTAAATTCTATGAGATCTGCAAGAAGTAAAAAATAGGGACATAGTGTTAGGGATACCTACATATGTGCCTGTAGCATCTATTCTTCTGAGTCGAATTTACTCATCTATGGATATTGTCTTATTTGACAATTGATAATTCATTCTTGTCCAATTCTCCTGTAGTGAGATTCTTAGGAAAAGTATCTAATTACCGAGTGTTGATACCCGACTGGATGTATCGACGTTCCTATCATTTCTTTTGATTAGGTTTCATTTGAATGACCTGGGTAATGATCCGAGGAGCTTTCGAATGCGTACTCAAATTATGAAAACATGGGATATATTCATATTCATTAAATTTTTTAGTCTGTATCTGATTTGAATTTCTATCGCGTAGATTATGCGTTGACCTTACTCTTTTAAGGTTAGTTATGTCTCCAAATATCCTTGAATTTGTGAAGGATTATGAGTTATTATTAGTCTTTTGAGAAGTTCACATCTTATCAACGGTAATGAAACTAGAAAGTTGATAGCGCCAGTAGAATAGATTGATTGATTATGACATGGTCTTAATTGATGGGAACTCGAGTAGAATTCCACTAAATGATAAGATGTTGATTATCGAAAGTGATATAAATAATTCTTGATGAATGACCATATCTTGCATTTAGACTTGAAATTATACCGTGAATGATTGTGAATTAGTCATAGATACTATAATATAGAAAGAACCTAATATGAATTTATTAAAACATGTTTCTGTTATTTGAAACTTTAGGAGGTATTTGGTGATGAATTACCTAGACCTTCGCCATTAAGGCAGGTTGAATTTGGTATTGATTATATTCTCGGTGCTGCACCTGTGGCGTGTGCACTGTACGTCAGCATCATCTGAATTAAAGGAATTACCGTACAACTGAGAGAGTTGTCGGAGAAAGATTTTGTTCTACCAAGCTCGTCAGCATAAAGAGGTATGGTGTTATTATTTCTTATATTTGTTTAATTACCGTGAACTAGGTAAATTGATGATTAAAATCTATATCCACTACCCAAGATGATAGATTGTTCGATCATTTACAAAGTTCTAGCGTATGTTTTAAAGATTTGATCCATGGCATGGTTATCATCAACTTCGCGTCCGCGAAAAAGATCATCTATTCCAATCACTACATCCAAGAACTTGTAATGACCATTACGAGTTTCATGTTATGTCGTTTGGATTGACTAATACACATGTAGCAACCATAAATTTGGTAAAGCACGTGTGTTGGCTGTAATTTGATAAATTCATTCTTGTGATCATTAAGAACCATATGTTGGTTTATAAGAATAAGAATGAGTTAATAGTTATTTATAGACTGCCCTGAATTTGCCGAGTAGTGAAAACTTGTACCTTGAGTATTTAACATGTGATTAAAGGCTTAATCCTTTACATGATTTGACCGTGTGATTAATAAGATAATGGAATATATAATGACTTTTCAAAGATTAGAGCCATTAAGGCTTTGGGTTTTACTAAAAAGAAAATGGAAATATGTTTTGACAAATATTTATCAAAGAAATTTTTAAGGGATTATTTCCTTATGCCCAAATCATTTAACTAAACTCCTGTTTAGGGGTAAATGTTCGTGTATACCTCAAGAAAAACTAAGAGGGATTGAGGAAACCATTTAAACCATGACTTGAAATTTGAAACGACACTTTTTGCTTTTCAACTAAGAAAATTTTGACCAAAGTATAACTAAAGATTTTTCAAACATTTACGAATCTTATTAATTATTTTCGATAAATCAGCAAAAATTGTGTTAATTAAATTCAAATTTGTTTTGAACATTTTATTATAATTGGTCGAACTAAGAAATTTAAACTTTTAACGTTTACGTTTTATAAAAACTTAATATTTATTGTTTATTTAGGTGTAACAATTATCGACGCTTTAAAACGTCGGATCAAGCAAAACTGATAAAAATAATAGTAGAGATAGAACTAAGACTTAGAAAATATGAAGGAATAATTTCGGAATAAATATGGACATGATATTTATTTCATCATGGAAGGTGAATATAATTACTGACACATTATGTAGAAAAGACAAAGAACCAATTAGGACATGTTCCTTAATAATGAAGGTGCAAAATAAATTGCCGAACAATATAAAAATAAACAATGATTGTAAAAAGGAAAATATAGATAATAAAAAGGGGTTCGCGGATAATGTGAACCATTAGAATTGAGAAGCCGATGGCGTTAAATGATTAAAAGGCCACTTGTGATTGTCTAAATATGGAGGATTGTGAGATATAGTTATGTTGGAATCTTGTAAGTATAAGTATTTTATTCATGACTTTTATGATTTAATGTATTTTTATCTGAAGAAGTTGTACTAATGGCAAATTTATGAAGGTAGACATCGCCTCATACATTAGTAAACGTCTAAGTATTGCAAAGGTCATCATTTGAATTTGATTCGATTTGGGTCATCGTCGACAGACTGACCAAATCTGTTAATAACATTCCTGTTAATGATAGATTCTTGATGAAGAAATTGACTCTTTTGTATTTAAAGGAGTTGCGTAAACATTGTGTGCCTGTATCGATCATCTCTATCAAGATCATCGATTCGCATCGAATTTCTATAGATTTGCTCAGAAGTCATTGGGAACGAACCTTGATGAGAGTATTGTTTACCACCCCAATCGAAGGGATGAGGGAAAGTAATGATACAACACACTAGAAGTCTTGTTTTATGCTTGAATAATTGACCTTTGGTAATAAACTGCAAAATCATTTTCCTTTGGAGAGATTATCATTGATAATTATCGTATTAGGATCGAGACAGAATCTTGTGAGGATCTAAATGCGAGAGCATTTGTAAGAAGGAGTTGGGATGAAGACATCCGACATACACCCATTGTGAGTTGGACATGTCTTTTAGGTTTAAGGTTTCCTATGATGGCGAACCTAACCTTACAAAATACTCGACCCGCGAGACCTGAAATGATTGTTGAAATTAGGATCTGTTATTGACTGCCGGTAGTGGGCAGGAGGTTATGTGAATATGAAATGTAGATCTTGAAGTGCCAGATGGGTAGCGAAGTTATGCCAAAAAAACTTTCACCATAGAAAGATGAATTGAAGATCTGAAAGATCATGGGAATTAAGTCCCGGTTGTATGGGACCATTGAGATGATGTAAAATTTGGTTTGAAAGGCATATAAGCTAGATCTACCCTAGGACTTCAAGTACTGCGTAAATTATGTTTCGTATATCTAACTTGATAAAATGTTTATCAAGTGAGAATCTGATCACTTCTTGATGAAGTTTAGATCGGAGAAAAGTTGCATTCATCAAAAACCCGTGAACATCATGGATAGAGAAAGTAAGTCAACGTTAAGCCTGATCTTATTCCCGTAGTTATGTTTTATGAAACTCGCGTATTGTAATGAATTACACTTGTGAGAAAAGACCGAATGTGGAGGAAATACCCACATGGTTTTAACTCTATAAGAAGCGAGTAGTAAGATAAGATGATATTTGAGGAGTAAGATCCTGTTTAGGGGTAAATGTTGTGACAATCCGTCAATTTATGGTTTATATTTTATTCTCAAATATTATTTAAAAACGTTATTTTAATGTTATATTATAAACTCACTTATTTTTGGGAAGAAATTTGGATTTACGTCTTGAAGTAGCATCGACTACGTCTAAACCGGAGGATTCTACGTTACGTGCTTACGTTTACATACACCGTTTTGGTGACAGTCCGACATTTCAGGAAATAAATTTATCCGTGAATATTATTTTGGAATTTTAAATTTGTGTTGGTTCATAAACTCACAAATTTACGAGAAGAGATTAGGACTTACGATTATAATTTAACGTCCTTTACGACTAAACCGAAAACCTTAGGATTACGTATTTACGTTTTTGAACTCCGTTTTTTATGAGACAATTTTTATTAGATTCGTTTTGTGCCGTTGATTCATAATTTATAAAAACATTTTTCGTAAAACGACCCGAGGGCACGCAAATCGAGAAAACTAGAATCGAGGAATACCCGTAAATAATTGGGGATGAGACAAAACCACTTTTGCCCCACCCCCAATATGGGACGGCTAAACAAGCTAACCACACCCTTAGGTGTCAAGCTTACAAAGTAAGCAAGACACATGTCTTGCTTAACTTTGTAAACTAGCTACCAGTATCAAAATCACTCACACAAACCACTTCCTCCTTCAACACATGCATAACCACAAAAAATCCTCTCTTTTCTCTTGTCTTTGCCGTCCAAACTCAACCCAGAAACACCCTATTTGATCAATTTTAACCATAATATCTTGTGTTATTCACACATATGAAGAAAACCTTTTGAAGATATATTGATTGGTGGTGATTTTAACATCCAAAGAGAAGATTTGTTAGAGTCTTGGGGCTGATTTTCCACAAGATGTACATGAATATAGGTGATCTTGAAGTTGATATTGGTATGTCCCAAGTTTTGCCATCAAAATCCAAGCCTTGTTCATCAACCTCACATTTTCATCACTATGGTGGATAAGGATCATTCTTACTATCCTTCTTGTTATTTTTATTATGTAATCTTGTATTTTCTTTTAATTATGTATATGTATATGATGATGAATGATGATTAAAAATATTGTGTGGGATTTGGTGTTGATAAACATGGTTAAAAAGATGGAAACCATTTGTAAAAAGGTTAAAATCTTGCTTAATAAGTTGTCTGTCTAAAAACAGTAACTAACCACATGTTAAACTGATAAAATGGCAATGTGGAATCAATATACAGTAAGTATTAGGCCTTGTACACATGTGAGAGTTTTCCATACAATGGAATCATTATAATCAGTGAGATATGATCAAAACAAGTTTAGAGTGTAAATCTGACTACACTGTTTTGGACGAATTTTATAAAATACTTAGAGGTTGATTCATCAGTAGCTATACTGGAATAAAATAAAGCACATATCATGTAGTTTCTGTGAAAAAATTTTGGGGTTCTATCTCCATGTAGAACTCTAGATATGACCATTTTAGTAAACTAGAATTTTAGGACTGATTTTGTATAAATAATATATAATATAAGCACTCAAAAAATTATATAAAATATATAAATATATAAAACCCACTAACTTATAAATCTCATTTATATAAGTATGTATAAGGTTAAATAAATAGACACTTTATAAAAATGGTAGTTGAATAAGATTTATAAGTTATAAAAACTATAAACATGATTTTTACAACTTTTTCGGCTATTACCGTAAAATTAACGTTTTTCGCCAATTAAAACTGAGACGATCAAACTCGTCTAATGTAAAAGTCATATACTGATATATAAGTACCTAATACAAGTAAAAACCGATAAAACCCGAACTATATGACATACGGACATTAACGAGCTAAGTTAGCATATTTGGACTAATAATTTAACTAAATAAGTTAAACACTTATAAACTTACTTATTGGGCTTAACCCACTTGGGCCCAACATGTAAAGTATAATACTGATAATAAAAGTATAATTGGACTAATATAATATATTGGGCTTGTAATGGGCCCAATGGGATCCAAAATGTAAACAAGTTGAGCTAAGTGTAACTAGTATAAAAATTACCAACACATAAACACTATAATGAATGAGTAAAAATGTACAATCCCACTTGATCATCATCATATGTATACATAATTGTTATTTTTATAAATTCATTGGACAAGAGTCTAAGAAGAGTATTATTTGTCTAGGTTTCCGTGACTGAAGCACGTACCGTACATCCGAATTGTCGATAACCCGCTTTCCCACATCAACGTGAGTTCATAGCCTCACACTCTTTTAAATGTTTTTATGAAATGTTTTATAAAACCCGCAAGGGAGATAACATGTTAGTTTTGATAAATAGGACACCATTTGTCCCGATTGTTTGTTTATTTATTTGGACCCGAATGATTGTATGACCCGATGAACTATTATATGACCCGATAGATGAAATGAAATGGATTGTTAAAGTTAGGTTATGTCACTAAAAGTCCCGTTAGCATGAATTGTGAACTACCGTGATTCGGTAGACGCTTATGCATATAATAGTACTATTTGGGGACGATCACCCCAGTTCGCGCCTTGACGGTTGATCCCCGTCGTGCCACATTGATTGTTAAGCGAATTTATGTATGAGAAGATTTACACAAGCGTGATTATTGTGACGACACGCTAATTTAGATGGGCAAATGATTGTCGGGTTAGCTACCCGTTGTTTATTGTAGTAAGGTAACAATGTGATGCGGCTTATAACAATCCATAAAATAACGAAATACTGCTATACGCACTAAATTACGATATATTGCCTGACTAGCAATACGGGGTCTTACTATTGATATTATGTTCGTGTTTTGGTTTTTCATAACCATATTCATATAAGGTTTTATTTAATCTATACAACGTTATAAGACGTATTGTATGATGATTTTAACGACAATGGTTCGTATAATGATTTTTAAGGCAAATGCCTATATTATGATTTTTGATAAGGATTTGTATAAAATGACTTCGGCTATTTTATGGCCTATTACAAAGATTTGTACAAAATGATTTTCGATAATAATTATGTACCGATGATATACTGATGGTTTTATTAAACTCTATGAATTAACTCGGCGTTATCGCTGACCTTTTCTTTTAACATGTTTTATCTCAGGTACTTGAAGGTAATTCTCGGGGAGATGACAAGAATTCATGGCCCGCACTTAAATAACTATTTCCATTCAAATGCTTTATAAAACTTGTATGAAATACTATGACTTGGGACCTATGTAAACTTGATATTTATGAATGGAAATGATTTATTATTAAACGACGCGATTTTTAAGCGTTGTCTATGATGTGAGTAATGTGCTATCCCGTAACACCAACGAGTCTTCCGCTGTATTGAATTGTGTAAATTTTGGGGTGTTACAGAGAAAACAATGAAAGAAATGCAAGAGCCCACGGATAGGAATTTCGTTCAAATGTTTCAAACCCTTCGTCCCCGAGGTACTCTTCCGTCTACAACCGAAACAAACCCTAGAGCTAATGTGAGTGCTATTACTACATGCAGTACTAGTTCTACATTACCATCTCCACCCCCATTTAGTAGGACCATCTATCCCTCCCCTAGTTACTCCATCTACACCTCCTCCACCCCCATTTATCCCTCCTACTTCCACACCTAGTACTAGTTCTACATTATCATCTCCACCTCTTACGGATGAAGTACCCAAGAAAAACCCTTCACCATCTCAACCTTCACCTTCTACACCTACACCACCTAAACCCAATATTCCTTATCCTTCAAGATTAGACAAGTGCAAAGTGCTCACTAAGGAGGATTCTCAAATCACTACCTATTTGAAGATGATCTCCCAAATGAATTACAACATAAGCCTTGTTGAAGCACTTGTACAAATGACAAAATTTGTCAAAACATTCAAGGAATTACTTACTAAGAAGGAGAAGATGGCCGAGTTTGTTAATACTCGATTGAATGAAAATTGTTCTATAGTCCTTTTTAAAGAACTTGTAGAAAAACTTGGAGATCCCGGTCGTTTTGTGCTACCTTGTATATTTAACAAAGTTGAAGAATTTACTGCCTTAGCCGATCTCGGGGCAAGTATAAATTTAATGCCATTAAGTGTTTGGAAGAAGTTATCATTACCCGATCTTACACCAACAAAGATGACTCTTGAGCTAGCAAATCGAACTCTCGCTTACCCCGTTGGTATTGCCAAATATGTTTTTGTTACAGTTGGTACCTTTACTTTTCCGGTCGATTTTGTTGTTGTTGACTATGAAATGGACCCTCGTATTCTGTTAATACTTCGACGACCATTCTTAAGAACCGGAAAAGCTTTAGTCGATGTTACCGAAGGTGAACAAATTCTAAGGGTCGGGAATGATCAACAATTTTTTAAGATGGGGAAGATTACAAGCAAATCAAATGGAAAAGAATCGGTGAAGATGATTAATGTGCTTCAAGACGAGCTTGTTACAACTCCTTTGGAAAATACAAAGCTTGATGATTTTGTGCTACATGACAATCCTCTTTTCGAGACTTGCTATGATAATCCACTTTTTAAAGACCATGTAGAAGATCCTAATGATTCTTTCTCCAATTTGGATTCCCCACCAATTTATGATGCTCCACCAATCTATGATGAACATGATGATGATGATTCTAATTCTGATTTAGATGATTATGATGATTTTTCTTCTGAGTATAAAGATATGCAAACTTATGATGATTTTGATGATGTTGACACTCTTTTGAGTGATTCTTCTAATGATGATCTTGCTCCTATTTTTGATGAAGATCCTCCACCTACTACTCTTGATCCTACTTTGGATGATTACTCATTTGAGGAAGATTTCGCCACCTTTCTCAACACATACTTTCCTAATGAGCATGATTCTCCTCCTTTGGACTTTGATTATGGTCTCCCTCCTTCGGATGTCAAGAAACCCGTTTCAAAGGAGAAGAAACCGGACGACACCAATATCTGTAGTACCTATGTCTTAACACCTCTCTTTCCACCTTCTTCTGATGAGATTGTGCGGTTTATGGGCGAATCTTCAAGGTCTGCTGAGTCTAAGTCTTATTTTACCCTAAAGGAAAAGGTGTTCGATCCGGGTATCAAAATTTTTAAGCCATCTCAGTGTCCATCTGATGAAATAAAATGAAATACTTTTGGAAACTATAGAGATATGCTTTCACTTCATCATACCTTCTACCACCGTGCTCAACAACTGCTTAAGGTAGCCTCACCTACTCTTCTTTGGCTTGTGATCTTTACCTTAAGATTGTGTTATTTGATGAATGAAAACCATGTATTTGACCCCGGTGGATGTTCTTCAAGGTTCTTACCATTATAATCGAGGTCGAGTCAGGCTCAAGACTCGGTGAACAAAAACAAGCGCTTCTCGGGAGGCAACCCGATGATCTATCCTTTTTATCCGTTTTTATAATAAGTGTAGGGGGGAGACCCTCGTATGTGTTTGTTGTTTTCTTTCTTATAATGTCCAGGGGTTCGAGCTATCAAAGATTCACTTTTGATGACTTTTGACGACCCGTGATTCCGTTTTCCCATCTTCCTGGTTTTATCCTAAACTCTTTTGATTCACTATTTTATATTCTTTAATATTAAAATAGGAATCACTTTAGTTGTCTCTTCCTTAGCAAGATTTAAACAACCGACACAATGTCCTAAGTGTAGGGGAGTTTACTTCCACATGCTTAAACATTGAGGACAATGTTTATCTTAAGGGTAAGGGGACTTCTATCGAAGTTAAGTGGGCTTTTCTAGGAATTTGTCCTCATTTTAACCGGAATATTAATTTTTCGACATTTTTCAAAATTTTTGATCTATTTTGGCCTAGTTGTATTTTCCTTTGTTATCGTTATTTTCTTTCATTGCTAGAATAAATTTTAATAAAATGGTTTTAACAAGTTTAGATGTCTTTCATATATTAGGCCCGTCATGAATCTTTTGACTCAACCCGAGTTTACTTATTTGAGTTTACTCTAGCTAGTATCCTTAACGTGTTTAAATCAAGTTTTGCTAGGCTTTTATATAGGGAACTTTAAAACGCGAAAGTGTTAACTCATATGGGTTAAGAACAAGAACTTTTCGCAACTTCCTATAATTGTTCCTAGAAAGTCATTTATCAATGGAACTTTAAAATGCGAATTCTAAACTTGAAAAAGTCTAAAAAATTGCAATATCCTATAGATGACTTGAAAACCCAAAATTTTGATTTAATTGGCTAAGTATCCACGAGTCTCATTCCTTGTGATTTTAAATTGTAGAGAACGAGAGATGATTAAGTTTGGTATTCTTTCATGAATTTATGTGAGTTAATTATGAGTTTTTTCTCCCATCGATTGTTAATAAATAATTGCAATAAGTAGGGTCGTACGATTTGAAAAGTTACTTAGCTTCTAGCACAAGATCGTTTAAAAGTTGCTCGGTATTAATTAGAGTTCATAGCCAAGGCATAACTTATTGAAGCGGGATGCGAAGATTGGCGAGTCCGTAAAGGCCCTAACAAGGCATGAGGGCTACATTTTGTTGCTAAAGATCCAAAGTGATGTGAAGAATCATTTATCAAAAAATCAATATGAAGGATCGAGACACACGACAAAAAGCAAATACTCCCCTAAAGATCATGGAGATGTCTATCCGAAAAGGCCCTAACAAGGTATGAGGATAAATAGATCCAAGTCCTAAAAGGAGGCAGATCGTTGTATATCAAAATCCCAAATAAAGATTGGAGAAAATGAAGAAGTCGTGGTCCAAGTATAAAGAATCTCTCAAAAACTTCAAGTGAAGAAATTCCTATTATGAAAAGAAGACCATTATTTCAAGATCATCTCTCAAGATTCGAAGTATGAAGTCAATGCCAAATATCGATTCGAGAAAGGTCTCAAATCGCGAAACGAGTTATGCCAAGATATGAACTTTTTGAGGTTTCGAGAAGCAGTTTTAAAATATTTTGTCCTTTAGCTAACTATTGATTAAGTCGTCCTACTTTATTTTCATCATAAATAAACTATCGAAATAAGTCAACAATGCATCCTCATGATCATTCAAGACAACAATAAAATATAAGAGATACACCTAGGAATAAGGGAGTCTAAGTGAATAATTGAGCCACATGAGTATGTGTTAGCTTCACTAACTTATAATAACAATGATTTCGTTTATAAGCTTGGTATGGGGAACGTAAAACTTGAGGGTGATAAACATTCATGACACAAAAGCCCTAATGTAAGTCTTAGATTTTTTTACTTGTTTTGTCTCTTAAATATTTTGTAATTTTTTATCTTTTTAAGTTTCCTTAATGTCTTGTTTTTAATAAAGGCCAAGGTGGGTTAAGTATGATGGAAAATGTAAATCTTAATTTGTAGCTAATGCATTGCATGAGGGCAGTACAATGGTCAAGTGTAGGGGATTTAATAAGTGTGAAAACACTTATCCTTTTACCACTTAATTATAAAAAAAACCAAGCCAAAACGTGTATTTAGTGTCGTAAAAGTCGGAATTATGCGTGGTTTGTGTTTTTGTTGTGTCTTAGGACCAAAATATGAAAAGGAAAGAAAACACGGACTTTTACGGGCTTTTAACGAAGAAAAATACAAAAGATCAAGAGTGCAAAAAGAACGGAAGTCAAAGGCCTATTCTTAAAATTTATCGAAGAAAAAGTCTAAAGACGAAAGTTTAACGAAGTCGAAGAACCAAGTCTAATAATAGAAGAAAGTTAGAAGACGAGTTCATTTTATCATTCGACAAATCCCGAGACAAAGTCGAGAAAGACGAAGAAATTAAAAGACGAAAAGAGAAATAGAAAGTGAGAAGAAACAACACTACTCCCCTCCTCCTATAAATACCCTCCTAATATGTCATTAGGAGGTGGTTAGATTTTTAGTTAGTGGTAGGAGTAGTGTAATTTACTTTCTCTCTCTCGATTTACTTTCAAGTTTTCAAGCTTTTTACATTAATCTTGTATTTGAATCTTTAATCTTAATCTTAATTCAAGCTTTTCATAAATCATTCTCATTCTACCTTTCTTATTTTTAATCTTTTATGATTGATTCTAATTAATCATGTAGTTTGTTTAATCTTTATGCTTATTTGCTTATTGATGTTCTTGTTTGATTGTTCTTATGGTTTTGATGTATTTAATCTTTTTAGCTTATTATGTTTAGAGCATATTGTGTGATTTTCTTATTTTATTAATTAAGTGTTTTAAAATAGTTTAATCTTTTAAAAGTTGATTTTAAATATTTAGATTATTTAGTGTTTTTAAAGTTTTTAAATTATGGCTTATTAGCTTTTTCTTAAAATTAATTTGGTTAAGTTTTTGGTAAGTGCTTATCTGATTTTAGCTTATTTTTGGTTTTTGCTTAAATTTGTTTCTTATCCGGGTTTTAGAAACCCTTATCCTGGATTACTAATTATACAAACATTCCGAATAGTAGTGAGCTAAGTTATTCCAGATAAGATCAAAATGGTGATATTCCGAATTAGCACAAGAAACACATATTCTTGATAGTGTTAGAAACACTTATTCCAAATTGTGTCTAGAATCCAGGATTCCGGATTAGTTGTGAAACAATTAGGGATTCCGAAATAGTGTTTGAAGGGTATTCCGGATTAGCTGCTGAACTACATTCCGAATTGTTAGTGGATCAGGGATTCCGTTTTGTGTGTATTACCTTTATTCCGGATTGTGTCTAGGTATTGGAATCCGGATTGTGACCACTTTTTGTGATTCCGGATTGGTTCATGCATTTGGATCCCGAATTAAGTTTTGATTTATTTTCCTGAATTGTTTTTAAATTGTATTTTTCCCACCATTTTTCAAATGTCTTATTTACATTGTTTTGTTTTGGTTTATTTTCTAAGTCTTTAATTTTTAAGTTCATTTCTTTTATAAAGTTTTAATTTTTTTAAAAGTTTTCATTTTTAATCCAAATCTACTTAATTTCTTTTAAAGTCTTTATTTTTAGTCTAATCTTTAAAAGCTTTCTTTTATATTTTGTCATTTACTTTCAAAGTTTTAATCTTTATTTTAAAATAGCTCAACGACATTTTTTCTTCACACCAAGAACGACTGAGTCACATTTAAAACCAAGATCAATTCGAATTGAGTCGAGACAAAACGAACTTTAACCTAGTAAAACCAAGTATTAGATCCTATGCTTTGATAACTTGTACTTTATGCTTTACCAACTTGTAACTTAACTTAAAATAATTGTGTGATCCTAATATGAAGCATAGTTGAGTTTTATAATTTATGGCAAAAGATTAGACTCTAATTCGATGTATAATGGATTTTATATGCTAGTCTTGGTTACTAGGTCTTAACTTGTGATTAGCCTTGGATTAGTGAATATTAGCTTTGTTTGATCAATTAACTTTCGTTTATGTGATAGATTATCATTAGCATATTGTTTTTTATTCTTGTACATTGATGTTATGTAATTACATTGCTTGGAACATTGTTTATTAAGGGTTTCTAGGTGGTGACCTAGACTATTATGTACAATTACTTGTACTTAGCTTTGTATGGTTTGTTCTTGTCAT
This sequence comes from Glebionis coronaria, assembly GCA_025667525.1. Taxonomy (NCBI): domain Eukaryota; kingdom Viridiplantae; phylum Streptophyta; class Magnoliopsida; order Asterales; family Asteraceae; genus Glebionis; species Glebionis coronaria. The sequence continues at coordinate 267,074,346 of CM046875.1, forward strand.
TCTTAGGTATTATTATATCTTCAAGGTATAGTTTACAACTTCTTTATAATTCTTAATGACTTATTCATATGTGTTCTCCATTCATAGCTTACCATTCTTTAGTTTACAACTCATTTATAGGGATTCTAGGGTTTCTAAGGGAATTTAGGGCATCATGGTTACATGTGAGATGTTCTTATTAATATTGAGCTTATTAGATCACTTTTAGATCTTAGACTTGATATATACATTGTATTGAAAATGTAACACCCCCAAATTACCATGCAGCGGAATACCACATTGGGGCGCTACTAATAGCACATCGCACACAATCATAGACAACGACCTTAAATGAGACGTTACAAATATTATAAAATCTTATCCAAAAAGTTTCTCATCCCAATATATATAAAATCAGAGTAGCGTTGGTCCCAAAAACCGTTACCAATCACAATACATTAAATGCTTAAAAGTAGTTTATTCAATTTATAGGATGGAAAAGTAAACAAAGATTTAGACAAGCAAGCACCAACTTCCTCCCCACATGCTCCGCTGCTATCCATCTTGATTACCTGAAATACATGTGTAAAAATCATCAACACAAAGGTTGAGCAAGTCTCTAGGTTTTACAAGTCATTTGAACACAAGCAAAGATTATAACTTTGTGGCATACTTGAAGGCAACAAACATAGAATTTGCATCAACAATAATAATTGTAAATAGCATAACTTGCATTAAGCTCATGGAACCATTAATTAACCTATGATGGGTTAACCGCTAGTACAATTAATAGATCTATGGGGAAGCCGCCCCTGTTCAGTTTGTGTGGACTTGTCACAGAAGCTTAGGCCCGACCTCCACACTGTTTGAGCATATTGTATTGAGAAGTCAGGTATACGACAATGTACCAATAATCTAGAGGTAACGACAATTAATAAATCTCTTGTCTTATTAGACCTAACGAAGTGTGTAAGGGCTCGGTTCCATGAGCTTAATGCAATTTATGCTATATACAATTATTATTGTTGATACAAATTCTATGTTTGTTGCCTTCAAGTATGCCACAAACTTATAATCTATGCTTGTGTTCAAATGATTTGTAAAACCTATAGACTTGCTCAACCTTTGTGTTGATGATTTTTACACATGTATTTCAGGTAATCAAGATGGATAGCAGCGGAGCATGTGGGGAGGAAGTTGGTGCTTGCTTGTCTAAATCTTTGTTTACTTTTCCATCCTATGAAATGAATAAACTTCTTTTAAGCATTTAATGTATTGTGATTGGTAACTATTTTTGGGACCAACGCTACTCTGATTTTATATATATTAGGATGGGAAACTTTTTGGACAAGATTGTATAATATTTTTAACGTCTCATTTGAGGTCGTTGTCTATGATTGTGTGAGATGTGCTATTAGTAGCGCCCCAATGTGGTATTCCGCTGCGTGGTAATTTGGGGGTGTTACAGAAAACACATAGGAATATGTTGTAATGGAAGTTCAGGTTATGAGAAGCAGTTCATCTTACCAAGTAAGGTACATAAAGGAAACATTTCTAGCCAAATTTTCACATTGAGACAGTTATAGCTTATAGCATTGATGTGAATTTTGAGGATTGTCAAATCATGGGTTATGGTGAATATCAAATTGGTAATGTTATGATTTCAAGGGTGTATTACGTGGAGGGACTCGGTCATAACTTATTCTCAGTGGGACAATTTTGTGATTCAAACCTTGAGCTTCCTTTTCAACAACATACTTGCTTCATTCGTGACTTAGTAGGAAATGACTTGTTAAAATGTTCTTGAGGGGATAATCTCTACACGTTGTCTATCCAAAATATGATGGACGCTTCTCCTGTATTCCTTCTCTCCAAAGCATCCAAGACCAAGTCATGGTTGTGGCATCGACGGTTATCTCATCTTAACTTTGATGCTATTAACCATTTGGCTAAAAACGAACTTGTTCGTGGTCTTCCAAAGCTCATGTTTAACAAGGATCATTTATGTTCCGCGTGTTCATTGGGGAAAAGCACCAAGAAGTCTTACAAACCTAAAGCTGAAGACACCAACCAGGAAATACTGCATCTTTTTACATGGATCTTTGCGGGCCAATGTGTACGGCTAGTGTGAGTGGTAGAAAATACATCCTTGTCATGCTGGATGAATTTTCAAGGTTTACATGGGTAAAGTTCTTAGCAACAAATGATCAAGCACCAGAATTTATTATCAAATTTCTTAAGATGATCCAAGTACCTCTTAATGCTACTTTTCGCCGCATTCGAACTGATAATGGAACTGAGTTCGTTAATCAAACTCTGTGGGACTACTGTGAAGAGGTTAGCATTTCACACAAAACATCAGTTGCTCGCACTACACAACAAAACGGTGTCATGGAAAGACGTAATCGTACACTTATGGAAGCTGCTAGAACTATGTTAATTTAGGCGAATGCTCCTTTATTCTTATAGGCTAAAGCAGTCCCAATCGCATGTTATACCCAAAACCACTCTATCATTCGTAAGCGTCATGGAAAAACACCGTATGAGCTTCTTCATGGATGTAAACCCGATATATCATTTCTGCATGTGTTTGGTGCACTTTGCTATCCAAATACAAATAGTGAGAATTTGGGAAAACTTCAACCGAAGGCTGTTATAGGTATTATCATTGGTTACTCACCCGCAAAGAAAGCTTACCGAATTTATAACCGTCGTCTTGGCAAGATAATGGAAACTATTGATGTCGATTTTGATGAGCTGAAAGCGATGGCTTCTAAGCAACGCAGCTCTGAACCCGCACTTCATGAGATGGGAATCGGTACTATTAGTTCCAGATTAACTCCCAACAATCCTACTTCTCCATCATTTACACCACCTACAAGGCTCGAGTGGGATGAGTTATTTCAACCTATGTTTGATGAATTCTTTGATCCTCCAAGTGATGATTCTCCAACACTTGCAGTAGTAGCTCCGATTCCCGAAGTTTTTGCTCAAAATAATGAAAATCAATCAAACGCATCTATAGTCACTACTGAACCGGATGCACCATCTCCCAACAATTCTCAAACTACACCCGAATCAACACCCTCACTCGTTCCCGATGATGTTGAAGAGGATCATGATGATCACGACTTGGAATTTGCTCACTTACAAGAGTTTCCATTCTTTGCTTTACCAATACCCGAAAACCCTAACGGTGTGTCTACCTTAGAGGAAGCTCCTGCAACCGTTCACTCCAGACCACCACGGATTGAACATCACAACAAAAAATGGACAAAGGATCACCCAATCCGCAATATTATTGGTGACATCGATCGATTAGTCTTAACACACCATCAACTACAAGAACACGCACTATACTGCTACATTGATGTATTTCTCTCCAAGGTTGAACCTAAAACTTGGCAACAAGCCATGACATAATCCTCTTGGATTGAAGTCATGCAAGTGGAACTTAATGAATTCCAACAACTTGAACTATGGGAATTAGTTCCTTTACCCGACAAAGTCGACATTCTTACTTTGTTGTGGGTTTTTAAGGTTAAAATCGATGAGTTGGGTGGTGTTTTAAAGAACAAGGCTAGATTGGTTGCTTGAGGTTACAAACATCCATTGGGTATTGACTTTGAAGAATCATTTGCTCCTGTTGCAAGATTGGACGCAATTAGACTATTCCTTGCTTATGCTGCTCATATGAACATGATCGTCTACCAAATAGATGTTAAGACAACATTTCTCAACGGTGAATTAAGGGAAGAAGTCTATGTTTGTCAGCCGAATGAATTTTTCAACCCGGAGTATCCTAATCATGTGTACAATCTTAAGAAGGCTCTGTTGATCCCAAACATAGATCGATTTAGCTTGTGTAAACGAGATTAAATCAAGTTAAACACGTAGAGAAACTTTGTTGTGTATAAAACAATTTAAGTATTATGCGGAATTAATACTCAAACAAGAACACACAAACAATGTAAACCAAACTTTCATTTGATTGATAAAACAAACTTGCGTACAATGAAAGTGTAAAACGTATGTCAAACATAAACCTAAAGGCCTCCTTTTATAGACATAAGGAGCCTTGTACAAGAGTCTACGTATCAGCTATTTTATGTAATGATAAACATAACAAATACATTGTCGATCATATCTTTACTAGAAACATACTAGAAACATAATACGTGTAGACTAAGTCTTCTATCAGTGCTTGACTTCTTCTAATCAACGCTTGAGTTCTTCATATCAACGCTTGTCCTGTCAACGCTTGATTTCTTCTTATCAACGTCCCGATTGCTCTTGTCAGTGTCCAAGTGTATTGACTACATTTTATTCCCAACAATCCTCCCCTGAACTTGATATCTACTCTAGTAATCAAGTTTCTGAATAAAAACTAAGAACTAGGAGGATTCTTACAAATCTTATCAAATTGGTAATAAACATGTCTAATCAAATCTTTGGCCACGTCACTTGAGTTGTCAATCTCCAGTTGTGTTGTCTTCATCTTTTCCAAAACTTCTTTGGACATAAGATACTCAGCATCCACAAGAAGATATTTAGAAAACTTTGTAGAACTCAAATGATACACACCAGCTGCTGAATATAGACGCCATTGAAGTCCACTGATATCATCCTCAAGATCCTTCCAAACTGGATCTTCTTCTTCTGGTGCACACATTCTCTTGAATGTTGACCAAAGCTTTATTCAATTGACTGAAATAGGTGCTTCAGTCTCATACTTGGCCAGCAGTAACCTCCAAAGGTCTGCCAAGTCTTCCCTATCCATACTTGCAAACAAATACATAAGAGTAGTAAAAGTATGTACCTCTTTCCCATATCTGCCAGTCATCCAAAACCCACTTGCATCTTCTTCATAACTAATGATGGGGTTTCTGGAATCATGAAGTAATACTTTTACCATATTTGAAGCTTCCATAGGTGAGAGCTTAATACTCTTTCCAATAACAGCTTCACTGGGATTCACTTTATTCAAATCTGAAGGAAACTCAAGTGGAACTCCCTTCTTTAATGGTCTTTATGTAACCAAAGCCTTTTGAATCTCCATCTCTTCTGCAAGTTCTTCCTTTCTTTCATCTGAAAGGAATTGAAGAGTGTTCATCTCTTGAACTCTTGCCCAAATAGGATAAGCCTTATATTCCAATTCATCAAAGGATAATCCCTGCAATCTTCTAAAAGTCCAACCTGTTTGATGACATTTGAGCAACATGTAATAGAGCTCCCTTCTTGCTGTTTTGTTCTGTTCAAAAACCTTGCTAGATTTATATTTCAAAATCACCTTGCAATCTCTTTGAACTTTAAGTAAAATTTCCAAACCCCAAATTTGATCTGACAAAGTCATTTCTGGATTCTCCATTACTCTGTTCTCCCATGCAAAGTACAACTGAGCAATCTCAGGCATATCATAATCTACCTTCATCTTCAATTCTGCAAGCTTTTCTCTTGCCAACACATCAACATATTCAAGTCTTTCTGGTTCTTCAATAATCATAACACTTAAATTTGAACTTTCATCATTACTTCCTTCTTGTTCCTAAGAAATAACCACAAATGGTGACTCAACAACATTCTTCTTTTCTTGTTCCATAAGTTCTGCAGCTAACATTGAATCAAACTGTACTTGTGTTGTATCCTTTGGAACCTTTGTTTCTACCATGATTCCTTTACCCTTATCTAATGCATCAATGATGGGTAAAGATGATGATGGTACCTATGAAGACACTTCTTTAATGATAGCTGATGACTGGAATACATCAACCATATCTGCAGGTTTATCAACGTCCAAAACCTGTGTGTCAACGCCCAACTTACTCTTGTCAGCGCTTGGTGTGTCAGCGTCCAAAATCTACTTATCAACGCTCACCTTACTCTTGTCAGTTCTTCTTGTGAACTGCTCCATCATTGCTGTAAAGGATAAGTTCAAATTTGTAGGAGTAACCAAAGAGACATCAAAACCTGGTTGCTTCTTCAAATTAGTAAGAACTTCAGCCACACCCAAAGATTCTCCATCATGTGAGCCTTTGTCACTCACATGTACCTGCTCATCATCCCCTTTGGAAGAATCATCCATAACACGCCTATTGTTAGCACCTTCCAAAAGAACAATCCTCTCTCTCAATTGCTTGAGTTCAAGGCCTTGTGTAGTGACAGTTTGTACCAGGTCTATATTTTGCATTTGCAAGCTAATGCAGACAACCGTCAATTCCAACATTGTATATGGTTCCAATCTGCCCTCCTCTATAATGGGGATTTGACCTCCCAAAATAGAGTCATGGGACATGGATGTGGTCTTAATGATGTTAGGACTTGCTTGGCCTGCATCTAAGCGAGTACCAATAGTCCTAGCCTCACCCATGTCACCAACCACACTTGTGGTAGTGGTTCTCTCTACAACATGGCTAGGACCATCAGAGGAGAACACTCCAATGGTCCTTTGGCGTTTTTCCATCCTATAGTCTGGGGGTGAAGAAGATGATGTGGATTGGGTAGTAGTTTGAAGGTTAAGGGGTGTTTGGGTCTGTTGTGGAAAGGTGTCAACGTTTGGATTTGAAGTGTCAACGCCAACATTTAACGTGCCGGCGTTGGATCTTGGTCAAGTTCCATATGTTGAGGTGAAGGTGCTGGTTCAGGCAATGGGTCAAGTTGTCGTTGGGGGTCAGGTTGAGGTTGTGCTGCTGCAATAACAGCAAGCATGGCTTGGGTAAGGGGTAAATCTCTGTGAGGGGGTGAATTCATCTTACTAAAAATAGCTTTCTTTTGCACAGGGATCGCTTAAAAATCATCATGATCCCTGGTGCAATACCTTCGCTCATCAAAAATCATTTGTAAAAATCTTGGGTAAGCCAGAGTCATTTTGTTACCCTTGTTTTTACACATGTCATCAAAGATCAGTTTAGAAAAATTATACTTTTGCCCATTAGTAATACACACAATTGCACTAGAAATAGATCTGTTAATTTCATTATGTGAAGTACATTTGGTACTTAAACATTGAAGGATGAAATGTATTAAGTACTTCCAAGCTGGGGGAAATTCTTGTTTATTATATTTGTTTAAAGTACCCTCTTTAGGGAAAGGATACCCCAAAGCTTGAAGCCCCTGTTCTATCTCACCAATGGGTAGAGTGGTTCTACCATCTGCATCATTAAGATGCAAAGCCTGGAGAATCAAGGCTTTAGTAACCACCCATGGACGCCCATGGACAATAGCAGTTAATGTAGTCACATTATTAAGCGTTGAGGAACTAGCAGTGTTCCGAAACTGTTTAATATGTGTGAAAGGGATACGAGGAGAATAAGAAAGTGCATACCGTAGAGGAGATGCATTCAAATACGCCACCATCTGAGTGTATTGAGGAAACAAAGCATCATCAGCCTCCAAATAGGCAACCATGTTATGCTGACTCCTGAATCCCAATACCAAGTCACTTGGTTTAAACTTAGGCGCCATTGATGTAGAAAGTTGTTGTGAAAGATTATGAAAGATGAGTTATAGGAGAAAATTTGTTAGACAAGAATATGAAAGTACCCTGTTTGAAAAGGAGGAGCCAAATTTATAGGAGAGGTAGGCACATGTGATTGGTCAAGAAGGAGGCAATTATTTTTAAAATATAATGATGGAAATCTTGAAAAGAAAATAACTTATCTTGTTCATTAATTAAAAGTTACCAACTCCTAAAATTACTGCCCCAATTTTCGTCAAAAATAACAACTGGGTAGGAACCAATGAGTGTCAATAGTAAAAAATAACCCATCAACGCCCAACGGCTATATTCTTGTCAACGTTGGAAAAATCCATGTCAACATCTAAATTGGTCACAACAACGTTTGAAAATATATCTGTCAACGTCCAAAAATAAAAAGAATAAAAATTAAAAAGAACCTTAACAAATTGATTTATCCTAGTGAAGATAACCTAGAAACTGAAAATTACTATAGGGTGGCAAGCACTGTCCAATCATGCACACTTGCTTATGCAAGATAGACATAACAGTCCTCTAGTGTCCCTTGCTAACCAAAGTTCTTAACAGTGAAGTTATCTCATAAAATCCCTTGTAACTTCCCAGGTAAGCCCAAAATAAATCATACCCATGTCTCCCAACAGACCACTCCCAATTCTAGGCCAAAAAGTCTTGGCAGCGTGCATAGTATATCAACTTTGCATGCTATAGTGCCTAATGAGTTAGTAAACTAAGTCATACTCACCAGTGGACACAATCTAGAATTGTGATAAGAGTATTATAAGAATACCCAAAAAGTCCTAAAAGGTTCCTAAACCTCCCTTTAACTATGATACATAAGATGCCAAATAATATGTATGTAAATAAAAATTTATGTCAATATAGGAATATAAATATTCCAACCATCATCCATAAATTAAAACATGCTCCAATAATGCTCCAAGAATCCATAAGCAACTCTATATCCAATGGTACAATGCTAACAACGTCTGCATAATTATATCAAAAACCACAAAACTAACATGTTGCTGACAACGTCACGATAACAATTATCAGCATTAAGATAACCTTTGTCAGCGTTAGACAAATAAAGTGGAAAATCTAATTTCACATAAAGACCAATAACAATGCATATCCTGTACATACTTATTAAACAGTTTGTCCTGGATAGCAAATTGGTCTGACATCCTGGATAGAAAATTGGTGAAGCTCATCCTGCATTGCTTCCACCTAACTTGGTTCTTTGAGAGCATAAGAAATCTTCTTGGGCTCCTGTTGTGACAGAAAACAGGAAAACAAACATGCTTGAACAAGAGGGGTATCAACCTTCTTGTAAATATTGGCAATAAATCCTCTTTGATTATGATGAGACCTTCTAGTTTGCACAGGAGTCATCACATCACCAATAATTAGAAAAGGAGGGTGATTTTTGATTGTATAAGTAAGCACTCCTCCTACAATAATTGTATCATCCTCAATCTCATCTTCCATGTTACCGATATCCTCATTAGACTCTCTTCCATCATCATCTGAATGAACCTCTCCATTTCTGTTTGAAGGTTCACCTTGTTCAAAATTATTGGAAAAGAAAAGATGGTCAAAAGATTTGTCAGTGCCTGAACCAAACCTGTCAACGTTTGAGCCATCAACGCCTGAATTTGTCTTGTCAGCGCCAAAAATTCCTTTGTCAGCGCCTGAAAGATCATGCATGTTTTCAACTGGTGATACTTGGGGACCACCTTTTTCCTTTCCAGTAGCAGCAGCAGCAGCAAATGCATCTGTCCATATGGGAATGGTAACATACTCAAGTATGGGTGATGATTTGTCTGCTTGTGATCCAACCTATTCATCAACCTGTTTACCTGAAACATTAACAACTGGTTCTTCCACAACATTTGAAGTCACCTTCACAATGTTTGGATTAGTAACAGGCATATAATTTAAAGTCCTAGATAGAGGTTCCAAGTCAAATAACCAATTTGGACCACTTTCAAGATCACTAGGTTTACTTTCTAAAAACCTAACATGTACTTTTTCAAGTATACGTTTTTCTTTCTTAAGCTAAACTCTATATCCTCTACTCTACATAGAATAACCCATGAAGTATCCTTCATCACCTTTAGCACTAAACTTACCTAAGGCATCACTAGTATCCCAAACAACTACATGACATCAAAAAGGTTTAAGAAAACCAATATTAGGTTTCCTGCCCCAAAGTAACTCATAAGGTGTTTTGTTATGAATCTTGTTAACTAATGCCCTATTCTGAACATAACAAGATGTATTCACAGCCTCAGCCCAAAAAGAAATGGGAAAGTGAGCATCAACCAACATAGTCATGGCTGCTTCTATGAGGGTTCTATTCTTTCTCTCAGCAACCCCATTTTGTTGTGGGGTTCTAGCTACACTGAACTGTCTAGTAATCCCTTTCATGGCACAAAAGTCATCTAACAACTTATTTCTAAACTCACCACCATTATCACTTTTAAGCATCTTAACCTCATTACCAGACTTCTTTTCAATTTGGGTAATAAAGTTAATCAAAGTATCAGCAATGTCACTTTTCAAAGCTAAAAAGAAAGTCCAAGTAAATCTAGAAAAATCATCAGTGATGACAAAACAGTAGGATTTACCATTTAAGCTTTCTATATTAGTTGGACCAAACAAGTCCATATGCAGCAAGTGAAGTGGTTTAGAACTAGAGTGCACTGGTTTAGACTTAAATGAGACCTTGTATTGTTTGCCTTTAAGGCATGCAACACAAGAATGGTCATTGTGGAAAGCCTTTTCAGGCAAACCATCAACTAAATCATGTCTCACAAGTCTATTTATATTCTTAAATTTAATGTGCCCTAATCTTCTATGCCAAAGATTACTCTCATCAACTGAAGCCTTAGCATATAGACATGACAAATTATTATTCATCCTAATTCCATTAAGATTCACATTATAAATGTCCTTATGCCTAGGTGTTCTATAATCAATAAATTTCTCATCTGGTATTTTAAAATCTTTGCTCAACACCAAGCATTCAGTATCAGTGAAAAGAACCTTATTTTTGTTATCACATACTTGTGATACACTAAACAGATTATAGTCAAGTTCTTTTACCAGAAACACGTTTTCAAAACGCAAATTGTTGGTGAGAAGAGTGCCTTTGCCAGTGATAGTTCCATATCCACCTCCAAAGTATACTTTGTCACCATCTTTGATGGGGATAAAATTTGTCAGATAATCTTCCTTCCCCGTCATGTGCCCAGAGCATCCACTATCCCAATAGCCATAATCATTAACCTGCTTTTGAATGCCCTGCACATAAAGAAAACAAATTAGTTTTCTTTGGGACCCCAAGCCTGAGCAGACTTGGATTCATTTGGTTGTTCAACAAGAACAGACTTAGTCCTGATGACAACCCATTGTTCATCCCTTTTTGGATTAAACACCCAGTTAACCCCAATTGGTTTTGTTATGACCTTTGAAATATAATGAAATTTGTTACAAGTCATAGAAATCCCATCTGAATTAGGGTTTTGGTCTTGATTAGGTCTCCATGTCAAGCGAGAAGAAGCTTTAGACCCCTTTCCCTTTGGTTGCAAATATTTACCATTATTTGGTCTGGCAACGTTCATATCATTGTTTTAATTTGGTCTTGTCAACGCTGAAATTACCATTATCAGCGTTGAAGCTAGGGTTTGCCACAGGAACCCATTGTCTATTAGACCATGTATTGGTCTTCTAAAAAGGTCTTTGTCCATAAGTATTAGACCCTTTAGTAAAGAATGGGGCTGGTCTAACAACTTGTAGACTTTGCTAGACAAATGGTTTGGGTTTGACAGTGTTTGACTTTCTATCAGTGTTGAACTTTGAAGCATTGACACACTTATAGGCCAAATGTGAAAAACTTCCACAAGTATAACAGGCTTTTCTAGACACAGCTCTAGGTCTAGAAGAAAAAAACCTGTCTCATTATCACTATATTGTCTTTTTGGTGACCTAGGTTTTCTATACATTTCTGCATATTTAATACTAGGTTTTCTATCAACGTTTAAGCCAAGGTCAACAGTCTTTCGAGTGGTTGGGTTTGTCACTATTATGGGTGTAGACTCATTTGGGTTGTCACTAAGCATGCTACCCTTAACAAACAAGGTAGGGTTGGCTTTCTTCCATTAGTCCAAATCAGTCAATTTCTTCTTGTATTCCTCAACTAGGGTAAGAACTCTTGGTGGAGGAATAAATTCCTCTTCTTGGAGTTCTGGTATACCAGTCTAAGACAAGTCCTTTCTAAGGACACCATAGAAGTTCCCAGCAGGTGGTAGAACACCAACATACTCTTTCATCCCAATCCCAGTCATATCCCTAGAATCCCTTTGTTCACTAACACAATTTTCTAGGGTTTGTGAAGCTTTATCAAATCTCTGAATTTTAAGATCTACATTATCTTTGTTTTTGATAGCCTCATCTAACTTAGCCTGTAAAGCACCATTGGCTCTCTCCATGATGTTTTTAACCTCAATACTAGCATTTAAATCATGAGTTAAAATATTGATTTGATCTTTTAGGTCAAACTCCATTTTCTTATACTCAACTACAGTCTTTTCAGTTTGAGTAAGAGCAAGTTGATAGTTAGATAACTTGCATCTTTCATTAACCACATCTGTTGTCAATTTTAATACTTCTTTGTTAATTTTATTAGTGTTTAGACGACAACCCTTACTACAAAATGCATCATCATATACCTCATTGTCTGATGAAGATGAAGAGTGTGCCATGAAAGCATAGTGAACATGCTCTTCTTCTTCCTTTTCTACAACCAAAGCTTTGTTTTCTTCCTCATCCTTGGCCAAATAGCTCTAATCTCAGCCAACACCATCAATGTCTTGCATTGCAACCATAGCTTTGGAATCCTGATCCTTGATGATTTGGCTTGAGGGTTTTCCAGCATCAGATCTTCTTGGAGATCTGCATTAGTATCCCATTCGATGACAATTATAACACTCAACCTTAGATTTACCAAATCCAGCAGTGTCCTTAGCATTAAAAGTCATCTTCTTAATTCTTCTATTACATCTATTTTCCCTTATGCTTGCAAGAGCCATATTCCACTTTATGTCCATCTCCTCCAAATGCTCATCACTAATTTGCTCAAGGTCCTCATATGTAATCACTGAACCATTAGGCAATGAAGCAATGTATGCACAAACAGTATCTAGATCAATACTAGTGGGCTTAACTCTTGTAGAGTCAACATTCTATGTGTCAGCGTCTGAATGTGAGGTGTTGACAAAGCTTGATCCAGCGTTGACACAAGTTGATCTAGTAATGGGGTGCATGTATGACTCCTTTTGATCAAATTGACCTTCACAATGTGAGAAGAAGGCCATATTTCCATTGGTAGACTTGCTGCCTTGATCCAAAAGAGTTTCATTCTCTACCAGCCTCAGTTTATTGTAAACATCATCAAAAGTAGAACTTTTGTGAGTATTATTAGCAATTATAGACCTTGCTTAAATCTTCCATGCATCACCAAGACTTTCAAGAAAAGTGGTGATGATATCAACATCACCAAGCACTGTTCCCATAAAGGACAGCTTGCTTGTAACGTCAATAAGTCTGCTTCTTACTCCACTTAGCTTTTCATTAGGTTGAGCTTTAAAAACAACATACTCATGCAAGAGTTGTTTCTTTTTCTCTTGTACAGTATCAGCATTACCACCATAAGCAACTTCAAGGGCTGCCCAAAGATCTTTTGCAAACTCATAGCTTCTATATTTGTGCTGATTGGCTGGTCCCAAAGAGAGTTTGAGAATGCTTAGGGTTTTCATGTCATTCCTTCTCTTTGTTATGTCCTCAGCTGAGACAACTCTTCCATCTTCAGGTTTTTCTTTTCGATCCTCTTTAGTAGAGCCTTGAACACTTGATCTTGTCAAGATGGTAGCTGCAATCTTTTGAGCTTTATTGAATGTGTTTCCATATTCAATAATTTCCCATAAGGTGTAGTCATGGATTTGAAGGTACTGTTCAAAGTTAAACTTCCACATCTCAAAATTGTCTGGGTCTAGCTTGGGAATTTTGATTTTGGGGGTTGAGGAGGAGGATGAGGTTAACTCTGAAGTAGACATGTTGTTTTTAGGATTTCTTGAAAATTTAGGTTTTTGGTGATTTAGGGTTTTTGTGTTCTTTAGATCAAAGTTTCTCAACAAGCTCTGATACTACTTGTTGATCCCAAACTTAGATCGATTTAGCTTGTGTAAACGAGATTAAATCAAGTTAAACACGTAGAGAAACTTTGTTGTTTATAAAACAATTTAAGTATTATGCAGAATTAATACTCAAACAAGAACACACAAACAATTTAAACCAAACTTTAACTTGATTGATAAAACAAACTTACGTACAATGAAAGTGTAAAACGTATGTCAAACATAAACCTAAAGGCCTCCTTTTATAGACATAAGGAGCCTTGTACAAGAGTCTACGTATCAGCTATTTTAGGTAAAGATAAACATAAGAAATACATTGTCGATCATATCTTTACTATAAAGATACTAGAAACATAATACGTGTAGACTAAGTCTTCTATGAGTGCTTGACTTCTTCTTATCAACGCTTGATTTCTTCATATCAACGCTTGTCCTGTCAACTCTTGATTTCTTCTTATCAACGTCCCGATTTCTCTTGTCAGCGTCCAAGTGTATTGACTACATTTTATTCCCAACAGGCTATTTATGAGTTGAAACAAGCTCCACGCGCGTGGTACGATATCATATCATCTTATCTCATTTCGGAAGGCTTCTCCAAAGGCAAAGTGGACCCGACATTGTTCATTCTCAAGGAAGACAACGACATGATACTAGTACAAATTTATGTTGACGATATAATATTTGCTGCAACTACTCAAAGATTTTCTGACCATTTTGAGAAAATCATGTCCACACGCTTTAAGATGCCGATGATGGGAATTTTCATTTTTCTTAGGGTTACAAATTTCTCAAAATGCTAGAGGCACCTTCATCAATCAATCCAAATATGCTCTTGAATCTTTGAAAAAGTATCAATTTGAAAACTGTGACCCCATGGATACTCCAATGGTGGAGAGATCCAAGTTAGATGAAGATAGGGACGAGATTGTTGTCGATCCTAAAATTTATTGTGGAATGATCGGCACCCTTCTCTATCAAAATGCTAGCAGGCTTGATTTGCAATTTGCTATATGCATGTGTGCCCGGTATCAGGCTCGGCCTACCGCAAAGCACTTACATGTTGTGAAAAGGATCTTTCGATACCTAAAAGAACACTTCTCATGATATATGGTATCCGAGGGACTCCTTTATTGCACTAATATCTTATGTAGATGCGGATCATGCTGGGTGTCAAGATACTAGACGTAGCACATCTGGCAGTGTGCAACTTCTTGGAGATAGACTGGTTAGTTGGGCATCTAAAAGGAAGAAAAGCGTTGCGATATCAAGTACAGAGGCTGAATACATTTCCATGTCCGGTTGTTGTGCTCATGTTCTATGGATGAGATCACAATTGACTGATTACGGTCTTGGATTCAACAAAATTCCGATGTACTGTGACAACAAAAGCGCCATTTCCCTTTATTGCAATTATTTTAAACACTCCAGGGCGAAGCATATTGAAATACGCTACCATTTCATCAAACAGAGCAAGTGGAAAATGGAGTGATCGAGCTGTATTTTGTCAACACTGACTATCAGCTGGCGGATATGTTCACAAAGGCTATAGATCGAGGACGTATCGAGTTTTTGATCGACAAGCTAGGCATGAAATCATTCTCACCGGCGACTCTTTAGGAGTTGGCAGAAGAATCTGCAGAGTAGTGGTGGTAAAATATTATCGAGTATCCTTTTATCGTGATTATGTACATATAGTATATATTATTCAAAAAGAAAAATAAAAAAACATAAAACCTATAATAAAAATATATATGTATAAAAAATCAAGAAAATCCAAAAATATTTTTCATTTTAAAAGGGCATGTCTTTTAGTACGATAATATTTATGGCGTTAGAAATGTCGATTAAAATTGACACGATGCCATAAATAGAGTTCGTACAAAAGTTGTACATATTTTGAAACATGACCACATGGCTTTTAGTTATTTCTGACTGCAACCCGCTTTTCGCATTAAAGTCACGTATTTCTTTGGAAAACGTTGGCTCACAAGGGGAATTAATTTTATCGGGTAAGGTTTACTTTAAAACCTTGTAAGGGATCAAGTTTACTTTATAACTTGGTCTAACAAAAATTAGTGTACGCTTCAGTACATTTATTTGTTAAAATAAGAGAAATCTTATTGCCACCAGAATCGTTTCTTAAAAACACTAAACATAAAATGTCTTCATCGGTCATTGACTCTTTAAACAATAGCTCTTTAAATAGAAAACGGGTCAGTGTTTAAGGGAGAGAAAATATCAAATCATTTTTGAATTGAATAGGTCTTCAAAAAGGTTCTTTAGAAAAATGAAAAACGGTTTATGTCTTCTATCATATTTGATGTGGTATGTGATTTACGTGTTAGGAAGTTTGATGCATTAGGATAAGAGGTATTATTTGCTTTAGGTTTCTATAAGTTTGTGTTGGGATAAATAGTTAACGAAAGTTTCGAGGTAACGGGAGTTACGTGGTAAAAACTCTTAATGACAAGTGCATTACCACAAAATAGGGGGACCAAAATTGCAATGTTTACAACGTGGTTTCTTATTTGACCTAAGTCAAACCAGCCCCCCCCCCCCCCCCCCCCCGTCTCTCTCTTTTCCCTTCGCAAAAACACCCACACAAATACATAGTACATTCTGCCATTAACAAAATACCTAACCTTCGATTTCGAGAGTTCTACGCAATTACAAGCCTCAAGGTAGTATTAATATATGATGGGTCCACTAGCTGTAGATCTTGTAGCCTGTTAAGGATGGTGAACGACTTCTGTAATCACAATTCTATTCACAGAGAGACTCTAATGAAACACAAAGTATTAGTGCGGAATACAAATACTAAGAACAAGAAGAAACATAATAACTAGATAAATAACTTGATCCTTTCTAAGGATTTTTACTATATTGATATGAAATGAAAACTGGTGAAGGTGTATCTAACCCTTTTGCCAATGGGTTCCTTTTATACTACAAGGAAACCCTAAAGTACATTAAACAAAAACGTGTAACTATTGCATGCATATCCTAACAAACTACTAAGAATACTAATGTTTGACTTTCTACAAGACTAGGAGCACGTGTTGCTCCTACTACTATTAGGACCAGGAGGTACTACATACCTCCTAGTTCACCTATTCAATATGTCCTAACAATCCTCCCCTAAACTAGTTTGACTGGTTGAGTTCAAGTTTCTTGGTAGATCTTGCAAAAACAGATTGAGGATTGAAATAGCATAACCATAGCAGCAATATAACCATTAGAATTGAAAATATAAAGCAAGACGCAAAGAAGAACTTTGAGAATCTTTTTGAAATCTTGAAAAACATCTTCACCTGTTGAATCTTCACAGCAACATGAGTAGATTTTTTAAGCCTTTACCAAGTAGCCGCTCGCTCTTGGGCTAGCTAGTCTTTGTGGTGGAATCAAGCATCACCCTAGGAGACCAGAACCCAGTCCGAATCTTAGAATGTAAATCAATGGTGAGTGGGAGTACCTAGATGATTTTGGGCAAACCATCACAACCGTCAACGGATTTGATTGAAGTCTTTACCAGAAGCCATACCCTTCTGGACTAGCCAACTCTTAGCAATGAAGCATCGGTGAGCTGAAAACCATATAGCTTTGAGCAAGCTATTACAGCTATCAACGGATTTTATGTATGTCTTTACCAAGAGCCGTACCCCCTTGGACTAGCCACTCTTCAGTCTAGGACCAAGGCGAGTAAAGACCATCTAATTTTGGGTAAACTGGAAACCATCAACGGATTTGATAATCACACCAGAGTCGTACCCTCATGGTGAATCAACTCTTTCTTGTCTGTGAGACAGGGTGAGTTGAACACCATTGGTTGTGAGGAAGGATTCCAACACCAAAAGTACACCTCAAAACAGCCCAAGTGTGAAAAGTTTCCAAAATTGAAAAGTATAAGCAGATATTATATTATGTACATGCTATTAAGGTTCCATTGTATGTTTCAAGTATAAGCAGATATTATATATAAGTATATCTTTTTTATATAAATAATGGGATTGTTAGTCACCAGTCACTATATATATTGGTGAAAAGAATGTAAAAGAAATCAAAAGTATAGAACAAACATACCAAAGATACTAACCAGAAGCAACAACCTTGTCTGCAAGTAGCCGGGCCTGAATAGATTCAACCAATGTGGTGGCCATAGCAGACTCGTTATCAGAAGGAGCATTTGACACCACCAGGTGACATTCCAACATAGCTTCCATAGTAGCAATGGTAAGGGGATACTCAAGATCCACAAGCATGAACACTCTCGCACCAGATTCCAACTCTAACACATGCACACCACACCCAGCATAGAGGTTCCACCTAGCAATTACCCATCGGGGTTGTTCTGTCTAAACCCCAATACTAGGAGTACAAGGAGGACAATCCAACATAACCTTCAAGTCCCCCAAAGGACCATACCAGGTCAGGAAGGGACAACACTAGGAGTTGCAGGGACTGCAGCATCAACCAATCCATAAAGAATCATAAGATCTCGATGTTCCACCCAATATAATATACTTTGCAGTCTGGAGAAGTATTTATGGTGGCCATCACTGGTCTGATCATATGAATAAACGTATCAGCAACAATGGGGGATGGTTGAATTTCCCAATGCACAATCCTCCCACGACCAAGTGGAATATCATCATCGCTGTCAAAAGCGGCATCAATTAAGTGTGCAGGGTCCCTCTTCTCCCAAGTAATAGCGTTGCCACGACGATCCTTGTTCTTGCGAATAGACATGAGAGGCGTAGGTGAAGAAGGAGAAGGTTCCTCCTTGACTTTGGCATGAGTAGCAGTAGCAACACCAGAAGCAGAGGTCTGATCATCATCTTGAATGGTCAAGTCAACAAGTATAAGAGTGGTAGTAGCTTCATTCACAATAGTTGTATAGGTTGACTCAGTAACCGGTGGAGGAGTAGGATCAACAGCAGGGATGGTAGTAGGTTCAACACGAGATGAAGGGGTTGCAACAACATTTGGAGAGGGACTAGATGGAACAGCAGAAGTACCCTCATCAGCAGTTGGTATAGCAAATGTGCCTTCATTATGAGCACCAGAGGATGGAGTTGGGGAAGTCCTAGGAGTGGGGGTTTGATCAACAGGAGGAGGTGGGTGAAAGATGGCATTAGCAGGCTTCGACGCTTCTTTCTGCTGAATCATCTTGTTATACAAGTCCTTAAGATCATCATCGGATAGCTTCTTAACCCTCTTCATAGGCCATCCATAAGTCAAGTAAGCACCGGATTGATTCTTCACATACTGTTGCATGAGCTTCTTCTGTTCAGCATAAGAAAGTGTCCTGTTGCGGCGAAGTTGACGAAGTTGAGCAGCCAAATATTCCCTTTGCCTTTGAACCAGAGACATAGCCCGGCGAACACAATTCCCTTAGTTCACATCAGTACCAGAGACATCAGTAAACTGAGAGACATCGGAGGTGAGAATGGTAACCACATCCATCCAGTCAGCGTTGTCCTAAAACATCGCATTGTGCTTCACCTGTTCATAACGTTGTTTCTATAGAGCTTCATCATCATCCACAGCCGCTGTGGCAGTCGCAGTCGCAGCCTCTTGCTCAAACTCCTCATTTAATCTTTGTGTAGCCTCCTCTCCCAACCTTTCTTCCTCTAGTTGTCTGTGGGTTCTCTTTCTAGGAGGGGAGGGTGCATCAGTCATTGGGGCTTTACCCTTGTCAACATTATATGGACCAGGAGTTGAAGTTGAAGGACCAGAAGTGTTAGTCCTTGGCATGCGGCCAGCAGCAGATGTGGGAATTCTAGAAGCATTAGGAGGAGGAGGTATGTCCTCACTAGGCTTGTCCGCAAAGGCGGCTTTGGCCAAAATGTAAAATCCATGATTTTACCATGATTTTATGTAATGAAGTTTCACCCATTAATCCTAGGACACATACTCATGTGTTATGTTTCTATAAGTTGTGTGTAAACTTGTCCATTTTGTACTTATACTTTTACATTCATACTTGTTGTAATGAGTTTCATAATTTAAACCTTGTACATAAGACTAGGAGAACAAGTAATAAGAATGTATAATCAATACTTGTCTATACACAACACTTAACTAAAATTTGAAAAACATACTACACATATTATATGTAGTCGTGTATGTATGTGTGTATGCATACCATGACCATGTTTAAAACCTTCGTGGATTAGTCCAAGACCATACTCCTTATGTGCTAGCCCAACATAAGCCCAAGCCAAAGCCCATTACCCCTTTGGCTAGCTAGACACAGCACACATGCATATGTGGAAGAAGAAGGGTTGTCTTGGTTTTGGAAAAGCCAACACATGGCACACTGGTTCTTACCAAGGCAATCATGCATTTTGCCTTCACCCTTCTCTCTCCCCTTTTAGCCAAAAAACACACACATGCATTCTCTCATTCTCTCATGCAACTTAATCTCACTTCTATCTTTACCTTCTCTCTCAAATCATTCGGCTTTAAGCCACAAACATCCAAAGTTGTTCATTAAATCTACTAGATCCTTGTCCCATCTTAACTACTAATCATTTAGTAGCATCATCATCTTTGGAATCACTATAACAATCCCTAGCCGAAACCTTAAAGGTCACGGCTTGGTTATAGTTATGGTTTCTATCATCTTCTTGATTAGATCTCTAATATCCTTGTTCATCTAGATCTTCCTTGGTTACTTTTAAGCAAGAAAGGTATACTCTTTATGTTTCTTCATTTTTACTTGCATGCATCATCATTCATCTATGAACACATGTAAATAACTTATTAAAATCAAGATTTGATAGGGACCATGACCATATAGATCACGTCATATATTTGATTACCATTAGTCATGGTTAAAAATCATTTTAATTAAGAAACCTATGACTAGTACTCTATGTTTTTAAATTGATTTAAAATCATATGAACCATTTTATGAATTTAAAGATACCATGGGTTACACATCTTACTCTTTGGGATTTTGGTTAACTAATCATCATATGTGTAACTTAAAAATCTCGAAAGACCATGACCATAAAGGCCACGGCATAAATGAATGATGTATCTATGATTTGTGCACTAAGTTTTAATGATGGAAAATGTATTATTACATGTGAAATGGAATACTAAAAATCACTAAAATGAATTATGTGTACATATATAGCCGTGGGTTATATATGACCTTGAATAGGTTTTAAATGTACATGCATGCTTATATAAAACCTAGATCTAATGATAAGAGTTTAACTTAAGATGATAAACATAAAACAAGCTTATAGATCATATGGGAATATTGGGAGAAAACAATATAGCCATGAGCTATATGTTGTTTTCTTGGAATTATGGTATCCTTGGAAACATGCAAGGAAACATAGATAACCATGTTGTATTTTTATAAATAATTACAAGACATAAAACTAGCTAAAATGTTCATCTTGGAAACACCAAGATTTAAAATTATAGCCGTGGGATATATGTATGTATGTATGGACTTGTGACTTGATTTCTTGATTTATACATAGCTAGATCTTATTTTAGGGACACTTATAAGTACATGCAACCTTAAAATAAGTTTTGACTCATCTAAATAAGCTATAATTAATTATAGCCGTAAGTTATAAGCTCATATTAGGTCTTATAACTTGCATGCAACCTTGTAACACATCTAGATCTCATTTGGTACATCACATAAAATAAACTATAAGTTTTATTCTTTTATTAGGATTGAAAACTAAATATGGATAAGCTAATAATAAGCTTAAAAGAAAATCCTAGGTTAATACTTACATAAGTGAAAAGTAATATTAATGGACTAATCAAGCCCATGCAATATTAGCCCAAGACTTAAATTGACCCAAGAAGCCCATTTAATAAATCTTAGTGACCTAATGGACTTAAGATTATACTTAAACCCATTTAAAATGATTAATGATCTTAAAATGTATTTAAGCCCAATAAATGTGTTAAAGGCACATTTAACAAGTTAGTAAACTTAAAAATGTATTTAGGCCCACTAGATGGCCCATTAGATACTTTAACCCATTTAATGAGCCCATATAATGTTTTGAAGGTTTAAATAAAAGTTTTTATAATAAAATGTAACTTATAAAAACTTTTGGATTAAAATGACAATTTATGAAACTTAAGGACTAAAACCATGACTTATGAAACTTGTTTTGATAAATTAGTAAACACAAGGACTGAAAATGTAATTATCCAAAAGTCTAGGGTTTAATAAATACCATCCGTGGCATATAAAACCCTATGGACCATTTTAGGAACTTTCTAAAAGTTGTTTTGTCATTGTATAACCCTAAGGACCATTTTTGTATTAATCTGAAACTTATAGAAGCCCTGGGGTTGTTTTATCATTTTAGGGAAGTTACAAAACTTAGATATAACTAGGAGGACTAAATCTGCCATAAGCCGAAACTTTAACAAGCCCTAGGTACCAAATGTGTAAAAATCCGAAAGTTATACTTTGTTTAAAATATGGAGGGACTAGTTTTTCCATGTACCGAAACTTTAGCAAGCCCTAACCCTAATTCTTTTTTAAATTTAGTAAAACTTAATTAAAACCTAAACCATAAGGATTAATGTATAAAATCTCAAACTTGTAATTAATAAAATATTTTATAAATGTGAAATAATTTATGGGAACTTTTAAGTTAAATAAAATATTTTATTTTATTTTTCAAAAATAAAATATTTATATTTTTGTCTTATGTAATAAATTGTATAAACAATATAGATATGTATTACTAATACATGAACTCATATACATTTAGGAAATAAAATTATATGAACGTTAAATAAATTGAATACTAATATTATATGTAGAACACTTTACGTTTACTTAAAATATAAAACTTAATTGTAAGTTAAATGGATGATTATAATACATGAACTACGAACGTAAACTAATATTTAAGTAAAACATTTTTATGTTTACTTAATTATGAAACTTAATAGTAAGTTAAATGGATGATTATAATACATGAACTACGAACGTAAACAAATATTTAAGTAGAACATTTTTATGTTTACTTAATTATGAAACTTAATAGTAAGTTTAAATGGAGGATTATAATACATGAACTGCGAACGTGAACGAATATTTTAAGTAGAACATTTTTTGTTTACTTAACTATGAAACTTATATAGATAAGTTTAAACGGATATTGTTAATACTTGTACTATAGTTATTTAGATAAATGTCGTAGCATAAATGAACTGACTAAAAATCTGTATAAGCATACACATATGTTCTTTGTACTATCTATTAAGATTGAACTATTTGATTAGGCATAACTTTTAGCGTGAGCATTATTTGGATATTCGTGTTATACAGCTATTGCCAACTCCCAGGTGAGTTTACAGCCCCATATAAACTATTGATAAACTTTTCCTCTACGGGGGAGAATACATGAAACTATTTTAAAGTGGACATAACTAAATTGTATAAACTTGACTATGATTGACAATTATAGAAACAGTTAAATTGTTGTAAATCGCCCGAATGTTATAAATAGATCTATTAGGGATTGACCATCCCCATCTGGGTGAGTCATGCTCACTCTGCCTTGGCCGGGAAAACAGATGTATACCATGTTGGAACTGGGTTTGGGTGTCTTTTTGTAAGACACTACGTCCTCATCTATTGAGGACTATGGAAGGTTAAGCTTCAGTTTCGAGTAATAGCAAATGTAATCCACTTTTTTGTAAGAATGCTTTCTGCATTGTTACTTCTATGATTAATGTATGTCCAAACAAATTAATGTTAAAACCTGTAAATTCACCAACTTTATGTTGACCCTCTAAGCATGTTTATCTCAGGGAAATGAAGTTAATACGTGGTGTGTGCATGGACTCAAGCATCTATGTAATCTGCATTGTAGGAATCGTCAAGGATTTCTTTTGGGGAAAATGAACAATCTACTTATGACATGTTAAAGACAATTTTTATTAATTTTTTAATAATCATGTAATCTGATTTGAATAACTCCTTATCTTATGCTCTATGAACTATGTGTTATCGATCCACCCTTGTGACATCTCCGTTGATAATTCTGCATATTTTGACCCTACCTGGGGTGTCACAGAGAATGGTATCAGAGCATTAGTTATAGAGAACCAGATAAATTTTTAAATAAAATTAAAATAAAGTGATTTTTCTTTTATTTAAAACTTGACTATAACTTTATAAAATCTTTTGGTATTTTTTTTGGGACCTTATTAGTTAAGCATATAGATCGTAGGGCATTATTTGCTACGTGAACTAAGTGTATACTGATTGATAAATAAACTGGTTAAATGACTATATATATATATATATATATATATAAGTATTAATATAACCGTGAAAACAGTACGATGATTGTTTAAAAGGGAAATACTTCATAAAACTTGTAGCTAAAAATAATATTTTTCTTTGTTTGTAAACATATACTTACTTCAAATTTAAGATAATATTATTTTCAGAGCATCATGACTTCGCCTACTGCACCTCCGACTTTTCTACCAGTAGTAGCACCTGCTCCAGCTACCCGTTCATCTCCACGATCCGTACAGTGCGGATGGTTATCAGCCTCTGACTCGGAGGATGATCATACCATCGAAGTTGTGCTTCCTGAGGACCCTTTTTCTGCTCCAGCGTCAGCCATACTGGTCCCCACCTCCATGGAGGAGGACCAGGTGTCTCCAGACCTACCATCTTCTATACCTACATCTTTACCATCGGGCTATTTTCCCGAGTCTAGACCCGGCTCCACTTTTGAGATCGGGGAAGGCTATAGGGTGGGACGTGCCGACTCTGTCCAGGGGCAGATCGCTGCACTGGCAGCACGCCAGGAGCGGGAGATATCCGACCTCCACAGCCTGTTGACAGCTGGTCAACTAGGCTACACTGCCATCCATGAGCGCATCGACTCCCTCGCTCATACACTGAGGGGAGAGGCACAGGAAGCCTGAGGCGTCCAGGCCAAGACTGACGAGGCATTACAGTTGCTTTGGGAGGAGAACTATCGTCTCCACCAGTGTATCCATACCATGAAGAGTCTCCAGCACCAGACCCATGCTGCTCTATCTGCTCAGGAGCAGTCCTTGACCATTTTCTTCGACCTTGCCACTGTCTGACATGACGAAGTTACTACAGAGATGACCTATCTTCGTGGGGCCGTCGACAGACTTAGGACTCAGCTGCTGACAGCCTTTTGCATGCTCAAGGAGGCCCGAGCGACAGTTCGGACTTTATGGAACACCAAGAGAGCACCTACGGCTTCATCAGCCCCACCAGCCCCAGCCTCATCTAGCAGACCATCTAGGCATGAGTAGGATAGATGTACTAGGCTTCTTGTACATCATGATCAGCCTATGGGTTGTGTGACAATCCTGATATTTTTGTCGTTATTCTAATCTCGATTATTACATATTATATATTTACTTTATTGAGAAATTAAAACTATCGGCTAACCAAGAAGGTTAGGCTTGAAACTTAGCGAAAGAATGCCGTTTAGGTTATAACCGGCAAGGAATACGTTAGGTATCGATATTTATATTCTTATTATGACATAGAATTTTTTCTATTGTCATCGTTTAATTTTTCATTTTAATAGTATTTTTCGTAATTTACGTTAAACCTTTACGTGTCATTCGTTCATTCGACGTATTAACGTATTTTAAGTCATTTAAGTATTAAAATATCAGTGTTCTGTGAATGTAAATGTTTTTATTTTATATTGAGCGTTTAATTTTTGTGTTTTACGTGTAACGTTCAAATCGCGTAACTTTTAAAATATCGGACATTAGTAATACCCGCTTATATATATTAAAGGTAAATATTATCAAAATAATAATAATAAAAAGATAAACACTTACGTGTTTATAAATAATGAAACTTTTATCATTGTTGAAATGTGTCATTTTCATAACAAGGCATGGGTTTGCTAAAAAAAAAATTAAAAAAAAAATAACATGGCATGAGAAGAATGCATGTGTCATTGTAGTCGGCATATATCATTTAACAAAATGACTTTCAAACAGAGCTAGAGATTATCTTTTCTTGTATCTAATAATAGATGGAAAGTATAAGAAACAAAAGCTTGAATTTAATATTTAAACCTTGGTAGAGATGATGTATTTTGGGTATAAAAGAGAAGGTCTTAGTTTGCTTAAACACAAATCGGTAAGATTTTTGGTTAATTTCATTTATTTTGTTACACTTTAATTTAGAATTTATGTCTTTAAAATAGTGGTCTCGTCAATATATTTATATCTTGTTCAAGTTTTGTAAAAAGTACAAAGTGATCTTTAATCTAGAAAGGCTAAAGTTGAATTATAATTATTCTAAACTATGAATTTGATTCTCTAACAAATTTTACGTTAACTAATACATTATAATTAGTTTCAAATTCGTTAAGATATTTTCATATAATAGGTAAAATTTTAAAGTCTATAAAAATCATGTGAATAAAATGTCGGACTATTGACGAAAGACGGACCACGGGACATAAAATACAAGTCAATAATGTAAGTATGTTGACTTATTTATTTATTATTAATAAAGATTAAAAATGTAGGTTGGTTTTAGGAGTTTCTTGGCTTCCCATCGCCTTATTTCATTTGATATCGCTTTGCACAAGGTGAGTTCATAGCCTCGCTTTTATTTATTTACTTATTTAATAAAACCCGCGAGGGGATAACATGCTTATTTATTAAAAATAAAGAGTACAACTATAAGTTGCGGTAAACCAATTAGATGGTGCAACTAGTAGTTGTGGAAGCTCAATTTACTTGAAAAGTATTTATTGAAAATGAAGGGTACAACAAGAGTTGCTGTAAACCCATGAGTGGGTGCAACCAGAAGTTGTGGTAAACCCTATTTATTTTTAAAATAGAACACAAGGGATCCGATTGTATGCTTAGATGAAAGTTATTACATAAGTTAGCTTTAGCCTTAAAAGACCCATTGAATCGTGAATTGTTAATCGAAAACTATGGATAGATCTATCGGGGTGACGCCCAGTCCGATGCGATTAGCTATCGCAATGTGTAGTGAAGCACATGTGTATTGGAGCACATCTGATGCATATGTATAAGAGAAATATATGCACTTGGCTAGGTGTGTTGGGCTGAAATAATATATGTTAACGTTCAATGTCATGAGGCTTATGTAATAACACCGACAGTTATGTCTGTACAACATAATTGTCTTTCGATGGATTATTAACCATGGAAGGTTATTCAGAATACTTGTGTTCTCTTTATTTAATTTAAACTCTATGGATTCACTTAACAATTTTTGTTGATTTTATAGCATGTTTTATCTCAGGTCCATAAAGAAGGTACTCGAGGAAGGTGGTTTCATGAAGCTTGCTAAATTTTAGTGACTCTGGCCCGCTTTTATAAAATATATCCATTCAAAACAACTTTTATCTTTTGATGTGTACTGTAAATATTTTAAAATTTTCTGGGACCGTGTATGGATTATTATCTTTTGAATGCATGGATGGATGTTTTATTAAAATGACTCGTTTTGAGCCGTTTTCTATAATTGTATGATTGTATCATGTAAGTAACACTCAAGTACCCTTCCGCTAATGTGACCCGATTTTGAGAGTGCTACAGGTTGCACCCTATCTGTCATGGTATAGGACTTTTGTACTTTTATTTCTTTTCAGCTTTTGGTGATGTAATCCTGTACTGTATCTTTTCTTTTTAGACATGTAATTTTGGGATGTAATGTATTAAAGATTGTGTGTATATAACAACCCCAATTTACATTGTGTAGCAATAATACACAATTGGGTGCTAGACACAAGCATCATCACACAAGATATATTGAACGACTCAAAATAGAGACGTTTACACAAAATATAAACAAGATATTCATAAAAGGTCTAAAACATAAATTTCATCCCATAAGTGTACTGACACGACACTAGAGTAAAGCGTTTAGTCCCCATGGATCTCGACCAACAACCAACAATTTTAGTATAGTACATCAACATAAAGTAAATTGTTAAACAGTAAAAGGTAGAAACAGTTTTTAGACCAACATTCTTCCAAAAGCCAAGCCACAACCTCCACAGCAAAGCTCCCTGCTCCATCACTACCTATTACGTGAAATACATGCATAAAACGAGTCAACAATAATGTTGAGCGAGTCTATAGGTTTATCAAATCACATTTGAACACAAGAAGAAAATCAATCATAATCATTTATAGAATTGTCGTACACACAATCTATATTCAAGGCAATAATAATAATAATAAACAAACATTGTATTTAAGCTCATGACACCGACCCCTTAACCAAATAGTCACCCACGCTAAATGCTGGCATGACAAGAATAAAACCACTGCCCCTCTAGGGTATCAGTTGCTAGAATACCACAATCTTATTCACGTAAAATTATCCTTCCCAGAGGGTTACTCAACGTAATGCCCTGGTCTCAGATAGTGTGGTCAACCCAATAGTACTATCATTAGAATAAGCGGCTATTCCCGACTCACAACATCAAGTTAGAAGATAGTTAACGGCTCATGAATTTAGGGTCTTTAGCAACAAGTTACTCAATACAATGAATTCAACTTTAGGCAATATTCGGGTCCAACAATTACTCATGACTTGTGTTCATTTATTTTCAAATAGCATGTATCCCCCTCGCAGGTATAAAACATTTAGTAGCTAGCATAAAAAGCGAGGCTACAAACTCACCTTGGTATAAGAGATCTAGCGAGATGATCGTCGATGATAATGGATGCCTTTCAAACACGAGAACCGCTACCTATCAAATAAGGCGCGTTCATTAATAATGACTCGAGAAATAAATCATATATATATATAACATCAAACTCAAACTCATAAAACCACAATACACTCGAGAGTAAATGATATAAATAACTTCATTATACTTTACTACACATTTACTTTACCATTTTATACTTTTAATAAAGTCCGCCGGTACATACTACATGTACTAGCTTATTTACCCCTATTAAACTAATCAAACGTTTATGAAACGACTCGATAAACTAACTTACTATATATATAAAGTCCTCCTACAAGTTTATCAAATGAAATTACTTCAAAAGTCCTTTATCCGACTCATTTTCAAACTACAAAATCCGGACAAATTTACGTTAATTTTTCATACAACCGTTTTAACTTATTTATACGACTCCGTTTACAAAACCGACACTCGGGTTTTAAAGTAAACTCAATCTCTGAGGTAAACACCTCATTATCAGTAGGTTACATATTTCAAAACATCCATTTAGAGTCCCCGATATTCGATCCAAATATCGACAACAACTATATGTAGTGCCGATACTCGTCTCCCGGTACACGATCATTCAAAACATCATAACTTTGCGCTCGTTTGGAGCTAGAAGCTCTACCTTATATCAAATCGAAGCTAATAAAACTATCTACAACCCTAGGCTATAAGTTAAGCCATTTTCAAAACATAAAAATTCGGATTTTACTGTTTACTTACTGTTATAAAATGACTACCATAATCTTGTACAAAATCAACTTTTTGATCAAAACCAACCATAGAAATGATCATTAATATACCCTAACATCAACATATATTAACCATAACATCTAAATAATCATAAAAATTAAAATCTTTAAATCAAAATGAAGTTTTTAACAAGATTCTTGCAACAATCACCATGGATCATGGCAAGAACACCATGCATAATCATGGTTTCTACCTACCAACATAAAAAAATGCCTTGCATGTGTAAAATTCTTACACCAATATGATCCTTGATCAATTATAAGAGTGGGTATATGATTAGTTTAGCACAAATCATCCTCAAACTTAAGTTAAAATTGAAAATCTATGGATTTTAGGGTGGTGGTGGTGTTTCGGAAAATGAGAGAGAAAGAAGAGAGATGAGTGAAATTTTTAGTGGAGAAAATGTGTAGCGTGTGTTTATTTAGGCTTTATATATAGTGGTGGAGGGACCTTGGTTTCAATTTGTCAATACTTGTGGCTAAAAATGAAAATAGTTAGCTAAAAAGCGGGAAATAACTATTAGTCAATTTTCAAAATATTTACGGGGCTCGGGTTTCATAAAGATACTTTAAAAAATTTAGAACTTACCTAAAAAATAATAATATCGACTCTCGACTCGACTTAACACGTCATTTAAAATAAAACCTCAAAAATGACAAAAATCGAGCAACCGACAATAAGAGGTAAAATATTTGGCATCCATCGACATCACGCTTGCTAATACTCCTTATACTTAATAAATATAAAATATAGACCTTCCAACATCGGTTTAAACATAAACCTCCAAAAATAATTATCGTTCAAACTCATCCAAAAATTTCAAAAATAATCGTAAAATAAGATTAAGCAATGACCTCGGTTTTGGGTTGTCACATCCCCCCCTTCTTAAAAGAAGCGACGTCCGCGGCGCTTAATCCTTCCTAAACAAATGAGGATACTTGTCCTTAAAGAAATCCTCACGTTCCCACGTAAACTCTGGCCCACGTCTAGAGTTCCATCTCACTTTCACAATCGGAATTCTACTATGCTTCAACTTCTTAACTTCCCTATCCATTATCTCTACAGGTTCCTCTATAAAATTCAACTTATCGTCAAGTTGAATTTCCTCCAATGGAATCACCACATCCCTTTCAGCTAAACACTTCTTTAAATTAGACACATGAAAAGTATTATGAATAGCCTTTAGCTCATCAGGCAATTCTAACTTATAAGCCACCAATCCAATCCTTTGGATAATCTTAAATGGTCCAATATATCTCGGGCTCAACTTTCCTCTCTTTCCAAAAAGAATTACTCCTTTCCATGGAGATACTTTCAACATAACCATGTCTCCTACTTCAAACTCTAACGGTTTCCTTCTGTTATCAGCATAACTCTTTTGTCTACTTCTGACAGATAACAAACGCTTCTTAATTTGTATCATCTTTTCAGTCGTTTCAAATATCATTTCAGGCCCAGTCAATTGACTTTCTCCTACCTCACTCCAACACACTGGTGATCTATACTTACGACCATACAAAGCTTCAAATGGAGCGGCTTTAATACTAGCATGATAACTTTTATAGTATGAAAATTCAACCAATGGCAAATGATTATCCCAACCATTTCCAAAGTCAATCACACATGCACGAAGCATATCCTCTAATGTTTGAATCGTTCTTTCACTTTGTCCATCAACTTCCGGATGATATGCTGTACTTAAACATAACTCCGTTCCCATCGCTTTCTGCAAAGACTTCCAAAATACTGAAGTAAACCTACTATCACGATCAGATATTATCGTCAAAGGCACACCATGTCGACAAACGATCTCCTTCACATACACTGTTGTTAACCTCTCCATACTGTCTTTCTTCTTCATTGGCAAAAAGCGAGCAGACTTAGTCAATCTATCTACAATCACCCATATCATATCACTACCATTTGCAGTCCTTGGCAAAGCTGTCACAAAATCCATTGTAATCTTCTCCCATTTCCACTCAGGAATCTCAGGTTGCACTAATAATCCAGACGGTTTCTTATATTCAGCCTTCACCTCCGCACAAGTTAAACACTTATTAACAGATTGTGCTATATCTGCCTTCATATTCGGCCACCAATAAACTTTTATAAGATCTTGATACATCTTGTCTGATCCAGGATGTATTGAATATTTCGACTTATGAGATTCATTCATCACCAAATCTCGCACCCCTAGCGAATCTTCCTCAGACGGACACAACGGTAACCAAATCCTATTCTTAAAATACCTCAATCCATTCGACCTTATTTCAAACAACGGTTTCAACATTCTACCGAAATTTTTTGCCTTAATATTCTCTCCCTTCAAACCATTAGCTTGGGCTTTCAATATCACTTCTGTCAAATCAACACTTTCCAACATTGTCAAAGCTCTAACTCTTATAGACTTATCTCTTTCCTTTCTACTAAGTGCATCAGCTACCACATTCACTTTACCAGGATGGTAACGAATCTCGCAGTCATAATCACTCAGTAACTCAACCCATCTCCTTTGCCTCATATTCAATTCCTTTTTATCCAAAATATATTGCAAACTCTTATGATCAGTGAAAACCACACACTTGGTTCCATACAAGTAGTGTCTCCATAGCTTCAAAGCAAAAGTAACAGCCCCAAGTTCTAAATCATGCGTAGTGTAATTCTCTTCATGCTTCCTTAATTGTCTCGATGCATACGCTATTACTTTCTCCCTTTGCATCAATACAGCTCCAAATCCTTTATGAGACGCGTCACAGTACACTACAAAATCCTCAGATCCTTCTAGCAAAGACAATATCGGCGCAAAACACAACTTATCTTCAACGTACTAAATGCAGATTCCTCTTCCAATCCCTATTCAACCACTCGATTCTTTTCTGTAAGCTTAGTCAACGGCTTAGCAATTAATGAAAACTTCTCGATAAAACTTCTATAATACCCAGCCAAACCAAGAAATTGGCGAACTTCAGTCGGCTTCTTCTACACTGACCAATCCTTAATTGCCTCAATCTTAGCAGGATCCACACGAACACCTTCACTTTCAATCACATGCCCCAAAAATTGCATTGATTTCAACCAAAATTCACACTTAGAGAATTTCGCATACAGCTTCTCTTTCTTCAACAATTCCAAAAGTGTTCTCAAATGCTTCTCATGTTCCTCTTCGCTCTTGGAGTAAATGAGAATATCATCAATGAATACGATAACAAACTCATACAAATACGGCTTGCATACACGATTCATCAAATCCATGAATACAGCATGCGCATTTGTTAACCCAAAAGGCATCGCTTGAAATTCGAAATGTCCATATCGAGTACAGAAAGCTGTTATAGGAATATCTTTTTCCCTAAATCTCAGTTGATGATACCCAGATCTCAAATCGATCTTCGAGTATACACATGACCCAGATCAGTTGCAAGGGTAAAACAAATCATCAATCCTCAGCAGTGGATACCGATTCTTGACAGTCAACTTGTTAAGCTCTCTATAATCAATACACATTCTGAAAGAACCATCTTTCTTCCAAACAAACAAAAGAGGAGCACCCCATGGCGACGAACTCGGTCTAATAAATCCCTTATCCATCAATTCCTTCAATTGATCAGATAATTCTTTCATCTCAGATGGAGCTAAACGATACGGTGCACGATCAACAGGAGTAGCACCCGGCGCTAAATCAATACGAAACTCCACTTCACGATGCGGCGGTAATCTTGGCAATTCCTCAGGGAAAACCTCAGGATACTCTCTAATCACAGGCACAACCTCCAATTTCCTTCCATTCACACCATCATTACTTATCTGTGCAAGAAACACATCACAACATGCTTCTATAAACCTCATCATCTTTAAACAGGAAACAACTCTCAAACGAGAAGTACATTCATCACCTTTCACAATCAATACCCTATTCCTTAGCAGTATCTGAACTAATCTTTCTCCACAAACAATTACTGCACCATTACCAACTAACCAGTCCATTCCAATAATCACGTCAAAAGATCCTAATTCTATGGGCATCAAGTCAATACTAAACACATAATTACCTAACTTTAAGGAACAACCTTTCAGTATAGAACTAGTGCTTAAAACCTTACCATCAGCTAACTCCGCATTATAACTAGTTGTCAATCTCACTGGTTCTCTATCCAATAGCTGACTGAATCTAACATCTACGAAACTTCTATCTGATCCAGAATCAAACAACACACTAGCATAACAAGCATCACGTAAGAACGTACCAGTCACTACATTTGGCCCTTGAGGTTTGTCAACTTCTTCCAAGACATAGGCTGGAGCAGAAATCCCAGCAGCAACAACAGCAACATTGTCTCCCTGTCATATGCCAACCCTCGGACAGTTCCCTTGCTTATGTCCACGGCCTCCACATCTAGAACAGTAAACTACCTTGACAGCATTGGCCCCAGTGGCTACACCCTTGTTTCTACAATCTGCCATCTTATGTCCGGCCTTCCCACACTTGTTGCAAGCAGGTGGACAATTTCCAACATGATACAGATTACATCGACCACACTTTGGATTCACCTTGTTACCTTGATTTCCTTTGGCAGCACGAACACCATCATTCCTTCTCAAATTATACTGCTGATTCCTATTCGGTCCTTGGTTATTGTTATTACGATAACCACCTCGATTCTGCCCTTGACTTGAGTGTGCAGCTTCCCACTTTCTCTTATTCCCTTCAGCAATACTATCCTTTCGATCCTGCAGCTTTACATCCATTAAAGCATGAGCCATTTGAACAGCTTCATCAAATGACTTGGGTTTTGACGAAGTAGTTTCTCCCTTGATATTACTAGATAAACCCCTAATATACTGCTTCATCTTCTTACGGTCATCAGCAAACACATCAAGACACAACAAACATAAATTAGAAAATATCCTTGTATAAGCTACAATATTATTGTTCCTCAGCACCAAATGCCTCAATTCATCTTCCAACTGACCCAGCTCTTCCTCAGGACAAAACTTAGCAGTCAACAGTCCCTTGGTTACAGTCCATGTTCTAGCATTAGCTTCAACCAATCCTATAGTAGCTACTTGACTATTCCACCAACTCAATGCATCATCCTGAAAAGTTGCTGCAGCAAATTTCACCTTACTAGCTTCTGAACATCCAATGATTTCAAAAGTACTTTCAATCTTCTCAATCCACCTCCTTAATTCCAATGCACCACCAGTACAACGAAATTGGGTAGGTCCACATTTCATGAAACTAGCATAAGAACATTCCTTCTGAACCTACTGAACAACAGCATTACCTCCAACTTGTCCTGCAGCATTTCCTTCTGCTTGCTCATTATCATTTCCTCCAACCTGATTTTCAACATTCCCTCCAACCTGACCAACAACATTTCTATTCTCAGCCACTTGGTTCCTCGCAGCACGTTCAGCTTCCAAAGCTCTAGCAATAGCTTGCTCAATCATGGTATTAACAGTAGCAATCGTCATTTTAGGCGGCATGTTTACAGAAAACTAAATAAACAACAATTTAGTAAAGTCAGAAAAATGCCTCCCAACTCCTTCCTGTATAACCATAACAGAAAAAGAACAAGTAAGTATTCATATCATGATAAGAAGAAGGATTTTTCTATCAAGATGTAACATGGATACTACATGCACCAACAACAAAATTCACAATGAATCATTAACCAATTCACACAAGAACAAATAAGACAAATCGTAAGTCATGAAGGTAATTTTGGATTGCTTTGGAAAATCACCACAAAATTGTGACAAGTAATGTCACTACAATCCTTCATCACAACAAACTTAAAAGTCATTAAGTTTCATCACAAACTATAGTACGAGTCAACATAAGTTCTATTACAACAAGGCTAAATAAAAACAACATAAAGGACTAAACATCAGATCCTCGCAGCTTCTTGTACACCGGCTCGTCATCACTGCTGCTATCATCATCCTCAGATTCTTCCTCCACTTTTTCCTTCCCCTTTCGACTACCTCCTTCACTTGGCTTCACCAACACTTGAGCTTCAACCTGATTCGGCACATCACGAATCACAACACCTTGACTAGGAAAAGATCTCATCGGTAGACCCCATGCACTCAACCTTGCATTCCTTTCTTGCTCCCTACGTAACCTTTCAACCTGCCCACTCAAATTCAACACCATAGATCTTAATCTAACAACTTCATCCATTTTCCTTGCCTTAACAAACTCTGATCTCCTCACACTACCAACAAACCTGTCAAACTTTTTCTCATTCTGCTCAAACCTCCTAATCACACGAGTCTCAACCAAATACCTTTCAAACAAATACCTATCAAACTTCTTAAGAAACAAAAAAATATCACCATAAGACCTAGGACCTGGACAATAAACCTTAGGAATACCATCATGAATAGATCGAGCACTAGCAGCCCTACTCGACTCAACAGGAACATCACCCCTAGCAAATGCAATCCCAGTGAAACTACTAATATAAGAATCACAAGTAGGCGTCGAAGAACGAACAACAGGTCGTTGAGAATCTGGAACAGTATGTGGCACAACATTAATCCTTGGAACTTAACTACCTTGTATCAACTCAGGCTCTGTGTGACCAACTGCAGTAAGTGGAATCCCATCATCTAAAAACTCAAAAGGCTCCTCATCGTCACTAGCACCAAAGTTATCCACTTCCTCACCATCCACTACATTAGTCATATCAATCCATCCATCCTCACGAGGTAAACCAGCCATTTTCTACAATTATAAGGGTTCAAGGATACTTAAGGTCATTGTTAATAAAATAATAATTAGTATGCAATGCTCATGCAAATGTCAAACATTATCCATGCTATGCAACACAATGCAAACGATGTTTATGCAATGCTCGCAAAAAGAAATATGATACTGACAAGCACTCAGCATACTTTCAATACTTCCAATACAATATCGTAGTATTTACTTAATAAATATTCGGGAAATCATTTCAGTTATGAAGGATACATCTACAATGCAAAACAAAACTAAAAGTGATCTTACCGGAGCGTTGCAGAGGAGTTGTGTGCTTTTGAAGAATAAATACTTTCGACACCAAAGTTATTTTAGGACAATTTTTAAAATCGACCCAGTTCTCTATAACTTGTAGCTCTGATTACCAATCCTTAACACCCCCAATTTACATTGCGCGGCGGAAATACACAATTGGGTGCTAGACACAAGCATCATCACACAAGATATATTGAACGACTCAAAATAGAGACGTTTACACAAAATATAAACAAGATTTTCATAAAAGGTCTAAAACATAAATTTCATCCCATAGGTGTACTGACACGACACCAGAGTAAAGCGTTTAGTCCCCATGGATCTCGACCAACAACCAACAAGTTTAGTACAGTACATCAACATAAAGTAAATTGTTTAACAGTAAAAGGTAGAAACAGTTTTTAGACCAACATTCTTCCAAAAGCCAAGCCACAACCTCCACAGCAAACCTCCCTGATCCATCACTTCCTATTACCTGAAATACATGCATAAAACGAGTCAACAATAATGTTGAGCGAGTCTATAGGTTTATCAAATCACATTTGAACACAAGAAGAAAATCAATCATAATCATTTATAGAATTGTCGTACACACAATCTATATTCAAGGCAATAATAATAATAATAAACAAACATTGTATTTAAGCTCATGAGACCGACCCCTTAACCAAATAGTCACCCACGCCAAATGCCGGCATGACTAGAATAAAACCATTGCCCCTCTAGGGTATCAGCTGCTAGAATACCACAATCTTATTCACGTAAAATTATACTTCCCAGCGGGTTATTCAACGTAATGCCCTGGTCTCAGATAGGGTGGTCAACCCAATAGTACTATCATTAGAATAAGCGGTTATTCCCGACTCACAACATCAAGTCAGAAGATAGTTAACGGCTCATGAATTTAGGGTCTTTAGCAACAAGTTACTCAATATAATTTATTCAACTTTAGGCAACATTCGGGTCCAACAATTACTCATGACTTGTGTTCATTTATTTTCAAATAGCATGTATCACCCTCGCAGGTATAAAACATTTAGTAGCTAGCATAAAAAGCGAGGCTACAGACCCACCTTAGCATAAGAGATCTAGCGAGTTGATCGTCGATGATAATGGATGCCTTTCAAACACGAGAACCGCTACCTATCAAATAAGGCGCGCTAATTAATAATGACTCGAGAAATAATTCATATATATATAACATCAAACTCATAAAACCACAATATACCTGAGAGTAAACGATATAAATAACTTCATTATACTTTACTACACATTTACTTTACCATTTTATACTTTTAATAAAGTCCGCCGGTACATACTACATGTACTAGCTTATTTACCCCTTTTAAACTTATCAAACGTTTATGAAACAACTCGATAAACTAACTTACTATATATAGAAAGTCCTCCTACAAGTTTATCAAATGAAATTACTTTTAAAGTCCTTTACCCGACTCATTTTCAAACTACAAAATCCGGACAGATTTACGTTAATTTTTCATACAACCGTTTTAACTTATTTAAACGACTCTGTTTACAAAACCGACACTCGGGTATTAAAGTAAACTCAACCTCTAAGGTAAACAACTCATTATCAGTAGGTTAAATATTTCAAAACATCCATTTAGAGTCCCCGATATTTGATCTAAATATCGACAACAGCTATATGTAGTGCCGATACTCGTCTCTCGGCACACGATCATTCAAAACATCATAACTTCGCGCTCGTTTGGAGCTAGAAGCTCTACCTTATATCAAATCGAAGCTAATAGAATTATCTACAACCCTAGGCTATAAGTTAAGCCATTTTCAAAACATAAAAATTCGGATTTCACCGTTTACTTACTGTTATAAAATGACTACCAAAATCTTTTACAAAATCAACTTTTTGATCAAAACCAACCATAGAAATGATCATTACTATACCCTGACATCAACATATATGAACCATAACATATAAATCATCATAAAAATTAAAATATTTAAATCAAAATGAAGTTTTTAACTAGATTCTTGCAACAATCTTCATTGATCATGGCAAGAACACCATGCATGATCATGGTTTATACCTACCAACATAAAAAAAAATGCCTTGCATTGTAAAATTCTTACACCAATATGATCCTTGATCAATTATAAGAGTGGGTCTATGATTAGTTTAGCTCAAATCATCCTCAAATTCAAGTTAAAATTGAAAATGTATGGATTTTAGGGTGGTGGTGGTGTTTCGGCAAATTAGAGAGAAAGAAGAGATATGAGTTAAATTTTTTGTGGAGAAAATGTGTAGTGTGTGTTTATTTAGGCTTTATATATAGTGGTGGAGGGACCTTGGTTGGAATTTGGCAATAGTTGTGGCTAAAAATGAAAATAGTTAGCTAAAAAGCGGGAAATAACTATTAGTCAATTTTCAAAATATTTACGGGGCTCGGGTTTCATAAAGATACTTTCAAAAATATAGAACGTACCTCAAAAATAATAATATCGACTCTCGACTCGACTTAACACGTCATTTAAAATAAAACCTCAAAAATGACAAAAATCGAACAACCGACAATAAGAGGTAAAATATTTGGCATCCATCGACATCACGCTTGCTAATACTCCTTATACTTAATAAATATAAATTATAGACCTTCCAACATCGGTTTAAACATAAACCTCCAAAAATAATTATCGTTCAAACTCATCCAAAAGTTTCAAAAATAATCGTAAAATAAGATTAAGCAATGACCTCGGTTTTGGGTTGTCATAGTGTATCATTACCTTGGACAAGGCTCGACAGGCCTATGACTTGGATTTTGTTATGCTAGATGGATGTTAAATTTCTTATGGAAATAGGATGTAATCACTTTCTTTATTATATTTGCTGTGCAATGTATTATATTATGAGATTGTGGCAGGTTATCCAAATTTTTTATGAAATTAGTGCATGAATTTTTCCGCGTGCAAATAATATAAAAACTGTACAAACGTTTGAACTAATAATCTCATTTTGTGTATGACTATAGACAATTGGTGATTACGAGATCAAATCCCAATAATGCAACCACTTCCAACGCTGATAATGCTGAATTTCCAAAAGCTACTCAAAATGTCACTGCCGCACAACTCTGGGAAATGATAAGTGAAGGCTTATAGCAGCTATGGCAGCCAGAGGAGCTGATCCGAATGCAAAAAATGATCCAAACCTCAATATGCGCAGAAACAACACCAACAGGGGTTGATCTTACCCCGACTTATTAAAATGCAAACCCTCATACTACCGAGGAAAAGAAGGAGTTGTTGAATTGATGCAATGGTTTGAAAGACTAGAGACGGTTTTCCGCATCAGCGGTTGTGCTGACGAGAACAGAGTTAAGTTTGCCACATGCACACTACTTGACAGCGCCCTTACCTGGTGGAACTCGGTGGTCTCTACTCTTGGACATGAAACGGCTTATACTCTCACTTGGGCCAACCTCAAAGAGAGGATGACTGAGAATTTTTGTCCTAGAGGGGAAATGAAGAATTTGGAAATAGATCTGTGGGATTTAAAGTGTAAGAACAATGATATCCTTTGGTACAACCAATGATTTTAAGAGTTAAACTTGATGTGCACCAGAATGTTCCCTCAAAGGATTGACAAGATTGACAAGTATGTCAGTGGACTCCCTGATAACATCCATGACAGTGTGCTAGCTTCACGACCCACTACCGTTGAAGGTGCTATGGAATTTGTGACTGAGCTGATCAACAAGCGAGCCCGCAATCTGTCCGAAAGGCAAATGGACAACAAGAGAAAGTCTGATGAAAGCTCTTGTAGCCAGCACCAGCAGCCTTCCAAAAGGCAAAAAGTTGGGCAAGCTGATGACACTACTCCCACAACCCGCACCAAGAACTACTCAGGATCCAAGCCTAAGTGTTCAAAGTGCAACTATCATCATGTTTCTGGAGGACAATGCTAAGGATGCTACAAGTGCGGCCAACAAGGCCATTTTGCTCGTGAATGTCAAGCAAATGTTGCTACCCCGGTTCGACCAAATTACAATCCCGGAAATAGAAACAAAGGCAAGTCCAATGCCCATGGGAGCGGAGGTGGGCAACAGGGAAACCAAAACCCCATAGTTGGAAGCAACATTGGACCAAAGAAAGTTGTGGTATGTTACGAGTGTGGAACCCCTGGACACGTGAGACCCGACGGTCCCAAGTTGGCCAACCAGAAGAAGGACAACAAGGGAACTTCTTCGCAAGTGTACATGGCTGGAAATGCCCAAGCCAATCCAGATTCCAACATCGTCACCGGTACGTTTTTACTAAACCAACGATATGTATCTGTCTTGTTTGACACCGGGACAGACCAAAGCTTAATATTTACTAAATTTAGTAAGGTATTGGAAATGATTCCATTAGTTTTATACCCCTACCAGACGATAAAACTAGCTGACAGAAAAGTTGTTACGGTTGACACCGTCATTCAAGGTTATACTTTAAACCTTTTTCCAATCACCCGTTTTACATCAAATCAGATTCCAGTAGGTCTTGGTCGCTCCGACGTCATCATTGGCATGAATTGACTAGCAAGTATCATGCAGTTATCTTATGTGATCTAAATTGGTTCGTATACCTTGGGGAGATGAAACCTTGATTATACAAGGGGACGGTAACCACAATATAGTCAACACTAGACTTAGTGTCATTTATAGCACCGAAAATCCCGGGAATATTTGGTCAAAGGATGCCCCATTTTCCTAACCTGTTTTTCCCTAAGTGACAAGATAGGCAACCCTAAACGTGAAAGACACATCCAACTCACAATGGGTGTATTTTTTGGGTTATATCCGCCACTTTAGGTATCCCTAAACATGAAAGACACATCCAACTCACAATGGGTGTATTTTGTAGGGTTATATCCACCACCTTAGGCAACCCTAAACCTGAAAGACACATCCAACTCACAATAGGTGTATTTTGTAGGGTTATATCCGCCACTTTAGGCAACCCTAAACATGAAAGACACATCTAACTCACAATGGGTGTATTTTGTAGGGTTATATCTGCCACCTTAGGCAGCCCTAAACGTTAAAGACACATCAAACTCACAATGGGTGTATTTTGTAAGGCTGTGTTCGACATCCCTCGTAAAGAGAAGCTGAATGTCCATGTTTTTGGACATACTCTTTCCCTCTTCGGGTCCAAT
The DNA here is from genome assembly GCA_025667525.1 of Glebionis coronaria. NCBI lineage: Eukaryota > Viridiplantae > Streptophyta > Magnoliopsida > Asterales > Asteraceae > Glebionis > Glebionis coronaria. Next base: position 267,115,702 of record CM046875.1, read on the forward strand.
TAGGTCGACAATACCATCATCCACCAAACCCTGGGAGGAGTAGCTACCCCTCTTTAGAAGTCAAAATTTGTGCAAATTTTGAACCAGTAATAGTGGATGCATGACCCCTTTTTATAGCACCCCGCAAGGCGCGCATTTCTTTATTCTTAGTATCTTCTTTTATTTCCACCATTTGAGGTACTTCTTTTCTGCGGCCCTCTCGCTCAGCCCCGCAGCGAATGAAGTAGATTCTTTGCAACTTCCTACCCAATCGCCATCAACAATAATCTTAACCTCTCTGCTGGGTAGAAGCTTTAGTACTATTAACTAATATCTGTATCCCACAAGCTTGAGGTATAACTGCAAGTCTTTCGCGTAAAGCTGTTGACATTGGAGGGGTTATGGTTAAAATATTCTTTTATTTAATTTTAATTTCAACCCCCAATTTTCACCATCGGCGGTGGAGATATAACCTATATATCACTCGTGAAAAGGATGAAGAAGTAGTGCATCCCCAGCTTTCCCAGCATATAAAATATGCTGGCGTGTCCTCCTCATACCAGAAACCATCTGCAGTAGATTTGCCCTCCTAACCAAATCCACAACACCATTGGTCCTCTCCCAACTCTTGGAAGGATGTAACTGCGACCCCCGTTGAGAAGCCCGCGCCTATCCATCCATAGCAGCAGTCTACTTTACTGCTCAATCGGATGTATAGTGCGACCCGGATAAAGATCTCTTTGCATTGCTTCCTATCCATCCATAGCAGCAGTCTCCTTTACTGCTCAATCGGATGTATAGTGCGACCCGGATAAAGATCTCTTTGCATTGCTTCCTATCCATCCATAGTAGCAGTCTCCTTACTGCTCAATCGGATGTATAGTGCGACCCGTATAAAGATCTCCTTGCATTTCTTCCGATCCATCATAGCAACAGTCTCCTTTACTGCTCAATTGGATGTATAGTTCGACCCGGATAAATATATCCTTGCATTGGTTCATATCCATCCAAAGCAGCAGTCTCCTTACTGCTCAATCGGATGTATAGTGCGACCTGGATAAAGATCTCCTTGCATTGCTTCCTATCCATCCATAGCAGCATTCTCCTTTACTGCTCAAACGGATGTATAGTGTGACCCAGATAAAGATCTCCTTACATTCCTTCCTCTCCATCCATAGCAAAAGTCACCTTTACTGCTCAATCGGATGTATAGTGCGACCCGGATAAATATCTCCTTGCATTGCTTCCTATCCATCCATAGCAATAGTATCCTTTACTGCTCAATCGGATGTATAGTGCAACCCGGATAAAGATCTCCTTGCATTGCTTCCTATCCATCCATAGCAGGAGTCTCCTTACTGCTCAATCGGATGTACAGTGCGACCCGGATAAAGATCACATTGCATTGCTTCCTATCCATCCATAGCAACGGTCTCCTTTACTACTCAATCGGATGTATAGTGCGACTCAGATAAAGATCTCCTTACATTGCTTCATATCCATCCATAGCAACAGTCTCCATTACTACTCAATCGGATGTATAGTGCGACCCGGATAAAGATCTCTTTGCATTGCTTCCTATCCATCCATAGCAGCAGTCTCCTTTACTGCTCAATCGGATGTATAGTGCGACCCGGATAAAGATCTCTTTTCATTGCTTCCTATCCATCCATAGCAGCAGTCTCCTTACTGCTCAATAAGATGTATAGTGCGACCTGGATAAAGATCTCTTTGCATTGCTTCCTATCCATCCATAGCAGCAGTCTCCTTTACTGCTCAATCGGATGTATAGTGCGACCCGAATAAAGATCTCTTTGCATCACCTTCTGTCCACCCGTAGTAGCAGAAGCCTTCAATATTGCTCAACCGAGCGTATAAGGGTAACCTAGGTGTAGACCACTTCGCGTTAGCGTCACCATCCGTACCTGAGAGAGTGTCCGAAATGAACCATATACTTAGAACATATTTCACTTAAAAGATAACTACGTTTTTAGTAGCTTTGAGGACAAAGCTAAAATAATGGGGTGGTGCTGTAAAATCCATGATTTTACCATGATTTTATGTAATGAAGTTTCACCAATTAATCCTAGGACACATACTCATGTGTTATGTTTCTATAAGTTGTGTGTGAACTTGTCCATTTTGTACTTATACTTTTACATTCATACTTGTTTTAATAAGTTTCATAATTTAAACCTTGTACTTAAGACTAGGAGAACAAGTAATAAAAATGTATAATCAATACTTGGCTATACACAACACTTAACTAAAATTTGAAAAACATACTACACATACTATATGTAGCCGTGTATGTATGTGTGTATGCATACCATGAACATGTTTAAAACCTTCTTGGATTAGTCCAAGACCATACTCCTTATGTGCTAGCCCAAAATAAGCCCAAGCCAAAGCCCATTACCCCTTTCGCTAGCTAGACACGGCACACATGCATATGTGGAAGAAGAAGGGTTGTCTTGGTTTTAGAAAATCCAACACATGACACAATGGTTCTTACCAAGGCAATCATTCTTTTTGCCTTCACCCTTCTCTCTCCCCTTTTAGCCGAAAAACACACACATACATTCTCTCATTCTCTCATGTAACTTAATCTCACTTCTCTCTTCGCCGTCTCTCTCAAATCATTCGACTTTAAGCCACAAACATCCAAAGTTGATCATTAAATCTACTAGATCCTTGTCCCATCTTAACTACTAATTATTTAGTAGCATCATCATCTTAAAGGTCACGACTTGGTTATAGTTAGGGTTTCCATCATCTTCTTGATTAGATCTCTAATCTCCTTGTTCATCTAGATCTTCCTTGGTAACTTTTAAGCAAGAAAGGTATACTCTTTATGTTTCTTTGTTTTTACTTGCATGCATCATGATTCATCTATGAACACATGTAAATAACTTATTAAAATCAAGATCTGATAAGGACCATGACCATATACGTCACGACATATATTTGAGCACCATTAGTCATGGTTAAAAATCTTTTTAATAAAGAAACCTATGACTAGTACTCTATGTTTTTAAATTGATTTAAAATCATATGAACCATTTTGTGAACTTAAAGATAGCATGGGTTACACATCTTACTCTTTAGGATTTTGGTTAACTTATAATCATAGATCTCATAAGTAAACATGTGTAACTTAAAAATCATGAAAGACCATGACCTTAAAGGTCACGGCATAAATGAATGATGTATCTATGATTTGTGCACTAAGTTTTAATGATGGAAAAATTATTATTACATGTGAAATGGAATAGTAATAATCACTAAAATGAATTATGTGTACATATATAGCCGTGGGTTATATATGACCTTGAATGGTTTTAAATGCACATGCATGCTTATATAAAACCTAGATCTAATGATAAGAGTTTAACTTAAGATGATAAACATAAAACAAGCTTATAGATCTAATAGGAATATTGGGAGAAAACAATATAGCCGTGAGCTATATGTTGTTTTCTTGGAATTATGGTCTCCTTGGAAACATGCAAGGAAACCTAGATAACCATGTTGTATTTTTATAAATAATTACAAGACATAAAACTAGCTAAAATGTTCATCTTGGAAACACTAAGATTTAAAATTATAGTCGTGGGCTATATGTATGTATGTATGGACTTGTGACTTGATTTCTTGATTTGTACATAGCTAGATCTTATTTTAGGGACACTTATAAGTACATGCAACCTTAAAATAAGTTTTGACTCATCTCAATAAGCTATAATTAATTATAGCCGTGAGTTATAAGCTCATATTAGGGCTTATGACTTGCATGCAACCTTATAACACATCTAGATCTCATTTGGTACATCACATAAAATAAACTATAAGTTTTATTCTTTTATTAAGATTGAAAACTAAATATGGATAAGCTAATAATAAGCTTATAAGAAAATCCTAGGTTAATACTTACATAAAATGAAAAGTAATATTAATGGACTAATCAAGCCCATGCAATTAGCCCAAGACTTAAATGGACCCAATAAGCCCATTTAATAAATCTTAGTGACCTAATGGACTTAAGATTATACTTAAACCCATTTAAAATGATTAATGGACTTAAAATGTATTTAAGTCCAATAAATGTGTTAAAGGCTCATTTAACAAGTTAGTAAACTTAAAAATGTATTTAGGCCCACTAGATGGTCCATTAGATAGTTTAACCCATTTAATGAGCAAACCCATTTAATGAGCCCATATAATGTTTTGAAGGTTTAAATAAAAGTTTTTATAATAAAATGTAACTTATAAAAAATTTTGGATTAAAATGACAATTTATGAAACTTAACGACTAAAACCATGACTTATGAAACTTGTTTTGATAAATTAGTAAACACAAGGACAGAAAATGTAATTATCCAAAAGTCTAGGGTTTAATAAATACCATCCATGGTATATAAAACCCTATGGACCATTTTGGGAACTTTCTAAAAGTTGTTTTGTCATTTTATAACCCTAAGGACCATTTTTCTATTAATCTAAAACTTATAGAAGCCCTAGGGGCTGTTTTGTCATTTTAGGGAAGTTACAAAACATAGATATAACTAGGAGGACTAAATCTGCCATAATCCGAAACTTTAACAAGCCCTAGGTACCAAATGTATAAAAATCCGAAAGTTATACTTTGTTTAAAATATGGAGGGACTAGTTTTGCCATGTACCGAAACTTTAACAAGCCCTAACCCTAATTATATTTTAAATTTAGTAAAACTTAATTAAAACCTAAACCATAAGAATTAACATATAAATTCTCAAACTTGTAATAAATAAATTATTTTATAAATGAGAAATAATTTATGGGAACTTTTAAGTTAAATAAAATATTTTATTTTATTTTTCAAAAATAAAATATTTATATTTTTGTCTTATGAAATAAATTGTATAAACAATTTGGATATGTATTACTAATACATGAACTCATATACTTTTAAGAAATAAAATTATATGAACGTTAAATAAATTGAATACTAATATTATAAGTAGAACACTTTACGTTTACTTATATAACACCCCCACAAATGCTATGCGCAGCGGAACTACAACATTTGGGTGTTATGTAGTTATCATCACACATAAGCTATATTAAACGACTCCAAGAGGCGTAAAAGTTTATACATAAATTTAACATTATTAAAAACATACAAGTCTACAGTTTTCCAAACCCCAAGATAATACAAAACAGAGTTTACGTTTTGGTCCCCACTGAATCTCAACCCCAAAAGGTACATTTTGCTCACATGACAGAAAAATAAGAGAGTTTTAAGTAAAATAAGGGTGGAAAAACAAGTAGAACCCAAGCCACAACAACTTCCATCCTCGCATGCTCCGCTGCTATCAATCTTGGTTACCTGAAACACATGCTTAAAACCGTCAACACAAAGTTTGAGCGAATCTATAGGTTTATCAAATCATAGGTTGAACATATGTATTAAAACCAATCATGACTATTCAATAGCATTGTCGCGCAAACAATCTATTATTCACGGATATTATATTTAGCAATAGCTAATAAATGTGTTTAAGCTCGTGACACTAATCCGTTAACTCAATCACCCGCGTACATTTACCGGCATGATTAAAATGAAACCAGTGCCCCTTCTAAAGGCATCAGTTGCAATTATACCTTATTTCTTATCACAAGTTATCCGTCCGCAGAGGGTACTCAACGTACTAGCTCTCGTCTCGGATAAGGTCGTCAACCTCATAGTACTATCAATTGTATAAGCGGCTATCTCCAACCCACACAAGGGCAAGACAATAGTTAATAGTTCACGAATTTAGGGACCTTTGCAATAGGTACTCAACACAATTCAAGGCAACATTCGGGTCCAACAATCATTCATGACTTATGTTCATTTTCATTTAAATAGCATGTATCCCCCTCGCGGGTAAAAACATTTGAAATATGTAAAGACCGAGGCTATAGACTCACCTGGCGTAGTAGTAGTAGTTCTAGTGAAGACGTAACGAGAAATGTCACCGACGACGTGGATGCCCGGGAAAATCAAACACTTGACCTAAAAGTCAAAGTACGAAAACCAAATCAATACACCGCGTACATAATTGTACTAAACACACGCAAATCGAAACACTTAATGCCTATGAAAACTCACGCCAAAACCAAACAAGTAGTTGTTACTAGACTTATACCATTTACCTACGTATTTAAAGTGATTCTCATTTTATAAATTTGCCGGTACTTACCAAAAGTACGGGCTATTTTCTACGACTTAAGCACTTGTATAAAATTCAAGAAAATTTACAAAAATACCTCATGACCTGTATAAACCCATATTTATTCCCATGAAAAGTTTTCACTCCTATGACTCGTTACACATCACATTTCTAAACATACACTTTTAGGACTGATTTTGCACGTTGACCATGTTGGACTTGTTTGACCCATTTAAAATACACCATCGACCAATCCAAAACCTAAGTCTAAAAATAGACTCACGAATGCAGGTTTGAAACCAAAAATCAACTTTCAATCATTTATCAAACTCTATCTATGGTCCCTGGGATTTGACCCAAAACCAAACACAAATTCGGATTGTGTTGATTCTCATCTCCCGGTACACGAACTTTCAAAATAGTATAACTTTTGACTCGTTTGGAGTCGTAAGCTCTACCTTATACCGAAACGAAGCTAGAAAGGAGCTCTACAACAATATCCTATAATATGGACCTCGACTTGAACTTAAAACCAGGAAAAATACCCCTAAAGTTTCTGATCTAAAATACCCTTTTAAAAATCATAACAAATCATCATTCCAATCACACCTAATGATTCCTAGACCTATTCTAACATCTAATAATCAATCCCAAACACCCAAACAACCTATAACACCATGAGAATCGAATCCTCATCAAAAACCCAAAGCTTAAATCATACATGCAATAGGTTTAAATCATTTAAAAACATATAAAACATGATTCTAAACACAAACCCACATCATAAATCATCAAAATCATCAAGCCACCACCAAACCCATTTTGACCGTGGGTTTGGTGTAGCCAAAACACCCAAGAAAACAGCCCCCTAACTCGTTTTATAGATGATTCAACATTATAAACACATGAATTAAACATGTGTATAGTTTAATTAGATCAAAACCCATTTTTGAAAAATCTTAAATTTTTGGAAAAATTAATGGATGCATGTATGTTATTGTTGTTGGGATTTACTTACAATGATGAAAGAAAGGTGGGACTTTGATTGGATTCTTCGAAAACCATGTTTGAAAAATGGTGGTGGTGGTTCCATGGTGGTGGGTGGCCGGCGGCCATAGGAGAGAAAAGAAAGAGATGAATTTTTTTTTTGCAAAATGAAGTGTGTGTAAGCCTTTGTTCCTTTTTGTAAAAATGGAGGGACCCAAGTGGTAATTTTTGCTTTATTTTGGCCTTTCTAATAAACGCCCAATTAAAGAGCGGGATTTTGGCTAAATGACGGGTTTTAAATTTTTGCGGGAGTCGGGGTTCACCAAAAATTATTTCCAAAGGTTAAAATGCACGCAAAACGAATATACATATGGTTCCGACTCGACTTAACACGTAATAAAAATAAAATCTCGAAAAACTCAAATATCGATCAATCGATAGTAAAAGATAAATTTTGGGCATCCGTCGGGATCGTAGTCGTTATCGGTTCTCCTTAAATCGTCAAATGTTAAAATTACGACCTTAAACGTTGGTTTCAACTTAAACCGTCAAATATATATAGCAAACGAATTTTCTTAAAAATTTCAAAAATATTCGTAAAATAGGATTAAATAAATGACGTTGGGCTCGGGATATCACATCCACAAGTGAGCCACAACTTAAGAGAGAAGCTCATACTGAACAGCTCTTGAGACAATAACTTAGCATCATACGGCACATTCACGGGTCTTACATCCTCCCCTCCTTAAGGGAGCGACGTCCCGGCGCTCTCCGGTTCTTATACTCGTATTTCGTACTACTAGAAAGATGAGGGTACTTCTTCCTAAAGGGGTCTTCACGTTCCGATGTGGACTTCGGTTCACGTATCGGGTTCCATTACTCCTTCACAATGAGTATTATACCTTGCTTCAATCTCTTAACATCTCGATCCATGGTCTCTACTTCAATTTCCCAAATTCTTCTTACGGTTATCAACACATCTCTTCTCACAGCTTCTCGCGGTTAGCAAGTGATTCTTATTCTACACCATCTCTTCCGTAGCCTCTCTAATCATTTCAAGTCCATTCAACTGACTTTTTCCTACTTAATTCTATCTAACTGGCGATCTATATTTTCATCAACATAATTCATCAAATGTCGCAGCTTCAAGGCTAACATGGTAAATATCGTCGTACAAGGTACTATCAACGGCAAGGGTCGATCTTAACAACTACCAAAATCAATCACACACGCTTGGAGCATGTCTTCCAACGTTCGAATCGTCCTTTCACTTAGTTTCATCGTCTCATAAAAATAATTATTCACGAAATAAAATCGCGCGGGTCGCACATAACCCTATTGAAAACGTTCAGAATATACAAGACGATGTAATTAATACTAGTCGTGCAAAATCACCTTATCGCAATATTAGGTACATACAAACCTATTACGACATGTTTGCACATTAGCCAAACAATGCTAAGTAAATAATCTCAATCAAGTTAACTCATGCTTACTAATCAGCCAAGCCATGATGAAATAAGAAATATCGACATGATTCTCGGATAAGTCTAGTCAAAAGAAAATTGCAAGTTAAAGAAGGTTCACGAGCTTGCTAGCTATGGATGCATATTCATAAAGGAAATAAAATACTTACATGTGTCATCGTGGGGTGCTCACATACGGATCCATACCCAAGAAAAAAAAAGAAATAATAATATTACAAGAACACCATCTCACTTTCGTCCCAAACATGGTCAAAATCTCAACAAGCATCACCGTTCACAGTTAAAAATACATTATATGGCACGTGTTCTCCATGACCGGACGTCATTGGACAATGTCGTCTTAAGTTCTCACAACTTTCGATCACTCGACTAGATCACATACAACATAAACACATAAAAGACAAGGGTTTTCCACAAAAAAAATCAACTATGGCTATCTATCGTTTAACGATCGATAATCAAGGATGTTTGAGTCGAGCAAAGAGGATTACTCACTTGAATAAATGAAGACGACAATGGAATTGTCTTCCAACTACCGATGCACAGTTGGTAAACTTCAACAGTTTATCGCGTGTCGTTAAACATATCAAAAGAACGAGAAAAGAAAATAAATAAGGTACGATACGTTTGATGTAGGAGAAGTCTTCGTCATTCCCCTCAGAGTCACTTGAACTCTGATTTCCTCTACTTTGGCAGTCTTCTATTCTTGTTTAAAATTTCTTCTCAGTGTCGGTACGAGTCCCTTTGGTATTTCATCAACACCCTAGCGATTCCGATAAATTTCACACGTCACACACAACACATAAAGACATTTTCCAAAATTACTCGGCCACAGTGACTTACTAAGTCAACGCCAAACAAAGATTTCAAGGAACACAATAAAATTCAAAAAATTTCTTTAGGAATCAAGGAGGATACGATTACTTGCATAAGGATCCATCATTTTTAAAAACGTTCTCATCCAAACATTTATCAATACACTACAAGTTTCAAGATGACCAATTTGTTTGACACGATCGTGCCCTTCCTAAACTATGCATAATTAGCTAGATCATGCATACTTAAGGATCAAGTAACAACAACCAACAAAACAGGACTCTTCCCGAATTATGCATAGTTAGCTAAGCTGTGCATAATTGAGGATCGAGTGACGACACAAACAGTATTATTACATACCAAATATGACTACGAAAGTTTTCGACCTAATCTTCAAAATAATTAAACCATTTGAAATGGAATTTGAAATGGAAAAATATTGTTACCATCGTTTTAAGAAACACATCAAACATTTTTGGTCTACTTTGGAAACATACATTACTTTGCCAATTTATGAGAAAAAATGAATAAATAATTAAGTAAATAAATCGACACCACTAACATTTGGTTAAACGAAACATTTCACACTCATACATATTTTCAAAATAGACTACGCACCAATCAATGGTAAGGTGGTTCAGGATTCAAGATCATTGCAAGCACCAAAAGTAATAAAATCCAAAAATCAATGAGATCGAACTAGGTAAACAAGCAATATAATTGCCAACTGAAATTAACTACATTAGAAATGAAGATACTTTAAAGATATGACAAGAGTTTCAGAATAATCAACGGCAATCTACGAATACATAGAGTAAAAATTGAATATCAACACAAGCGTCAAAAATAAAACAACGATCATAATTCCCCTCGTCTCAAGTTGCACACACATTCCACCAAGGGTATACGGGGAGAAGAGAATAATCACTTGGTCGAATAGAAACAATTTCACCTGGAAGGTCGAGTTCTTTCACCTATACAATTTGGTAAAGCGGCTTCGCCTCCTCGCTTTTGTTCAATATAAATAAATAGACAATTTAATGAAGATTTATAGCATCATTCAAGTAAATACAGAATTTTAGGTTCCATTAACAGAAAGAAGAAAAGTTACGGCGTCCATGAACAGGACAAAAATACACCGGGTGACATACCCTCATCATCAAGTACTAGCGAAGTAGCAACCCAAAAATAAATATAATAATAATAGTTTCATATCATGGAAAATATTAAAATGAACAGTCACATGACGCCTCAAGTTTAGATACAGACTCATAAAATCAAAGAAGGGATGTCGGACGATCGAACCATCGTGACTCAAAACATTATATACACATCTTAAGAAAATAATACAAATATTCGTTTGTTGGGTAATCCATTTGCATTTTCTAGTTACTGTTACCTTGTATATTGTAAAACCGAACATTTGCACATTTTTAATTTATGTTACCCCATTAAAGATTTCAGACCTTTCATGTTTCAATCCATACCAGGTTTTTATTTCTAGAAAAATTACAATTGCAAGAAAATTTCTAACATCAGTTGATTCGGTGACTCGGTTATTATAACTGGTAAAATCATTAGGTTTGAAAATCTCCATACTTGTGTCAAAATTTCATTAATGTTCATATCTTAAGTACCAAAAACGTACATAGTGAGAATTTTCCATGTTTTACGTTTTTATTATTACAACTTAGCTCATTACGTATATACAAATATCCATCATGACTTAAACTAGTCCAATTAACTCTTAAAAATCAATCTTTGACTATTTATTATACACATGTCTTCCTTAAAATTTGTATGGTCTGTTTTATTCACGCGACTCGAGTCAGGCGTCAAAGACGTTTCACGTAGTATTATCTCGGATAAATTACTGATTTTAGTCGAGACTTGAATCTCAAAAATAATAATAATATAATAATATAATAATTAATCAGAAATGCTTATTTCAATAATTCTAAAATGTATAAAATTCAACTTTTAATCCTTAGCCCATTATCAAATGGTTTTTAACATTAACACATCTCGCAGCGGAATAAAACAAAAGATTTTTCAAACGATTTTAAACAAGCATCATCGAATTATGCATAGTGATTCTCTATAACGACAATTAAATAAACAAATAATTTCCAATGACGTTCCATCAATGTTTAAAATTTATTTCAAGCGTTAGAATTTCTCACTTATAGTGTGTATTCCAATTTTATCCCAGTTTATTCACTACAACAAGTAACGTGTTCTAGTTTACACCAATGCTTACGTAAACATAACCTTATGTTTACAATAAAACCAATTCTACAAAGTTTTTTTTTTAGCTCCAAAATACATGACCAATTCTTCTACTCATGTTTTATATTACAAGATACGCCAAAAGTTTGCTACATTGACCCGAAAATTAATTCATACTAAATCCAAAGTTACATATACTCAATAGTCATATCGTAAATTTTATTATAAACTCCTTTTTCAAATTATATTAAAAAAATTCTTAACAAATCCATCACTAGCTTCTAGTATCAAATTATTAATATATAAAAACAAGGATTTTACGAGTAATATAAATTACTTATTATGACATACCAACCAAGGTTGAAAGATAAACAATTTCACTTTGTCCATTTCTTCTCTAAACTTACTTTTTTTTACTTGTTACAAGACACATCATAAGTCATTTTTATCCAAAAGTTTCATCCGCCAAGTATTAAATATGTAAAACACTTTATGTTTAAACCATTCAATCAACAAAGTTTAGTGCTTACTTAACTCACACAAATGCCGGACCCCGTCATATATACTATCAAATTTAAAATAATAAGACAACAAGAACAAAAATGAAGTAAATGAAGCGAGAATACATATGTCAGCTAAATGTTGTTATCGGCGTCGGATGAGTCTCGAAATCGTACTCCACAAAATTAACACAAAAAACAACCAAATTCCAAGTTATCGCGATTGATCACAACGCTAGACTATTTTAAAACACCTCTTAAAATTCAAGTAGAATAGTAAACAATGATTAAATGGCGACACGCCTCACCCACGTTTTATAACATACACATGTGATTCGTCGCTACGATGTACGCATCGTTGATTATACTTCGTCTATATTATAGTTACGCCAACTAACATATCAAACCCATAAGAAATAAAGGAAATAAAGTAATACGTAAGTAAATTATGTTTCAAAAGAAAATGTCCAAAATGACACATCACGGTGCGATAACGACAATCGAGATCAAACTAGTCAATATACCATATGTTACGAAGCGTTATTTAATTATCTAGAGTATCGAACGAGGTTCGTATTAGGTTATCCGAACAATAAATTAATTATCAAGATTGATAATTTGCGGTGAGGCTGAATTCTCAACAAAACCGCATTATAACATGTACGATAATCACTCAAGGACCATTGCTTCACGTGCAATGCCTTTAAATACCATAGTATATACATATTTATACATAAAATTATTCCTACATACACGTAGGATTACAACTCGGTGTTGCCATGTAATGTAATGTAGCCCGTATGTCAATTACATGCAACATATAAGATAATCTTACAAGAATTTGCAAATTACTATGATAAGTACTCAACGTACACAAAAATATATCTCAATATATATCAAAGTATTTACTTACTAAATACTAGAGAATTCATGTCAGTTTGAGGGATACATCTAAAATATAAAACAATGCTAAAGAAATCATACCGGAGCCATGCAAGATAGTTGTGTGCTTGGACAATTTCTTACGACACCAAAAGTTATAGTTTAGGAAGACGTAACGAGAAATGTCACCGACGACGTGGATGCCCGGGAAAATCAAACACTTGACCTAAAAGTCAAAGTACGAAAACCAAATCAATACACCGCGTACATAATTGTACTAAACACACGCAAATCGAAACACTTAATGCCTATGAAAACTCACGCCAAAACCAAACAAGTAGTTGTTACTAGACTTATACCATTTACCTACGTATTTAAAGTGATTCTCATTTTATAAATTTGTCGGTACTTACCAAAAGTACGGGCTATTTTCTATGACTTAAGCACTTGTATAAAATTCAAGAAAATTTACAAAAATACCTCATGACCTGTATAAAACCCATATTTATTCCCATGAAAAGTTTTCACTTCTATGACTCGTTACACATCACATTTCTAAACATACACTTTTAGGACTGATTTTGAACGTTGACCATGTTGGACTTGTTTGACCCATTTAAAATACACCATCGACCAATCCAACACCTAAGTCTAAAAATAGACTCACGAATGCAGGTTTGAAACCAAAAATCAACTTTCAATCATTTACCAAACTCTATCTATGGTCCCCGGGATTTGACCCAAAACCAAACACAAATTCGGATTGTGTTGATTCTCATCTCCCGGTACACGAACTTTCAAAATAGTATAACTTTTGACTCGTTTGGAGTAGTAAGCTCTACCTTATACCGAAACGAAGCTATAAAGGAGCTATACAACAATATCCTATAATATGGACCTGGACTTAAACTTAAAACCACGAAAAATACCCCTAAAATTTCTGATCTAAAATACCCTTTTCAAAATCATAACAAATCATCATTCCAATCACACCTAATGATTCCTAGACCTATTCTAACATCTAATAATCAATCCCAAACACCCAAACAGCCTATAAATGAGAATCGAATCCTCATCAAAAACCCAAAGCTTAAATCATACATGCAATAGGTTTAAATCATTTAAAAACATCTAAAACATGATTCTAAACACAAACCCACATCATAAATCATCAAAATCATCAAGCCACCACCAAACCCATTTTGGCCGTGGGTTTGGTGTAGCCAAAACACCCAAGAAAACAGCCCCCTAACTCGTTTTATAGATGATTCAACATTATAAACACATGAATTAAACATGCGTATAGTTTAATTAGATCAAAACACATTTTTGAAAAATCTTAAATTTTTGGAAAAATTAATAGATGCATGTATGTTATTGTTGGTGGATTTACTTACAATGATGAAAGAAAGGTGGGACTTTGATTAGATTCTTCAAAAACCAAGTTTGAAAAATGGTGGTGGTGGTTCCAAAATGAAGTGTGTGTAAGCCTTTGTTCCTTTTTGTAAAAATGGAGGGACCCAAGTGCTAATTTTTGCTTTATTTTGGCCTTTCTAATAAACGCCCAATTAAAGAGCGGGATTTTGGCTAAATGACGGGTTTTAAATTTTTGCGGGAGTCGGGTTTCACCAAAAATTATTTCCAAAGGTTAAAACGCACGCAAAACGAATATACATATGGTTCCGACTCGACTTAACACGTAATAAAAATAAAATCTCGAAAAACTCAAATATCGATCAATCGATAGTAAAAGATAAATTTTGGGCATCAGTCGGGATCGTAGTCGTTATTGGTTCTCCTTAAATCGTCAAATGTTAAAATTACGACCTTAAACATTGGTTTCAACTTAAACCGTCAAATATATATAGCAAACGAAATTTCTTAAAAATTTCAAAAATATTCGTAAAATAGGATTAAATAAATGACGTTGGGCTCGGGATATCACATCCACAAGTGAGCCACAACTTAAGAGAGATGCTCATACTGAACAGCTCTTGAGACAATAACTTAGCATCATACGGCACATTCACGGGTCTTACAACTTAAAATATAAAACTTAATTGTAAGTTAAATGGATGAATATAATACATGAACTACGAACGTAAACTAATATTTAAGTAAAACATTTTTATGTTTACTTAATTATGAAACTTAATAGTAAGTTAAATGGATGATTATAATACATGAACTACGAACGTAAAAAAATATTTAAGTAGAACATTTTTATGTTTACTTAATTATGAAACTTAATAGTAAGTTTAAATGGAGGATTATAATACATGAACTACGAACGTGAACTAATATTTTAAGTAGAAAATTTTTGTTTACTTAACTATGAAACTTATACAGATAAGTTTAAACGGATATTGTTAATTCTTGTACTACGGTTATTTAGATAAATGTCGTAGCATAAATGAACTGACTAAAAATCTGTATAAGCATACACATATGTTCTTTGTACTATCTATTAAGACTGTACTATTTGATTAGGCATAACTTTTGGCGTGAGCATTATTTGGATATTCGTGTTATACAATAATTGCCAACTCCCAAGTGAGTTTACAACCCCATATAAACTATTGATAAACTTTTCCTCTACGGGGGAGAAAACATGCAACTATTTTAAAGTGGACATAACTGAATTGTATAAACTTGACTATGATTGACTATTATAGAAAATGTTAAATTGTTGTAAATCCCCTGAATGTTATAAATAGATCTATTAGGGATTGACCATCCCCATCTGGGTGAGTCATGCTCACTGTGCCTTGGCCGAGACAATAGATGTATACCATGTTGGAACTAGGTTTGGGTGTCTTTTTGTAAGACACTATTTCCTCATATGTTGAGGACTATGGAAGGTTAAGCTTCAGTTTCGAGTAATAGCAAATGTAATCTACTTTTTAGTAAGAATGATTTGTGCATTGTTACTTCTATGATTAATGTATGTTCAAACTAATTAATGTTAAAACCTGTAAATTCACCAACTTTATGTTGACCCTCTAAGCATGTTTATCTCAGGGAAATGAAGTTAATACGTGGTGTGTGTATGGACTCAAGCATCTATGTAATCTGCATTGTAGGAATCGTCAAGGGTTCCATTAGGGGAAAATGAAAAATCTACTTATGACATGTTAAAGACAATTTTTATTAATTTGTTTAATAATCATGTAATCTGATTTGAATAACTCTTTATCTTATGCTCTATGAACTATGTGCTATCGATCCACCCTTGTGACATCTCCGTTGATAATTCTGCATATTTTGACCCTACGCGGGGTGTCACAGAGAATGTTATCAGAGTATTAGTTATAGAGAACCAGATAAATTTTTAAATAAAATAAAAATAAAGTGATTTTTCTTTTATTTAAAACTGGACTATAACTTTATAAAATCTTTTGGGATTTTTTTGGGACCATATTAGTTAAGCATATAGATCGAAGGGCATTATGTGCTACATGAAATATGGGTATATTGATTGATAAATAAACTGGTTAAATGACTATGTATATATAAGTATTAATATAACCTTGAAAACAGTACGATTGTTTAAAAGGGAAATACTTCATAAAACTTGTAGCTAAAAATAATATTTTTCTTTGTTTGTAAGCATATACTTACTTCAAATTTAAGATAATATTATTTTCAGAGAATCATGACTTCACCTACTGCACAAACTAGTAAGACCATCTTCCTCTTCCTCATCAGTATCAGATAGTATCAGCTTCTTCTTTTGTCGCTTCAAGAGTTTCTCCAATGTCTTTACTCTATCAGCCAAAGGGAGCACAAAGTCCCTAGTGAGCTTTTGATGCTTGTTGAGCTCTTCCTCTAAAGATAGAATCTTAGCATAGTACCTGTGCATCAAAGAAAGTAAAGAAGTGAGAGTAACTGGTTCCTTAGCTTCCCCACCAAGAGGACTTGGCTTTCGGGATGCATCATTGGGACCAGAAGCAAAGGATTGATCAACCTTTGGATCATGAGAATCTAGCAAAAATGAGCTAGAAGGCTCCCCAGTAGAAGGGTGAACAGGACTAGGAGGTGGAGAATCAAGAAAGGGAGACACATGTGGGTAGGCAGAAGAGGGAGCCTTCGAGGTGGATTGCATTTCTACCACCACCACTTGAGCAGGATCCTCAACCTCCACATGAGGTTCCCCAGCAGCAAGAAACTCCTCCTCCATAGGATCATCACCCAAATGAGGTTCCTCATCGGCTTGTTCAGCCGGATGAACCTCATTGGGACCCCCTTGGGCATTGCCCAGCATAGCATCAGTGAGAGGCCTTCCAGGACCAAGATATCCAAGCTTCATGTTAGCATACACCTTAGGAGTGATTTTAGAAGGCACAAATTATTTTATATTCCTAGGCAAACACATCAGTATATGTTGTAAAAACCTAGGATACATAAGAAATTTCTTTTTCGAACCACCACCAAGATTTCCTATCATGCCATCTAACAGATAACAAGAGAAGTTAAATCTACGACATTGGGCGAGACAAACCAAACCAGTAGCAACGGAGATGGGAAATACATCCCAACTCCTAGCTTTGGGACTCAAGCACTAAATCAATAAGTGGACAAGATGCTTCCATTGAGGTGAAAAACGATTTTTCTGAAAATTAAATTTTCCCTCATGATTGTACCTAATGGCAGCTATCCCATCCAGAACTTCCACATTTGTGAGGGAAACAATGCCTTCAGCATCTTGAAGATGAAGGGCAGACCTAATGGAGGCTTCAGTCACCACATAGGAGTGACCATCAATGGTGGCATGAAGCTCCAAAGGGTGACCCAAGACTTCTCTAGAAGCAGAAGTGGCCCAAAACTGTTGAATGACTGAGTCATAAACAGTTCGGCAAACAGTTAGAGCATACCTGATATGAGATGCTTCTATGAACTCCAAGATGTCCAAAAACCCCTCTCTTCTAGGGCCTTCACCTAGGTAGGCGACCTTGTTGTGATCAAGCTTGTATTGAAGAGCATCCATTGATGATGATTAAAGATTGACAGGTAAACGCAAGAAGATGGTTAAGGGTAGGAGCGTGTGTGTGTTTAAGTTGTGATAATTGAGTCAAATAATCCCATTGACCATAAATAATGGTTAGGGAAACAGTCCATTGACCCCTAATTATAGGGGTTGCCCTTTCTAAGCTAAGGCATTAATTAGGTGTAACCACTTGCCCTTTAATCTATTACTAGCTAATCACACTTACCAAAAATATAAAAAATAGGGGCACCAGAAGTAACTTACGTTGACTGAAAGTCAAAACGACTAGAAGTCAATGTTTGATATTATGGATGACTGGTTACGTAGGGACCGTTTCGTTTTTGTAGGCTGGTCCGGCCTATTGCTCTTTCCTTGTGCCTATTTTTCTGTAGGGGGTTGGTTCACGGGTACAACCTTTGTAACTTCATGGTATACCCATGGATTAGCCAGTTCCTGTTTGGAAGGCTTCAATTTCTTAACTGCTGCAGTTTCTACTCCTGCTAATAGTTTAGCACATTCTTTGTTATTACTATGGGGCCCTGAAGCACAAGTAGATTTTACTCATTGGTGTCAATTTGGCGGTCTGTGGACTTTTGTTGCTCTCCACGGAGCTTTCGGACTAATAGGTTTCATGTTACGTCAATTTAGTAGTAGCAAGTGGTCAACAAAAGTCAACAAAATGAATAGTGACCCGAAAAGATACTAGAAGCCAAACTCAAGTGGATAAGGAGAGCTATTCACCCACTAGGAGCAGGAGAGTGCCACCAGGAGTAACAAAATCCTTCCACCAGAAGTTGCACACACAGCAAAAACCCAAGTAAAATGCCGAAAGAAGCTACCAGAAGTAAGAATGTACAAGTATACATGTGCAAAAAGCCTCCCCTTAGGATTTTCCTCCCCTGAATCCTAGACCTTAAGGATTGACCATACCAATTTGAACCACCAAGTGGTTGAACCTTGGACCATCGAATGCTTTATTCAACAAGTCAGCAACATTATCATCTGTATGTACCTTAAGAACCTGTATCAGCTTCTTTTCAATTGCATCTTGTATAAAATGGTGTTGAATCTCTATATGCTTGGTTATTTGATGAAACACTTGATTCTTCACAATGCAGATAGTGCTTTGATTGTCAATGAAGATTTTGGTGATCTAAAACTAAACCCATAGTCTAACATTTGGTTTTGTATCCACAAGACTTGTCCACAACAAGTAGCAGCAGCTACATATTCAGCTTCTGTTGAGGAAGTAGCTACTATGGTCTGTTTCTTACATTTCCATGAGATAAGCCTGCGTCCCAAAAACTGACAACCACCAGTAGTTGACTTCCTATCATTATTAGCACCTGCATAATCACTATCACTATAGGCTTCAAGATCAAAAGGGGATTCCCTTGGATACCATAAGCCTAACTTTGGTTGTGCCTTGATATACTTGAAGATTTTCTTGATAGGATTCAAATTGGACACAATAGGTGCCACGTGATGTCTAGAACAAGCACTAACAGCAAACATAATGTCTGGGTGTGAAGCAGTCAAATACATGACTGAGCCTATTATTAACCTGTACAAATGAACATTAATAGGGGGATCCTGCTTATTCTTGAGTTTAACTTTAGTTACCTCAAAAGGTGTTGCTGATGGTCTAAGAGGTTCCATATCAAATTTCTGAATAATGTCATGAACATATTTGTCCTGACTAATAAAGATACCATCCGGTTTGTGCTTGACTTGGAGACCAAGGAAAAATGTTAGTTCACCCATGGCACTCATCTGAAATTCTCCTTTCATCAGTTGTTCAAGCTCATCACACCATTCCTTCTTAGTAGAACCGAAGATAATATCATCCACATAAACCTAAACCAGGATGATGTCTTTGGAATTCCTCTTAAAGAACAATGTTTTGTCAATAGTGCCTCTTCTGTAACCATGCTACAACAAGAAAGTAGATAGACGCTCATACTAGGCTCTAGGAGCTTGATGAAGACCATAAATAGCTTTGACAACCTTGTAGACCTTCTTAGGATGAAGTGGATCCACAAATCCCTTAGGTTGAGTGACATATACTTCTTCGTCAATCTTTCCATACAGAAATGCACTCTTGACATCCATTTGAAATACTGTAAATCCAATCTAAGAAGCAAAGGCCAAAAAGAGACGTATAGCCTCAATTCGTGCAATAGGAACAAAAACTTCATTACAGTAAATGCCTTCAAGCTGAGTGTGGCCCTGTGCTACTAGTCTTGCCTTATTCCTCACCACAATACCCCGAGCATCTTTCTTGTTTTTGAGAATCCATTTGGTACCAATTGTTGTCTTTCCATCTGGTAAATCAACTAGGATCCAAACATTCTGAAACAAGAATTTTTTCATCTCCTCCTGCATAGATTCTACCTAACTTTGATCCTCAAGAGCATGTGAGACAGACCTAGGTCCCACCCGTGACAGAAAACAAGCAAACAAACAGTGAAAAAAATTTGTGTGATTATTTTGCTTTTGGTATTCAATGTAGATCACAAGAGCATGATGACCAGAAGTTGCTTTCTTATGCATGTCGCGAGTCTTGACAGTAGAACCAGGATCTCCTATGATTTGAGTAGTAAGATGCACTTTATGGATCTACTGAATAGGAGTAGGAACTATTTCTACTTCTAGTGCCAAGTTACTAAGATCCCTAACAATGCCATCAACATATGAATAAGAATAGAAAATGCCTTCTATTGGTTGCTTATGAATATCATCCAGCTTAGTTAAAGACTTTTTTTGATAGTTTCCTAGGTCAAAAGGACCAGAGAACCTAGTTGTGGAAGTTGGATCACTAATAGGACTACCAATAGGAGTTGGACTTGCACTAGGAGTAACAATAGGCTCACTAGGATTAGCTGGTACAGCAGGAGTATCCATAGGAAACTCAGAGCCTCATTGGGTAGCTGCAGTAGTAGCATCTTGTTGTTACTTAAGCAGTATATCAAGAGCTCCTTGTGAGTCAAGAATGTCTTATAAAGTAGCACCATCAGGAGTAGCAGAGCTGTCGGGAGCGACTGTGGTGGAATAGGATGGTATGACAAAAATGTCATCATCCGCATCTTACTCTGAAAAGCTAGTAGTAGAACCAGCACTAGAAGACAAAAATACTTGTGGACCTGCATGTTGGTTAGTTTTGAAACGAAAATATCCCAATGAGTCGCTGAGATAATCAAGATCAAAATACCATTCAGGACCTTTTCCTTGGATATTTGTCTTCTCCTCAAAGTACCTTAGATTGATAGTTTCAATAACACGCTTGGAAGTGAGATTGTAGACCCTATAGGCTGTTGAATGAGCTAAATATCCCACAATGTAGCCTTCGTCCGCCTTGTCATCAAATTTCCCCAAATAGTCGCTAGTGTTGAGAATGGTGATAGGACAACCAAAAGGTTTCAAATGATTAATGCTTGGAACTTTGGTTGTGAGTAGCTCATAGGGTGTCTTCTTATGAGGATTTGTTATGGAGACCCTATTCAACACATAACACGCAGTGTTGGCCGCTTTTGTCCAAAACATAGTCGGGAGCTTGGAATCAGCAAGCATGGTTCTTGCTGCTTCTATAAGGGTCCTGTTTTTCCTTTCTTCAACACCATTCTGTTAAGGAGTCATGGCAGCACTATAGTCTCTTTTGATACCTTTTGAATTGCAAATTGCTACGAGGTCTAAATTCTTGAACTTAGTTTCATTGTCACAAAGAATACCTTTTACCTTCTTGGACAACTAATTTTCAATTAAGGTAATAAAGTCTTTGAGAACAGGATAGGTCTCACTTTTAGCAGCCAGAAAGAAAACCCATGAAAACCTGTTATAACCATCAGTTACCACAAGGCAGTAGTGTTTATGGTCAATGCTCCTAATGGAGGTAGGACCAAACAGATCCATATGAAGTAACTGCAAAGGTTCAGTTATTAAGATGAGAGCACTGATGGCTTTGAAGGATACTTTGTGGTGTTTTCCTTTGCTGCTAGCAAGGCAATTGATGTCATTCTTGAAAGTTTTAGGAGGTAAACCAAAGACCAGGTTCATATTTGCCAGCTTGTGAATGGTCTTGAAGTTTACATGTCACATCCTTCTATGCCATTTAGTGGTTTATCTTCTGATGCTTTGGCAACCAAACAAGCTAGTTGACCAGTAGAATTAACTTCATTCAACTTGATACTGTATAGGTTATGTCTTCTTGGGATTTTGAGTAGAACTTGGGAGTCATCCGGTAGCTTAAAGTCTTTGGACAACACCAAGCAATTAGTATCCGTAATGAGGACAAACTGCTTCTTGTCACAAATCTGAGAGACAGAGGTCAAGTTGAAGTGTTGAAGTGCTTCCACATAGTAAACCTGCTCAAAATTAAGGTTAGGGGTCTGATAGTTCCTTTGCTAGAGATCCTTCATTCACCACCACCAAAGTACACTTTCCCGCCTTGAAATGGTACAAAATTAGTCAAAAGTCTTTTGTTCCCTGTCATGCTCCTAGAGCAACCACTATCTACAATTCCAAGAGATGGATCTTGGTATGGATTAATCTACAACAACACAAAAGTATGTAACGGTTAGTGTCTTAAGGGGACCCAAACCATTTCTAGCTTGATTCTGCCTTGTGAATCATTATATGATAGTCATGGAGACTGATGAGGTCCACTGTTGTTCTTGTGTTGCCTGTACATCATATGGGTTTTATTTTGTAACCAAGAACAACCTGTTGAGGGCTTAATAGCATAACTCAAGTTTCCCAATCCAAAATGCATTTGGTCTGTAGAAGCAGCATAATTCTTATGAAAATTTTGAAAATAATTACTGGTTGTTCTATTAGTGGTATAGCTATTGCTTCTTCAACTACTAGAATCTGAAGGAGAGGTCCTCCTAGTAGAAGGAAAAGATTAGGCACAAGGATTTAGTCTTCTAGAAGCAAAACCCACACCAATAGAAGCACCTCCTGATGAACCAGGAGTACCATAAGAAAATAGCCAGTAGGCTTTTGATCATAAAAATCAAAATCTTTAATCAAATGAAATTTACTACCACAAACAAAGCATGTTTTAAAAGACCTTTTATTCAAATGACATTGTTTTGTACTGCTATTCTTATTACAAACAATTCTAGGAGAATCAACATTCCTAGATTTCAGAAAACTAGAATAAAAAATAATGGAAGTAGAAGCAGTAGCAACTCTTTCATCACTCATCCTAGCACTAGAAGCAGTAGTGTCATTTGGCTTGAGACTCGAAGGACTTGACTCTTCACTTGAACCACACGATGCATATTCACTTGCCTTGTCACTGAAAGTACAAGAGAAAAAGTCATTATTATTAGTAGAACTTTTTGGAGACTCATGAATCTGTGACTCATCCAAGTCTTTATGCATTGATGTAGGCATAAATGTTCCTGTAAGAGGTGGAGGAACAACATGCATTGCAACAGCCGGTTTAAACCTATTGTAACTAGGTTTTCCCTCCTCCTGTTTGTCAGGATCAAAGACACTCGAAAAGGATAAATAAAAAACATCATTTGGGCCTATATAGTTGTTAAATCCTAACCCACTTTCAGTTCTTCCAGACATACTGCTATCTATTAGCATGGAAAGATTCTTGGGTGCTTTTTGCCATTTATCAAATTTTAATAGAATAGTATCTAATTTTTCTTGCATATCTTGTCTTGCCTGAATACTCTCAGTATTAAGTTTTTCAGTATACTTAAGCAAGTTAGGTATTCTCTAAATGAATACTTAATACCCTAATCTTATCTTCATACTCAAGTTGAGTATTTTGTAACCACTTCTTTTGTTGTTCTAAAGTTTTGAGAGAACTATTATAAGCTTGAACTTCTAAAGAATACTTGTCATTTTGAGCATTTAGTTCATTGCATTGTGTTAAGAGGTCTAAATATTTATCATCACAACCAAGAGGGAAATTTTGTACCTGGGGAGAGATTCCCATTAGAGCAAATTCCTCTGCTTCCTCTGCCTCAAACATGTGACCAGCAATAATAGCAAACACATCAATAGAAGACTCAACTGATTCCAAGGTTGGAGTTTCATGATCATTCCAGTTTAACATGGTATCAACAGATACCAAAGCTTTATTATCCTCCTGGAGCTCTTGAACCTTGAAAGCTGAATAGCTGTTCTTCTCCTGGTCATTATTATTAGGGCATTCCCTAGCAAAATTTCCTTGCTGATGACATTTGTAGCATTTGACTTTGCTCCTATCAAACCTACCTGGCTCTCTTGGGTTGTAGCTGAATTTTATACCAGCTTTCTTCTCAAACTTATGAACCCGAAGAGTGAGCATAGCCATCTGCACTTGAGGTCCATCTCATCAAAGTCAAGCTTATCAACCTGTTTGAAATCATCAAAAGCTAGCTGCTGTTGTGGATCAACATCAGCAACAAAAGAGTGAAGAGAAGTTTCTACCATTCTACTGGTCTTGACTTTAGATTCAGGAGTAGGAGTATGTTGTGAGGAAAAATTATAGCTTGGGCTACTGGTATAGGTAATTGGACTACAGCCCATGGAACACACAAAGGCAGAATTAGCAGGAGTGGAGTAGGAATCACTTGGGTATCCTCTCACATGAGTCTCAAAAGTTTTGAGTTTCTAGAATAAGTCATCAAAAGAGAGATACTCAAGTCCTTCTTTTGCTTTTAGAGAGATGACTACCTGGTTCAATGAATGAGGCAGAGCTCTAAGAAACCTGGCATTGATGTCTTCATTTTCTAGTTTAGACCTGAGTTGATTCAATTGGCTGAGAATCTTTTGAAACCTGTCATAGCCTTGATGAAGACCTTCTGTCTCAGAAATCTTGAAATCCGTAAATTAATCTCTCAGCATTGATCTGCACATCTTCTTGGATTCCTCATTCCCTCCAAATCATGCCTTGATGCCATTCCAAATTTCCCTAGGATCATCCAAGTGATATAAATCACCCATATGATAATCAGGAAGAGACTGTAGCAAAATAGTTTTTGCTTTGATTTCCTTCTGAATAGCTGTGATTTCTTCATGAGTTTTAGGATCCAGAATAGTGATATTACCATTCTTGTCTCTACTAGTAGTCTTCTTTCTGTTGCCATTCTGGACAATCTTCCACAAGTCTAGATCAGTGTTGATGATCCAGTACTCCATCTTCATGGCCCAGCTGTCATACTCTTCCTTCTTCAGGAGTGGGAATTTTCCATTTGTATTGGAAACAGTAGCAACGATTTGTTGTGTTGTGGTGGTGCTCGATAGTCCTGTTTCATTAGAACTAGAAGCAGACATGATTAGACAAAAATATTAGTAGAAAAAAATGGTTCTTCTTGTGTAGAGACTCTCCCAACCTCTGATACCACTTGATGGGTCCACTAGGTGTAGATCTTGAAGCCAGTTAAGGATGGTGAACGACTTCTGCAATCACAAGTCTATTCACAGAGAGACTCTAATGAAACACAAAGTATTAATGCGGAATAAAAATACTAAGAACAAGATGAAATAGAATAATTAGATAAATAACTTGATTCTTTCTAAGGATATTTACTATATTGATATGAAATGAAAACTGGTGAAGGTGTATCTAACCCTTCTGCCAATGGGTTCCTTTTATACTACAAGGAAACCCTAAAGTACATTAAACACAAAACGTGTAACTACTGATATGCATATCCTTTCCTAAGATATCTCATGCATATCCTAACAAACTACTAATAATACTAATGTTTTACTTTCTATAAGACTAGGAGCACGTGTTGCTCCTACTACTTCTAGGACCAGGAGGAACAACATACCTCCTAGTTCACCTATTACAAAACACCTATTACATAGGTCCTAACAATATGTCTATTATCCTTTAACAAACACTCCCTCTATGTTTAATTCCTCCTTAATTGATCCATGAACCCTATATAACAATTAGGGTCTCAAAAAGTTTTTGGGGGGTATTTTATGAAATTAAATTGGGGGACACGTTCTAACATTGATAAACTTAGGGTTATGCATAGATTTACTCAAAACATAATCTTGAATTGGAAATCAAAGCAAAACAGAACACCTCATAATATCCGCCTAGGATATTGCGAAGTGCATTGCAGAATGTCCTTATGACATTGCGAAGAGATTAGATTGTTTGGTTATTGCGAAATGTTGGAAAAGTGGACATTGCGAAGGGTATTCATTGTATATCCCGCATGCTTTTACCATGAACAGTACACTTAGTAAACGTACGTGCATATAAAAACTTTCCTTTTATAGCATGAACACGTGTCACGATTAGTAATTACAGAAGTTATGTACGTGTTATTACACGATACTTATTAAGTACGTGGTATTACACGATAATTATTAACCATAATAATTATGATCACGAACATGAAATCATGAACATGAAATCAGGAACATATAATTATGTACTTACGTATATTATTAATACGGTGAATATCGTTACGTACAAGTATTTGTAATAACATGAATAATTAATAATAACATAACACGTAATCACGAGCATACAACACGTACTAATTTAAACACGGGATAACTTAGGGTTTTCCTTTGTGGGCCCTACAAGGCGCGGCAACCAAAGAAGAAAAGGGCCAAGCCCATGTTAAGCTTTAATAAAAATAACAAAAGGGGAAACAATGCATATACAGAGTTTTCACAAAAATATTAAAAACCCTAGTTCCCTTTTCCTTCTCTTTGGCCGCCGGCAAGAACACACCAAGGAGGGTGTTTGATTTGATTTTGATTTAAGAAAACTCAAGCATCTCGTGTTCTTCCACGAGTTGGGTAATCCGTAAAACCTTTTCTTTTTAATTTTTTTGTAATTAAGTACATATGATCATTGGGCTTATAAAAACAAGATTAAAAACATGTTAATAATCATGGTGGGTAAATTATAAAGGGTTGTTTCGGGTTGTTTGCTCGGTCGACACCCAAAACGAGAGCCCGTGGCTCTCAGCGTCTTTGGTTCGCACCACCAACTGAGACTTATGTCTCGGTGTGGTTGGTTGTTGTTCGGCAGCATGGTACAAGGGACCCGACATGAGTCAGGGTGTCCTTGTGGTTTGTTTGGGTCACAACAGCCAGCAGCCACCACCACCGGCACAAAGTCAGTGGCAGTCGTGGGTCAAGCAGGGGGAACGCAACGTAGCAGTGGCAACCACCAGCACACAGCCGGTGGGAACCCGTTGTTGGGCAACGGTTAGCCGAGACAAGACCACCGACTTAGGCGGTGGCATATTAACAAAAACAGTGGCAACCGGCCAAGCCGGTTTGCCACTGTTAAAGGGGTGGTTGTTTCGGTCCGGTTCAAGGGGTTCTGGGTCCGGTTCATGGCATGTATAAATTAAATACATGGGTCCTGTTTATGACTAAAATATGTACAAGTTTTTATTTTTACAACTATTTATTTTAACAAGTTATTAAATTAATTAAAACATGACATGTAATTAATTTAATTAAATCATGGACTTAGGTTAATTATTATTTAGTAAATAATATATGTTTTAACCTATGTATTTATTTATTTAATTTAGACTATAGTATTAATTAATTATTAAAAACATGGAATATAATTAATTAATATTCATGACTTAGGTTATAATTAATATAATATTAATACATGTTTTAACCTAAGTATTTATACACCTTAATTTAAGCTTATATTATTAGCTTATTTGTAACACTCTCAAATTTCGTATCGGTACAGCGGAAGGGTCTTTTAGAGTGTTACGGGATAGCACAATAACTCCAATCATAGACAACACATAAAATGGTTGTACAAGGTTCAACATACATTCATTCGATAAAAAGTTTTAAAGTGTACAACAGGTCCCAATTTATACAGGTCATTAAGTTTACAAAACATAGATCGAATGAACATTTTTATTATTATGTGGACCATCAAAGTCGATCTCCATCCGGATTACCTTCAAGCACCTGAGATAAAAACATGCAAAAATCATATCAGTGAATGCTGAGTGAATTCATAGAGTTTAATAAAACCGTTATATAAAACAATCGTTGAAATCAGAACACAAGTATAATATCGGAAGTAAGTCCTCGTATTGCTAGTCAGGCAATATATATATATCAAGCATACATCTTAAACCGTCCATGAGACCGTAGCCTCAATATTACCATTATAGGGAATATTATTATCGTTATTAACATCGTATCATATCGGATATTTAGATTATATAGGATTCTTATTAGCCGCATGACATTGTTACCTTACTATCACAACAACGGGCCACGAACCCAACAAACAATTTGCCCATCTAAGTTAGTGTGTCGTCACAAAAATCACGCTAAGTAAATCTTCTCATACATAAATTCACTTACCAATCAATGTGGTACGACGGGGATCCACCGTCAAGGCGCGAACTGGGGTGATCGTCCCCAAATAGTACTATCATATGCATAAGCGTCTACTAAATCCCGGTAGTTCACAATTCATGCTAATGGGACTTTGAGTGACATAACCTAACTACTAATAATCCTTTTTACCTCTTTTATTGGGTCATCGCATCAATCGGGTCCATATCATTAAGCATACCATCGGGACTACTTGTGTTCTATTTTATCAAAAACTAGCATGTTATCTCCCTCGCGGGTTTACAAATAATTTTATAAAACATTTAAAAGAGTGCGAGGCTATGAACTCACGTTGATAATGAAAGGCGGATTATCGGCTACGGGCGTGCTTCGGTCACGGAAACCTATATAAATAATAATCGGTCTTAGACTTTTGTCCAATGACTTTATCAAAATAACAAATATACATATGATGATTTTGTACATATGATGATGATCAAGTGGGTTTATATATTCTTATTTACTCATTTTAGTGTTTATGTATTGGTAACTTCTTACTAGTTTACTAATTTTACCTATTTACATATTTTAAGTCCAATAAGCTTATTATAAGTTCTTTATACTATACATGTTGGGCCCAAATGGGTTAAGCCCAATAAGTAATTTTTATAAGTGTTTAACTTAGCTCGTTAATGTCCGTATGTCATATAGTTCGGGTTTTATCTGTTTTTACTTGTATTAGGTACTTATATATCAGTATATTACTTTTAAAAACTTTACATTAGACCGGTTTGATCGTCTAAGTTTTAATTGGCGAAAAACGTTAATTTTACGGTAATAGCCGAAAAAGTTGTAAAAATCATGTTTATAGTTTTTATAACTTATAAATCTTATTCAACTACCAATTTTTATAAAGTGTCCATTTATTAACCTTATAAATATTTATATAAATGAAATTTATAAGTTAGTGGGTTTTAATTCACATTTTATACTATATTATTTGAGTGCTTATATAATAGTATTAAACATTAATTCTTCAATATCTGATTTTTAGTTTCATCTTCACCATTGTTATCATATATTGAGTTATATAATGAGATAGAAGCTCATTCTTTGATGGCATAAACTTCATATTATGTGCTACAATTAAGTTAGTTATAGCTACTGCTCATTCCATGTCTAACTATCCTTAATAGTCCCTACAAAACAGACTATTCAGATTAGCACACTCATCTTGTTTTGATCATATCTCACTCATTTTGATGATTCCATTGCATGGCCAACTCTCACATGTGTATGATATCTTATACTTACTGTAAATAGATTCCACCATGCAATTTTATCAGTTTAAGACTTGGTTACTTACTGTTTTTATACAGCCAACAATTTAAGCAAGATTTTAGCATTGTTTCTTATGGTTATTCATCTTTTTAAGCATATTTATCAACACTTGATCCACACACAACATTTTTATCATCATATATTCATCATATACATATACAACAAGAAAGAAAATACATTTGATCTTTACAAAAATAACAAGAGAAATGGAAAGAATGATCTTCTTTACCAACCAAGATTATGTCTTGTTTTTGGATGATAATAACTTGATGAACACCAAATATATCTCCAAGATCATCAATCACCAAGATAGTTTGTTGAGAAATTAGCCCTAGGACACAAGCAAATCACCTCCTTTGTTGTTAATATGGCCACAAATCAATCAAGGCTTCAAGGTTTCTCCATAATATGGCTAGATAACATGTAACTTGTGGCTAGAAAAGATCAAATGGTGGTGTTGTATGGTGTTTGTGGGACGGCAAGTATAGAGAGAGAGAGGAGAGTTTTGAGTTGTTTGCATGTGAAAAATAGAAGTGAATGGTATGTGTTAGTGGTTTTGCTAGTTTAGGTGGATATGAGTAGCTTTAATGTGAAGCTAACTTACATGTGTAAGTTGGTTTATTGTAAGGATGCCACATCAAAGATGTGGTGTCCTCTTTGGGCCGTCCCATAGATAGTGGGGTGGGATAAAATTGGTTTGTCCCATCCCGCTAATTTACGGGTATTCCTCGATTCTAGTTTCCTCGATTTACGTGCCCTCGGGTCGTTTTACGAAGAACGTTTTTATAAATTATGAATCAACGGCACAAAACGAATCCAATAAAAGTTGTCTCATCAAAAACGGAGTTCAAAAACGTAAATACGTAATCCTAAGGTTTCCGGTTTAGTCGTAAAGGACGCTAAATTATGCACGTAAGCCCAAATTTAAATCCGTAAATTGTGAGTTCATCAACCAACAAAAAAATAAGTTTAAAAATATTATACGAGAAAATAATTTACTACCTGAAAATGTTAGATTGCCACATCTTTTCCTCCTAAAAGGGATCAACGTCCTCATGATCCATTTCATTTTGATGTCCGTTTCTTATTGAAGTCAAAGAGGTGCGGATATTTCTTCCACATTTCGTCCTCTCGTTCCCAAGTATATTCCGGTCCATACTTTGAATTCCATCGGATCTTGACAATAGGTATCCGACTTTGTTTCAGTTGCTTTACCTCACTGATGAGATGGCATTTATACATGATCTCATCGTTCTTTTCGGGTTTTAAATGCATAAAAATGTCATAAAATACCATATATATGCTTGTGTTTGTTTACTTGTGTATTTTATGTATGGATATCGTGAAAAAGACAAAAGATCACAAGTTACAAGGAAAAACGGACACGAGAAACGAAGCCGTACAAAGAACCGGGCCCTAATTATGGAATTCTCAACAAATACCCTTGAAGACTTGAAGACAAACAAGATTGATCCTCATTTATTGAAGAAATGACACTTAAAACCCTTGTATATTCATAATTACAAGTTTGGTCCCTTAAGTTTGTCAAAATTACACAAATGGTCCTTCAACTTTGAAGAAATGGCAAGATTGGTCCCTCAACAATTTCAAATTGTCAATTATGGTCCCTCATCAAGCCAAAGATACATTGAAGACCTTTGAAGATCAAAAATGTCCAAGATCAGTCCTTCAAATATGCAAAAATGTCAAAAATAACCCTTGAAACACTTTTTTAGAAAGTTTTGTGCCAAAATTGCCAAGTCTTGAAAGTTGTTACAAGTGTAAATGGGCGCTGATGGACTTTTCAACACAAATGCAAAAAGAAAGGAAAAAGAAGGGCTAATGTTGTGCATTTGAAACATTCAAACATAATAATGCGCCAAACAAACACCTTTCCCCCAAAATCGGATCAAAATCCTTACTGTTTACCATTCATCCCACCCAGAATTACCTTCACTTAAACAAAGGGTAATTTTCAATTAACTTGACACACACTTAATTCACACGCCCAGAAACCCTTCCCAACCTTAAAACACTCATTCCCACTCACAATGGACCCCACCCCCAAATACCCGTCCACCAATCATGTGACAACTTAACCTCCAAGTCATCCTATGTGGAAAAATCAACAGCCAAGAACCTTAGCTTCATCCTAAAGCTAAAATGAACGTCCTTGATCACTTTGGACAGCTCACACCAAAGAATTATCTAGAAGACCTCAAGGGCACATTTGGGAATTCAGTTCTAGGGTTTATGAATAGTGTTTAGCCAGGCATATGCCTATAAAAGGAGACCTCAACATGTGAGAGTCCCTTTGTTCCAGATTTTAGCTTTTAATCTTTGTAATTCCTTTTTATGAAATAAAGTTTGAATTTCTTAAAGTTTTGAGTTCTAATCTGTTATTTATAAAAGTTTGGTGTTTGAGAAGCTAAAATCTGAGTTCCATTATCTTGTTTGAAGGTTTTTGAGGCAAGGTTTTAAGTGATAAAGCTTGTGCATCAAAAATCAGAAAGTTGGCATTATTTTGATCTCACTTTGTGGTTTGTTCTTCTTAGCAGCTTGGAAGCTGGTACTTGTTCTGCTAGTACCTAAGCTCAAACAATCCAGGGCCTGGATGTAGGTCTTGGAGGTTTGCATCCTTCTCCCTTTTCAATTTCTCTTTTATTTTTCTGAATTTGGTGATATTTGCATGTTTATGCTTGAATCTGTGTTATTGTGGGTGATTATTGTTGATTTGGTTTGGTTTGATGTTATTGAGGTGCTATTGATCTGATTTGTGGGTTGAATCTTCATAAGCCTTTGAAAATTTGTGTAATCAAGTTTTAAAAGGGTGTTTGGGTCTACTGCATACTTTGGATTTGTGGTTTGCTAAGTGCTTGTTTTGTGTAAGCAAGTGTTGGTATCTGTTGTTTGGGTGATATTGTTCATCTGTTTGCAGGTTTTGTGGTTTTGAACACATAGATTCTTGATTTGGCTATAGAATCTTAAATACTTGGTAAAATTGGCTAGGATTTTGAGGACACCTAGATCTAGGCTTAGGCTAGGGCTAACAAGTGCTAAATCATAGTTAATCACACCAGGGTGGAAGGATTTGAGGCTTGAAATTGGATCAAGTGTCAAGTATATCAGCAAAACCTGTCGGCATATTGTTCTTTGTTCATCAGAAACATTTTGTGCTTTGATCTTGCTATTTACTTTGATTCAGTATTTGATTCTTGTTGCTTTGTGT
Organism: Glebionis coronaria; assembly: GCA_025667525.1. Lineage (NCBI taxonomy): Eukaryota > Viridiplantae > Streptophyta > Magnoliopsida > Asterales > Asteraceae > Glebionis > Glebionis coronaria. Next base: position 267,148,639 of record CM046875.1, read on the forward strand.
TTATTCTTAGTTTACATAGCTTGTGTATGCATCCTGTTAAGTTTGGTTGGCTTATGTGTGGCTAAATCTGCTTATTAAGTGCTTAACTACTTATTTCCATATCTGGTGCATATCTGGTAACTGTTTGGCTTATTGTGGCTTATTGTGTGAACCATTTTGTGATTTTATTGTTGCTATTGACTCCTTGTGATTCACTGATCACAAGGGTGCCTTTGTTTCCAATTGAATCAAACCAGAACTCTCATATAAGCTTGGTCAAATAGTAAAAGCAGTGGGAACTCCTTTCCCCTGCTAGTTACCACTGCTAGTGTTAAATTGGGTTCAGCGTATCAATAAGCTATAATAGCTTATTCCAACCTGCAACAACTTTTTTTTTATAATAGGTGCTCATATTTTGACCCATTTGTTCATAATGGAGCATTTGGGTGTTTGACTTTAAGGTTTGACTAGAAAACCAACTCCTTTGACTTTTACATAAGTTCATTTGTGCTTAATCTGGCTTATTGGTTGTACTTATTGGATTTTTGTTGATTGATATTGCTTATTGAGTCCATTTGAAAGCTTTTGCAAGTTGAATCAAGTCCTGAGGTGCATTATTTCTTAAAAACGACTTTTTGTCGTTTTGTGGATTTTTGCTTTTCTATTTTCTGGCTTATTGAGTGTGCTTTTTGGAAATTCTTTTGACAGATCTCTTAAGCATCCTAAAAGAGGGTTGTGTGTCAAATTAGAGCTTATGGCATTAGCTTATGGCTTAATGGGCTGAAAAGCCCAATAAGAATAAGCTTTGTGTTTAATAAGTTGTGATAAGCTCATATTCAGCTTTTGGGCCTTTAGAGTTTTGTTCTTAGAATTGAATTTTAAGTTGGATAGGGCTTTTCCAAGTCAATTGGGCCAAGTTTGACTTTTTGGGCCAAAAAGCCCATTTGTGTTGACTGAATTTGGATTTGGCCAATTTGAGGGCCCATTAGGGGTATTTTGGTAATTTCACTTTGATTTTCTGATTATTTAGGTTAAAATAAACTAGTTTGCAAGTTTTTATAATTTTTTATAATTTTTGGATTTTTAATATTATTTTATTATTATTTTATTATTATTTTTAAAATTTCACTTTTTCCAACTTTTTACATTTTTCTTAGGTTAAATACATTAAAATAGGAATTTAGCAACTTTTAGAATAATTTTATCACTTATAGATTAATTTTTATAATTATTTTAAGTTTTAATAGTTTTTAAATCATTTTAAATAGTTTTTATTAGTTAAAAAATTTCTAAAAATAGTTTTTAATCTTTTTAGGTCATTTTAGAGGATTACCAATTGAAAAATCTTTATTTGGGCTTTTTGATAATTTATTTGATTTTTAGGGCTTTAATTAGCATTTAGAAATTGAATATTTAATTATTTAAAAGGTTTGAAAAAGTTTTGATCATTGGTAAACTCTTAAGTTTATTATTTTTGATTTTTGGTGAATTTTTGGTAATTTTTAGAATTTATTTTTATTTTTGTGGTTTTTAAGGTTCTACGTTTTAACTTTCTAGTAGTGATTTTTTTGTTAATTTTTATTTTTACGTCTTCGTCATCTTCTTTTCTCATCCCTTTCTAAACCAATCATTAATCACAAACATTTAACAAGTTTTTCACACACATATACCTCCTTGAGAAACGAACTTTCATACCATTAAGGGTCATTAACACTTGATTTTTCCTAAAGTCATTTGTTTGATACTTACCGCTTTTACGCCTTTTCCCTAAAAGGTCGTATTTTACCACAATCACTTTGGTGCCGCTGCCGGGGAGGTGTGTCGTGATTAATTTGCATTGTTGTTTTTAATATTAACCAAAATAGTATTTGTATTAGTAGAACTCTACTAATACGTATTATCGGTTTTCTTGGTTTTTCTTGTACAAATATTATTACTATATTGTATTAAGTATCACAATAAATTCACAATATCTCCAGAAGTGTGAAAACACAACCTTAATTGGGATTTCATCACTCAATTATTGTATTCGAATCTCAAACAAAAAAAAAAGGCAAAAATAGATAAACACTTTCGTGAAGCTCGATTTTGAAAAATACAAACTATAAGGTGGGTATAAGGAGGGTATTATAAAATATACCCTAAGGAAAAAGGCTCTTAAGTGCTTCGCGCCGCCTCGTTTCCCCGCTTGCTTGTGAGTATTTTGAGATAGAAGGCTAATCGAGGGTTTTGCCGCCCAAAGTATTATTACGTATAATATATTTGCTTGGTTTCTTTGTGATTAAACCATCTTGAACAATTTGGTTTTCACCAAAGTTCTAAAGTCATTCGAAGGCGTTCACTCCACGTGATCGTTTTCTTTCCTTTGAGGCTTCTTTAATCAAGAGTTTGATTCGAGGAGAGATTTTGTAGATTGTTGTCTACGAAGATACACCAAAATCCAAAAAATTAAATATCATCAAAAACACAAAAAAAATTAAAAATTCACAAAACACCCAAAGAGAATCTTCTTTGCTCACCTCCCATTCTTCGTGAAGTTTATGATCACTCGTAATCAAGCAAAACGAGCTCGTAAACGACTTCAAAAGCAAGCCAATCAAGAGACGTTGATTATTGAAGAACCTCCAATTGTTGAACCTATTGTAGAACAAGAAGTCGTCATGGCTAATCATACTATGATGGAGTTGCTACAAGCACCCACCGAGGGTTTTGGAGAGGGTATTGTAATTCCCGCCATTCTTGAGGAGAATTTCGAGATTAAGACGGGTTTAATGTTGATGTTGCAAGCAAATAAGTTTAGAGGTCACGAGAAAGACAACCAGCATTACCATATTAGGAATTTTAACCGTCTCACCGCCACTAGCAAGTTTAAGGATGTTCCACATGACGCCATTAAGATGATGTTGTTTCCATACTCGTTGGATGGACCCGCAAAAATTTGGCTCGAGAAAGAACCGCCAAATTCGATTTTGACATGGGCCGATCTCGTTTCTAAGTTTGTGAACAAGTTTTTTCCACCATCTAAAACAACACATTTGAAAAATGAGATTTCACGATTTGTGCAAAGAAATAATGAAAGTTTTCCAATGGCATGGGAACGCTTTAAAGAGATGTTACATGAATGTCCACACCATGATTTTACGGAATTGCATCAAGTGGATACTTTTTATAATGGGCTTAATGATCATGAACGAGATTATTTGAATGCCGCCGCGGGTGGTAATTTTTTGTGCAAGACGACAAATGAGGCTTTACAAATCATTGAGAATAGATCTAAGGTTTATAACCCTCGTAACACACCGAGTGTTGCCAATATGGGTTCGTCATCTTCGTCACAATCGTCTCGTAGCATTAATGCCTTACATGATGAAGCTAATGAGGAAAATCAGTTTTTTGATAGATTTGCTAATCTTATGTCCCATTGGAAGGCTCAAGAAGCTTCCAATTCCGCTTCGGTTAAAGCGGTTGCTAAGAGTTGTTTATCTTGTGGGGGAGCTCATGATCTTTCCGAGTGCATTACCGCGGATGGTAACACTTCGAGTGCTTATGTAGCAACGGGAACTTATAACCAAAACGGTCAAGGTTCCCGCCAAAATCAAGCTCCACCAAACCAAAATGTTAACAATTATCGAAACAACAATCAAGGTAATTACCAAGGCAATACACGCAATTACAACAAGGGGAATTATCAAAATGGGAATGGACAAATTTCTAATCAAAACCAAAACCGTGATTTTCAAAACACTACACAAGGTTTTCAAAATGCTCACACCAAAAACCTTCAAGGAGAATTTTTGGATTATGCAAAATCAAATGATGCTAAATTTGATAACATGCAACGTGAGATGATTAGCTTAAGATCCGAGTTGAAAAACGAGCTAAAAATGAACTTGCTAATGAACTTAAAACTCATGCAAACAAAATAGAAGGAAATGTCCAACGTCTTCAACAAAACCAACAAAAGATGGAATTAGGACAACATGAGATTAAGCAAGAGTTATTAAAAGCGGATGCTAGACAATCAAAATTTGAGGACCGAATGGCTAAGATGTTTGAAGCAATCATGTTTAAACCCTCTTCCTCGATACCATTGCAAACCCGAAGGGAGAAATGAAGGTTATTACTACACGAAGTGGTAAAACTTTCAAGGAACCAATCTCTCGTCCAAGTACTTCTACGGAGAAGAAAATCGAGAAAGAACCCGAGGTGATGGTCGAAAAGGAGCACATTACAATCCCACGAAGTACCGCTCATACCACACCTACGGTTGAACCAATACCAATTGTGGAACCCAATTTCCAAGACCGTTGCCTAATGAACAACCCACACCACCTTTACCCTACCCTTCGAGACGAAACAAAGAGAAATTGCAAGAACGTAACAAACAACAAATCGAGATTTTTATAAAAATGTTTCAACAAGTGCATTTTGATGTGAGTTTAGCCGACGCGTTGTTATATATGCCTCATTTCGCTTCCACTTTTAAAAGTATGATGAGCGATAAGGAAAAGCTTTCAAAGCTTGCTAATTGTTCTTCGGTTTATCTTAACCGCATACTGGAAAAAGTTGGTGATCCCGGAAAGTTTCTCATTCCTTGTGACATACAAGATATGAAAGAATGCCTCGCCTTGGCCGATCTTGGTGCGAGCATTAATTTGATGCCATTTTCCATTTGGAAATCGCTTTCGCTTCCGGCTCTCATTCCTTCGAACATGTCCATCGAGATGGCCGATCATTCTACGATTATAGCATGTGGAGTAGCCGAAGATGTTTTCGTGAAAGTGGGGAAGTTCTACTATCCCGTTGATTTTATAGTAGTTGACATCCCCGCGGATCCTCAAGTTCCTCTAATTTTAGGTCGTTCATTTTTAGACACTTCGAGATCTCTTATCGATGTTCATGCGAGAACTATCACTTTGAGATTCAACGAAGAGGAACTTGTTATAAATGCTACTCAAAACTCGAAACCTTCTCATGTTTATGAAATTGATACCATCAATCACATTGACATCGTTGATGTGGTTTGCGATGAGTTTTCACAAGAAGTGTTAGGTTTTTCTGATAGCTCGTCAAGTGGCAATCCCACTATTTTGGATCCGATTCTTGCTAATTCCACACCAATTCTCACTCCATTCCAAGGAGGCGATTTCACTTCAAATGAAATCGACAATGAAGATGAGGTGTTGATTAGTGATGATACTTCTATTCCACCATTTCTTTCGCCGATGGAAGTTATGAGTGTTGAACCAAAATCTTCAATCGAGGAACCACCTATCCTTGAATTGAAAGATCTTCCTTCTCACCTTGAATACGCATTCTTGGAAGGTGATGACAAGTTTCCGGTTATTATTGCAAAAGGTCTTGCTGATGATGAAAAAACCGAGCTCTTGAAAGTTCTTAAGGCTCATAAAGGGGCAATTGCGTGGAAAATATCCGACATTAAGGGTATTGACCCAAAATTTTGTACTCACAAGATTTTAATGGAGGAGGACTACAAACCCGCAATTCAAAGTCAAAGAAGGGTGAATCCCAAAATTCACGATGTCATTAAAAAGGAGGTCCTTAAACTCCTTGACACGGGAATGATTTATCCTATATCCGATAGCCCATGGGTGAGCCCAATCCATTGTGTCCCTAAAAAGGGAGGAATGACCGTTGTTCCTAATGAAAACAACGAGTTAATTCCCACTCGTGTTGTGACCGGTTGGAGGGTGTGTATTGACTACCGAAAGTTAAATGACGCCACTCGTAAAGACCACTTTTCTTTGCCCTTCATGGATCAAATGTTGGAGCGACTTGCGGGAAATGAATTCTATTGCTTTTTAGATGGTTTTTCCGGTTACTTTCAAATCCCTATCGACCCTCGTGATCAAGAGAAGACTACGTTTACGTGTCCTTATGGAACGTTCGCTTATCGTAGGATGCCTTTCGGACTTTGTAATGCACCCGGTACGTTTCAACGGTGTATGATGGCGATTTTTCACGATATGATCGAGAAGTCGATGGAAGTGTTTATGGATGACTTCTCGGTGTTTGGTAATTCGTTCACGTCATGTTTATCTAATCTCGAGCAAATGTTAAAATGTTGTGAAGAAACCAATCTTGTGCTTAATTGGGAAAAATGTCATTTTATTTGTAAACAAGGAATCGTCTTAGGACATAAGGTGTCGAAGGCGGGGATTGAGGTCGATAAAGCTAAGGTAGACGTCATCGCCAAGTTACCACATCCCAAAACCGTTAAGGGAGTTAGGAGTTTCCTAGGCCACGCGGGCTTTTATCGTCGTTCCATCAAGGACTTTTCGAAAATCTCTCGTCCTATGACACACCTTCTCGAGAAGGATGCTCCTTTTAACTTCAATGAGGATTGTGTTAAGGCTTTCGAAACTCTCAAAAGGAAACTTACCGAAGCTCCCATTCTTGTTGCTCCTAATTGGGAATTACCCTTTGAAATCATGTGCGATGCAAGTGATTATGCTATAGGGGCCGTCTTAGGGCAACGTTATGACAAGCATTTTCGTCCTATCCACTATGCTAGTAAGACGATGACCGAGGCTCAATTAAAGTACACCACAACGGAAAAGGAATTCCTTGCCGTGGTCTATGCTTTTGAGAAATTCCGCCCTTATCTCGTCTTGACTAAAAGCATTGTGTATACCGACCATTCGGCTATCAAGTATCTCTTAGCTAAGCAAGATGCTAAGCCGAGATTGCTTCGCTGGATGCTCCTCCTCCAAGAATTTGATGTCACCGTGCTTGACAAAAAAGGAGCCGAGAATCTAGCGGCCGATCATCTCTCTCGTCTAGAAGATCCTCACAAAGATGTTTTTGAGAACAAGGAAATCACCGAAACATTTCCTCTTGAGACTCTCAGTGTAGTGAATTCTAAAGACACCACCCCATGGTTTGCCGACATTGCAAATTACCATGCGGGCAATTTCATAATCAAGGGTATGACGACACAACAAAAACGAAAATTCTTTCGTGACGTCAAGTTCTATTTTTGGGACGACCCTTATCTCTTTCGAGTTTGTGCGGATCAACTCGTTCGACGTTGTGTGTTTGGTGCCGAAGCTTCTAATATCCTTATAGCTTGTCACGAGGGACCCACGGGTGGTCACCACGGTGCTAATCTCACGGCTAAGAAAGTGTTCGATGCCGATTTCTTTTGGCCTTCTATCTATCGTGATGCACACGCACTTGTGAAGTCGTGTGATTCGTGCCAATGTCAAGGAAAATCGTCTCAACGTGATGAAATGCCGCAAAACATAATTCAAGTGTGTGAGATTTTCGACATATGGGGAATAGACTTTATGGGGCCGTTCCCATCGTCTCATGGCAACAAATATATCCTCGTCGCGGTGGACTACCTTTCTAAGTGGGTGGAAGCTAAGGCTTTGCCTACTAATGATGCTCGTGTGGTAGTGAAGTTCTTGAAGCAATTATTCTCTCGGTTCGGAACCCCTCGTGCTATTATAAGCGATCATGGAACCCATTTTTGTAATGACCAATTCGAAAAGGTTCTAAAGAAATATGGAGTTACTCATCGTCTTTCTACGGCTTATCACCCGCAAACAAGTGGGCAAGTCGAGGTTTCGAACCGAGCTTTGAAGAGAATTTTAGAGAGGTCAATTGGAGAAAACCGTGCTTCATGGTCCGACAAACTCGATGACGCTTTATGGGCCTTTAGGACCGCTTATAAGACACCTATCGGTTGCACTCCTTATAAGTTAGTCTATGGGAAGAATTGTCATTTGCCCATTGAGTTGGAGCATAAGGCATATTGGGCCCTTAAGCATGCAAACTTTGACTTGAAGACCGCGGGAGATCACCGGAAAATACAATTGAATGAATTGGATGAATTAAGAGATAATGCTTATGAAAATTCATTAATTTTTAAAGAAAAGACTAAAAAATTTCATGATTCAAAGATTAAAAACCGTGTTTTTAACGTTGGTGATCAAGTGTTGCTTTTTAACTCTCGTCTTAAGATATTTTCCGGGAAATTGAAATCTCGTTGGTCGGGTCCGTTCACCATTACACAAGTGTTTCCATACGGGACCATTGAGCTAGCTCAAGATGATGGTCCTAATTTCTAGGTGAATGGACATAGACTTAAGCACTACTTTGGTGGGGAAATTCCTTCAATGGTTTCCCTCGACCAAGTCACTTTCCCCAATGATAATTAAGCATTGAGGGGATCGAGTCGAGCTCATGACTCGGTAATCAAAAATGAGGTGCCTCGTGGGGGAGATCCCATACTTATCCTTTATGCTTACTATTCACTAATAAGGGGACTTGTACCCTTTCAACTCGTTGTCTCGTGGTTGTTTGTGATTGTGCTATCTAGATCATCATTATCTACGATTGAAGACTCTCGTGTTCGTTTACGTGAGCCTCCATCGTTCGTTTGAAGAAGTTTTTCGCGAATCCATGACATATCCTTCATTGTTCTAACAATTATCTTTTAGCATACTTAATAAACGGCTTTAGATATATTGTTGATCACCCTTTCCATGCTAGATCCTAAGCATTCGACTCTTCGTCTCTAGTATGGGGGTGCTCCACCTTTAGACTCGAAAAATTAAGGACAATGTTTACTTTTAGTAGGGGGGGGTGAATAGGTACTTGCTTTGCTACGCCCTCATGCTTTCCAATTTTCAATGTTTTGTTTTGCTAATAAGGCTAAAAATGGCCAAATTTTAAAATTTTTCTTAGTTTTCATAAGTGTTTTTAAGACACGAATGTATATTTTCCGTTGGGTAGAATAAGAGTTAATTTTTGACTTGATGGGCATTTGGAGCCATTTACATTCCTTAACCCGCTCAATTCAAGTTTTGCTAGACTTTTATATAGGGAGCTTTAAAACACGAAAGTCTTAATTCATACGGGTTAAGAACAATAACTTTTCGCAAGTTCCTATAATTGATTCTAGAAAGTCACTTATCAAGGGAACTTTAAAACGCATTCTCTAAACTTGAAAAAGTCCAAGAAAGTGCAAGATCCTATAGGTGGCTTGAAAACCCAAAACTTTGATTTGATATAGTCTCAATGAAAGCTAATCCAAATTTGGCTTAATTTTGACTTGCATGGCTAAGTATTCACGAGTCTCTTTAGTTAGAGGTCTTTATATAGTGAAGAACGAGAAATGATAGAGTTAGACAAGTGATCATGCTAAACGTAGAACATGAAAGTGTTCTTTCAAAAACTCATATGTTTTTAATTGTGGCTTTTTCTTCCCATAAGATCAATGCATTAGGAATAAATCATAATTGCAATAAGTAAGGTCGGACGATTTTAAAGGTTACTTAGCCTCTAGCGCAAGATCGTTTAAAAGTTGCTCGGGGTTGAATAGAGTTCATAGCCAAGGCATAACTTATTGAAGCGGGATGCGAAGATTGGCGATTATCCAAAAAGGCCCTAACAAGGCATGAGGAGCTCTATTTTTGCTAAAGATCCAAGATGATGTGAAGTATCATTATTCCTAAATCAATATGAAGGATCGAGACACACGACGAGAAGCAATTACTCCCCTAAAGATCATGGAGAAAGTCTATCCAAAAAGACGCTAACAAGGTATGAGGATAAATATATCCAAGTCCGAAAAGGAGGCGGATCATTGTATATCAAAATCCAAAGTAAAGATTGAAGAAAAATGATGAAGTCGTGGTCCTATATGAAGAATCTCTCAAAAACGTCAAGTGAAGAAATTCCAAATATATGAAGAGAAGACCATAATTTCAAGAACATCTTCCCAAGATTTGAAGTATGAAGTACATGCCAAATATCGGTCCGAGAAAGGTCTCAAATCGTGAAACGAGTTATGCCAAGATATGAACTTAAGGAGATACACGAGAAGCCGTTTTAAAAGATTTTGTCCTTCGGCTAACTATTGATCAAATCGTGCTACTTTGCTTTCGGACTAATAACTACTTAAAAAAGTCAATATGAATCACTTGTGATCCATGACAAATAGATAAAAAATGCTAGTAACCCATTTCCTTTTATAATAACTAGGATTGTGGGGAGAAAAAGTATTACACAATTTGGACGTATGAGTAGTGTTAGCATTGTGACTTGTACCAACAATGATCTCGTTTTTGCACTTAGCATGGAATGTATGACAATCAAGGATGACGAAGTTTACTCTAAGGTACATTTACTTGTTTCTATTCTTTGACCCTAAAAGTCACTTTTTGTGATGAAAATCATATGTTATGTCTTTGCACATCTTCGTAGTATGTTGCAAGTCTTTTACTCTTCAATAAAGGTTAATAAAATTGAACTTTGGTGATGCTTAGATACTTTATTCTAGCATTGCGTGAGGGCACAGCAATGGCTTAGTATGGGGGAGTAATGAGATGGCATTTATACATGATCTCATCGTTCTTTTCGGGCTTTAAATGCATAAAAATGTCATAAAATACCATATATATGCTTGTGTTTGTTTACTTGTGTATTTTAGGTATGGATATCGTGAAAAAGACAAAAGATCACAAGTTACAAGGAAAAACGGACACGAGAAACGAAGCCGTACAAAGAACCGGGCCCTAATTATGGAATTCTCAACAAATACCCTTGAAGACTTGAAGACAAACAAGATTGATCCTCATTTATTGAAGAAATGACACTTAAAACCCTTGTATATTCATAATTACAATTTTGGTCCCTTAAGTTTGTCAAAATTACACAAATGGTCCTTCAACTTTGAAGAAATGGCAAGATTGGTCCCTCAACAATTTCAAATTGTCAATTATGGTCCCTCATCAAGCCAAAGATACATTGAAGACCTTTGAAGATCAAAAATGTCCAAGATCAGTCCTTCAAATATGCAAAAATGTCAAAAATAACCCTTGAAACACTTTTTTAGAAAGTTTTGTGCCAAAATTGCCAAGTCTTGAAAGTTGTTACAAGTGTAAATGGGCGCTGATGGACTTTTCAACAGAAATGCAAAAAGAAAGGAATAAGAAGGGCTAATGTTGTGCATTTGAAACATTCAAACATAATATTGCGCCAAACAAACACCTTTCCCCCAAAATCGGATCAAAATCCTTACTGTTTACCATTCATCCCACCCAGAATTACCTTCACTTAAACAAAGGGTAATTTTCAATTACCTTGACACACACTTAATTCGCACGCCCAGAAACCCTTCCCAACCTTAAAACACTCATTCCCACTCACAATGGACCCCACCCCCAAATACCCGTCCACCAATCATGTGACAACTTAACCTCCAAGTCATCCTATGTGGCAAAATCAACAACCAAGAACCTTAGCTTCATCCTAAAGCTAAAATGAACGTCCTTGATCACTTTGGATAGCTCACACCAAAGAATTATCTAGAAGACCTCAAGGGCACATTTGGGAATTCAGTTCTAGGGTTTATGAATAGTGTTTAGCCAGGCATTTGCCTATAAAAGGAGACCTCAACATGTGAGAGTCCCTTTGTTCCAGATTTTAGATTTTAATCTTTGTAATTCCTTTTTATGAAATAAAGTTTGAATTTCTTAAAATTTTGAGTTCTAATCTGTTATTTATAAAAGTTTGGTGTTTGAGAAGCTAAAATCTGAGTTCCATTATCTTGTTTGAAGGTTTTTGAGGAAAGGTTTTAAGTGATAAAGCTTGTGCATCAAAAATCAGAAAGTTGGCATTATTTTGATCTCACTTTGTGGTTTGTTCTTCTTAGCAGCTTGGAAGCTGGTACTTGTTCTGCTAGTACCTAAGCTCAAACAATCCAGGGCCTAGATGTAGGTCTTGGAGGTTTGCATCCTTCTCCCTTTACAATTTCTCTTTTATTTTTCTGAATTGGGTGATATTTGCATGTTTATGCTTGAATCTGTGTTATTGTGGGTGATTATTGTTGATTTGGTTTGGTTTGATGTTATTGAGGTGCTATTGATCTAATTTGTGGGTTGAATCTTCATAAGACTTTGAAAATTTGTGGAATCAAGTTTTAAAAGGGTGTTTGGGTCTACTGCATACTTTGGATTTGTGGTTTGCTAAGTGCTTGTTTTGTGTAAGCAAGTGTTGGTATCTGTTGTTTGGGTGATATTGTTCATTTGTTTGCAGGTTTTGTGGTTTTGAACACATAGATTCTTGATTTGGCTATAGAATCTTAAATACTTGGTAAAATTGGCTAGGATTTTGAGGACACCTAGATCTAGGCTAAGGCTAGGGCTAACAAGTGCTAAATCATAGTTAATCACACCAGGGTGGAAGGATTTGAGGCTTGAAATTGGATCAAGTGTCAAGTATATCAGCAAAACCTGTCTGCATATTGTTCTTTGTTCATCAGAAAAATTTTGTGCTTTGATCTTGCTATTTACTTTGATTCAGTATTTGATTCTTGTTGCTTTGTGTTTATTCTTAGTTTACATAGCTTGTGTATGCATCCTGTTAAGTTTGGTTGGCTTATTGTGGCTAAATCTGCTTATTAAGTGCTTAACTGCTTATTTCCATATCTGGTGCATATCTGGTAACTGTTTGGCTTATTGTGGCTTATTGTGTGAACCATTTTGTGATTTTATTGTTGCTATTGACTCGTTGTGATTCACTGATCACAAGGGTGCCTTTGTTTCCAATTGAATCAAACCAGAACTCTCATATAAGCTTGGTCAAATAGTCAAAGCAGTGGGAACTCCTTTCCCCTGCTAGTTACCACTGCTAGTGTTAAATTTGGTTCAGCTTATCAATAAGCTATAATAGCTTATTCCAACCTGCAACAACTTTGTTTTTGTAATAGGTGCTCATATTTTGACCTATTTGTTCATACTGGAGCATTTGGGTGTTTAACTTTAAGGTTTGACTAGAAAACCAACTCCTTTGACTTTTACATAAGTTCATTTGTGCTTAATCTGGCTTATTGGTTGTACTTATTGGATTTTTGTTGATTGATATTGCTTATTGAGTCCATTTGAAAGCTTTTGCAAGTTGAATCAAGTCCTGAGGTGCATTATTTCTCAAAACGACTATTTTGTCGTTTTGTGGATTTTTGCTTTTCTATTTTCTGGCTTACTGAGTGTGCTTTTTGGAAATTTCTTTTGACAGATCTCTTAAGCATCCTAAAAGAGGGTTGTGTGTCAAATTAGAGCTTATGGCATTAGCTTATGGCTTAATGGGCTGAAAAGCCCAATAAGAATAAGTTTGTGTTTAATAAGCTGTGATAAGCTCATATTCAGCTTTTGGGCCTTTAGAGTTTTGTTCTTAGAATTGAATTTTAAGTCAGATAGGGCTTTTCCAAGTCAATTGGGCCAAGTTTGACTTTTTGGGCCCAAAAGCCCATTTTTTTGACTGAATTTGGATTTGGCCAATTTTAGGTCCCATTAGGGGTATTTTGGTAATTTCACTTTGATTTTCTGATTATTTAGGTTAAAATAAACTAGTTTGCAAGTTTTTAGAATTTTTTATAATTTTTGGATTTTTAATATTATTTTATTATTATTTTATTATTATTTTTTAAATTTCACTTTTTCCAACTTTTTACATTTTTCTTAGGTTAAATACATTAAAATAGGAATTTAGCAACTTTTAGAATAATTTTATCACTTATAGATTAATTTTTATAATTATTTTAAGTTTTAATAGTTTTTAAATCATTTTAAATAGTTTTTATTAGTTAAAAAATTTCTAAAAATAGTTTTTAATCTTTTTAGGTCATTTTAGAGGATTTCCAATTGAAAAATCTTTATTTGGGATTTTTTATAATTTATTTGATTTTTAGGGCTTTAATTAGCATTTAAAAATTGAATATTTAATTATTTAAAAGGTTTGAAAAAGTTTTGATCATTGGTAAACTCTTAAGTTTATTATTTTTGATTTTTGGTGAATTTTTGGTAATTTTTAGAATTTATTTTTATTTTTGTGGTTTTTAAGGTTCTACGTTTTAACTTTCTAGTAGTGATTTTTTTGTTAATTTTTATTTTTAGGTCTTCGTCATCTTCTTTTCTCATCCCTTTCTAAACCAATCATTAATCACAAACATTTAACAAGTTTTTCACACACATATACCTCCTTGGGAAACGAACTTTCATACCATTAAGGGTCATTAACACTTGATTTTTCCTAAAGTCATTTGTTTGATACTTACCGCTTTTACGCCTTTTCCCTAAAAGGTCGTATTTTACCACAATCACTCACGATCGATAACCTCTACGGGTTCTTCGATAAAATGCAACTTCCCATCTATTCGAACCTTATCCAACGAAATTTTCTCATCACTCACTGCTAGACATTTCTTCAGATTAGGTACATGGAATGTGTTGTGAACACCATGAAGTTCTGGGGGTAACTCTAGTGTATAAGCCACCGCACCTACTCTAGATAAAATCTTAAAGGGTCCAATATAACGGGGATTCAATTTTCCTCGCTTTCCAAATCTTATAACGCCTTTCGATGGCGATACTTTCAACATTACTTGATCACCCACTTTAAACTCCATCGGCTTCCGCCGCACATCCGCGTAACTTTTCTGTCTACTACGGGCAGTCAACAACCTATTCTTAATCTGAACTATCATCTCCGTAGTCTCCCCGGATCAATTCCGGTCCCGTGAGCTGGGTATCCCCAACTTCACTCCAACATACAGGAGATCTACACTTCCTACCATAAAAAGCTTCAAACGGTGCAGCCTAAATACTAGAATGGTAACTATTGTTATACGAAAACTCTGCTAAAGGCAAATGTTTATCCCAATTCTTACCAAAATCTAACACACAAGCTCTCAACATATCTTCTAGTGTGTGTATCGTTCTTTCACTCTGCCCATCAGTCTGGGGGTGATAAGCAGTGCTTATGTCGAGATTCGTTCCCAAAGATCTTTGGAGAGATTTCCAAAAATTCGATGCGAATCTAGGATCTCGATCTGAAATGATCGATACAGGCAATCCATGCTTACATACAACATTATCAAGGTAAATACGAGTCAACTTCTCCAGTGAGAACTGCTCTTTAACCGGAATGAAGTGTGCTGATTTGGTCAGTGTGACAATCCGTCAATTTATGATTGATATTTTATTCTCGAATATTATTTAAAAAAATTATTTTAATGTTACAATATGAACTCACTTATTTTTGGGAAGTAATTTGGATTTACGTCTTGAAGTAGCATCGACTACGTTTAAACCGGAGGATTCTACGTTACGTGCTTACGTTTACATACACCGTCTTTGGTGACAGTCCGACATTTCAGAAAATAAATTTATCCGTAAATATTATTTTGGAGTTTTAAATTTGTGTTAGTTCATAAACTCACAAATTTACGAGAAGAGATTAGGACTTACGATTTTATTTTAACGTCCTTTACGACTAAACCGGAAACCTTAGGATTACGTATTTACGTTTTCGAACTCCGTTTTTGATGAAACAATTTTTATTGGATTCGTTTTGTGATGTTGATTCATAATTTATAAAAACGTTTTTCGTAAAACGACCCGAGGGCACGCAAATCGAGGAAACTAGAATCGAGGAATACCCGTAAATTAGTGGGATGAGACAAGTTTACACTTGCCCCACCCCACTAACATGGGGCGGCCAAACCATGACTTAACACCCTTAGGTGTCAAGCCTTAAGCAAAGTGAATAACACTTGTCCTTTAAGCTTACTTTGTAAGCTAACAATTTACCAAAACCACTAGAAACTTCTTACCATCCATTTCCAACATGCAAAACCACACCAAGCTCTCTCTCTCTAGCTCAAACATGCCGTCCCATTTCTCCCTTAAACATCAAATTTGATCAAAAATTTACCATGGAATCTTATGTTATTTACACATAAGATGAAGCTCTTTTAAAACCCTATGGATTGGTGGTGCTTATAACATCCAAGGAGGAGTATTCATGGTGTCTTGGGGCTGATTTTCCACAAGGTGATCATAGAGATTGATGGTCTTGAAGATGGTGTTGGCTAAGCACAAATTTCTCCATCAAAATCCATGTTTTGATCACAACCTACATCATCATGGTGGTATAAAGATTGTCCTCCTCAACTTCTTGTTATTTTGATTATGTAAACATGTATTTTATTTCCTATTGTATATGTATATGATGATTATATGATGATAAAAATGTTATGTGGGGATTTGTTGTTGATAATCATGGATAAAAAGATGAAAAACTATAAGTAAAAATGGGTAAATCTTGTTTAAATGATAGGCTGTATAAAAACAGTAAAGAACCACATGTTGGACTGATAAAATGATGAAGTAAAATGGATTTACATTAAGCTATGGGTCTTGTACACATGTGAGAGTTGGCCATGCAATGGAATCATTGTAATGAGTGAGATATGATCAAAACAAGTTTAAGATACAAATGTGATGTTACTGTTTTGGACGATTTTTAGAAAATACTTAAAGATGATTCAACAGTAGCTATAGAAGAGTTAAATGTAGCAAATATCATGTAGTTTATGTGATAAAAATTTGAGCTTCTATCTCCATGTAGAACTCAAGATATGGCAGTTTTGGTGAAAGTAAAGATAAAAATCAGATTTTTGGAAATTAAATATATTACTATTATATAAGCACTCAAAATTTAATAGTATAAAATGTAAAATAAAAACCCACTAACTTATGGATTTTATTTATATAAGTATTTGAAAAGTTAAATAAGTGGACATTTTATAAAAATGGTAACTTGTTAAGTTTTATAAGTTATAAAACTATAAACTTGATTTTTACGACTTTTTCGGCTATCGCCGTAAAATTAACGTTTTTGTTAAATAAAACTTAGATGGTTGGACCCGTCTAATGTAAACTTTATAAAACTTATATACTGATATATAAACATGTATAACAAGTAAAAACCAATAAAACCCGAACTTTAGGGCATACGGACATTAACGAGCTAAGTAAACATATTGGACTAATACTTGGACTAATAATTGGACTAAATAAGATATAAACTTGTAAAAAGAAATTATTGGGCTTAACCCATTTGGGCCCAAAATGGAAAGTATAAATACTGATAAAATAAGTATAACAAGGATTAAAACAAGTTAAGGAACTTATAATAAGTTTATTGGGCATAAAACACGTAAATGGGTAAAACTAGTAAACTAGTATAAAAGTTATCGACATATAACACTAAAATGAGTAAACGAGAATATGTAAACCCACTTGATCATCATATATATATAATCATCATATGTATACTTAATTGATATTTTTATAAAGTCATTGGACATGAGTCTAAGACCGATTATTATTTGTCTAGGTTTCTGTGATTGAAGCACGTACCGTACGTCCGAATTGCCGATAACCCGCCTTCCCACATCAACGTGAGTTCATAGCCTCGCACTCTTTTAAATGTTTTTATGAAATCTTTTATAAACCCGCGAGGGAGATAACATGTTAGTTTTTATAAAATAGGACACCATTTGTCCCGATTGTTTGTTTATTGATTTTTGGACCCGAATGATTGAATGACCCGATTGTATGACCTGATAAATGATTAATGGACCCGATAGATGAAATAAAATGGATTATTAAAGTTAGGTTATGTCACTAAAAGTCCCATTAGCATGAATTGTGAACTACCGGGAGTTGGTAGACGCTTATGCATATAATAGTACTATTTGGGGACGATCACCCCAGTTCGCGCCTTGACGGTTGATCCCCGTTGTGCCACATTGATTGGTAAGCAAATTTATGTATGAGAAGATTTCCATAGCGTGACCTTTGTGACGACACGCTACTTTAGATGGGCAAAATTGGTATCGGGTTAGCTACCCGTTTTGGTTTAGTAAGGTAACAATGTCATGCGGCTTATAATAATCCAAAAACTAACAAAATACTATTAGACGCTTCGAATTACGATGTATTGCCTGACTAGCAATACAGGGTCATACTATTGATATTATGTACGTGTTTTGGTTTTCATAACCATATTCATATAACGGATTTTATTTGAATTTATACGACGTCATAAGACGTATTGTATGATGTTTTTACGACATTGGCTCGTATAATGATTTTTAAGACAAATGCCTATATTATGATTTTCGATAAGGATTTGTATAAAAATGACTTTGGCTATTTTATGGCCTATTACAAAGATTTGTATAAAATGATTTTGGCTATTTTACGGCCTATTACAATGATTTGTACGAACTGATTTTTGGTACTAATTTTATACCAAAGTTATATTGATGGAATTTATTAAACTCTATGAATTCACTCGACGTTATCGCTGACCTCTTCTTTTAACATGTTTTATCTCAGGTACTTGAAGGTAATTCTCGGGAAGACGACAAGAATTCATGGCCCGCACTTAAACAATATTTTCCATTCAAATATTTTGTAAAACTTTATATGAAATGTAATGACTTGGGACCGATGTAACTTTGATATTTATGAATGGAAATGCTTTATTAATAAACGACGCGATTTTTTTATGCGTTGCCTATGATGTGAGTAATGTGCTATCCCGTAACACCAACGAGTCTTCCGCTGTATTGAGTTGTATAAATTTGGGGGTGTTAAAGTTTGGTACCAGAGCTCTCGTTATAGAGAACGAAAGATTTTTAAAATCAAGGTTTTGAATAAAACATTTCAAAATCTTTTAACTATAAACATTTTTCTAAAAATGTCTAAAAATCTTTTGACTATAATGGTGCCGAAGAAAGCCGAGTTACCGACAAGGCCAAGATTGAGAAGTGTTATTTTAATATATATATAAAACTTGGATTATATATATATATACGATGTAATTTTATTACATGATTGTTTGATGATTATTTTGATTTTTATACGAGGTATTTATACGACGTAGATTGTCACAAGAAACCCTAAATCCCCTAGTAAATTAATCGAAGCTATTCTCGTAGGAATTCTAGCTATCCTATATCTAAACCAAGTTGTGGATATCTATGATCCCAACAAATGGTTGATATTCGTAGAAATGTAGATATTAGTTGATTGTGACATTGAAGAAGAATTGGCGAGATTAAATCTGATATCGATGTCATGACGATCTTTCCTTATAGAGTGGAGTTTGACAAAACATTACCACCTAGAAAGATGTCCTATGATTAGTTGTCATCCAATTCTTAAATTTGAAATCGAAAGGGTGAATGTTGCACTTGAGGCTGTTATTGGAACCATTACCCAAAAGCCTCATGCCACTAATACCTTTCCGAGAAGTCTAGTTGAATGATCAAGTCATTTCATACTAGTGACTTATTTGATAATTGTTGTTGTAAGAACTAATAGGATTGGAAATTAAGTGTTGATTCATATTGAGATTGTATTGCCTTTACAAGGCCGAAGAATAAGGTTGTAAGTATTGGAATATGAGGTAGGATATTGAATTGAGTATAAAATTGGTTAAAACTTGAATAAAGTGAAATTTAACCTGTATGGAATATGAGATTGTTAAGAGGAAGTCATTAAGTTCTTTGATTGAATTATAAGGATTTAATTGATTGTAGGTTTGTGTTAAGTGTTGTTCCTAGGCCATTGTCCACTATAGAGAATGCCGAGTGTCCAACAAATAAATTGAAGAAATCTTCTTCTGAATTGGGACCGATGGATCTTCTGGGACATGTGGAACACCTAATGACTCTTGTAGATTAGTATTCATTGTGGTATCTTTTAAAAATCCCTAACTTAACTAAGACATCAGTTGGTAGGATGAGTTCTGAGAATTGTATGACATAGTGACACGTAATGTGTTACGGTACAATTTTGACTTGTTTGTGATTAATGAAAAAGACTACCTTTGATTGCTAAATTCTACATGTATCGATGTTATCTATCTTTTATTGCTTCATCCTAATGTTCGCATTAGTGATGCAACCATTGAACAAGTACTCATCTTGATTTGAATTGCGTTGTGGATTATTCTTTTTGAGTGTCATCGAGATCATGAACCTCATGATTATTTGGCTAAGCTCATTTCCTATCATATTGTAGTTAGTTCTTGGTGAACAAGCCTTCATCACTCTTTTGCAGATCACTCATTGTTTTTATAAGATAAAACAGTATCATTTGAGGAACTTGAATTTCCATCACTAAAAGGATTATTCAAAATAAGATTTATAAGTAATCGTTATCGAATGAAGTTGTTTATGAAACACTTTGGCAAACTTATTGTTTTCATAACAAAGAAAATCTTTGAAAATTTATTTTTGATTCTTATTTAAGAATTAAGCATGTAAATGTTTTTATTATAAACATGATGATAAAAATTTTGACGAACTGAGTATTGCATCGTTAATCTTGAAATGGTGTATAGTTGCGCGCCTACATACAATTTAGAATGGACCATGCAAGACTGACTAGTAGTCACCATAAAACAAATGAATAAACACTACATTTTCTTTGAGGATTGTGAAAGATTAAATTTTAATGAGATCTGCAAGAAGTGAAAAATAAGGACATAGTGTTAGGGACACCTACATATGTGCCTGTATCATCTATTCTTCTGAGTCGAATTTACTCATCTGTGGAAATTGTCTTATTTGACAATTGACAATTCTTTCTTGTCCAATTATCCCGTAGTGAGATTCTTAGGAAAAATATCTGATTAACGAGTGTTGATACCCGACTGGATGTATCGACGTTCCTATCATTTCTTTTGATTTGATTTCATTTGAATGACCTGGGTAACGATCCGAGGAGCTTTCGAATGCGTACTCAAATTATGAAAACATGGGATATATTCATATTCGTTAAATGTTTTTGTTTGTATCTGATTTGAAATTCTCTCGCGTAGATTATGCGTTGATCTTACTCTTTTAATTGTAGTTGTGTCTCCATATATCCTTGAAATTGTGAAGGATTATGAATTATTATTAGTCTTTTGAGAAGTTCACATCTTATCGACAACAATGAAACTGGAAAGTTGATAATGCCAGTAGAATGGATTGATTGATTATGACATGACGACATTGTCTTAATTGATGGGAACTCGAATTAAATTCCCCTAAATGATAAGATGTTGATTATCAAAAGTGATCTAAATAATTCTTGGTGGATGTCCATATCCTGCATTTAGACTTGAAATTATATTGTGAATGATTGTGAACTAGTTATAGATATTGTAATCTAGAAAGAACATAACATGAATTTATTAAAAGATGTTTATGTTATCTGAAACTTTAGTAAGTATTTGTTGATGAGTTACCTAGACTTTCTCCATTAAGGCAAGCTGAAACTGGTATTGATTATATTCTCGGTGCTACACCTGTGGCTTGTGCACTGTATGTCAGCACCATCTAAATTAAAGGAATTACCGTACGACTGAGAGAGTTGTCGGAGAAAGATTTTATTATACCAAGCCTGTCATCCTGAAGAGCTATGGTGTTATCATTCCTTATATTTATAGATTATTATGGACTGAGTAAATTGACAATCGAAAACAATATCCATAACTCGAAATGGAAGATTTGTTCGATCATTTACAAGGTTTTTGATCCTCAGCATGGTTATCATCAACTTCGCATCTGCGAAAGAGATTATGTATTCCAATCACTACATCCGGTACTTGTAATGAACATTATGAGTTTCACGTGGTGACGTTTGTATTGACTAATACACATGTAGCTTTCATAAATTTGGTGAATCATGTGTGTAGGCTGTAATTTGATAAATTCATGATCGTGATCATTAAGGACCATTTATTTGTTTATAAGAATAAGAATGAGTTAATAATTATTTATAGATTGCCCTGAATTGACCGAACAATAAAAACATGTACCTTGAATAATTGATATGTGATTAAAGACTTGAACCTTTACATGATTTAACTTTGTGATTAATAGATAATGGAAGCTAAATTGACTTTTCAAAGATTAGAACCATTAACGCTTAGGGATTAAAAACTTAATCCTTTACATAAAATGACCGTTGGATTAATAATGGTAAGATGTATGCATATAGACTCTTCAAAAATTAAGAGCCCTTTTAAGACTTTGGATTTTACTAAAAAGGAAGTGCAAATATATTTTGACAAATGTTTTAACAAAGGATTTTGAGGGATTATTCCCTTATACACAAACCATTTAACTAAACTTCTGTTTAGGGGTAAATGTTTGTGTATACCTCAAGATAACCTAAAAGGGATTGAGGAAACCATTTGAACCATGACTTGAAATTTGAAACGATAATTTACGCTTTTCAAACTAAGAAAATTTTGACCACAGTATAACCAAATATTTTTCGAACATTTACGAATTTTATTAAATATTTTCGATAAATCAACAAAAATCTTGTTAATTAAATTCAAATTTAATTTTGAACATTTTATATAATTGGTCGAACTAAGAAATTTAAAACTTTTACGTTTACGCTTCATAAAAATTAACTAATAATTAATTAATTAATTATAATAATTATCGACGCTTTAGACGCCGGATTGAGAAAAACTGATAAAAATGATAGGTGAGACGAAACTAAAACAGAGAAAATGTGAAGAAATAATTTTTGAATAAATACGGTTATGATATTTATTTCATCAGGAAGGTGAACGTAATTACTGATGTATTATATATAAAGGATAAAGAACCAATTAGGACATGTTCCCTTAATAATGAAGGTGCAAAAATAAATTGCCGAACAATTTAAAAATAGCTAATGTTTGTAAAAAGAGATAATATAAATAATAAAAGGGGTTCGCGGCTAATGTGAACCATTAGAAATGAGAAGCCGATGGCGTTAAATGTTTTAAAGGCCACATGTGATTGCCTAAATATGGAGATTTTGAGATATAGTTATTTTGGAATTTGTAAGTATAAGTATTATATGTATGTCATTTTTGACTAAAAGTATCTTTGTCTGAAGAGTTGTACTGATGATAAATTATGAAGGCAGATAACGCCTCATACATTAGTAAACGTCTAGCTATTGCAAAGGTCATCATCTGAATTTGATTCGATTTGGGTCATCGTCGACAGACTGACCAAATCTGCTAATATCATTCACGTTAATGATAAATGCAAAAGAATTATGTAAACATAGTGTGCCTGTATCGATCATCTATATCAAGATCCTCGCTTCGCATCGAATTTCTAGAGATTTGCTCAGAAATCATTGAGAACGAACCTTGATGAGAGTACTATGTACCACCCCAATCGAAGGGATGAGGTAAAGTAACGATACAAAGTAATATAAGTGTTGTTTTATGTTTGAATGATTGACCTTTGGTAATAGACCGTATAATCGTTTTCCTTTGGAGATATTATCATTGATAATTATCGTATTAGGATTGAGATCGAATCTTGTAAGGATCTAAATATTAGAGCATTTGTAAGCATGAGTTGAGATAAAGACACCCGACATACACCCATTGTGAGTTGGACATGTCTCTTAGATTTAAGGTTTCCTATGATGGCGAACCTAACCTTGCAAAATACCTGACCCGCGAAATCTGAAATGATTGTTGAAATTAGGATCTGATTATTGACAGCCGGTAGTAGACAAGAGGTTATGTGAATGTGAAATGTAGATCTTGAAGTGCCAAATGGGTAGCGAAGTTATGCCACAATTTTTAACCTTGGAAAAATGAATTCATGATCTGACAAATCATGGGATATAAGTCCCCGTTGTATGGGACCATTGAGATGATGTAAAAGTTGGGATTGAAAGGCATATAAGCTGGATCTACCCTAGGACTTCAAGAACTGCGTGAATTATGTTTCGTAAATCGAACTTGATGAAATATCTATCAAGTGAAAATCTGATTGTTCTTAGTAAAACTTAGATCGGCGAAAAGTTGCATTCATCAGAAACCCGTGAACATCATGGATAGAGAAAGTAAGTCAACATTTAGCCTGATCTTATTCCCGTAGTTATGTTTGATGAAACTCGCGTATTATAATGGATTACACTTGTGAGAAAAGACCGAATGTGGAGGAAATAACCACATGGCTTTAACTCTATAAGAAGCGAGTAGTAAGGTAAGATGATCTTTGAGGACAAAGATCCTGTTTAGGGGTAAATGCTGTGACAATCCATCAATTTATGATTGATATTTTATTCTCGAATATTATTTAAAAACATTATTTTAATGTTACAATATGAACTCACTTATTTTTGGGAAGTAATTTGGATTTACGTCTTGAAGTAGCATCGACTACGTTTAAACCGGAGGATTCTATGTTACGTGCTTACGTTTACATACACCGTCTTTGGTGACAGTCCGACATTTCAGAAAATAAATTTATCCGTAAATATTATTTTGGAGTTTTAAATTTGTGTTAGTTCATAAACTCACAAATTTACGAGAAGAGATTAGGACTTACGATTTTATTTTAACGTCCTTTACGACTAAACCAGAAACCTTAGGATTACGTATTTACGTTTTCGAACTCCGTTTTTGATGAAACAATTTTTATTGGATTCGTTTTGTGATGTTGATTCATAATTTATAAAAACGTTTTTCGTAAAACGACCCGAGGGCACGCAAATCGAAAAAACTAGAATCGAGGAATACCCGTAAATTAGTGGGATGAGACAAGTTTACACTTGCCCCACCCCACTAACATGGGGCGGCCAAACCATGACTTAACACCCTTAGGTGTCAAGCCTTAAGCAAAGTGAATAACACTTGTCCTTTAAGCTTACTTTGTAAGCTAACAATTTACCAAAACCACTAGCAACTTCTTACCATCCATTTCCATCATGCAAAACCACACCAAGCTCTCTCTCTCTAGCTCAAACATGCCGTCCCATTTCTCCCTTAAACATCAAATTTGATCAAAAATTTACCATGGAATCTTATGTTATTTACACATAAGATGAAGCTCTTTTGAAACCCTATGGATTGGTGGTGCTTATAACATCCAAGGAGGAGTATTCATGGTGTCTTGGGGCTGATTTTCCACAAGGTGATCATATAGATTGATGGTCTTGAAGATGGTGTTGGCTAAGCACAAATTTCTCCATCAAAATCAATGTTTTGATCACAACCTACATCATCATGGTGGTATAAAGATTGTCCTCCTCAACTTCTTGTTATTTTGATTATGTAAACATGTATTTTATTTCCTATTGTGATGATAAAAATGTTATGTGGGGATTTGTTGTTGATAATCGTGGATAAAAAGATGAAAAACTATAAGTAAAAATGGGTAAATCTTGTTTAAATGATAGGCTGTATAAAAACAGTAAAGAACCACATGTTAGACTGATAAAATGATGAATTAAAATGGATTTACAGTAAGCTATGGGTCTTTTACACATGTGAGAGTTGGCCATGCAATTGAATCATTGTAATGAGTGAGATATGATCAAAACAAGTTTAAGATACAAATCTGAAGTTACTGTTTTGGACGATTTTTAGAAAATACTTAAAGATGATTCAACAGTAGCTATATAAGAGTTAAATGTAGAAAATATCATGTAGTTTATGTGATAAAAATTTGAGCTTCTATCTCCATGTAGAACTCAAGATATGGCAGTTTTGGTGAAAGTAAAGATAAAAATCAGATTTTTGGAAATTAAAGTATATTACTATTATATAAGCACTCAAAATTTAATAGTATAAAATGTAAAATAAAAACCCACTAACTTATGAATTTTATTTATATAAGTATTTGAAAAGTTAAATAAGTGGACATTTTATAAAAATGGTAACTTGTTAAGTTTTATTAGTTATAAAACTATAAACTTGATTTTTACGACTTTTTCGGCTATCGCCGTAAAATTAACGTTTTTGTTAAATAAAACTTAGATGGTTGGACCCGTCTAATGTAAACTTTATAAAACTTATATACTGATATATAAACATGTATAACAAGTAAAAACCAATAAAACTCGAACTTTAGGGCATACGGACATTAACGAGCTAAGTAAACATATTGGACTAATACTTGGACTAATAATTGGACTAAATAAGATATAAACTTGTAAAAAGAAATTATTGGGCTTAACCCATTTGGGCCCAACATGGAAAGTATACATACTGATAAAATAAGTATAACAAGGATTAAAACAAGTTAAGGAACTTATAATAAGTTTATTGGGCATAAAACACGTAAATGGGTAAAACTAGTAAACTAGTATAAAAGTTATCGACATATAACACTAAAATGAGTAAACGAGAATATGTAAACCCACTTGATCATCATATATATATAATCATCATATGTATACTTAATTGATATTTTTATAAAGTCATTGGACATGAGTCTAAGACCGATTATTATTTGTCTAGGTTTCCGTGATTGAAGCACGTACCGTACGTCCGAATTGCCGATAACCCGCCTTCCCACATCAACGTGAGTTCATAGCCTCACACTCTTTTAAATGTTTTTATGAAATGTTTTATAAACCCGCGAGGGAGATATCATGTTAGTTTTTATAAAATAGGACACCATTTGTCCCGATTGTTTGTTTATTGATTTTTGGACCCGAATGATTGAATGACCCGATTGTATGACCCGATAAATGATTAATGGACCCGATAGATGAAATAAAATGGATTATTAAAGTTAGGTTATGTCACTAAAAGTCCCATTAGCATGAATTGTGAACTACCGGGAGTTGGTAG
This sequence comes from Glebionis coronaria, assembly GCA_025667525.1. Lineage (NCBI taxonomy): Eukaryota > Viridiplantae > Streptophyta > Magnoliopsida > Asterales > Asteraceae > Glebionis > Glebionis coronaria. The sequence continues at coordinate 267,175,105 of CM046875.1, forward strand.
ACGCTTATGCATATAATAGTACTATTTGGGGACGATCACCCCAGTTCGCGCCTTGACGGTTGATCCCCGTTGTGCCACATTGATTGGTAAGCGAATTTATGTATGAGAAGATTTCCATAGCGTGACCTTTGTGACGACACGCTACTTTAGATGGGCAAAATTTGTATCGGGTTAGCTACCCGTTTTGGTTTAGTAAGGTAACAATGTCATGCGGCTTATAATAATCCAAAAACTAACAAAATACTATTAGACGCTTCGAATTACGATGTATTGCCTGACTAGCAATACAGGGTCATACTATTGATATTATGTTCGTGTTTTGGTTTTCATAACCATATTCATATAACGGATTTTATTTGAATTTATACGACGTCATAAGACGTATTGTATGATGTTTTTACGACATTGGCTTGTATAATGATTTTTAAGGCAAATGCCTATATTATGATTTTCGATAAGGATTTGTATAAAAATGACTTTGGCTATTTTATGGCCTATTACAAAGATTTGTATAAAATGATTTTGGCTATTTTACGGCCTATTACAATGATTTGTACGAATTGATTTTTGGTACTAATTTTATACCAAAGTTATATTGATGGAATTTATTAAACTCTATGAATTCACTCGGCGTTATCGCTGACCTCTTCTTTTAACATGTTTTATCTCAGGTACTTGAAGGTAATTCTCGGGAAGACGACAAGAATTCATGGCCCGCACTTAAACAATATTTTCCATTCAAATATTTTGTAAAACTTTATATGAAATGTAATGACTTGGGACCGATGTAACTTTGATATTTATGAATGGAAATGCTTTATTAATAAACGACGCGATTTTTTTATGCGTTGCCTATGATGTGAGTAATGTGTTATCCCGTAACACCAACGAGTCTTCCGCTGTATTGAGTTGTATAAATTTGGGGGTGTTACAGTCAGTCTGTCGACAATAACCCAAATCGAGTTGTTTCTAGATGATGTTCTAGGAAGCTTGGTGTTAAAGTCGATCGTAATTCGATCCCATTTCCATTCAGGAATCTTTGGCTGTTGAAGTAGTCCTGATGGCTTTTGATGATCAGCTTTGACTCTAGCACAAGTCAAGCATTGAAGAACATACATAACAATATCAGCTTTCATATTCGGCCACCAGTACAACTTCTTCAAATCATGGTACATCTTATCAGATCCCGGATGAATGGAATACTTATATTTATGGGATTCTAACATAATCAAATCTCTTAAGCCTCCAAACTTAGGTATCCACATACGACCTCTTAAGCATTTCACTCCATCAGCTCTAACCTCTAAAGGATCTCCTTCTCCTCGAAACCCTTCATTAACAAAATTATCTTTCTTACAAGCTTCTATTTGCGCATTTCTAATTTGCTTAGGCAAATTATTGTGCACGGTCAAGACTAGAGAACGTACGCTGATAGGCTCTCTATCTTTCTTGCTTAACGCATCGACAACAACATTGGCTTTTCCTGGGTGATATTTTATATCACAATCATAATCGCTTAACAACTCTATCCGTCTTCGTTGCCTCATGTTCAATTCCTTTTGATCGAGAATATACTGTAGGCTTTTGTGATCGGTGAATACCGTACACTTGGTGCCATACAGATATTGTCTCCACAACCTAAGAGCAAAGGCTACAGCTCCTAACTCAAGATCATGAGTGGTATAATTCTCCTCATTCTTCCTTAATTTCCTAGAAGCATAAGCTATCACTTTTTCTCACTACATCAAAACAACTCCATAGCCTCTAAGAGATGCATCACAATATACTACAAAATCTTCACTCCCGTCGGGTAATGAAAAAATTGGCACACTACATAATTTTTGCTTCAATGTCTGAAATGCTCCATCTTCATCACTTCCCCAAACGAAAGGTTTATTCTTGTGAGTAAGCTTAGTCAAGGGTTTAGCTATTAAAGAGAATTCTTTAATGAATCGCCTATAATAGCCAGCCAATCCTAAGAACTGTCGCACTTCCATTGGCGTTGTCGGTGCAGACCAATTCTTAATGGCCTCAACCTTTGCAGGATCAACATGAATTCCATCCTTGTTAATCACATGACCAAGAAATTGCACAGAATCTAACCAAAAATCACATTTCGAAAACTTAGCATACAACCTTTCATCCTTTAACAAATTCAAAATAATCCTTAAATGTTCTCTATGTTCATCTTCATTCTTAGAATAAATTAGAATATCGTCAATAAACACAATCACAAATTTGTCCAAGTAGGGCTTGCACACTCGATTCATTAAATCCATGAAAACCGCAGGTGCGTTAGTTAACCCAAATGACATTACTTGAAATTCATAGTGTCCATAACGAGTTCTAAATGCAGTTATAGGAATATCTTCTTCACGGACGCGAAGTTGGTGATATCCTGACCGCAAATCTATCTTAGAATACACACTAGATCCTTGTAGTTGATCAAAAAAATCATCAATCCTAGGTAAAGGATATCGATTTTTAATTGTCAACTTATTCAGTTCCCTATAATCAATGCACATACGGAAAGATCCATCCTTCTTCTTAACGAACAAGACTGGAGCTCCCCAAGGCGACGAGCTCGGTCGAATAAAACCTTTATTAGACAACTCCTTAAGTGGCTCGGATAACTCCTTTAATTCAGAAGGGGCTAATTGGTAAGGCACACGTGCCACCGGTGCAGCACCAGGAATTAAATCGATTTGAAACTCTACTTGCCTTATCGGTGGAAGTCCGGGTAAATCTTTAGGAAATACCTCAGGAAATTCACAAATAATAGGTACATCTTCCAATCGTTTCTCCCTAGACTCATTCCTGATCACTTGAGCTAAGAATAACTCACAACCGTTCCTGATGTACTTTTGGACTTTAATACATGAAACGATTTTCAAACGGGATTCACCTCGATTACCATCAATTACTAACGTCCTATTCCTAAGAGGAATCTTAACCTTCTTTTCTCCAAATAAAATAGTAGCATTGTTCAACGACAACCACTCCATACCAATAATAATATCAAAACTACCTAATTCTACCAATATCAAATCAATCGAAAAGGAATAGTTCAAGAGATTTAGAGAGCATCCTTCTAATAGCTTATTAGTTTTCACTAATTTACCATCAGCTAATTCCACCTCGTAACTGGTATTTATTTCAACAGGTTCAATGTCAATAAGGGCACTAAATTTAGTGGATACAAAGCTCCTATCAGCACCCGAATCAAATAAAGCAACAGCATAATGATTGTAGAGTAAAAACGTACCAGTAACGACATTCGGATCCTCGTTCTTCACCTCAATTGTTCCAAGTTGATAGACACCACCCTGGGGGTTTCTTCCAGGTACAATCGCTTTCAACTTGGGGCATTCCGATTTCCTATGACCTTCTTCATTACAGTTGAAGCAAATGGTTCCCTTTTTACACCTTTCAACCTTGTGTCCATGCTTTCCGCAATTTCGGCACTTCCAGCAGTCGCCAACATGCCTCTTGTTGCCACACTTAGGACATCTATCATCGTTGCGTGGTGTGTTGTTGGTAAGAGCATTTGCATTCCCCTTTCTCTGGTTCTGACAGTGATTGAAATTCTTCCTATTGTCACCTCTATCTACACGATCACCATCACCCTTTCTTTTCTCACCAACACGGGCTTCATCTTCCCTATCCTGAATTATCTGTCCAATGAGTTGGTAAGCCATTCGAACATCATCATCAATGGTCAGTGGTTTCGATGATGTCACGTCCCCCCAGATATTCTTGGTCAAACCTTTAATATATTGTTTAATTCGGATCTCTTCGGGTTCCACCAAGTCAACGCACGACCTTTAAGAGTAGCCATAGCAAAAGTCACTTTATCTTCCTCCTTAAACTTACTAATCCGAAACACCGACTCAATCTTCTCAATCCACTGGCTTAATCCTACAGCACCTTCAGTTCCATTAAATGGTAGAGGTTCACACTTCATGAACGTCACATAAGTACAACCACCAACTTCAGGTGCATTAGTTCCAAGTCCTCCTACATTTCCTCCAGCATTAGCATTCACATTATTAGCATTCACATTAACATTAGTACCACCAATTCCACTACCGCCAGCTCCACTACCGCCAGCTCCACTACCGCCAGCTCCACTACCGCCAGCTTCATTTCTAGCATTTGCCATAAATTCAGTCATAGATGCGGTGACTTGCTCCCTAATAATCCTACGTACATCATCCTCAGTCACAGCTTTCTTGGGCGGCATAGTTCTATAATTTCACAATTTCAAAGTATTAAGTATTCACCAATCATGGGATTCATATAATATGGATTGAATTCATAATCAAGATACAAATAAGGCACAATATGGAATTCAAGACAAGATACATATTTCATTGGATTTGAAACAAAAGCATTGTCTTAATTACATCCAATATCAAAGTTCTAGCACTATACATACTCAAAATTCGTGCCAGGTTTACTACTAACAAGTCAGTTCAGTCAAAGTTACAAAAGGTACAAAAGATACAAAGGACACTACTAAACACAGACTGGTCTACTGAGAAACGCCAGATGGTCCATCATCCATCGTCTTCTGTATCTTTGTCGGACGATCACTAGATACATCTTCAGCTGGGCGCTTACGGATCACTCCTCTTTCAACCATGTCAGCATAAAATCTACTATTCCAACCCACAGATATATTCAACTCCTTCTCAGCTTTCTCACGCATCGCACGAGCTACATTCAACTGAATCTCCATATAATTCACCTTTTTCTTCATAGCAGCAAACTCACCACTTTCTAACACAGATAACCTCCTAAAAGCCCATTCAAACCACGCTCTACATCAGTCAAATCCAAACTAAGGAATTCCCGCTCTTTCTCATCAACCTTAGTCTTCGACTCCAAATAAACAACATGAGTCTGAACAACACCTAATCCAATCTCTGTCATACTACTCTTAACACGGGAAGCATCTAAATCACGTCTCAAGGCCCATGGTGCAACACCATCCATATGAGTATCCTCTCTAACACTAGACGACTCTCCTATCACACGTCTACGAGTAGCAATACCATCAGTACCGTCAGGTGCATTATCATCCTCATCCTCCTCTGATTTAGAATCAGATTCAGATGATTCAGACGTTTCATCTCTAGGTAGCTCAACCTCATAATCAGACAAATAAACTAGTGGGGGTAAGGGCTCGCCCTCTGGAACATCATAAGGGTAAATAAGCTCGGCTTCCTCATCATCATCAACCTCATCGTCTATACCTATATCCTCCTCAACATCCTCGTCGTCAATCTCATCATCTATATTATATATCCCAATCTCATCATCATCATTCTCAATATCAACATTATCAATCTCATTCTCTACCATATCAACCTGAGGGGTAATCTGATCTCCTAGTCCTATCTCGGGCTCGGGGTCCTCAAATGGTTCCTCCTCATCATCCATATCATAATCTACTAAGTCTAAATAAGGATCATTATCTACATTAGGTTCGGGAATAGCATGGTTCTCTATAGGAATATTAGGGTCAGCCATGACAATATGCATTTATATATATATATATATATATATATATATATATATATATATATATATATATATATATATATATATATATATATATATATATATATATATATATATATATATATATATATATATATATATATATATATATATATATATATATATATATATATATATATATATATATATATATATATATATATATATATATATATATATATATATATATATATATATATATCGTATTAGGATAACATACTTATTAAACAATTACATACTGAAACCACGATATATACATATATATAAATTAAATTATATATATCAAAATATATATCTTCTCAATAGGGCTTGTTGGTAACGTCGGAGATCTTTGGCACCGTTATAGTCAAAAGGTTTTTCAAATATTTTCTCAAATGTTCACAGTTAAAAGATTTTGAAAAGTTTTGTTCAAAACCTTGGTTTTTAAAATCTTTTGTTCTCTATAACGAGAGCTCTGATACCAAACTGTAACACTCTCAAATTTCGTATCGGTACAACGGAAGGGTCTTTTAGAGTGTTACGGGATAGCACAATAACTCCAATCATAGAAAACACATAAAAATGGTTGTACAAGGTTCAACATACATTCATTCGATAAAAAGTTTTAAAGTGTACAACAGGTCCTAAATTATACAGGTCATTAAGTTTACAAAACATAGATCGAATGAACATTTTTATTATTATGTGGGCCATCAGAGTCGATCTCCATCCGGATTACCTTCAAGCACCTGAGATAAAAACATGCAAAAATCATATCAGCGAATGCCGAGTGAATTCATAGAGTTTAATAAAATCATTATATAAAACAATCGTTGAAATTAGAACACAAGTATAATATCGGAAGTAAGTCCTCGTATTGCTAGTCAGGCAATATATATAAATCAAGCATACATCTTAAACCGTCCATGAGACCGTAGCCTTAGTATTACCATTATAGGTAATATTATTATCGTTATTAACATCGTATCATATCGGATATTTAGATTATATAAGATTATTATTAGCCGCATGACATTGTTACCTTACTATCACAACAACGGGCCGCGAACCCGACAAATAATTTGCCCATCTAAGTTAGCGTGTCGTAAAAAGAATCAAGCTATGTAAATCTTCTCATACATAAATTCGCTTACCAATCAATGTGGTACGACGAGGATCAACCGTCAAGGCGCGAACTGGGATGATCGTCCCCAAATAGTACTATCATATGCATAAGCGTCTACAAAATCCCGGTAGTTCACAATTCATGCTAATGAGACTTTGAGTGACATAACCTAACTACTAATAATCCTTTTTATCTCTTTTGTTGGGTCATCACATCAATCGGGTCCATATCATTAAGCATACCATCGGGACTACTTGTGTTCTATTTTATCAAAAACTAGCATGTTATCTCCGTCGCGGGTTTATAAATCATTTTATAAAACATTTAAAAGAGTGTGAGGCTATGAACTCACGTTGATAATGAAAGGCGGATTATCGGCTACGGGCGTGCTTCGGTCACGGAAACCTATATAAATAATAATCGGTCTTAGAATTTTGTCCAATCACTTTATCAAAATAACAATATACATATGGTGATTTTGTACATATGATGATGATCAAGTGGGTTTATATATTCTTATTTACTCATTTTAGTGTTTATGTATTGGTAACTTCTTACTAGTTTACTAATTTTACCTATTTACATATTTTAAGTCCAATAAGCTTATTATAAGTTCTTTAACTTGTATTAATCCATTTTATACTTGTATTATCAGTATTTATACTTTAAATGTTGGGCCCAAATGGGTTAAGCCCAATAAGTAATTATTATAAGTGTTTAACTTATTTAGTTAAATTATTAGTCCAAATATGCTAACTTAGCTCGTTAACGTCCGTATGTCATATAGTTCGGGTTTTATCGGTTTTTACTTGTATTAGGTACTTATATATCAGTATATGACTTTTAAAAACTTTACATTAGACGGGTTTGATCGTCTAAGTTTTAATTGGCGAAAAACGTTAATTTTACGGTAATAGCCGAAAAAGTCGTAAAAATCATGTTTATAGTTTTTATAACTTATAAATCTTATTCAACTACCATTTTTATAAAGTGTCCATTTATTTAACCTTATACATATTTATATAAATGAAATTTATAAGTTAGTGGGTCTTAATTCACATTTTATACTATATTATTTGAGTTCTTATATAATAGTATTAAACATTAATTCTTCAAAATCTGATTTTAGTTTCATATTCACCATTTTTATCATATCTTAAGTTCTATAATGATATAGAAGCTCATTTTTGGATGGAATAAACTTCATATTATGTGCTACAATTAAGTTAGTTATAGCTACTTCTCATTCCATGTCTAACTATCCTTAACAGTCCCTACAAAACAGACTATTCAGATTAGCACACTCATCTTGTTTTGATCATATCTCACTATCTTTGATGATTCCATTGCATGGCCAACTCTCACATGTTTATGATATCTTATACTTACTGTAAATGGATTCCACCATGCAATTTTGTTAGTTTAAGACTTGGTTACTTACTGTTTTTATACAGCCAACAATTTAAGCAAGATTTTAGCATTGTTTCTTATGGTTATTCATCTTTTTAAGCATATTTATCAACACTTGATCCCCACACAACATTTTTATCATCATATATTCATCATATACATATAAACCAAGAAAGAAAATACATTTTATCTTTACAAAAATAACAAGAGAAATGGAAAGGATGATCTTCTTTACCAACCAAGATTATGTCTTGTTTTTGGATGACAATAACTTGATGAACACCAAATATATCTCCAAGATAATCAATCACCAAGATAATTTGTTGAGAAATTAGCCCTAGGACACAAGCAAATCACCTCCTTTGTTGTTAATATGGCCACCAATCAATCAAGGCTTCAAGGTTTCTCCATAATATGGCTAGATAACATGTAACTTGTGGCTAGAAAAGATCAAATGGTGGTGTTGTATGGTGTTTGTGGGACGGCAAGTATAGAGAGAGAGAGGAGAGTTTTGAGTTGTTTGCATGTGAAAAATGGAAGTGAATGGTATGTGTTAGTGGTTTTGCTAGTTTAGGTGGATATGAGTAGCTTTAATGTGAAGCTAACTTACATGTGTAAGTTGGTTTAGTGTAAGGATGCCACATCAAAGATGTGGTGTCCTCTTTGGGCCGTCCCATAGATAGTGGGATGGGATAAACTTTTTTTGTCTCATCCCGCTAATTTACGGGTATTCCTCGATTCTAGTTTCCTCGATTTGCGTGCCCTCGGGTCGTTTTACGAAAAACGTTTTTATAAATTATGAATCAACGGCACAAAACGAATCCAATAAAAATTGTCTCATCAAAAACGGAGTTCAAAAACGTAAATACGTAATCCTAAGGTTTCCGGTTTAGTCGTAAAGGAAGCTAAATTATGCACGTAAGCCCAAATTTAAATCCGTAAATTGTGAGTTCATCAACCAACACAAAAATAAGTTTCAAAATATTATACGAAAAAATAATTTACTACCTGAAAATGTTAGATTGTCACATTATTAATTTAGCTTAATTCTAAATATGGAAACTTTATAATTTAGGAAACTTACTATTTTTGGAAACTTTCTATTTTTAGAAATTGATCTATTTTAAGAAGTTAATCTCTTTTTGGAAACTTTCAATTTTTGGAGACTTTCTATTTTGGAAACTTTCTATTTTAGGAAACCAGCTATTTTTTAGAAAGTTACTTATTATTTCACAACAAGTATAATAATAGAAGAAATAGAAGTAATACTTAATCAGAATACATAGAATACATGATAAACACAGTATAACCTTAAAATCAATAAAACAAGACATGAACATATAAAACAAGCTAAGACACGATATAAAATCAGTTATGTACTCAGTAAACAGAATACTTATACATGTACCCTATTTAGCATTAGTGAGATAGGAGTAGGACTTCCTTTCATTCATCTTTTCCGTTCACTGGACATAAGGTACGATTTCCGGTCCTTTCAGTATGGACATTCTTTCCTTAATCGGATTCCCCGTCTGCAGCCAACTGTTTTCCATGTATTTGTTTTATATGTTTGATACTTATGTTAGAATAAGAGCCTAAGCAATATACATGCATGACCAGTGTCACCTAGTTATACCATAACCATAACACTGGAGGCACCAATGTTATGACTTTCCCACGGCGAAGTGATTGCTCGTGGTGTCTCTTTTCAGCTTTGGCCATTATATTATATTATCATGTGGGGCGTATGGGTGCATCCTAGTTACATGTTTACCAGTATTATCAGAGTGGATGTGATGTGTGCCTTGCATCCTTCACTAGGAGTTGATCCCTCCTACCCAGACTATTTAATCAGAGACAACCCCTCTAATTGCATGACGAGGTCTACCCTTCAAGTATTCATGCACAATGGACCCTCGTGACCTATATGGGCTATTTGGATAATTTAATACAGTTTTCATATAGAACATAAGTCTTCTCAAACTATAAAACCAGTTTTATGAACATGTTTCAGGTTCTCAAGGACTTATACTTTTCTGCTGCTATTAAGTCTTTATTATGTTTCTGTCATTCTTGTTATTTCATATATCCGTGCACTGAGTGTTTTCCTCATCCGTTACTTTGCTTTCCATGTCCCAAAACGACAGGTACCCAAGGACGGACTCGAGCATTTAGAGGAAGTGCGTAGGATGGAAGTTGTGATAGACTTCTTTTCGTTTTTGCCTATATACTTATGCTGGTATAGTCTTTCCTAGTTCATTTACTTCGTTTATTTTTTGGGCTTATGTTGGGAACCAATGTTTGATTCCGGTTTTTCCCAATGGTCATGTATGTTTTAGTACATATTACCTTGCATGCTTTGATGACACGCCATAATTACGCGTAACGGTTCACTTATCAAAGTGGGGTGTTACAATTATGGTATCAGAGCCGAAGGCTTCAACCTGTAGGCTCTAAAACTCGACATGTGACTAGTGGGTAGTCACTAGAAGCTTCCTAAGTCAACGCTTGTTATTCCATGTATTGAAGTTTTCAACACTTTGTTGTTTTAACCATGATATTTTAATCGGTATTGTTTTACTAATATGGATGAACAATCGTTATCCATACTTAGTTATGTGTCATTGTTTCATGCATGATGTTCCTTGTGAACTGTGTCTAATGTGGACTGAACCCCAGTAGTTCATAACTGGCCACATAAAAAAAAATTTGTTAAGTTTTGACAGCTTAGTTTCACTCATTTATTCCATGTATTATTGTTGCAGGTATTATGACTAAGTAATGGTTGGTACATGATTGACCCTATTTAGTCGCATGTGCTTTTATCGAAACTTTTAACTTTGGGACCGACCCACAGGCGTCCCTTCGCCATGTCTTTTGTTTTGGGTAACTTACCTTAGGCGTTTACCCTCGCGCATATAAAGGTTTTCATAAACTGCATCATGCATTCACGCACTGTTTACATGCATAAGAAATTTCTCATGAGTTATTGGCATAAAATTATTTTCATGTCCCCTCATAAGTTACTATGTCTTTATGTCAAGTACGTTTTAATACTATCATGGTTAACTTCATTTTCATGTTGATTATGTTATATACTCCTTCATGTTAAGTTGTTTCATGTTTCTTCATGATGATTTCATCTTCATGTTGATTACGTCTTACGTCTATTTTGTTATTTATGCTTTCATGCAAGAAATTGTTGGATTTCATTTAATCCTGCTTTAATGATAGTCATGGTTGGTTTTCATTAATCATGCTTTCAGGTAAATCATCATTGAATTTCGTTTAACAACACTTTTAGCGTCTCTCTATGCAACCAGAATGATGTCTATACTGGCATTTACAGGTTATCATGATGGTTTTCTAACCGTTTAATCAATTATTTTCCTTTAAAATCATGACAGATGATCGACCCCATACCAATCATTTCATGTACATTCCATGTGTACTCCATGTACCGTATTCCATGTGTATTACACGCACCTTAATCCATGTGTATTTCACTTGTAATACTTCAGAGTATTCTCTAGTCGATTCTGAATCATCTCAGGCATATTCCACTTGCTGATATTCTACAAGATTGCAGATGCCGCTCATAACTTGGAGATGTTACTAAAGGTTGACGGTTCTGACTTTTTTAGAGACGCTACGAGATGTTGATGTTGTTCACAACCTGGAGATCCGACAACATGAAGACAAAGGCGTTGGATCCAAGCGATCACACAAGAAGATGCTTCACCACCAAACGATTTCCATCACAATTCATCCCTACTTCTTAGTTACATGTCACACTTCTTTCAGTTGACTTTCAGTCATACGAGTGAGAACCGGTACCAGCCGGCCACTCAGCTGATTAGTTACATGAATCACCGTCAGAAGAATGACCATCATGGAACTGACAAACAAGACGATAGTAACTATTACTGTGACAACAACAATCTTAGCAATGGCAACAAAAGCTCCAGCCACGGACGTGATCAAAAATACAAAGGGTTAATAGTCCAACCGATCTGCCAATTCTGGCATAATAACCTAATATTTTTAGTTCTATTTGTTTCACACCTCGAGACACATGTCAAGACATCAGTCAAGTCACATGTCTCATAATAAGTGTGTAAACACTTATCCTTTTGCCACTAAAATCATGTTAAAACAAGACCTAATCATGTGTTTTACATCTTAAATGTCGAAATTACGCGTGGTTTTGTGTTTTGTTTGTTAAATAGGTACAAATGATCAAAAGAAGAGAAAACACGGGATTTCACGGTCAAATGTCGAAGAAATATCAAGAAAGAGTCAAAGACAAAGTCAAATGACCAAAGTGTGCCAAAGATCACGAAAACCGACAAAGTCAACTTAATTTTGAAGAAATGATCGAGAAAGTCGGAATCGAGCTCGTTTTAATGGAATTAATCATTTTTTTGAGATATTCGAGTCAAGTGGGTCCCACATCGGATAAATGGGCTAAAAAGCCCATTTAAGAGAAAAAAAGGTGTTTAACTTTCACCTAAGCCCAATTTGAGAAGAATTGATAATGGGACGGTTTAATTATAAATGGGCTAAAGCCCATTACAATTTTTGGGATGGATCAAGTGGAATGTTTAATTACTTTTGCTGGGTAAAAAGTCGGTCAACAAATCACCCCAGTCAAACCTTTTATCCATATTTACTTCACACGTAACTCTCACCCTCACATCTCCCCACGTGTTTTCCACTTTACCCATCCCTCTTTAATAAACACACGTATTACCCACTCTCTCTTTCAGTGTCGATAAAAACAAAGAAAAACACACATACACTTTTACTGCTCACTATCTCCTTCCCCCACTCCATCTCCTATTTCCCCACAAACCCTATTTTACTATACCAAAATTACACACCAAAAAAATGGGGCTTTTACCCTTATAGGTTAACTCAACCTATAAGGAATAAAACCCCAAAAAAAATCGGAGGCAAACACTCGAGAAGTGGTCCTCAAATCCTTCTGACGTGGCCAATCTCTCCCATTTGATTGGCTACTACACGTCCATACACCCATCCCCCTAATAAAATTGAGCCACATCACCAATCAACAAACACAAGAAGCACAACATCCTGACACAAGGGTAATCCATGGCTACAAGGGCGATTTTCAGCCGCATGATCAATTAATTAGAAGAGAGAGAAGTAGAAAGAAGGATTGGACGGTGGGATTTGATTGCTTACAAGAGAAGCCAAGATTAGGGTTTTGAGGGTTTTCTCCTATAAAAACCCCCATATTTCACATGTAATGTGTGCCTTTTCTTTATTTTTTAATTTTCAGTAAATTAGGTTTTAGAGTTTTAATATTGTAATTTTAATTTTCAGTATTGTACTCTTTAATTTAATTAATGAAAAGAAGTTTATTTAAATTAATTTTCGTCTCATTTTAATTCTTGCAAGTTTGGTATAATTGATCTATAATCTGCTTCTGCTTTTATGTTACTGTTCGGTACTATTATTATTAATTAAAAAAAAAATAAAAATAAATAAAAATAAAAAAAAATAAAAGAAAAGTGATATCAATATTTCCCCTACTGGGAAATATTAAAAGTATTGTTTGTTTCTGTTCATCTGATTGGGGTTCGAGGATATTATGATGAAGAAGGTGTTTGTTTTCGGTTAGTAAGACGGCTCAGCGCCCGTGTCTTCTTCACAAAGGATTTTTCCATCAGGTTTGCTTTTCTTTTAAATTTTATGTTAAATTTTATGTTTATTTAGTTTTAGGATTATCTGCTTGTGTTGGTTATCTGCATATTTTTAAGTCTGATATTGTCTTTGTTTTAGTTAAGTTAAAGTTACTAATCTTTCTGCTTAAATTTAGACTAAGCTATTTTTAGTAAATGATTTGGTAAATTGGTTTACTGTTCATTTTGGTTGGTTTTAGGATGTTTGGATCTGCTAAGTTTTATTGATGTTTGCTTGAGCTTATTTGATTCGATTGGATTTATGATTATACTGCTTTTTGAATAGTTTAAGTTGTTTAGATCTGTTTATTTGCATAGGATTCATCTGTTTCAGCTTATTTCTCGTTTGCTTATTTAATATTTAGTTCGTTCGGTTGTTAATTTGCTTATTTGTTTGCTTAATGCTGCCTTTTAGCCTATTAGTTATTTAGCTAGTGCTTATTTAGGCTGTGTTGCTATTTCCTTTCTGCTTGTCTGCTTATTTTTTCATTAATCTGTCATAGCTTAGTTTGCTCTTGCTTATATTGATTTTCAGCTTATGTTATTTTATCTAGTAGCTTAATTTATACTGCTTTTTTGTCTGTTGGTTCATTTTGCTGATTGCTTTACTGCTTATCTCAGACCCAATTGGTCTGAGGTATTTTACTGTCTAAAATAAAAGTTCCAAAAAATGTATTAAAAAAATATTAGGCAAATTTTGGTTCTGGTGGGAGTCGACCCCCAGACCTCCCGTTCACAAGCCTTACGCCTTACCAGTGGTCTGAACCTCTTTTTATGTTTAAATTATAGATTAGTTCATTAATATAGGTTGTTTAAATTTGGCAGTTTTAATTAATTAGGCAATTAAATTTGATATAAAAGTTTTATTTAGTTTAAATTAAAGTTTAATCAATCAATTTATTTAAATTTCGTTTTTATTCAGTTTTTATAAAAATACAAAAAGACGTTTTATTTACTTTCTTTAAATTTTAAATTAGTTTAAATTTACTTTTATTTTTAAAATAGTTTTAGTTTAAGTTTTCAAATTTAGTTTTAAAATTAGATTTCAATTTATTAAGTTTTGTTTAAAAGTAGATTTTAATTAAAAAATTTCAAGTTTTATTAATTAGTTAAATTTTATTTTCAAATTAATAGTTTAAATAGTTAATTCAAATAGTTTTTTTTAATTAAATAGATTTAAGTTAGTTTAAAAATTCCAACAATAGATTTTACAAAAAACAAAGTTAAGTCGTAACGATTAATTAGAAATCAAATTCTAGTCGAATCGAGGAAAAACGAATTTAATTGATATATACATAAAATCCTAGTTTCAAATTGGCGCCGCTGCCGCTTCGCTCGTACGATTGACGATTTTTTCGTGAAGACGTTTGGATTTTGGGATCCGTTCATTCTTTGAACGTTACGTTTCTTGCAACAAAAAATCAAAAATACAAAAAAATCAAAAACTTAAAAATACAAAAAAATTAAAAAATCACAAAAGCAATCTCTTTCCTAAGAATTGCACCAAAGAAAATTAAAAAAATACAAAAGTAATACTTTTTCCTAAAAGTATTACACCAAAAATATTACGTATTAGTGTTAATTTTTATTTCGATTTCTTTCGATTTTTCTTGTGAATATATATTTTTCTAAAAAAAATACAAAAAGATTTTTCCTTTTACTATAATATATTATGTAGCACAATAAAATTACCTATTTTTCAAATAAGCCTTAGTTGGGATTTCATCACCTAACTATTGTAATCGCATCCATAACAAGAAAAAAGGGAAAAATAGATAAATACTAGTAAGACGTTTGAACTCGACATATACAAACTATAAGGTGGGTATAAGGCGACGCGCTATAAAAGGTCGTCTAAGGAAAAAGGTTTTTAAGTGCTTTGTGCCACCTCGTTTCCCCGCTTGCTTGTGCGTATATTGAGAGGGACAACCGATTATTGGTTTGCCAACTCAATTAGTATTTACGTATATATTTTTGTAGATTTTTCATATTGCTCATCGAGAGGGAAAATCCTTTTCCTCTCAAAGTCGACCGAGGTCACCTACCTCATTCCAAAGTTTTAATTGTATGCGCACTCGCGCGCATACATACATACCGATTGGTGTACCAAATACTTCTAATTCTTCTAAAAAGAAGAAGAAGAAAAACAAAAAGACCGTCGTTAAAGCCGATCCCGAGAATCGAGCTTTCGACAATACGATGGCAACGGATAATCGACCAATGATTGAGATTCTTCAATCTCACGTTGAAGGAAACGATGACGCGATTGTGGTGCCGAATATTGGAGCTAATCATTTTGAACTTAAATCGGGTTTTATTCAAATGGTTTCCGCTACACCATTTTTAGGCCGTACTAATGATGACCCACACGCTCATATCAAACGTTTCATCCAATTAGCTAATACCGTCAAATACAATGGGGTGCCCCAAGAGGCCGTTCGCCTCCAACTTTTTCCTTTTTCCCTCGAGGGACAAGCCCGGATTTGGCTTGATAAGGAACCACCCCAAAGTATTACCACATGAATCGACTTTGAGACCAAGTTCATTAACTACTTTTTCCCACCATCACGGACCACGTCCTTAAGGAATGAAATAATCAACTTTGAGCAACAATATGGGGAAAGGTTTAGTGAGTCTTGGGATCGTTTTAAAGATCTTTTGAGAAAATGTCCACAACACGGTTTTACTAAAGTGCATCAAATCAACACGTTTTATAATGGTTTAACTCTAAACGACCAAGACTCGCTTAATAGTGCCGCGGGGGGCAATATTCTTGTGAAAACCATGAATGAGGCTTTGGCCATTATTGAGAACAAGGCAAAAGTGCAAACCAAGAGTGTTAGGGCTAATATGGCAAGTGCTAGTACTAGTAATAATGAGGTGAATGATAAAATTAATAAACTTACTTCACTTGTTGAAAAACTCGCTCTAAAAACCGACGCCCTCACTACACATGTGCATGCCGTGAAAGAAAAAAGTGAAACGTGTGAGACTTGTGGTGGACCACCTTCATACTTTAATAGTGACAATGTTTACAATGATCAACAAGAAGTTTATGCTTATAATAACAATGAAATTGATTGGATTCAATTCAAACCAAATGTTGATGTTAACCATTTGTCTTACAAGTCTAATAACTATTTGGCTCCCCCGGGTTTTGTAGCACCACAAAGACCACCCCCACCCGCCCAAAATAGGAACCTAGGTCCTCAACGGGGTAATTTTCAATGAAATTATAATCAACGGGGTTTTAATCAAAATCAAGGGAATTTTCAACGGCAAAACCAAGGGTTAAATAATCAAGGATTTAATAACCAAAGTTTTCAAAATCAAGGATTTATCAAGGTTCTAATCAATATCAAAACCAAGGTTTTCCTAATCAAGGTTATAATCAAATGAACATGCATAATCCCCAAATGGACTTGGTTTTACAAAAATTATCCGACCATGAACAAATGATGAGAGAGATGCAAGAATCGACCGATAAGAAATTTTTGACTATGATTCAAACGTTTCGTCCCCAGGGTACCCTTCCTTCGACCACCGTGACCAATCCTAGGGCAAATGTTAATGCTATCACTACTAGGAGCGGTAAGACCACCGTAGAACCTTCCCCACCTAACCAAGGACCCGAGATACCTTCTTCTTCGAAACAACCTCCCTCTTCTTCCACTTGTGACATACCTCCCGTTATGCATTCGTCTACACCTTATGTTCCACCGATACCCAAATTTTCTACCACACCTTCGGTTCCAAAACCGGTTCCTTCACCTTCTATTTCTATTCCTCCTCCTCCACCAAAGAATGTGAGTGAGCAATCCACTCCAAAGCCTTCATCTCAACCCAATATACCTTATCCCTCAAGGTTGCGGAAAGAGAAATTGAAGAATAAGGATGATATTCAAGTTTCGAACTTCCTAAAAATGTTCAAACAATTGAATTTTAATATCACCTTTGCCGAGGCGCTCGCTCACATGCCTAAGTACGCTAAGATGTTTAAGGATCTTTTAAGTGATAAGGAAAAGTTGATTGATATTGCCAATACCCAATTGAATGAGAATTGTTCCGCGGTTCTTTTGAGAAAATTACCGGTTAAGTTAGGAGATCCCGGTCGATTCCTTATTCCTTGTAATTTTCTGGGTGTTGAGAATTGTATGGCCTTGGCGGATCTCGGAGCGAGTATCAATCTTATGCCATTGTCCGTGTGGAAAGAATTATCTTTACCCGAGCTAGTCCCCACTCGTATGACATTAGAATTAGCTAACCGTATGGTTGCTTATCCGGTGGGGATAGCCGAGGATGTTTTTGTAGGAGTCGACAAATTCACTTTTCCCGCCAATTTCGTCGTAGTCGACTATGAAATGGATCCCCGTGTTCCCTTAATTGTGGGATGACCCTTCTTGCGGACCGGGCGTACATTAATTGATGTAGCCGCGGGTGAACTTATCATGAGGGTCGGGGATGACAAAATCGTCTTTAACATGGGTACACTTTCCAAACTTCCCAATGAGCCCGAATCCGTGAATTTCATCGATGTGCTCGACGAAGCATGCGAAGAACATTTTCACGAGGCTTGTAAGAGCGGGATTTCTCCTTTACCTCATGTTGAGACCGTAGCTTCTATTTCTCCTTCATTGGCTCCATTTGGAGAAAGTGACTTAGATGATTCTGAAGCTAGCTTGGGTCCTCTCGATATTAACTATGATAATTCTCCCACGAATTGGGATGAAGACATTCGTACTATTGAGAGACTTCTCAATGAGGACAATATTTCTCCACCTACTCCTAAAGAAGTTACAAACGATGATCCTACTTTGACTAAGCCTTCCATTGACAATCCGACGGATTTAGAGCTTAAGGATTTACCGTCTCAATTAGAGTACGTTTTCTTAGAGGAGGATAATAAGTTGCCCGTCATTATTGCTAAGGACTTAAAAGAAGATGAAAAATCCCGACTTATCGATGTGCTTAAGAATCATAAGAAAGCAATTGCTTGGAAAATCTCCGACATTCGCGGAATTGATCCTAATTTTTGTACTCATAAAATTCTCATGGAAGATGACTTTAAACCCGCAATCTAAAATCAAAGAAGGGTTAATCCAAAAATTCATGAAGTCATTAAGAAAGAAGTTATCAAACTTCTCGATGCCGGAATGATTTACCCTATCTCGGATTCGCCATGGGTTAGTCCCGTCCACTGTGTGCCTAAGAAAGGCGGAATCACCGTTGTTCCCAACGAAAACAACGAGTTGATTCCTACTCGATTCGTAACGGGTTGGCGAGTTTGCATCGATTATCGTAAGCTCAATGATGCCACTCGTAAGGATCACTTCCCTCTTCCTTTCATGGATCAAATGCTCGATCGTTTAGCGGGTAATGATTTCTATTGTTTCTTAGATGGCTTTTCCGGATATTTTCAAATCCCTATCGATCCAAAAGACCAAGAGAAAACCACATTCACTTGTCCCTATGGAACATTTGCTTACAAAAGAATGCCTTTCGGCTTATGAAATGCTACCGGGACTTTCCAAAGGTGTATGATGGCGATATTTCATGACATGGTTGAAGAAACTATGGAAGTCTTTAATGTAGAGATTTTACTAGTTGAAAATTTTCGTTTTCTCGGTATCTTCTCGAATTGATTTCCGGTTCAAAGTGCGACTCAATTGTTCTTGGTGGAAATGAAAATGGTTTGGTTATCTATTACTAAGTAAAATGAAAATGTAAATTGCGATAAGTAAAAGGAATGCTGAAAGAATGCTAAAAGGAATGCTGATTGGAATGCTAATAGGAATGCTAATTGGAATGTTGATTGGAATGCTGATTTGGAATGTTGATTGGAATGCTGATTGGAATGTTGATTGGAATGCTGATTGGAATGTTGATTGGAATGCTGATTGGAATGTTGATTGGAATGCTGATTGGAATGCTGATTGGAATGCTGATTGGAATGCTGATTGGAATGTTGATTGGAATGCCGATTGGAATGCTGATTGGAATGCTGATTGGAATGCTAATAGGAATGTAAAAGGAATGCGAAAGGAATGCTGATTGGAATGTTGATTGGAATGCTGATTGGAATGTAAAACCCTTTTCCAATCAAGGTGATTGGAATACGTGATTGGAAAGGGGTTTACCCTTTCCGATCTAACTTTTTGATCCGAAAATTAAGCAAAAGCAATAAGCTATGGTTAATAAGCTCAAACTAAAACTTGCACGAATCTAAATCGAAATTGACTTAATAAGCCTGAATAACAACTTATCAAACTTAAAAATAAGCAAACTTTCAAATCAAACTTTTAAAAAGATGAACTTTTTAAGAAAACTTTAGATCAAATAAGCATTAAGATGAAAACAAATCAAGGATGAACATGAATCAAAGAGAAGCAAAGTAAGAAAGGGAAAAGAAGATGATTAAAGATAAGAACTTGATTAAAAGAAAAGATTCCAAAATAAAAAGACTTACTTGAATTGAAGAAATTAAAAGTGCATAACACGAAATTAAATTGCAAGAAATTAAATGACAAGAAATGAAAATGGTGGAAGTGTGGCTTGTCAAGCCACCAACAACATGAAAATGAAGCTAGCCTAAACTATATATAGGGGTGATTAGGGAGGAGCTTAGGAAGCTTCCTCCCTCTTTCCTCATTTCCTTATTTGCACACTTAAGTCCTTTTCTTCTTAATTGTTTGTTAATCATGGACTTAATGATTTTGTATTGGGATTTCTTTAAACTCGTCTTTGAATTTTCTTCGTAAATTAGACTCGAGTTCTTTGACTTTTAGTAAACTTCCGTCTTTTGACTTTTTCTTCGATAAATCTTCAGAATTGGTCTTGGACTTCCGTTCTTTTTCCACTCTTGATCTTTCGACTTCGTCTTTCGTCTTTTTCTTTGATAAAAGCCCGTGAATGCCGTGTTTTCTCCACTTTTCACTTTTTCGTCCTAAATCACAACAAAAACACAAACCACGCATAATTCCGACATAAATGACATAAAATACACGTTTTGGCTTGGTTATTATTGTAATTAAGTGGTAAAAAGGATGGGTGTTTTCACACCTATCAAATCCCCTACACTTACCCATTGCAATGTCCTCATGCAATGCATTAGTTACAAAGCACGTTTTACATTTTCCATCATAATCAACCTACCTTGGCCTTTATTAAACAACTAAGGAAAATAAAAAAGATAGAAAATAACAAGATGCAACAAGGAAGAAACTTGTAAAGAAATCTAAGACTTACATTAGGGCTTGTGTGTCATGAATGTTCATAACCCTCAAGTTTCACGTTCCCCATGCCAAGCTTAAAAACAAGATCATTGTTAGCACAAGTTAGCATAACAAACATTTACTCATGTGGTTCAATTAATCACTTAAACATTTATTGATGTCTTGAATGATCACGAGGATGCATTGTTGACTTATTTCGATAATTTATTTAGGCTGAAAGCAAAGTAGGACGATTTGATCAATAGTTAGCTAAAGGACAAAATCTCTTAAAACTGCTTCTCGGGATATCAAAAAGTTCATATCTTGGCATAACTTGGTTCACGATTTGAGACCTTTCTCGGGCCGATATTTGGCATGTACTTCATACTTCATATCTTCGCGAGACGTTTTTGAGATAATGGTCTTCTCTTCGTTATAGAGTTTCTTCACTTGGAGACTTTTGAGGGGTACTCCAGCTTTGTTGACCACGACTTCATGATTATTTCTTCAATCTCTAATTGGGATTTTGAGATACAACGATCCGCCTCCTTTTCGGACTTGGATCTATTTATCCTCATACCTTGTTAGGGTCTTTTCGGATAGACTTCTCCATGATCTTTATGGGAGTTGATTGCTTTTCGTCGTGAGTCTTGATCATTCATATTGATTTTGGGAATAATGCTTTTCACATCACTTCGGATCTTCAGCAATAAAATGGAATCCTCATGCCTTGTTAGGGCCTTTTCGGACTCGTTAATCTTCGCGCCCCGCTTCATAAGTTATGCCTTGGCTATGAACTCTTATCATTACCGAGCAACTTTTAAACGATCTTGGGCTAGAAGCTAAGTAACTTTTCAAATCGTACGACCTTACTTATTGCAGATAATTTATTAGCAAGTGATGGGAGAAAAAGATCATAATTAACTCACATAAGTTAATGAGAGAATACCAAACTTGTAACCAACTCTATCATTTCTCGTTCTCCACAATTTAAAATCTCAAGGAATGAGACTCGTGGATGCTTAGCCTAATAAACCAATTAAGGTCTACATGGTTAAGGATACTAGCTAGAGTGAACTTGGATAAGTAAACTCGGGTTGAGTCAAAATATTCACAACGGGCCTAATATATCTAAGATATCTAAACTTGCTAAAACCATTTTATTAAAATGCTAGAAAGTAACAAAAATAAAGGAGACTACAACTAGGCCAAAATAGATTAAAATTTTTGAAAAATGTCGAAAAATTGATTTTCCGGTTAAAATGAGGGCAAATACAAGGAAAAGACCACTTAACTTCGATAGAAGTCCCCCCTACACTTAATATAAACATTATCCTCAATGTTTAAGCATGTGGGAGTAAACTCCCCTACACTTAGGACATTGTGCACTTTGTTTAAATCTCGTTAAGGAAAAGACAACTAAAGAGATTCCTATTTTAATATTGAGAAATATAAAATAGTGAATCGAAAAGAGTTTAGGATAGAACCGGGAAGAAGGGAACACGGAATCACGGTTCGTCAAAAGTCATCAAGAGTGTGTCTTTGAAGCTCTATTCCCGGCACATGATAAGAAAGAGAACAAGAAACACCAACGGGGCTCCCCCCTACACTTATGGTGAAAACAGGAAAGATAGATAGATAAGTGGGTTGCCTCCCAAAAAGCGCTTGTTTATATTAACCGAGTCACGAGCCTGACTCGTCCCCGAATTAAATGGTCCATGGGGAAGCCTCGTATGTAATACCGGGATCAAAGACCTTGTCCTCGTTCCCGGAGGACATCAATAAAGGAGAGGCAGGAGGATAAGTCTTGAATGGTAAAAAGGTCCTCTCAATACCAGAAAAGCAAGTGAAGTCCAGATTGACGGGAGGTGGGGTGGGTAAGGGAATCACATTGTCATCCTCCAAAGACAATGGAGGCAGACCAATTGGCAAAGCCGAAGAAGTATCAATCATAGAATGGTCCATGTCACCTCCCGGGTCAAAGCATTTATCCTCATGATCGTAGAGAAGGAGTGTAGAAACTCATTTGAAAAGACCACGATCAAGTACGAAACCATCATTCATTTGTGGGGATTGTTGATAAGTTAAATCCTCACGAATGTGGTAAACGTAATTCTCATAAGAGGAGTGTTGATTAGGTAACTCCTCGAGAATAGGTTGTTTGGGCATGTGAGTTGGTTCGTCATTATTATGAAAAATAAGACGTTCCAACTCATCAAGTTCGGCATCGATGTTGGAAAAGTCGACTTCGCTTGTAGGTGTAATCGGAGGCAAAAGAGCTAGCTCTCGGTCGATAATTTCCTCAATCTCTGGCTCGAAGACGAAATCATCATACTCACCACATGTTGAACTCTCGTTGGGAGGATCAAATATCGGATGTGGAGTTGTGAGTATGTGATCATTGACTAGCGAAGCAAACTTGCCCGTAAGCTCCACAAAAGTTGGCATATCACACAAATTTTCCGGAACACCCGCGGGCTCACTTGGGATGACGACAAGTTCCTCGACACTAGACTTTAGGGATTTGTCTGATTCCATAGCCGAGATAATGTCAAGATGCTGATCCTCCATTATGAGAGAGCCAACGGGCTCCTCGGGTGTGATAGCAATAGACGAAGGAGGAAGGGAAGAAGTCTTACTTTGCTTTAGAAATTCCTCCTCGTCGAAAATAACCTCAATATCGTCATCGCTCTCCTCATTACCTAAAGGGCCAATAATAAGCTCAGGGATATGAGTACTCGTCTGATCTCGCTGCTGTAAAAATGACTCCATACAAGTTTGCAGCGTGTGTAAAAGCTCTTTGCTTTGTTCTTGAAAAGCTATAGCAAGATCGTTTCTTTGTTCTTGAAAGGCTGTAGCAAGATCGTCAATTGGTTCTTGGCAACCCATCTCGTGACGAGGCTGATGATCAATTGGGTATTGCAGGGGTTGGTCAAAACTGGAAGGGGTATAATTATAGTAATTTTGAAGCCCTGTAGGGCAGTGAAAACTTTCGTGAGGACCCCCACAGTTGTTGCAAAACGGGTGAGGAAAAAGACTGGGTGCGTCTTGTGGATAGCTATTTTCATTGTCATAATTGTACCCCGGTTCTTGCCCGTGACCATACGTGTATCGAACCGGGAATGAAACATGCCAATGAGAATCGCTTCCACAATAGATGCACGGGGGAACAGGACGTGGGTTCAAAAAGAATGAATTAGTCGAGTTGCACAAGGGACAAAATCCGAATTGTGTGTTGTCGATATCGTTTCCGCATCGCTCACATGTACACCATTGACAAGAGTCGTTCCCATACAGTCGTCTCCCACACCCGACGCAATGGACATAAAAATCCATGGAGAAAGATAGATAAGCAAGAAGAATATTTTTGGTGCAAAATTTTGAAAAAGAAATGCTTTTTAAGATTTTTCAAATGTTTTTGGATTTTTTATTTTTTTTTTAAAAATTTTTGACTCGAAAAAATAACGTTCACAAGTGAACGGATCCCAAAAGCCAACGCGTCTCTCACAAAAAACCGTTAATCTTCACGAAAAGAGCCGGTTGCGGCGCCATTTTAATGTAGAGATTTTACTAGTTGAAAAATTTCGTTTTCTTGGTATCTTCTCGAATTGATTTCCGGTTCAAAGTGCGACTCAATTGTTCTTGGTGGAAATGAAAATGGTTTGGTTATCTATTACTAAGTAAAATGAAAATGTAAATTGCGGTAAGTAAAAGGAATGCTGAAAGGAATGCTAAAAGGAATGCTGATTGGAATGCTAATAGGAATGCTAATTGGAATGTTGATTGGAATGCTGATTTGGAATGTTGATTGGAATGCTGATTGGAATGTTGATTGGAATGCTGATTGGAATGTTGATTGGAATGCTGATTGGAATGTTGATTGGAATGCTGATTGGAATGCTGATTGGAATGCTGATTGGAATGCTGATTGGAATGTTGATTGGAATGCCGATTGGAATGCTGATTGGAATGCTAATAGGAATGTAAAAGGAATGCGAAAGGAATGCTGATTGGAATGTTGATTGGAATGCTGATTGGAATGTTGATTGGAATGCTGATTGGAATGTTGATTGGAATGCTGATTGGAATGTAAAACCTTTTTCCAATCAAGGTGATTGGAATACGTGATTGGAAAGGGGTTTACCCTTTCCGATCTAACTTTTTGATCCGAAAATTAAGCAAAAGCAATAAGCTATGGTTAATAAGCTCAAACTAAAACTTGCATGAATCTAAATCGAAATTGACTTAATTAGCATGAATAACAACTTATCAAACTTAAAAATAAGCAAACTTTCAAATCAAACTTTTAAAAAGATGAACTTTTTAAGAAAACTTTAGATCAAATAAGCATTAAGATGAAAACAAATCAAGGATGAACATGAATCAAAGAGAAGCAAAGTAAGAAAGGGAGAAGAAGATGATTAAAGATAAGAACTTGATTAAAAGAAAAGATTCCAAAATAAAAAGACTTACTTGAATTGAAGAAATTAAAAGTGCATAACACGAAATTAAATTGCAAGAAATTAAATGACAAGAAATGAAAATGGTGGAAGTGTGGCTTGTCAAGCCACCAACAACATGAAAATGAAGCTAGCCTAAACTATATAGGGGTGATTAGGGAGGAGCTTAGGAAGCTTCCTCCCTCTTTCCTCTTTTCCTTATTTGCACACTTAAGCCCTTTTCTTCTTAATTGTTTGTTAATCATGGACTTAATGATTTTGTCTTGGGATTTCTTTAAACTCGTCTTTGAATTTTCTTCGTAAATTAGACTCGAGTTCTTCGGCTTTTAGTAAACTTTCGTCTTTTGACTTTTTCTTTGATAACTCTTCAGAATTGGTCTTGGACTTCCGTTCTTTTTCCACTCTTGATCTTTCGACTTCGTCTATCGTCTTTTTCTTTGATAAAAGCCCGTGAATGCCGTGTTTTCTCCACTTTTCACTTTTCGTCCTAAATCATAACAAAAACACAAACCACGCATAATTCCGACATAAATGACATAAAATACTGATACAGGGCTTTTGACACCCCGTATAAAAATTAAAGTTCGTTGTGTTGTTCTCTTCGAATTGAAAAACTTGTGTTTAATGTGTGACTCAGTTAATCTTGGTGGAAACAAAGATGTGTCGTTGTAGTATTTAAAAATAAAGGTGCGAAACGATTAAAGTAAAATGCGTTAAAGTAAAAGTCTAAATCTAATAAGGTAAATGGTGCAAGTAATTAGAAGCAAGACGAAAATTAAAAGGCACTAAATGAAAATAACGCAAACTTAAATCTAACTAAGGCAAACTTAGAACGCAACTAAAACTAAATCTTAAACTAAGGCAAATAAACTTAAAGTGCGATTAAGGAAAAAGGCGAGAAAAATAAAGCTTAAAATAAAAGGGCAGAAACTTAAAAACTAAATTTGAAAAAAACTGAAAAGAGCCTATCCGGAATATACCCTATTCAAAAAACCTTAAATTCGGAATAATACCTCCTATTTGGAATAAAACCTCCTATCCGGAATATATGTCCCTATTCGGAATAAAGTGCCTACTCGGAATATTTTGGCCTATTCGGAATGTCAGCTCTATTCGGAATATATTCCTATTCGGAAAATCCAGTCCTATTCGGAAAGTTATCCCTATTCGGAATAACAGCCCTGACTCGGAATGTCTATTCGGAAAATTCAGGTAATTCGGAAAGTTCCCTCTATCCGGAATATCCAATATTCCGAATAGAACACCCTTAAGATTGTTTACTCGGAATGTTTCTGGGCTCGATCCAGGGAAATACAGTAACTATAAACCGGAGAACAAGGGAAAGCTAATAAAGCACGGATCTAACAAAAACTTAACCAAATCAACAAAAAGATTAAACCAAACTAATAACAAAACAACTATTAACATAAACAATCAATCCAAAACAATCAATCTCACAAAACTTAATCAAAATAATCAAAACCCACTTAAATAAATCAACAAAAATTAAGATCATGAACATAAACAAATCAACACAAAGATTAAAGAAGGGTAGAATGAGATTAACAAGATAAAAATAAAGCTTAACAAGAATTAAAAGGAAAAACTTACTTGAATTAAATGGTAATTAAGGTGCAAGACAAGGTAATTAAAATGGACAAGAAATTAAAGGTGCAAGTAATTAAAAATGGAAGAGATAGTTTGTCATGCTATCCAACAACAACAAATGATTAACAACTAATGCTATTTATAGGGGAGGATTAAGGAAGCTTCCTCCCCTCCTTCATTTCTTGTTAATTGCGGGATTAAGTCCCTCCTTCATTTAATCTTCATTAATTGCGTCATTAGTCCTTTTCTTCTAATCTTTCTTTTAAATTTGGACTTTAAGGACTTGTGGCTCGGGATATCTTTTGAACTCGTCTTTAATTTCTTCAATAAAATAGACTTAAGTTTCTCGGCTTTTGATAAACTTCCGTCTTTTGACTTTTTCTTCGATAAATCTTCAGAATTGGTCTTGGACTTCCGTTCTTTTTCCACTCTTGACTTCTCGACTCCGTCTTTCATCCTTTTCTTCAATAAAAGTCAGTAAATGCCCGTGAATGTCCGTGTTTTCTCCACTTTTCACCTTTTCATCCTAAATCACAACAAAAACACAAACCACGCATAATTCCGACATAAAAGACATAAAATACACGTTTTGGTCCGGTTATTATTGTAATTAAGTGGTAGAAAAGATGGGTGTTTACACACCTATCAAATCCCCTACACTTGACCATTGCAATGTCCTCATGCAATGCATTAGTTACAAAGCAAGATTACACTTTTCATCATAATCAATCTATGTTGGCCTTTATTAAAGAGATAGAAAATTAAAGACATACAAGATAAAGAAATCAAAAGCATACCTTGGGTTTTGGAAATTGTTATGAATAATCATCATCCTCAAGTTTTCACTTTCTCCAAACCAAGCTTAAAAACGAGATCATTGTTATTATAAGTTAGTAGACTAACACGAACTCATGTGGGACCATTACTCACTTAGACTCCCTTATTCCTAGGTGTATCTCTTATATTTTATTATTGTCTTGAATGATCACGAGGATGCATTGTTTGACTTATTTCGATATTTATTTAGTCTGAAAATAAAGTGAACGATTAAATCAATAGTTAGCTAAAGGACCAAATCTTTTAAAACTGCTTCTCGGGACCTCATAAAGTTCATATCTTGGCATAACTCGCTTCGCGATTTGAGACCTTTCTCGGACCGATATTTGGCAGCGACTTCATACTTCAAATCTTGAGAGACGTTCATGAAATAATGATCTTCTCTTCATATAGGAATTTCTTCACTTGAAGTTTTGAGAGATTCATACTTGGACCACGACTTCTTCATCTTTCTCCAATCTTTATTTTGGACTTTGATATACAACGATCCGCCTCCTTTTATGACTTGGATCTATTTATCCTCATACCTTGTTAGTGTCTTTTCGGATACACTTCTCCATGACTTTTGGGGAGTTTTGCTTTACGTCGTGTGTCTCGATCCTTCATATTGATTTTCGATAAATGATTCTTCACATCACTATGGATCTTTAGCAACAAAATATAGCCATCATGCCTTGTTAGGGCCTTTTCGGACTCGCCAATCTTCGCATCCCGCTTCAATAAGTTATGCCTTGGCTATGAACTCTAATCCATACTGAGCAACTTTTAAACGATCTGGGGCTAGAAGCTAAGTAACCTTTCAAATCGTACAACCTTATTTATTAGCAGATAAATTTATTAGCAAGCGATGGGAGAATAGGCTTATAATTAACTCACATAAATTCACGAAAGAATACCGAACTTATAATTAGCTCTATCATCTCTCGTTCTCCACAGTTTAAAATCTCAAGGAATGAGATTCGTAGATACTTAGCCTATTAAATCAAAGTTTTGGGTTTCCGAGTCGCCTATAGGATCTTGCAAATTCTTGGACTTTTTCAAGCTTAGAAATCGCATTTTAAAGTTCCCTTGATAAACGACTATCTAGGATCAATTATAGGAACTTGCGAAAAGTTCTTGTTCTTAACCCGTGAGAGTTAAGACTTTCGCGTTTTATAGCTCCCTATATAAAAGCCTAGCAAAACTTGACTTAAACACGTTAAGGATACTAGCTAGAGTAAACTCGGGTTGAGTCAAAAGATTCACAATGTTTGAAAATTAAAACCACTTATTAATACATTTATTCTAATAAGGAAAGAAAATAACTATACAATGGTAAAAACTAATAGGCCAAAATAGATCAAAAATTTTGAAAAATGTCGAAAAATTGATTTTCCGGTTAAAATAAGGACAAAAACAAGGAAAAGACCACTTAACTTCGATAGAAGTCCCCCCTACACTTAAGATAAACATTGTCCTCAATGTTTAAGCATGTGGGAGTAAACTCCCCTACACTTAGGACATTGTGCACGTTGTTTAAATCTTGCTAAGGAAAAGACAACTAAAGAGATTCCTATTTTAATATTGAGAAAATATAAAATAGTGAATCGAAAAGAGTTTAGGATAGAACCGGGAAGAAGTAGAACACGGAATCACGGGTCGTCAAGAATCATCAAGAGTGGATCATTGAAGCTCGAATCCCAGATTAAGAAGTGAGGAGAGGAAAACAAACCAAAGGGTCCCCCCTACACTTATGGTAAAGAAAGCAAAAAGATAGATGCATGGGTTTCCTCCCAAGAAGCGCTTGTTTTTGTTACCGAGTCGTGAGCCTGACTCGACCCTGAGCATCAACGGAAGAAGCATGAAACATATCCACCAGGATCAAAGACATAGTTTTCATCCATCAATAAGCACGAGCTTAAGGCGAACAAGCCAAGGCAAAGAAGAAGTGGCAGGGTTCCCTTAAGCAGCGATGGAGCACGGTGGGAGCAAGTAGGATGCGGTGCAAGCATGTCTTCAAAATGTCCAAAGATTTTTCCTTTTATTTCATCAGGTGGATACTGAGATGGCTTAAAGACTTCAATACCAGGGTCGAACACCTTTTCCTTTAAGGGAAAATAGCACTCAGGCTTAGCCGAGTGTGAAGAAGATCCGCAAAGAAGCACAACCTCATCCTCAGAAGGGGGACAAAGAGGTGTCAAATCATACGTGCAACAGATTTCGGTGTCGACCGGTTTCTTCTCCTTTGACAAAATTTTCTTCAAATCCAAAGTAGGATCAAGACGATAATCTTCAAAGTCCAAAGGAGGTGCATCACTCTCATGAGGGAAGTAAGTGTTGAGAAACTCAGAGAAATCTTCCTCAAATGAGTAATCGTCCAAAGTAGGATCGAGTGATGGCGGAGGATCTTCATCATGTGAAGAATCGCTCGAGAGAGTATCAGCCTCATCAAAATCATCAAAAGTGGGCAGCTCAGGATACTCAGAAGTACAATCAAAATTATCCGAATCTGAGCTAGAATCATCATCATAAGCATCAAAGACCGGTGGCAAATCATAAATGGGAGAAGGTTCCAAAGTGGATCGAGAATCATCCTCATCATCGTCAAAGAGTGGGTTATCAATGGAAGAACGAATAGAGGATTGTCATAGACGGTAAAGTCATCGAGCACATTAATCATATTCACTGAGTCTCGGCCTCCAAAGGATTTTCCTGTAAGCTTCCCCATTTTAAAAACTTTTGAATCATCCCCGACTCGTAAGATTAACTCACCTTCGGCCAAATCTACTAAAGCACGTCCGGTTCTCAAGAATGGCCGACCAAGTATTAAAGGAATACGAGGGTCCATTTCATAATCAACTACGACAAAATCGACCGGGAAAGTAAATGTGCCAACTTTGATAAACACGTCTTCGGCTATACCAACGGGGTAAGCGAGAATGCGATTTGCAAGTTCGAGAGTCATCTTTGTTGGAATGAGGTCGGGTAATGATAGTGTTTTCCAAACACTGAGTGGCATCAAATTAATACTAGCCCCGAGATCAGCAAGGGCAGTAAATTCTTCAGTTTTGTTGAACACGCACGGCAACACAAAACGACCGGGATCTCCAAGCTTTTCCGGTAATTCTTTAAGAATAACTGCAGAGCAGTTTTCATTTAAGCGTGTGTTGGCTTGTTTAATCAGCTTCTCCTTCTTGCTAAGCAATTCCTTGCATGCTTTGACAAACTTCGGCATATGGCAAAGTGCTTCAACAAGGCTAATGTTGATGGTCAATTTAGATAGCATTTCCACATATTTAGATACTTGACAGTCATTCTTGGTTAGCTCGCTGGTCTTGCCTATGCGAGAAGGGTATGGGATTCTAGGTTGATAAGGGGAAGGTGAAGGTGTAGTTGGTAAAGGTTGTGATGTTGAAGGGTCCTTTCGAGATACATCGTCATGACGAGGCGGAGACGGTAATGGTGTACTAATACTAGGTGTAGGAGGAGTAGGGATACATGGTGGTGGGGGAGGTGTAGATGATGGTGGTGGGATAGGTGGATCGACAATGGTAACTCCACTACGCGTAGTTATAGCACTCACATTAGCTCGCGGATTAGTGACGGTGTTTGAAGGTAGAGAACCCGAAGAAGAAGGTTGAGCTTCGGGCAAGAAACTAGCCAAAAGATTCTTTAATTCAGTCGTTTGAGTGCTGAAGGAAGATTAGATATTATCACGAACCTCGGTTCTGATGTCATTTCCTTGCTTCAAGATATCTCCTTTCAAGTTGATTATTTGGCTCTGTAGATTCTTGATTTGCTCACCTTGAGTTCTCATGATGGCATCAACATCGGTGTTTATGGGTGGGTGTTGTTGGGTGGGTGGTTGATAAGGGTTAGAAGCTCTTGGTGGGATTTGGTTGCTTCTATTGTAGTTGTTGGCGGGGTTTTGGTTTTGAGGAGAAAAACCGGGTGAAAGGTAATTGTTGGAACGGTAGCTCAGCAGATTTCTATCCCCTTGTTGTCTAGCTTGGTAATTTTCTGGTGAATAATTACCGTAAGCTGCATATACATTTTCCGGATTTCCTTGTGTCAAAGGACAATCGGTGTATGAGTGAGGACCGCCACATGTTTCACAAGGATTAGCAACCGCTTTAACTTGATGTTGTTGTTGGTTTGAAGCGAGAAGCGTAATACTTTTGCTCATTTCAGCCATCATGCGGGTGAGTTCGGTCATCTCAGGGTTTGCTGAGGTAGAAGAAACATTGACTCTCGGGTTGTTCCTAGAAGAAGCAGAGGAATCCCAGTTTTTATGATGAGTAGTCATGTTCTCTATTAGCTCTCTACACTCCTCGGGTCTCCTTTTCATGAATGTGCCACCGGCGGCTGCATTTATCGTATCACGATCTCGAAAAGTCAATCCGTTGTAGAAAGTATCTATCAAAGTGACGGGAAGCATATTGTGGTTTGGACATCTATCGATCAAGACATTATATCTCTCCCAAGCGTCAAAAAGAGATTAATCGGGATCTTGCATGAAACCGCTGATCTGATTGCGAAGGCTTGTGACCATGGATGGTGGAAAGTAGCGCGACAAAAAGCGTTGAGTCATATCATCCCAAGTGTGAATAGAATTCTTCGGAAGACGATCAAACCATTTCTCGGCATGATGCGATAAAGTATGTGGGAAGAGTTGTAGGCGGAGTACATCCATTGTGGCCCCAGGCAACTTCATGCTTTGGGTGATTGTAATGAACTTGTCGAGGTGTTTGTTGGCATCATCATCAGGCAATCCTCTAAATGGGTTTGTTTGTACTTGCTGAATCATGTGGTGCTTCAACGAAAACTCAGGAGCGTTGATTTGCATCGGCGCAATCGGTCCTCCTCGTCTAAACATGGTTGGTTGACAAAGTTCCTCCATGGTCCGAAGATCGGGCTGTGGAAGAGCATTGTTGTTATTATTGTTATTGAGGTTCGGTGGAATGTTGTTGTTGTTAACACCTACCATATCTAAATCTTCTTGAGGCTCGGGCTCTTGATAATTAGAAGATCTAGTACGCATACACCTGAAAATTCAAAAGAAAACAAAACCAAACACAAATACAATATATATACACAAGAAAGATAAAATCTTTTTGGATTTTTGAAATTTTTAATTTTTATGGTTTTTTATCAATTTTTAATTTTTATGATTTTTTTTTTGAATTTTTTATGCAAGAAAAGTAACGCTCACAAGTGAACTGATCCCAAAAAGCAACGTGTCTCTCACAGAAAACAGTTGATCTTTACGAAAAGAGCCGGCAGCGGCGCCATTTGATACAAGGCTTTTGACACCCCGTATAAAAATTAAAGTTCGTTGTGTTGTTCTCTTCGAATTGAAAAACTTGTGTTTAATGTGTGACTCAGTTAATCTTGGTGGAAACAAAGATGTGTCGTTGTAGTGTTTAAAAATAAAGGTGCGAAACGATTAAAGTAAAATGCGTTAAAGTAAAAGTCTAAATCTAATAAGGTAAATGGTGCAAGTAATTAGAAGCAAGACGAAAATTAAAAGGCACTAAATGAAAATAACGCAAACTTAAATCTAACTAAGGCAAACTTAGAACGCAACTAAAACTAAATCTTAAACTAAGGCAAATAAACTTAAAGTGCGATTAAGGAAAAAGGCGGGAAAAATAAAGCTTAAAATAAAAGGGCAGAAACTTAAAAACTAAATTTGAAAAAAACTGAAAAGAGCCTATCCGGAATATACCCTATTCGGAAAACCTTCAATTCGGAATAATACCTCCTATTCGGAATAAAACCTTCTATCCGGAATATCTGTCCCTATTCGGAATAAAGTGCCTACTCGGAATATTTTGGCCTATTCGGAATGTCAGCTCTATTCGGAATATATTCCTATTCGGAAAATCCAGTCCTATTCGGAAAGTTATCCCTATTCGGAATAACATCCCTGACTCGGAATGCCTATTCGGAAAATTTAGGTAATTCGGAAAGTTCCCTCTATTCGGAATATCCAATATTCCGAATAGAACACCCTTAAGATTGTTTACTCGGAATGTTTCTGGGCTCGATCCAGGGAAATACAGTAACTATAAACCGGAGAACAAGGGAAAGCTAATAAAGCACGGATCTAACAAAAACTTAACCAAATCAACAAAAAGATTAAACCAAACTAATAACAAAACAACTAACATAAACAATCAATCCAAAGCAATCAATCTCACAAAACTTAATCAAAATAATCAAAACCCACTTAAATAAATCAACAAAAATTAAGATCATGAACATAAACAAATCAACACAAAGATTAAAGAAGGGTAGAATGAGATTAACAAGATAAAAATAAAGCTTAACAAGAATTAAAAGGAAAAACTTACTTGAATTAAATGGTAATTAAGGTGCAAGACAAGGTAATTAAAATGGACAAGAAATTAAAGGTGCAAGTAATTAAAAATGGAAGAGATAGTTTGTCAAGCTATCCAACAACAACAAATGATTAACAACTAATGCTATTTATAGGGGAGGATTAAGGAAGCTTCCTCCCCTCCTTCATTTCTTGTTAATTGCGGGATTAAGTCCCTCCTTCATTTAATCTTCATTAATTGCGTCATTGGTCCTTTTCTTCTAATCTTTCTTTTAAATTTGGACTTTAAGGACTTGTGGCTCGGGATATCTTTTGAACTCGTCTTTAATTTCTTCAATAAAATAGACCTGAGTTTCTCGGCTTTTGATAAACTTCCGTCTTTTGACTTTTTCTTCGATAAATCTTCAGAATTGGTCTTGGACTTCCGTTCTTTTTCCACTCTTGACTTCTCGACTCCGTCTTTCATCCTTTTCTTCAATAAAAGTCAGTAAATGCCCGTGAATGTCCGTGTTTTCTCCACTTTTCACCTTTTCATCCTAAATCACAACAAAAACACAAACCACGCATAATTCCGACATAAAAGACATAAAATACACGTTTTGGTCCGGTTATTATTGTAATTAAGTGGTAGAAAAGATGGGTGTTTACACACCTATCAAATACACGTTTTGGCTCGGTTATTATTGTAATTAAGTGGTAAAAAGTGTAACACCCCCACAATTGCTATGCGCAGCGGAACTACAACAATGGGTGCTACACAGTATTCATTGCACACAAGATATATCAAACGACGCTAAAAAGACGTCAACTTAAAACTTGCAATTTAAATTTTTTAGATGATACATGTCCACAGTTTTTCCAACCCCAATTTGTTACACAGAGTTTAGCGTTTTCGGTCCCCATGAATCTCAACCCAAGAATTTCAGTTTTACAACAACATGACATTAAACTTAAAAATTATTTAAGTAGAAAAGGAGGGAAAAACAAGCGGACTCCAAGCCATACACACAACATCCATCCCATGCATGCTCCATCCTACACCTCAGCGGTTACCTGAAACACATGCCAAAAATTTGGTCAACGAAAACGTTGAGTGGAATTCATAGGTTTTACAATCCATTTGAACGTATATATAATAAAAACCATTCGTGATCATTTATAGACTTGTCGATCAAACAAACTATAATCAGGATACTGACAATTGTGTTTAAGCTCATGACACTAATCCGTTAACTCAATCACCCGCGTAATAAATACCGGCGTGATTCAGATGAAACCAGTGCCCCTTCTAAAGGCATCAGTTGCAATTATACCTTATTTCTCATACAAAATAATCTACCGCAGAACTTACTAAAAGTACAGCTTCTCGGCTAGCATTGGGTCGTTAACCCCGTAGTACTACAAATTGCATAAGCGGCTATTTCCCCCTACTCGAGGGCAGGACAATAGTTAATAGTTCATGATTTTAGGGACTTTTGCAACTTTGGTACTCAACACAATTTCTAAGGCAACTTTCGGGTCTAACAATCATTCATGATATACGTTCCTTTTAAAAACTAGCATGCATTTCCCTCGCGGGTAAAACAATTTGAAATAAATATAAGCGAGGCTATAAATTCACACCTTATATCTTAAGTAGTCGGTAGTTCGAGGGATGATCACTGACGATGTTACGGATGCCCGGGTAAATCAACACCTATCACAATTAACGCGTAATGAGTAATCTCATTTAAATACTTACGGTACTGTATAAAATACATATATACTAGTCACTTAGGACAAGTATAACTCACGCCAAAAACAAAATAACAAGCATCACTCATTTTATACCATTCGTTCTCATTACTTACGTTGTCCATTTTTACTCATTCTCGCCGGTACTTGACTAAAGTACGGGCTGTTTTACCTTATTTAACAACACTTATAAAATTTGACAAAATTTTCAAAAATCCTATAAGACCTGTAGATAACATGTTTTTAAGCCCAATAAAAGTTTTTACTTTTACGACCCGTTACGCAACTCTTTTCCACGACTACATTTTACGGGCTGAAATTGCGCTTCGACCAATTTTGACCTCTTTGACCTATATGAAAAGTACCTTTGACTTCTTTGACTCCTAAGTCAACATATACACTCATTTACACAGGTTTGGGACCAAATTTTGACCCTTGACCATTTACCAATTTATACTTGTGACCCTCGGGATTTGACTAAAACTTTGCACAAATTCGGATTATGAAAGTCCTCGTCTCCCGGTACTCGATCTTTAAAACGTCATAACTTTTAGCTCGTTTTGAGTCACGGGCTCTACCTTATACCAAATTAAAGCTAGGAAGACCCTCTATAACTACATTTAGTTTTCAAGACCTGGAAATAAAATAATTTTTATGAAATGGACCTAAAGTTTCTGCCTAAAAATGACCATACCAAAAACGCACTTAGACTCGATTCCAAACCTTCTAACCACCACTAAACATCATCCTAAGCCTTCCCAAACATATCCTAACACCAAATTTCAGTCCTACCCCTATTGATCAACCAATCTCAAAATCAAAAATTCAAAGAAATGAACATGCAACTAAATAAACCTATGTAAAACATCCTAAAACATTAAACCAAACACAAGAATAACACTCAAAATCAACAACCACCATGGCTCCCCAAACACCCCTATTGCCGTGGGGTTTGGGTGCCCCAATCACCACAACCAAATTGATTTTGGTGGGTTTTCTTGGTGTTTATACTTCCATAACTCATAAAATCAACATGCATTACAACATTTAGCCACAAAAACGAATTTGGATCATCTTGAAAAATCTTGGAAAATTTTTGTTAGTGCATGTGGGATTTGAGCACATGAAAATGTGGGGAATGACCAAATTAGATGTGGTCTAACCTTAGTTTTTAGGAAAATCAAGTGGAAAAAGATTTTTGGTGAATTTCTTGGTGTTCTTGGGGTGTCCGTCGGCTTTAGAGAGCAAGGAGGGAGAGAGAGTTTAATTTTTGGTGAAAATATTGTATGTGTTTGTGTGTGTGTCACTTTTGGCCTTTTTGGTGGGTTGGGAGGGACCTTTTTGCAATATTTAGTTTCTTTTGGCCTCAAGTGGAAAACGTCCTCAAAACTTTGCGGGTTCGACCCATTTGTCAATTTTGAAAATTTTACGGGAGTCGAAAATCTTCCCGAACGCTCCAAAATATTTTTGGGATACTTTAAATGTACTCGGAAGGCTATAAAACTCACCCGACTCAACTTAACACGAACCGTAAGTAAAACTCTCGAAAAATTACATTATCGATAAATCGTCAAAAATTATATAAAATTGGGCATCCCTCGGGATCGTAATCGTCATCGTCCTTCTTAAAACGTCAAACGTAAAAATTATAACCTCGAACATCGGCTTTAACCAAAATACTTATAAGTATAGAAATTAAAATTTATTAAAAATTTCAAAAATTAGCGTAATTTAGGGTAACGTTAATGACCTTGATTCTAGGGTGTCACATCCACCCCTCCTTAAAGAGAGCGACGTCCCGGCGCTCGCCTCTTCTTGTACTCACATTTCGTTCTACTGGAACAGATGAGGATACCTTTCCTTGAAAAAGTCCTCACGTTCCCAGGTGTATTCCGGTCCACGCTTAGAATTCCATCGGACTTTCACAATAGGAATCCTACTACGCTTCAACCGCTTGACCTCTCGGTCCATTATTTCCACAGGTTCTTCCACAAAGTGCATTTTGTCGTCTAGTCGAATCTCGTCCAAAGGAATCACCAATTCCTTATCCGCCAAACTCTTCTTCAGGTTCGATACGTGAAACGTGTCATGAATAGCACTAAGCTCGGTCGGCAATTCTAACTTGTACGCTACCGGTCCAATTCGTTCAACGATCTTAAACGGTCCAATATACCGCGGACTCAACTTTCCTTTCTTTCCAAAACGAATTACACCCTTCCACGGCGATACCTTGAGCATAACCATATCTCCAACTTCAAACTCCAACGGTTTCCTTCTGTTATCGGCATAACTCTTCTGTCGGCTTCTCGCAGCAAGTAGTCGGTTCTTGATCTGCACGATCTTCTCTGTCGTTTCTAAAACCATTTCGGGTCCAGTCAATTGACTTTCCCCTACTTCACTCCAACACACAGGCGATCTACACTTCCTTCCATACAATGCTTCGAACGGTGCTGCTTTGATACTCGCATGATAACTATTATTGTACGAAAATTCCACCAGAGGCAAGTGGCGTTCCCAACTTCCTCCAAAATCAATCACGCATGCTCGGAGCATGTCCTCCATCGTTTGAATCGTTCGTTCACTCTGGCCGTCAGTTTTCGGGTGATAAGCTGTGCTTAAACTCAGTTCAGTGCCCATCGCACGTTGAAGCGATTTCCAAAATTCCGACGTAAATCTACTATCGCGATCCGAAATGATCGATAACGGCACTCCATGTCTACATACGATCTCCTTCACGTACACGCTGGCGAGTTTTTCCATGCTGTCCGTCTTCTTCATAGGTAAGAAATGAGCAGATTTCGTCAACCTATCCACAATTACCCATATCATATCGTATCCACTAGGAGTCCTAGGTAAACCCGTCACGAAATCCATTGCGATTTTCTCCCATTTCCATTCTGGGATCTCCGGTTGTACCAACAATCCAGATGGTTTCTTATGTTCTGCCTGAACCTTCGCGCAAGTCAAACACTTACTAACGTAACGAGCAATATCTGCCTTCATATTCGGCCACCAATAGACTTTCTTCAGGTCGTGGTACATCTTATCCGATCCAGGATGTATCGAATACTTCGACTTATGCGACTCATTCATAACCAATTCTCGAACTCCAGGCTTTCTTTCCTCAGATGAACACAGTGGTAACCAAATTCGATTCTCAAAATATCTCAGTCCGTCAGACCTAATCACGAAAAGAGGTTTCAACATTCGTCCCAAGTTTTCGGCTTCAACATTCCCTTTCATTAATCCTCTCTCCTGAGCCTTCAGTATGGTTTCGGTTAAGTCAACGCTCTCACTCATCACTAAAGCTCTAACCCTCAAAGGTTTCTCCCGTTCCTTCCTACTTAGTGCATCCGCTACAACATTCGCCTTTCCAGGGTGGTAGCGAATTTCGCAGTCATAATCACTCAATAGTTCAACCCATCGTCTCTGTCGTATATTCAACTCCTTTTGATCTAAAATGTGCTGCAAACTCTTGTGGTCAGTGAATACAACACACTTTGTCCCATACAGATAGTGTCTCCACAGTTTCAACGCAAAAACTACCGCTCCTAATTCCAAATCGTGCGTCGTGTAGTTCTCCTCGTTCTTTCTTAATTGCCTCGACGCGTAAGCTATCACCTTTTCACGTTGCATTAATACCGCTCCATAACCCTTACGAGACGCATCACAATACACTACGAAGTCTTCGGTTCCTTCAGGCAATGATAAAATCGGTGCGGAACATAACTTATCCTTGAGCGTTTCGAAAGCAAGTTCTTCCTCAATTCCCCATTCGTACACCCTATTCTTTTCGGTAAGCCTTGTCAATGGTTTTGCAATCAACGAAAATCCTTCGATAAACCTTCTATAATACCCAGCTAAACCCAGAAATTGTCGAACTTCAGTCGGCGTCGTCGGTGCTGACCATTCCCTGATCGCTTCGATCTTAGCAGGATCTACACGAACTCCCTCACTATCAATCACATGACCTAGAAACTGCACTGATTCCAACCAAAACTCACACTTAGAGAATTTTGCATACAGCTTCTCCTTCCTTAACAACTCCAAAATCTTTCTTAGGTGCTTCTCGTGCTCCTCCTTACTTTTAGAGTAAATAAGTATATCATCGATGAAAACAATAACAAACTTATCTAGATACGGCTTGCACACGCGATTCATAAGGTCCATGAATACAGCAGGTGCGTTCGTCAACCCAAACGGCATCACTCGAAATTCAAAGTGTCCATACCGCGTACGAAAGGCAGTTACAGGAATATCCTCCTCTCTTACACGCAGTTGATGATACCCTGATCTTAAATCGATCTTTGAGTATACACTGGAACCTTGCAATTGATCAAATAAATCGTCAATCCTCGGCAATGGGTACCGATTCTTAACCGTCAGCTTATTGAGTTCCCTATAGTCGATACACATCCTAAACGAACCATCTTTCTTCTTCACAAACAACACTGGCGCTCCCCAAGGTGATGAGCTCGGCCTAATAAATCCTTTGTCCATCAATTCCTTCAATTGATCCGCTAACTCCTTTAACTCAGATGGTGCTAAGCGATAAGGTGCACGTGCAACCGGCGCAGCTCCTGGCACTAAATCAATTCGAAACTCGACCTCACGGGTAGGCGGTAAACCTGGCAACTCGTCTGGAAAAACGTCCGGATACTCGCAAATAACTGGTACCTCTTCGATCCTTGCCTCTACATCACCATCGCTCGAAACTTGTGCCAAAAACACATCGCATCCGCTCTCTACGTACTTCATCATTTTCAAACAGGAAATCACCTTCAAACAAGAAGTGCATTCGTCTCCCTTTACCGTCAAAACTCTATTCCTCGACAGAATCTGAACCAATCTCTCACCACAGACGATCGTAGCACTATGCGCCATTAGCCAATCAATTCCCACAATCACGTCAAACGATCCTAGTTCTATAGGCATCAAGTCGATTTTAAAAGCGTAATTTCC
The DNA here is from genome assembly GCA_025667525.1 of Glebionis coronaria. Taxonomy (NCBI): domain Eukaryota; kingdom Viridiplantae; phylum Streptophyta; class Magnoliopsida; order Asterales; family Asteraceae; genus Glebionis; species Glebionis coronaria. Next base: position 267,216,027 of record CM046875.1, read on the forward strand.
TAACTTCAAGGTACACCCTTTCAGTATAGAATTCGTACTAACAATTTTTCCATCGGCTAATTCAACATTATAACTAGTCGCTAACAACACCGGTTCTCTATCAATATGACGACTAAATCTAACGTCTACAAAACTCTTGTCGGAGCCAGAATCAAATAAAATACTAGCATAACAAGCGTCTAGCAAAAACGTACCAGTAACCACATTAGGACCCTGTGGTTTATCAGCAGTTCCCACTTGATACACAGCAGCCGCATTATTACCTCCCCGCCTGTTTCCTGCCTCCGGGCAATTCGCTTGCACATGACCCCTTTCTCCACAACTATAACATCCCCTCATCCTAATAGCATTAGCCCCAGTGGCTACTCCTCCCGTTCGACAACCAGAAGTCCTATGACCTGCCTTTCCACACTTGCCGCATGCCGGCGGGCAATTTCCAACATGATACAAATTGCACTTACCACAATGGGGATTCACATTCACACCTCTAGGGTTCGTCACTGCCCTCATCCCTTCGTTCCTTTTCTGATTAAACTGCTGATTACGGTTCGGCCCATGGTTGTTTCGATTTCCACCTCGGTTCTGGCCTTGGGATTGATTACTTTGTGCCGCTTCCCATTTCCTTTTGTTGCCTTCAGCAATGTAGTTCTGTTTGTCCTGAAGCTTAACGTCCATCAAAGCGTGAGCCATTTGAACCGATTCATCAAATGTTCCAGGTTTTGACGAAGTTGTTTCACCTTTGATATTGCTAGATAAACCCTTAATATACTGCTTCATTTTCTTGGCATCATTGGCAAATATGTCCGGACACAAAAGACTTAACTCATTGAATCTCCTGGTGTAAGCAGCTATATCGTTGTTCTTCAAGGTCAAATGCCTCAATTCGTCCTCCAATTGCCCCAATTCCTCCTCTGGGCAAAACTTCTTAGTCAACAAAGCTTTTGTCGCATTCCACGTCCTTGCATTTGCTACAGCCAATCCAACCGTAGCTACCTGGGTATTCCACCAACTTAACGCATCATCGAGAAACGTAGCAGCTGCAAACTTTACTTTATCCGCTTCTGCACAACCACTGATTTCAAACGTACTTTCAACCTTTTCCAACCATCGTCTAAGTTCTAAAGCTCCACCCGTTCCACGGAACTGTGTGGGACCGCACTTCATAAAGCTAGAATAGGTACACACTCTCGGGGCTTGCTGTCTCCCCGCGTTCCTTCCCGGATCCTGATTTCTCCCAGCTCGGTCCGCTTCCAACGCATTTGCTATAGCTTCCTGAATCATGGTGTTAACACGATCGGCGGTCAACTTTGGAGGCATGGTGTTATCGAATATCTCTTTCTGCAAGACAAGGAAAATAGAAAAACAATGTAAGTATTCATATCAAGTTTCCCAAACATAAAATACATACAACGACACATCACTACGGAGTTACTAATATTCATCAATTCACACCACAAAAGATCAAATTTAAGACATATCACAGATCATGAAAGGTAACATAGATTGTATTGATAATTAACCAAAATCGTGACAAGTATTGCCACTACAATCGTTCACCATAAAACTTCAAGTACTTGAGTTTCTCGTCATAATACCATCATACAAAGGTCCAAAATAGTTCTATTACAATGATCAAAGAAAATACAAAACAAGTAACTAGGCATGTGGTGATCCACACGGCCTCTTGGATGGCGGCTCGTCGTCGTCTTCCTCGGTTTCCTCATCACTAACGTCCTCATCCACATCATCCACTTTTCTTTTTCCCTTATCATCTGGCCCACATTCCATTTCCTTTTTCGTCCCTGATGTGGATCCACACTCAATCACTACCTGATTTCCCACCGTAATACCAGCACCTCCAGTAGGCGGCTGAATCATAAAGTCGTTCGCCTCCATCTCCAAATCGTCCACGAATCTCCAATCCGGGGGCAATGAATCTCTCACACGATGCTCCCAACTCTGCATCCTCGACAACCTCATCTGATCTTCCCTCACACGGTCAAGACTAGCACTTAAATTTGCAACCATTGATCTTAAACTGTTGATGTCACTTTTATTCACATTCCCATCATACTCAATCCTTGCCGTCCTTTCCAACAGTCTTTGGTGTTCCTTTTCAGTCTTATCAAACTTCTTAATCACCCTAGTCTCAACTACAAACCGCTCATACATCAACCTTTCCATCCTCCCCAAACGACCTGCGGGATCCCAGTAGTGTCTCGGTCTCGGAAAGTAGACCCTTGCAATATTCTCATGAATCGATGGCGACTTGGATGACTTGCTGGACTCTCCACTGCTCCCATTACTTACTCTAACCAATCCTAGCACGGTTCTCAAATAATCCTTACAATTTTCCATCGGGCGATTAAAGGGTTGCTGCTCATAACGACCGGTCGGTGGTACCTCATAACCCTTCAGCGAATTCGGGGATTGAAACAAATCGGGTTCGGTCTGGCCTACGGCATCCTCGGGAATGCCATCATCCATTAGCTCCTCAGGCTCTTCTTCGGAATCCTCACTCTCGTCACTACTCATGCTGAAATTATCCACCTCACTTTCGTCGTTGTCGTTTTCCGGCCCTATTTCGTCTTCTGGAGCGATCCATCCATTATTATTGTCCGGCGGGTTCGGAGGAAACGGTCCCCCTTCGTGACCTACGACGTAATCGTTCCCATTATCGTTAGGCGGTACCTCGGCCATTCCTGCAATAACAGCGAATTTCGGAGGGTACATAAGTAATTATACAATAATTATAAATACATGCATGCAAATGCAATGCAAAGGTGGTACATATGCCCGAAATGTAATAATATGATGCTCATGCATGATTAATACAAAAATTACGATGTCGGATATTTCACGTAAAATTCAACGTCTACATATAGTAATTCCATACTTACGTAATAATTACCCACATATATACTTTACTCAAAAGTATACGTCAAATGCCATAAATACAACAATAAATCTTACCGGAGCCATGCAGGATAGTTGTGTGTGCTTGGACCCTTTTTTACGACACCAAAAGTTATAGTTTAGGATTTTCAAAAACGACCTAGTTCTCTATAACTCGTGGCTCTGATTACCAATCTGTAACACCCCCACAATTGCTATGCGCAGCGGAACTACAACAATGGGTGCTACACAGTATTCATTGCACACAAGATATATCAAACGACGCTAAAAAGACGTCAACTTAAAACTTGCAATTTAAAATTTTTAGATGATACATGTCCACAGTTTTTCCAACCCCAATTTGTTACACAGAGTTTAGCGTTTTCGGTCCCCATGAATCTCAACCCAAGAATTTCAGTTTTACAACAACATGACATTAAACTTAAAAATTGTTTAAGTAGAAAAGGAGGGAAAAACAAGCGGACTCCAAGCCATACACACAACATCCATCCCATGCATGCTCCATCCTACACCTCAGTGGTTACCTGAAACACATGCCAAAAATTTGGTCAACGAAAACGTTGAGTGGAATTCATAGGTTTTACAATCCATTTGAACGTATATATAATAAAAACCATTCGTGATCATTTATAGACATGTCGATCAAACAAACTATAATCAGGATACTGACAATTGTGTTTAAGCTCATGACACTAATCCGTTAACTCAATCACCCGCGTAATAAATACCGGCGTGATTCAGATGAAACCAGTGCCCCTTCTAAAGGCATCAGTTGCAATTATACCTTATTTCTCATACAAAATAATTTACCGCAGAACTTACTAAAAGTACAGCTTCTCGGCTAGCATTGGGTCGTTAACCCCGTAGTACTACAAATTGAATAAGCGGCTATTTCCCCCTACTCGAGGGCAGGACAATAGTTAATAGTTCATGATTTTAGGGACTTTTGCAACTTTGGTACTCAACACAATTTCTAAGGCAACTTCCGGGTCTAACAATCATTCATGATATACGTTCCTTTTAAAAACTAGCATGCATTTCCCTCGCGGGTAAAACAATTTGAAATAAATATAAGCGAGGCTATAAATTCACACCTTATATCTTAAGTAGTCGGTAGTTCGAGGGATGATCACTGACGATGTTACGGATGCCCGGGTAAATCAACACCTATCACAATTAACGTGTAATGAGTAATCTCATTTAAATACTTACGGTACTGTATAAAATACATATATACTAGTCACTTAGGACAAGTATAACTCACGCCAAAAACAAAATAACAAGCATCACTCATTTTATACCATTCGTTCTCATTACTTACGTTGTCCATTTTTACTCATTCTCGCCGGTACTTGACTAAAGTACGGGCTGTTTTACCTTATTTAAAAACACTTATAAAATTTGACAAAATTTTCAAAAATCCTATAAGACCTGTAGATAACATGTTTTTAAGCCCAATAAAAGTTTTTACTTTTACAACCCGTTACGCAACTCTTTTCCACGACTACATTTTACGGGCTGAAATTGCGCTTCGACCAATTTTGACCTCTTTGACCTATATGAAAAGTACCTTTGACTTCTTTGACTCCTAAGTCAACATATAGACTCATTTACACAGGTTTGGGACCAAATTTTGACCCTTGACCATTTACCAATTTATACTTGTGACCCTCGGGATTTGACTAAAACTTTGCACAAATTCGGATTATGAAAGTCCTCGTCTCCCGGTACTCGATCTTTAAAACGTCATAACGTTTAGCTCGTTTTGAGTCACGGGCTCTACCTTATACCAAATTAAAGCTAGGAAGACCCTCTATAACTACATTTAGTTTTCAAGACCTGGAAAAAAAATAATTTTTATGAAATGGACCTAAAGTTTCTGCCTAAAAATGACCATACCAAAAACGCACTTAGACTCGATTCCAAACCTTCTAACCACCACTAAACATCATCCTAAGCCTTCCCAAACATATCCTAACACCAAATTTCAGTCCTACCCCTATTGATCAACCAATCTCAAAATCAAAAATTCAAAGAAATGAACATGCAACTAAATAAACCTATGTAAAACATCCTAAAACATTAAACCAAACACAAGAATAACACTCAAAATCAACAACCACCATGGCTCCCCAAACACCCCTATTGCCGTGGGGTTTGGGTGCCCCAATCACCACAACCAAATTGATTTTGGTGGGTTTTCTTGGTGTTTATACTTCCATAACTCATAAAATCAACATGCATTACAACATTTAGCCACAAAAACGAATTTGGATCATCTTGAAAAATCTTGGAAAATTTTTGTTAGTGCATGTGGGATTTGAGCACATGAAAATGTGGGGAATGACCAAATTAGATGTGGTCTAACCTTAGTTTTTAGGAAAATCAAGTGGAAAAAGATTTTTGGTGAATTTCTTGGTGTTCTTGGGGTGTCCGTCGGCTTTAGAGAGCAAGGAGGGAGAGAGAGTTTAATTTTTGGTGAAAATATTGTATGTGTTTGTGTGTGTGTCACTTTTGGCCTTTTTGGTGGGTTGGGAGGGACCTTTTTGCAATATTTAGTTTCTTTTGGCCTCAAGTGGAAAACGTCCTCAAAACTTTGCGGGTTCGACCCATTTGTCAATTTTGAAAATTTTACGGGAGTCGAAAATCTTCCCGAACGCTCCAAAATATTTTTGGGATACTTTAAATGTACTCGGAAGGCTATAAAACTCACCCGACTCAACTTAACACGAACCGTAAGTAAAACTCTCGAAAAATTACATTATCGATAAATCGTCAAAAATTATATAAAATTGGGCATCCCTCGGGATCGTAATCGTCATCGTCCTTCTTAAAACGTCAAACGTAAAAATTATAACCTCGAACATCGGCTTTAACCAAAATACTTATAAGTATAGAAATTAAAATTTATTAAAAATTTCAAAAATTAGCGTAATTTAGGGTAACGTTAATGACCTTGATTCTAGGGTGTCACAAAAAGGATGGGTGTTTTCACACCTATCAGTCTTTATGGACGATTTCTCGGTATATGGTGATTCTTTCTATTCTTGCCATGCTAATTTAGAACGTATGCTCCAACGGTGTGAAGACACTCGTCTCGTTCTTAATTGGGAAAAATGCCATTTCATGGTAAAAGAAGGCATCGTCCTCGGTCATAAAATTTACAAAGCCGGTATCAAAGTCGACCGTGCTAAAGTTGACGTCATTGCTAAGTTACCTCCACCTACCACCGTCAAAGGAGTTAGAAGTTTTTTAGGCCATGCGGGATTTTATCGACGTTTTATCCAAGATTTCTCGAAAATAGCTCGTCTAATGACTCATCTCTTAGAAAAGGATGCTCCTTTCATCTTCTCTCAAGAATGTCTCGACTCTTTCGAACTTCTTAAAGGTAAATTAACTAAGGCACCGTTCTTAGTCTCTCCAAATTGGGAGTTACCTTTCGAGCTCATGTGCGACGCTAGTGATTTCGCGGTAGGAGCGGTTTTAGGTCAACGAGTTAAAAAACATTTCCAACCCATTCATTATGCTAGTAAGACAATGACGGGGGCTCAATTGCATTATACCACTACCGAAAAAGAGCTTTTAGCCGTAGTGTATGCTTTTGAGAAATTTCGCCCTTATCTTGTGCTTTCCACCACCATCGTTTACACCGACCATTCCGCCTTGAAATACTTGTTGACCAAGCAAGATTCTAAACCGAGACTCCTTCGTTGGGTTTTGCTCCTACAAGAATTTAAAATCAAAATTCGTGATAAAAAAGGAGCGGAAAACCTAGCCGCGGATCACTTTAGTAGACTTGAGGATCCTTATCAAGGGGAATCTCCAAATTAAGAGATTAATGAATCATTTCCCCTTGAGACCTTAATGTCTATTAATTCCAATCTTGATGATACCCCATGGTTTGCGGACATTGCAAACTATTTGGCGGGTGGTGTTCTTATCGAAGGGTTATCGTCCCAACAAAAGAAAAAAATTCTTCAAGGACGTTAAAACCTATTATTGGGACAAACCTTATCTTTTCAAGCAATGTGCGGATTTAATTATTCGTAGATGTGTTGATGGGCCGGCGGCTTTACAAATCCTTGAAGCTTGCCATAAAGGACCTACCGGTGGTCACTTTGGTCCTAATTACACCGCTAAAAAAGTTTTTGACTCCGGATTCTATTGGCCCTCCATTTATCATGATGCACATGAAATGGTTAAACATTGTGATGCTTTCCAAAGACAAGGCAAGATCACACATAAAGATGAGATGCCTCAAAACTCATCCAAGAATGTGAAATCTTTGACGTATGGGGCATCGACTTTATGGGGTCGTTTCCATCATCGAAGGGAAACAAGTACATCCTCGTAGTCGTTGACTACGTATCAAAATGGGTTAAAGCAAAGGCTTTACCTACTAACGACGCGAGGGTGGTTGTTAACTTCTTGAAACAATTGTTTGCTCGATTCGGTGTGCCTCGTGCTATTATTAGTGATCGCGGGACTCATTTTTGTAATTGATCAATTTGCACGAGTCATGGCTAAGTATGGTGTCAATCACCGACTTTCCACCACGTATCATCCTCAAACTAATGGACAAGCCGAGGTTTCTAACCGTGGTCTTAAGAGAATCTTAGAGCGAACCGTGGGAGAGCATCGTGCCTCATGGGCCGATAAATTAGATGATGCTTTGTGGGCTTTCCGTACCGCTTATAAGACACATATAGGTTGTACTCCTTATCGCCTTGTGTACGGAAAGGCATGCCACCTCCCCATTGAGTTGGAGCATAAGGCTTATTGGGCCTTGAAATGGGCTAATTTTGATCTTAACAAAGCCGGTGATCATAGGAAAATCCAACTCAATGAACTCAATGAACTTAGGAATGAGGCTTATGAAAATTCATTAATCTACAAAGAGAAGACTAAGCTCATTCATGACTCCAAGATTAAAAACCGAGAGTTCCATGTTGGTGATCAAGTTTTACTATTTAACTCTCGGTTGAAAATCTTTTCGGGTAAACTTAAGAGCCGTTGGTCCGGTCCATTCACCGTGGCCCAAGTCTTTCCTTATGGCACCATTGAGTTATCCCAACCAAATGGGCCCAACTTTAAGGTGAATGGCCAACGGGTTAAGTTGTACTATGGAGAGGACATCTCTCACGAGATGATTCCATCCCTCTCCACATTTCCCTTGAATTAATTCGGGAAATCGAGTCGAGCTAGAGACTCGTGATAAATAAATCAAGCATCTTATAACTAGGTTAGATTTTTACCTTTACCATCCTTTCCACCCTTTTTCACCTTCATCCATTTTCCACCAATAAGTGTAGGGGGAGCCAAGTAGGTTGTTTGTGTGTCGTGATTGTGTGCAGGGACATATGCGTTGATGATCCACTTTTGGTACTTTTGACGAGACCCGTGATCCCGTGTTCCCGTGTACCCGGTTCTATCAAAACTATCGTGATTCATACTTGTATATAAATAAAACGAATAAATGTAATCACTTTAGTTGTCCCTTCCTTAGCTCGATTTTAAACAACGTACTCAATGTCCTAAGTGTAGGGGAGTTTATTCTCCCACATGCTTAAACATTAAGGACAATGTTTATATTAAGTGTAGGGGGGACTTCTATCGAATTTTAGTGGGCTTTTCCATGAATTTGACCCCATTTAACCGGAAAATTTAAAAAAATTTCAACGTTTTTCAAATTTTTGATCTATTTTGGCCTAGTAGTATTTTTATTTATTTTCTTTCCTTTAATTTTCGCATCGTATTAATATTTTTCATTTCAAGAATAAAGTCAAAAATGAAATAAATAAATAAAATGGTTTTAACAAGTTTAGATATCTTTGATATATTAGGCCCGTCGTGAATATTTTGACTCAACCCGAGTTTACTTATCTAAGTTTACTCTAGCTAGTATCCTTAACCATATGGACCTTAATTGGTTTATTAGGCTAAGCATCCACGAGTCTCATTCCTTGAGATTTTAAATTGTGGAGAACGAGAGATGATAGAGTTAATTATATGTTCGGTATTCTTTCATTAACTTATGTGAGTTAGTTATGAGCTTTTTCTCCCATCACTTGTTAATAAATATATTTGCAATAAATAAGGTTGTACGATTTAAAAGGTTACTTAGCTTCTAGCACAAGATCGTTTAAAAGTTGCTCGGTATTAATTAGAGTTCATAGCCAAGGCATAACTTATTGAAGCGGGACGCGAAGATTGGCTTATCCAAAAAGGCCCTAACAAGGCATGAGGATACCCGATTCCAAAAAGGCCCTCACAAGGTGTAACACCCTCAATTTCACAAGGCAGCGGAATATCAACATTGGGCGTTACTTCATAGCACATCACACACAGTCATAGAAAACGACCTCAAAAGAGATGTTTTATAAAATAAACCATTCGACGAAATCAGAGTTCAACAAAAAGAGGTCCCAACAATTTATACAAACCTTAATAAGTATAAAAGTTTGTCAAATGTATCGAATGGAAATTGTTTGTTTTCCCTTACTTTATTCCGCGCGGCTCCATGCTCTAGCTGCTCTTAAACCTATATACCTGAGAATACATGCTAAAATGTCAACACAACGGTTGAGTGAATTCATAGGTTTTTAAATAAATAATAATGGGGTTTTAAGTAAACCATAGAGTTTTTGAACACAAGAATCTCATCCACTGTCGATAGTGCAACACATGCAATACCCAAAGTCCACGCTATTCTACTAAGCCATGACACCGAAGCCTTAAGTATAATAATGCCCTAGTCAGGTATTTTGCCGAATACCCCCCTTACTTCTAATACAACACACCTGGCTGAGCCTCCAACCCACAGGTGCGACCTGCCCAGGTGGGGGCCATCCCCGATGGATCCATCCGTCTGTACCAGCGCCTACCCATCATAGGTAGTTAACGGTTCATGGGTTTATAGGGACTTTCCAAATTTTGGCAATACAGCACTTAGCAAATAGCGGTTCCCAATCAATACAATCAATGCTTGTGTTCATCTTTCAAAAGCATTTAATCAGCCATCTTACATTCATTTACAACAACATGTATTCATTCAAAGCATATAGCAAACCACATGTTTATTCATAAACATGTATTCTCTTAAAACCATATATATAAACATCATATTTTTATACCAAGAGCATGTATTCCCCCTCGCGGGTTTATAAACACATATAAAGTAGTAAAAGCGAGGCTATGAACTCACCTGATATAGCTATAACATGTTTATCGAGGAACAAACATCCAATAGTCGATACACGACTTCACGAGATATCAATCGATCATTGATCAAGAATGAGATGCCCAGCGGTCGACATATGACCGAACGAGACCTATAATGACGAGACGCGTCTTAGGCTCGAGACTATACATAAGTCATATATATATATATATGTAATTAGTTCACTTTAGTAAGTTTGGACATTGTATAAGTTTTATAAAACATTTTATAAAACCTTTGATAACAATTTGTCATCTTTTATCTCATTTTGAAAATTAAGCCCATTATAGTCCATTATAAGTGTGTGTTGGGTTTTTATGGCCCAATTCTACCTTCTATGCATTAGGGTTCTAAAACTCCTCAAAACGACATCAGCTTAATATTGTTCGATGGTCGAATGTCAGGTCACATAATCATCAGTATATAAATGAGTCCATGCTTCCCGATAAGTTGGTCCTACCACTTTGGTTTTTATAAAAATCAACGCGTTTTACATTAATTCAATATGATTAAATTCTTATAATTTATCGACATGCCTCGTAGATTGGATCGTTTCTCTTAAACCATAAATAATCTATATGAGTTATTTTTACCAAAATCATTCTTAACTTATGTAGTTTACTTATTATAAGTCTAATTACCTCTAAATTTTACTTATCATAGCTCATTTACCCATTTTATTACTTAGAAGAGTTGGCTGTTTTTCGCAGCCAACTTCAGTTCCACCGTTTTGCCCGCCATGTCCAAACCGTTCATTCGTAGAAAACCATCCGATTTGTGTGTCTTCAACATAAGTTTAGTTACAACTTTTAGTTTTACATATTTAGGGTTCATTATACAAACATTTTGAGTTTTCAGTCCGTTTATACAGCATGTTCAGATTCGACACTTTTTATCGTTTCGGCCATATCTAATTCATCGGGTATCGTCACGAGACAAACCACCCGGCAAAATCACCACAAAATATAAGGCTATCACCCTATATGTTCATTTAAAGTTAAAACCGTACTGATTTTCTATCGTGACACAGTTTTTGCTACTGGTCTATATTTGGAAACCAAAATCAATATCGAAAGCTAGTTTAGCTTGTCTTTTTGTATCACAAAATCATATACAATGTCATAAACCCACAAATCAATTACTACATCATCATATTCAGTAGTAAACTGATAGTACATAGTTCCAAAAATATTATACAAAATTAAATAAAAAGAAATCAAATGAATCTTATAAAAGATGAATATAAAGATTTGCAATATGTCTTAAACTTCAGCCCAAAGATTTGATATAATGAAAATATTGATAATAATATGAAGGTTCTTACTATTGTGGTGTACGGCAAAACAAGAATCAATAAGAGTGTGTTGTTAATACAAATGAAATGGAAGTATCTTCATGGCTTATTTGATGATACACGAAATATCTCAGACACGTGTATAGACAAATGTTTAGGTGGATTGGACGTGGCTTGATAAAGATTGGGATGAAGTTTATAGTATAAACTTTGTGTCTATATTGCAAAAGCGGGTATTATCGAAGTCCGATATTTTTAAAGTTACGTGATTTGAAAGATACGCGTTAACCACGAAAAATAAACGCTCAGTATAAAATAAAAACATTGACATTCAGAGAACATTTATATTTCAATAAATAAAGTAGGGCTTATAATTTAATAAACGTCAACGCGTCGCCTAAACGAATGACGCCTAAAGGTTTAACGTAAATTATCAAGAATTCTCATAAAACGAGAAATTAAAACGACGACAATAGAAAATATTTCTATGTCATAACGATGATATTTACAGTCGATGACGGACATATACTTTGCCGATAAATAATAATTTACACGTATACAATATATTAAATATCTAACCTTGCCGGTTAGTCAAGAATTCCATATTATTCATGGAACGAACATGACAATTAAATGCCGAGTAATAAATATTGGTCCGACTATTATAAATTAGATTAGAGCTTGGTCTAAATGTTGATTTTAAAGTTCGGGTTATTACACAAGGCATGAGGATTCACTTTTTGCTAAAGATCCTAAGATGATGTGAAGATCATTAATCCAAATCAACATGATGGATCTAGACACACGACGAGAAGCGATTACTCCCCTAAAGATCATGGAGAAGTCTATCCAAAAAGACCCTCACAAGGTATGAGGATAAATAGATCCAAGTCCGAAAAGGAGGCGGATCGTTGTATATCAAAATCCTAAATAAAGAAGAGGATAAATGAAGAAGTCGTGGTCAACGTTTGAAGTATCTTTCACTCCTTGTGAAGATGTATACCAAAATGAAGAGAAGACAATAATTTCAAGATCGTCTCTCAAGATTTGAAGTTTGAAGTACAAGCCAAATATCGGTCCGAGAAAGGTCTCAAATCGTGAAACGAGTTATGCCAAGATATGAACTTTTTGAGGTTTCGAGAAGCAGTTTTAAAAGATTTTGTCCTTTAGCTAACTATTGATTAAATCGTCCCACTTTATTTTCGGCCTTAATAAATTATCGAATTAAGTCAAAAATGCATCCTCGTGATCATTCAAGACAAAAATAAAATGCAAGAGATACACCGTAGGAATAAGGGGGTCTAAGTGATTAACTAAACCAAATGAGTAAGTGTTAGTTGTGCTAACTTATGGTTAACAATGATCTCGTTTTTAAGCTTGGTATGGGGAACGTGAAACTTGAGGGTGATTAATATTCATGACACCAAAGCCCTAATCTAAGTCTTAGATTTCTTTACGAGTTTCTTCCATCTAATAATTTCCAAGTTAATAAATGATTATAAATTTTTTTCTCTTTCTTACGTTTTATCTTTTTGTCATAGTAGTAGTAATAATAGTAATAGAGGCCGAGATGGATTGATTATAAGAAAAATGTGATGCTTTAAAACTATGCATTGCATGGGGTCATTGCAATTGTCAAGTGTAGGGGATTTAATAAGTGTGTAAACACTTATCCTTTTACCACTAAAATCATGTTAAAACAAGACCTAATCATGTGTTTTACATCTTAAATGTCAAAATTACGCGTGGTTTTGTGTTTTGTATGTTAAATAGGTACAAATGATCAAAAGAAGAGAAAACACGGGATTTCACGGTCAAATGTCGAATAAAAATCAAGAAAGAGTCGAAGACAAAGTTAAATGACCAAAGTGTGCCGAAGATCACGAAAACCGACAAAGTCAACTTAATTTTGAAGAAATGATCGAGAAAGTCGGAATCGAGCTCGTTTTAATGGAATTAATCATTTTTTGGAGATATTCGAGTCAAGTGGGTCCCACCTCGGATAAATGGGCTAAAAAGCCCATTTAAGAGAAAAAAAGTTGTTTAACTTTCACCTAAGCCCAATTTGAGAAGAATTGATAATGGGACGGTTTAATTATAAATGGGCTAAAGCCCATTACAATTTTTGGGACGGATCAAGTGGAATGTTTAATTACTTTTGCTGGGTAAAAAGTCGGTCAACAAATCACCCCAGTCAAACCTTTTATCCATATTTACTTCACACGTAACTCTCACCCTCACATCTCCCCACGTGTTTTCACTTTACCCATCCCTCTTTAATAAACAAACGTATTACCCACTCTCTCTTTCATTGTCGATAAAAACAAAGAAAAACACACATACACTTTTACTGCTCACTATCTCCTTCCCCCACTTCATCTCCTATTTTCCCACAAACCCTAATTTTACTATACCAAAATTACACACCAAAAAAATGGGGCTTTTACCCTTATAGGTTAATTCAACCTATAAGGAATAAAACCCCCAAAAAAATCGGAGGCAAACACTCGAGAAGTGGTCCTCAAATCCTTCTGACGTGGCCAATCTCTCCCATTTGATTGGCTACTACACGTCCATACACCCATCCCCCCAATAAAATTGAGCCACATCACCAATCAACAAACACAAGAAGCACAACATCCTGACACGAGGGAAATCCGTGGCTACAAGGGCGATTTTCAGCCGCATGATCAATTAATTAGAAGAGAGAGAAGAATAAAGAAGGATTGGACGGTGGGATTTGATTGCTTACAAGAGAAGCCAAGATTAGGGTTTTGAGGGTTTTCTCCTAGAAAAACCCCCATATTTCACATGTAATGTGTGCCTTTTCTTTATTTTTTAATTTTCAGTAAATTAGGTTTTAGAGATTTAATCTTGTAATTTTAATTTTCAGTATTGTACTCTTTAATTTAATTAATGAAAAGAAGTTTATTTAAATTAATTTTCGTCTCATTTTAATTCTTGCAAGTTTGGTATAATTGATCTATAATCTGCTTCTGCTTTTATGTTACTGTTCGGTACTATTATTATAAATTAAAAAAAAATAAAAGAAAAATAAAAAAATAAAAGAAAAGTGATATCAATATTTCCCCTACTGGGAAATATTAAAAGTATTGTTTGTTTCTGTTCATCCGATTAGGGTTCGAGGAGATTATGATGAAGAAGGTGTTTGTTTTCGGTTAATAAGACGGCTCAGCGCCCTTGTCTTCTTCTCAAAGGATTACTCCATCAGGTTTGCTTTTCTTTTAAATTTTATGTTAATTTTTATGTTTATTTAGTTTTAGGATTATCTGCTTGTGCTGGTTATCTGCATATTTTTAAGTCTGATATTGTCTTTGTTTTAGTTAAGTTAAAGTTACTGTTCTTTCTGCTTAAATTTAGACTAAGCTATTTTCAGTAAATGATTTGGTTAATTGGTTTACTGTTCATTTTGGTTGGTTTTAGGATGTTTGGATCTGCTAAGTTTTATTGATGTTTGCTTGAGCTTATTTGATTCAGATTGGATTTATGATTATACTGCTTTTGGAATAGTTTAAGTTGTTTAGATCTGTTTATTTGCATAGGATTCATCTGTTTCATCTTATTTCTCGTTTGCTTATTTAATATTTAGTTCGTTCGGTTGTTAATTTGCTTATTTGTTTGCTTAATGCTGCCTTTTAGCCTATTAGTTATTTAGCTAGTGCTTATTTAGGCTGTGTTGCTATTTGCTTTCTGCTTGTCTGCTTATTTTTCCATTAATCTGTCATAACTTAGTTTGCTCTTGCTTATATTGATTTTCAGCTTATGTTATTTTATCTAGTAGCTTAATTTATACTGCTTTTTTGTCTGTTGGTTCATTTTGCTGATTGCTTTACTGCTTATCTCAGACCCAATTGGTCTGAGGTATTTTACTGTCTAAAATAAAAGTTCCAAAAAAGTATTAAAAAAATATTAGGCAAATTTTGGTTCTGGTGGGATTCGACCCCCAGACCTCCCGTTCACAAGCCTTACGCCTTACCAGTGGTCTGAACCTTTTTTTATGTTTAAATTATAGATCAGTTCATTAATATAGGTTGTTTAAATTTGGCAGTTTTAATTAATTAGGCAATTAAATTTTATATAAAATTTTATCTAGTTTAAATTAAAGTTTAATCAATCAATTTATTTAAATTTCGTTTTTATTCAGTTTTTATAAAAATACAAAAAGACATTTTATTTACTTTCTTTAAATTTTAAATTAGTTTAAATTTACTTTTATTTTTAAAATAGTTTTAGTTTAAGTTTTAAAATTTAGTTTTAAAAATAGATTTTAATTTATTAAGTTTTTTTTTAAAAGTAGATTTTAATTAAAAGTTTTTCAAGTTTTATTAATTAGTTAAATTTTATTTTCAAATTAATAGTTTAAATAGTTAATTCAAATAGTTTTTTTTAATTAAATAGATTTAAGTTAGTTTAAAAATTCCAACAATAGATTTTACCAAAAACAAAGTTAAGTCGTAACGATTAATTGGAAATCAAATTCGAGTCGAATCGAGGAAAAACGAACTTAATTGATATATACATAAAGTCCTAGTTTCATCTCACGTATACTTTCTGAAGATACATGTCAAGACACTAGTCAAGACACATGTCATGCTTATATTTCCCAAGACACGAGTCATAGCACATGACTCACGTCCAATTTTGGAACATCCCTAAGAAATTCAGGGTACCCTCCAAAGGGTATATCCATTTTGTTGTGCCAGGTATAAATCAGGCCACAAGAATTTAAGTACCATCACCGGCGTATCACTGAGATTTTTCACATTTGCTCGATGACACTTTCATTTCTTGCACCCATATTTCATATATTCATGACCATAAAAGACGCCATTCGCATCACCCATGTGTACGAAGGTTTTCCTTCAGCCTAATGATAAGATTCAAGCTGCTAACGCATTACCTTGGACAGATGCGAGTTGAATTTAATCCTAATTATGGACTACGAACAGCACACCATGCTACGATTCATGATTATGTACAGTAATGTTCAGGCTCCTGAATACATTCAGCATGGTTTTCCATCAGGAAAATCTGTACAAATTATCTATGCTTTACAAGCACGTGCTTTGTTAGCCATGGCTGCTAAAATTTTCTAGCTGTAAGTTAAGACACGACCACTGAAGTTCCTTTTACGCATAACCAGCCGATTATTCCAAAATCTTCCCATACATTCCAGAAGAACCTTCAAGGAGAAGGACTGTAACATGAGATTATGTGTCGACTACCGTCGATTTAAACAAATCACCATTCATAACCGTTATTCTCCTCCACGTATTGATAACATGTCCAATCGACTTTAGGGTATTAAGCACTTTTCCAAGATCAGATTCATGATCATACTACCAACAGTGACGAGTGAAAGAGCAGGAAATTCCCACAACTGCTATTCGTACACGACTCGGTCATGCTATATTCCGGATTTTGTATTAGTCTCATAAATGCTCCAGTAGCATTATGGACTTAATAAATTGAGTTTCCATGAACTCATAAACAAATTCATCAGTGTTTTCATCAAGGACAACCTGATTTTCTCTAAGTCTAGAGAAGAGCAGGAAGACCATATTTGCACTATGTTGAAAATTCTACGACAGGAGAAATTTTACCCTGAAATTTTCCAATATAAATTCTGGTTGATTACATTGACACGCTGAATCACATGGATTCTCGCGGTTAATTTTACCATGAATCACCTTATGCGTGGAGGTGAAAATCCTACACTACATTATGTGTTCTAGAAAATTCTACGCTAAGAGAAGTCTAATTTCGGAGACTCATAGTTTCGCAAACTCCTATGTATCATGCTTTTATGAAGCAAGATACATTTACGTTCATATCTAAGTACCTGTCACACCAACAGGCTAAGATAGAACACTAACTGACGGGGATGTTTTTCCACCATCAAAAAAAATTGTGATCAGAAATAGGACAAGATCTCCATGGATTTTGGTTACCAGATTACCGCAAACTCAGAAGAAGCATGAAGCTATCTGGGTTATTGTCAACAATTGACCAAGTCTACAGAATCCTTACATCTACAAGGATTCCAAAGTCAGCATATTTCTAGACATTTTCCAGCTAAGGGATCATCCGATCACTAGGTACTCCCTCAGCTATCGGACCAGACCAAAGATTCGTATTGTGTTCCAAAATTTCGTTCTTGTCCTTTGTCCAGATTTTACGACTTGCTTTCACACTCACGTTCATGACACTATTCACGTTCATGATCGTATCCTGGGTTACTTTTACGTTCATTTTCGTTCTGGGAAGTTTTTCAAGAACTTGAGAGGCCAGACTCAAGTTTAGTATAACTCTCTATCCTTAGACAGACGTTTCACATCACATTCCACGTCTCACCTTATAGCGTTTGGCGTTACCGCTGCCGTATTCCATGTTCACGATAAGTTTCACATGTCATGTTCATTCCACATTTCTCATATCACGTTCACGATATGTTACACGTATATTTGATCACCATATGTTTTCTCATATTACACTCACCATATCTCCACGTATCACGTTCACAATTTATCATGTACTACGTTTTAGTATTTCTCTCGCATCACTGCTAAGACGTTACTAAGGCCACTTGGTCTAGATTATTTTTCATCGTAATGTTTCATTTACCCTTGCACGTTAATTCTTATCCCCTCGATCAAATTCGGGAGGATCTATCTTACATTGATAACCAGGAACTTTTACGTATTGTCAAATCAAGGTCAGAAGTACCAAGATTTATAATTTGTGGCAAGATCTTGTGGAGGAACCGTTCCGAGTGGAAAGCCACTTGGAAACGGACGAGTCCATCGGGATTTTATCCTCTCATCATTCAATAATTCGGTTATGTTCTTTTCAGGCACGTTACGTTCCATGTCCTTGTCAGTCATGTCGCGTTCATGTTCTTTTCAGATTATTTTATCTATAATTCAGGGACGAATTATTCTTTTTTGGGGGGAAGAGTTGTAAAACCCGCATGCTTTTACCATGAACAGTACACTTAGTAAACGTACGTGCATATGAAAACTTTCCTTTTATAGTATGAACACGTGTCACGGTTAGTAATTACAGAAGTTATGTACGTGTTATTACACGATAATTATTAAGTACGTGGTATTGCACGATAACTATTAACCATAATAATTATGATCACGAAAATGAAATCATGAACATATAATTATGTACTTACGTATATTATTAATATGATGAATATTGTTACGTACAAGTATTTGTAATAACATGAATAATTAATAATAACGTAACACGTAATCACGAGCATACGAACACGTAATATTTTAAACACGGGAGAACTTCGGGTTTTCCCTTGTGGGCCCTACAGGGCGCGGAAACTAAAGAAGAAAAGGGCAAAGCCCATGTTTAGCTTTATTATAAATAACAAAAGGGGAAACAATGCATTTATAGAGTTTTCACAAAAGTATTAAAAACCCTAGTTCCCTTTTCCTTCTCTTTGGCCGCCGGCAAGAACACGCCAAGGAGGGTGTTTGATATGATTTTGATTTAAGAAAACTCAAGCATCGTGTTCGTTTGATCGTTCTCCTTTTGTTCCACGCATTGGTAATCCATAAAAACTTTTCTTTTTAATTATTTTTGTAATTAAGAACATATGATCATTGGGTTTATAAAAACAAGATTAAAACATGTTAATAATCATGGCGGGTAAATTATAAAGGGTTGTTTCGGGTTGTTTGCTTGGTCGACACCAAAACTGAGAGCCCATCACTCTCGGTATCTTTGGTTCGCACGACCAACCGAGACTTATGTCTCGGTGTGGTTGGTTGTGGTTCGGCAGCAGGGTACAAGGGACCCCGACATGAGTCGGGGTGTCCTTGTGGTTTGTTTGGGTCACGGCAGCCAACAGCCACCACCACCAACACACAGCCGGTGGCAGTCGCGGGTCAAGCAATGGAACGCAGCGCAGCAGTGGCAACCACCAGCACACAGCCGGTGGGAACCCATTGTTGGGCAGCGGTTAGCCGAGATAAGACCAGCGGCTTAGGCCGGTGGCAGATTAACAAAAACAATGGCAACCGGCCAAGCTGGTTTGCCACTGTTAAAGGGGTGGTTGTTTCTGTCCGATTCAAGGTGTTCCGGGTCCGGTTCATGACATGTCTAAATTAAATACATGGGTCCGGTTCATGACTAAAATATGTACAAGTATTTTATTTTTACAATTATGTATTTTAACAAGTTATTAAACTAATTAAAACATGACATGTAATTAATTTAATTAAATCATGAACTTAGGTTAATTATTATTTAGTAAATAATACATGTTTTAACCTAAGTATTTATTTAATTTAGACTATAGTATTAATTAATTATTAAAAAATGGAATATAAATAATTAATAATCATAACTTAGATTATAATTAATATAATATTAATACATGTTTTAACCTAAGTATTTTATGACACCCCGGGTAGGGTCAAAATATGCGGATTTATCCATGGAGATGTCACTAGGGTGGATCGATAGCATATAGTCTATCGAGCATAAGATAAAGAGCTATTCAAATCAGATTACATGTTTATTAAACAAATAAATAAAAATTGTCTTAAACATGATGAAGAGTGATTATTTGTGTTTCCCAAATAGAACCCATGACGAGTCCTATGATGCAGATTACTAAGATGTTGGAGACCATGCACACACCACGTACTAACTTCATATTCTTGTGCAAAACATACTAAAGGGGTCAACATAAAGTTGGTGAATTTACA
Source organism: Glebionis coronaria (assembly GCA_025667525.1). Classification (NCBI taxonomy): domain Eukaryota; kingdom Viridiplantae; phylum Streptophyta; class Magnoliopsida; order Asterales; family Asteraceae; genus Glebionis; species Glebionis coronaria. Next base: position 267,236,212 of record CM046875.1, read on the forward strand.
GGTTTTAACAATTAATTAATTTGGACATACATTAATCCTAGAAGTAACAATGCACAAAGCATTATTACTAAAATGTAGATTACATTTGTTTATTGTTAGAAACTAAAGCTTAACCTTCCATAGTCCTCAACAGATGAGGACGTAGTATCTTACAGAAAGACACCCATTCCAGTTCCAACATGGTATACGTCTGTTGTCCCGGCCAAGGCACAGTGAGCATGACTCACCCAGACGGGGATGGTCAATCCCTAATAGATCTATTTATAACATTCGAGCGATTTACAACAATTTAACAGTTCCAATAATAATCAATCATAGTCAAGTTTATACAATCTAAAAAAAAGTCCTAATTTAGTGTAACCCTAATCTCTCTCTCTACTATGGGCGAATCTGATCTCTCTTTTTTCGTATAAATCTGATTTCGTTTGATCCCCAATCATTGTATATCGACTGAATTTTGGTGTGATTGTGGTTTGCTTCTACATCAATCAGCTTGTGATAAGGTTGTGGCTTCGATTCATTCGTCCCATCTCCTTTGTGATCAGTTGACTCGTGTAGGGTTTTCTATTTATTGCCCTTAATTTTTTTATATATGATTCGACGGTATCATTGATTTAGGGTTTCTACGATTATTCGATCATTTTGCTATAGTAGTTAGGGTTTTGTGTCTATCATCTCTATCATTCATATGAAATAATGGTTGATTAGTCTGCGGTTCGTGTGGGTGCGTTGGAAACCTAACTAGGGTTTCGTTTTTTTTGGCTGTTTGTTTTGGTTTAAGAGAGATGGATTCAATGCATGAGTCCTTAACACCTGGGACTTATGAGACTTATGTGAACATTGTGTTTGTGAATGCTACTAATAAGGCTGCTGATGGGTTTCGTGCTTTTGATGGCGCTAAGATTGGTACTGAGTCTACTGCTCCAATCAGTAGTAAGTCATTTGTGAATGTGGTGTAATGCAACACTAACACACGTAACCCTAAGCACAAGACTGTCAAAATTCAGGAGCTCAGAAATCCTGAGGTTGTGGAGGGTGCTGTACTTGCATTACCTATGGATGCTGTGGAGGAAGTTCGATCTCGTTTTGAGAATACACTGTATGGTTACTTTATTGGAAAACGACTAGCGTTTCCGCTAGTGGAAAATTATGTCAAGAATACATGGGCGAAGTTTGGACTTAAGAGGCTTCAATTGCATGAGAACTTCTTTATGTTCCAGTTTAATACCAGGGAAGGGATGGAGAGCGTGATTGAGAACGGTCCATGGTTGATACGAAGTGTTCCTTTAATCCTAAATGAATGGACTCCAAATACTGATCTAAAGAAGGATGTTATTAAAACAGCTCCTTTATGGATTAAGTTGCATCACGTGCCTATTGTTGCATACTCGGAAACTGGGTTAAGTCTTATTACAACCCAACTTGGAAGGCCGATTATGCTTGACTCATATACGAGTAATATGTGTCTTAGCTCATGGGGAAGAAATTCTTATGCTAGGGCCCTTGTTGAATTTTCAGCGGAGGAGGAATTAAAATTGTCTATCGTCATTGCTATACCTCGTGCTAATGGTAAGGGTCACACACTTGCTGAAATTGATATTGAATATGAGTGGACTCCCCCTCGTTGTGATTCGTGCAAGGTATATGATCATACTCATGACAAGTGCCTGAAAAACCTTAAAGTTGTAGCAACTGTTGAGGAAACAGGAGATGGCTTTACTATGGTGACTAAAAAGAAACGTAAGGTGAAGCAGAATCAGGCAAGACAAGTAGAAGGTGCTCGTCTTTCCAAACCAGCCCTAAATCTTCAATATCGTAAAGTTGAAAATGGAACGTCAAAAAAGAATGGTAAGGAAAAAGTCAAGACGAACCCTGTGGACAATACTAAGGATGTTGGGGAACCAAACCAGGTTCTGAAAGAACATGTTCAGACTCATAATAAGTATGATGCTCTATCACGAACTGATGATGAAGCCAAGACTACTACTATCATTAATGATGATAGTGACGATGAAGATATTGATGAACATATGGTCATTGATGACCATATATAGGAGAATAGTGGCGTTCAGGGGGCAAGCACTCCTTTAAATTCGGTTTCCAATGATTAATGTTGCTTCATGGAATATTAGGGGTTTAAACTTCTCCCCTAAACAAAATGAAGTGCGGCAGGTTATTTCTGAAAACAATTTATCTGTTTGTGCTATTTTGGAGTCTCACGTGGCTAATTCTAATCTTCATAAATTGTGTACTCTTGTTTTTCGTCATTGGGATTGGTGCTCTAATGGCTCTTGGTGTAGGAAGGGTACTAGAATCATCTTGGGATGGAATCATAATGATGTTGACGTTATGGTAATTTCTCAAGACGACCAAGTTATTCCTAATAAAGTTTGGTTAAAGAAGGAAAAGAAGGAGTTATTTTGCTCTTTCGTATACGCTCACAACGGTTACATTCAAAGGCGTCTTTTATGGGAGGCTCTTTCGGTTCATAAAGCTTTTATTAATAATCGTCCTTGGTGTTTACTTGGTGATTTCAATGCTACACTTTTTTTGGAAGATTCTACTACGAGTTCGTGTCGAGTAGACTTAGCTATGCGAGATTTTAAGACCTGTGTTGCTAATATTGAAGTATTGGATGTTAATAGCTCAGGTTTGCAATTTACTTGGACTCAAAAGCCAAAAGGTGGGGATGGTATTCTAAAAATGCTTGATCGCATTATGGCCAACTTGGAGTTTTCATCTCATTTTGTTGGTGCTCATGCGGTTTTCAAGCCATATCGAATCTCAGATCATGCTCCTGCTATCTTATGCATTCCTACGGTTGTTAAAGACAAGCCTAAGCCGTTCAAGTTCTTTAATGTGTTGACTACACATGAGGGTTTTCTGAATGTTGTTCAAGAGGCGTGGAAAGCTGATTATAGTGGCTTTCTCATGTATCGAGTTGTTAAAAAACTCAGAAGTATGAAAAAACCATTACGTAAGCTCATGATTGGAAAAGGTAATTTGCATGAGAATGTGGTGCGGGTGCGCAAGGAATTGCATCAGGTTCAAAGTAACATTGATCAAGACCCTTTTAATGTTTCTTTTCGAGAACTTGAAGCTTCGTTGGTTGTTGAATTTAACCATGCTGTGTTGTTGGAAGAAAGATTTTTGAAACAGAAAGCAAAAATCCAGTGGTTGAAAGATGGAGATGCTAATACAGCTTTTTTCCATAAAGTGGTAAAAAGTCGCGCGAGCAGGAGTCGTATCGATACTATTATGAATAATGATGGTGTGGTTTGTACTAATGATGAAATCCATGATGTTTTTGTCACTCATTACAGGAACTTCCTTGGCAAGGCTGATGATCCTAATGTATTTAACGATGACAATTTGTTTGATAATCGTCTTGATGATCAGGTGGCGTTGGATATGATAAGTGATATTACGGATCGTGAAGTGAAGGATGCTATGTTCTCCATGGGTGATGATAAATCTCCCGGTCCGGATGGGTACACGGCTGCCTTCTTTAAGGAAACATGGCATATTATTGGGGTTGAAGTTATTCAAGCTGTTCGTGAATTCTTTACGAATGGGAAGCTTCTAAAGGAGCTTAACCATACTATTATCGCACTCATTCCAAAAGTTAAGTCTCCTTCTAGAGTTAATGACTATCGACCGATCTCTTGTTGTAACGTGTTATTTAAATGCATTAGCAAGATTATTACTAATAGAATGAAGGTGTGTTTGAAGACTCTTGTGCATCCTAACCAATCTGCTTTTATTCTGGATAGAAGTATCTCGGATAATATACTTTTAACTCAAGAGCTTATGCACAATTATCACTTGGATCGTGGCGAACCGAGGTGTGCATTCAAGGTGGACATCCAGAAAGCCTATGACACGGTTGACTGGAATTTTTTACAGAAAATTTTGAAGGGTTTCGGCTTTCATGATCGTATGATTCTATGGATTATGGAATGTGTAACTACTACCTCATATTCCATTTGCATCAATGGTAATCTTCATGGGTATTTTAGGGGACAAAGGGGTCTTCGTCAAGGCGATCCCCTCTCTCCCTACTTGTCTACGCTCGTCATGGATATCCTTACTCGTATGCTCATTAGGAAAGCTATGGAGTCGGAAAGGTTCACTTATCATCGTTACTGTAGCAAGATGGAGCTTATTAATTTGTGTTTTGCAGATGATCTTTTCTTGTTCGCGTATGGTAATGTTGATTCTGCTCGTGTTATTAAGGAGGCTCTTGATGAGTTCAAGATTGCATCGGGTTTAGTTCCTAGCCTTCCTAAAAGCACGACATATTTTTTTAATGTTTTAAACCATGTTAAGCTATCTATTCTTAATGTGCTTCCGTTTGAGGAAGGTAGCCTTCCAGTTAAGTACCTTGGGGTTCCGTTGGTATCTTCAAGATTGAAGATTCGGGATTGCAAAGAGCTGATTGAAAAGATTGAGAATCGAGTTCTTGATTGGAAAAACAAATCTCTATCTGCTGCGGGTAGATTACAGCTTATCCGATCAGTTATTGGTTCCATGAATGTCTTTTGGGCTTCGGTGTTCTCCCTTCCTATGCAAGTGCTGCTTAATATTGAGCAAATAATGCGCAGCTTTCTTTGGAATCCAGGTGGGACGTCCAAGAGCAAGGCTAAAGTCGCTTGGGAATTGGTTTGCCTTCCTAAGGATGAGGGTGGTCTTGGTATTAGGCGTTTGCATATCTTCAACTCGGCGCTTATGGTGAGTCATATTTGGAAACTTCTTTCACATAAAGAATCACTTTGGGTGAAATGGATACATTTTATAAACTCCACTCGCGTAACTTTTGGGACGTGCCCTTGTGTGATACTATGTCATGGGGGTGGCGTAATATCCTTAGGTTAAGGCCTATTGTTCGAGAGTTTATATGGAACAAAATTGGGACGGGTGATCGTACTTCATTATGGTTTGATAAGTGGTGTTCGATGTGCCCCTTATCACAACATATTTCTAATCGGGATGTGCATAGAGCTGGTCTCACGCTTAATTCGAAGGTTCAGGAGATTATCAATAATGGTGTTTGGACGTGGCCTAATTACCTATTGGATAAGTATCAGTTCCTTCCTACGTGTATTGTTCAGACTTCGAGTGAGCATGATTGTCTTGAATGGCGGTTACTGGATGGTACGATTAAAAAGTTATCGGTTAGCCTTGTATGGGAATCAATTAGGTATCGGGATAATAAATTTGCATGGTTCCGTATGGTTTGGTTCCCAAACAATATCCCTCGTCATGCGTTTAACCTTTGGCTTATTATTAAGCGTAGGCTAAAAACTCAAGACAGGATTAGCAGTTGGGATTATTCAAATCAGCTTGGATCAACATGCTCGTTGTGTGAGATGGTTCCTGACTCACACGAGCACTTGTTCTTTCGTTGCCCTTTTACGGATACGGTTTGGAGTCACATGAAGGTGCTTGTTGGGCTTGATAACGTTGCTCATGATGTCTACGAGATTATTAACCATTTTGGTGATAGTTCGAAGAAAAAGTCTTCGCATGTTGTGATTGCGAAGCTAGTTTTAGCTGCAGCAGCTTACTTTCTGTGGCAGGAAAGAAATTGGCGTTTATTCAAAGGTACGAAGAGGACGTTAAATCAGATTATAGAGTGTATCTCTTCAGCAGTTCAGCTCAAGCTTCTTTCTTGTCGTTTCAAGCGAACCAAGGAGGGATTGGCTTATCCACGAGTTTGGGATCTTCCGGAGTATATTTTTAGATGATTGTGTTTTTGTTTTGTTTGTGCACCATTAGGTGGTTCTTCCCCATTGGTGTCATTAGTCACGTAGTTGATGTGTAATTCGTTTGGCATGTCTTTCGAATAGGTTGTTCAAGCTTATGCTTGAGGTTAATGTGACACTCAGTCACATTCCATTGTACTTATCGGAGTTTGGGTGATAAATATATTTTACCGGGGTAATCATTCCCCTTTACCCAAAAAAAAAGTTTATACAATCTAGTTATGTCCATTATGTGTTTGCATATTTTCTCTCCCAAAAGGGGAAGTTTTATCAAAAGTTTAATTGGGGGCTGTAAACACACCTGGGAGTAGGAAATAGCTGTTTAATACGAATATCCACATAAAGCTCACGCTAAAGTTATGCCTAATCAGATAGTACAGTCTTAACAGATAGTACAAAGAACATATATGTATGCTTATACAGATTTTATTTAGTTCATTTATGCTACGGTATTTATCTAAATAACCGTAGTTCAAGTATCATCAATATTCATTTAACTTATCTATATAAGTTTCATTTCTAAGTAAACATAAAATGTTTAACTATTAATATCAGTTAGCATACATTTATTTATAATAATCATTCAACTTACAATTAAGTTTCTTATTTAAGTGGACATATAATGTAAATATTAATTTACATTATCTGTTCAAGTATTATAATCACTAATTTACTATTAAGTTTCCTTATTAAGTAAACATAAAAATTTTACTTAATATTAGTTCACGTTCGTAGTTCATGTATTATAATCATTCATTTAAACTTTAATATTAAGTTTCATATTTTAAGTTGGCGTAAGATGTTCTACTTAAATATTAACATTCAATTTATCCAACGTTCATATAAATTTTATTTTCTAAAAGTATATGAGTTTATGTATGAGTAATACATATTCATAATTGTTTATACCATTATTTCATAAAGTAAATATAAATATTTTATTTTGAAAAATAAAATATAATATTTTATTTAACTTTAAAGTTTCCATAAATTATTTTAATATATATAAAATAATTTAAACTTAAGAATTTATACCTTAATTCTTATGGTCTAAGTATTTAATTCTGTTTTATTATAATTAAAATAGATTTTAGGGTTAGGACTTGTTAATGTTTCGGAATATGGCAAAACTAGTCCCTCTATATTTTTAAACAAGTATAACTTTCGGATTTTACATATTTAGTACCTAGGGCTTGTTAAAGTTTCGGCTTATGGCAGATTTAGTCCCCCTAGTTATATCTAGGTTTTGTAACTTTACTAAAATTACAAAAACAGCCCCTAGGGCTTCTAAGTTTTGGCAAATTACAAGAATAGTCCTTAGGGTTATAAAATGACAAAATAACTTTTAGAAACTTCCTAAAATGGTCCCTAGGGTTTAATTTCCCACGGATAGTATTTATTAAACCCTAGACTTTTGGATATTTACGTTTTCAGTCCTTGTGTTTACTAGTTTATCAAAATAAGTTTCATAAGTTACGGTTTTAGTCCTTAAGTTTTATAAATTGTCATTTTCATCCAAAATGTTTTTATAAGTTATATTATATTATAAAAAAAAATTATTTTAACATTAAAACTTTATATAGGCTCATTAAATGGGCTAAACATCTAATGGGTTATTTTAGTTGGCTTAAATATATCTCAAGTCCACTAATTTATTTAAATGGGCCTTTAAATCATTTATTGGGCTTAATACACTTTTAAGTCCTTTAATTAGTTAAATGGGCCTAAGTGTAATCTTAAGTCCATTAAGTTACTAAGATTTATCAAATGGGCTTATTGGGTAAATTAAGTTTTGAATTAACATTTCATGGGCTTAAATAGTCCATTAACACTACTTTACATTTTATGTAAGTTTTAACTTAGGATATTCTTATAAGCTTATTATGAGCTTAATTATATTTAGTTTTAAATCTAATTAGGAGAGTAAAACTTATAATTCGTTTTATGTGATGTACCAAATTAGATCTAGGTGTGTTATAAGGTTGCAAGTAAGTTATAAGCCCTAATAGGAGCTTGTATCTCACGGCTATAATTAGTTATAGCTTATTAAGATAAGTCAAGTCTCATTTTAAGGTTGCATGCAATTTATAAGTGTTAGAAAAATAGATCTAGCTATGTACACATCAAGAAAATAAGTCACAAGTCCAATATGAGATCTAAACTATGTCTAGACCTAAAAATCAATCATAGATTCATGTACACACATATATATCCCACGGCTATATTTTTAAATCGTGATATTTTCAAGATGAACACATTAGCTAATCTTTAAGTCTTGTAAATATTTACAAAAACACATCATGATTATCTAGGTTACATGCATGTTCCCAAGGTTACTATCATTCCAAGAAAACAATATATAGCCCACGACTATATTGTTTCTCCCAATATTCCCATAAGATCTATTTAGCTTATTTCATGTTTATCATTTTAAGTTAACACTTATCACCAGATCTAGGTTTATATAAGCATGCATGTACATCTAACCCATTTTAAGTCATATGTAACCCACAGCTACATTTATACCCATAAGTTATATTTTGTGATTTTTAATATTCCATTTAACATGTAACATTTCATATTCCATTATTCAAAACTTAGGAGACAAATCATATGGTCATTTTCCATTTTAGCCGTGACCTTTAAGGTCATGGTTTTCATGACCTTTAAGTTATACAAGTTCATTTTATGAGATATGTGATTATTAGTTAACCATATTCCCATAAAACAAGATTTGTAACCCATGCAATATTTAGATTTATAAAATGTTTCATATGGTTTTTAAATCAAGTTTAAAACATAACATACAAGTCATAAGTTTCTTATTAAAAGATTTTAAATCATGAATATGATTTGCATAAATATGCCGTGACCTATAATGATCATAGCTTTATCAAATCTTGATTTTAACATGTTATTTACTTGTGTTTATAGATGTATGATGATGCATGCATGAAGAAATGAAAGGACATGATGTGTATACCTTTCTTGCCTAAAAGTACCAAGAAGATTTGAGATCTACTCACGATGATGAAGAAAACCCTAGTTATAACTAAGCCGTCACCTTAATCATTTCGGCTAGGGCTTGTTTATAAGAGGAATGATGCTACCAAATGATTTGTAATCAAGATGGGACAAAGATTTAGTTGATTCAATGAATCACCTTTGGATTTTTGTGGCTTGTAGCCAAAATGTAGAGAGAGAGATGAAGAGAGAAGTGAGGTTGCATGTATGAGGGAATGTGTGTGTGTTTCGGCTTAAAGAGGAGAGAGGGAACGAAGGGCAAAATGTATGATTCACCTTGGTAAGACACATTGTGCCAAGTGTCACCCCTTGCGTTTCCAAGGCAACTCTTCTTCTTCCACATAAGCCTACGTGCCGTGTTTAGCTAGCCAAAAGGGAAAATGGGCTTGTGTTGGGCTTATCATAAAGGAGGGTGATGATCTTAGGCTAGTCAAAGAGTAGTGTAGTATGGAAGGGATGTATGCATATGCCTAAACGGCTAAGAATGCATGATGTAATATTTTTCTCCAATTTGTTAAGTGTGGAACACACACATTGCTAGTTATAATTTCATTACTTGTTTTCCTAGTAGTAAGTTCATGGTCTTAGGTTATGAAGCTATTTTCAACAAAGATGTAAGTAAAAGTATAGTTACATGATAGACATATTTGTACACATATTAAGGAAATATAACACATGAATAAGTGTTCTAGGATTATTGGGTGGAAATTTATTATATAAAATCATGGTAAAATCATGGTTTTTACAGCACCACCCCGTTATTTTAGCTTTGTCCTCAAAGCTATTAAAAACGTAGTTATCATTTAATTGAAGGATGTTCTAAGTATATGATTATTTTCAGACTCTCTCTCAGGTACTGATGACGGCATGAACGCGAAGTGGTTGATAACTAGATTTTACTCAATTAAAAATTAAGTTCGTTGTGTGTGTCTTTTCGAATTGACTATTGGTTAATCGTGCGACTCAGTCGTTTTTTGGTGGAAAATAAAAGGTTTGGTCGTTGTTTAGGATAAAATTGAAAGACTTTAAAGTAAATGACGGGTAAATAAAGCTAAAAGAAATTAAAAAGTAAATGGTGCAAAATTAAGACTTTGAAAGTAAATTAATTAAAGCTTGACGAGAAGTAAATAAACGATATTAAAAACAAATATGGAAACGAAACAATTATTAAAAATAAAACTAAAAGACGAAATTAACTATTGACTCAAAAATAAAGTTTACTTAATTAAAAAGGAGAGAATAAAACTAAAATGGTACTTTAAAGTTAAACGAGGGAAAACCTAAAGCGGGTACTAAATAAAAGATAAAACTTGATCTTTACGAAAAATTATTAATTTTAAAAATAGACGAAAAATTCAACTAAAAATACGTAACTTTCAAAAATAAAAACGGAACAACTTTCAGATAAAACTAAACAATTACGGAACAATACTAATAAATAAACAAACTAGCAGGCAGCTAGCTGGAAGCTAACAACCATACACCTCAAATTGGCGCCAAAACGTCTAAGCACACAAGCAAGCAGCTCTATTATTTCGGAATAAGCTACAGTGGAATTCAGAAAATTCGTTTCTTCGAAATAGTTACTATTTCAGAAAAAGTTGCATTTTTTAGAAAAATTAACTTCTTCTCAATAAGTGTATTTTCAGAACTTTTCACTTTTTCGGAATATTTTCTATTTCAGAATTTTCTTCAAAATAATACTTTTTAAGAACTTTTTTCGGAATAATTGTTTTCTCGGAATATTGATTTCTTCGGAAAAATAGATTTTTCAGAAAAAGATAAATCTTCGGATAAATGAAAAATTCAGAAAAATGAAAATTTCGGAAAAAAGGCTTATTCGGAATAATTGGTTTTCAGAGAAAGTGACAAATTCAGAAAAAGGAAATTCAGAGAAATGACAATTTCAAAAAAATTAACCCTAATCCGAAAACTCGAAAAATCAAAGATACAGTAACTCTAAAAATCATAAAATAAGCCACGAATAAGCTAGAATCAAATAAGCAATCTACCAAAACTTAATATAAAACTCTTTTAAGAAAAACTAATTCAACCACAAATCAAAAACTTGAAAAACACTAATAAAATTAAAAATTAAAAATCAACTTTTAATAAAATAAACTAATAAAAACACTTAACTAAAATCAAATCAAACACACAATAAGCTATAAATTCAATAAGCTAACACAATCAAACACATAAAAACATAACAATTAATCAAATAAGCATGACAATAAGATAATAAGCATAAAGATTAACAAAAATAAGAAAGGTAGAAGGAGATATTAATATAAAACTTGATTAAAATTAAAGATTCAACAATAAAAGTAAAGATTAAACTTACAAATTTAAGGTGCAAGACAAGGTAATTAAAGGTGCAATTAAGTAAATGACAATATGAAAGTGCTTGGAAAATAAAATGGAAAGACTAATGTGTCAAATTAGCTAACACCTCCTAATGTGAGATTAGGAGGGTATTTATAGTGATTAGGGAGGATTAACATGTGTTGCTTAATTCTTCTTCTTCACGTCTTTTCGTCTTCTAAATTCTTCGACTTTTTCGACTTTCTCTCGGGATTCATAAACTCGTCTTGTAATTTCTTCATTAATTTAGACTTGAGTTCTTCGGCTTTTATTAAACTTCCGTCTTTAGACTTTTCTTAGATAAATCTTCAGAATAGGCCTTGGACTTCCGTTCTTTTTGCACTCTTGATCTTTTGACTTTGTCTTTTGTCGTTTTCTTCGATAAAATCCCATGTAAGCCCGTGTTTTCTTCCCTTTTCAAATTTTGATCCTAAATCACAACAAAAACACAAACCACGCATAATTCCGACATTTACGACATAAAATATACGTTTTGGCTTGGTTATTATTATAATTAAGTGGTCAAAGGATGGGTGTTTTCACACCTATCAAATCCCCTACACTTGACAATTGCAATGTCCTAATGCAATGTATTAATTACAAAGAAAGTCTTACATTTTCCATTATAATCAATCAACCTTGGCCTTTATTAAGAGACAAAATATTTAAAGGAAGAAGACAAGTAAAAAGATCAAAAACTTACCTGGGGGTTTTGGAATGTCATGAATGATTATCACCCACAAGTTTCAGGTTCCCCATACCAAGCTTAAAAACGAGATCATTGTTATTCTAAGTTAGCAAACTATCACAAACTCATGTGGCCCAATTATTCACTTAGACTCCCTTATTCCTAGGTGTATCTCATATATTTTATTATTGTCTTGAATGATCACGAGGATGCATTGTTGACTTATTTCGATAGTTTATTAGGCTGAAAATAAAGTAGGACGATTTAATCAATAGTTAGCTAAAGGACAAAATCTTCTAAAACTGCTTCTCGGGACCTCATAAAGTTCATATCTTGGCATAAATCGCTTCACGATTTGAGACCTTTCTCGGACCGATATTTGGCAGTGACTTCATACTTCAAATCTTGAGAGACGTTCATGAAATAATGGTCTTCTCTTAATAACAGGAATTTCTTCACTTGAGCTTTTTGAGAGATTCTTCATATTTGGACCACGACTTCTTCATTTTTCTCCAATCTTCATTTGGGACTTTGATATACAACGATCCGCCTCCTTTTAGGACTTGGTTCTATTTATCCTCATACCTTGTTAGGGCCTTTTTGGATAGACTTCTCCATGATCTTTAGGGGAGTATTTGCTTTTCGTCGTGTGTCTCAATCCTTCATATTGATTTTTGATAAATGATTCTTCACATCACTTTGGATCTTTAGCAAAAAAATGTAGCCCTCATGCCTTGTTAGGGCCTTTTCGGACTCGCCAATCTTCGCATCCCGCTTCAATAAGTTATGCCTTGGCTATGAACTTTAATTAATACCGAGCACCTTTTAAACGATCTTGGTCTAGAAGCTAAGTAACTTTTCAAATCGTACGACCTTATTTATTGCAATTAAATTTATTAGCAAGCGATGGGAGAAAAAGCTTATAATCAACTCACATAAATTCATGAGAGAATACCAAACTTATAATTGACTCTATCATCTCTCGTTCTCCACAATTTAAAATCTCAAGGAATGAGATTCGTGGATGCTTAGCCTATTAAATCAAAGTTTTGGGTTTTCAAGTCATCTATAGGATCTTGCAAACTCTTAGACTTTTTCAAGTTTAGAATTCGCATTTTAAAGTTCCCTTGATAAACGACTTTCTAGGATCAATTATAGGAACTTGCGAAAAGTTATTGTTCTTAACCCGTAAGAGTTAAGACTTTCGCGTTTTAAAATTCCCTATATATAAGCCTAGCAAAACTTTATTTAAACACGTTAAGGATACTAGCTAGAGTAAACTTGAATAAGTAAACTCGGGTTGAGTCAAAAGATTCACAACATTGAAAAACTAAAACCACTTTATTAAAATTTTTTTCTAGGAAAGAAAGAAAATAACTATAACAAAGGAAAATACAACTAGGCCAAAATAGATCAAAAATTTTGAAAAATGTCGAAAAATTGATTTTCTGGTTAAAATGAGGACAAATGCAAGGAAAAGCCCACTTAACTTCGATAGAAGTCCCCTCTACACTTAATATAAAGATTGTCCTCAATGTTTAAGCATGTGGAAGTAACCTCCCCTACACTTAGGACATTGTGCACTTTGTTTAAATCTTGCTAAGGAAGAGACAATAAAGTGATTCCTATTTTAATATTGAACAATATAAAATAGAGAATCAAAAGAGTTTAGGATAGAACCGGGAAGACGGGTACACGGAATCACGGGTCGTAAAAAGTCATCAAGAATGGATCTTCGATAGCTCGAATCCCTGCACATGATAAGAAAGAAAACAACAAACACATACAAGGGTCTCCCCCTACACTTATTATAAAAACAACAGAGAAAAAGGATAGATACTGCGGGTTGCCTCCCGAGAAGCGCTTGTTTTTGTTAACCGAGTCGTGAGCCTGACTCGACCTTGATTAGCATAGGAAGAAGCTTGAAAGACATCCACCGGGATCAAATACATGGTTTTCATCCATCAAGTAGCACAAGCTTAAGGCGAACAAGGCAAGCCAAAGAAGAGTAGGCAAGGTTCCCTTAAGCAAAGATGGAGCGCGGTGGTAGCAAGGGTGATGAGGTGCAAGCATATCTCCATGGTTTCCAAAAACCTTTCCTTTTATTGCATCAGATGGATACTGAGATTGCTTAACAATTGCAATACCGGGATTGAACACTTTTTCCTTTAGGGGAAAATAACACTAAGGCTCAGCAGACCTTGAAGAAGATCCGTTCATAAATCTCACAATCTCATCCTCAAAGGGAGGATAGAGAGGCGTCAAGACATAAGTACTGCGGATATCGGTGTCGGCCGGCTTCTTCTCCTTTGCAATGGTTTTCTTCATATCCAAAGGAGGATAAAGACCATAATCATCAAAGTCCAAAGGAGGAGCATCACTCTCATTTGGGAAGTAAGTGTTGAGAAAAGTAGCAAAGTCTTCCCCAAATGAGTAGTCGTCCAAAGTAGGATCAAGCATTGTTGGTGGAGGATCTTCATCAAAAGTAGGAGTAAGGTCATCATGTGAATAATCACTCGAGAGAGTATTAGCCTCATCAAAATCATCATAAGTGGGCATGTCTGGATACTCAGAAGTAAAATTATCATAATCATCCCCATCGGAACTAGAATCGTCATCATAAGCATCAAAGATCGATGGAGAATCATAAATTGGTGGAGGATCAGAATTGGAGAGAGAATCATCCACATCATCTTGGAACAGTGGATTATCATAGCAATAATTGAATAGAGGATTGTTGTAGATGACAAAATCATCCAGCACATTAATCATATTCGCTGATTCTCTTCCATTAGATTTGGTTGTGATCTTCCCCATTTTGAACACTTGTGCATCATTCCCGACCCTTAAGATTAACTCACCTTCGACAACATCAACTAAAGATTTTCCGGTTCTTAAAAATGGACGACCAAGTATTAACGGAATACGAGGGTTCATTTCATAGTCAACAACAACAAAGTCGACGGGAAAAGTGAAGGTGCCAACTTTAATAAACACTTCTTCAGCAATACCAACGGGGTAAGCGAGAGTACGATTTGCTAGCTCAAGAGTCATTTTTGTTGGAGTAAGATCGGTTAATGATAACTTTTTCCAAACACTTAAAGGCATCAGATTTATACTTGCCCCGAGATCGGCTAAGGCAGTAAATTCTTTGGTTTGGTGAAAAGTACATGGTAGCACAAAACGACCGGGATCTCCAAGTTTCTCCAAAAGTTCTTTAAGAAGGACGGCAGAACAATTTTCATTCAATCGAGTATTAACAAACTCGGCCATCTTCTCCTTCTTATTAAGCAATTCCTTAAACATCTTAACAAATTTAGGCATTTGTGTTAGAGCTTCAACAAGGCTAAAGGTGATGGTCATTTCCGAAATCTTATTCAAATAGTTTGACACTTAAATGTCATCCTTGGTTTGCAGTTTGGCCTTGTCTAAGCGATATGGATAAGGAATGTTGGGTTTATTGGTGGAAGGTGTAGGTGTAGCATGTAAAGGTTGAGACGTTGAAGGTTTAAAGGTGGAAGTTTGGGTTGGTGAAGGGTTCTTCTTGGGTACTTCAGTAAGAGGTGGAGACGGTAATGGAGAACTAATACTAGGTGTGGGAGTAGGAGGGATAAATGGTGGTGGAGGAGGTGTAGATGGAGTAACTGGGGGAGGGATAGATGGTCCTACTAAGGTTACTCCACTGCGTGTAGTAATAGGACTCACATTCGCTCTTGGGTTGGTGACGGTGTTTGAAGGTAGAGAGCCCAAAGTAGAAGGTTGAGTGGTTGGAAAGAAACTAGCCAACATATTCTTCAAATCATTAGTTTGAGTGCTAAAAGAGGTTTGTATATCATGTCGAAGCTCGGATCTAATATCATTCCCTTGCTTAGTGATATCCCCTTTCAAATTGATAATTTGGCTTTGCAGATTCTTCATTTGCTCTCCTTGGGTTCTCATTAAGGTTTCAACATCTTGATTAATGGGTGGTTGTTGAGCGGTTGGGTGATAAGGATTAGATGCTCGAGGTGGGATTTGGTTGCTTCGATTGTAGATGTTGGGGTTGTGGTTTTGAGGAGAAAAACCGGGTGAAAGAAAATTATTAGAACGGTAACTTAGCAAGTTACGATCACCTTGAGGTCGGGCTTGGTAGTTTTCCGTTGAATAGTTACCAAGAGCCGCATACCCATTTTCCGTATTGTATTGAGTAGAGGGACAATCAGTGTATGAATGAGGACCCCCTCAAGTCTCACAAGAAGTTGCTACAGCTTTAACTTGTTGTTGTTGATTTGTAGCCAAACGTTGCATGTTTTTGCTCATTTCGACCATTGCGCGGGTCAATTCGATGATATCAGGGTTTGAAGAAGTAGAAGAAACATTGACTCTCGGGTTATTCCTTGAAGATGCGGATGAATACCAATTTTTATGGTGAGTAGTCATGTTCTCTATAAGCTCTCTACACTCCTCGGGTATTCTTTACATAAATGTGCCACCGGCGGCTGCATTAATCGTATCACGATTACGAAAAGTCAAACCGTTGTAGAAAGTATCAATTAAGGTGACGGGGAGATTGTTGTGGTTTGGACATCAATCGATCAAAACATTATATCGTTCCCAAGCATCAAAAAGTGATTCATCAGGTTTTTGTGTAAATCCACTAATTTGATTTCGAAGGCTCGTGACCATGGATGGTGGAAAGTAGCGCGACAAAAAGCGTTGAGTCATCTCGTCCCAAGTATGAATTGAATTCTTCGGAAGACGATCAAACCATTTTTCGGCATGGTGGGATAAGGTTTGTGGAAATAGGTGAAGGCGAAGAAAATACATAGTAACACCGGGCAACTTCATTCTTTGAGTAACGGTAATGAACTTGTCGAGGTGTTTGTTGGCATAATCATCCAGCAATCCGCGAAATGGACAAGTGTTCTGCACTTGTTGGATCATGTGATGCTTCAACGAAAACTCTGGAGCCATGATTTGCATCGGTGCAATCGGTCCTCCTCGTCCATTCATCGTGGGTTGACAAAGCTCCTCCATCGTCCGAAGGTCGGGTGGTGGAAGAACATTGTTGTTGTTATTATTGTTGAGGTGCGGCGGGTTATTGTTGTTGTTCACACCTGCCATATCTAAATCTTCACGAGTCTCGGGCTCTGGATAAGTTGAAGATCTAGTACGCATACACCTGCAAAAGCAAAAGAAAAAGATACCAAAGAAATAGACAATATATATACACTATAAAAATAAAAATAAAAATCTTTTTGTATTTTTTGAAAATTTTTTATTTTTATAGATTTTTAACAAATTTTAATTTTTATGGATTTTTTTTGAAAACGTTTTTTTGAGCAAGAAAAATAACGTTCACGAGTGAACGGATCCCAAAATTCAACGCGTCTCTCACAGAAAACCGTTAATCTTTACGAAAAGAGCCGGCAACGACGCCATTTGATAACTAGATTTAATCAGTTAAAAATTTAGTTCGTTGTGTGTGTCTTTTCGAATTGACTATTGGTTAATCGTGCGACTCAGTCGTCTTTTGGTTGAAAAGTAAAGGTTTGGTCGTTATTTAAAATAAAATTGCAAGACTTTAAAGTAAATGACGGGTAAATAAAGCTAAAAGAAATTAAAAAGTAAATGGTGCGAAATTAAGACTTTGAAAGTAAATTAATTAATGCTTGACAAGAAGTAAATAAACGATATTAAAAACAAATATGGAAACGAAACAATTAATAAAATAAAACTAAAAGACGAAATTAACTATCAACTCGAAAATAAAGTTTACTTAATTAAAAATGAGAGAATAAAACTAAAATGGTA
This sequence comes from Glebionis coronaria, assembly GCA_025667525.1. Lineage (NCBI taxonomy): Eukaryota > Viridiplantae > Streptophyta > Magnoliopsida > Asterales > Asteraceae > Glebionis > Glebionis coronaria. The sequence continues at coordinate 267,253,846 of CM046875.1, forward strand.
CTTTAAAGTTAAACGAGGGAAAACCTAAAGCGGGTACTAAATAAAAGATAAAACTTGAGCTTTACGAAAAGATATTAATTTTAAAAATAGACGAAAACTTCAACTAAAAATACATAACTTTCAAAAATAAAAATGGAACAACTTTCAGATAAAACTAAACAATTACGGAACAATACTAATAAATAAACAAGCTAGCAGGCAGCTAGCTGGAAGCTAGCAACCATACACCTTAAATTGGCGCCAAAACGTCTAAGCACACAAGCAAGCAGCTCTATTATTTCGGAATAAGCTACAGTGGAATTCAAAAAATTCGTTTCTTCGGAATAGTTACTATTTCAGAAAAAGTTGCATTTTCAGAAAAATTAACTTCTTCGCAATATGTGTATTTTCAGAACTTTTCACTTTTTCGGAATATTTGCTATTTCAGAGTTTTCTTCGGAATAATACTTTTTAAGAACATTTTTCGGAATAATTGTTTTTTCGGAATATTGTTTTCTTCGGAAAAATAGCTTTTTCAGAAAAAGATAAATCTTCGGATAAATGACAAATTCATAAAAATGAAAATTTCGGAAAAAAGGCTTCTTCGAAATAATTAGTTTTCAGAGAAAGTGACAAATTCAAAAAAAGGAAATTCAGAGAAATGACAATTTCAGAAAAATTAACCCTAATCCGAAAACTTGAAAAATCAAAGATACAGTAACTCTAAAAATCATAAAATAAGCCACGGATAAGCTAGAATCAAATAAGCAATCTACCAAAACTTAATCGAAAACACTTAAGAAAAACTAATTCAACCACAAATCAAAAACTTGAAAAACACTAATAAAATTAAAAATTAAAAATCAACTTTTAATAAAATAAACTATTAAAAACACTTAACTAAAATCAAATCCAACACACAATAAGCTATCAAATCAATAAGCTAACACAATCAAACACATAAAAACATAACAATTAATCAAATAAGCATGACAATAAGATAGTAAGCATAAAGATTAATAAAAATAAGAAAGGTAGAAGGAGAGATTAATATAAAATTTGATTAAAATTAAAGATTAAACAATAAAAGTAAAGATTAAACTTATAAATTTAAGGTGCAAGACAAGGTAATTAAAGGTGCAATTAAGTAAATGACAATATGAAAGTGCTTGGAAAATAAATTGGAAAGACTAATGTGTCAAATTATCTAACACCTCCTAATGTGAGATTAGGAGGGTATTTGTAGTGATTAGGGAGGATTAGCATGTGTTGCTTCATTCTTCATCATCACGTCTTTTCGTCTTCTAAATTCTTCGACTTCTTCAACTTTCTCTCGGGATTCATAAACGCGTCTTGTAATTTCTTCATTAGTTTAGACTTGAGTTCTTCGGCTTATATTAAACTTCCGTCTTTAGACTTTTCTTCGATAAATCTTCGGAATAGGCCTTGGACTTCCGTTCATTTTTCGCTCTTGATCTTTTGACTTCGTCTTTTGTCGTTTTCTTCGATAATTGCTCGTGAAAGCCCGTGTATTCTTCCCTTTTAAAATTTTGATCCTAAATCACAAAAAAAACACAAACCACGCATAATTCCGACATTTACGACATAAAATATACGTTTTGGCTTGGTTATTGTTCTAATTAAGTGGTCAAAGGATGGGTGTTTTCACACCTATCAGTGGTCTACACCTAGGTTTCCCTTATACGTCCGATTGGGCATTAATGGAAGATTCTGTTGTTACAGGTGAACAGAAGAGAATGCAAAGAGATTTTAATCCGGGTTGCACTATTCATCTGACTGAGAAGTAAAAGAGACTACTGCTATGGATGGACAGGAGCAATGCAAAGAGATCTTTATCCGGATCGCACTATACATCCGATTGAGCAGTAAAGGAGACTGCTGCGGTGGAAGGATAGACGCGGGCTCCTCAATGGGTGTTGTAGTCCTACCTTTCCCGGATCTGGGAGAGGACCACTGGCGTTGTGTATTTGGTTTGGAGGACAAATCCATTGCAAATGGTTTCTGATATGATGAGGACACGCCAGCATGTTTTATACGTTGGGGAGGCTGGGGGTGTACTATATCTGCACCCTTTTCACGGGTGAGATACAGGTTATACCTCCACACCCGAGGATGAAAAATCAGGGGTTGAATGTAAAACGAAACATTCTAACTATAACCTCCTATATCAACAGCTTTAAGAAAAAGACTGACGATTATACCTCAAGCTTGTGGGATACAAACATTAGTTAATAGTACTAATGTTTCTACCCAACAGAGAGGTTAAGATTGTTGTTGATGGCGATTGCGTAAGAAGTTACAAAGAATCTGCTTCATTTGCCGCGGTGCTGAGCGAGAGAGGCGCAGAAAAGAAGTACCTCAAATGGTGGAAATAAAAGAAGATACCAAGAATAAAGAAGTGCGCGCCTTGCGGGGTGCCGTAGCAAAGGTCATGTATTCACTATTATTGGTTCAAAATTTGTACAAATTCTGACTTCTAAAGAGAGGAAATCACATCTCCCAGAGTCTAATGGGTGATGGTATTGTCGAACTAATCGGGCCAGAAAAGGAAAGAGGGATGTTCATAAACATGGGACATTCAACATCTCTTTACAAGGGATGCCAGACATAGCCCTACAAAGTACACCCATTGTGAGTTGGATGTGCCTTTCAGGTTTAGGGTTGCCTGAGTGGCGGATATAATCCTACAAAATACACCCATTGTGAGTTGGATGTGTCTTTCTGGTTTAGGCAGGGGAGAAACAGGTTAGGGAGGTAGAGTACTCCCGGACTAAGTACTCTCTGGCCTGTTGGTGCTATAGATGACACTAAATCTAGTGTTAACTATATCGGGGTTAAGGCTCCTCAGTATAATAAAGGTTTCATCTCCCCAAGGTAGACGAACCAATTTTTGGGTCGTATAGGATAATTGTATGATACTTGCTAGTCAATTCATGCTAATGACGACATCAAAGCTATCAAGAATTTCTAGGATCCGATTGATGTAAAACGGGTGATTGGGAAGTTTTGAAGAACAATCTCGAATGACGGTGTTTAATTATCATAACTTTTCCGTCGACTAATTCACAGTATAATAGGAGTCTAGAACTAACGGAGGGATTTCCAATGCCTTACTAAATTTAGAAATTGTAAGGCTTTGGTCTACACATCTATCAAACGAGATAGATGTATATCATTGGTTTAGTAAAAACATACCAGGTACGGTGTTGGAGCCTGGATTAGCTGGGGCATTTCCGGCCATGTACACTTGCGAAGGAGTTCCCTTGTTGTCCTTCTTCTGGTTGACCAACTTGGGACAATCGGGTCTCACATGTCCATGAGTTCCACACTCGTAACATACCCACAACTTTTTTTTGGTCCATTACTACTCCCACCAGTGGGGTTTAGGTTTCCCTGCTGCCCACTTCCACTCCCACGTGCGTTGGACTTGCCCTTGTTGCTGTTCCCGGGATTGGTATTGGGTCGACCTAGGGTAGCAACATTTGTTTGACACTTACGAGCAAAATGGCCTTGTTGGCCACACTTGTAGCATCCTTGGCATTGTCCTCCAGCCAAATGATGGTAGTTGCACATTGAACACTTAGGCTTGGTCCCTGAGAAGTTCTTGGTACGGGTTGTGGGAGTAGTGTCATCAGCTTGCCCAACATTTTGCTTTTTGGAAGGCTGTTGGTGCTGGCTACGAGAGCTTTCATCGGATTTTCTCTTGTTGTCCGTTTGCCTCTCGGACAGATTGCGGGCTCGCTTGTTGATCAGCTCAGTCGCAAATTCCATAGCACCTTCAACGGTAGTGGGTCGTGAAGCTAGCACACTGTCATGAATGTTGTCAGGGAGTCCACTGACATACTTCTCAATCTTGTCACTCCTTAGAGGGAACATTCTGGTGCAAATCAAGCTTAACTCTTGAAATCTTTGGTTGTACCAAAGGATATCATTGTTCTTACACTTTAGATCCTACAGCTCGACTTCCAACTTCTTCATTTCTCCTCTGGGACAGTATTTCTCAGTCATTCTCTCCTTGAGGTTGGCCCAAGTGAGAGTATAAGCAATGGCATGTCCAAGGGTGGCGACCACATAGTTCCACCAAGTAAGGGCGCTCTCGAGTAGAGTGCATGTATAAAACTTAACTCTGTTCTCGTCAGCACAACCGCTGATGCAGAAAACTATCTCTAGTCTTTCAAACCATTGCATCAATTCAACAACTCCTTCTTTTCCTCGGTAGTATGAGGGTTTTCATTTCAAGAAGTCGGGGTATGAACAACCCCTATTGAAGTTGTTTCTATGCATGTTGTGGTTTGGGTCATTGCTCACATTAGCTTCTCTGGCTGCCATAGCTGCCGTAATGCCTTCGCCAATCATCTCCCGGAGTTGAGAAGCGGTAACATTATGAGTAGCTTCAGGTACTTTGGTATTAGCGGTGTTGGAGGCAATTGCTTTATTGGGGTTCGGTCGTGAAATCACAATTTGTCTATAATCATACACAAAATAAGATTATTAATTCAATCGTTAGTACAGTTTTTATATTATTTGAAAGAGAATGATTTCATGCATAAAATTCATAACAAATTTGGATAACTTGTCAGGATTTCATAATATAATACATTGCACAATAGATATAACATAAGAGAGTGATTACATGCAAAGTTCCATAATGAATTTAAACATTCATCGAGCATATCAAATCCGAAAAAAAGACTTAGCTAGCCTTGCCCTGGGTAGTGGTACACATTGTCTTAAGTACATCATATCCAAAATACATGCCCAAAGAAAAAGAAAGATATAGTATGAGATTACATCACCAAAGCTGAAAAGGAATAAAAGTACAAAGGACCTATGTCATGATAGCCGGGATGCAGCCCGTAAGATTATCATGACATACAAGAAGTCTAGTACGTATATACTAATCCTATCTGGTTGGTCCACTAGATGATGCTGGGGCTGACGGTGCGGATGGGGCTGGTGGGGCTGCAGAATTCCTCCTGGTGTTCCATAAGGTCCGAACTGTCGCCCGGGTCTCATTGAGCGTACGGAGGGCCGATAATAGCTGGTTTCAGAGTCTATCGACGACCCCTCGGAGATAAGCCATCTCCCTAGTAACCCCATCATGCCGGACAGTGGTGATATCAAAGAAAATGGATAATGATTGCTCCTGAGCGGAAAGAGCAGCATAGGTCTGATGCTGCAGATCCTCCATGACCTGAATGCGCTGGTGGAGGCGGTAGTTCTCTTCCAATAACCATTTCAGGGCCTCGTCTGTCCTAGCCTGGATGCCCTTAGCGGTCTGGGAGTCTCCCCTCATAGTGCGGAAAAGAGTGTCGATACGATCATATATGACAGCATGACTTTGTTGACTGACTGTCAACTGGCTGCGGAGGTTGGATATCTCCCGCTCCTGGCGTGCAGCCAGTGCGGAGATCTAGGCCTGGACGGAATCAACACGTCCTGCCCCGGAGCCTTCCCCGGTCTCATAAGTGGAGACGGGTGCGGGCCCGAAAAAATAGCCCGATGATAGGGATGGAGGCATGGAAGATGGTATGCTAGGAGGTACCCGGTCCTCCTCCATAGAGGTTGGGGCCAGTGTGGTTGATGCTGAGATGGAAAAAGGGTCCTTTGGGAGTACAGCTTCGATGGCTGGGTCGTCCTCTGAATCCGAGGCTGACAACCATCCACACTGCGTCGATCGTGTGGATGAACAAACAACTGGAGTATGAGCTACTACGGGTATAAGAGTCGAGGATGCAGTAGGCGGAGTCATGATGCTCTGAAATAGTATCATTTTAAGTTTGAAGTGAGTATAGGCTTACAAACAAAGAACAATATTATTTTAGATTACATGTTTTATGAAATATATCCCTTTTAAATAATTATTATAATGTTTTAAGGTTAAATATATTAATACTTATATATATATATATATATATATATATATATATATATATATATATATATATATATATATATATATATATATATATATATATATATATATATATATATATATATATATATATATATATATGTATATAGTGTAGTGCTATTTGAAGAACCTCTTTTTTGGTACAGAATCTACAGAACCAGGTTTTTACTCTTAATAAAGCATAATGTATATCTTATTAATGCATGATGGCAGTTTTGTAAATATGAATTACTTACTTTTTTAAAAAGAAATAAAGAAAGGGTAGGCCCGGTATTTTGCAACTCCCGAAAATATGATAAAAACTGATAATGATGTATGCCAGATTCCATTAACAAATTTTATTAAAACCCATCCAACCTCAAAAAAACCGCCGCCTCTCTTTTATAGATCACTCATAGAAAAAAAATCACCTAATCGAGTTTCATATTCGGATTTGATTCACAAACCAAGTTTCTTAAATCACCAATCGAGTTTTATGATACTGGAGTGTCAAGTTATTATCTGAAGCTGTGGTTGTGTTTTCGAATCTGGCCATCGAGAGATAGATATCTTTGGATCGAGCGAGCATCAACGATTAAAAAAGACATAAATGAATCGAATTTATCAAGATCTTTATAAAGAAGTGAAGCGATTCAATCGTACCGCAGCCACTGATTATTGGTCTACAAAAAGTAAGTTTTTGTTAATTTGATTGATTTACGGTTTTAGATAAAAGGTCCATTTTTTTTGTTTGTAGTGTTTTTTAATGTTACTTATAGTTTTTAAAATTTATTTTTAGTAAATTAAAAAATCTGGTAATCGTATCATATGAATCTGGGTAAACATAGGTTTGTCTATGTTCTACATATGAATAATATGAATTTGATTTTCATATTTAACATAGTATGATCGATGACCTTGGTATTCGAATTAAAAAAAAAGATTAATTTAATAGGCATGGTTCATTTCAAAGATGTCATTAAACCAATAATTTTTTCTTGTTAACAGTTGTGTTATGTATTTTTTTTCTTGGACATATGAAAACTACTTTGATAAAATTATATTATTTGATTGATAGGGGTAATGATGCATCATTATGGATCTACTGAGTGTGTATCAAGGAACTAATATTTTTGTTTTTTTTAATTTGTATCAGGGATGGGAGATGAAGATGGTTAATGTGGATGCACTTTAAATGACGTGCATACATGTTTTCGAGGCGGAACATAAATGTTCGAAACTGTACATACATGTTTATGAAGCCGTACGTACATATTTTCGAAGCCGTACATACATGTTTTCGAGATGGTACATATATGTTCGAAGCCGTACATACATGTTTTCGAGGCAGTACATATATGTTTTTGAGCAGTACATATATGTTTTCGAGGCTGTGCATATATGTTCTCAAAGCGTAGATACATGTACAACTATATTTAACAATTTACATTTATATTTGAATTGTATTTTAATTAATATCAAATTTTTTGTCTTATGTCTATTTTCATGGTTTTGTTGTAAATTTCGAGATCGCATGTTATGTTTATGTTTGATTCTATTAGTTTTGGAAGATAATATGTACGCTAAGAAGTATATATAATTATCATTTTGAGAAAAAAAAAGTCATGTTTGGAATAAATAATTCTACGTGAGAACTACATGTAAATTCAAAATATTAAAAAATAACATATATCAGTTTTTTATAAAAGCATAACTTCTAACTTAAAAAATAGATGAAATTTTAAAAATTTAAATTAAAATAAAAACGAATTTTTAATTGAAAAAAAAAGTCAAAATTTGTAGAGAACTAAAATACCTGATTTACCCTTGTATTAATTTTCTTTTTTTAAATGAGTTTTAAATAATTTAAAAAATGCCATCATGCATTAATAGGATATACATCATGCTTTATTATGTGTAAAAAGATGGTTCTATAAGTTCTGTACCAAAAAAGAGGTTCTGCAAATAGCGCGCCCCTATATATATATATATATATATATATATATATATATATATATATATATATATATATATATATATATATATATATATATATATATATATATATATATATATATATATATATATATATATATATATATATATATATATGTATTATCATTTAATTAGATCATTTATCAATTCGTAAGTGCAAGGTTTGGTTAAATATTACCTATATTTTCATTTCAGTATTTTACTATGTAGTATAAAATTTTCAAGTTTAGCATATCTAACATTTTCCATAGCAATATCTCACTAAACAGTATTAATAATCAAGTTTAGTAATCAATATATATACACTTAGTTCACATAGCATAAAACGCCCTAAGATCTATATGCTTAACTAATACGGTCCCAAAATACATCCCAGAAAGATTTTTATAAGTTATAGTCCAGTTTTAAATAAAAGAAAAATCATTTTATTTTTATTTTATTTAAAAATTTATCTGGTTCTCAATAACTAATGCTCTGATACCATTCTCTGTGACACCTCGGGTAGGGTCAAAATATGCGGAATTATCCATGGAGATGTCACTAGGGTGGATCGATTGCATATAGTCCATAGAGCATAAGATAAAGAGTTATTCAAATCAGATTACATGTTTATTAAACAAATAAATAAAAATTGTCTTAAACATGATGAAGAGTGATTGTTTGTGTTTCCCAAATAGAACCCTTGACGAGTCCTATGATGCAGATTACTAAGATGCAGGAGACCATGCACACACCACGTACTAACTTCATATTCCTATGCAAAAGATACTAAAGGGGTCAACATAAAGTTGGTGAATTTACAGGTTTTAACAATTAATTAATTTAGACATACATTAATTATAGAAGTAACAATGCACAAAGTATTCTTACTAAAATGTAGATTACATTTGTTTATTATTAGAAACTAAAGCTTAACCTTCCATAGTCCTCAACAGATGAGGACGTAGTGTCTTACAGAAAGACACTCATTCCAGTTCCAACATGGTATACGTCTGTTGTCTCGGCCAAGGCACAGTGAGCATGACTCACCCAGACGGGGATGGTGAATCCCTAATAGATCTATTTATAACATTCGGGCAATTTACAACAATTTAACAGTTTCAATAATAATCAATCATAGTCAAGTTTATACAATCTAGTTATGTCCATTATGTGTTTACATATTTTCTTTCCCAAAAGGGAAACTTTTATCAAACGTTTATATGGGGTTGTAAACTCACCTGGGAGTAGGCAATAGATGTTTAATACGAATATCCACATAAAGCTCATGCCAAAGTTATGCCTAATCAGATAGTATAGTCTTAATAGATAGTACAAAGAACATATATGTATGCTTATACAGATTTTATTCAGTTCATTTATGCTACGGTATTTATCTAAATAACCGTAGTTCAAGTATCATCAATATTCATTTAACTTATCTATATAAGTTTCATTTCTAAGTAAACATAAAATATTTAACTATTAATATCAGTTAGCATACATGTATTTATAATAATCATTCAACTTACAATTAAGTTTCTTATTTAAGTGGACATATAATGTCTTACTTAAAATATTAATTTACGTTTTCTGTTCATGTATTATAATCACTCATTTACTATTAAGTTTCATTATTAAGTAAACATAAAATTTTTACTTAATATTAGTTCACGTTCGTAGTTCTTGTATTATAATCATTCATTTAAACTTAATATTATGTTTCATATTTTAAGTAGACGTAAGATGTTCTACTTAAGTATTAACATTCAATTTATCTAACGTTCATATAAATTTTATTTTCTAAAAGTATATGAGTTTATGTATGAGTAATACATATTCATAATTGTTTATACACTTATTTCCTAAAGTAAATATAAATATTTTATTTTGAAAAATAAAATATAATATTTTATATAACTTTAAAGTTTCCATAAATTATTTTAATATTTATAAAACAATTTAAACTTAAGAATTTATACCTTAATTCTTATGGTCTAAGTATTTTAATCATGTTTTATTATAATTAAAATAGATTTTAGGGTTAGGGCTTGTTAATGTTTCGGAATATGGCAAAACTAGTCCCTCTATATTTTTAAACAAGTATAACTTTCGGATTTTACATATTTAGTACCTAGGGCTTGTTAAAGTTTCGGCTTATGGCATATTTAGTCCCTCTAGTTATATCTAGGTTTTGTAACTTTACTAAAATTACAAAAACAGCCCCTAGGGCTTCTTTAAGTTTTAACAGATTACAAGAATAGTCCTTAGGGTTATAAAATGACAAAATAACTTTTAGAAACTTCCCAAAATGGTCCCTAGGGTTTAATTTGCCATGGATAGTATTTATTAAACCCGAGAATTTTGGATATTTACATTTTTAGTCCTTATGTTTACTAGTTTATCAAAACAAGTTTCATAAGTTATAGTTTTAGTCCTTAAGTTTTATAAATTGTCATTTTCATCCAAAAAGTTTTTATAAGTTATATTTTATTATAAAAACTTTTTATTTTAACATTCAAACTTTATATGGGCTCATTAAATGGGCTAAACATCTAATGGGCTATTTTAGTGGGCTTAAATATATCTCAAGTCCACTAATTTATTTAAATGGGCCTTTAGATCATTTATTGGGCTTAATACACTTTTAAGTCCTTTAATTAGTTAAATGGGCCTAAGTGTAATCTTAAGTCCATTAAGTTACTAAGATTTATCAAATGGGCTTATTGGGTACATTAAGTTTTGAATTAACATTTCATGGGCTTAAATAGTCCATTAACACTACTTTACATTTTATGTAAGTTTTAACTTAGGATATTCTTATAAGCTTATTATGAGCTTATTTATATTTAGTTTTAAATCTAATTAGGAGAGTAAAACTTATAATTTGTTTTATGTGATGTACCAAATTAGATCAAGGTGTGTCATAAGGTTGCAAGTAAGTTATAAGCCCTAATAGGAGCTTGTATCTCACGGATATAATTAGTTATAGCTTATTAAGATAAGTCAAGTCTCATTTTAAGGTTGCATGCAATTTATAAGTGTTACAAAAATAGATCTAGCTATGAACACATCAAGAAAATAAGTCACAAGTCCAAAATGAGATCTAAACTATGTCTAGACCTAAAAATCAATCATAGATTCATGTACACACATATATAGCCAACAGTTATATTTTTAAATCTTGCTATTTCCAAGATGAACACTTTAGCTAATCTTTAAGTCTTGTAAATATTTACAAAAACACATCATGATTAACTAGGTTACATGCATGTTCCCAAGGTTATTATCATTCCAAGAAAACAATATATAGCCCACAGCTATATTGTTTTCTCCCAATATTCCCATAAGATCTATTTAGCTTATTTCATGTTTATCATGTTAAGTTAACACTTATCACTAGGTCTAGGTTTATATAAGCATGCATGTACATCTAACCCATTTTAAGTCACATGTAACCCACGGCTACATTTATACCCATAAGTTATATTTTGTGATTATTAATATTCCATTTAACATGTTACATTTCATATTCCATTATTCAAAACTTAGGAGACAAATCATATGGTCATTTTCCATTTTAGCCGTTACCTTTAAGGTCGTGGTTTTCATGATCTTTAAGTTATACAAGTTCATTTTATGAGATCTATGATTATTAGTTAACCATAGTCCCATAAAACAAGATTTGTAACCTATGCAACATTTAGATTTATAAAAGGTTTCATATGGTTTTTAAATCAAGTTTAAAACATAACATACAAGTCATAAGTTTCTTATTAAAAGATTTTAAATCATGAACATGATTTGCATAAATATGTCGTGACCTATAATGGTCATAGCTTTTTGAAATCTTCATTTTAACATGTTATTTACTTGTGTTTATAGATGTATGATGATGCATGCATGAAGAAATGAAAGGACATGATGTGTATACCTTTCTTGCCTAAAAGTACCAAGGATGATCTAGATAAACAAGGAGATTTGAGATCTATTCAAGATGATGAAGAAAACCCTAGTTATAACTAAACCGTGACCTTAATGGTTTTGGCTAAGGCTTGTTTATAAGAGGAATGATGCTACCAAATGATTTGTAATCAAGATGGGACAAAGATTTAGTTGATTCAGTGACCCTTCTTTTGATTTTTGTGGCTTGTAGTCGAAATGTAGAGAAAGAGATGAAGAGAGAAGTGAGATTGCATGTATGAGGGAATGTGTGTGTGTGTGTTACGGCTTAAAGAGGAGAGAGGGAAAGGAGGGCAAAAGGTATGATTCACCTTAGTAAGACACATTGTGCCAAGTGTCACCCCTTGCCTTTCCAAGGCAACTCTTCTTCTTCCACACAAGCCTATGGGCCGTGTTTAGCTAGCCAAAAGGGAAAATGGGCTTGTGTTGCGCTTATGTTGGGCTTATCATAAAGGAGGGTGATGATCTTGGGCTAGTCCAAGAGTAGTGTAGTATGAAAGGGATGTATGCATATGCCTAAACGGCTAAGCATGCATGATGTAATATTTTTCTCCAATTTGTTAAGTGTGGCACACACACATTGCTAGTTATAATTTCATTACTTGTTTTCCTAGTTGTAAGTTCATGTTCTTAGGTTATGAAGCTATTTTCAACAAAGATGTAAGTAAAAGTATAGTTACATGATAGACATGTTTATACACATCTTAAGGAAATATAACACATGAATAAGTGTTCTAGGATTATTGGGTAGAAAGTTATTATATAAAATCATGGAAAAATCATGGATTTTACATATTTATACATCTTAATTTATTAAAATCATGCTTATATTTAATTAAATCATATAACCTATAGTTTATTTAATTAACATGTCATTACTAATAAACTATACTATAATCACATAAGTTATGATATTTAATCAGTAAACTTAAGCTTATATTATTAGCTTATTAATTTAGCTTAATTCTAAATATGGAAACTTTCTAATTTAGGAAACTTACTATTTTTGGAAACTTTCTATTTTTAGAAACTTATCTATTTTAAAAAGTTAATCTATTTTTGGAAACTTTCTATTTTTTTAAACTTTCGATTTTTGGAAACTTTCTATTTTAGGAAACCAACTATTTTTTTAGAAAGTTACTTATTATTACACAACAAGTATAATAATACAAGAAATACAAGTAATACTTAATCAGAATACATAGAATACATGATAAACACAGTATAACCTTAAAATCAGTAAAACAAGACATGAACATATAAAACAAACTAAGACACGATATAAAATCAGTTACGTACTCAGTAAACAGAATACTTATACATGTACGCTATTTATGTAGCATTAGTGAGATCGGAGTAGGACTTCCTTTCGATCATCTTTTCTGTTCACTGGACATAAGGTATGGATTTCCCGTCCTTTCAGTATGGACATTCTTTCCTTAATAGGATTCCCCGTCTGCATCCAACTGTTTTCCCAGTATTTGTTTTATATGTTTGATACTTATGTTAGAATAAGAGCCTAAGCCATATACATTCGTGACTAGTGTCACCTAGTTATGGAGGTACCATAACCATAACACTAGAGGCACCAGTGTTATGACTTCCCACGTCAAAGTGATTTCCTGTGGCGTCCCTTTTCAGCTTTGTCCATTATATTATATTATCATGTGGGGCGTATGGGTGCATCCTAGTTACATGTTTACCAGTATTATCAGAGTGAATGCGATGTGTGTCTTGCATCCTTCACTAGGAGTTGATCCCTCCTACCCAGACTATTTAATTAGAGGCAACCCCTCTAACTCCCCTCCAAGTATTCATGCACGGTGGAACCTCGTGACCTATACGGGCTATTTGGCTAATTTAATACAGTTTTCATATAGATAATAAGTCTTTTCAAACTATGAAACCAGTTTTATTAACATGTTCCAGGTTCTCCAAGACTTATACTTTTCCGCTGCTATTAAGTCTTTATTATGTTTCCGTCAATCTTGTTATGTCATATATCTGTGCACCGAGCGTTTTGCTCAGCCGTTACTTTCCTTTCCATGTCCCAAAAAAGCAGGTACCCAAGGACGGACTCGAGCATTTGGAGGAAGGGCATAGGATGGAAGCTGCCATAGAATTCTTCTCTTTTTTGCCTATATACTTATGCTTGTCTAGTCTTTCCTAGTTCATTTACTTTATTTATGTTTTGGGCTTATGTTGGGAACCAATGTTTGATTCTGGTTTTTCCCTATGGCCGTGTATGTTTTAGTACATATTACCTTGCATGCTTTGATGACACGCCATAATTACGCGTAACGGTTCACTTATCAAAGTGGGGTGTTATAGTCATGGTCTAGACATTGCGAAATGTGGAGAAATTGAGTCTTGCGAAATGTGGTAACATAGACATTATAGAATGTGGTCAAATTGACATTGCGGAATGCAGGACGTTAAAACTTTGCGAAATGTGAAATTTTAGAACATTGAGAAATGTTTGAAGTATTAACATTCCGAAGTGTTTGAACAAAATAGACATTGCGAAAGGTTGATTTGTCTATCATTGTGAAATATGGATATTCCATCTTTGCGAGTTATGGTCGTTGGAACATTGCGAGATTTAGACACTTAGACATTGCGACATATAGACTTAAACAATGTGAAATGTTAACTCTTACCAATGTTGTAAAATTTTGTTATACTAAGTTAATCCAACACCATCTTTTAAAAAAAAATCACATAGGATTAATATTTAGCTAACTTAAACAAACAAAATGATGTGATTTGACATGTTTTTCAAGCTAAGTGTTTACATGATTTATGATATATATATCTTTATCTATCATTTGCAAATGTTATTATCTAAGCAGGAAAATGTCGCTCACCAAAGAGCAACAACAACAACCGGATCTTGCATTGGTTCCACTTAGTGACAGACTAGCTCTTGCAGAGAACAACTTGCGTCTCAAGGATGATTTTGATCCAACATTCGCACCCTTCAAAATAGCAATGGATATTCTGGACAAGTCCCCACTGATGGATTCCTTAAGAGCAACAGCATCAGTCCCTGAAGTATACATGCAAGAGTTTTGGGCAAGAACATCGATTTCTCAAGACAGACAGTTATCCAAGAAGACTATTAACTTTATGATCAACAAAAAGCCGATGACGCTTGAGTTAAGTCAGTTTAGGAAGCTGTTCAAGTTCCCTCTCTTAGCTAAAGGAGAAAATTATGTGCCTAACCCCGACAAAGATGACATTCTCAGAGTGCTTCAATCTCTGAAATATGAAGGAGATCTTCGCAACTTATCTCAGTTTCACACTTCATGCATCGTGCAACCGTGGAAAGCAATTTTCACTATTCTTATCCATTGCTTCACTTCAAAGTTTAGTGGATCATATACAATGAGACCTCCTCAGGATATGATATTTTGGGGTCTCTACACTGGAGCTAGAGTGGACTATGCCTTACTACTTTGGGAGGAATTGTGTTATCATTTCACTAACACGAAGAAGAAATCTGCATATCTTCTATTTCCACGTTTCATAAAGCTCATCATAGATCACTTCATGAAGATTGTACCATCCATCGATAAGCGTGGAGATTTTTTCTATCATACACCAGCTAGAGACTATCTGATGGAGCATATGAATGTTGATGGGGTTTCCACTAAATATTCATTACGTCCAGCTCTAGTGCCTGAAGTCATGATCAATGAAGGGATCAAGGAGAGTGAAGCATACAAACAAATGCTTAGGGATATTGAAGCACAGTTAAACAGATCACAAGAAGATCCGTCTGCACAGCAAAAAGGTATAAGGAAGAAAAACACTGTCAAACGCCAAAAGACTTCTTCATGAAAATCTAAAGCCAAGGCTAAGGGAAAAGAGCAACTCTATGATGAAAATGAGGGAGATGAAGAGGAAGAAGCTATTCCTACAACCATGTCTGAAGCCAAAAGGTTGAGAATAGTACTTCTGAAGAGTAAGTTGGAGGCACTTGCTAAGAAAAAAAAGGAGTGGATCAGGATCAAAGACTGCTGACGATATAGCCCGTGAAGCGTTTGGAGACCCAGACAGGTCAAGTGACGAAGAAGAGGAAGAGATCTGTTAGCCTCAAAATATTGAGTCAAACAAGAATGTTCGGTCATAGGTTTCTATTGTAATATTTATTAGAACGTTGTAATAAGTAGTTATTTAGTCGTGATTCACGGGCTTGGATTTAAACTAATTAAAGTCCAAAAGACAAGCCCGGCCCAATATATAGTCCATTAAAGCCCGCATGTGGGTGGACTATATATACTACCCTCCTAGCATGTTAGGAGGGTGGATGGTCATTTGTAACTTCTTTTCTTAATCTAATCTCACCAAGTTAATCATCTCTCTCTACTTTCTCTCACTACTTTCTCTCTCTAGGAATTCATCTCTTCTTCATCTATTTTCTTTCTCTCTTCATTGCTTAATCACAAATATAATGGGACAACATTTGGTATCAATCGCCACGGGGTAGATTTGTGATTGGTTGGTGTTATTATATTTGATTCTAATGATTTAATCCATAAATCATCTCGGATTCAAATTTTTTTGTGTTTTCCGTGCTTTGCTTAATCATCTACATCTTATACATAGTTGTAGTAGTGATTTGGTATATTTACTTTGGCTAAAAACACAAAATTTTTGGGTTTTTTGATCATTTTTTGGCTTAAAATCACGTATTGGTTGAGTTTTGTCCGAGAAAAGGGGGATACATTCCGATTGCTGCAATCTGAAAAGGGTTTATAGATTCCGATTGGGATTCAGATTAACATTCCGATTGGTTTATTCAGATAACATTCCGATTGGTATATTCAGATAACATTCCGATTGGTGTATTCAGATATCATTCCGATTGGTGTATTCAGATAACATTCCGATTGGTTTATTCAGATAACATTCCGATTGGTGTATTCAGATAACATTCCGATTGGTGTATTCAGATAACATTCCGATTGGTGCATTCCGATAACATTCCGATTGGTGCATTCCGAAAACATTCCAATCATACATTCCGATTGGACATTCCGATGGTGATTCCGATGACATTCCGATGGTGATTCGTCAAGTAAATTCAAATTTTTTCCATACTAGTTTTAGGACATTTCTAGCTCGATTTCAAATTTTGGCGATTACAAAATTTTTGGACTACCGTTTTAGTCGGACTGGAGAATTTATTGTCGGCCTGGAGAAAAAATTGCAATTTTCGGAATTTAAACCACAACAACAATCACAACAAATCTACTTAAGATCCATATTCACTTCATCATTTCAGAGAATTTTGAGATGGATTCTACTGCCGAATATCGTGTGACGAACAACAACATAATGGTGGCGGGTAACAAAGAGAGACCACCAATGCTTGTATCTGGTAGGTATGCTCAATGGCAATCACGTTTCATACGATATCTTGATACAAGACCTAATGGTGATGCCTTGAGGAAATGTATTACTCATGGACCGTATATATTTAAGAAGATCTCAGTTCCTCCAAGAGCAGCCACAGATACTACTGATCCAATACCTGCAAGTGAACGTGATGAAACAAGAGCTGATCTCACACCTGAAAATTGTGCTTGGCATGATGCGGAGAAGGAAGCCATCTATATGGTTTTAAGTGGGATTGGAGATGATATTTACTCAACGGTTGATGCATGCCCGACAGCACATGAAATGTGGACTGCTATTGAACGCTTGCAACAAGGAGAATCACTCAACAAACAAGATGTCAAAACAAACTTGTTTTGGAATTTTGGCAAGTTTACTTCAAGGGATGGAGAATCAATTGACTCTTACTACTCCAGGTTTTATAAGATGATGAATGACATGACAAGAAATAACCTGCAAGTCTCCACCATGCAAGTCAATGTCCAATTTCTTCAACAACTTCAACCCGAGTGGACACGATTTGTCACTTTGGTGAAACAACAAGAAAAGTTAGACGAGGTCTCATATCATCGACTTTTTGACATCTTGAAGCAATTTCAGAATGAAGCAAATGAAATTCGAGCTGAACGTGTTGCCAAGACGGCTAATCCACTTGCTTTAGTGACTACCACTCAACATGTTCAAGATCCTCACTTTCGTGCTCCTAAGCCATACTCCAATACATCATTTTCACCACGATATTCCACATCATCTAAGTCTTCATTTTCCACAAAATCTCGAGGTAAAGCGCCAAGAGCACCATCACCACCATCTGAGTCCTCATCCGAAGAAGATAGTGATGAAGACCAAGCTCAAAAGAACCGAGAGATGAAACAACAAATTGCTTACATAATGAAGACTTACAAGAAAATCTACAAACCCACCAACAACAATCTTCGCACATCATCTAACACAAAGAACCGATATGTTGAGAGTCCTCCAAGGTATGACACACGTCGACGTGGTGAAAGTCCTTCTAGGTATGATCGACATAATCCAACACATGTTGAGGGTTCTGCAAGATATGATCAACAAACTGCCAAGTATGATGCTCAGAGGATTGCTGCTGCTACTGGGAATAGGGAAACGGTTGGAAGTCAAGTGGTTCAGCAGAGTGGGATTCAATGTTTTAATTGCCAAGGTTATGGGCATATGGCAAAGGAATGCAGGAAGCCGAAAAGGGTTAGAGACTCCAGCTATCACAAGGAAAAGATGTTGCTATGCAAAAAGATGGAAGCAGGGGTTAAATTGTCAGCTGAGGAAGGAGCCATGCTTGATGATACTGATGATGAAGATTCTGATCAAGAGCTTGATGCACATTACTCGTACATGGCAAAGGTTGAAGAAGTTCTCAAAGTCACTGAAGATGACAATGGTCCTATCTTTGACACTGAGCCAATCGATAAGGTACACACTACTGATGAATATAATGTGTTTGGTGATATTCCTAAGCATAGTGATCTACCCAATGCCATTAATGACACGTGTATGATGGAAACGGTTGATAGCAATACCACACCCGATTCATCAGACATGTGCAATAATGAGTCTGAGGATGATCAACATGCAAATGAATATGATGAAGAGGAACGTATTGCGCTTGCTAATTTAATTGCTACTTTACAAAAAGATGTCACTGAAAATAAAAAGAGTCAAAAGCAATTAAAGAAGGCAAACGCTACGCTCACTCAAAGTTTTGAAGAATGTAAAGCTGCTCTTATCAAATCTACTGAGATGACTGAAAGCTATAGAGATGAGCTCCTTCAGAAAACCAAAGATCTTGAGGGGTACAAGGGAAGTGCGTTAAAAAGTCAAAAGGACGATTTTGAAAACAAATATAATACAACTCTTGAGTTATTAGCTAAAGAGAAGCGTCAATATAATGTTTTCTTAATGGATGAACGTCAAAAAACGTACCTTGCCAATACCAAAGTTAATGAACTTGAACAAAAGCTCTCTATGACCACCACTGATTCTGCTAAAACTCTAGAGGATAAGAAACAAGAGGTAGATGCGTTAAAACAAGACTTCAAAAGTAGATATGATAAAGAAACCGAAAAAGTTACGAAACTAGAAGCACAAGTCGACTTTTTGAAGAACGTTGTTTATAAAACGCATGATTCTATTCAATCCGTAAGAATGCTAGCACCTCCATCGATGTTTAAGGGTCAAGCTAGCTTTGCAAGTCCTGAGTACCTTGCCAAAGCTCAAGCTGCGAACCCGTGTCTATATCTTGATGAGACTGAAAGGACAGATCTTGATTGCATGCCTGTTAGTGTCAATAGTGAAGAGACTGCCCTTTGGGATGCTGATAGTCAACCACTTGTTAATAAGGAGTTTGTTAAACCATATAATTATGCTTATGAGAATAGTCTTTATGGCCTGTTCAACAAACAAACTCAGAAAACTCGTGAGGAAGTGTTCTTAGAATGCAAACAAAAGAGAATTCAATGGAAGAAAGCATTTGCCCCTAAGAAATCTAATGTTTACAAATACATCAACTACCTCCCGATAGATGAATCTAAAAGCAAGAGTAGGAAAACATTAGGTATTCTTAAACATCACATAGATAATGTTAAATCTATTGTTGAACGAGACTGGGCAAAACGTGAAAATGCTGAATGGACACGTCCGATTCCTCAAGATATTACCCTGCTTGTCAAAGAACTCTTAATTCCAAACACGGCGTTGATTAAAGAAACTGTTCTTCAACTTGAGGAGTTCATTCGGACTGAAATGTTTGATGATTTAAAATATGTTGAATCTATTGAGAAACACATTGATGATCTTCAAATGGAGAAGTCTGATTTCTCAGATGAATATGATTTACTCTTGCAAGAATGCGTTTCTAAAGATGTTATGTGTGCTTATTTTACATCTTGTGCTGATATTGATGAATATTCTGAAGTTGCATGCCAATATCTTGATAAGATCAAAGAATGTGAACGTCTTGAAATTGAGCTTTCGAAACGTAAAGAAAATGTTGACAAAAAGGCTTTTGAGTTACTTCAACACAAAACTGATTTCCTTCAAAAACATTGTCATTCACTTAAACTTGCTTTGCAAAAAGATGTTGGTCGTTTTCCACATGATAATAAATTGCAAGAAAAACTTTCCCAAACATTTCGAGAAATGAATGAACAGAATTTGGAAATTAAAGGGTTGAAAGCTCAATTACAAGACAGGGACAGAGCGATAGCTGAGTTACAGAAACTCATTGCTAAAATGGGTGGGAAAATTGTGGAACCCAGCATTAAGAAAAATGTGGTTAGACAACCCAATGCCTCTAAAGAGAATAGATCCTCTATCTTGGGAAAACCATATGCTCTATCTAATTCCTCGTTTGCAAAACCTGTGTTTGCCCCCAAGATGGATGGAAAGGAAAGGTTACCACAAGCTCAACCCATAAGGAATCCTATAGCACCAAGCGTTAGGCACAATAATGTCATTAAACCAGGGATGTATAGAATGTCCACTAAGCCCACAAACAAAGATACTCACTCGCCTCAGACTTCTAGAAACACTAATATTCATGTGTCTTCTACTACAGGAATAGTCTCCACTACTAGTGTTAGCCGGCCTCAGCTTAAGAGCACTCAAGTGAATGATAAGGTCTGGAAACACAAGAATCAAGGGAAGATGAAGCAAGTAGAAGAACACCCTAGGACTTTCAATGTTTCTAAGAATAAAACGTCTGTAATCGCGTGTCATGACGATTTGAATGATTCGACTTTGAATGCTATGAATGTGAAATTTGTTTGTGTCAAATGTGGCAAGTGTGCTAATGCTAATCACTCTATGTGTGCTATGAATAATGTCAAAGGCATAGAAACTAGAACTAAGAAGCAAACTGTGATGCCTATTAGTGCTAGTAAACCCAAACGCAAAGTGAACCATTCTGGTGCTACCCCCACTAAGAAAAGTAATGCATCAGACTTCACCACTAAGAATCCTAGAAGCAAAATTAAGGAATTATATGAGTCTGCCAGTAAGTCTTGGAAATGGTGGTTTGCTAATCAATGTCCTCCCGGATATAAATGGATGCCTAAAGTTAGGACAGAAAATGTGAAAACGAGTGTTAGTTTGCCTTTAAATGTTGATAAGGACACTAATGATTCTACTATCACAACTACTGTGGTATCCAATTTAGCAAATGCTCCATCGTGTTCTAACTCTTCTGCAGGTGATACAAATAATTCTCTTCATAATGGACTCCGGATGCACGAAGCACATGACGGGGAATCTCAAGCTTCTAATTAACTTCGTGGAGAAGTTCATGGGTACGGTCCGATTCGGAAATGATCAATTTGCACCGATCCTAGGATATGGAGATTTGGTTCAGGGGAATATCACGATTAAAAGGGTATACTACGTCGAAGGGCTCAATCACAATCTTTTCTCGGTTGGTCAATTCTGTGATGCGGATTTGGAAGTTGCTTTCAGAAAGAAGACATGTTTTGTTCGTGATTATGATGGGAATGACTTACTTACCGGTACACGGGGTACTGATCTTTACACAATTTCACTTCAAGACACAACTTCATCAACTCCAATTTGCTTCATGGCTAAAGCTTCATCGACTCAGGCATGGTTATGGCATCAACGTCTTTCTCATCTTAACTTTGATACCATTAACTTGCTTTCCAAGAAAGATATTGTGAGAGGCCTTCCAAGCTTGAAATTCATCAAAGATCATCTTTGTTCTTCCTGTGAACTTTGTAAAGCTAAACGAAGTAGCTTCAAAACAAAGACCACACCAAGCTCTAAAGGACGGTTAGATCTTCTTCACATGGATCTGTGTGGTCCCATGCGTGTTCAGAGTATCAATGGAAAGAAATATATTCTAGTAATTGTCGATGATTACTCAAGGTACACATGGACTCACTTCTTGAGGTCCAAGGATGAAACACCCGACGTTCTCATCAACTTCCTTAAATTGATACAACGTGGTCTTCAGGCTCAAGTTAAAGTGGTTCGTACTGACAGAGGTACAGAATTTTTGAATTCAAATCTGAGAAAGTATTTTGAAGTCGAAGGGATTGAACATGAAACATCCATTGCTCGAACACCCGAACAAAACGGCGTTGTTGAAAGACGAAACCGTACTTTGGTTGAAGCTGCTCGAACATTATTATCCGCTTCAAAACTTCCACTGTACTTTCGGGCCGAAGCTGTGTCAACCGCATGCTATACACAAAACCGTTCCTTAATTATCCCAAGACATGAAAAGACACCATATCACATAATTCATGATTGAAAACCTTCACTCAAACACCTTCATGTTTTTGGATGTACTTGCTACATTATTCGAGATGGTGAAAATTTGGATAAGATGAAAGAGAAAGGTGATGCATGTATTCTTGTGGGATATGCAACTCAGTCAAAAGGATATAGAGTATACAACAAAAGAACAAAATTGATTGTCGAGACAATTCACATCCGATTTGATGAATCTCAAGAAATGGCACTTGAACAAAACAGTTTAAGTCCCGATCCACAACGACAAACGACTTCCGTTCACAACAGCACGGAACTCGAAACTCAAGACCATAGCAATGAACCGTCAAGTTCAACGTTGGTTCCAGAAAATGTTCCTAGAGCTGATATGACAGTCGACACGACAATTGAAGAGTTGGAAATGTTATATGGACCAATGTATGATGAATATTTCACGGGGGAGAAACAAGTTGTATCGAAGTCTTCCGCTGTCACTCATGATATGAATGATGATACCAATCATCGTCAACAAAAGGATACAACTTCATCTACTTCAACACGGGTTGCTGCAGATTTACCTCCTCACAATATTACTTCAACAATCGATCCTACAACATCCACAACTACTGTCATTGCTCTAGAGAACACAAATCAAGCAGACGGTGCATTATCTGACGAAGACGAATTTATCAACCCATTCGGTACACCGGTACACGAAACTGGAGAGTCTTCTACTCTCCATGTTGATCCGTCAAATATGCATATGTTCTACCAACGACATCCTTCAACACATCATTGGACCCGAGATCATCCTTTGGTTCACGTAATTGGAAACCCTTCACAGCCCGTTCGTACAAGGCGACAACTTGAAACCGATGGCGATGTTTGTATGTTCGCACTCGCCGTGAGTACTGCTGAACCGAAAAACATCAAAGAAGCCATGGCTGATCATGCTTGGATTGAATCGATGACGGATGAACTTCAACAGTTTGAAAGACTTAAAGTCTAGGAACTTGTTGACAGACCATACGATGTAACACCATTAAATCTTCGATGGATCTGGAAAAACAAGATGGATGAAGAAAACACGATCATCAAGAATAAATCTAGGCTAGTGGCTAAAGGGTATGGACAGAAAGAGGGTATTGATTTTGAAGAATCATTTGCACCAGTAGCTCGAATGGAAGCGGTCAGGATTTTTCTTGCCTATACTGCACATAAGGGATTCATTGTATATCAAATGGACGTAAAGACGGCGTTTCTTAACGGTCCTTTGAAGGAAGAAGTCTATGTCACGCAGCCGGAAGGATTCGTCGATCCGCATTATCCTGACAAGGTGTATCGTCTCCACAAAGCACTTTATGGACTCAAGCAAGCTCCAAGGGCGTGGTACGATGAGCTCTCGAAATTTCTGGTCTCCAAAGGTTTCTCAAAAGGTTCTATTGATTTAACTTTGTTCACTTATAAATATGGGGATGACATTCTGCTTGTGCAAATTTATGTTGATGACATTATTTTCGGGTCTACAAACCCAAAACTTTCAAAATGGTTTGAAAAAGTAATGCACAGCAGATTTGAAATGTCTATGATGGGCGAACTAAAATTCTTTCTAGGAATTCAAGTTCACCAATCCCCAAGTGGTATCTTTATAAACCAAGCTAAGTATTGTCAAGAGATAATCAAAAAGCATGGTATGACATCATGTGACCCCGTTGGGAAACCATTATCAACCACATCCCTAGATGCTGATTTTGAGGGATTACCCATAGATCAAACGAGATATCGTTCCATGATCGGGTCCCTCATGTACTTGACAGCGAGCAGACCTGATTACATCATGCTACATGTTATTGTGCACGATATCAAGCACGACCCACTGAAAAGCACCTCAAGGAGGTTAAACGGATCTTTCGGTACCTTAAGAATACCATTCACATGGGACTCTGGTATCCGAGGGAAACCGGTTTCTTTCTAACGGCCTATTCAGATTCTGATCATGCAGGGTGTCTTGATACACGTAAAAGTACTTCTGGTGGTGCACAATTTCTAGGTCAAGACAAGCTTGTGGGATGGTCTTCCAAGAAGCAGGATTGCACGTCACTTTCATCAGCCGAAGCGGAGTATGTGTCTCTATCTGCGTGTTGTGCTCAAGTTCTTTGGATGAGAACACAACTCACGGATTATGGTTTCCATTTTGATAAAGTACCTATGTACTGTGACTCAAAGTCGGCCATAGCCATCTCCTGCAATCCGGTACAGCATTCCCGCACGAAGCACATTGATGTCCGATATCACTTCATTAAGGAACAAGTTGAAAGAGGTATTGTTGAATTATACTTTGTTGGAACTGATTACCAATTAGCTGACTTGTTTACAAAAGCTCTTTCGAAAGAGAGGTTTGCGTATCTAGTTAGGCAAATTGGTATGAGATGTTTGACTCCAGCAGAACTGGAGGTTCTGGCAAAGAAGCCTGCTTGATTCATCTATCAAACATCTACCTGTAAATATTAATCAAAAAGCAAAATACAAAAGTAAAAAATCTTTGATAATCCAAAAATATTCTTCTCGACATGTCTTTCAGTATCGATAATATGGACGTACCTAGAAATGTCGCTCAATAACAACACGGGTGTGTACATAAAGCTCGAATGAAAGTTGTAAATATTTTTCAAAACATGTCATTTCTATATTTTTAAAAGGAAATTGTCTATTTTGGACAATACTTCCAAAAACGGGTAGAGCAATCTATCTCGGGTTGAGCTTGTCACAAAACATTCAACGTTTTGAGCTCAACACAATGGCTTGTAATCACTTTCAGATTGCAACCCGGATCTAAATTCACGGGGGAGTGTACGCTTTTGTACTCTTACCCTTAGCAAAAGAAGTTAAATCTTCTTACACTTGAGTGGATTCGTCAAGACATTCAAAGTCTATGAACTCAAGTTTATGCTTTAGAAAAACCTTTTCGTCAAAAAGAATTGATTTTTCAAAAAGCGTTGAACACAATTTTTTCAAGAATTTCTCAATGATATTCAAAATCTTTCAAAAATTGTGTGTTCAACAACTCCTATCCTCAAAAGTTTAATGTGGATCAAATCCTCGTAATGACAATTCCATTGGATCAATTTTTAAGGGGGAGCAATTCAACTTCATGCAAAAGATTAACACATCTTTCTCTCGAAGATTTTCAAGACTATTTTTCAAAATATATTTTAATCAAATTTGGTATCTCTAATATCAAAAGATTTTATATATTAGAGATAGGGGGAGAAAATGTGATTAAAATGTGATCTATAAGACTCAAGCACTTTAACTCTTACCCACATGTGCGAAACACTTTCGATTATCGATGCACATGTGAAGGGGGAGCATTTCTGAAACGACAAAACTAGCAAGGTGTTAAATATTTTTCAAACACTTTGTTAGGATTTAAAGTGGTTTTCATGGTTACGATCAAATACCCACAACATCTTTAATTTCACGACGTTATTGGTGTCAAAAGGGTGGTTAGGTTTAAGTCCTATGATCCAACCAGAACCGGAGGGATCTTCCCAGGGACAATCCAATAGATTATTAGAAGTCCTTAGGAAAGATGGAGTAGAAAGTGAACGTAGCTGAATGCCGACTAAGTACTGATGATAGCACTGGAACAATCACAACAAGGTGCTATTAATGATGTCTTGGTAAGCATTGAAGGGGTTGAAGAATGAAAAAGAAATGTAAGGATAAAGGGTGTAAAGAAAGAAGCCCTCCATACAACTTAGGCAGAAACCGGGTCAACTCATCATGAAGACAAACTCATCATGGACCCAGTGATGTGAAGCACAACCCTTTCCTAGCTACTCAGACTTCTCTTAAAAGAAGTTTGTTTTATTGTCACGGAGATCAACACGACTTCTATTGACTTTCTCACTCCGAGATAGTTGATATTGAATAGGTGGCATCTGCTCCAGCATCCGACCACTAAAAGTGCACAAATCGAGTCTAGAGCCAAGAGATCAATCAAATCTCGTTAGGACACACGGATGCAGATCAAGAGAGTCCTACGCTATATCCTTGTGATATTGCTAGAACACTCAGAGTGATACTACTTAGTATTCACAATGATGAGTGGAAATCCTTCCAGTGTTAACATCAAACAGCACTGCGGTAGGTCATATGCAAGATTCTTTATGAATTGAACATATGTAAAACTGAAAAGCAACAGTGGTTTGATTCTGCATTGATTCAAACTCGTTTCAGGTTTCTACGCAATATCTTTATGGTCTTGCCAGAACATTCAGAGTGATATTTATTAATATTCACAGTGACGAATGGAAATCCTTCTAGCGTCAACATCAAACAGCGCTACGGTAGGTGACTTGTGAGATTCTTATGAATCAAACTTGTGTCAACTGGAAAGCAACAATGGTAAGATTCTTAATGAGTCAAACTTGTTCCAGGAATTTGAATTGACGACTTTAATCAAGCGGATATTTATCCCATTGATTCACTCTTTATGTTCGTAGTCTTGCTTTGAGACGGTCGAGTAAAGAGAACGGCTAGTACAGCCGCGAAACCCTGTCAAGGAGATTCTTAATTGAATCTACCTGATCACAGGTACGATATCTAATATCGTATAACGGTCTTCACCGACCGGAGGTAAAACGCTACCGATTTAGGACGAATGTCAAAGCCATTCAGTCCGTGTCTATGTTTTGTCTCGAGAAGGTGGAGTCACGGTGTACTCAGCAAAGTCAAAGATTCACAACCACATATTCATGCCCAAAGACTTATCCAACAATTGATAGTATGAGCATGTGGACAAAGACATAAGATCGCAAGATGGCAATGACAAGTCAAGGATGATTTGAAGATCTCAAGACTTAAAGACAAAGTCGAAAGACAACGACAAAGGCTCAAAGATCACAGCATGAAGGAACAAAACTACTATTACACGTTCAAGACTCATTTATGACGAAATTCATAAATCTCCATTGGAATCCAAATATCAAAGAGGAATGACCTCACATTGGGGGAGATTGTTAGCCTCAAAATATTGAGTCAAACAAGAATGTTTTGTCATAGGTTTCTATTGTAATATTTATTAGAACGTTGTAATAAGTAGTTATTTAGTCGTGATTCACGGGCTTGGATTTAAACTAATTAAAGTCCAAAAGACAAGCCCGGCCCAATATATAGTCCATTAAAGCCCGCATGTGGGTGGACTATATATACTACCCTCCTAGCATGTTAGGAGGGTGGATGGTCATTTGTAACTTCTTTTCTTAATCTAATCTCACCAAGTTAATCATCTCTCTCTACTTTCTCTCACTACTTTCTCTCTCTAGGAATTCATCTCTTCTTCATCTATTTTCTTTCTCTCTTCATTGCTTAATCACAAATATAATGGGACAACAAGATCAGAATAGAGGAAGGATCCAAAGACCAATCAATCCAAGACGATGAAAACATAGAGGATTATATCAACTATGACTATGAAGATCAAATTCAAGAAGGTGGGGGAGTAGACGATATTGACACAGATTTTATGTACAAGGATGTCAACCTCAGAAAACCACTCCCAACTACACCAGCAATGATTGCATCAGAAGACTCTCACCTGACGTTGACTCCCATCACACAACAAACACCTCCTCCACCACCATTATTCAGCACCTTTGTGACAACCGTCCCCTTGATTGAACCAACAATCGAACAACAGGTACCAACCACCACCTTACAACCAGTATCAACCACCACCATACAATCAGTACCAACCACCGCCCAAACGATTGTCCCAACACCGCCACTAATCATCGAACAACCTGTACTAACCACCACCTCACAACTTGTACCATCTACCACCTCTCTAACACTCGTTGTTACACCTCCACCATCCATAGTATAACAAGTACCATCCACCTCCAATCCATTTCTTACTATCAATGATGCAGTTATTCAGAACCTTCAAAAACAAGTGTAGGATCTGGCAAAAGGACTTGCACATCTCGAGAAAAGGTTCACTAATACTAATACAAGACTCCTCAGAGAGCAAAAATGTGACGAGTCTAAACTCCAGGAGATATACGCCGACGTCAAAAAACTTGCAGCGCAGCATCAAGAGTTTATTGGAGAAAAGGAAGATCTTGACAAAGAAAATACTGCTTTCATTGATTCCACTAATGATAATATGACCAACATCATTCAACGTGAAGTCAAGTCATGTGTTAATTAGGAGCTTCTAGTAATACTGACAAAAGGCCTTTCAGACCATGAGTTAATGAAAGACTTTGGAGACTCGATTAACCAAGATTGAGTTACCAAAAACAAAGGCTCAACACAAGCTTCAGAGAGCTCTTGCTAAAGCGATACTCGAAGCTTCTCACACATCAACATCGGACGACACAGAAGTTCCCCAAACCACAAACAAAAGGAAACTTTAGGTGTCTAAAGATGAAGATGAGGAGGATGATGATGAGGAGGAAGATAATACTGATAAGAATGAGGAAGATGAAGAGGATGACGAAGAGGAAGAGGATGAGGAGGAAGAGGATGAAGATGACGGGGAGGAAGAGGATGAGGTGTGATACCCAGAATCGAGGTCACTTACCTTACCCTAAATTACGCTTATTTTTTAAATTTTTAAGAAATTTTATTTGCTATATATTTTATCATTTTAGTTGAAACCGATAATTGAGGTCGTAATTTTGATGATTGACGATTTAAGAAGAACGATAACGACTACGATCCCGATGGATGCCCAAATTTCTATGTTTATTGTCGTTTTATCGATATTACAATTTTTCGAGGATTTTACTTTCTGTTCGTGTTAAGTTGAGTCGGGAGTGTTTTATTGCTTTCCGGGTACATTTAAATTGTCCAAAACCTATTTTGGAGTGTTCGGGATGATCCCCAACTCCCGTAAAATTTTCCAAATTGACTAGCGAGTCATTCCCGTAAACTTTTGAGGTCGTTTTCACTTAAGGCCAAAAGAATGCTCTAATTGCACAACAAGGGCCCCAAATTTTTACAAGGTTCAAACCAAACACACACACAATAAAAAATTTGCTTCCATCTCTCTCTTTTCTCTCCTTAGGCCGACGGCCAAACCAAACAACCACCACTTATTTTTTTTTCTAGCTTGTTTTAATAAAAACTAAGGTTAGACCACTTCTAGTTTCATCATTACAAGTGTTTCCATATACTTTAATCCAACATGCATCCATAAAAATTTTTCAAGAATATTTTTCAAAAATTGTTTTGATGTTAATTGAGTGTATGCATGTTTAATTCATGTGTAGGGGATGTATAATCACTCAACAAACCAACCAAAATCAATTTGGTTGGGGTGTTTTGATCTCCCACACCCCACGGCCAAATGGAGGTGTTTGGTGGATCTTGGTGATTGATGTTTTGTTCATGGTTTATGTGTTTAATTCATGTTTTTAGGTGTATTTAAATGGGTAAACCTCATTGCATGTTTGATTTGGTGATTGGATTTTGAGATGGATTTGGTATTTTAGGGGTTAAGGACTGATTAGGATGGTTAGACATGGTTAGGAGTGTTTAAGTTGAGGTTAAGTGTCGATAAAATGGTTTGGAAACGAGTGTTGGATTGATTTTGAGATAGGTAATTTTAGGCAGAATGTTTAGGATGTTTTCATAAAGTTGATTTTGTAAACTGGTCATGAGACTAGGATATATTTGTAGAGCGTCTTCTTAGCTTCGATTTGGTATAAGATAGAGCTTACGACTCCTAACGAGTCAAAAGTTATGATGTTTTGAAAATACGTGTACCGGGAGATGAGAACCTACATAATCCGAAATTATGTTTGGTTTTGGGTCAAATCCCGGGGACCATAGATATAGTTTGGTAATTGGTTAAAGGTTGATTTTTGGTCTCAAACCTGCATTTGTGAGTCTATTAGTAGACTTAGGTGTCAAATGGGTCAATAGTATATTTTAAATGGGTCAAATGAGTCCAACTTGGTCAATGTGCAAAATCAGTCCGAAAAACGTAGGTTTAGTAATGTGTTGAGTAACGGGTCGTAAAAGCGAAAACTTTTAATGGGATTAAAAATGGGTTTTCTACAGGTCTTAAGGTATTTTTGAGAATTTTCCCAAATTTTATTAAAAGGTTTAAGTCTAGTAAAACAGCCCATACTTTTGGTAAGTATCAGCGAAAAACTTGAAAAGGGTAATAACGTTAATAACATGGATGAATAGTATAAAACGAGTAACACTTATTTGTTTGGTTTTGGCGTGAGTTTGTAATTATCATAATTTACTAATATGTATGTAATATACAGTACTTAAAGTTTATAAATGAGATTACTCATTACGCGTTATTGTTTGTTAGGTGTTGAATTCCCCGGGCATCCTCATCATCGTTAGTGATCGTCACTCGAATCGTCGACTACTATATATATATAAGGTGTGAATTTGTAGCCTCGCTTACTATTGTTTTAAATTGTTTTACCCGCGAGGGAAATGCATGCTAGTTTTCTAAAATGAACATATGTCATGAATGATTGTTGGACCCGAATGTTGCCTTAAATTGTGTTGAGTACCTAGTTGCAAAAGGCCCTATATTCATGAACTATTAACTATTGTTTAATCCTAGCGTGGATTAAAAATAGCCGCTTATACAATTGATAGTACTATGGGGTTGACGACCCTATCCGAGACGAGGGCTAGTACGTTGAGTACCCCCTGCGGACGGATAATTTGTGATAAGAGATAAGGTATAATTGCAACTGATGCCTTTAGAAGGGGCAATGGTTTCATCTTAACCACGCCGGTAATTATTACGCGGGTGATTGAGTTAACGGATTAGTGTCATGAGCTTAAACACAATTGTCATAACCTTGAAAATAGATTGTTTGATCGACAAGTCTATGAATGGTCGTGAATGATTTTATACCACATATGTTCAAAATGAGATTATAAAACCTATGAATTCCACTCAACATTATTTGTTGACCCAATTTAGCATGTGTTTCAGGTAACCGATGAAGTGTAGCATGGAGCATGCATTGGATGGGAGTTGTGTGTGGCTTGGCGTCTACTTGTTTTTCCACCCATATTTAACTTAAACAATTTAATTTTCATGTCAGGTTGTCAAAAATGTATTTTTCGGGGTTGGGATTCGTAGGGACCGAAACGCAAACTCTGTGTTGTATCATTTTGGGTTTGGAAAACCGTAGACATGTATGTTTTAACAATGCATAATTTAAGTTAAAACTTTTACGTCTCTTGGAGTCGTTTGATATATCTTGTGTGCGATGATAACTGCCTAGCACCCAGATGTTGTAGTTCCGCTGCGCATAGCATTTGTGGGGTGTTAGAGATTGGTAATCACAGCCATGAGTTATAGAGAACTAGGTCGTTTTGAAATTTCCTAAACTATAACTTTTGGTGTCGTAAGAAATTGTCCAAGCACACAACTATCCTGCATGGCTCTGGTAAGGTCTATTTTTGTATTCATGGTATTGATGTATACCTTTGAGTTGAAGTAATATATGTGGGTATTTATTACGTAGATATTGAACTACTATATGTAAACGTTGAAATTATACATGGAGTACTCGATACCGTAATTCTTGTATTACATATGCATGAGCATCATATTATCGCATTTTGGGCATGTGTACCACCTTTGCATTGCATTTGCATGCATGTATTTATAAATATTGAATAGTAATCTTACGTACCCTCCAAAATTCTCTGTTATTGCAGGAATGTCCGAGGTACCGCTTAACGGAAATAGAGACGAATACGTCGTAGGACACGAAGGGGGACCGTTTCCTCCGAACCCGCCAAATGGTGACAATGGATGGGTAGCTCCAGAAGAAGCGATAGAGCCGGCAAATGACAGTGACGAATGTGATGTGGACAACTTCAGCGTTAGTAACGATGGTGGAGAGGATTCCGAGGAAGAGGATCCGGTGGATGATGGAATTCCCGAGAATGCTGTAGGTCAGACCGAGCCCGAATTATTTCAATCTCCAAATTCACCGAAGGGATATAAAGTGCCTCCGACAGACCGATATGATCAGCAACCCATTCGTTCCCCGATGGACAATTGTAAGGAATACCTGAGGACGGTGCCAGGGTTTACTCGAGCGAGTAATGAGAGTGGTGTGGAATCCAACAATGCATCTAGATCACAATCTATTCATGAGAATATCGCGAAGGTCTACTTCCCGAAGCCAAGAAACTATTGGGATCCTGAGAATCGTTTGAGGAGAATGGATAGATTGATGTACGAGCTGTACGTAGTGGAAACTAGAGTAATCAAGAGGTTCGACGAGAATGAGAGGGCACATCAGAGGTTGTTGGCAAGAACTGCAAGGATTGAATTTGATGGAGTGGCAAATAAGGGTGATATTAACAGTTTGAGATCAATGATAGCAAACCTGAGTGCTAGTCTGGAGCAAGTTAGGGAGGATCAGGCGAGGTTAACTAGGATGCAAAGTTGGGAGCATCGAGTTAGAGCATCCCTGCCACCAGATTGGAGATTTGTAGATGACTTGGAAATGGAGGCTAATGATTTTATGGTCCAGCCACCTGCCAGAGGTGTGTGTATCACTGTAGGAAATCAGGTAGCAGTGGAGTGTGGATCTACTTCTAGGACGAAGAAGGCGACTGAGTGTGGGCCGAACGATAAGGGAAAGAGGAAGATGGACGAGGACGAAGAAGACAGTGATGAAGAGCCCGAGGAGGATGAAGATGAACCACCATCCAAGAGGTCGTGTGGATCACCACATGACTAGTTGCTTGTATTTTATTTTATCTTTGATCGTTGTAATCGAACTATTTTAGACTTCTGTATGATGGTATTGTGATGAAAAACTTGATGACTTAAGTTTAATGGTGTATGGTTGTAGTGGCATTACTTGTCACAAATTTTGGTTGATTTATCAATACAATCCATGTTTACCTTTCATAATCTATGATATGTCTTTAATTTGCTCTTTTGTGATGTGAATTGATGAATATTAGTAACCTTGTGGTGATGTGTTGTTGTACTTATATTATGTCTTGAAAAAGAAATCCATCTTAATCTTGATGTGTATACTTACATTGTTTTTCTATTTTTCCCTGTCTTTGCAGAGAGGTGTACTTGAGAATTCACAATGCCTCCAAAGCTAACAGCTAACCGTGTGAACACAATGATTCAAGAAGCAATTGCAAATGCACTCGAAGCGGATCGTGCAAACCGAAACCCAGATCAAGGTGGGAATGCAGGGAGACAGCAAGCCCCGAGGGAGTGTACTTATGCCGGTTTTATGAAATGCGGTCCCACGCAGTTTCGTGGAACTAGCGGAGCCCTAGAACTCCGAAGGTGGTTGGAGAAGATCGAAAGTAATTTTGAGATTAGCGGGTGTTCAGAGGCAAATAAATTCAAGTTTGCAGCTGCCACTTTTCTTGATGACGCATTAAGCTGGTGGAACAATCAAGTAGCCACTGTTGGATTAGCGGTAGCAAATACGAGGACTTGGACTGCTACTAAGGCTCTCTTGACCAAAAAGTTCTGTCTCAAAGAAGAGCTGGGTCAACTAGAAGATGAATTAAGGCATTTGACTTTGAAGAACAATGACATTACAGCGTATACAAGGAGGTTTAATGAATTGAGCCTTTTGTGTCCCGATGCCTTTGCTGATGATAACAAGAAAATGAAGCAGTACATCAAGTGTTTGTCAAGTAATATCAAGGGTGAGACAACTTCATCTAAGCCTGGGTCATTCGATGAAGCAGTCCAAATGGCTCACGCGCTAATGGATGTCAAACTGCAAGATAAGAAGGACTTCATTGCCGAAGGAAACAAGAGAAAGTGGGAGGCAGCTTAGAGTAATCAATCCCTAGGTCAAAATCGTGGAGGAAACCGTAACCACCAAGGTCAGAACCGCAACCAGCAGTTCAACCAGAGAAGAAATTATGGGATGAGGGTTGTCACTAACCCTAGAGGAGCTAAGGTGAATCCCCACTGTGGTCGATGTAATTTGTACCACGTAGGGAATTGCCCACCTACGTGTGGCAAGTGCGGAAAAGCGGGTCATAGAATTGCAGATTGCCGAGTTAAAGGGGTAGCTACTGGCGCAAATGCCACGAAGGTGATGGTTTGCTTTGGATGTGTAAAAAGAGGGCATAAGCAGAGGAATTGCCCGAAGGCTGGAAACAAGCAAGGAGGAAATAATACTGCTGCTGTGTATCGAGTAGGGACTGCTGATAAACCACAAGGCCCTAACGTGGTTACCGGTACGTTTCTGCTAGACGCTTGTTATGCTAGTATATTGTTTGATTCTAGTTCCGACAAGAGCTTCGTAGATGTTAAATTTAGTCGTTATATCGATAGAGAACCGGTATTGTTAACGACTAGTTATAACGTGGAATTAGCCGATGGGAAGATCGTTAGTACAAATTCTATACTAAAAGGGTGTACCTTGAAGTTAGGAAATTACGCTTTTGATATCGACTTAATGCCCATAGAGCTAGGATCGTTCGATGTGATCGTTGGAATGGATTGCCTGATGGTGCATAGTGCCGTGATCGTTTGTGGAGAAAGATTAGTTCAAATCCCGTTGAGGAATAAAGTTTTGACTGTGAAGGGAGATGAATGCACCTCTCCTTTGAAAGTGATATCTTGCTTGAAAATGATGAGATATGTAGAAGATGGATGTGATGTGTTTTTGGCACAAGTTTCTAGTGATGGAGACTTAGAGGCAAAGTTAGAAGAGGTACCTGTAATTCGCGAATATCCGAAAGTTTTTCCTGATGAGTTGCCGGGTTTACCACCCACCCGTGAAGTCGAATTTCAAATTGATTTGATGCCGGGAGCTTCACCAGTTGCTCGTGCACCCTATCGATTAGCACCATCAGAGTTAAAGGAGTTATCAGATCAACTGAAATAGTTGATGGATAATGGATTTATTCGACCGAGCTCATCACCATGGGGAGCGCCAGTGTTGTTTATGAAGAAGAAAGATGGGTCGTTCCGGATGTGTATCGACTATAGAGAGCTCAACAAGCTGACGGTTAAGAATCGGTATCCATTGCCGAGGATTGACGATTTGTTTGATCAATTGCAAGGTTCCTGTGTATACTCAAAGATCGACTTGAGATCAGGGTATCATCAACTTCGTGTGAGAGAGGAGGATATCCCTATAACTGCCTTCCGTATGCGGTATGGACACTTCGAATTTCGAGTAATGCCTTTTGGGTTGACAAACGCGCCTGTAGTATTCATGGACCTTATGGATCGAGTATGCAAGTCGTATCTAGATAAGTTTGTCATCGTATTCATCGATGATATTCTTATTTACTCTAAGAGTAAGGAAGAGCACGAGAAGCACCTGAGAAAGATATTGGATCTGCTGAACAAAGAGAAGCTGTATGCGAAGTTCTCAAAGTGTGAGTTTTGGTTAGAGTCTGTGCAATTCCTTGGGCACGTAATTGATAACAAAGGAGTTCGCGTGGATCGTGCCAAAGTCGAAGCAATCAGGGAATGGTCGGCACCGACAACGCCGACTGAAGTTCGACAATTCCTTGGTTTGGCTGGGTATTATCGGAGATTCATTGAAGGATTTTCGTTGATTGCGAAGCCATTGACAAGGCTTACAGAGAAGAATAGGGTGTATGAATGGGGAGATGAGGAATAACTCGCTTTCAAAACACTTAAGGACAAGTTATGTTCTGCTCCGATATTGTCATTACCAGAAGGAGTCGAAGACTTTATGGTGTATTATGACGCATCTCGTAAGGGTTATGGAGTTGTGTTGATGCAGCGTGAGAAGGTGATTGCTTACGCGTCGAGACAATTGAGGAAGAATGAAGAAAACTACACGACGCATGATTTGGAATTGGGAGCTGTAGTCTTTGCGCTGAAATTCTGGAGACACTACTTGTATGGGACGAAGTGTGTTGTATTCACTGACCACAAGAGTTTGCAGCACATTTTAGACCAAAAGGAGTTGAACATGAGACAGAGGCGATGGGTGGAATTACTGAGTGACTATGACTGTGAGATTCGCTACCATCCTGGCAAGGCGAACATTGTAGTGGATGCACTTAGTAGGAAGGATCGAGAGAAACCTTTGAGAGTCAGAGCTTTAGTGATGACTGAGGGTGTTGATTTAACCGAAACAATATTAAAGGCCCAAGAGAAGGGATTAATGAAAGAGAATGTTGGTGCTGAGAATCTGGGGAGACTATTGAAACCTCTTTTTGTGGTTAGGTCAGACGGGTTGAGATACTTCGAGAATCGGATTTGGTTACCGTTATGCCCATCCGAGGAAGAAATGCCTGGAGTACGAGATTTGGTTATGAACGAGTCTCATAAGTCGAAGTACTCGATACATCCTGGATCGGATAAGATGTATCATGATCTGAAGAAACTCTACTGGTGGCCGAATATGAAGGCGGAGATTGCTCGTTACGTTAGTAAGTGTTTGACTTGTGCGAAGGTTAATGCCGAACATAAGAAACCGTCTGGGCTGTTGGTACAACCAGAGATCCCAGAATGGAAATGGGAGAGGATCGCTATGGATTTCGTGACGGGTTTACCTAGAACTCTAAGTGGATGCGATATGATTTGGGTAATAGTGGATAGATTGACGAAATCTGCTCACTTCTTACCTATGAAGAAGACGGACATCATGGAGAAACTGGCCAGCGTGTACGTGAAGGAGATTGTCTACAGACATGGTGTACCTTTATCGATCATTTCGGATCACGATAGTAGGTTTACTTCGGAATTTTGGAAATCACTTCAACGTGCGATGGGCACTGATTTGAGTTTGAGCACGTCCTATCACTCGGAGACTGATGGCCAAAGCGAACGAACTATTCAGACGATGGAGGACATGCTCCGAGCATGCGTGATTGATTTTGGAGGAAGTTGGGAACGCCACTTTCCTTTAGTGGAGTTTTCATATAATAATAATTATCATGCGAGCATCAAGGCTGCACCATTCGAAGCGTTGTATGGAAGGAAGTGTAGATCACCTGTGTGTTGGAGTGAAGTAGGAGAAAGACAGTTGACTAGACCCGAAATGGTTTTGGAGACGACAGAGAAGATTGTGCAAATCAAGAACCGATTACTTGCTGCAAGAAGCCGACATAAGAGTTATGCCGATAATAGAAGGAAACCGTTGGAATTTGAGGTCGGAGACATGGTTATGCTGAAGGTTTCGTCGTGGAAGGGTGTGATTCGTTTTGGGAAGAAAGGAAAGTTGAGTCCAAGGTATATTGGACCATTTAAGATTGTTAAACGAATTGGACCGGTAGCGTACAAGTTAGAGTTGCCGAACGAGCTTAGTGCTATTCACGACACGTTTCACGTATCAAATCTGAAGAAGAGTTTGGCGGATAAGGAATTGGTGATTCCTTTGGACGAGATTCAGCTGGACGACAAAATGCATTTCGTGGAAGAACCCGTGGAAATTATGGACCGAGAGGTCAAGAGGCTGAAGCATAGTAGAATTCCCATTGTGAAGGTTCGATGGAATTCTAGGCGTGTACCGGAATACACATGGGAACGTGAGGACTTTTTCAAGGAAAGGTATCCTCATCTGTTTCAGCGGCACGAAATGTGAGTATAAGACGTCGCTCTCTTTAAGGAGGGGTGGATGTGATACCCAGAATCGAGGTCACTTACCTTACCCTAAATTACGCTTATTTTTGAAATTTTTAAGAAATTTTATTTGCTATATATTTTATCATTTTAGATGAAACCGATAATTGAGGTCGTAATTTTGACGATTGACGATTTAAGAAGAACGATGACGACTACGATCTCGATGGATGCCCAAATTTCTATGTTTATTGTCGTTTTATCGATATTACAATTTTTCGAGGATTTTACTTTAGGTTCGTGTTAAGTTGAGTTGGGTGTGTTTTATTGCTTTCCGGGTACATTTAAATTGTCAAAAAAGTATTTTGGAGTGTTCGGGATGATCCCCGAGTACCGTAAAATTTTCCAAATTGACTAGTGAGTCATTCCCGTAAACTTTTGAGGTCGTTTTCACTTATGGCCAAAAGAATGCTCTAATTGCACAACAAGGGCCCCAAATCTTTACAAGGTTCAAAACAAACACACACACAACATAACACACACTAAAAAAATTGCTTCCATCTCTCTCTTTTCTCTCTTTAGGCCGATGGCCAAACCAAATCACCACCACCACTTATTTTTTTTTCTAGCTTGTTTTAATCAAAACTAAGGTTAGACCACTTCTAGTTTCATCAAGAATCAAATGGATTTTTCAAAAAATGTTTTGATGTTAATTGAGTGTATGCATGTTTAATTCAAGTGTAGGGGATGTATAATCACTCAACAAGCCAACCAAAATAAATTTGGTTGGGGTGTTTTTATCACCCACACCCCACGGCCGAATGGGGGTGTTTGGTGGATCTTGGTGATTGATGTTTTTTCATGGTTTATTTGTTTAATTCATGTTTTTAGGTGTATTTAAATGGGTAAACCTCATTGCATGTTTGATTTGGTGATTGGGTTTTGAGATGGATTTGGTATTTTAGGGGTTAAGGATTGATTAGGATGGTTAGACGTGGTTAGGAGTGTTTAAGTTGAGGTTAAGTGTCGATAAAATTGTTTGGAAACGAGTGTTGGATTGATTTTGAGATAGGTAATTTTAGGCAGAATGTTTAGGATGTTTTCATAAAG
The DNA here is from genome assembly GCA_025667525.1 of Glebionis coronaria. Lineage (NCBI taxonomy): Eukaryota > Viridiplantae > Streptophyta > Magnoliopsida > Asterales > Asteraceae > Glebionis > Glebionis coronaria. The sequence goes on from CM046875.1 coordinate 267,293,001, forward strand.
TTGATTTTGTAAACAGGTCATGAGACTAGGATATAGTTGTAGAGCGTCTTCTTAGCTTCGATTTGGTAGAAGATAGAGCTTACGACTCCTAACGAGTCAAAAGTTATGATGTTTTGAAAATACGTGTACCGGGAGATGAGAACCTACATAATCCGAAATTATGTTTGGTTTTGGGTCAAATCCCGGGGACCATAGATATAGTTTGGTAATTGGTTAAAGGTTAATTTTTGGTCTCAAACCTGCATTTGTGAGTCTATTAGTAGACTTAGGTGTCAAATTGGTCAATAGTATATTTTAAATGGGTCAAATGAGTCCAACTTGGTCAATGTGCAAAATCAGTCCGAATTGGTCAATAGTATATTCATTCAAGATTTTTCTAAGATCGCTCGCCCGATGACCCACCTATTGTAAAAAGATACTCCTTTTATCTTTTCTCAAGAGTGTATCGAATCTTTCAATCTTCTTAAGAATAAATTAACTAAGGCACCGATCTTAGTTACTCCTAATTGGGAGTTACCTTTTGAATTGATGTGCGATGCTAGTGACTTTGCTATTGGAGCGGTTTTGGGACAAAGAACCAACAAACAATTCCAACCAATCAATTACGCTAGCAAGACAATGACGGGGGCTCAATTGCATTATACTACAACCGAAAAAGAGCTTTTAGCCGTTGTATATGCTTTTGAAAAATTTCGCCCCTATCTTGTCCTTTCCACCTCCATTGTGTACACCGATCATTCCGCGTTGAAGTACTTGTTAACAAAACAAGATTCTAAACCAAGACTTCTTCGTTGGGTTTTACTCCTTCAAGAATTCAAAATTGAAATTCGTGATAAAAAGGGAGCGGAAAACCTAGCCGCGGATCATATAAGTAGACTCGAGGATCCTTATCAAGGGGAACTTCCAAATCAAAAGATTAATGAATCTTTTCCCCCTTGAGGCCTTAATGTCTATTAACTCCAATCTTGACGATACCCCATGGTTTGCGGACTTTACAAACTACTTGGCGGGTGGAATTCTCATCGAAGGGTTATCGTCCCAACAAAAGAAGAAATTCTTCAAGGATGTGAAAACTTACTATTGGGACGACCCTTATCTCTTCAAACAATGTGTTGACTTGATCCTTCGTTGGTGTGTTGACGGGCCCGCAGCTTTACAAATCTTGGAAGCTTGCCACAGAGGACCCACTGGTGGTCACTTTGGTCCCAATTACACCGCGAAGAAAGTTTTCGACTCTGGATTCTATTGGCCCACCATTTATCGTGATGCACACGAAATGGCATTGTGATGCTTGCCAACGACAAGAATAAGATCACACATAAAGATGAGATGCCTCAAAATTTCATCCAAGAATGTGAAATATTTGACGTATGGGGCATCGACTTTATGGGGCCATTTCCATCATCCAAAGGGAACAAATACATCCTCGTAGACGTTGACTACGTATCAAAATGGGTTGAAGCAAAGGCTTTACCCATTAACGATGCGAGGGTAGTTGTGAACTTTCTGAAACAATTATTTGCTTGATTCGGTGTTCCTTGTGCTATCATTAGTGATTGCGGGACTCATTTTTGCAATGATCAATTTACTCGAGTCATGGCCAAGTATGGTGTCAATAACCGACTTTCCACCGCGTATCTTAGAGCGTACCGTGGGAGAGCATCGTGCCTTATGGGCCGATAAGTTAGATGATCCTTTGTGGGCTTTCCGTACCGCATATAAGACACCTATTAGTTGTACTCCATATCGTCTTGTGTACGGAAAGGCATGCCACCTCCCCATTGAGTTGGAGCATAAGGCTTATTGGGCCTTGAAATGGGCTAATTTTGATATCAACAAAGCCGGTGATCTTAAGAAAATCCAACTCAATGAACTCAATGAACTTAGGATTGAAGCTTATGAAAATTCGTTGATTTATAAGGAGAAAACCAAGCTCATTCATGATTCTAAGATCAAAAACCGAGAGTTCAAAATTGGTGATCAAGTTTTACTCTTTAACTCTCGGTTAAAAATCTTTTCGTGCAAGCTTAAAAGCCGTTGGTCCGGCCCATTCACCGTTGCTAAAGTCTTCCCTTATGTCACCATTGAGCTATCTCAACCAAATGGGCCAAACTTTAAGGTGAATGGCCAGTGTGTTAAGTTGTACTTTGGTGAGGACATCTCTCATGAGATGATTCCATTCCTCACCATGTTTCCCTTGAATTAGTTCTGGGTCCAGTCAGGCTCATGACTCGGTTAACAAAAACAAGCGCTTCTCGGGAGGCAACCCGATGATCTATCCTTTACCCGTTTTCATAATAAGTGTAGGGGGAGCCCCGTTAGTGTTTGTTGTCTTGTTTCTTATGATGTGCAGGGATTAAAGCTTTCAAAGAGCCACTTTTGATGATATTTGACAACCAATGAGCATGTGTACCCGTCTTCCCGGTTCTATCCTAAACTCTTTTGATTCACTATTTTATATTCTTCAATATTAAAATAGGAATCACTTTAGTTGTCTCTTCCTTAGAAAGATTTAAACAAAGTGCACAATGTCCTAAGTATAGGGGAGTTTATTCTCACATGCTTAAACATTGAGGTCAAAAGAGAAAAATAAAGTTAAATAAAATGGTTTTAATGAATTTAGATGTCTTTGATATATTAGGCCCATCATGAATCTTTTGACTCAACTCGAGTTTACTTATTTGAGTTTACTCTAGCTAGTATCCTTAACGTGTTTAAATTAAGTTTTTCTAGGCTTTTATATAGGGAACTTTAAAACGCGAAAGTCTTAACTCTTACGGGTTATGAACAAGAACTTTTCGCAAGTTCCTATAATTGATCCTAGAAAGTCGTTTATCAAAGGGAATTTTAAAATGCGAATTCTAAACTTGAAAAAGTCTAAGAGTTTGCAAGATCCTATAGATGACTTGAAAACCCAAAACTTTGATTTAATAGGCTAAGCATCCACGAGTCTCATTCCTTGAGATTTTAAATTGTGGAGAACGAGAGATGATATAGTCAATTATAAGTTTGGTATTCTTTCATGAATTTATGTGAGTTAATTATGAGCTTTTTCTCCCATCGCTTGTTAATAAATCTAATTGCAATAAATAAGGTCGTACGATTTGAAAAGTTACTTAGCTTCTAGCACAAGATCGTTTTAAAGTTGCTCGGTATTAATTAGAGTTCATAGCCAAGGCATAACTTATTGAAGCGGGATGCGAAGATTGGCGAGTCCGAAAAGGCCCTTACAAGGCATGAGGACTACATTTTGTTACTACAGATCCAAAGTGATGTGAAGAATCATTTATCAAAAATCAATATGAAGGATCGAGACACACGACGAAAAGCAAATACTCCCCTAAAGATCATGGATAAGACTATCCGAAAAGACACTAGCAAGGTATGAGGATAAATATATCCAAGTACTAAAAGGAGGCGGATGGTTGTATATCAAAATACAAAATAAAGATTGGAGAAATATGAAGAAGTCGTGGTCAAAGTATGAAGAATCTCTCAAAAACTTCAAGTGAAGAAATTTCTTTTATGAAGAGAAGACCATTATTTCAAGAACGTCTCTCAAGATTCGAAGTATGGAGTCACTGATAAATATCGGTCCGAGAAAGGTCTCAAATCGTGAAGCGAGTTATGCCAAGATATGAATTTTAAGAGGTCCCGATAAGCAGTTTTAAAAGACTTTATCCTTTAGCTAACTATTGATTAAATCGTCCTACTTTATTTTCGGCCTTAATAAACTATCGCAATAAGTCAAACAATGCATCCTTGTGATAATTCAAGACTTTAAGATATTGTAAATCTTGCTTATGTTTAGAGAGAGAAAGAGATATAAAGATAGATGATTTCACACACACTTCTAGAGAGAGAAAGTGAATAACTATGTGTAAAAATGAAATGAAACCACCACCCTCTCAATCTAAGGAGAGTGTTTATATACCAAGCCCATAAGATGGGCTTGGGCTTACAATTGGGCCGGCCATACAAGCATGGACCGGGCTTTTCCTTGTTTGAAATATATAAAGATATGTAGACTACGAACTACTATTTAATATATTGTCGGAGTGACCGAATCTTCCAAAATACGTAAAAACGTATTTCCAACAATCTCCCCCCAAGGGGGGTCACTCCAAACAAGGGCGTTACCCAAGTTACAATAATAAAATAATCCTAGCACTATGCTTTGTCATAAGCTCGTAGTCTTCGTCTTTGATTTCTTTTTCTTTTCAGGTGAACATGCTGATGTGATTTTTGATATCAATCTTTTTCATTAATCTCTTGCCTTGATCTTGTGCATCTTTCAATTGTGATCTTCGCCTCTTCTTGACTTCACGTCCCACATACTTATACCTTTGTAATTTTTGAAATTTTCAGATTTTGATACAACAGAAGACTTGACTTTTAGGCTTTCTAGAATTAAATGAAGTATTAAGTGCATAAAGTATAAGCAGGCCGGGACGACTGCTTCTCAGATTCCGCAACGCCACCGTCTTCAAATGCCGCAACATAAGTAGACACGAACGAAATGGATTTGAACATTTCATTCTATTTTGGTAGCATTTAACCTCCTGTCGGTGAAGACCGTTGGACGATATTAAATATCGTACTTGTGGCAGGTAGATTTAATTAAAAATCTCCTTGACAAGATCTCGCGGGTAAACCCGTTCTCTTTACTCGACCGTCCAAATCTGACTGCGAACGTAAAGAGTGAATCATTTGGATAAAATTATCCGCATGATTGAAGACGTCAATTCCGATTCCTGGAACAAGTTTGATTCATTAAAGAATCGCACCATCGTTGATTTCCAGTTGTCACGAGCTTGATTCGTATAGAATCTTGCAAATCACCTACCAAGTGTTGTTTGAAGTTAACACTAGAAGTATTTCCACTCATCACTGTGAACACTATAGAGTGTCACTCTTAGTGTTCTGGCAAGATCACTAAGATATTGCATAGAGGCTTGGAACGTGTTTTTGTTCAGTTAAGAATTAAACCATTGTTGCTTTCTAGTTATCACAAGCTTGATTCATAAAGAATCGCACAAGTCACCTACCATGAGCTTTTTTATATTTGCTCAAGAAGGATTTCCATCTTCATTGTAAATACTTTCGTATTACTCGGATGTTCAGGCAAGATCATGAAGATTTTAAGTAGGACTCTTAATATCTTTCTTACTTTCACAGTGTGTGAAGAAGCAATGAAATATGGAAATGTGTCCTAATGAGATATTTGATGATCTCAAATAGATCTAGACTCGATCGCGCATTTTGGATTTTTAGTGATCGGAGCATGGAGAGGAGTGCCACCATTTCAATACCAATTTACTCGGAGTGAATAAATCGATAGATAATGCGTTGTCTCCGTGTGAATAAAAGAAATACCTTTTAAGAGATATCTGAGTTAGCTGGGATGGGTTGTGCAATGCATCACTGGGTCCATGATGACTATCTTCAATATCGAGCATCATTAAAATGATCTCAATAGCATATGTGTTGACCAGGTTTCTGCCTAAGGTTGTAAGGAGGGCTTCTTTATTTAGACCCTTTATCTTTACAATTGTTTTTCATTCTTCAACCCCTTCAATGCTTACAAATAAGTCATAACTAGCACCTTGTTGTGATTGTTCCAGTGCTAACTTAAGTACTTGGTCGGCATTCAGCTACGTTCACAATCTTTCTCCATCTTTCTTAAGGACTACTATTTCTAGCTATGGAATGTCCTTGGGAAGATTCCTCCGGTTGTGGAAGAATCATAGGACTTAACCTATCCTACCATCCTTATATCACCACAATCTTCATCATCATGAAATAAATGGGTTTAGGGTAAGTATATGTCACCATGAAATCCACTTTGGTATGGCAAATCCATTTTGCTCGCCCTTAACATATGCCACGATATTCGAAAACATTTCGCATATGTCGGTATGAGCCATCACGTTAAGTCAAACCATTTGTGATAATTTCCCATACTAAATCACATTTTCTCCTCCATATAAAAAAATATTAACTCAACTAATATTTTTGATATCAATTGTTTTAATGAAATTTTAACAAAGGTTTAGGGAAGAAAAATGCAAGTCTGTTTAATCTTCATGAGACCAATTTGTGAGATATGATACCGATTTGTAATATGATCACATACCAAATAAAGAATGAATTGACAAGGTTGGACCTGATTGATGAGAACATCATATGATAAGTTCACATGGTTCTTGTCGGCAAAAGTTGGTCGCCTCGTCACGTCTGAAGTCATCTCTTGACACCACATGTAGGATTGGTATTTTTATCTTGACACTAGTGTGTGAGCTTGGCACTTTCGGCATCGAAGATTCTGAATGCTTGACAGTTGCTCCCCCTCAATTGTTGACCCGTGTTCTATTGAAAGAGCTGTAGTCGTTGTTTGAGTAGCCGCATCGTCGAGTATGTAGATACCAACTGTATATTGGTATGGTTGTAGAGATGATAGCTTCATAAAAACAAGATTTCTCTTGTTGTAACAAATAAATGCACTGATGCGTACATTTATCCGTGTTAGATTGTGTTATAACGTAAACACAATCCCTTACATGGTTATAAAGTAAACCATGCCCGAGAAAATTTAATTCCCGTTGTTGAGATAAAGCTTGCATAAGAAATACTTGACTTTAATATGAAAACCGGGTTGCAGTCAGAAATAACTACAAGCCATTTAGGCATGTTTTATGAAATATTTACAACTTTTGTATGATCTCTATTTATGGCGCTGTGTCGATATTAATCAGCATTTCTAAGGCCGTAAATATTATCGTACCAAAAGACATGCCTTTGAAAAATAAAGTAAAAATATTTTTGGATTTTTCTGAAATTTTTCAATTTTTAGGGTTTTTATATGGTTTTATATTTTTGTATTTTGGTTTTGTGGTTAAAAATACAAACAATATATACAGATGATCACTAAGGATACGGAGAATAGTTTACCACCACTATTCTTTCGCTTCATCTTCCAGTTCCTTAAGAGTCTCGGGCGAAAAAGTTCTCAAACCTAGCTTGTCGTCCTAATATTCCATTCGAGCACGATCTAATGCCTTCTTGAAAATATCCGCCAATTCATACTCAGATCGGACAAAGTAAAGCTCGATCACTCCATTTTCCACTTGCTCCTTGATGAAGTGGTAGCGAATGTTAAAATGCTTCGACCGGGAAAATTGAACATTGTTACAGCATAAGGGAATTGCACTCTTGTTGTCGCAGTACATCGGAATTTTGTTGAAACCTAGACTGTAACACCCCACTTTGATAAGTTGACCGTTACGCATAATTATGGCGTGTCATCAAAGCATTGAAGGTAATGTGTAGTAAAACATACATGACCATATGGAAAACCGGAATCAAACATCGGTTCCCAAACATAAGCCCAAAACATAATAATGTAAAGGAAATAATAAATGACTAAACAAGCGTAGGTATATGAAGGCAAAGGAAGAAGTCTATGGCAGCTTCTATCCTATGCACGTCCTCTAAATGCTCGAGTCCTGGGTACCTGCCGTTTTGGGAACATGAAAAGACAACGACTGAGCATAACGCTCATTTCACGGATATACAGCATAGTATGAATGGCTGAAACATAAATAAGACTAATAGCAGCGGAAATAACTAAGTCCTGGATAACCTGACATAACTTATGAAAACTGGTTTTTATAGTTTTAAAAGCCTTATGTTTATCTTATAAAATCAGTTTAACATGTTTACCATTAGCCAATATAGGTCATGAAAATATCAGCGTACGTGAATACTTAGAGGGGTGACCTCGTCATGCAATTAGAGGGGTTGCCTCTAATTAATATAACTGTTTCGGTAGGAGGGATCAGCTCCTTGTGAAGGATGCAAGGCACACACCACATTCACCTGAATAATCTGCTGAAAACATGTACTAGGATGCACCCATACGCCCCACATGATAATAATAATAATAATATGCCCAAAAGCTGAAGTGACGCCACGAGCTATCACTCCGTCGTGGTGGAGTCATAACACCGGTGCCTCCATTGTTATGGTTATGGTACCTCCATAACTAGGTGAAACTGGTCATGCATGTATATGGCTTTAGGTATCTAATTAAACATAAGAAATTCAAAAACATATAAAACATATACTGGGGAAAACAGTTGGCTGCATACGGGAAATCCTAATAAGGAAGAATGTCCATATTGAAAGGACGGAGAATCCGTACCTTAAGTCCAGTGAACGAAGAAGACGAACGAAAGAGAGTCCTACTTCGATCTCACTAATCCTACATACATAGGATACATGTATAAGTATTCTGATTACTGAGTATGTAACTGGTTTTATATCATGTTTTAGCTTGTTTTATATGTTCATGTCTTGTTTTACTGATTTTATCATTATGCTGTGTTTATCATGTATTCTGGATATTCTGATTAAATATTACTTGTATTTCTTTTATTATTATACTTGTTGTGTAATAATAAGCAACTTTCCAAAAATAGCAGGTTTTCTAAAATAGAAAGTTTCCAAAAATAGAAATTTCCAAAAATAGATTTACTGCTTAAAATAGATAAGTTTTTAAAAATAGAAAGTTTCTATAAATAGATTAGCTTCTTAAAATAAATAAGTTTCCAAAATAGAAAGTTCCCATAATTTTAAATTAGTTGGATTATTAAGCTAATAAGATAAGCTTAAGTTTTACTGATTAATACTCTAAGTCATGTGATTAAATAGTATAGTTTATTAATTAATACATGTAAATTAAAATAACTATATGTTATATGATTTAATTAAATATAAGCATGATTTAATTAAATTAATATGTATAAATTATTTAGGTTAAAACATGTATTATTATTGTATTAATATAACCTAAGTCATGGTTATTAATTAATTATATTTCATGTTTAATAATTAATTAATACTATCGTATAAAATAAATAATTAAATACTTAGGTTATAATTATGTGTTATTAATAATAATAATAAACCTAAGTCAATGTTTTAATTAAATTAATTATATATCATGCCAAATTAATTTAATTAACTTGTAAAATTATATACTTATAAAATTAAATAAACTTGTAAAAATAATCATGGATCGAACCGTGTGTTATTAATTTATTAAAATGTGTCGTGAACCGAACCCGTGAAAACCGTGAACCAAACACCCCTAAAAACAGTGGCAAACCGGCGTGAACCGGTTGCCCCTGTTCGTGTAAAGATGCCACCGGCTGAAGCCGGTGGTTCCTTTCTCTCGGCTAGCCGCTGACCACCAGGTTCCCACCGGCAGTAGCCGGTGGTTCCCCCTACCTGCCTACGGTTCCCCCCCTGCTTTCCTAAAATAGCCACTGGCTTAAGCCAGTGGTTGGGACTGTGTTGCTGCCGAGACCAAACCAACCACAAGACACCCCCGACGGACGTCGTGGTGTCTTGTCCCTGTTGTAGACCGAGCCAAACACCACCAAGACCTAGGTTTTGGTTGGTGGTGAGAACCAAAGCAACGTCGAGAGTCTTGGGACTCTCGGTTCGTGTGTCGGACGGAACCAACAAACCCAAAAACACCCTAATTAAATTGCCCACCATGATTTTACATGTTTTAGTACATGTTTTAATTAACTCCATGTTCATATATTCATAAATTCATAAAAAAAGAATTAAAAGAATGGTTTTCAGATTACCCAAAACACGTGGAATGGATAAACCTTGATCTCACGAACATACTCCTAATCAAAATTATAAATCAAAACCCGTCCTCCTTTTGGGTGTTGCTGGCGGCATAAAGAGAACATCACGTTCTCCTTTTGGGTACTGCTGGCGGCATAAAGCGAACATCACGTTCTCCTTTTAGGTACTGCTGGCGGCATAAAGAGAACATCACGTTCTCCTTTTGGGTGCTACCAGCGGCATAAACAGAACTGGCGGCCACCATAGGGTTTGCTAGGGTTTTTGCTTTGTTTTAAAAATGTGATAAATGAAAATGTAATGATTTACCTTCCTAACATATTTTTGTGAAGTGGGTTGGGCCATAAGGCCCGTTTTCTTTCTTTGTATCCGCGGGTAGGTGGGGCCCACAAGGGAAACCCAAACCTTTCATGCTTAATAGTTACGTGTTCGTACGTTTGTAATTATGTTACGTTATTATAATTTATTGGTGTTATTATAAATACTTGTACGTAATCGTAATAATAATATACGTAAATACATATTTATGTGTTCGTGATTCTTACGTTCATGATTTCATGTTCCTGATTATAATTATTACTTATAATGATTTCATGTTTGTGACACGTGTTCATGTTATATAAGGAAAGTTGTAATCTTGTACGCACGATTATTAGTGCACTGTTCATGGTAAAAGAATGAGGGTTTTACAACTCTTCCCCCTAAGAAGAATAATTCGTCCCCGAATTATAGATAAAGTAAACTGAAAGAGAAACATACCCGAATCAAACTGAGAGGGTATGTAAGATAAAAGGACATGCAGGTGACATGGTAGAAGGAACGTGGAACGTGACATGTCTTGAAAGAACATGGAACGTGACGTGACTGAAAGGACTTATCTAATTGATAAGAGAAAAACGGATAAGAAGTCCGGATGAACTTGTCCGTTTCCACGTGGCTTCCCTCTTGGAACGGTTCCTTCACAAGATCTTGACACAATGATAATCTTGGTCCTCTTGACCTTGACTTGAAAAAACGCAAAGTTCATTGTCATCTACGTAAGATAGATCCCCTGAATTTGATCGAGGGAATAAGAATTATCGTGCATAGGATAACTGAAACGTTATGGTGCAAAACAATCTAATAACTGATAATTAGCAACGATGCGCGAGACATATTGAAACGTAGTACGTGAAAAATTTTGAACGTGATAAGTGAAAAATTTTGAACGTGATATGTGGAGATATGGTGAGGGTAATATGAGCAAACATATCATGATCCATGATACGTGTAACATATCGTGAACGTGATATGAGGAATGTGGAATGAACATGACATGTGAAGCATATCGTGAACATGGAATACAACTGCGGTAATGCCAAACGCTACAATGTGAGACGTGGAATGTGACGTGAAACATCTATCTGACGGTAGGGAGTTATATTAAACTTAAGTCTGGTCTCTCCAGTTCTTGCAAAACTTCCCAGAACGAAGATGAACGTAAAATCGTAAGCCAAGATACGATCATGAACGTAATAGTTTCATGAACGTGAGCGTGAAAGCAAGTCGTGAAATTAGAACAAGGACGTAGACGTAAATAAGGAGCACAAATGCGAACCTTTGTCTGACCCGATAGCTGACGGATTACCAAGTGATCGGATGAGCCTTGGCTGGAATGTGTCCGATCAATCTGTTGGTTCTGAAATCCGTGCGGATGTAAGGATTTTGCAGACTTGATCAAACTGTTAGCGATAACCCAGATAGCATCTTGCTTCTTCTGAGTTTGCGTTAATCTGGTAACCAAAATCCATGGAAATCTTGTCTCATTTATGTTCACAATTTCTGATGATGGAATGTCACACCCCACCATGGCGGAATATGGGGCGCGACGTATGGATATCATCACAACATGGTGTGTCTATAGAGATAATTAAATGAAATAAGAAATGTCATAAAATGGTGACACAAATGTCATGAAAATATCTAAATAAAGCAGGAGTCTAGGCAAGTAGGTAACAGTCCTACCTCTCACCCAAGACAAACAATACATAAACAAAGCAAACATATAGGTGCCAACAGTATCACTTATTAAACAAACAAAAGAAACTAAGAAGGAACGGGGATCTCCTTCTATATGCAATCCTAATGCCTCCAAAACTAGCCACTTCTATTCTCAAGCTTAACCACATTCTCACCTGAAAGAGACACTAAAACACGTCAACATAAAGTTGGTGAGAGTCATAGGTTTAGACTCCAACGACAAAATCAAACCATAAGCTGTGAATAACAACCACTAACAAATGAAGATATGGACTATGTGATACAAACATGGCGCCCATACAACTACGTACCAATCCCAAGGCCCCGCCTTGCCATTATACATTGGTCCCATAGATACTCACACATCTATGTACCTCCCCAAGGCCCCGCCTTGTCAACATCCCCTTGTTACCAAGTAAAAACATAAAACAATCATGAATCAACTAGCAGTTAATCACATAAGTATGCACAAGTCCATCACCAAACACAAAACATTCACAGCATAATTTATAAAAACAAGACAGTGTATCTTCCATCCCATCTGGAAGTCAAAATAATTAGTAGACATGGGACTATGAAACTCACCTGATTGAGCTTCTCCAAAAATCCGCGCACTAGCAAAAAGCTAACAAACAAAAGCACAAAATCAAAACATGAACCAAACACTAAAATGGCTCATCAACCTATGATGGACATCTAGCCTTCTTCCATATATGTTCCTCATTCATATGTTCTAAACACCCCATTACCCTTCCCTAACAAGTCCTTAACTTGGTTAAGTTTGATACCTATCCCGTTCATATTTTACACAAAACAGTCCCAACTTTTAGGTCTCCAAACTATAAGCCAAACGCCCACCTAACCATACCCATGACCTCTGTAAAGGAAACCCTATTCCCTTATATATGTTAGCTAACTCCTCCCCTTTGCCCCGACCATAAAGCTACTGTTAAGGCCCCGACATATATATATATATATATACTTTTGTCTATCCGGATTTTACTGATTTTGAATATACAAAAAGTTTGTTATGATTAGGGGGTCTTAGCCTAACCCAAAATATTAGCCCCAATGCAGATACTTCCTATAATATATAAACCAACTCCATGTTCGTATGAAAGTCACAATAAAACCCTAAGAACCCCAAACAACCCAAAATATAAAAAGAAAACAGGCCGATTTCAAAACTGTTTTGACCTCCGACTGTTGTAACCTGTTTTTTACCCACTTCCAGACCTCCAATTTAGTTCTCGTTTCTTTCATTTGAAATCCACTTCAATTAACTTTCCAGAGATACTTGGATCGCAAAATAAGAGTTTGTAGAACTCCCTATATGATCAAAACAATTGACCCTAAATTCTGCCCAGTTTTTTATGACGAATTTAATTAAACTAACCTAATTAATTACCCATAATTTATTTAATTACAAGCCCTAATTATTCTAATCATTAATATATCATTAGAATACAGATTTTATAATTAAACCTAACCTAAATCCATCATATATTGATTATAAAAACATTAAAAACATTTAAATTGAAAAGGGATTTTAATGATTTACCTTTGATTTTTGAAAACCAAGATTTTTACTGAAGAACCCTAAATCCTTGTGAAACCCACGACTTTTCTTTGTCTCCAGGAGAAAAATAATGAATTTTTGGTTTAGTATAAACTTTATATAGAGTGTGGGTGAGTCCTAACCCAACCCAAACCCAACTTCCTTTTTTTCTTTTTTTTCCTTTTTAAACGTCCCATAACCGACCTATATATATATTTTTATTTTTTTTCTTTTTTTATTACTTATTATTATGTTATTAATATTACCTTAATTTACCTTAATTTATTTCAGCTCCTAAAACCCCCAAAACCTCAAAACCGTAAAACTAGTCAAATTTACGCGTTTACCGTAAAAGACGTAAAATACACAGTTTTATGAATATTCTTAAAATATGAAATAAACTTTATAACTAAGTACTAAATGACTTAAAAACCATCCCGTAAATTATTCCCGTGACTAAATACCTCATCCGAAACCTCAAAATGCTAAACCGTAAATCATAAAAAATACGATTTTCTATAATACATATACGTATACGTAAACCACTAAATAACATTATCTCATTTCATAGTCACTACCATGTGAGCTCATGAACATGAATCATCACACATCGTTTCACTCACAAGGTACCCCGTACCGGAAACGATATCAAAACCACAATCTATACACACCAATTAGCACATAAACACGTAAAGACACGTAACTTGCACAAAATAAAACTAAGTGATGAACCTCAAAACCGCGGTTGTCACATCACTCCCTCCTAATAGAAATCTAGTCCCGATATTTACTCCTTAGGATCAAACACACAACCAACAAATCACATGAGGATACTTGTTCTAAATGAACTATTCTCATTTCTATGTGTACTTTAGTTCAAGTCTCAAATTACCACATATACTAACTACCAATATTAAATTCATACCCAAACACTTGACCTCACAGTCAATAAATCTCACAAATGACTCTTTGATAAAACAAATACTCTTATTAACATAAATCCCGAATAACCGTACATGCAAATATGCATTCTCAAACAACATTTACCAATCTCAATACATGAAATATATCATGTATACCACTCATTTTCCCTAGGTAATTCTATACTCATAACCTACTGGTCCGATCTCTCCAAGGATCATAAATGGACCTACACAACTCTACATCAACTTTTCCATTTTACCAAAACATACCACCCGTTACTATCGGTGAAACTTCCTACATAACTTTGTCACTAAACTCTGGTGGTTTCCTCCTTTTCAACATAGCATCCTTTGTTGCTCTCATCCTTTCCACAAACACCATTTCCAAATTAGTAGCCTCTTTTACCAATTCTATTCTACAATGGGGACAACTCACCCTATCGTTTCTTATAGTGCCTCAAATGGAATTTATCGACTTCTAGTATGATAACTATCATTATATGAAAACTCAACCATCGCTAAAGAGTTTCCTAACTCCCTCTAAATCAATCACTCATGGCCTCAGTGTAACTCCTAAGGTTGTATAAATATCTCACTTTCCTATCCTTTTCCAGTTAGCTGGATATACTCATATCCAATCATGTTCATCAACTCCCTTTAGTCCGTACCCCAAACTATTTAAAAACTTCAATTTCCTTACAAAGTGACCTATGACGGTCTTTCACATATCCATTAGTTCTTCCAATCCAAATCAACTTATGATCTATACACATCATCAAAAGGATGGTTATGTTAGTTAGTCTATCAGCTGCCATCCAGACCCATGCTACAACTACTTCCATTAAATTTGGATAGCTCACTAGTAGCACCTATACACTTCTTTCTCATTTTTCTTCATGTTTTTTTTTATACCCAACACTTCCTTTATACCTACACAATGTCCTACCTTCAAGGTCATATTGCTCCTCATCTTGTCTCAGTTAGACCAAGCCCTTCGTCCCTATGACACATCACACCTATCACTCTTCATCCGTTCGATTATCGATACTAAGCCTCCCAAACAATCAGTATAGGTCAGTGCCATTTCCTTTTCCACACTATGACAGTATTAGTCTGCGTCGTGCTTTATTCTACTCATGAAGCTCTACCAAAGTTTTACCTTTGGTTCCTATCTCGACCTATTTCATTCATGCTTCGCTTCTATACACACTTCCTTCTTCTTCCTCAACTCCTACCATACATCACGATGTGATGCTTCCCATCGTTTCTTCCTTTGCCATAATCCTTCATAAGGCATTCCATACATATTAGGCTAACTTTTATACAAAACCCTCTATTCCATCACATTCGTACGCAATCCTTCCAACTTCTCAACTACGTGACTTCTCATTCCTCTTGAAATATGAGATGAATTAGTTAGTCTATCGACTATCACCCAACTCTCTTCGTACTTATTCCTCCACCCCATTATTTATCCCTTTCACCAATTTCGTCCTTACATCGCCCTCCAAAGCTACTCCTATCTATGTAGGAAGTATAGTCTACGTCCCTTTTCTCCATATGATTGTCCAAGCCACGCAACATACATGTTGACGCGTTCTCTGTTTTAGACAACTCAACTTGTGCAACCTACATCCTTCATCCAAACCACCCTAATACGTCATCCATATAGTTCAAGTTCGTCTCAGCTTCACTTCATTCTTCTTATTCCATGTATCATCAACCATGCTTGCCTTTCCCAGATGGTACTTGGCCTTGCAATTTTCTTTCGTCACTTAACTCCACCCATCAACTTTTCCAAATGTTCAGTCAAGATGATTAAAAATGTGTTGGAGACGTTCATGATCTGTATAGATCATTCTCTATGTCTCGTATCCCAAATGCCTCTAGCATTCTAGGCAGATATAACAATCCAGCTCCACTAACTAAGTCTATCTAGTCATCTATACGCCAAAATTTTCCAAGTAGCTTCACTTGTTTTTTTTTTCTCACAACCAGTTCTCCTACTCCCTCCTAATAGGGACAGACTAGAGTTTTTTGTGATTCCATGCGGATCACACTCTCGTCTTATACCCACATTAGTTTCCATTTGTCTACTAACAATATTTTGAATGCTTATTCAAATCTCATACTTCTACTTTGATCTTGCACCAAACATGAGGTATTTTCAATCATCATCTTCTAGGAATACTTGGTTCTCTCCTTCCATGGTTCTCCCTTATTCCTACACTATCCCGTCCAACAAAAATTCCATACTTCATTCATCAAATCTATGGAAATCACTACTAGTGCATTGGATAATGCATAGCTGTCTCTTCCAAAGATCTTTCATAACACCTTCACAAAACCGACTGTAACACCCCCAATTTTATACAATTCAATACAGCAGAAAACTCGTTGGTGTTACGGGATAGCACATTACTCACATCATAGACAACGCTTAAAAATCGCCTCGTTTAATAATAAAGCATTTCCATTCATAAATATCCATTTCATATAATTTTACAAAAAGATTTGAATGGAAATTGTTATTTAAGTGCGGGCCATGAATTATTGTCGTCTTCCCGAGAATCACCTTCAAGTACCTGAGACAAAACATGTTAAAAGAAAAGGTCAGCGATAACGCCGAGTGAATTCATAGAGTTTAATGAAATCCATCAATATAACATCGGTATAAAATTATTACCAAAAATCATTTTGTACAAATCTTTGTAATAGGCCATAAAATAGACAAAGTCATTTTATACAAATCTTTATCAAAAATTATAATATAGGCTTTCGCCTTCAAAATCATTATACGAACCATTGTCGTTAAAAACATCATACAATACGTTTTATAACGTTGTATAAAGTTAAATAAAAACCGTTATATGAATATGGTTATATAAAACCAAAACACGAACATAATATCAATAATAGGACCCCGTATTGCTAGTTAGGCAATATATCGTAATTCTGTACGTATAGCAGTATTTCGTTATTTTTGGATTATTATAAGCCGCATGATATTGTTAACTTACTACAACAAACAACGGGTAGCTAACCCGATACTCATTTGCCCATCTAAATTAGCATGTCGTCACAATAATCACGCTTGTGTAAATCTTCTCATACATAAATTCGCTTACCAATCAATGTGGCACGACGGGGATCAACCGTCAAGGCGCGAACTGGGGTGATCGTCCCCAAATAGTACTATTATATGCATAAGCGTCTACTAAATCCCGGTAGTTCACAATTCATGCTAATGGGACTTTTAGTGACATAACCTAACTTTAATAAACCATTTCATTTCATCTATCGGGTCATTTAATCATTCATCGGGTCATACAATCATTCGGGTCCAAATCAATAAACAGACAATCGGGACAAATGGTGTCCTATTTTATAAAAACTAACATGTTATCTCCCTCGCAGGTTTATAAAACATTTCATAAAAACATTTAAAAGAGTGCGAGGCTATGAACTCACGTTGATGTGGGAAAGCGGGTTATCGAAAATTTGGATGTACGGTACGCGCTTCAATCACGGAAACCTAGACAATTAATACTCGTCTTAGACTTTTGTCCAATGACTTTATAAAAATAACAATTATGTATACATATGATGATTTTATATATATGATGATGATCAAGTGGGTTTATACATTCTTATTTACTCATTTTAGTGTGTATGTATTCGTAACTTTTTACTAGTTTACTAGTTTTACCTATTTACATGTTTTAGGTCCAATAAGCCTATTATAAGTTCATTAACTTGTATTAATCCATTTTATACTTGTATTATCAGTATTCATACTTTACATTGGGCCCAAATGGGTTAATCCCAATAAGTAATTTTTAAAAGTGTTTAACTTATTTAGTTAAATTATTAGTCCAAATATGTTAACTTAGCTCGTTAATGTCCGTATGTCATATAGTTCGGGTTTTATTGGTTTTTTCTTGTATTAGGTACTTATACATCAGTATATGACTTTTAAAAACTTTACATTAGACGGTTTTGATCGTCTAAGTTTTAATTGGCGAAAAACGTTAATTTTACGGTAATAGCCGAAAAAGTCGTAAAAATCATGTTTATAGTTTTTATAACTTATAAATCTTATTCAACTACCACTTTTATAAAGTATCCATTTATTAAACCTTATACATATTTATATAAATGAAATTTAAAAGTTAGTGGGTTTTAATTCACATTTTATACTATATTAGTTTGAGTGCTTATATAATACTATTAAACATTAATTCTTCAAAATCTGATTTTTGTTTCATCTTCACCATTTTTATCATATCTTGAGTTCTATAAGGAGATACAAGCTCATTTTTGGATGGCATAAACTTCATATTATGTTCTACAATTAAGTTAGTTATAGCTACTTCTTATTCCATGTCTAACTATCCTTAACAGTCCCTACAAAACAGACTATTCAGATTGGTACACTAATCTTGTTTTGATCATATCTCACTCATTTTGATGATTCCATAGCATGGACAACTCTCACATGTGTATGACATCTAACACTTACTGTAAATAGATTCCACCATGCAATTTTATCAGTTCATAACTTGGCTACTTACTGTTTTTAAACAACCAACAATTTAATCATGATTTTAGCCTTGTTTCTTATGGTTTTTCATCTTTTTAATCACATTTATCAACACTTGATCCCCACAAAACATTTTTATCATCATATATTCATCATATACATATACAATAAGAAAGAAAATACATGATTACATAATCAAAATAACAAGATGATGGGGAGAACAATCTTTATACCACCAAGATTATGTAGGTATTCATCAAGGCTTGAAGTTTTGATGGAAGAACTTGTGATAGATCAACACCAATCTTCATGGCCACCAATACTTGTAAACTTCATGTAGAAATCAGCCCTTGAACATCACCAAATCTTTTCCTTGGATGTTGGAATCACCACCAATCAATAGAGCTTGAAAAGGGATTCATCATATGTAGAGATAACATAGGATTTGTGGTGTAAATTTTGATCAATATGGTGGTGGTGGTGGTGGAAGTGGACGGCATAAAGGATGGAGTATAGAGAAAATGGAGTGGTTTGCATGTGTAAAATGAAAGGAAATGGTTTTAGTGAATGGTTTGGTTGGTTTTGTTAAGAGTTTAGCTTATTTTGTAAGCTTTAAGACAAGTGTAAGTAACTTGTTTACAACTTGACACCAAGTTGGTGTGGTGTAGCATTTGTGCCGTCCCATGTGTATAGGGGTGGGATAAACTTTTTTTGTCCCATCCCGCTAATTTACGGGTATTCCTCGATTCTAGTTTCCTCGATTTGCGTGCCCTCGGGTCATTTTACGAAAAACGTTTTTATAAATTATGAATCAACGGCACAAAACGAATCTAATAAAAATTGTCTCATCAAAAACAGAGTTCGAAAACATAAATACGTAATCCTAAGGTTTCCGGTTTAGTCGTAAAGGACGTTAAATTATTCACGTAAGTCCTAATCTCTTCTCGTAAATTTGTGAGTTTATGAAACAACTCAAAATTAAAATCCCAAAATAATATTTACGGTTAAATTTATTTTCTGAAATGTCGGACTGTCACCAAAGACGGTGTATGTAAACGTAAGCACGTAACGTAGAATCCTCCGGTTTAGACGTAGTCAATGCTACTTCAAGATGTAAATTCATATTTCTTCCCAAAAATAAGTGAGTTCATAATATAACATTAAAATAATGTTTTTAAATAATATTTGAGAATAAAATATCAACCATAAATTGACGGATTGTCACAACATTTACCCCTAAACAGGATCTTTGTCCTCAAAGATCATCTTATCTTACTACTCGCTTCTTATAAAGTTAAAGCCATGTGGGTATTTCCTCAACATTCGGTCTTTTCTCACAAGTGTAATTCATTACAATACGCGAGTTTCATCAAACATAACCACGGGAATAAGATCAGGCTTAATGTTGACTTACTTTCTCTATCCAAGATGTTCACGGGTTTTTTATGAATGCAACTTTTCGCCGATCTAAACTTCATTAAGGAATAGTCAGATTTTCACTTGATAGGCATTTTATCAAGTTTGATATACGAAACATAATTTACGCAGCTCTTGAAGTCCTAGCGTAGATCCAGCTTATATGCCTTTCAAACCAATCTTTTTACATCATCTTAATAGTCCCATTCAACGGGGACTTATTTCCCGTGATCTTTCAGATCATCTATTCATTTTTCCAAGGTGAAAATTTTTGGCATCACTTTGCTACCCATCCGACACTTCAAGATCTACACTTCATAACCTTCTGCCTACTACCGGCAGTCAATAATCAGATCCTAATTTCAACAATCATTTCAGGTCTCGCGGGTCGGGAATTTTGTAAGGTTAGGTTCGCCATCATAGGAAACCTTAAACCTAAAAGACATGTCCAACTCACAGTGGGTGTATGTCGGGTATCTTCATCCCAACTCCTGCTTACAGATGCTCTAATATTTAGATCCTATCAAGATTCAATCTCGATCCTAATACGATGATTATCAATGATAATCTTTCCAAAGGAAAACGATTATATGGTCTATTACCAAAGGTCAATCATTCAAGCATAAAACAACACTTCTAGTGTTTTGTATCATTACTTTACATCGTCCCTTTCATTGGGGTGGTACACAGTACTCTCATCAAGATTCGTTCTCAATGACTTTTGAGAAAATCTCTAGAAATTCGATGCGAAGCGAGGATCTTGATAGAGATGATCGATACAGGCACACCATGTTTACACAACTCCTTTAAATACAAAAGAGTCAATTTCTTCATCAAGAATCTATCATTAACAGGAATGATATTAGCAGATTTGGTCATTCTGTCGACGATGACCCAAATCAAATAAATTAAGATGATGACCTTTGCAATAGTTAGATGTTTACTAATGTTTTAATTGGCGAAAAACGTTAATTTTACGGTAATAGCCGAAAAAGTCGTAAAAATCATGTTTATAGTTTTTATAACTTATAAATCTTATTCAACTACCACTTTTATAAAGTGTCCATTTATTTAACCTTATACATATTTATATAAATGAAATTTATAAGTTAGTGGGTTTTAATTCACATTTTATACTATATTAGTTTGAGTGCTTATATAATACTATTAAACATTAATTCTTTAAAATCTGATTTTTAGTTTCATATTCATCATTTTTATCATATCTTGAGTTCTATAAGGAGATAGAAGCTCATTTTTGGATGGCATAAACTTCATATTATGTGATACAAATAAGTTAGTTATAGCTACTGCTCATTCCATGTCTAACTATCCTTAACAGTCCCTACAAAACAGACTATTCAGATTGGTACACTAATCTTGTTTTGATCATATCTCACTCATTTTGATGATTCCATTGCATGGCCAACTCTAACATGTGTATGACATCTAACACTTACTGTAAATGGATTCTACCATGCAATTTTATCAGTTCATAACTTGGTTACTTACTGTTTTTATACAGCCAACAATTTAAGCAAGATTTTAGCCTTGTTTCTTATGGTTTTTCATCTTTTTAATCATATTTATCAACACTTGATCCCCACACAATATTTTTATCATCATATATTCATCATATCCATATACGATAAGAAATAAAATACATGATTACATAATCAAAATAACAAAAGGATAGGGAGAACAATCTTTACACCACCAAGATTTTGTAGGTATTCATCAAGGCTTGGATTTTTGATGGAAGAACTTGTGATAGATCAACACCAATCTTCATGGCCACACATACTTGTAAACTTCATGTAGAAATTAGCCTTTGAACATCACCAAATCTTCTCCTTGGATGTTAGAATCACCACCAATCAATAGAGCTTGAAAAGGGCTTCATCATATGTAGAGATAACATAGGATTTGTGGTGTAAATTTTGATCAATATGGTGGTGGTGGTGGTGGAAGTGGACGGCATAAAGGATAGAGTAGAGAGAAAATGGAGTGGATTACATGTGTAAACTGAAAGGAAATGGTTTTAGTGAATGGTTTGGTTGGTTTTGTTAAGAGTTTAGCTTATTTTGTAAGCTTTAGGAAAAGTGTAAGTAACTTGTTTACAACTTGACACCAAGTTGGTGTGGTGTAGCATTTGTGCCGTCCCATGTGTATAGGGGTGGGATAAACTTGTTTTGTCCCATCCCGTTAATTTACGGGTATTCCTCGATTCTAGTTTCCTCGATTTATGTGCCCTCGTGTCGTTTTATGAAAAACGTTTTTATAAATTATGAATCAACGACACAAAACGAATCTAATAAAAATTGTCTCATAAAAAACGAAGTTCGAAAAACATAAATACGTAATCCTAAGGTTTCCGGTTTAGTCGTAAAGCACGTTAAATTATTCACGTAAGTCCTAATCTATTCTCGTAAATTTGTGAGTTTATGAACCAACTCAAAATTAAAATCCCATAAATAATATTTACGGATAAATTTATTTTCTGAAATGTCGGACTGTCACCAAAGACGGTGTATGTAAACGTAAGCACGTAACGTAGAATCCTCCGGTTTAGAGGTAGTCAATGCTACTTCAAGATGTAAATCCAAATTTCTTCCCAAAAATAAGTGAGTTCATAATATAACATTAAAATAATCTTATAAAAAATATTTGAGAATAAAATATCAACCATAAATTGACGGATTGTCACACTGACTCTCTAATCACTTATCCACGAAACTTATTCAACTCAGCTTCACTTCTCATCCCTCGATATTGATTGCAACAAAAATTATATCCGCGTAGTCACTTGACTCCCCTTGTTACTCCCACAAGTTCTTAATCTCCCATGTTATGTATTCATAGTGCTTGTCACCTTTCCAGTCCTTGCAAAATCTATGACTCCTTCCAAATCTCTTGCTTCCTTTAGCAGCCCGCACGTAGTCCTCTCAGCTCCTTGCCTCACGATGTTGCTCTTCACGCTCCCCTTCTCGTCTCTATGATGTTACCTAGGAACTTCACACTACCCAATAGCTTCTAACTTCAACTCATCTACCACAATATTTCTAAAACTACTTCAACCCCCAAATGGCTCACTCTGCCTTACTTGTTGTAATCACACATAATCAGCCTCCTACCAATCATTCTTTCACATCCATGTTTTCCTTCACGTGTCTACCACTACCTTGCCTCCATAACTATACTAATTCCATTGCGTGTTGTTTGCCCAATCTTTAGTAGAAAATTTCTACTCTACCCTCACATCCGCTGGTACTTTCATCAATCTCCTAATGGTACTTCAACCAACTTCTCACAGCAGGACATCTCGTTCTCACGACCAGTCAACTAGCTTTACATACTCCCTTATTCCGTAACCAATCTAAGTTCTAAGACTCTACAAATCTTAATCATTCCTTCAAAACAACCTTTAAACCAAAATACATCTCTCTATTCTAACATCTAACCATAAGTAATACTACCAAACTCTATCCTCTCATCCTAACGCTTCCACAACCGCATAACTAAATCAACCATGACCTGTACCAAAAGAATTTCCAAACGGCCGCGTCCCATAAAAAATATAGGGTAAACCCAAAGATCAACCATAATGAACCCAAGCCAAAACAACTGAAAACGAAACAATGTAATCCGAAAGATCAATGGAGTGTGCCAACAACGAAAAAATTTAGACTCGTCACAATTAATATTACCAAATTTCGATACCTTAGAAAATTTTAAACTTTCTCCCCAATTAGTTACTTCTTATAAGAACCAAACTCCCATACTACTAAAATCAATCATACTCAGTTTTAACCATAAAATCATTCTTTATCTTCATCATTTTATCAAGATATCAACTAGTTAGTATACTACAGTCTTATTCTAACCATTATCTCGCTTACCCATATTAACTTTATTTCACTTGTTATTATGAAATCAATACATGTTTATAAAATACAGTGTGTTTTTTTTACTCTTTCCGTCTTAGTTAAATTATTCTAAAATTTTAACTCCACTTAAGAAAATTATTGTAAAATTTCTTTACCCCTTTAAAATATATTATCACATGTTACATAGAAGACTAATCCAATTATTTTCTAGACAACTTTTTTTTTATAACTTACTACTACAACTAAAAAAATGTAATATCATACCATACACTTACAAATTATTTTCAAAACCGTTTCCTATAATTAGCCAGACTTATTTGCAAGAAAATTTAGTAGTTCGCATTAATAAAAATACATACCCGAATGTAGACACACATCCAAAAGACTCAAAACGTCGTTGGAACTCCATCAAACTCCAGCACCATAAAACACGAACAAACACAAGGTACGTTCAAGTTATAATAACTAGGGAACGACCATATACCATAACTTAACACATAGTGGTATATATACATCCGCATATATATACCTATTAAATCACCGAAAACATACTCGTTACCATACATGTCAGATCAACCAATCGCGTCATACACTCGTTTTTTTTCTCTACGAGTAACCACCATCTTACCACAAGGCATAAAACCCATCACTAAAACCAGTCCATATCGTAGGCAACCGTTACATAAACCCATATACTATACATATACCAATAATCCACGTTCATCATATACAAGCATGTACTAACCCTCTTTCATGCAATCATACTTAGGAACCCATTGAAGTCATGGTACTTGTATAACTATGTTGCCCACCATACTTATAAAATTACCCTTTCCCCAATGCACTCCCTCCTATGATGACACTTATAAGAATCAATACAACACATAAAACATAAATCCATCAACTCACCAAAGCACATAACCCCATAAACAATAAGGTCAAAAACTCCAACTAATAAAATTACATAGTCAAACTCTTGGAATGCAGAAATCCATAGTCTAGCTAAAACAACATAGACAAAATCCAAAACGAAAACATAATAAATTATAAGTCATGTCGCCCATCAGAATGGAAACACCTTAAAATCCTTCCTACCCATGTACTCCTAGTAACTCGAACCACCACACGATTCTTAGGGAACATGACTTAAACATCAAAAGAAAAATAACATTCCTCAGGTACATAAAATAACTCAACAAAAGATAGAAACTACCTTGTACCAAATTATGTACTATAATGTACAATTTAAGCAAAATACAACAATGACTAGCGTGGATAATTATGTTTCAACCCACACTAGTCAAAACCCGAAAAGAAAATAAGATGTGGCTAAGTATGAACTACTATGGTTCAACCCATACTAGTCAAAACTTAACAAACATCGCAAGTAAAAACCAATAACATCCATAAAACTTTAATTAATATAAAATACACACATACTCCTATGACGCCTATATGTAGGGACCCTTAAGCTATAGACTAGGTTACTAGACTAGGCAACCTAATTCTCTATAACCATTGTCTCTGATACCATTTTGTCACTCCCAACCATGGCGGAATATGGGGCGCGACGTATGGATATCATCACAACATGACGTTTCTATAGAGATAACTAAATGAAATAAGAAATGTCATAAAATGGTGACACAAATGTCATGACAATATCTCAATAAAACAGGAGTCTAGGCAAGTAGGTAACAGTCCTACCTCTTACCCAAGACAAACAATACATAAACAAAGCAAACATATAGGTGCCAACAGTATCACTTATTAAAAAACAAAAGAAACTAAGAAGGAACGGGGATCTCCTTCTATATGCAATCCTAATGCCTCCAAAACTAGCCACTTCTATTCTCAAGCTTAAACACATTCTCACCTGAAAGAGACACTAAAACACGTCAACATAAAGTATGTGAGAGTCATAGGTTTAGACTCCAACGCCAAAATCAAACCATAAGCTGTGAATAACAACCACTAACAAATGAACATATGGACTATATGATACAAACATGCATTAACAACTAATATTCAAGATTTAACAAACCAAACAAAATCCAAGGCTCCCAGCCTTACCAAACACCATGGTCCCATAGGCGCCCATACACCTACGTACCAATCCCAAGGCCCCGCCTTGTCATTATACATTGGTCCAATAGATGCTCACACATCTATGTACCTCCCCAAGGTCTCGCCTTGTCAACATCCCCTTGATACCAAGTCAAAACTAAAACAATCATGAATCAACTAGCAGCCAATCACATAAGTATGCACAAGTCCATCACCAAACACAAAACATTCACAGCATAATTTATAAAAACAAAACAGTGTCTCTTCCATCCCATCTGGAAGTCAAAATCATTAGTAGACATGGGACTATGAAACTCACCTGATTGAGCTTCTCCAAAAATCCGGCACTAACAAAAAGCTAACAAACAAAAGCACACAATCAAAACATGAACCAAACACTAAAATGGCTCATCAACCTATGATGAACATCTAGCCTTCTCCCATATATGTTCCTCATTCATATGTTCTAAACACCCCATTACCCTTCCCTAAAAAGTCCTTAACTTGGTTAAGTTTGATACCTATCCTGTTCATATTTTTCACAAAACAGTCCCAACTTTTAGGTCTCCAAACTATAAGCCAAACGCCCACCTAACCATACCCATGACCTCTGTAAAGGAAACCCTAAGCCCTTACATATGTTAGCTAACTCCTCCCCTTTGCCCCAACCTTAAAGCTACTGTTAAGGCCCCGATATATCTAAATATACTTTTGTCTATCCGGATTTTACTGATTTTGAACATACAAAATGTTTGTTATGATTAGGGGGTCTCACCCTAACCCACAATCTTATCCCCAATGCAGATACTTCCTATAATATATAAACCAACTGCCATGTTCGTTTAAAAGTCCCAATACAACTCTAAGTACCCCAAACAACCCAAAACATTAAAAGAAAACAGGCTGATTTCAAAACTGTTTTGACCTCTGACTGTTGTAACCTGTTTTTGACCCACTTCCCCACCTCCAATTTAGTTCTCGGTTCTTGCATTTGAAATACACTTCAATTACCTTTCCAGGGATACTTGGATCGCAAAATAAGAGTTTGTAGAACACCCTATATGATCAAAACAATTGAGCCTATATTCTGTCCAGTTTTTAATGATGAATTTAATTAAACTAACCTAATTAATTACCCGTAATTTATTTAATTACAAGCCCAAGTTATTCTAATCATTAATATATCATTATAATACAGATTTTATAATTAAACCCAACCTAAATCCATCATATATTGATTATAAAAAAATTAAAAACAATTAAATTGAAAAGGGATTTTAAAGATTTACCTTTGATTTTTGAAAACTAAGATTTTTACTGAAGAACCCTAACTCCTTCTGAAACCCACGACTTTTCTTTTTCTTCAGGAGAAAAATAATGAATTTTTTGTTTAGTATAAACTTTATATAGAGTGTGGGTGAGTCCTAACCCAACCCAAGCCCAACTTCCTTTTTTTCTTTTTTTTTCCTTTTTAAACGTCCTATAACCGACCTATATATATATTTTTATTTTTCTTTTTCTTTTTTTATTACTTATTATTATGTTATTAATATTAGCTTAAATTACCTTAATTTATTTCATCTCCTAAAACCCCCAAAACCTCAAAACCGTAAAACTAGTCAAATTTACGCGTTTACCGTAAAAGACGTAAAATACACAGTTTTATGAAAATTCTTAAAATATAAAATAAACTTTATAACTAAGTACTAAATGACTTAAAAACCATCCCGTAAATTACTCCCATGACTAAATACCTCATCCGAAACCTCAAAATGCTAAACCGTAAATCGTAAAAAAATACGATTTTCTATAATACATATACGTATACGTAAACCACTAAATAACACCATCTCATTTCATAGTCACTGCCATGTGAGCTCATGAACATGAATCATCACACATCGTTTAACTCACAAGGTACCCCGTACCGGAAACGATATCCAAACCACAATCTATACACACCAATTAGCACATAAACACGTAAAGACACGTAACTTGCACAAAATAAAACTAAGTGACGAACCTCAAAACCACGGTTGTCACATGGAAAGACATCCTAGTCTGTTGGTGTTCTATCTTAGCCTGTTGGTATGTCCGGTACTTAGATATTAACGTAATTATATCTTGCTTCGTAGAAACTTGATACATAGAACTTTGCGAAACAATAAGTCTCCGAAAGTAGACTTCTCTTAGCTTAGGATTTTCTGGAACACCTAATTATGTGTAGGGTTCTCACCTTTACGCATAAGCTGAGTCATGGTAAGATTAACCATGTGAATCCATGTGATTCAGCGTGCCACTGTAATCAACCAAAATTTAGATTGGAAAATTTCAGGATGAAATTCCTCTTGTCATAGAATTTGCAACATAGTGCAAATATGGTCTTACTACTCTTCTCTAGACTTAGAGTAAATTAGATTTTCCTCGATGAAAACACTGATGAATTTGTTTATCAGTTCATGGGAACTCATTTTATTAACTCCATAATGCTGCTAGAGCATTTATGAGACTAATACAAAATCATGGTTCTAGCATGACCGAATCGTGTATGAATAGCAGTCATGGAAATGACCTGCTCTTTCACTTACCACTGTTGGCAGCATGATCATGATTTCGATCTTGGAAAAGTGATTAACACCTTAAAGTCGATTGGACATATTGTCAATGGGTAGAGGAGAATAACGGTTATGGATGGTGATTTATTTTAACTCGACAGTAGTCGACACATAATCTCATGTTACCGTCCTTCTCCTTGAAGGTTCTTTTGGA